>OX493344.1:25000-1275000 GCA_950371115.1 Anania fuscalis | reverse complement strand
TAAGTGATTTTTAACCGAAGTCCAATTCGTCTGAATGTTGTTGTTTTTTTTTGTATGTTTGTTACGCGATTACGCCGTCAATTATGGACCGATTTCAAAATTTATTTTTTAGTTTGAAAGGGTAACAGTAACAAGTATCCACAAGTTACAGTATGCTACCTAATGTACTGTATTTCTCAACAAAAAGCAACAGTGTGGATGCACCGATACAACGTTAAAGTATTAAGGACGCTACTTCCAAATCGGGAAAAATTTAAACTTTGATGACGTAGTACGTTAATTTGTAGCGCATCTAAATACACTTTTCGTAATTTCGATGTTGCCATAGCAAAAGAGGTTTTTTCATACAAGCAGCTGATTAAGTTACCGCAAGTGTCCTATACATTTGTAAGCCTGTATAATGGCGTGACTACTACCCTTAAATCACCCTATAGCAATATTTTGGTGGAACATCTTTGTCGTAAACCGTAACTGCGGTTTGAAGGTCGTTATTGATCAGCCGATGCATAAAACATAATTTTTCTTCATTTATAAAAATGTACAGGTTATTATAAAAATAAATTACAGACGGAATTCTTATTTCAATAGGGTATCCAAAAATTTTAACAGAAATTACTCAGAACATGTTGTTCTATGGCAAAACCTAATCTTCTCAAAAATAAAATAACTACTGACTTTTTCCAAGTGTAACTTAGTGATACGTGGTGATACTCTTCTTTCTGACAATGTACGTACACTACCGGGTTTGATGTGACGTGGCTTTAAAAACATAATGCAAATGTTGTTTTTGTCTCCTTTGTCCGTTGTGCTTTTGCTTGAGTTTGATTTAAGTAAAATATATTGTTTTTAAATATTTTGGATTATATAAATTTCTAGTAGCGAAAACTGTTAAAGGCATACTTGTTTAGTAGGCCATTTTTGTCTACATCTTTTTTAAAAGTGCTGTTTGTTTTCCATGAAAATAAAATAAAATAATGAAAAAGACGTAGTGTCATTATTCACCCAAATTCTACGGGTAATCGATACAGTATAATTATACTGTATCAATAACTCAGACTGAGATGCAACACCTTAACTTTAACCATAATATAACCGGTGTTTATGTATGGAGTTTGACAGAACTTTTGATGTTTTTAAGTAAGATGGTGCAACCCAGCCTAAGAAGTTTAATTTCTTCGCAGCTTCATGAGACTGTAGATCTAAGTATTTTGTTTTAATTTCAACATGATACCTCCACGCGTTTCCGAGATAAAAGGTCTTGACAGACAGGCGGACGGACGGACAACAACGTGATCCTATACGGATTCCGTTTTTTTCTTTAGAGGTACGGAACCCTAAAAATCAAAACCAATTTTTGAGTAACCCCAAAATAGGCAAATCTTGTACCTACTATAGGGATAGAGATAAAGGATAAACATACCATCCAAATTATCATACTTATCATACGAACATTATTTTAGCCCTTGAGATTCAAACCCGCAACCACCTGGCGGCCCAATATCGTATTATCCGATCAATATAAAACATCCATTCCCCCGTAGCAAACCTAGATTTGACAATTTCTAAAACTATTAGTTTAGTAGAGTTGGTCATATTTTATCAAAGGATTGACACATGAGACTGGCCATTTAAATTTGTTAGGTTTATACGACCGAAAGATACACTTTCGTGCTAGGCCCCCTGGCTCGAACCACTAGTCATTTGTTATTTTTTTAAGTTCGTTCTTATAATAAATCTCATTTTGTCACAACCCTTGTATACATTTTTGATTTTGAATTAAAAATCCAACTTTAGATTTATAGTAATTTGAATTTATAATTGACAGTTCGGCAAACAGAATGAGCGTGCATCGTACATATTCCTTTTTATTAATTTATGAGAATACAATATCTAACGTTAATATGCATCAACAGGCAAGTTACTGCAATCTTACTGGATTTAGGGCATGTTTCACAATGTACGGATAAAGTTATGTATAAGATAAAAATATGTAGAGTGCAGGTGTAAAAAAAGGCTTAACGAAGCCTTAAACCACGAATTCTTTACATAAAACCAAGTAGAATGCAAAAAAAATAATTGCTGGGAAATGACTTTTATTTTTGGGTATCAAAAATAATAACTTATTTCTAACCCGCAATGTATAGCGCGCACGCCACAGACTATGCCTGTGTATGTAAGTGGATCATGTTTCTTTGTAAAAAAGTTTAGTATTATGAAACAGGAGTCAATTTTGTAAAAAAATCTTTGAAAAAAATTGTAACTTTGACTGTCAATAACTCGGTAACCCGTCATTTCCCAGGTATAGTGTAAAAGAAAAAAATGATGGTAATAATACGTAGAATATGTGGTGTTCGGCTTCGATAAGCCATTTTTTACACCCGATATAAAAGTGCTTAATGTGTCATATAGCGCTATTTGACGGTCGTGAAACGCAAAAATAGTGTTTATCCTAAAGATAACATCACATACATTGCTCTGATCCTAAGGTAAGTAACTAAAGCACTTGTGTTATAGAAATCAGAAACAACGACGGCACCACAACACCCAGACCCGAGCCAATATAGAAAAGTTCGTTTTCTACATTGACCCGACCGGGGATCGAACCCGGAACCTCAGAGATGGCGGCGCCATTTACAGTCCGGCGTGCTCGCCTCTCGGCTACGGAGCTGCGGAGGTCTTCAAAGATAAGTAGCAAATAGCCTATACTGAACTTATCCGTACATTGAGAAGCAGGTCCTTAAGGTAAGAAAACGCTGCATAATAAATTATAATTATTTATTTACTTCATATGATCATGTCAGTCATTTACACAATGAAATATGAAACAATTTGTTGCTAATGTACAGTATTTTGTATGTAACCAAATACTTATAGTTTAATACATATACATTCCACATCAATTATTTGTTTATCCGTCACGCAATATTTAATTATTTTACAATAATCTTTTAAATGCTAAATTTGTAAATATTCTTAGAGATATATGTATTTCGGCATGAGTAAGAAATTAAGATGTCTATCAATTAGAATTGACAAAGAAATTATGAAGCATTTTTAAACAAAATCGCTTTTTGAACTGATATAAAAAACAGAACTTACAAGTACAAGCTCATACGCGTGGCCTCGGGGAACACATACAAACATAAATGCAACAAATTTAAGACACTTTGGAAGTTTATGTACTAACATTTATAGTTAATGGTCCTTAACATTCTACACATCAAGTGTTCAAATTGTACACTTATTAAAAACTAAATTACATAAAAATGTGCTTACTCACAATTCATTTAAGCTAAAATAACAACTAACTGATATTGGAGAATTATCGAAGAGGTCACAATGATTCTATTAAAATTAGGACACTTATTATAATCATTAAACTATTTTGATTGCTAAAATTTTGTTGTATAGTTCTGAAAGTCCTTTAGAAGAAGAATCTCATTCATTTGTTAATCTTGTATAACGTGTCACACTTATAATCTAAATATTTTATATTATTTTTTAGATTTTCCTGCAAATTGCAGATTTTAATTTTCAGATGACCTGGCAACACTGAACATTAAAAGTAATATCTTGAACTAGATATAAATATGATGTATTTTTTTACATCCGTAAATCAGCGTAGAAAGTAAAAGGCAATATCCAGTGTTGCCAGTATATTAAAATGCAAAATTGTACAGTCCCTGTACATTATTCTATTATCTCTAATTTGTCAACCCTGACTATTGAGATATACCCCTGCATCTTAGTACACTCGTGCGCAACGTCAATAATACCATAATTACGTATTAATAAAGAAGGTTACCCGATTCCTGTTGTCTTAATAAGTACTATGTTTGAGCAGACGGTTTTACATAAACAATAGGTTTCAATGAATATTTATCAAGAATCATCTAGTCATATTTATTATTATTTTCAATTTACAAATACAGTCAAAAAGTTCATCATGATTCATCATTGTTTCATTGCACACGACAACCACGACATATTTTAAATTGTTTAATTTCAGCCGCCATTCTGGTCGAAAACGATATCGAAGCACCAATGACACACAAGAAGTATGAAAGTACCAGTCGATGTTAAGGCTGCCAAACAAACGATATGCTACTCTGTTCTATAATGTTCTAGAATAAACACAGCGGTTGGTCATAGCAAATGCCAGGTCATTAAATTTGGTTCATCACCTTACGGTATGTTTTAATGTCTGATTATGACAGTTGAAAATCAAATAAGAACAACCCTTACCGGCTGAAGTGCAGCGCAAATGCTTGCGGTAGCTTTTGTCAAATTAAAAATGATTGCTAGTTTTATGGCTACTCTAAGTTCGTTTGATTTTTCATTGGAAATGTTTTCACACTAGCACTGCATATTAATGTTTCTACACTGTGTTAACGTACAGTGCTATAGGTACAACCTCGTTATTAGAACATCGCGATCAGAATTGAGCCCGGATGTAGGTGGTAGCGGAGTTGTGTTGGTAATTCTTCATACGTGTAAAGCGCACCGAAACGTTTGAGACCAGAGGCTTGATCAAATTATTAATAATATTTGTTTATTTCTAACACAATAACGTCAATTTTTCTAAATTTTATTGACCGATATACTTTTTTTTCCACACCGATCTAAAGTCTATGCGACGGTTACAACACAAAGACCCCACATAAGTTCGTCCGCAGCGGATGTAGATAGCAGCGAAGTTGTGTTGTTCAATCCAGTGGTGGATAGATGTTGCGCTCTATCTGTACGACGCACAGCAACGCCGCAGCCACAGTGAAGATTCACAAGTAACACGGCGCAATAGTTCGTCCGCAGCGGATCTTGCGGATGTAGATGGGAACAGCGTTAATCGATCGTTGGGGAGATATTGCGCTCGATCTGAACGACGCACGAAACAGTGCAAGAGGCAATGTAACACGGCGCAATATAATAGTTCGTCCGCAGCGGATCTTGCGGATGTAGATGGGAACAGCGTTAATCGATCGTTGGGGAGATATTGCGCTCGATCTGAACGACGCACGCAACAGTGCAAGAGGCAATGTAACACGGCGCAATATAATAGTTCGTCCGCAGCGGATCTTGCGGATTTAGATGACAGAGTTAATCGAGCGGCGGGGAGATATCACGCTCGATCTGTACGACGCACAGCAACGCCGCGACGATGCAGAGGCACATCCGCACGCAGTGTACCAGCGGGGCGGATCAGAAGCGCGCGCGGATGTAGACGGCGGCGGCGTCGTGGTTGGCGTAGCCGAGGCGCTTGGCGTGCTTGAAGATCTCGTTGGTGGTAGCCGTGAGCGGCAGAGATTGCTCTAGAGCGTCGCCGAGCCCCAGCGCCAGCTTGAGGTCCTTCTGCATGTGCGATAGCGGCTGGTGTGTCGAGTACGACGACTCGATCATCGCTGCAAGTGAAATATGAGCCTTTACTTACGGTAAGCGATTTAGATTTTCAATGTTTGATCATTCATCGCTGCGAGCGGAACAAGAGTATGTTACTCACATGTAAACATTCTAGATTTGAATGATTATGAAAATGCTATCATAACAATTTCCGCCTAATCATACCTGTCTTAGTCTGGCAAGGCAATCGCAAAATGCAACAAGTCTGGAAGTTAACAATTACCTTGCCGTATTAACTTCTTTGTTACATTTTATTTGTTACTTTTACCGCACCCTTCGAAAGCTTTAGGGCATATTTTTGACTGGCAGAAAATGCTTCTTGTCTTCTCAACTTTTGTACTTATAAATTTGTGCAATAAAGTTTTAACTAAATGCGCAGTAACAAGCATACCTCGTCCCTTGAGTATGAGGTGCGGCGAGGCGAGCGGCGTGAGCGCCAGCACGTCCAGCAGGTCGGCCTGGTTGAGGCCGGCGCGGTCGGCGAGCGCTAACCCTTCCGCCAGCGCGGCCAGAGACACCCCCCCGACGACTTGCAGCACTGAGTTCATCTTCGACGCGTTGCCTATGTCGCCTGGAAGGAACGGGGTGCATATAGATCGTGGACTGGACTGCCGAATGATGTAAATAAACATCATCATCATCATACCATCCCTGACATGGATCTTGAGCGCTGGGTTAAGGGGTCAAATTCGAATTCCTTATTGAGTATAATTATAATCCCTCTTCCGGGAACTTATACACATCCCAAAATATAACTTAGCCCGACCTCCCTCCGTTTCGGAACTACATATTCGGCTGGTGATGAGAAGAAGCCGCGTAAGAAACTCAATCATGTGAGGCTCGAAAGGGGAGAGGGCTCAGAAAAATTTCACGAATTATCACTTGCGGAGGGAGAGGAGGAGTTAGATATAAAGTGTATAATTTTTTTGAAGGTGCTATTTCGAAACCGAAAAGCAGTGCACTCATTTCAAAATACACGTAATTTTGGGTAAGGGGGAGGAGTACTCATAAACCTCACCATGTATCACCATTTTTTTTTAATTTCTCAAAAAAGCATAGCGTGATTAATGGACTACCCCTAAAGAATAGGGATCGTATATCTTATCTTACGAAACGATCATCGCATCAAAAACCAGGCACCTCTTTCCCACTGGGCACTATGGGCACGTGCCCAGGGCCCCGCGATCGATGGGGCCCCCTAGTTCCTGCCATATCGCCAACTTATATTTAAAAACAATCATTTAAAAATACTGAAATTCGCGCCCGCTTCGCTTGCGGTTTTTGGTTGCATAGTGTTTGCTCTAACAACGAACGGCGCGATACTAAAAAAAAATAGGGTTCGTAATAATTTCATTTGCAATATGTTCTTGCTACTCATATTAAACACACTTGTCACTTTTTCTCAAAACTTGATATCAATAATGCATCATCCCTGTCCGTTAGCTTATTTGCGTATTGAAAAGCTTTTAGCCAAGGTTCAGACACGCGGGAATCGCGCGATTACGAACCGCGCGATTCGTAATCGCAAGGCCTTATTTTATCTGTAATTGTTCGCAATCGTTCAGACATAACCGCGCGTTTTGATCACAGTTACCGCGCGATTATTGCTGTGTATAAACAAGGCCTTATACATTCTGCGTAGACCTCAAATAGAACATTCTGCGTGCCAATGGCCGTCGCCTATGTTAACATATTTAAAAACGAATTTATTAAAACAGAATCATAATCTACTACGAGGAAATAGCTATCATTAGAAGATGAAAACCCAAAAAATTTCACGCTTGCTATGAACTCGAAGGCTTGGCTGCCCCCTAGGCAAAATCCGTAGCTACGCCAATAACAGCTATGAGTTTTCCATACTCCAAAATCTACTCTGGAATCCCACTAATATTCAATGCGTTTGTGACTCACTCACGCGTAAACGGCTAAACGGGAATTGGATGAAATTTTGCACACTACACTATTTGATAAAAGTTAGTCGTGTGCCCCCCTCCCCCCTCTAATCTAAAACCTGGCTACGCCTGTGCCACCGCGTGCAACGTGCTCGCTACTAAATAATTATGAAAATGTAATTATTTTGCTTACAACTTCCGCTTAGTTACGCCGGCATAGGAACCCCAATTACACCACCTGTAACCCACAATCTGAGGAAAATCACAGGCACATGCAAAGAGCACCGCCCTCCCTCCCTCAAATTGCATGCGAAACAGACGAATGCAAAAGTTAGTACCCAACACCGACATAAAAACCTCGACGCGCGTTTCGCCACTTCACGTGGCATCATCAGGAGAGATGTTGTCGCCTCGGCTGCGCTTCGACGACTAAACTGTGAGACTGGCGAACAGGCTTTTTATACCCCCTCTCCACCACAAGTTTTAAACGTCACTCGTAACGTTACGAGTAACGTTCATCGTTATTTGACGGTTGTTTCTATTTTGTTGGTTAGAGAAGATATTTAATAGTGGAGAGTTGGCAAAACCGACCTGTTCATTCAACAATGTAAGCGTATTATCTTTATTGTGTTTTATTATTTCTAATTGTTCTAGGATGGAAAGTTTTAAACTTTTTTCGCATGTGTGTAAAATTGTAAAAGAATGGTTTTCGGAAATACTATGTCCTGAATCTAAAAGGTGTTTTGCAAAATGTGATTTTTCTGGGTGATTATTGCGATAAGCGGATATGTGTTCTTTATAACGTGTGTTGAAACTACGACCGGTCTGTCCTATATAAGAAGAGTTACAGTCACTACAATCTATTTTATAAACACCAGATTTCTGATGTTTATCTATCTTATCTTTACCATTACATAGCATTCTTAATGAGTTATTTGTGTTAAAAGCAGCATGCATGTCATAGTGTTTTAGCGTTTTAGAGATACGCTCCGACACCTTACCTAAATAAATCAAACTAGAATTATACCTGTTAACCTTTTTATCAGGAACAGCGTATAATAAACTAGATGTGATTTTATTGATTTTGTTTTTTATTATACTGTCAATAACGATGAACGTTACTCGTAACGTTACGAGTGACGTTTAAAACTTGTGGTGGAGAGGGGGTATAAAAGGCCTGTTCGCCAGTCTCACAGTTTAGTCGTCGAAGCGCAGCCGAGGCGACAACATCTCTCCTGATGATGCCACGTGAAGTGGCGAAACGCGCGTCGAGGTTTTTATGTCGGTGTTGGGTACTAACTTTTGCATTCGTCTGTTTCGCATGCAATTTGAGGGAGGGAGGGCGGTGCTCTTTGCATGTGCCTGTGATTTTCCTCAGATTGTGGGTTACAGGTGGTGTAATTGGGGTTCCTATGCCGGCGTAACTAAGCGGAAGTTGTAAGCAAAATAATTACATTTTCATAATTATTTAGTTATGGATTTCCGCAAAGTAACGCCTGATTCTATCAATTTTGTGCTCGCTACTATTTAAAAAAACGATCCCCCTTAATAAAATAGACATGTGAGAAAGTCTCAGGAGCCCCATTATTCTAATGTGCCCAGGGCCGAAGTTGGAGGGCCTGTCAAAAACGTGTGCGCGCGGATCAATCCCGACCGGCGCGGCGCAGCGGCCACAACTAGCCAATCACATAATCTTAATGTTTTTCTGCGCATTTTTCGCTCAACGCTCAACATCCTTACCGCTAGTTGTATCAGCTTCGCATTCCACTGCTGGACGTAAGCCACCACCCAATATCTTCCGCTTTTATCGTCCAGCCTTCATCCTAAGGTCGTATCATCTAACGGAAGGGCGTCCTACACTACGTAGGCCGAAAAGTGGTCTCCACTCAGGAATCAGTTTACTCCACCTGTCATTGGTTTGGCGTGTAACGTAGAAGCGTTTTTAGGGTTCCGTACTAGGTAAGAAGTAAAACGGGGCCCTATTAATAACAATCCGCTGTCCGTCTGTCTGTCTGTCTGTCCGTCTGTCACCAGGCTGTATCTCATGAACCGTGATAGACAGTTGAAATTTTTACAGATGATGTATTTCTGTTGCTGCTATTACAACAAATACTGAAAACCAGAATAAAATAAATATATAAAGGGAGCTCTCATACAACAAACGTGTTTTTTGCTCGTCTTTAAAGATAATGGTGCGGAGCCCTTCGTGCGGAAGAGTCCGACTCGCACTTGTTCGGTTTTTTCAACTGAACTGACTTTCAACCAAGCTCCCAGGTTGTGTTAAACAGAAAGATGTTACTCAGGTAGAGAACTCTTCGAGTCTCCGTTTCTTATAATGCGGTTCACACAATAAATATTAAATGAAAATCCCTTGTGCGTGTATTTGGAATTTCGAATGTCTTTTTGTCGGGGCTCTCTTCGTTTGGTGGTTCACACAAAATGTTTGTTCACACAAAGATGAATTTTTTTTTTTAAATTTATAAATTTATTATTATTAAATTTATTTTTGCAAATAGGCTTAACTAAGCGCTTTTACACGTCTCAATTTTTAGGGTTCCGTAACCAAAGGGTAAACGGGACTCTATTACTAAGGCTTTGCTGTCTGTCTCTCTGTCACCAGGCTATATCTCATGTCATGAACCATGATAGTTACAGTTGAAATTTACACAGATGATGTATTTCTGTTGCCGCTATAACAACAAAAACCGGAATAAAATAAGTATTTAAGGGGGCTCCCATACAACAAACGTGATCGGCTCGGCTTTATAGATAATGGTGTGAAACCCTTCGTGCGCGAGTCTGACTCGCACTTGGCCGGTTTTTTTCCCTACCACTGCTTCGGGACAAATTTGGGCTGACTGACAGTCACAGACTGGTTGAGCAGGCGGGTAGGGCGCCCACCGTGCGACTAAGCAGGTTTCTCCCTTATACCTATGTAAGCGTCGTTAATCCTCGCTCCTCTCAACCGGCCCTAGATAAGATTGTTCCATCCATGTTATGATTTTTTTACCCATTGTAAGACTGCATCTAAATTTTATTTCCATAAAATTTTGAAGAAACAGAAATAAAAATCTTTAATCACGTTTCAACGTTTTTCGGCAAAAAAGGGAGAACCCAAAAACCATACATTGTCAAAAAACACACATCAAACAATTTAAGATTTTATGGATCAAAAAGGCATAAAAATATATTCATATGCCACATTTTTTTAAAGTGCTTTAGCAAACTTTTATAGCACTAAAAATGAGACATATTTTATTAAATATGTTAAACATGCAATCATGCAATTTTTGGACGTTCGGATTTGACTGCTGACACTTTTTAAATAATAAAAACATAAATATTAAATTAAATGCATTAAAAAATATACAAATAAAACGCTACAAAGAATATAGCTTACGTATCATTAATCCAAATGGAAAACTCAAAAATTAACATATTGCATCCTCATGCTTAGGTTCACGAATCGGGAGCCGCATATTCAATAGTAGACAAAAATCTAATAAAATTAAAAATAATGGTGTCGATATCGACGACGCCAATGAGTGTGCCGACTCATTGTAAATCCCATTTAAAGTGAATGTATTAAAAATTTAAGTTCCTAAGGGAAATTAATTCGTCAAACCTTTAGATGAGTGTCAAAATGGGAAAAATTAAAATATGAATAATTTTTAACCATTAATAATTAAGTATTTTCGTTACACAAGCTATATATATCTACAAACGAAAAAAGAGATGTAAGATGTTGTTTGTACGTTACAATTAAAAGATATAGATAGATTATATTAGATGTACATGCTTTTGGAAATAGCTCATCAAAATCATAGCTAAAATCAAATGTGGGAGCAGGTCAACACACCATCGTAACGTCCAACGACAACCTAATAGAACAACTCTACTAAAAGCAAGATGCAAACTCAGCAAGTCAAGTGGCAAAGTGTCAGCGGGCAAGTTTCCTCGCGCCAGTAACCGGAGAAGCTGACTACTACCAAGGTAAAAGGAGTTCTTGCTCATCGCCTTGAAGCAGGACTGGCAGTCGTCGAACAGCGTGCGGTCGCCTGCCGCCAGGATGATCAGCGTGCCTTCCTCCGCTTGCGTCTTCGAGCCTTGGATCTGGTGACAGGTAGGAGACAGTTTAACATTTGTCGACGCCCCTGGCTAAATGGAGGCCCCGTACCGGCAAGCGCAGCATGGAACACCCACCCACAAGAACAGACAACCTGGTTAAGGTTGCAGGAAGCCGCTGGATGCAGGCCGCTTCCAACTGGACTGTTTGTCTGGACTGCTAGGAGGGCAGTCCAAGAAAACACAATTTGATTTGATATAGCGATTTATCGACACCCAACTGTCAAAAATGAACTTTTTTAACTTAACCGGCGCGGACTTACTCGCAATTTAGAATTTTCGATTAAAGTTCAAGATTACGGCTATGCATCATATTATGACAGGTGGGTGTCGATAAGTCGCTATATCATATCATATTTGACTTGGACTTTTGACTTTGACATATCATATCGTGTTTTGTTGGTCATGCTAGGAGGACACGTACCAACAAGCGCAGCGTGGGACACCCAACACACAAGGTGGACAGACGACCTGGTAAAGGTTGCGGGACGACGCTGGATGCAGACGCAACTGGACAATCTCGAAGTCATTGGGGGCGGCTTATGTTCAACAGTAGACGTCCTATGGCTCAAATGATGATGACGCTTCTGACTACAAATCATGGTCTTCTAACTCGTAACACATAAATATAAACTCCTGACTTCGAGACAATGACAATGGGGATCATGACACTGCACATCCCGACAGGTTTTGCATTGTGTTTGGTCTTGTCTGTTGTGATTATTTGATCACTGATTCAAATGGTTACGGATATGGTTTTGCTTAGTTGTCAAACGTGTGTCAAACACATAACATCATAATCATCAATTGAATCGGCACCTTAATCTACACGACGCTCAATTTGGGTTCAGGCCACGTCTGTCAACAGAGAGCGCCATTCTTTGTCTTAAGCAGACTGTCCAATACTACACGTCCAGAAAAACGCCTGTTTACGCCTGTTATCTGGACCTATCAAAGGCATTCGATTTGGTGTCATATAATGTACTTTGGGAAAAGCTAAATAACGAGACAAACTTACCTCCTGAGATTGTGTCAATGTTTAGGTATTGGTATAACAACCAAAAGAATAGTGTTAAGTGGGCTGGTGCGTTCTCAGATGTGTACAGGTTGGAGTGCGGGGTAAGACAGGGGGGGTTAAGCTCGCCAAGCCTTTTCAATCTGTACATGAACCGGCTGATCGGTGAGCTCAGCAGCGCCAAGGTCGGGTGTCATGTCGGCGGCGTGTGTATTAATAATATTAGTTATGCTGATGACATGGTGCTGCTGACCCCATCGATTGGAGCTATGCGTAAACTATTGGACATATGCGAAAAGTATGCCACAGCCCATGGACTTAAATATAACGTCTCCAAAAGTCAGTTCATGGTCTTTAAAGCAAGGACTAAAACATATTTATCTGTTCCCCACTTAACACTCTGTGGTATACTATTAAAACGGGTTCACACATTTAAATACCTTGGCCACTGGGTTACAGAAGATCAGCTTGACAATGTGGATATAGAAAGGGAGCGCAGGGCGCTGTCGGTGCGTTGTAATATGTTGGCACGTCGATTTGCACGTTGTAATGATAAGGTGAAAATCACGCTTTTTAGAGCCTACTGCCAGTCTCTTTACACGTGCAGCCTATGGGTCAGCTTTACGCACCGCGCTTACAGCGCACAGCGCGTGCAGTATAATAATGCGTTCAGAATGCTACTTGGCCTGCCGCGATTTTACAGCGCGTCGACTATGTTCGCGGAAGCGCACACCGACGGCTTTCATGCGCTGATCCGAAAACGATGTGCTTCACTCCTAGACCGCTTCCGCAATAGCACAAATAGCATTCTGGGCGCATTAGCTGAGAGGTGGGACTCGCCGATGCTGGAGCGCTGGATTAGGTTACATGCTACCAGAGCTGTGTAGGCTGCTCCTGCTGTCGGTCCTCTCTCATACTTTTTATAATATTGTTGTTTTTTTTATGTCTTACTCGTAATAGTACTAACATAGGCTAAGTTTTAAAATTTGTTACTAACTCAAATATGGACCACGGTCTGAAATAAATTTCATTCATTCATTCATTCATAACCATAGTCTTAGAATACGCTAAGTTTGCTTCGTAAAAGTAGACAATAAAATGGAATATTTAGAAGAATTTATTAACCTCCAAGTTTGCATCGTATATCTGTTCTCTACTATTACGTATACCTTGCATGACATCGTCTTTTCAAGTACCTATATTTTATGACTCACTCATTTGTTGGCATTATTTATATGTAACTCATAACTGACCTGCGCTTCGAGGTATCTGCCGCCCTTGCCACTGATGGCCTCCACGATGTCGTGCGAGGTGTCCGCGTCTATGGACGTCATCTCCACGTAGCCCTTAGACTCCAGCGTGGGACAGTGCAGCACTCCGCAGTTTCCGAACACCATCTGTAATGTTACAAAGATTTTATACTTTTTGGAATAATATAACTACATACCATCATTGTAATCAGTCTACGTCAGTCCACTGCTGGTCATAGACCTTTTCTATTGGACGCGACTAAGGGAGCTTTTGAGCGTCGACGTCGTGGCAGCGTCCAATCAGTGTTGACGGAATGCTTGCGCAGCGGCATTTACTTAACGCTGATTGGATAGTGCAGCGTCGCACGTCGACGCTCTAAAGACGCTAGTGTGGGGGGAGGGCTACGCCTGATCATCACCTATTCTTTACAACTTTACAACATTATATAATTATAGAAATTTGTTTTATAATTTTGAATTTGAAATTGTAAGTTCTTGTTATTCACAGAAACCTCACAACAAAATGTGTTTAATTATATGTTTGTAAAAAGCGGAATTTCTTTGTCAAAGACTCGCTACCATCTCTCGGTAGGCTCTACTCAACTTGCGCTAACGTTTTTTGATGTCCTACGAATTTGCACTCTTATCATCAATGAAACCTAGTGCTCAATGACTCTTGCACACATACGAACAACTTTAGCCTCTTAGTTGTAAATCTATATTTTTTAACAAATATTTGTATTTCATAGATTCCCTGCTCTAAGTAAGATATGCTGCTGAGCTTTTTCCGTGACACCAATATGATGAGGTACATTAGATACGAGTGGTGGGAAGGAATCGTGATATATATTTTATTGCTTTTATGGTGTTTAGTTGTGTATTTGTGGCACAATTTATATTTTAGTACATGTTCTAAGTAACATTCCTTGAGATATCCACATCTTTCTGCATATCGTACCTAGGTATAGTATCAAGACGGTATGTTTATACAAACAGTGCAGATGGATATGAAACGCGAGTCTGCGGGGTATTCGCGGAAAGGTCGCTACTGGGCAGGTAAGGTCAGTCGACGCTTTATATTCTAATGCCCTGACATTTGAAGCGTCATTATTTTTATATCCTGAATACATGCATACCTGAAGGTATTAAAATATGTTTACATGTTCAGTAAAAAGTTTATTTCAAGGAGAATGCGCGTTTCACTATGTGAGATAGGTCCACTAAAAATTAATTAGTCATGACTACTAACACTATTAATTAATGCTTTCTATATTTTATGAAGAAATATACAGTATTCTATCATTTAAGAAAAACCTTGTTCCTGGTTTAAAAATAATTAAGTTTAAGAGTTGCACTGATTAAACTTATAAAATGACTCGAACTAGTATCGGAAACATTTGATAGACAACTTCATAATTACCATATTTATATTTTAACAAGTATCAACCCCCCAACTATGCGACTTTCGTCATTGAAATAACTCGTAACATAGACCTGACATTTCTAAACAAGAATTTCTTGCGAACATCGTCCAGGGCCGTATTTTACAGCTTTTCTGAATAAACACCGTAAAATGTTTCGCGATTCCCTGAGCGGCCATGCATCATGGTACGAATTACGATGTAGGTAACTCGGACGGAATTCTCGATAAGTTGATATGCCTGAAACTTTTATAGGTCACGTGAATTATGTTTTCGGTATTGATACATCGATGAAGTCTAGACAGCAAGGAGATCTATTATGAAGATGAATAGTCAACATAACTAAAAAAGTTAATCAACCTACTACATTGGTTTTTTTTTGTTATTACGGTACTGTACTGTTTAGTTCCAATTTAAGGTTAAAAATCATCTTCAAACCCTTAAAGCTGTACAACATACAGCCATAGCCAGGTTCAAAAAATGGTTTAAAAAGGTCTCGGCAGGTAAGGCTAGGTAAGGCTTCCCTTCCACAGTTAGATATGGGGTCTAGGAGATCTGGAAGTCTGGTGGCAACCGCACCAAATGCCCACGCTGCGTCTTCTGGTTTCTCGAGAACCTTTCGTCTCAAATGGTTGTTAGATTTGAAAGTGGCCTCCTCATGCCCCTTTAGTTTTTCTACTCGTAAAGCAGCGGTGACTTTGGTTCTTCTACGGATATCCTGAATGATATGAAAACACATGCTGAATTACCTCTTTCGCAGCCTGAGGGTCAGCCACGCAGGAGAAGGTGATGTCTGCTTCCTCGACCACGTCGCAAGGCGTCACTGCGATGGTGGCGCCCACTTTCTCGAAGTCTTTGCACTGTTGACAATAATTTACTTTTTATTTCAGGGAAAAAATAGTTATATTTTTATGTCAGTGCATAAAACCTAACTTAAATGCAAAAACATATAAGGTACCTACATTATGTGAGTTCTTAGAGTTCTTGGCTACGCAGCTACGCATGAATTCTATCATATGCCAGGTGTTTAAATGCCATCGTATCAATTAGCATCAGATTAACCGCGTGCTATTTTTATGCATGCCTTAATTTCCCTTGGATTACGAGTATAACCTGCATAAAGTTCCATCTGCTAGCATTGCATATTTTTCAAATAAAAACAGCGCCACCTATTGTGACTAAGCATACGTATTAGTTCAATCTAGCACCACTAGATGGCGGGTAAAGTTCCCGCTCCGTCCGAATCGATGGACGCCGAGACACCCCCCGCGCGCGGCGTCAACGACCGCAAGCTGCAATGTTCGCCAGCCGAGCAGCCGCCATTTTGATAACGGTGTTTTTGCCCACGCAATGCGGGCGACACAATCGACACTGTGCCCGGTCTACTACATCGGTTTTTATGCGGCGTACGGGTAGCGTGGCGTAGATGGAAAGAGCCGGCTCGGATCTATCGAACAAGCAACCTTTGCAAGCAAATGCTACATCATTTGGAAATTTTGGAATAGGTAGGTATACCGCAATGGCTCTTTATTCGTAGTCAAGTCAATCAGATAGAGAGAAACAATTAAAATTAATGTTCTCTAGCAACGTACTATTTACTTATCCAATAGATAGGGTATCCCAGTTTCATAAACAGTTTCATTAGTTAAAGTTAGGTTAAGTAAAATTGCTACTTACTTGTATTTGACTAGGTACGTTTTACAAAAACAGCATTACAGACAGACAGATAGGTAACTATTGAAAATAACATTGAACATTTATTTAAATTGGTATAGGTAAATTAACACTCGAGTGTAAGTATAAATACCTAGGTAGGTATTTATAACTTGCTAGACCAACAGACATCAGACAAGTCGCTTATTTTCGTAAGGCACGACCTCCCAGAGCTAGTAATGGGAGAATAGCTACCAATTACTCGGTATAATCGATTTAACGAATTGACAAGAAAACATTTCTATTGTACGATACGCTCATCAGTGCGTATCATATGAATTTTATAAAGATCATGAAACATCTAGGACGAACGCTTAAAATCTGTCAATATCAACAAGTATCGTGTAGGCTTGCGTCAGCCGTTGCTAATCAGATCAATAGCATGCCAAACGTGTTTACACGAAGAATTTGCGACAACGACGGTCAGCAAGCGGTGAAGGTCAGTTTACACAGTTGCCATAACATCCACTCCTGTCTTAGTGCTATGCGCAGTTCACATGCTACAGAACACCCGGACGCAACGCAACCCGGCTTTGTAACGTGTGACTGTGACTCAAGTGATACTGTCAATGAAGAAAGAAAGGGAATGAAAGTGGATTTAGAAAATTATCACAAAGCTTATCTAAGAGCATGAACTACTGATTATGCGTGATCATATTATTGTTTAATGACTGAGATACTTTCCCGGTCCCATAGATAGAGGACAGCAAATGACCTTTGCCGAATTTCAGCTCAAAACTTAGTTGTATTCTCATTTCCAGCAAAAGATTACGTGTTTCTACGTTATTTAATGGAACGTGTAAGACTGTCGATCGTCAATCATCGCCGGCGGGTCGCCTGAAAAGGCGAAGGTCGACGCATGTTTACAGACGGCATCGTCCGGTCTTATGTCCACTTTAGTACGGCGCGATTCACCCGTCGATCCATCCTTCTGACATCTTTAGCCACATATGGCTTGCTTCACAATCAATTTAATGCTACTGCAACTTTTAAGAGTAGGACTACAGTAATTTCAGGCGCAACTTTGTGTAACAGGAAAAGTTCGTTAAAATACTGAACTAGAATATTTCTACGACGCTATTACAAGATATTAACTAAATTGAATTGTTCGAAGAGTGTAAAAATGTTCAAAACTTGAAATGTTAATCATTAAACCTTGAAGGCCAGTTCATCGATCAAGGCTTTAGGTATACTTATACAGAATCGTAATTTTCGTTACCCCTGTAAAATGTAGAATCATTATCAGCGCACGTCTATCCACTGCTGGACATTGGCCTCTCCCAGTGCACGCCAAATGTGGAATACTGTTGACGAAATGTAATAACGTCCTATTTATATCATATCGATAGGAAACGTTAGTTGAATAAAAAATATATTAAAAAGTACATGGAAAAACAGAATCATGAAACTGTACGACCTAATGTTAATCAGGTTTCATAGCTTACGTAACTTTCATAAGATGGCTCTTGGAAAGTAAGCTTAATTCCTCGTAGCTCAAATCTAAACCAATCCTGGTAAACTTTCACAATTTGCCAAGTTGCCATAGGATGAACAATAGGTTTGTGCTGGCCTGGCCCTGACATAAAAACATTCCGGCTGGCTATTATCGCAAAAGGTTTGTATGAATGGAGTTCAGACAAGCGACGGGCGCTAGTCGATGGCAACAAAACCCCGGGCCGCCTACGCCTACCGCCCACGCAACTCCGTAACCAGACGTAACACTGTGACGTCTTTGAACCATATTGAGTAAGCCATAGAGGTGCCGCTAGCCGCTACCTCAAAACCGATAAGACTTAGGCTTTGCTTTCGTGTCTAACTTCCAACCGATACAGCAAAGTTTGAAAATCTGCTTGCGACACACTTTGACTTTGCTTAATCCTCTGCCAAGTTTGAGAACAAATGAAACGGTTTTAAATTAAAATTCACAATCTTGACGAGACGATTTGCGCAGCGCTCGACACCAATATAATGTGAGAAGATGTCAAGAGAATGTACGTTAGAAAGTGAAAACTCTTTTGAGGAGATAGCATCAGACATCAGACTTAGTTTGCTATAAGATCGTTAATACCATAGAACAAGTAAGACTCGCTACGCTTATCCCTGTTCTGTGGTTAATACCATAGCATTTGTTTGAGGTAACCCATAAACATGAAAACAAGCTAAATAACGCTGTTTGTAAGAGTTCTACAATTTTACTTTTATAAATCGATAGTTTACGTAAATAGTTGAAGACTGATGTCTCTTTGACCTTCGTTCCAAGCGTACAGCGTACCAGTACATTTGTTTGCTCGACTCATCAATCGCCTGCGCGTAATACCTAATTGTAATGACTTTGAAACCGCAAGTTTGTTTCATAAGTAAAGCAGTCTGAATTGAACTAACGACCAGATTAATTTGAAAGTATTGTAATATTTCAGTAATAGGCAGCCCTAGTTTGAGGCACGCAACTAGCACATTTCGCAACATTGACATCGCCAAGTGATGGTGATATTTGTGATGTTACAAGGGTTTTGATAACTTGCAGCAGATGGTGCAAGAAAATATTTATTTGCATTCTCTGCGATAATGACTCTTGCTCGTTACTCGGATGGAATGCTCGGTCGGTATCTCGATTCCAGGAGACAGGAAATCGATAGATGTCCATTGAACCGTGAGACTTTTTATCTGCAGTTGGCGCCGCTTATTACAACTCGTTAATGAATGAACAGGAAACCTGTTCATTGTTTTACTCTGGCGACAATGCAATAGGCGTAAAGAAGCCTAATGTGAGGAAACTAACGGTTTTTTGTCAAACAGACAAGCTATATAGGTATCTATTTAAATAAAGGCATAACCTACAGCGGCTAGCATGTTTTTAAATATTAATTCTATTATTAGCAGCACTTCATTCAATTGGATAATATTTTTCTTTACTCCTAGTACCGGATCAGACGGAACCAGTTATATCATCAAAACAACTTTTATAAGTGCGAATTTATCAGCTCAAACGTATGGCCTGATAAATAACGCCAATATTTGAGATAAGTAGTGGGCGATGTTTTTATTTCGCACCACTTACTACAGACAACGGAACAAAGCAAATGTTATTGTCAGATGTTTGAGGAAATAATAGCTGTGCATTAGCTGTGTCACCAAGTCTGCGATGCGATGACAAATGCATTCATTACTTTAGTATCAACTTCGTGCGATAAATATTTGTAAAGATCAACAACCTAGGTGGTACACAGTTTTAATATAAGCTAATGGTACACAGTTTCAATATAAGCTAATGGAGAAATTTTTAAATATAAGGTCAAAAATTTTTTGGACGGACGGTCTATTACTTTTAAGAGTTCAGCTTTTAACAGTTAAGTATGTTGTGTTGAGATATATCTAGCTTAAGCCGTGTATATTATTTCATTTTGAAAAGGGCGAGCTTGCAGCCGAGTATAGCATTATTTTGGCGGTAAAATGTGAACACCATCACTTCCAAGCACGCGACAAAAGAGGGCGAGCCACGGCTGACGCAGCCAACCGTGACAATAGCACCAGGTGCACACCTGCTCTTTACTTTTTTGCTCGTTCCGAAATAACGAGACAGAAACACAATGTACACGAAAACATCTTATAGTATTCAACGAAATTTGGATCAGAGCCATGATCATCATTGATATCAAATATAATTTTATCATTCGTCATCATCTGGTACGTTATTTGCCCGACAACAGTTGCAGTGGCAAAACATTATGTACTTTTTAATTCTTTGTTTCACTGGAACACGCGAATATATTCTTTGGCTAATCACTCATTCACAACACAAGAGAATCGTTACTATCAATGAAATTGTGTTATTAAAGAAATATACGACACACGACGGGCATTAATAAATAATTTAATAATACTTTTGGCTTTATCGCAGTTCTCTTTTATAACAAACTTCAGCGAATAATAATTGGAAACTGCCGAAATATCGTTTTATTTAATTAATGGCGTCCATAAAAGCCAATGATAGTAGGAAAACCCCCAAAATACATGAAGGCAAGTAATTGGATGAGTTCGAATTTGTTTGCAAATTAATGTGATTGTTATTTAAACCTATTCGTCATAGAAAATAATATAAATAAACGTCTCATTTTGTTAGGTGATCGCTAAGTCGACGATGATTACGTTTTGTTCCAAAACTAAAGATATCCCAGGGGAACCAAGCGTTGTGTGGAAATGAAAGTATGCATACTATCTATGTTGATTAATTTTTTATTTATTCCGTTTGTAGGTTGAATTGAAATGACGATGGCAAAAGCTATCCCCAGAAGCTTAAGTTGTAATAATGTTAGAAAATCACTGGTACAGCTGAACGCAAAATAGTCAAATCAAATCAAATCAAATCAAATCATTTATTTACTTAGAAGTCAAGTGGTAAAGTCGCAAACTAACAATATCAAATTATAGTCGGTGTTATTAATATTATTGACATACTCGTACGAGTAGATCTTACAACCTACGAACAACTTTCAAATGCAAACGACGTCTGACCTTTTTCTTGTCTGCATAATAGATACCACTCGGGTCTAATCTAATTCGTAAGAGTGTTACCTATACAACATATCATAAAATGAGCAAGAAAAAAATGTTTTATAAGACACAAAACCTAAACTAATATCATCATAAATTCAGCATAGAGACCAAGGGGCAAACGCTTTGACGCGCGTAATATTTATTGCAAAGGCAAACGTGATGTCTTGAATATAAACATCGGGTGACGCACAAAATTAGCGTTGAGTGGGAGCGATACAGTCCGTTCACTCTTCATCATATTTTTGGCAAAGAGACATAAATTCGCGTGAACTCTGCCTTGTAGATAAAGGTAACTTCACACGAGTCGATATTAAAAAACAATTTTCGTATACATTCATTGAAGTTATGATCCTGAGACAATTGAAATCAAATGAGTTTAAGCGTCGCTCATTTGGTATTATGAAAATGGTTTGTTAAACTTTACTGTACTATAAAGTAATACCACAGATTACTGTATATGTGGTGTTTCAAATTTCACAGTAATCTGAATAAATGGGCTTCCATTTCAACAAGCAGGTCTTTGGAATGGTGGTGTTGTAACTGTTGTCTAAGTTTTCAAAGATAACACAGATATATCTATGTTCCTGAATGCGAAACAGGACTTATAGCATATATGTAGTAATATAGATTTATCCTATTGATTCGAAATAGCTTTTAAAGCTTAGGCAGAACAAGTAGTACAGAGAAAAGCAATTTACAAATATATCCAGAACCTTGAAACGTTATGACTCAGCATTTCTTAGTAAATTACTCCCATGTGCCATATAAAAATAGACAAATGGATTAGTTCAGAAAAAGCTAGATCGATCGTTCGTGATCAATTAGGGGGTAATAATAACAGTGCATTTTCAACCTGCTAGCCTTCGGAGATGATAATTACTCGTGTTAATTGTGCCTCAATTCCTCGCGCATCCGTATTCTTAGAAATTTCCTGAAGACTTGCTGCAAAAGTTAATATCTATGCGAATATCCTGCATCTAATAATTGCCCGATGCAGACAATGGCATAAAAATAATTGATTTGACTTAACTCGTGAACAATCAAATATTTTAAGGAGCATTATTTTATGGTATTCATATTATTATTAGAAATGTTTGTTACGAGATTGCTACCATGTACCTTATTTTTGAGTTTTCGATATTTCGGCACTGTTGCAATTGCAAGCGCCATGATCACGGAGTTACTCCGTGATCAAACTATTCTAATGAAATGACATGAATGAAAAAAAAAACATGAAAATTTTAACCAATATATTCAAATTATTGTTAGCATATTAAACCATCGTTTATTGATCAAAGTGCTACAACAAGTAATTATGGCTACCCTTATCCTTGACACTCTCTTGGAACATTTTGATAAGTCACGAAATAACGTACCTTAAATACTAAGTTCAGGTTTCCTTAATTGAAAATAAGAGTCAGTAACGGATTACGTAGTATTTTTTTTTTATATTTTTTATTGTTCGCGGAACTAACAAATTAAGACATTTCGAACTGGTATTTAACGTAGTACTTGGGTAAACATTTTCTTAATTTTGACCGGTCGCCCGGTCGCTCAAAGACTGTGCAATGTTTTAATAAAAATTGATCTTATTTTGATTATGTTGCTTTGTTTTATAATTTCTTAAGGAGAAAAGATTCAGAAAATTTAGGTCACTGTTTCAATCAATTATCATCATCATCATCATTTCAGCCACAGGACGTCCACTTCTGAACATAGGCCTCCCCCAGTAACAGTTATAATAATCAACTTACGAAATTAAAAGATTTAGTTTAACAAGAATACAAAGTGTTTTGTACTTATTGCATAAATTGATTTATTTATTTCGTCCTAATGTACGCCCGTAGACTAAATTTACTGATAAAAACGAGTGTGGGTGTTGGTCACGTGAGACTTAACACCAATACACACTTAAGAAGGAAGCGTCGCTTAAAACTAAGCTGTCAATGTATTTGTAGAATACGAAGTCACATTCATGCAGCTGTAGAGATGATAGTTGCAGTTGTTTTCCTCAAATTGTTAATATAATTTAACTTCAGAGGTCTGTCTGATCTGAAGCCTACGGAAAATCTCATTAACTCTGGACAATACCGAACATGTATCCACGGGGTAGTCATTCTAATTACAATAAAATAATAAATCGTTATATTTCACGGTTTTAATTCTACTCGTAATCAGAAGAATAAGGTCTTATTTGATTTAAATTTTGTATATGATTTTACTGCTATAACATAAAAATATTTAAGGACCTTCCATAGTTCATTGATCCGTTTGTATGGATAGAAAGGATACCATTTTTTTAACCACGTTTTTTCATAGCTATAATTTCTGTAACAAAGCTGAACCTTTATTTTAGACGTTGCACAATTTATATTATATCAAGTATAGTTTTAATACCGTAAGCAAGCCATCAAGATAGTAATGTCAAAGATCAAAATGTTAATATAATAATATTATCTGTCGATTAAAATAATTGTATTTATCATGAATGTGAACCACTGTGTTTACGTCGTTAGAGACCAAGCCTATTATCAAACAAATACCATGTTGTTGTATTATTGTTCCATAGCTTTGAACACTATAATCATTTTATGGGTATTTGATTGTTACTGCTAATAGTACAAAGGTCACATTTGGTGGCGACAGAATTTTAATCAATACTGAGCACGGTCCCATCTCCCGTTCCATTCTCCGTTTTACTTTCGAATAGCTCCAGGAAAAAGTTTTTCTTTCTTTTTACTGCATGGTAACTCTGGCCTAGTGGGCAAAGTAAACAAACGCACCGGAGATGCAGACAGGATGGGTGGGTATAAATAGATCGATTGAAACGACGACCGGGTTACCTACTCGCGACTTGGCTAAATCTGATCTAATACCACGATGATGAAGACATGAAGATAGACGGCAGAGGAGATCAACCTTATATCATAAACGGAAACCCCACACACAACACCACAATAAGTGAAACCGATTACAGGAACGATAAATATAGGCGTTATCAAGTTACGTCAAATTCAAGGTAAAATTCAACCTAAATCTCTGAAAGCTGATAATCAAATAATAAATAGGTACTTAGGTTTAATTCACATCTAGGTAGGACGTGTCTGTCTGTCGGAACAGATTCAAATTACAACAGCCACAATAACAATTAAAATCACAAGTAATATATTGATATTCAAGTTTTCAAATCTTGTGGTGAGCTGAAGGTGGACTGAGAGTGAGACACCACGGACCCTCCAGAGGTCCCGTATTCATTTGGCCCTAGTCTCTAAGCCAAGTGGAGTTGCCAGAGCAGATTGCAGAACCTGTTCCCTTGTATCTAGCTGCACTGGTGTGTTTATCACTGGGAACTTGCGCCCCGCAGACTCACCTCTCCACAACAGTTCGATGTAATCAAATTACAGTGTTGTCATTTGGATTACGCAATGCATTTTTTGCACTTACAAATTTTTAAATTGATACGACAATTCGAAGTAGGTCAAACTCGACTAACGAGATTTGATTACAAAGTTACAAGTGGAGCTAATCAATGTGTGTTATATTTATAAATATTCCGTTGAGTCAAAGGAGATCAGTATGTACCAGTAAAAGATACGTACCTCAAAGTAGGTATGTAAGTACCTCAAAATTTGGAAACAAATATGCTAACGAAACAGACATGATAAATACAGATAAACGCACCCACTCGAGTGCGTCTGCACTCACACCGTGACGACCTAGTAACACGCCGGCGGCGGCGGACCGGATAACTTTCCTAATCTGCTAAAACAGAAGAACATCGGGAGTCGTAAACATAATAGAAAGAACAAGCCACTTTCAAAAACGTGGAATGGAAGAGTAAAAGGGAAGGATAGCTTGTTTCTTCGATCGCTCCAGCGGGCTTATTATAACACTAACAACCAATAAGTTCACTTAGAAGGGAGGATTACCGAGCTAAGTTATTACAATGAGGTATTTTAACTACATTGTGACTTTGAGACGATAGAGTTCAAGTTATGTCAAGTTAATTCAACCTTGTCAAGGTCAAGCCTTATCAAGTAAACAAGGTAATATTATTTAAAACAATCATTCAGAAAATCCCTTAACCTGTTATTTAGCTATATAGTTAGGTATACGTATAGCGAGATTAAAAACAATGGCTTAATAAAATTCGCAGTAACCTTAAAAGGCCCAGGTCGTTTGTCTACAAGAGCAACGTTATGGAATGAATGAACAAACCTACAGAAGATGGACCGTTTAACAATGCTGATTTATTATTACTAGCCGATGATATGACGTGTGGCATTATATCGGAAATAGGGTTATCAGTAAACTACGAGTAGTCTGGTAAGACACAACATGTGTAATGAAACAAACAAAACAGCGTTTTGTTTGTTTCATCACACGAACTCTAGCAGTGATTGTTAAAATATCGTGTCAGTAATAGTTTTTTGAACACTTGCAGGGTCTTCAACATTTGATGCGAACAACGTCTTTTGTTATTTCTTGTCTCGTCTAACCAGGGAGACTAATTCCCGAAGTTATTTTATGAAATCTATTGCAAAATGACTCGATTGAAATTCAACGTAGTCTATCATAATATAATAGGATTCGGCTTCTATTTTACATGTAAATGTTTCACAGGTAGTTTCTAAAGCGAGCACTATGACGATTCAATATCATTCAGCTTTCGATCTCATTCTCATTCTGACTAATGAATTGTTTAACGTATAAAGCTGTCAATTTCATCTTTGAGGTACTATTTCTAAAATTAATGATAACGTAAGCGGATTAAAAGGATGATTTTTAACTTGTTATTAACATAAGATCGCGTTACACAATAATATTTCTACTATCTCGTTCAGCTGGGCTGGGGTTAATTAAAGAATTGGTCTTTTGCAGGGCTAGCATGCGCAACACGATAAAATTTTGTCGGGGTATTTTATCGACTTTTGACGTTCGATGAACAAAGAAAAAACCAAAATATCATGCAATGCCGTGTTATAACGTAAAAATAAGTCGCTACGAAGAACGGGAGACCCTGAAAATATTAAGAAAAAGGATTCGAGACGTCTGTAATTAGGGAAAACGACAAATATCGTCGAAGACAAAATTTGTCCTGTCTATCGATAAAATAACCGACGCGCGCATGCTAGCCCTGCTAATGTTAAATGATTGATTAAATTTGAAAATCCATTAAATTTATTTGTTAACCTAGCAACCCTAGATCCAATGAGCTCATCATAAAAGGACATTGACGTCTTTATTATAGTAAGACAGAGCTTACATTACAAAAGGTAAACAAAATGCGAGCACGCTTAAACTTTATAATGTTTTAAACGATAAATTGTTTTGAATTTATAATAATACCTTTCAAAACATTATTATCTGAATTTATCAAACGATGCAGTATAATTATAATTACTTACTACTACTTACAAACAGTTTTTTTTATCAAAACAAAATACATGAATTTGTGATAAACAATAATTCAACGGTTCCAAGGTCTAACATCTCGTAGAAACACTTTATTCATAAACTTTTGATATTTTATCTTTAATCTTGGTTACTTTTCTTACGCACATCTACTACAGTTAGGTTGACAGAGATTAAGTTATGTGTAATATTATCATTTAGTATTTGTAAAACAATCTTATCAGCTCTAGATAAAATGAGACGGGGCATCCATATGTCTTCGTTAGTGATCTCTTATAAGACGGACCATTAAAGTTAATCCTAAGGAATCCGACCTATTTGCGTCATCGTATGACGA
The DNA here is from genome assembly GCA_950371115.1 of Anania fuscalis. Lineage (NCBI taxonomy): Eukaryota > Metazoa > Arthropoda > Insecta > Lepidoptera > Crambidae > Anania > Anania fuscalis. The sequence continues at coordinate 1,247,881 of OX493344.1, read as the reverse complement.
TGCAAACGCGTCCGGCTTTGCTCTTGACATTGCCACATTGGCTAGCATGCGCAAGAAAATTTACACGTAATGGGTATCTTACACTTTACTCAAAGCTATAATCATCATCATCTCAGCCTATTGCAGTCCACTGCAGGATGTTTGCCAAGGCGTGGTCTCCACTCGACAACCCTTTACTCCACCTTTTATCGGTTCTGCGACAAATGCGGCCAGCCCAGTGCCACTTAATTTAGCTATATTTTTGGAGTTTATCCGTTGCTTAAAACACCCCAAAAAAATTTGTTTGACTCCGATAGATCATGTTTGTAAATTCCCAAAAAAAAATTGGGTATCAAAGCATTTTTTGGCAGAAATAAAAGCAATTACGTATATAAGGTCCGATTTTATTAGTGTTCATCCTGTTAACCTGTGACTATATAGGTGAAAAGCAATCGTAAAAACCAATTTTCAAATGTGTACCATAAAAACTAAAAGAGTTAAAAATCAACAACATTGACTTCATATTGCATAAACTCGCCCTATCTTTGCTACGTTTAAACATCTGATTATCCGTCTTATTCCTTCCCCTTGTACAGAGCGAGAAAGAGTTAAAGATAGGACCAGTTTATGCAATATGAAGTCGATGTTGTTATTTTGTAATTCATTTTTAACTTTTTTAGTTTTTATGATAGACATTTGAAAGTCTGTTTTTACGATTGCTTTTCACCTATATAGTCACAGGTTAACAGGATGAACACTAATAAAATCGGACCTTATATTTGACATTTAAAAATTGGGTGCCCCCAGAAAATTACTTGTTTGAAGTAAAAAAAAACCGGCCAAGTGCGAGTCGGACTCTCGCACTATTATCTATAAAAAGCGAGTAAAAACAAACACGTTTATCGTATAGAAGCCCCCTTAAATATTAAGTATATTCTGGTTTTTAGTATTTGTTGTTATAGCGGCAACAGAAATACATCATTTGTGAAAATTTTAACTGTCTAATTATCAAGGTTCATGAGATATAGCCTGGTGACAGACAGACAGACGGACAGCGCCTGTCTTAGTAATAGGGTCCCGTTTTACTCTTTGGGTACGAAAACCGAAAAGAGAATTAAATTAAAATGAACACAGACATTGGCATGCAAGTGATTAGAAAACAATACGTAAACCGTCAATAAGTATATGTACATGTAAACCATACGACACATCGTCCTTGGCGCTTCCTCGTACGCTCCGCCGAATACCTATCACAATTTTAGAACCCGTAATTAATTATGTATTTCCTCCGTTGCACGCTTTCGATTCTTATGAAACATGCATGATGTGTACAGTACCAAATTTTTAAGTAGAACCTATAATCTACAACTTATAATCTCCTGAACGAGAAAAAAATATTTGCATTTGTAGCCCTGATGTTATTTATTGTGAATTCCTGATAAAATTAATTTGTGATACACGGTGAATTTTTTATTGGTTTTGGGGCTGTTTTTTTTTTTGTAAATTTAGTTGTCGATCTCATATATAAAGTTGCTGTATTCGATCAGGAAAATGTAAATGAAAAGATTTGTTGGCTTTCCAAAAATAATACCCATGCAAAACTATCTAATTATGTTCTATAAAAGGAAAAGAATAGCGAAGGATTTGTGTGTTGGTTGTAAAAGTTGTTGTATATCAGAAGAAGAAATAAACAATACCATCACCCTGTGTTTAAAGACTAGGGGCTCTGGACGTATAAGCTCTCAAAGTGACAAAAACGAAAAGGACTGAGACAGATTCATTGACGAATAAACTGATCATCTCAAGATGTTTATGATCGTCATGGCTTAGTACCGAACTCCCAAGGCTAGAACTAGATTATACAATGAACACGGCCAATTTTAGAATACAAGAAGGGGGGGAGGGAAGGACCTTTGTTTGGAGGTCGCGCGCTACGATTCAAGATCGTTGTTACATAAAATTCCACTCCCATTCAGCGAAATCAATAGCCTAACGGAAGCGAAAGAAATGAATCTTAGTAGATAGTACTCAGTCACGAGACGTGGACAAATTATTTAATTTTGTGGTGTCTATTAGGAATGATGAAGGACCAGTAATAGCAGTAGTTATTTTTGTATAGTTTCTAGAAGGATTTGCGTAAGAGGCTAAGCTAGCGCACAATGCTTTTCGTAGTCTATTAAGGTAGACTAAACAAGATTTTTACTAAGTGGTAGTAGAGTATTACAAATAGTGGTTCCTTGCGAATTTGTCCAATTCGAATATCTGCTGCTGTTCTTAACATTTTGGTCGAGCAAAACCTTAAGTAACCTTAAGTCGACTTAAGTATGGAAAAGATTTATTTTCCTCAACTTCACCATTCGTCTCATAATAAAAGTTAGTTAATTCATGAGAAGAATAGCCTGAAGATTTTTTTCCTTAAGTCAACTTAACACCCTGTTTATATAAATGTATGTTATGATTCTGAAGAACGTATGTAGGTAGTATTAAAATGTCCGTGACCACGCATTCGATCGCATGGATTAAGGTATGGATATTATAATGTACCGCCTAAATCTCTGCGCTGAATGAGGGACAAGGGCCATTTATATTAATAAAAGTAGTACTTGAATATAGATAAAGTTAATTAATAATAAATAAGAAAAATACAAAATTCAAAAACGAGACACGAAATCTAATTACTCAACGTGATAAAAAAACTCTTAAAAACAAGAAACTGGCTAATGAGTTTCTCGAACAAGCAAAATAGGGAAAGAAATAACAAACTTCAAGTCGCAGATAATATTTCCAGCGCTTGTAATAGACATTTTGATGGTAATTAAGTTACTAGTTAGTTAAATGTTGTTGAATCATAATGTAATAAAATTATGAGGTTTAATTACTTAAAATAATGTCTAGATACCACATCAAGATAACCGTCTATTGTAAGACCAAATCTACCTTTGCCATATAAGCACATTTATCACCAGCCTATATTAGTCCACTGCTGGACACAGGCCTCTCCAAAAGGAGGATTTTACTATAATCGCCACGCTTGGCAGGCGGGTTGGCGATCGCAGTTTGGCCAATGGTGGAGAGGAGACGCTGCTGCCCGTCTTCTTAAGGCGGTTCTCCTGTAGTCGCCTCTTACGACACCCATAGGAAGAAAAGGGGTGGTGCAATTCTTTTAACGTGCCGGCACAACACGACACGTATAAGCACATTATGGTAAAGCAATAACAGATTAAGTATAAGAATGAGGATGTATTATTTATTTTGTAAGTACACAAAAAAAGAATGGAGTAGTTACAAAAAACAGTGTGAGTATGAAATATTTTTACACGTTTTATGTTATCCGATCACCAAATATGGATATTTAATCAGTTCGTTCATCTATCGTTATCGAAATATCATTGTCGATAACATAAATCTTGAATAGCGTAAGTTGTGTTTCGTAATACACACTGCATAGCAGCGTAGAACAGTCATCCGCTTTGTTCACTACATTTCTTTGTTACTAGCGTTTATTTTAATTGTGCCCTTAACCTAATGGTACTGTATAAATTATAAGCTATCCTCATTAGAATAGTCATTATTACTTTGGCGAGTAAGTTGACTGTTGTGCCCATAGAATTTAATCGACAAATAAATTAAGAACAAAAATTTAAATACATCACGCACCACGAGCAACAATAATTAGAGTTTCAAATAATATAGCACAACTTTGCAGTGACAACATTAGCTCTAACGATAAAAATGTGTTCACAAACATAAAATGCTTCATTACAGACGCCTGTCGGATGACACATTTAAGAATTCTTCAGTTTTGTTTAGACTAGCCTACGTAGCAGCTGCAACTGAAACACCTTTAGCACTATCACTAGGTGCAGGATATTTGAGTAAATACATTACATTAGCTTGACAATCCTGCCGATGCAAAATGTACCCATGACGTCATAACATTTTAACCTCTTAGTAACCAACCCAACTACCTAACCTACTGAAAATAGCTACAACATTTTTCGCTAAATGAACGCATATATTAAAATCGTTTTGATAAGCCAAACCACGCATCATTAATCAATATATCTCATGCTAATGTGTAACTTTTTTCCCATAAAACTGTGCTATCAGCTAATCTCCAAATTTCACGAGTCGCACACCAGCAAGCGTAAGCCTGTGTGCGTGTGACGAGGCCACGGGTTATTTACTTTTACTGAGTAACGTCACCAGCCTCGCCCGCCTCCACAATGGCCCAAGCCCATCCACCTATCCGAATTTCGAGCCCATTCTAACCATTAATCAGCGATGTAACAATAACTATAAAACTATAACGAACACGCCAGAGTTTGTCGGTCAAGTTATTTAATGGACAGTGGGCGGGAATCCGTCTATTAAAATTTTGGAATTTGCTTATACCGAGACTAGCGGTTTCAGGTAATTTCGTTTGATAATATCGTAATAACCAAAAGTAACTCGTCCCCGATTGCTTCTTAGGAACGGATTTTCACACAAATTTCTTTTGCAGTGCAGGTCGCAGGTGCAAGGAACAACCACATTATCCAAATCGTATGTTTATTTACCTTTAGCCGTACAGACTAGGCATTGTCGTTGTCGTGAAATGCGTTACAATTTTATAGATAAAGAAGATTATCTCATACAGACAGGTTTGATTAAAAGCCAGACTGGGGTTTTGCAATCTGAACCTGCACAAGTAATTGATACTTAGATATAAGTCACAATGTACACAGTACAGTAACAGAACGAAGCCGTACATTGCAAGGCCAAGACCGCTAATGCCCGGCGGCTGCTCTACTCGACTCGACACACCTATCCTTGTCTACGTCCAGGTAATTTGAAAGGGACAGTGAGATGCGAATGGTCCGCTCCAGGTAGACTAATAATGAAATGGTCTCGTGTCGCGCGGTGAAAAGAAAATACACGTGCTAGCGTCGTTATTTTTAGCTAGATATTTTGCGCCTCTTTCATTTGCCAAATAGTAGAGGGAGAGGCAATATCACGTGCTAAAGAACTCGTTATACGTGAACGAAAGCAAAGGTAATCGATTGGTATCGTATATTCTGATAGCATTAAAATCGGCGAACGACTTGCCTGCCTTGTATAATTAGTCTGCCCGCCTACGTCAGATTTTTGTAGGACCGATAGTCGGGCCGATTATTCCTGGGCACAGATTTCTGACCTACTTTTTATAAGATGTGGCGTTGCACTATTGCAAACAAACAATCTTACGTTCTCTTTTTCTTTCCAAAAAATTGGTCATCAGTAATGTGAGTAAAGAAAGATATTGTGGGCACCAAATAAGATCACTAATAATTCCAAGCAAACAAGATACGCGTTATAAATAACTTAAACCTTAAGAAAATAAAGATTTTATCTACTGTAAAGTAATGCAGGCCCAAATGCATAAGTCACAAAACTCACAAACAGTATTTGTTGGCGGTAGATAGTGGCATGGTTTGGTTATTCCGTAAATCCGTATACATACATACAGCTTATACAATAATTATCACGTTAAGTTATACTTGTTACCAATTACAAAAATTGCAGCAAAATTGATGTTAAAATCATTTGTTAAAGATCTGCCGTGCGGCTCTTCATCAGAGTAGAAGCTGAACAAAAGGAACGCCTAAATATCAAAGTTCACCTTATAGTATAAATTGGTTACTTGTCGCCGTACGTAAGAACAACAGGGTGGAGGGTGGAACGGATGATGTATTTAAAACTATACGTACCTATACAACACAGCATAGCCAGTCACTAAATTATTATTTGCTATGAAAGAATGTAATTTTGAACATCATCCAATAATTTTTAAGTTCGCAAATTTCGCCACTGGCAAGTGACAGAATGGAGAATGTCCAAGGTGCATTGCTGAAGGTCGGATCTTTCAGAATGAGCAAGTTATGTGAAAAATATCAAAACATAATAACTAATCTTGCTTAAATTTGCAAAACGAATGATTGATTTTTGTGAATATGTTGTCAATGGAACTTTCAACATGCCGCAATATTTTTTTCCTACTATGGCTTGATTGACAATTGGAGGCCCAATACCCGTAATTATAAAAAAAAAAATTGCAATCCTTGTAAAAATACAACCAAATCTTGATAAAATCAATTGATAGTCAAATTGAAATCTAATCCTGACGATAAACAGATTATAATCCTAAGTTTCTCACAGTTACAATAAGAGCAGATTGCAATTTGAGACTAGTGCATTTTTTGACGTTTTAAGCTGTTTTAAAGGTGAAGTCACAGAATGTTAAAAAATAAAAAGCTATGGACTATTAAAATTAATAAATAATAATAATTAATATTGCACGAAGATAGTCGAAACCTGTTCCCACATCTTGGCTTCAACCTTGGGTGACTCTTGGGAGATCTTTGGCAATGAGTCCGTAATTTATTAAAGTCGTCACCAAACGGTATAAAACTGGAACGTGTAAGGAGTGTCTTGGTGATGAATAGTAATAACACTAATATAGACAAATATACGCTAATTAATAAAATACATGATGCAGTGGTAGAGTTGAAAGTATTTTCTACAGCACGGTTACTAGTTCTATTTGTAAAACTGTTCTACCTTTTGTACTTTACAAAGACCAATTGAATTAAAACAAATAGCAGCTGTAGTCCAGAATGGAATTTTTGTTATATAGTATTGTTTAAATAGTCTTTAGTTCGATGACCCCTATTTAGAGCTATTTATTGCTCAGTCAATGAGAATTTAACTGTGTCTATAACTGTCCAGGCATCTCGCTTCATTTTAATTGGCTACTACCTTGCTGTATTAACTAATTAAAAGAAAATACTTTACTCTAAGATTTGATGCAAAACGAATGTGCCAGAGATTTCACTTTGACGGAGGAAAAGCAGTCTCTGCTAACTACTTGTGAATAGAAAAAAATCAGACGGTGTTGCCAGTTCAAACAAACAATCGGTTACAGTCTTACCGTAACGTGGCGAGGTGTCATACATCATGGGCGCTACGATATTTTAATAAGCGTAACGTTTGCCGAACACTCTCTGACCGCAATTGAAGAGCGCAAGGACACAGCCACAGCACCGCTAAATCTGACGCGGAATTCGATTGTCTTTACAATTAGGACAATGCAGCCATGCGAAATTATCATTTGAGTCGCTTCAACAAAACACAATCTGAAGAGACGTTGAAATCTAAAACAAGAGATGAAAAAACGCTAAATTTAGCCTTACGATAAGCGTGGGAGTGAATTATTGAGAGTCAATTGAGGAAGCCTCTTTACTTTTGAACATTTATTTTAAGAGGATGATATTGTTCAAGGGGCTTGAGGTATGCAGAATTAAAAACGGCAGTATCAAGATAACAAGTGCTCGCCAGTCATCAATCATATAGTTGTTCGTAATACTATGCACAACGCCAGTTTTAGATAGAACAACGTTCACAAAGCGATAAATAAACACTATCGATATGGATAGGACGACTAACACTGATTAGTATTAATGCATTTCTACATTTTCTACCAAATATGCTTTTAAAATCTCATACAAGGCTGATATGGAAATGCCATTCAGAAAGAAAAAGAATCAGCTAACACTTTTAATGATCCGCTAATCAAAGTGCTAGTGGCCCAGTTTGCTAGATAATATATCATTGAGTGAATTTTACGAAATCTGCTCTTTTGAATTGCAGCCAACTGCCAGGCGAAAGCGGTTACTTGCCTAAAAGCAAAGAGTTAATTAGAGAAATGGTGCAAATATGTTATTCGGTTGTTAAATCAATCGTTGTCGATGACCTAATTCAGGAAATTAAATATTAAAACTATTTGTAGATATGGCTACTAAAATGTACGTTTTCCCAGTTATCCCGCGATGATTTCGAAACCACATATTCTGAGGAAACCGGGACAAGCGATAGCGATAAGCCTACTGAACCGAGTAATTTACGACTACAATTAATATATATATATATATTAATAAATATTGGACAACATCACATACATTGCTCTGATCCTAAGGTAAGTAGCTAAAGCACTTGTGTTATAGAAATCAGAAACAACGACGGTACCACCACACCCAGACCCGAGCCAATACAGAAAAGTTAGTTTTCTACATTGACCCGACCGGGGATCGAACCCGGAACCTCAGAGATGGCGGCGCCAAAAGTCCGGCGTGCTCGCCTCTCGGCTACGGAGGTCGTCAATACAGGTTAACAATACAATACAATTACAGGTAAACAATATAGGTTAGAATACATTAATGTCAAACCTAAGTTAGTATTTATTTAATTAACAAACACGTTTGTGTTGCCAGGAAACAAAATTTGCTATCTACTATTTGTATTTTTGTACATATTTATATCCTTTAGATTATATAAAGTCAGTATTCAGTTAGTATTGAATTATTAATTTAGATTTTAGCACAAATTTTTGGGAGTAAGAAATTTACTGGAGGTGAAGGAGAAGAAATCTTAGCTTAATCTTGACTACTATATAACTCTTTCTTCTCGACAGCATAGATATGATCTGAATGTTCATCATTACAAACTCCACGTTGTTAAATTAAACCAACCGTATAAGTCGGGGTGTCGCCGGGTGCGGGCTACGGCTAGGCTATTTGAAAAAGAGGATTTTTACAGAAAAAATATAAATATCAAAGATTGATTGAAGTCATACAAAACTCTCAGTATAAACTCAGGACTTGACGTCCTCACCTTTTGAGGTCCCGGGTTCGATTCCCCGGTTGGGTCAATGTAGAAAACGAACGTTTAGCTACCTACGTAATCTGCGTATTACTTAACTTAGGAATGCTAAGGATCAGAGGAATGTATAAGATGTTGTCCAATATTTATTGACACGATCGACCTGTTTTTGTTTCAATAATAGTGAGTTATTGTGATATAAGATCTATGCAGCCAAGTTAGAGTTCATTGCGATATTCGCTCTAAACAAAATGTTGACAAAGACAATAAGACCGGTCGGACACGTGGCTCATGTTTCTGAACAGAATGTTCATCAATAGCCGTTTGGAATTTCACAAATGCGTTTTCGTATGTAAACGAGCCGGCAAAACGATTAATTGCTTAATTTGAACAAAGTAAAGAGGTAAGTACCTAACAGAAACTTGCGGTAAAACATAAATTACCTACCGCTTAGAGTTTACCTGGTAAATTACCGTTTACCTGGTTTACCTGGTACCGTTACCGTATTTAATTTTTTAACGTATTAGATTATGTACCTATTTTACCTTTATTTAGTAATTATTTTTGCAATAATGCTAAACTGGCTGTTAAATTAAGTACCTATATTGCTGAGCGCTAACTCGGTATTATTCAATGCGTTATTATTTATGTAACAAATTAACAACAAATTAAGTAGGTACCGGCGGTTTTCTATCGCGTAGGCACCACACACAGTGAAGTAGACAAAATAATGCATAATGGTATCCCCCATCCGAGCCAAGAAAATCTTTCAAGAATGCGTGGTGGATGTCGCCTGCTGGCTGGGACGATGGACGGACCGCGTACCGCGCGCTTCCGAGCCGAAAGCACTTTCGCCGCCGCTCGGCCGGGCTCGGGCCCACTCGCTCCCCACAGCTGACTGGGCCAATGAGCGAGCGAGACCGACTTAGCGCAGCCGCGCGCGATCGACAAGGACTGCGCGCCGCGCAACTCCGACGGCCGCCATTTATTTCTTTCTAGTGCTCGCCACCGTCTTGTGACAGCGTATTTCATTATCAATAGCGCAGAGCTTATTCGTTTTACTTGTGAAATTTATGTATTAAATTTTATGCAAATGTTATAAAACTAACGTATAAACGGTTTGTGGTATTCTACGATGGAATCTAATGTGTCTTAATTGTGAAGTGAAGCATTTACCAGCGAAGTATGGCTGGCTCGTTCGTGTCTGTTGTCAACACAAAATAACTTGGATTATGCAAGTTGGAGTAAAATGTGAACGAATGTTAGGTAAATGGTATTTTGTGTATCAGTTAAAGCATATTGTGAAAGTGTGTGTGTGAATAAAGGTCGACGAAGCCGATACAAAGTGGTATGTTCTAGGATTTAGAACTAGTATTGCAGTAAGGTGAGCCAGCCAGGTGCTGCTCTGTCTAAACTTCGCTGACGAGGCTGCTTCCAGCCACACTATTCTATACCTAATTGTAAGCCGACGCCAACAACACAAATGCAGTATTCATTAAAAATAATTTATGCAATCAGAAAACAATTTCTTTCAAGCTATCGACTAAACAATATTCAATTTTGAAATATTACAAGGCTACCTTCATGAAAATACATTCAAAATACCTATTCGCTCAGCTTTAGTCTAGATTTAGTTTACAGGTATTGGAAAACGGTAAACTAGGTCTAGGTAACTGTACAGTAAAATTATTATGTACCTATCTACTGGGTGCCTGTAAGCAAACTCAATTAAAATAAGTTGGCTTTGTTACATACATCAAACATGATAAGCGGTTGCCTTTATTAATTCCAGCCTTGATAGTGTAGACCACACTCATTTAAAATTATAAAACAGACAAATTACGCCTACATACTAAAAAAATAATAATATAACTCAATCAGCTTAACAGATTAAGATGCAATTATTACACAGATAAATGGCCTGTTTTAGAACATACTTAAGCTACTTTTTATCTACATAAAAATAAGTCCCTCTCACGTTTTTGTAACAAACTGAATCCCAAGCGGTCGAGGGCTAACACTATAGCAAGCTAAAAAAGAGAGAGTAAATTAAAATTATGGACATTTTAAAAATCACACACATAATTCCATATTTATCCAGCATATTTTCAAAATAGTTTATGTGAACCGTAATTTCTCGATTGTTTCAGTAAATAAGACTATGAGGGTTATAATATAATGCAGTGGCTGCACATAGTATTGGCGCTGGCACTAGGTCGCGCGGCTGCGGCGGGCTCGGCGTGCCCGGCCGGCTGCGCCTGCTCCCGCGAGCGGCTGGCGTGCGCGGCGGCAGCGCCCGGCCGCAACCTCACGCGAGCCGTGCTGGCGCCGCATGGCTCGCACCTACTAAACGTCACCTGGACCGACTCGCAGATACAGTACATCCGCGCCGGCGCCTTCGACACCCTCCACGACTTGGAATACATCGACTTGAGCAGAAACGAAATCAAAACGACTGAAACCGGACTATTCAGCAGTCTGACCCGGTTAAAACACCTCAACCTATCCAGAAATCACCTCGAAGACATACGCAGATTGACCTTCACCGATCTGGAAAACTTGGAGGTCCTCGATGTGTCTTACAACAGACTTCACTTGATACCATTCCAGGTCTTTGGACCGTTAACCAGATTGCAATATTTGGATATCTCACACAACAGATTAGCTACTTTCTTAGATTACTTTTTTAATCCTAACAGACAATTGAAAATACTGTTCCTAAATAATAATAGCCTAGTCAAAATTACATCTAATGCTCTAGTCAACCTAAAAGAATTAGAGACACTGGACATTTCTAGCAACAAATTAGAATATATGCCCAAGTCAATGTTTGATAACTTTGAACAATTAGAGAGGTTGAATCTAAGTTACAATCTGTTCCAAAACATATCAAGTGATGCTTTCAAGAATCTTAAAAAATTAAGGTGGTTGAATATTGGTGGAAATAGAATAAGGATGCTGCCGCCGACGCTCTTCCAACATAACGAAAATATGAAAATAGTCTACCTCGATCATACAGAAATACAAGTCATACAAAACACTAATTTCAAGGGCCTAGAAAACCTGGAATATTTATACATGAGAAACAATAGTTATTTACGTGAAATAGAACCTTTTGTATTCCAAGACACTCCTTCAATAACACACTTGGATATAAGCGCAAATGTCTTGACATTTTTACCGCAATCGTTGAAGAAACTAGAAAATCTGAAAGAGCTCAGGATAGGAAACAATCCGTGGGCTTGCGATTGCCGAATGGCGTGGTTCGGCAACTGGGTTGACGAGAGGCCATACATAATAAAGTCGGACTTGAGTTGCGGACCGCTTTCTTATCCTAATGACATGTTGCCTATCCTGGCGAGTACAAATTGCGAAGCACCGAAACTGATCTCTAGCAGTCCGCTTACGCTGTACCGCCTGCAGTCGAATGCGCTGCTGCAGTGCAAGTTCAAAGGGAACCCAGCTCCGTCACTGACCTGGATCACACCCACCAGCGCGGTGTACCACTGGAACCCCGAGCCCTTGATCCCGGACATATTCCACAAGCACGGCCCGGCCCACGACCAGTATTACCACCCCATAGACAATACGAAATCCAGAGTGAGGATCCTCGACGACGGATCGCTATTAATAAGAAATATACATAGAGAAGACTGTGGAACATACTTATGCTTTGCAACGAATCCTACGGCGAACGTCTCCGCCGAAGTCATACTGAACATAGATCCGATGACTATGTTCGAAATAAAGATTTATAGTTTGATATGCGGGGCTATATGCGCCGCAGCTTTCTTGGGTCTGACGTTGTTGGTGCAGTTTATACGTTATGTATTTTACAGGTTGGTATTTTTATCTGTTCATAAGATAAATAATATTGCTATTGAAAGGCGTGACGGTGTGATTTTAAAATGGAATTTCAATTTCAGGTTTCGCCTGTTGGAGACTTGCTGCAGCTGTTGCCCGTGCGTCAGCCGCGGCGCGCCGCGCTCTCGTCAAATATACAGCATGTTGGACAACATTGAACAGTACAAGAAACAGCAGTTGGAGAAACTGCGAGAAAATTACGCCGTGCAAGTAAGTAGCGGTTCATATAACGTCCTCTATTTGCTAGTATTTTGATTCGTTATTAACGTGGTCGTGTCGTTCGTAGGTGCATCGAATTAAGGAGAACTGCACTCAGCAAATGGATTGGATCCAGAACAGCTACTCGACGCAGGCGAGCCACCTGCGCAACATACGAGACATAGGCACCAACCACCTGACAGCCATGAAGGACCAATACTGCGATCAGGTGAGCACCTAATGACTCTACCGATAATGTTGTTCAACTACTCTAATTAAATTGTTTAAAACTTTTCCATTACTTTTCTAATGACACCGTCGTATTGAAAGCAGCTGGGAAGCATGTCAGTGCAAACTTTGATTAATATCTTTTAGCTTTAATTGTCCTGAGAGAAACATACATCGTTGCTGGATTGTAACTTTAAAATTGTAACATTAAATTCTCACATAAATTTACATAGATATTTAGTAAAATATACCGCTTAATTTCATTTATTAATATTATAAATGTGTGTGTACGTAACGATATCAAACTTTAATATTTGTACAGGTGAAACGCGTCCGAGAGTACTCGACGAGCCAGCTGAACTGGGTCCGCGAGAACTACGTATTCCAACGGAACAAAATAAGGAAATTCAGCGCGCATCAGGTGCTTCGGATCCGCGAGTCGTACAAATACCAGCAGCAGACCCTGAACAAGGTGCTCGAGAACCTGCCCAGCCTGTACTTCGAGAACTGCAGGAGCGGCTCGTGCGGCCGCAGCGACTCGATGGCGTTCGACCCGGACGTCGAGGTGATCGACATGTATCTGAAGGCGAAGATCGAGATGCTGTCGAACCTGCCGGACCCGATCGCGGACGACGAGAGCAAGATGTCGGTGTACTACACGCCGACGGAGCGGTCGGTGAACTCGCGGCGCAACTCGCCGGTGCCGCTGCCGGAGGGCATCCACATCAACATGATCGAGCGCGGCCCGCCGCGGCTGCTGGCGATGATCAAGCCGCTGCAGTGCGCGCCGCCGCCGACAGACGAGCCGCCGACGCCGCCGGACTCGCCGTCGCCGACGACTTCCAAGGGGCTGGGTGGGCGTTACCGGGTGTGCGAGGTGGCGTCGCCGTCGGCGGGCGAGGGCAGCTCGAAGCCGGCCAGCGAGCCGCTCCTGGGCCGGTCGGGGCGCCGCACACTGGTCGCGTCGGCCAGCACGCCCGAGCTGCGGGAAGCGGAGCGGACAGCACTACACGAGCGGGCGCGCATCCTGCTGGCCGTGGAGCTGCCGCCGCGCGCGCTGCCCGCCTTGTAGTACAGGCTGGTGACGCGCGTGTTCAAGCTGTACGCGGTGTCGCCCGAGTACGTGTAGCACGCCGTCGGGCCGCGAGGCCGCTCCTACTTCTAAGTGAGCTGTGATAGACTAGATTTGAATTTACGTTTAGCTCGTCTCGCGACGTCTAGCGGTAGGTTGTAAGGAGTATACTGATCTGTTAACGATCGCGTAGTGAATTATCCCGTTTAAGTGTTCCGTGGGTGATAGGTAGTGTAAATACGTCTGTTCGTTTCTATCATTTTCCATTTTGATGTATACTTAGGGTAAACTTAGAGCATTATGCATTTTATATTGTTTAACTCGAGCAGTAGGTGAAGTGAGGTATAGTGAAGTTGTTACTGTCTTGTTGTACGTTGTACTGCTGCGGTGGAGCCGCTCCTTCATCATTAACGTAAATTCCTTCGTCGTCCGAGACTTTCATCGTCAAATTTTAATCGTAATAGAATACTTATATATTTTGTTATAAACACGTCGTACAGTCGAACGAAATGAGTCTTGCAGTGATATGCCAAATACTACAATCCAGCAATGATTATATAAAATTTCTTAATATAAAGTATACAAATATTGTTGAAGATTTTCTAAATATATAACAAGAGTAATCAGCTAATCATGAAGAATAAATTATTTTTCAATGTATTTTTGGTATTATTTACTCGTTGTTACCTCAAATTAACTAATTGGAAAGTAATTGAAATGTTTATCATTATTGGTTAGATTTAATTAGAGATCATATTAGGTAGGTAACTTTCTATGGTAATGAATGGCAACATTTTTGTGACTGAATGTGATTCACTACATAATTTGCGAATAAAACACTTCTAAATTTTAATACGTTTATTTGCAAGACAAGTCTACACACATTATATCAAACACCGTATATTAATACTGTAACCGGAATCTGGTAGCTGCATCAGCAATTATTTCACTAAACTAGAACTACTTTACACCTATTTACAACGCAATTTACAAAGCATGCCTAGTAGCTCAAGAGTGGAATTTGATAATAATATTATTCGATACGTTTATTTTTATAGACCAGTGACGCAGTGAGTGACGTAATGATTAGTTTTCTTCCTATAAATAAACGATAATTCTTAATATAACTAAATACGCGCCAATAGTTTGGGAAAGTTTACAAGAGTTAAGACATCATTTAAAAATTGTGGTGTTTTAGTAGTAAGAAAGTTATCATCGTTAATTCAAGACAATCAAGTTTACTAGGCTAAAATAGTGTAATAGCTATTCGCTTTATTGAAAAACAAAAAAATATGAAGTAATAGACGATTTAAAAAATATCAAAAAAAATAATACAAAATTATAAAAATAAAAAAAAAATAGAATAGATCAAAACTCATTTTATGTTTTTACAACCAACCGCAAAAAGTTTTTCGTTAATTCAAGACAATCAAGTTAACTAGGCTTAAATGGCGTAATAACCATTTGGTTTATTGAAAATAAAAAATAAACATTACTTTTAAGATATCAAGAGGATTAAAAAATACAAAATTATAATAATCAAAAAAAAAATTTAATAGATCAAAACTCGTTTTACGTCTTTATAACCAACCACAAAAAAAACACGAAAAAAGCGGATCTGGCTATCAAGACGAATTCTAAAGTCAACATTGAACGTAAGAGGATAGTGTACATTGGAGAAGGCACATCGCACAAGATTGTGTGCAGTGTACGTGACGAAGTCAACGGTTCCAAGTGTGTGGGCATAGTTTTAAAAGTGCCATAATGATCTTACGTAAAAAAAAAAGTGCTAGTGAAAGTTTATTGGTCTTAAAGGTCTTAAAGGAATAACCTTTAAGACCTTTCTTCTCTTTTCATTACTTCGTATTTTCTAGCGGAATCTTTAATACTACTTTTACTAATTGAATTTCGTAAATTTACTGTTAGACGGCTTACTATCTGCAGAAGGCCTGGTTTCCATTCTTTAATATTGGCTCGTATTTCAGAATATACGAATTTTAATCTGTATGGTTTTATAATGTTAGAACCTACACTTAAATTATGACTTACAAGTCAAACTAATATAAGCCTAATTTTAATAGAAAAGTAATGATTTGTCTAATTACACTCATCCTTCATTACTTAATGTAAACATTGCTGAGTTTGCCACTATATATTGTACATTTTCACTAAAACAACTGTGCTAAAGGATGATCATTCTTGAATACCCTATTTAACTATATTTTAAATAGTTTTTAAAGTTCAGTATCCAAATGGCGTCCCCTGATACTAAATCATTCAACTTCACGTCACTGACTAACTTCACCCTCTTTTTAAATTGCTTTAGTAGGCTAATTTCGGCACTATTATATTCGCCGTTGAATAAATTTAAAATATATTTGCCAAACTTTAATGATTCATTTTAAATTAATTAATATTATAGATGTTTAGCTAGCCTAGCTTAGTCGTCCTACTCTTGTCGGTAAAACAGCCGGTGGGACATATCCTGAGGTAGAAGCGCGGTGCGGGAGGAGTGTGGTGACGTCACCCATCTGACATCTGTCTAATGGGTAGTGTCTAACTACCAGTCGATTTCGTGTTAGATAAATACTCATGCAAGGTGCCAGGTGTTGGCTGGAACGACGCACGCTACGTAGGCAAGTGCTTTACCTTCCCACTGCACTGCTTGCCGCTGGTGGTACGTAGCGCACCTCGTCCCAATGAGCGTCTGCCATTCCGCATCAGTATCGCGCATAAACTCGACTGGCTTTGACCCATGACGTGGCCAATTACAGGACCACACATTTGTCAATCCCCTCTATTACCTCAGCCCCTCTAGCACGATCAACAAAACACGATATGATATAGCGATTTATCGCCTATTTATTTAAAAAAATATGATAACATAGCCGCCATCGTGAACTTTTATTGAAACAGTAAGCATGTCCGTGCCGGCGACGTCACGGTTATGCTCGCTTTTTTGATAAAAGTTCATATTTTGACAAAAAATTTGCGATAAATCGCTATATCATATCGTATCATATCGTGTTTTGTTGCACATGCTAGAGGGGCAGGGATCGACTAAGTTAGGTGCTAGGCCTATCGTATGTGTTTTACATGGTTCGGTATGTGTAGCGTATGTTGCACCGTTACCGTACCGACAAATCTAGTTGGCTACCCCGGCTTAGTTATGATAAAGAATGATAGGTACATTGTTGTGCCATGCAAACGAACTCATAACTAGCTGAGCTAGACGATAATGAAGTCTTAATGCATTTTTAATAGCCTTTGAACTTGCTGTGTTAAAATTTGTGTAACTATTAAAAGTCGTAGTTCTGCTTTGAAACAATTGTTTTGATTATGAAGTTATTTTAAGTAACAGAAAGTACTAAGTAAAGAGATTCTAATAACACCATGAGTATGTCTCAAAATTAAATAACTGATTTAAAAAAAATATCATAAGAAGGGAAACGATTACATTTCTACATCTTCTGACATGATGATACATTAATTTACTAGACCGTCTACGGGATCTTGTCCGTTAAGCCCGATTTTAGCATTACATGTCAATACATAATTAACTGACTAGATAGATAGAGACTAATTCCTTTGAGCAAGAAAATCTCTATGATATCGTTCATCGTTTAGGGTCTTGTTACTATCAGTCATAGTGCCAGTGCACAGTGCCCGATTGAATAAGAGTTTAGCACTCGAAATGAAACTGAAGAAAATAGAATGGAAGGGTATAAAAGAGCTGTAGCGTTTTAGGGTTTGTAAAAGACCTGCATAGGGCTTTCTTTGTCCGTTCCGAAGTTAGTGGACAAAATAGCATCCCATTGCTGTCTGTCTGTCCGTAATGACATACTTCATTAGAAATTCAACAAATTTTTCAAGTGGCGCAAATGTTTTATTACCCTGACATGTCATAGTTTAGAAGAGATTGAGAAGAGAGTACAAGAGTATTATTTATAATTTTTTATAAATGATGTAATAGACGGTCTAGCAATTGAAAAAATACAGCCAGCCGCAGTTACTTCTTGTCCTCCCCATAATGTGTCCCACATTGTTTAGTTAGGGGACCAACAAAGGCGTGCGGTGCATATAGGCAATTAGGCAGTGCCTACCTGGTTAATGAAATAAGGTAGGCAGTAGGTACTTAAATATGTGTTTCATTAATGAAAACCACGGATTTTCATCAATAAACACCTATGAAGGTAGTATATACCTACTACGAAATAAAACTAATGCCTGCCACTGGGACCAAAGATGACTGTCTAACTAACCTTGTGTTACCGATAGCAGTGTAATACCTTACGCAAACAGCGGCATCGCCTTCGTAGTGACTCAGATTACTAAAGATCAGCAACTCACGCCTGGGTGAGAAAGAGAGGTGGGTGACCATTCCGAGATAATTTAGTTACATCATATTTAAATCCGTATTTCAGAAGGCACGGTTCTAGGTGATACAACCAGCGGCACAGATGTTGAGCGTTGGGCGAAAGATGCGCAGAAGAACATTACGATAACGTGCTAGACGTGCGACGCGCCTGCACCGCTGGCCGGGATTGGTTGTTAGCTCCGTGCACACGCGTCTCTGATACGATGATCGTCACGCAAGATGCGCAAAGCGATCCTTACTCTTTGCCCTAGCGCTCAACATCGGTGGCATGGATTGTATCGCCTGACACTAATACATCTGACGATAAGGTTTACTCACTGGCCTTACAACACCCGTCTACCAATCCGCGCTGGCACCCACGGTGGATTATGGCACAAACTATAACCTATAGATAGGTGAGGTGTGACAATGGCAGCAGGGAACTGAGTGCAGTGAAGCGTATTTAGGCTTCCTTTGCTTCTTTAAATAAACAACTTAGAATATGATGGCAGGTGCTGAAAAACGGCTTCAATACTACGGACGATCATGGCTTAATTCGACGAAAACTTGCTTAAATTAAACTTAAGTTATTGAAATAAACTTGGTAACTCAAATACAGTGGTTTGTTTCTTTGTCATAAATAAACTAAAAACCAATCAAAATCGAGACGTCTGCATTCACCAAATTTCAAAAAAGATGAATCTTACTATCTACTATCACGAACTTAGAGATCTTTCTATCAACAGTTTGACACCAAACCCTGAGTAACGACTAATGCAATGACTAGACTAGCTTAAATTTGACAAACAAACAGTTATACGAATCTTTTAATAAGGGCAGTCGAGCTAATTTAATAACCAAACACTTGGCAATCAACTACTTAATACAACAGTCGGCTTCTATATATTGAAGAAATAAAGATGATAACAGTGACATCATGACTATCACCATTGATAGTCCACATTGTTGACCATGAGCTTCATCCATTTGGTGTGATGAGACTCATCTGTTTATGCCCATAGCAGTCCTGTTCTATTCTATAATGGCTTGACACTTAATATTAAATATTTTACCTAAGGATACTACAAAATAGAAGTTAATATAAATCTAATATCTAAGTAATAAAGTTGAAAATATAATAAAATTAAAGCCTTTTCAAACGTCAAGGTCAGTCGTCTTTCACACTGTCAATCATATTATGTGCTTGCCCTGAGAGAAGGCCATGCTAGGACATATTTGAGTATAAATATATGCTTGACGATGTTTTCATTGGCTCTTCTATTTTTTCGGCCAGACATTAGCCAACCATCTCTAGTTAATTAAACACTTACAGAGTTGGATTTCCGCACCTAAGAAAGTTTTGCTATCATCGGGTACTATCCATATCAAAAATTTAAGACTTTCAACAACGAGATTCTCAACTTTAACGTTTGGTAATAAATACAATTGAAAGCCAATAATAGCACGTTCTCTGAAACCTATCTCAGGCACCAGTCTCTCACAAATAAGATTCCTGTTTGATTTCTACCAAGTTCTAGATTTGAGAAATATTTGTGATGAGAAATAAATGACTAATTAATTTATTAATTTTGTCCAGTACAAGTCCGGGATAAGGCACCTATATCCTCAGTTCGCGCACACATTTGTGACGCGGCCATTGTGATGCGCGCCTGCGCGCTTAGCAAGAGTTCTGGGTTAATTTATACGGCATGGGCTAGTTGGCTTTTTAAAGTCAAATATACATTCCACAATATTTGCAAAGTCATTTGCTAAAAAATAAATATCCAACGTGTCAAAACTGACACGAAGATCCACCTATCTTAACAGCAGATCTTTTGCAGTCATTTGCTAAAAAAATCCCCAATTTGCAAAATGGAATCCACCTACCTTAGCAGCAGTTCTGTTCCACACGAGCACTTTATGACCGGAGTTGAGCAAGTTCTTCACGATGCCGCTGCCCATGATGCCAAGTCCGAGGAAACCGAACTTCATCTGGCTCGCCTTGATATTCTTCTCCAGAAGAGTTTCGGACACATTCTCCAGGTCCAGCGGTGGAGTTTCCTGAAAACAGATGTTTGTTAGATTCTGGAATAGCAAAATGAGTCTTAGGGCTCTTTAGATTAAGATGATTTTAGCACGTCTGTCGTGCGTTTTTACATGTGAAATTGTATGACAAGTATCAACTGCGCCGGAAATAATATTACAGCTACTAACCGTTAGTTCAGTACAGTTACACGACTGACTATCTGCAAACACTTTTAAATTGAAACTACTTTTCTTTTTACGTAGGTTAGAACAAGACATATTGATGTCATAATATAGAATCTTATACGAGACGAATAGTTAGTTTAATTCATTATCTAATAATCTAGGGACTGAAATAAAACCAATTTATATAAAAAGTTCAGAAACTTAAGCCCAACAACGTAAAAAAAATCTAAAAAGGGCGAAACAAAAAAATAATTCAGATAGAAATCCAGAAATGGATATGTACAAATATGGTCAAGAAGAGCCTTGGTCCATAAGCTTTATAAAAAACAAATAGAACCAATCTATTTTGCAAATAGGTCTAAATTAAGCTCTTTAACACGTCCCAATTACTTTTTACCTTACCACTACTTATAGAAAAAATCGTGGCTACAATACGTACCGGTCTCAAAATGTTAGACGGACGTTGCAGCAGGCTAGATTTCTTCGAGAACGAGTGGTTCAGCATCGAAGGTTTCTCTGTGGCGAGATCCGAATCGGTGAAGGAGCGAGACGCATTGCTGTTCTTGGCCTTCTTCCGCGGCGTCGCCTTCAGCCCGGCCGACGACGACCGTTTGATAGGCTTCACCTTTGAAATGCCCAAACGTATCTATGGTGAGAAGGGTGATCGTATGGGTTAATGAACATTTTATTAGAAATGAAGACAAATATTAGAACCTTGCCAGTTAGTAACGTGAGTGTATGTACACCTACGTTTCAAATACATAAGTACATCATAGGATTAGTTAACCCTTTAAGCTCTGTCAAAAATTTTGACCATGTTCTCATGATTCATGTTGATGTTGAGAACCAATGAAAAATATTTTGCTTCTGCCCAGTAAAAGGTTTACTATGTTTAACATGCAATTATTGCATTTTGTTTGTTTGTATATACTTAAAAGACAAAATAGGCAACAAAAAGGTGCAGTGGAACTGTCATTCTATTGCTCAAATACAAAAACTTTTTCTATAATAACCAACATCAAAATCACAACAAAAAACACTTATCCAAACTTTGCCAGCTGGTCTGCTCTTTAATATGGGAAAATTTTATTTGAGACTTTACTCCCATATAAATTTGTTTGTATTTGAGCACTAGACCATCACCTTTCACCAGATCACCCACTCAAGATCCTCTGTCCCTTTCTGTTACATCCTATATATTGGCAATAAATGTTACAAAGGACACTACACAAAAAACATTGAAAATTAAAAATAACCAAATTACCTTAGGAGTAGCGCTCTTCTTCTTGACCTCGGGCGATGACCCCTCCTCTGGTTCCCCCTGGGACTCGCGAGCCGCTTCCTCCTCTAGCACATCCTTCAGCTTATCGAACTCCTCTTCGGCACTGCGAGCGTGGTCGTCCAGATCCCCGAATTTCTGCCACACAAACTTACTTCTCAGCAATTTGGTAAGAAACCAGTAAGTATCACCAATTGTAAAGGCTACCATGTTACTCTTTTCGACATGGGGAAGTGTCCTAACATGATGGAAGTGACGCCACAGGGGTTGAGACTTCTGACCTTGAGATTACCTGTCCATTCACTACATACGATCTGAATTAAGTAACAATGGAACTCTGATGACGCTACTTCTATAAGTAAACAGCTAGTTAATTGTCTGTTGTTTTTAGCAGAAATCAGAAACAAAAGAACATTACTCCAATCAGTCAAATGCTTTTGATCTTGAACCTTCACCTGTGTTGTCCTTTAATTGTTTAGAAATACAGATCAAACGAAAGTTAAACCTTATTATAATAATGTAAAAAGCTCTGGAGAAATACAGGAGATCATTTATCATCATTATCCAGAAGTCATATCCACCTACTGCTGGGTACAAACATCCTCCTCTTGTGCCACTCATCTCTGTCTTGTGCCAGTCGCACCTAAGTCTTTTTGGGTTTGAAATCATAGGCCTATCAAGGGGATGACACGCCAAAACACTATTGAGACCAATTTTGCAAAAACAGAAAGAGTTACATTCATAATCTCATAAAAAAAATCGAAGAATTCATAAATGCTAATAAAAATTACTTATGTACATCATCTGTATAAAGTCAAAACCAACCTCCCACAACAGGTCTTCCAAATACTCAAGAGCTATCTTAGCGACAGACACTTTATGGTTAAATATGGTGATGCAATTACTGGACTCCATAAAATTAGCGCAGGTGTACCCCAGGGCAGTGTTTTGGGCCCTGTACTCTACCTCATACATACTCACGACCTTCCAACTAACGCCCAAACTTTAACTGGCACATTCGCTGACGATACTGCTATCCTCGTGATACATAATGAATCAATCATGGCAACAACGATGCTGCAAAACCATCTGGATGATATTTCCGGCTGGTTAAAAAAATGGCGTATTAAAGTAAACGAGTCAAAATCTGTCCAGGTAACATTCACTCTTAGGCGCGACACCTTCCCTCCTATACACATTAACGAGGTACAGATCCCTCAAGAAAATGATGTCAGGTACCTTGGTCTGCACCTAGACCGGCGACTCACATGGCGAAAACACATAGACTGCAAGAGAAAGCAACTTAACATGCAACTAAAGAAAATGTACTGGATGTTACATAAGCAATCGCAACTGTCCTTACAATCAAAGCTGAGAAGCTGAGAAGCTCAAATGATCTATAAATGTATCATTACACCTATATGGACATATGGAATCCAGCTGTGGGGCACTAGCTCCAAATACAATATCAACATCATACAGCGGTTCCAATCCAAGACACTACGTATGATAGCTAAAGCGCCATATTATATTACAAACGACACACTACATAAAGACCTATGCATACCTACAGTTGAGGATAAAACCAGGAAAGTCGTGGAAAGATATAAAAAAAGAATGGACAGTCACCCCAATGAACTGGCTCAGAATCTCATGGCAGAATCTCTACTTGCTAGGAGACTTAAACGGAAAATACCACAAGACCTGATATAAGGCATTAAAATTAAAATGAAAGAAAATTGATAGGAGGATGTGTCGCTGGACACATGCCTTGCAAGACATACTTCAATAACAATGGCCACAAAAATTGCTGAATGTCCTGAGGAGAGACAGATTGCAATCAAAAGGATAAAAAAAAAATGTACATCATCAAAATTCCTGATATTATGATGGTCCTAATTCAACAATACTGCAAAACAGATGACTATCTTAGCTACATTTGAAACGTCGCAGTTGAATGCAGTGGGTATAATACCATAAGCATCCATACTTCTTTCGTGTCAATAGAGCTCCTATATCTCATATACCTAGCACCCACAAACAACAAGACTACCACAACGGGATTGCTTGTCGGCTCGTCGCCTCCTCGGTCTATTAAGGTCCTGTATAAAAATGTTCATTATAGAACCAAAAACTCTTGTTGATCTGCCTGTTTAGGAGTTCAAAAACCACGTTAAAAATTTCTTATGGAATTTTGCTTCACCATACACGGGTAGAAAATGAATTGACGCAAAAGTTATACATTTATTTTTCATTAAAACGCAGTTGTACCAACCTCAGGGTGCACAATGTACTCCTCGATCTGGTTGACGGCCTCCTTGAAGGCGGCCGTCTTGCAGGACTTGATGAGCTGCTCCTTGAACTCGTGGTACGGCTTGATGTTGTTGTCCTCTATCCAGGCGCTGTTGGCAAGGGAGATCGTCACTAAGGGTCTGTAAGTTTGCTACTAAGCAGCAACCCTAACATGTTTTATACACCAAGACATTTTAGTGGTTGTTTTCCCGCGGCTGAACGATTTACCTTTAGTAGTACTATCGAACCATGCGAGTTATTTTTTTTAAATAAAAATATTTATGTTCTCAACCAATCAAAAAAATAATCGTGAGAAACGATGGTTTCTTTTACGAGATGTGACGTATTTGGGTACTGCCTGCCGCATAAAATAAATGTTTAAAGTAAAAGAAGCTCCCGCACAAAGTAATACAGCATAAACTGCATCGCACGCGCTGCAGGCGATTTGAATTTGAAAGCCTACAGGCCATTTGAATAAAAAAATATTTATTAATCTTTTGTACTAATAAGATAGAATCATTTTACTGCGGGAAAACAACCACTAAAATGTTTTAGTGTATAACAAAGCTGGTAAGCAAATTAGCAATCTGTTCAAACTTATGAAGTTGTTAACGTAATTTTGTTTTTTAGGATTGCGCGTTCACCAATCGAAATTGGAAGGGAATATGGTTCTATTAAAATGGCACCGGAACATATAACGCTGGTGTATGTAGTCCACCTTATCCTGCCTAACTGATGCCCAAAATTTTAGCAGGCCGTGCGTTACTGCTGCTTGATTTCCTCCTAAGCTGACGTCGGTGACCGACGTCGGCGGCGCGTACCGTCGTACTAAATCATCTGCCGCTGACGTCAGCTTTGCAGTGCGGTGCTTAATAGAACTAGTGTATATTCGTACGCTCGACGTACGTCAGAAACCGACGTCGGCGGCGCGTACCGTCGTACTAAATCATCTGCCGCTGACGTCAGCTTTGCAGTGCGGTGCTTAATAGAACTAGTGTATATTCGTACGCTCGACGTACGTCAGAAACCGACGTCGGCGGCGCGTACCGTCGTACTAAATCATCTGCCGCTGACGTCAGCGTTGCAGTGCGGTGCTTCATAGCACTAGTGTATATTCGTACGCTCGACGTACGTCAGAAACCGACGTCAGCTTAGGAGGAAATCAAGCCTTAGGACCATTATAGACTGGCTGCATTTGCTTGGACTGACTGACTGACACAGCTGCAAGCTCGAATAATCTATAAAATAAATTGCCATGTTCTTTTAGGCCGTCACATCGTACGCGTAGATAATTTGTACATAAGTCCTTTCTACCATCTAAACTAATAATTTAAAGTGACATTCGATGCTAATGATTTGAATTTGAATCTAGCAGCCCGAGAACAGTCGTTTGGAAGGCACCGACTGCGGAGTTAATTTTTAGGGTTCCGTACCCAAAGGGTAAAACAGGACCCATTACTTAGGCTCCGCTGTCCGTCTGTCACCAGGCTGTATCTCATTAACTGTGATAGCTAGAGGCTTGAAATTTTCACAGATGATGTATTTCTGTTGCCGCTATAACAACAAATACTAAAAAACAGAATACAATCAATGTTTAAAGGTGCTCCCATACGACAAACGTGATTTTTTTGCCGTTATTATAGATAATGGTACGGAACCCTTCGTGTGAAAGTCCGACTTGCACTTGGCCGGCTTTTTTTAATTTTTGTGCAGTTATGCTTATTGCACAAATACCGCATCCAAACTGCAATTTTGGGCCATCCGGCAGTCCGAAAGCAGACCGTACGTAATAGCATAATTATATTAGATCTTCAGGGAAGTGCAGCACTAACTAAGCTAAAAGTAAAAATTGAAGACAAGTGTTATCTACGTGTATTTATTTTTTTAACGCTCGGGATGCGACCGGGAAATGCACTGCTAATTCCTACAAGAATATTCATAAATAAAGAGAATGCAGAAGAGGATGTTTTTAAATCGATTTCTGGGAGAGCAGACCGAAGTGTTTAAGGAATATCAGTAATATAAAGGAGGATGCGGAATCCTTATCAACCCTAATGATATGCCATGTTTCCCGTGCATTCCAGATGAACTGTCTAAGTTTACTTTATACCTGCTGTAAACATAAAAGCGCCCTAAAGCGCTGCGTAACTACAGTGTGTCCCGAAACAAAACACAAAAACCGGCCAAGTGCGAGTCGGACTCGCGCACGAAGTGTTCCGTACCATTTTCTATAAAAACGGTAAAAAAAACACGTTTGTTGTATGGGAGCCCCCTTAAATATTAATTGTAAGTATTCTATTTTTTAGTATTTTTTGTTATAGCGGCAACAGAAATAAATCATCTGTGAAAATTTCAACTCTCTATCACGGCTCATAAAATACAGCCTGGTGACAGACAGACAGACAGACGGACAGCGGAGCCTTAGTAATAAGGTCCCGTTTTACTATTTGGGTACGGGACCCTAAAAATTTACAAAAAAATTAATTGGTATCAATGTTTGTTTTTTTACTATGGAAAAACAATAATTATATAGCAATATAGGGTTCCGTAGTTACCCGTCGTAACCACAACATAGTTCAGCAATTACTTCATTTAAGTCACTTTTAATGTTTTCGTCCAAGGAATTTTTTAACGAATATTACTCTTTAACTAACTGGTCAATCTTAACCGTTATGATATTTCTTAAAAGTTTATAAAAAACACTATTAGGTATAATGAAAATTTCTAGATTTTTTAAGTCAATAGTTTAGCTTTTAGAGAGGTGGGGGGGGGGGGGGGGGCGCCGCCCTACTCAAACAAAAATTGGCACTGTAAAGTTTAATATTTCGCAAACGGATCCCTAAATAGCAACCCCTGAATCATTTTAAGCGACCTATTCACCGATATCTCACACGATGGGGTAGACGATAAAAAAAAAACATCCTAACGTTTCATGTATGGAAGCTACCCTAAAAAAAATATTTGTAAAAAATTTATTCTACCACTTTGTCGGCGTGATTGATTTACACATAGCCATAAAATTACAGCTCTCTAGAGTCAATAGTCTCCAAGCAAACCTCGGACAGACAGACAGACTGACATGACGATAGGTACTATAAGGGTCTCTTGTCAGGACTACGGAACCCTAAAAAAGGCAGTAATTATTTATGAAAAAAATAACAATTTGAAAGTGGGCAGCTCGCACGAGAACATGCGTCAAATAAATAGACTTATAACAAAAAAGAATTCTTGCGCTGCTTCTTCTTGGCATTATAATCCAGTGTCCCGAATAAATGGTAGGGTACAAAAATGGCCAATTGTCCGTATCAAACTATTCTAATGTTAGTGACCATGAAAGTTTAAAACAATATATAAATATACTATTGTCCTGGTTTACCACATTTTTTAAAGCAAACATTTCGTTGGCAGAGGGGATACTTGTCTCTAACAAAATAAGATGAATAGCGAAGATAGCGAACCCCTAAAAATGGCTAGATGGAAAAGTACTATTAAAAGGCTAAGTAAAACAATATATTCCAGCCCCTCTAGCATGAGCAACAAAACACGATATGATATGATAAGGCGATTTATCGCAATTTTTTGTCAAAA
Organism: Anania fuscalis; assembly: GCA_950371115.1. Taxonomy (NCBI): domain Eukaryota; kingdom Metazoa; phylum Arthropoda; class Insecta; order Lepidoptera; family Crambidae; genus Anania; species Anania fuscalis. Next base: position 1,220,137 of record OX493344.1, on the reverse strand, counting down.
TATGAACTTTTATCGAAAAATCGAGCATGATCGTGATGTGGTCGGCACGGACATGCTCACTGTTTCCATAAAGTTCAAGATGGCGGTTATGTTACCATATTTTGAGTTAAGTTGGGTGTCGATAAATCGCTTTATCTTATCATATCATATCGTGTTTTGTTGCTGATGCTAGAGGGGCAGGCTTGTATAGATATCAAACTTTTGCTACTAAGTAGTCTTCATTAGTAAAACTGATTGCAAATTACAGACCATTAATTAATCAGCTACCTCACAATTAAACCTAAAATTACCAATTGTCTTGTTCCAGTGGTTTGCGCTCCGGACTACAACGCCAAGCGGTCGCGGGTTCGAATCCCGCAAGAATTAAGTTTTTAATAAACATGTTTTGTAGTTTAGTACCATGGTAATAACATGTATTGAATACTGAAGTTTGATTTGAAGATTGTGGTTACCATCTACCCGGCGGCAAGGATGTCGATCGCTTTGCGCATCTTACGAGACGAGCATCGTATCAGAGACGCGTGTGCGCGAAGCTAACAACCAATAGAAAGACACTTTTTAGGGTTCCGTACCCAAAGGGTAAAACGGGACCCTATTACTGAGGCTCCGCTGTCCGTCTGTCTGTCTGTCCGTCTGTCACCAGGCTGTATCTCATGATCCGTTATAGCTAGACAGTTGAAATTTTCACAGATGATGTATTTCTGTTGTCATTTCATTTCATCTCTTTTCATTCCAGACAAACTTCAGGCAGAGGATAACTATAAAGAGAGGGGTGACCAATCCCGGCCAGCGGTGCAGGCACGGCGCGCGACTAGCCTATCACGTAATCGTAATGGTCTTTGGCGCATCTTTTGCCTAGCACTGCATACAGGGCGAGATCAGGTATAGTTGTAGAAAGAAAATTTGATTAAATAAATATTTTTTTTTTTTGTTTTTAGCAATAACCATGCTAGGTTTATCTAAGATTTTTAATACTTGACAAAAATCGTCCGCCTCAGGTGGGATCCGAACCCACGTCCATCGCATACCGGGCGAGATAAAATTAATCTAGAATAAACTTAGTTAAGTTCTAGGCTATTATTAATGTATCGCAGTTTATCGATTGGGTTTTGAGTATAGATAGGTAAGCCATAAGGGCCTCCACTAAACATGTATTGGGGGCCTAGCGCAAAAGTGCCGATCAAATTAAAACATCCATTCCCCCGTATCAAAGGTTTGAAAATTTATAAACAATTGAAAACAGTCGGGTTTTTTACACGGCTATATTGAGTTGGTCATATTTTATCAAAGCATTGACACATGAGACTGGCCATTTTTAATTTGTTAGGTTTATACGACCGAACGAAAGATACACTTTCGCGCTAGGGGCCAGGCGCTTGTATGAGTCACAAATAAATACAAGCGACGTTAAATTAAGCGGAGACTTGCAGTGCAGCGTAGGGCGCTCACCCACAAGGTGGACAGACGACCTGGTAAAGGTTGCAGGAAGCCGCTGGATGCAGGCCACGCGCAACCGGCTTATCTGGAAGTCATTGGGAGAGGCCTGTGTTCAGCAGTGGACAGCCTATGGCTGAAATGATGATGATGTGCAGAGTCATAACTAGGGCGGTGCGGTGCTTAAGTACAAGGCGTAGATATGAATAACCTTGTTTTGGGTCATGCATGGGCGCAGTTAGGGTAGCTGCACACATAAGCGGGCTGGTATCATCGGTTCGACATTATTTGTCCAATAACTACCTGAATCTGCTACATTACACCCATCTACATATATTCGATTCTGCCGTCCGGCTTTGCCGATTAATGCCGATCCGTTTATGTGTGTAGCAACCGTTATAACGAGGTGTAATTATAATAACGCAAAAACCTCTAAGGGGCTGACCCTAGTGCTCAAACACAACTTTTTAATGAGTAATTGGTTTCATAAGTTAACTATAAATAAATAAATATTGGACAACATCACATACATTGCTCTGATTCTAAGGTAAGTAGCTAAAGCACTGCGTTATTAAAATCAGAAACAACGACGGTACCAAAACACCCAGACAAGAGACAATATAGAAAAGTTCGTTTTCCACATTGACCCGACCGGAGATCGAACCCGGAACCTCAGAGATGGCGGCGCTATATACAGTCCGGCGTGCTCGCCTCTCGGCTACGGAGGTCGTCAAACTAGTTGACCAAATAGTTGTTGCGTTTGTGAGTGGAACAACATTCTTTATAATAACTACACATTTATAACTTTAAAATTGATATCAATGTAGTATAGCAAAATATTAGGGTAGAGTTAAAATAAAAGATTTATTTCTTCAAAGTATTTCTTACAAATTCTTACTCATATGAATATGGGTAGCTTGGAATGGCCTCAAATAAATAATATAGGCAACATCACATAAATTGCTTTGATCTCTCATTGCTTAGTAACTAAATGTGTTATAGAAATCAGAAAAACTATGGTAGGTACCACAGCACTCAGACTCAGAATGTTTGTCTGTTTTTGTGTTCTTGTTGTATGAGCATTAATTTCTCTTGGCTTAATTATAAAGTCCATGCAGACAAAGTCATCGGAAGCAGCTAATGTATGATGATCTTCTATACCAACATGAATTGAGTTGTTATTTTATAATTAGGTAGATAAGATTTGTGACTTTTTAAATTTAATGCTTATATATTTTATCATTTGTTGTACCAAAATTGTTATTTATTTTAATATTCTATGTAAAAGAGAATAATATTTGCATGCCAGCTTCTGGTGGACTCTGCGGACATTTTATATTTGTGACAACTTGTAGACCACTTTTCATGCAAATAAACCTATTTGATTTGATTTGATTGCATTATTATGCAATTTGGGGGTTTGGAATGTAATTGATCCAAATGCATTGACACTTTTAAGATGGGCTGGGACTGATTATAAAGAAGATGACTCGATAAGGTAAACGCTGTAGCAGTGGCGAACATTGGTTTTATTTCGAGGTAGGCAGTAGATACTTATAATGTGTTTTATTGATGAAAATCAGTGGTTTCCATCAATAATTCACATTTATGAGTACCTACAGCCTACCTCATTACAATTATCAGGTAAGCACTGCCTAATTACCTACATGCACCACACGTCCCTGCGCTGTAGCAGGTAGTTTATGGACAAGAGTACTAACAGATGATAGAGAATTAATCATAGTTGGAGGTCCATGTCAAATAATTATAATAATTAACACAGGAAACCCAGGCTAGGACAAGAGGCTAAACATTTGTATTAAGTTAGTGAGAAAATATCTAAAGTTAGTATTAAAACTTTTATAAATTCTTAATGAATAGAATGTTTATTTGCCTTTATGAACAGGGTGTACAAAAAAATTGACAATAATAAAAATGATCATCTATCCAGCCATCAAAATAAGCATGCAAATACAAATATTTTACTAGGATCTATCTATCTATTCAGCCTATTACAGTTCACTGCTACGTAAGCCTCCCTCAAAGAGCATGATCTCTTCCTTTTTTCATCCTGCCACTGCCAACCATCATTGTCGGTTTATCAGACTGGAGGAAGTCCTACACTAGGATATATCAGTTTATTAAACATTTAAACCAAATAAAAAATAAAAGAAACTGATATTGTACACAGGTGTGCTAGGACGGCTCTCATCCATACGACAGCCAATTAAATTATTACCTCACATACCAAGTCTCAAGCCAAAAGACAACTAGGAAAATAATTTGTGAAACATGGTATTTCTTTGAGAAAGATCATTTTTTATTTGAAGGATATAAAGTCTATATCACATAAAATAAAAAATGTGTCTATATCACATAGTTTAAGCCCAATAATATCCAGTTTTACTTACTAGTTGTTTGTTCCAAAGAAGTAGATGCATTGAATATTTGTTGCCTTCTTTGGTGGTTTTAGCTCTGGAGTAGGGATGGCCACCTGAAACACCACAACCATAGAAAATGAGGTTACTAAGAATCATCTGACGACATAGTAAACCCTCATAAAATTGTATGAACCAAGATTCTTAATTAAATGCTGTTTGATGACTTTTATGTCAGCTTCATTTGGACGAAAACAACTAGGTATAACGCTAAATTTCCCGCCCAGAAATCTGTTGCATTTATTCAGATAAGTCTGTTTTCAAACATATTATTTTAACATCCTTATCTAATTGAAGCCTAATAAAGATGCTAAAAAGGATCGAAAAGATTTCTTTTGAATGTTTAAAAAAATAAAATAGCGAAGCCACTCACCCGGCCGGGCCAAGGGCTGAACCCCTTCATTTTGGCCCTGAAACAAAGTCTTTAGTTGTATAAATGTGTCAAACAAGATAGCTTACACTATTTAGTCAAAAATAATATTAAATAATAAACATACCAAACTAAATCACCAAGTTTATAAGGCTCAGACATGACGCACGTCTACTTTTCACAAATTTCCACGACGAACTAACCAAAAACAAGCTAGATGATGCAGTAATTGACAGTCAGACAGAAGTAGTTTTTTTTCCATGGACTCATCTACTTACTCTATGATCGATTTTTCGTAGATTAAAAAGTCAATCTAGAATAACACACGACGAGCTCATTTTAATTGACCTTGAATGACTTGTCTAAAAAGTCCTAGTTTATCGTTGCAAATATTATGCGTCATTTTGGAAATACTATTTTAAAGTAAATCTTTCGTGCAAAAGAACTGATTAAGTATGTTTTAGTGAATTCTATTTTTCCTTTTTATTTTAAGGAGTCAGTTTTTTTTAAACTTTATTTTATTTTACAACTTTTAGTGGTTATGCGCACTCTAGACTTATTCTAATGCGCGAATCACTCGCAACTAGAGTTGGGATTCCACCCAGGTATATTCCCAAAAATGGGAAAATGTTCGGGAACATTCCCAATGAACCCACCCGTCGCGTTGGAAAAATAAACGGGTGGATTCAATTTTATTGTTGATATGAAATTATTTAACTCAAAAATAATGAAAGAGTTTTAAATTTTGTTAAATTTGGTTGGTCTACTTTATAATCCATGGATTGATTCTTTATATCACAATAGGCATTATTATAGAACGTCCATAATTAAGATGTCAGTAAATATTCATTATCCTTATTTTTGCATGGCTCCCCCAATTCTCCCTCGGACTGGAGACTGGCTCAGGGGGCTCCTGTAAATAATATAAACAGTAACTAGCAGTATTTAAAAAAAATACCGAAATTTTAGTATACCGGTAGGTAATTGAAATTTCAATACCGGTATCAATACCGGTATGGAAACTATTCCAATATTCTATGCCCTAACATACAAGCCTAAACTTTATGAGGTTGTGTCGTATAATCACCGAGTTCCTATGGCCATCTTCCAGCTCCATCATCAGACCCTAGTTGGTACCTAGCACCAAAGTACTTGTTAAGACGAATCATACGAACCCAAACTCGATAGGGTTGTCTGGTTTAAATACAGAGTTCCTATAGCAATCTTCCAACTTCATTATCAGACCCTGGTTACCATCTAGTACCAAAGTACTCGTCAAGATCAACCAAATGAGTCCAAACTCGATGGAGTTGTAACGCTTAACTACCGAGTTCCTATGGCCACCTTCTAGTTCATCATCAGATCAGGTCTATATTATAATAATTTTGCTTTTTCATCTCATTTAAACATGCATGCAAACTTTCAGCTCACCGGGAAGTGGATCAAATTTGACTTGCAAGATTTGTTTGCAAAAAAGCATCAGGACAGGTCAAACTAAATAAAAGCTTCTAAAAAGGATCTGCCAAATAGCTTACGTCCAGCCGTGGGCTGAATAGAAATATAGATGAATAGCTGCTCTAAAACAATATTTTTTATTCATTATTTTTCACAACATATTCAATGACTATTTCTAAAGTCATTAAAATGAATCCACCTACTTTACTCGCAACTCGCTACTCGCAACGTTGCTGCCTGGATAACCACGACTTCACACTCGCAATTCATTCGCGGTGGTTTCCAGCGAAGTTCGCAACTTTTAACGATATGGACGTTCAATAAAAGATAAAATAGGTACTGCCTGAAAATATTCAAAAATCGTCCAGTTCAAAAATCAAAACTACTATTACCGTGTCAAAACTGAGCGGAGTGCGAATGTGGAGTCAATACACGTTCGCGCTGGCTTTGCACTTCACGGCTTCATTGATGCGAGACAAAAAACCGGAAAAAATCGGGGAACAAGGCATAATAGTTTACTTTACTCTTTGCAAAGCGCAAAGCTGCGAAGAATATACAAATTGGCTCTACTCCATCCATCCACAATTCCACACTGAGCGCTCACGCGCGATTCGCGCACTAAGTTGAAGCGCGCGTTAGCCTTTAGTTATCATTAGATTCTATCATCATTAAAGAAGTCATTTAAAAAGATTGTTTGCCTGCCATTCTAGTGAAATTCGAATAAGTTTAGGTTAAAGTCTCGCCTTCAATACTTTCTTTTTACTGAAATTTTTGGCTGTCTTGACTTGTAGAAAGTATTTTATACCTATTTCATTACGCAACAATGTGACATTTCCTGCACTGCGAGTGCTGCGTGCGATTGCGAGGCCTTGTGAGTATATTATTCTATGGAGTGCAACTACGAGTATAAATTCCTTGCGAGTTGCAACATCGACATTGGTTTGCGACGGACGTAATGTCGTGTGTTGATGCAATGGTTCGAGCCCCGTGATTTGTAATCATATAATCTGTGCCCGTGATAAAGGCGCGAAAACCATCTTTCTTGCTTGACGTTTTGCTGCCAGAAATTAAATACAATTTTTAACTCAAATTTTATTATATTTACAGTTATTTGGGTCTGAAAACAACGGGAAGAGAACCCATTATTAACATTTGTTACCCCACAATGGGTGGGTGTTTTTAACAGAGAAAAAAAAGAAGTTTGATGAACGCTGGAGTGAAGTTCGATTTCGTTGTGATCCTTAATCTTTTTTTGTTACCTTTTTGGATAGACATACAGAAAAGTGGATAATCCCGACTTTTGTTCGTGCTCAGTGAATTAAAGACTTACTTTATACAATAATGTCTAAAAGGTCTTTGGTGCCGCAGCATGGAGATCGGAAGAAACCTAAACTTGATATTTCCCGATCAGACCACCACCTTCCTTTGAGTCAAAATAACAGCACCAATAACAAAGGTAAGCCCTACTGGTGGCAAGTTGTTTCTTTTGTACCGGCTTTTCGAATTTTGTGCAATGTTTTGTTTACACCAAGTTCATGAGGTGTTTGTGAATCATTGTCAGGTCATTTCAGGCAAAGTGTAGATTAAGAAGTGCTTTAGTGCACAATAGCTGTGTCTGGCTAACCAGCCAGACACAGCTATTAAAAGTTACCATGATTAGAGGACTAAAAATTTTCAAATTCTATTCGAGGTATTTCAAAGTATTTTACTATTTCTTGAGTGGTAAAACCTAACCTATATTTTTATAAGGGCATATGACATAATGATGTTATAAGGGTTGTTTTTTCACTTTTAGAAAATAACTTTGATGACTGGGGTGATGATGATGATGATCAAATGCTACTGCAGGCCAGCCAGGCTTGTGAAGAAGAACAAATTAATGACATAAGCATGCTGCCTGACTACAGTAGTTGGAAGCAACCAGGATCGACCAGCACACAGTACATGTCATCTCCTAGCACTTCAAAGGCTTCATTTGAGTTTAAAAAACCTAGTTCGTTCCCTCCAAGCTCTATCTCCACAAACTTAAAGAACAAATGCAATACAATATCTTCACCGCTGCCAGGTATTTCAACCATGAGACATGAAAGAAATTCCAATTTAATATATGACTTAGGAAATACTGAGAAAATAGTATCTGGAGAAGAATCTGATATTCGTCGGCGAACATTTCAGATAGAAGAGGAGTTAAATAAATTAAAGTCGGAGTATGGTAAGCTGTATGACAAATTTGTGGCTAAGGAGGGGGAAGCTTCTATTTTGCGTAGTCAGCTAAAAGCTTCACAGGTGGCCAATGATAATGCTCGGATGGAGACAATAAGAATACGAGAGAAGGTTCAGATGGAGTGCAATGAGAAGTTAGTAGCCATTACCAAGGAAAAGCAAGGCTTGAAGAGCGAGTTAGAATTCAAGGACTTGGAGATTTTGAATGTGAAGGACAAGCTTAAGAAATATGAGGTCAATAAACTTAGGCTGACACAAGTTAATGATATTTCAAGGTGGGTTGATCTTTTACCTATTGCACTACACATATAAATAATATACAATATGTATATATATTTTTTTAAAGCTTAGAGTTGTCTTCTTTCAATTATAACATGTGATGTCAGGAGACAACTAGTCCAGTGGGGGTGCTTGTCACTCAATGTTACATCTTATCCACTCTCATCTCCCCCTTCTTTACATGTGTCGTGATTTATGTATTATCCTTTTCAAAGACCCATTGAATTATGGTATAATATCTTCAATCACAGACACAATACACTAACCGCTCCATATGATGCTATGACGCAGCAGAGGAGAGTTAAAACGACATCAAACAGCGTGCAGACAGAGGACAAAGCTCCCTTCTTGAAACTCAACAAATCTTGTGGAAAAGGTAAAAGCCAGCATTTAAATACAAACCCAATTATGATATCACATTGATTTCGAGCTGGGTTGTCGGGATTTTATTCATAAGTCAGTGACTGTGAACACAATGATATGCATTTCTTTCTTCACATCTTATTGGTCTATTTTACGTTCTTTTGGGTACCACTGCTACATAGCTAATTTGCTTCCGCTTTTCTCATACCATTTCACGCATCCGTTTTATCTTTTGCTTTCTGCTGCTGTGTTGTGTCTTATACTGTTTCTCGTTTATCTTTTGTTTATTAAAGCATATATCTGGTTATTTTGTTTGGGGTCACCAGTGACCCACGGGACATTTAACGTCTTAACAACTAATTGGAACATGTTATTTTTCAGGTGTGTCTATGGCAGGCCCTTGCAATACCTTAGCAAGACTCTCCTCTAGCTGTAACGTGCCATTTAATGCTACAAGAAATGTCATGCCAAACAGGACAGAACTTGAGAGTGATGTGAAGGTATTTTTTCTTATTTTGCTCGCTCGATCTTTAGTTTATTTAATGTATCTCACAGGATCATTTATCGGAGATAAAAAGTATCCTACATGTTAATCCAGATCATATTCTATATGTATGCAAAATTTCATCCAAATCCATTCAGTAGTTTTTGCGTGAAAGAATAACAAACATCCTGGATGGATGTTTGTTTGTTTGTACTTACAAACTTTCGCATTTACTATATTAGTAGGATTCTGCGCAACATACTTAATTTTTTTTAAAAGAACCTTCTGCTGGCAATAAATAAAAATAAAACGAAATTGGTCCAGCTATTCACACGTGATGCCGTGACCAAGGAAAATAGGGATTCATTTTTATACAATGTAGATTATTATTTCAGCTCTTCATCGAGGTACAGTGCGAGCTAAGCAAGCTAGAAACTGAGCTGAAAGCGCTGGATGCTTCTAATGGCTTCCTTGACTGCGACGACCGCCCTACCGCACCCTGTCTGACCGTTGATGCTCTACACCTTTTGGATCCATGGTAAGCAATATCACTACATAGTATAAAACAAAGTCTCTTTCTCTGTCCCTATATCCCTATGAAATGCTTAAATCTTTAAAACTACGCAACGGATTTTGATGCGGTTTTTTAATAGATAGAGTGATTCAAAGGAAGGTTTATTTGTATAATACATGCATAATATAGTAGGCGGGCGGGTCACTAGTTACTAATAAATTAAAAAATAAATAACTGATAGTTCATTACCAAATCATGGAAATGTAAGGTAGTGCGCTCAGTATGAAGACGGGACAAGGCATTTTTGGTAACAAATAGTAATGTATGTCAAGGGGGTTAACTTTGTCCCCCGTTTTCTCAACGTGTTAATTAAATAATAAATTGACAAATTATCAAAAGTCTTAGAACAAATGTTGTTGTTTATAATGTTAGCTACATATTCTTTCGAGGTTGTAGATATTTTACAAATAACCCTGTAGAATATGATCTGGATAAATATATAAGGTGTAAACTTATCAGTTAACTCTTTTCTATGAGGTTGTTCTACTGCTCAAATAAAACAACTTTTTGTATGAGACCAACTTCGAAATCGTAAAAAAATATTTCATATCTTTATACAGACTGATCTCAGCTGATCTGCCGTTTTGTATGGGGAAATGGTTTTTTGTTTTGCGATTTTGAAGTTGGTCCCATAGAAAAATTGTTCTTTAAGTAGTAGAATCATCCCCTAGAAATGAGTTAACTGATAAGTTTACACCTTATATACAGGCTGTCCCTGAATGTATGGATCAAATCAAATAGGAGCATAGCGGGGGTGATTTCCGAACTTTTTGTCTCTATGAATGTAGAATTTATTTTTGACGAATAAAGAGTTAGAAAAAAAACCTTTTTAATTTTTGTCACACATGTTTACTTGTTGATCAAATTATCTTCCTAATATATGGCAAACCCTCCTAGAACATTCCTCTTAAAAAAATGAAATAGTGGTTAGTTTGAGCTTTGTTTAAGCTCTATGCGATGTTACGAAAAAATTAAAAATCAATCATAACTTTTTACATGTTGAAAATGGAACCCACATTCACAGAGCTAAAAAACTCGGGAATACCCCCGCTATGCACCTGTTCGATTTGATCCATACTTCCAGGGACACCTGTATATGTTAATCCAGATCATATTCAATACGTGTGGAGAATTTCATCCAAATCCGTTCATTAGTTTTTGCGTGAAAGAGTAACAAACATCCATACTTCCAAACTTTCGCATTTATAATATTCGCAGGATTGTCTATTTATTGATTTGTGTTTTGACGACCGTCCGGTGTAGTGGTTCGCGCTCCGGACTACAAAGCCGGCGGTTGCGGGTTCGAATCGTGCGAGGGGCAAATGTTTGTGTGATGAGCACGAGCATTTGTACCTAAGTCATGGACGTTTATAAATGTATTTAAGTATGTTTATCCGTTATCTAGTCGCCATAGCACAAGCTATGCTTAGTTTGGGGCTAGCTAATTGGTGTGATTGTGGAAACAATTTATTATTATTTATGTCTAGGCCTTTGTACCCCACTGAGCGCGGTGTAGACGCGCGGCGGCTTCTGACCAAGTTGGCCTTCGCGTTGGCAGCGAATGCGCTGGGCATCGAACACGGACCCGCCAACAATAAACCAATACCATCCACCGTCCTGGACACCGCACTCAGAATATGCGACTCGATCGAGAACACCGTAAGTTTTATTTATTATCACTAAAAATTTATCAGCACCCCTAGCATGACCAACAAAACACGATATGATATGATATAGCGATTTATCGAAACCCAACTGTCAAAATATGGACTTTTATCGAGACAGCAAACATGACTGTGAATAACGTTACATGCTGTTTCAATAAAAGTTCAAGATGGCGGCTATTTTGACAGTTGGTTCATCATCATTCTCATCATTTCAGCCACAGGACGTCCACTGCTGAACACAGGCCTCCCCCAGTCGGCCTCCCGGCCGGTCGGAAGCGGACAGTTGGTTGGGTGTTGATAAATAGCTATATCATATCATATCGTGTTGCGTTGGTCATGCTAAGGGTGCTGAAGTATTATATTATTATATTGCCACCTCTCTGTACCTGTGATGCACAAAAAAATGGAATAAACATTTAGATAGATAATTCTTTTAAATTCGTAATATCGCATACAGGCTACAGCTTAAAAAAGCTCAAACAAACAACCTATCAAAAACAGTTCTTTTTATCAATTACCAAACATGTGTACATAAAATAAAAAAGCCGTCACATTTTTTTATCCATTAAAAATATAACCTACAGTCATTTGACTGTTGGATTTCACCAGTACTTTCAAGGACAGCCTGTAAAGTGTTTTAGGAATAAATATGTAGTTTCGTTAGAATAGTTTGTAACGAGATTGCTACCATGTACCTTATTTTTGAGTTCCCGATATATAATTACAAAGTACAAAAATTTCAATCGCGAGGATGGGTTTAAATTGTCAAGTGTCTGGAATCCAGTAATTCGTATGTGCAAAAACCGGAAAAAACAACAAACTGCTGTTTCACGGTCAGATACTGTTAGTGTTGTATGTCGAGAACAGGTGCGAGAAAATAGTGAGTTTGTAGACAATGGTACCGTCGCACGCAATAAATGACAGCGAAAGAGGGTAGACCGATATGTTTGCCCTTAACAACTTACCCGCAAGATCTTCAGTTACTCCGTGATCATGGCGCTTGCAACAGTGCCGAAATATCGGCAACTCAAAAATAAGGTACATGGTAGCAATCTCGTTACAAACTATTCTAATGTTAGTGACCATGAAAGTTTAAAACAATATAATGTAGTTTCGTTTCTGACGATTATCCGATTTTCGATTTCGCTGCAACATAAAGTTAAAAAATCCGATAATTTAGCTTGTCCCCAAATTAAGGCCTTAACACAACCCAAGTGCCTAAAATCTCGAATATGAAAATCAAATTGTCAGAATACCTGTTACTTGAATCTAAAAATTTAAAATACAATATGCTAGAAGAGGATTTAATAAATATCTTGAATTGAATAATTTTGATTTTCCGTTAAGTCCCTTGGATTAAAATATGCACAAAAAAGTGTCTATTTTTTCATAAATTGCAAATGTTCTCTTAAACAGCACAAGCTATTTCATTACTGTTTTCACACAAAACAAGATTTTAGAAATATACATGTTTTGAATTGTGAGTTTTATTTGAAAATTCTCGTTAAAGATATTAATTTCATAAAAAACATGTTTTTCCGATTTTTAGAGGTCATCCGCACGCGCGAAATTGTATGGGCGCGACGCGTTAAGGTCATTCAAGCGTGTTAAGGCCTTAAGTGCTATATTAAGTATCTTGAATAAACCTTGCATGTAATGGAGAATGTTAATAGGTATGCCAAATCGGTTGAAAGTTTGTTACAGTGACGCTTGTATGTATACAAATACACTAGTTTTTGTTGTAGTCAAAAATACCTAATAGTTTTGACTTTACATGCATTTAAACTAACGATAAATATCGAGTCCCCCAAACAGTCACGTGACCACATGTGACGTCAATTTACAACGCTCCGCTCCGTTTACTTGTATAAATCGGAAACTAATCGACGTATCGAAGTAATTCTTTCACTTGTATTTTTTATTTTTGACAGAGAATATGGAGAGCTAATATTCAAAATTAGTGAACATTCTTCATTTCTAAAAACAAATTATCTATCTTGTTTCAGTCACGCGGTGTGCTGTACAGTGGGTTTCTGATGTCGCTCATATTAACGTTTAGCTCAGTACAGCGCATCACCATAGTATTGGAGCCGACGATACTCACTACAGTTAAGGCTATCGCGCGTTCTAAGCCGATGCCGTTCGTCTCTATAGAACTGCTAGCGTTTGCGAGGAATCTGTCTTCTGTGGACAGCTTCTTGCCTTCATTCTGCCCTGGTAGAGCTAAAGGCGCAATGGAAGTCGACCAAGATGAAAAGAATCCAGGTGCGTACTATCGAAGAGGTAAATTCACTTACTGTTGTCTTTTATTTACGCGAACACGATACATTTAAATGAAACTACAAGACCTCTAGATACAGTTAGCACTTTTTGCGTAGATAGGAACACAAATTAATATTAACTGAGTGACGGTAGTTTATATTTTTTCAAAACATTGTAAAGACGAATAACACCTTAGTCTACCTGTGACCACGAACGCTGTAAAGTGTTCGAAACGTCAGGTTAAATAAAATGTTAATAAATCGCGAAATAATCCGTAAAAGTAGTTTCATTTAAATAAATTCACTTAGTTATGAAAGTTACATTAATTTAGTTCATTATCATCATTATCATTACAGCCACAGTCATACACGGTTGAACATAGGCCTCCCCCAGTGACTTCCCGATCGGCCGGTTGCGCGCGGCCTGCATCCAGCGGCTTCCTGCAACCTTAACCAGGTCGACTGCCCACCTTTGTGGGTGTAAGTTCCACGCTGCGCTTGCTGGTACGTGGCCTCTAGTGTTGCCGAACTATCGATAGTTGAGCTCGGAAATCATCTATAATATCGATAGGCCTATCGATAGTATCGATAGCTCAGTTTGGCATAATAGTATCGGTATAAAGCAATACTATCGAAGCTCAATATCGGATGCACTATCGATAGTATCGGATTTGACAATTGTAATAACAATCGATAGTATCGATATTTTGGCGCTTTCGATAGTAGGCTGTGATTCGACAGTATTGTATAAATGTATATTGGTATTATTGGTTGATGTAACTAGTAAATGTTCTGAGGCTGTACTCTTGATATAACTATTTGATGTGACCTGAACAGTATAACGTGAAATAGTGCAATAATATTTAAGGTGGATTCATCCACCAGAATATTATTGTATGTAGCAATACTAGTGAGAAAAAGGTCACTATCGATAGTATCGATTGTTATTACAATAGTCAAAGCCGATACTATCGATAACTGCATCCGATATTGAGCTTCGCTAGTATCGATACTATCGATAGTATTGCTTTATACCGAAACTATTACGCCAAACTGAGCTATCGATACGCCTATTTATGCTATTGTTTTTTACCAACTATCGATAGTCTATCGATAGACTATCGAGCGACTTTCAACACTAGTGACCTCCATTCCAGAACCTTTCTGCCCCATCGGCCGTCAGTTCTACGTGTTATGTGCCCCGCCCATTGCCACGCCAGCTTGCTAATCCGTCGGGCTATTATGACAGCTACTTTTGTTTGTTTCCCAACCTGTGGTCCCCGGACCCCCAGGGGACCGCCGACATATCTCAGGGGGTCCGCTAACAGAGGAAAAGGAATAGAAGAAGAGCTTATTAGTGCGGTTGAACGATTTAGTAGGTCCGCGGATTGTAGGTATTTGGCGTCCACCCGTGAAAAAGGTTAAGGAACACTGGTTTACGGCCATCTCCTCACTTCTGATTCGATCTAGTTAAATGAATATTCATTATTAACAATATGTTTGAGTATCGTTTCCCTTATTTCGCAGAGCCGTGCTACTTCACAGAGATCCTAAAGCAGACGGAACACTGCCTCGATTGTCTGAAAAACCAGCGTTTAGAGATCAGCGGGCACGTCGCGCTCGTCGTGC
The DNA here is from genome assembly GCA_950371115.1 of Anania fuscalis. Taxonomy (NCBI): domain Eukaryota; kingdom Metazoa; phylum Arthropoda; class Insecta; order Lepidoptera; family Crambidae; genus Anania; species Anania fuscalis. Next base: position 1,204,960 of record OX493344.1, on the reverse strand, counting down.
TCCGCTACCTCGTACAAATCTTCGAGTCCGTCAACAACAAGCACAGACAGGACTTTAATAGGTAAGTAATGATATTTTTAAACTGTCTTTTAGAACTATTGATACAGGATATACAAAAGAAAGAACATAGTCCCAAATAGTGGTAGGGTAAAGGGGTGTCGTGTGGTGCCGGCACGTTAAAAGAATTGCACCACCCCTTCTCTTCCTATGGGTGTCGTAAGAGGCGACTACACGAGAACCGCCACAAGAAGACGGGCAGCAGCGTCTCCTCTCCACCATTGGCCAAACTGCGATCGCCAACCCGCCTGCCAAGCGTGGCGATTATGGCAAAATCCTCCTTTTGGAGAGGCCTCTGTCCAGCAGTGGACTGATATAGGCTGGTGATGATGAAAGGCAGGGGCGTGCAATGCATATAGGCAATCAGGCAGTGCCTACCTGATAATTGAAATGAGGTAGGCAGTAGGTATATACAAATGTGGATTTTTGATGAAAATCAGTGGTTTTCATTCTAAGTATCTACTGCCTACCTCGAAATAAAACCAATGCTCGCCACTGGGTAAAGTTGGGTCCAGATATGTTCTTTTGTCCGTACCGTACCTACCTCCGTTTTGTATCAGCGTCGCGATCCAACATTCTGGACGCAAAATTGCCGCAAAAAGCTGCGATCATTGAGTGTTCTTTTCGTCCCGCCATGTCGTGGACTGTGGAAGTGATGTGAATTTGGCGATTTGTTGCGCATGCTTCATTGTTATTCTAAATACATTATACGACGACCTCCGTAGCCGAGAGGCGAGCATGCCGGACTGGGCGTCGCCGCCATCTCTGAGGTTCCGGGTTCGATTCCCGGTCGTGTCAATATGGAAAACGAACTTCTCTACATTGTCCCGGGTCTGGGTGTCGTGATACCGTCGTTGTTTCTGATTTCTATAACACAGGTGCTTTAGCTGCTTACCTTAGGATCAGAGCAATGTATGTGACGTTGTCCAATATTTATTTTATTTATAGGAGTGTATTTTTATAGAAGCTGTTCTTGCCAGCAGCAAGTAACGCGCGTACTAGTACAAGCGCTGCGGGAAGCCGTCGAGGTTTTAGTACGAGCGAGGCACGACCACAACGGTAAGTCTTTACTTGATGCTGTCAAATGTTTCAGGATTCAGATTGAGAAGACACAATTTGCTTGGAGCAAATTTGCCTGCAGAATATTAGTGTCGTGGCAGCCTTAAGTTGTCACGGCTAATACTGAGCGGGGGTCCTTTTTGACACGACTTACTTTTACTTTTTTATTGATCCATGTCCTTTTGTGTGCAAAATGAATATTTCTATTCTATTCATTCCATAAAGGCTGTTATGCAGTGCCTACCTTACTAAATTTCCACAGAACGGCTAACCATCTTTATTTGTCAAATTGTCAATCTATAATAAAGTTTATGTTACCATTTTGTCGTCTATAATATAAACTTTTCCTAACTAAAGCGCGCACGTATACGTACACAATTTAAAAAAAACAGAGTAAAAATCCTATTCATTTTTAAATAAATAAATCGATTAAATCGCGATGACACAATTTTCATACATTACAGGCAAACAATACGTACATTTGTTGTAGGAAGGGTTTGTATCCAAAATTAGCCAATATGCTAAGACTAGCAACGCAATTTCCGCTTCCAATTTAAAAAGTCGTCTTTTAAGTAAACACATTATTAAATACGTTTGACGATGACTAAGTTTGATGAAAATTATGTGGTGTTACACTAGGTGAGGGGCAGTCTTAGGGTACGTCCAGATCTGGCAAACGCGCAGCTCGCGAGCCGCTGGCCAGCTGCACGCGCGCAGCACGCTTTCCGTTACTGCAATATTTTGCTGCGCCTCTTTTGCCCGCCTTCCACTGCGAAAGGGTAATGAGTGGAAAATAGCTGAGCGGAAAGGAGTAAATAGTATTGACCATCCATTAAGAAAGAGTTAAAGTGAAAAATGGGTTTTGCCTTCCATTGCCGGCGAGTTTTGAGGAGTGGGCTAGGCGGGAAATGAGAGGAGTCAGATGAGAGAGTTTGTTTGCCTTCTATTGGCAGCAGACATGAGCGAGGTGGCGTAGAAAAATATTTAGTGCCAGGCAGGCAAAGGAAGAAAGCGGGCGAGCGAGGGGAAAAGCGGGGAAAGGCGGAAAGGCGGGAGGGAGGTGCGGCGTGTAAGCAGAGTCCGTTTAAAACTAGTTCGCGATGCAATAACACGACGGACCCATTTTAACTCGCTCAGTCCGCTGCGCTTATTCGTTCACGGTGGAAGCACTTCGGAAACAATTCGCTCAACTCTGTACTCTTTTGCTCCGCTCCGTACGCTCATTCACAGTGGAGGCACTTCTATGAAGATTGCTGATGCTACTTAAACGGAGTCCGTACGGATTCCGCCTCGCTCGCAGTGGAAGGCGACAAGGCGTGCATTTAACGCAACTCATGCAAGGAACTGCACGCGCACGCGCACGGTACAAGCTGTGCGCTCGCGCGTGCAGTTCCGGTTCATGTTTCAGAAAGTAGGTGTAACGCGTATCTTTTTCGCGTGCGGCGCACAAACATAAGCTGCGCATTTGCCAGATCTGGACGCAGCCTCACAATTGTGACAACAAGGAGAAGGATGGGGTCTAAATCTCATGAAATTCGTGTGTCGTAATTTACGAATGGTCCATTTACTTTTTAGCTAATCACAGAGATCCCTGGCATCAGCGACTGCTATCTGCTTGCCGCAGCTGCGTGAGACAAGTGAACAAGTGTGTAGCGTCCGACGCAGAGTGCGCCGCGCGCCTGCAGCGACACGAGGGACTACTGAGCGACGCGCTGTACCGCCTGCACGCGCTTCAGCCTCGCCTGTCCGGTGAGTGTAGCGTGTGTAGCGCGTGTGTAGCGTGCGACGCGCCGCGCGCCTGCAGCGACACGAGGGACTACTGAGCGACGCGCTGTACCGCCTGCACGCGCTTCAGCCTCGCCTGTCCGGTGAGTGTAGCGTGTGTAGCGCGTGTGTAGCGTGCGACGCGCCGCGCGCCTGCAGCGACACGAGGGACTACTGAGCGACGCGCTGTACCGCCTGCACGCGCTTCAGCCTCGCCTGTCCGGTGAGTGTAGCGTGTGTAGCGCGTGTGTAGCGTGCGACGCGCCGCGCGCCTGCAGCGACACGAGGGACTACTGAGCGACGCGCTGTACCGCCTGCACGCGCTTCAGCCTCGCCTGTCCGGTGAGTGTAGCGTGTGTAGCGCGTGTGTAGCGTGCGACGCGCCGCGCGCCTGCAGCGACACGAGGGACTACTGAGCGACGCGCTGTACCGCCTGCACGCGCTTCAGCCTCGCCTGTCCGGTGAGTGTAGCGTGTGTAGCGCGTGTGTAGCGTGCGACGCGCCGCGCGCCTGCAGCGACACGAGGGACTACTGAGCGACGCGCTGTACCGCCTGCACGCGCTTCAGCCTCGCCTGTCCGGTGAGTGTAGCGTGTGTAGCGCGTGTGTAGCGTGCGACGCGCCGCGCGCCTGCAGCGACACGAGGGACTACTGAGCGACGCGCTGTACCGCCTGCACGCGCTTCAGCCTCGCCTGTCCGGTGAGTGTAGCGTGTGTAGCGTGCGACGCGCCGCGCGCCTGCAGCGACACGAGGGACTACTGAGCGACGCGCTGTACCGCCTGCACGCGCTTCAGCCTCGCCTGTCCGGTGAGTGTAGCGTGTGTAGCGCGTGTGTAGCGTGCGACGCGCCGCGCGCCTGCAGCGACACGAGGGACTACTGAGCGACGCGCTGTACCGCCTGCACGCGCTTCAGCCTCGCCTGTCCGGTGAGTGTAGCGTGTGTAGCGCGTGTGTAGCGTGCGACGCGCCGCGCGCCTGCAGCGACACGAGGGACTACTGAGCGACGCGCTGTACCGCCTGCACGCGCTTCAGCCTCGCCTGTCCGGTGAGTGTAGCGTGTGTAGCGCGTGTGTAGCGTGCGACGCGCCGCGCGCCTGCAGCGACACGAGGGACTACTGAGCGACGCGCTGTACCGCCTGCACGCGCTTCAGCCTCGCCTGTCCGGTGAGTGTAGCGTGTGTAGCGCGTGTGTAGCGTGCGACGCGCCGCGCGCCTGCAGCGACACGAGGGACTACTGAGCGACGCGCTGTACCGCCTGCACGCGCTTCAGCCTCGCCTGTCCGGTGAGTGTAGCGTGTGTAGCGTGCGACGCGCCGCGCGCCTGCAGCGACACGAGGGACTACTGAGCGACGCGCTGTACCGCCTGCACGCGCTTCAGCCTCGCCTGTCCGGTGAGTGTAGCGTGTGTAGCGCGTGTGTAGCGTGCGACGCGCCGCGCGCCTGCAGCGACACGAGGGACTACTGAGCGACGCGCTGTACCGCCTGCACGCGCTTCAGCCTCGCCTGTCCGGTGAGTGTAGCGTGTGTAGCGTGCGACGCGCCGCGCGCCTGCAGCGACACGAGGGACTACTGAGCGACGCGCTGTACCGCCTGCACGCGCTTCAGCCTCGCCTGTCCGGTGAGTGTAGCGTGTGTAGCGCGTGTGTAGCGTGCGACGCGCCGCGCGCCTGCAGCGACACGAGGGACTACTGAGCGACGCGCTGTACCGCCTGCACGCGCTTCAGCCTCGCCTGTCCGGTGAGTGTAGCGTGTGTAGCGCGTGTGTAGCGTGCGACGCGCCGCGCGCCTGCAGCGACACGAGGGACTACTGAGCGACGCGCTGTACCGCCTGCACGCGCTTCAGCCTCGCCTGTCCGGTGAGTGTAGCGTGTGTAGCGCGTGTGTAGCGTGCGACGCGCCGCGCGCCTGCAGCGACACGAGGGACTACTGAGCGACGCGCTGTACCGCCTGCACGCGCTTCAGCCTCGCCTGTCCGGTGAGTGTAGCGTGTGTAGCGCGTGTGTAGCGTGCGACGCGCCGCGCGCCTGCAGCGACACGAGGGACTACTGAGCGACGCGCTGTACCGCCTGCACGCGCTTCAGCCTCGCCTGTCCGGTGAGTGTAGCGTGTGTAGCGCGTGTGTAGCGTGCGACGCGCCGCGCGCCTGCAGCGACACGAGGGACTACTGAGCGACGCGCTGTACCGCCTGCACGCGCTTCAGCCTCGCCTGTCCGGTGAGTGTAGCGTGTGTAGCGCGTGTGTAGCGTGCGACGCGCCGCGCGCCTGCAGCGACACGAGGGACTACTGAGCGACGCGCTGTACCGCCTGCACGCGCTTCAGCCTCGCCTGTCCGGTGAGTGTAGCGTGTGTAGCGCGTGTGTAGCGTGCGACGCGCCGCGCGCCTGCAGCGACACGAGGGACTACTGAGCGACGCGCTGTACCGCCTGCACGCGCTTCAGCCTCGCCTGTCCGGTGAGTGTAGCGTGTGTAGCGCGTGTGTAGCGTGCGACGCGCCGCGCGCCTGCAGCGACACGAGGGACTACTGAGCGACGCGCTGTACCGCCTGCACGCGCTTCAGCCTCGCCTGTCCGGTGAGTGTAGCGTGTGTAGCGCGTGTGTAGCGTGCGACGCGCCGCGCGCCTGCAGCGACACGAGGGACTACTGAGCGACGCGCTGTACCGCCTGCACGCGCTTCAGCCTCGCCTGTCCGGTGAGTGTAGCGTGTGTAGCGCGTGTGTAGCGTGCGACGCGCCGCGCGCCTGCAGCGACACGAGGGACTACTGAGCGACGCGCTGTACCGATGAAAAGAAAAAGCGCAAAAAACTGCAGCACCTATTGTCAGCTTCTTTCTAAATAGCACGTGGCAAGTGCCCTCCTCTCTCTCTCTTCCATTATATTAAAAACTAGCGACCCGCCCCGGCTTCGCACGGGTGCAATGCTCATACTAAATACACTACATTATACATATAAACCTTCCTCTTCAATCACGCTATCTATTTAAAAAACCGGATCAAAATCCGTTGCGTAGTTTTAAAGATTTAAGCATTTCATAGGGATATAGGGACAGAGAAAGCGACTTTGTTTTATACTATGTAGTGATGTTCGTAATTTGTCTTGCTGCGTCAGGCGTTCTAACGAATAACCTCTTCAATTCCAGAGCTTACTGAACTCATTACTGCATTCCAGCCTGCCCCAGAAGAGCCCCCAACGTCGTATCTACAGCAACCCTTAATGGCTAGTTTTGAGACCTTTTCCATGACTGACTAATTAAAAACTAACTAATAAATTTAGCTTTAACTGGCACAAAAAAGATTACTGGGAAATTTGACTTGTGCCGGCATTATTTAACGTAATATGTTATTTATAAGTATGATCTTATTTAAGATTCCGTAGAAATTTGTAGCTCTGTGCTGTGATACTCAATGTATGGGAAAACAATTAACATTACCTATTTTTAATATAGTCAGAGGCACTCGCCTGATAACCTCACGATCTTCTGGGAGGTACAGTAAACAGCACGTCGACCTACCCCAAAAGTCAAAATTTTTCCAATAGATTATCAACTTTAAGGCTGACAAATAGAGATCATTTTCAAATGAGAAAATTTGACATTTTGTGGTAGGTCGACGAGCTGTTGTCCGTATATCCAATCTGGTGTCCGGTTCTGGTCTTTCATGCGATTCGTAATTTGGTTTGTTGTGCGTTTAATATTTTAAATTACGGAAAACTTTTAGAAAAGGGAGCCCGCGCGCCGCGTTACAAGTCAAAGACAGAATGTGAAGAGTTTTTACTTTTTCCAGAGGGCAGCACTAGTTACTGCGTTTTGTTACGGGGGAATTGGGATTGTGCCTCTGAATAAAAATGTTTCGAAAAGAGAAAATAAAAGAAATATGTTTTGTGCTATATATCTAAATCCAATGAAAGTACGGAACACTCAAGGATTTTATAGAAAAAAGTGGTATCTGTCTTCATAGAATGTTATCGGTCAAGTCAATCGCAATTGTTCGTATGTGTTACTAAGTGCAGCTCATGTCTTCTACTAACTACTAGGCTAACCAAGTAAGAACCAATGAAATGAAATGAAATGATTTATTCTGTATGTAGGCCCTCCTCCGGGCACTTATACACGTCCCAAAATATAACTTAGCCCTACCACCGCTTCGGGACTACATATAGGCTGGTGATGAGAAGAAACGGCGCAACAAACTCAGTCACCTTTGTCAGCCTGATTTTACAGGAAATACATTTTACAAGACAATAGTAAGTGCGAGCTAGGCAGTTTAAGTCCATACACTCTTGTCGTTTAAATAATCTTCTAATTTGTAATATCCTTTTGTCATAAGGACTTTTTTATGTGGATTTTAAACTCATGAATCGGTAGTTCAAAATTTTGACTAGCCAGGAATTTAACAGTCAATGAAATGTAATTTTTGATCGAAATTATATAATTTAAAATGTATTATTGTTTAGGAGGTGGCCTAAACAAAATCAGCGGATTTCTAGCTAGGTAATGAGACAAACCCATATCTCTGGAAGTATATGTTTTACATACAGCCGATACTGTGTCAATACCGTACTTCGCGCAACATACATAGATGGCATAACTATTAATTTTCTTTCCTCCACATTCATTAAACTCATTACTAGCTTGATTTGATAGCTGGCTGACTGGTAAGGATTTATGGAACTATCCAATAATAGATTTATTAGCTGTACCTATATGCCTATGTTAAATCAGTAGGAAACTTCTTCGCGATCTTTGAACGGCGATTTGGGACCAAGTTTTTGTTTGTAATTAATTTCGTGCATAATTATTTATTTAATTTTTAAAATCTCACACCGAATCTTGAACCCGGAACTCCTGCTTAGCGGGCCCTATCCCGAATACTATGCGCGAAAGGTTGCCCAGTTTAAGCACTCGTTTTACTGGACATTTTCGAGCGCTGGCGGTGTGTGATAAATCAAATATACATAAATTGTCTGACTTTTTAAAATACATTTTATCAATTATGTTATTATTTCTAGATTTTAAGTGAAAGATGTACATAATTAATATAAATTAAATTTACCAACTGGTGGGATCACCAACAAATCATCACAGATATTTGTATCTAATTAGTTAGATTCAGTATGAAGTTTTAAAAACAGTTACCAAATAAAATAAAGTAGAGACAAATGGGTTCTATAAAATATGGGGCACAATGAAGCAGTCACAATAAAATGTAGAGTTTTTAAAGTCGATATGGAATAGGTTACAGAATTAGTATAATACCCTCACCGCGAATTCCTTTTTATTCTACATGGCTAAGCGACAAGCTAGTATTTATACATTTTGGCTAAAGGGGCCGTCCATATATTACGTCATTCTAAATTAGGGGGGGGGGGGTTGGTCTGCGGATGACGGCAAATGATAGATGGGGGGGGGGGGGGTGTTTCAAAATTGACGTCATTCTTATTTATTTATTTATAGTTTATTGTTCACGTACAAAAAGATTATTTCTAAAAAGAAATTTCTTCCAGCACACCTAGTAAGTGAGACTGCAAATGTGAGAGGCGGCTAAGGCGCGTACAGTACTAAAATAACTGATAATAAACATACATAATGCAACATAGATGTACACAAATACAGTAATAACTACAGATAAAATACTCTAACAATAATATTACATATAATACTAGCTGCCCGCCCCGGCTTCGCCCGTGGTACTTACATGTATTATACATATAAACCTTCCTTAAGAATCACTCTATCTATTAAAAAAAACCGCATCAAAATCCGTTGCGTAGTTTTAAAGATCTAAGCATACATAGGGACAGACAGCAAAAGCGACTTAATTTGTTTTATACTATGTATTGATAATAAACACAATACTTAAATAATAACTACAATAAAAGGTGATTCTATAATCAAGTGTTTTAATCATTAATACCCTATTTTTCTCAAATCTGCAATGTTTTAATTTTGTCAAACTGGTAATGACGTCAATTTTGGGAGAAGGGGGGGGGGTCATTAAGAAATGACGATAGGATGATTGTAGGGGGGGGGGTCTAAAATCTGAAAAAATCGATGACGTAATTTATGGACGGCCCCAAATAGCAATCATCATCATTTTCCTGTCCTGTTCAGAGGTCATCTGGGATCGGCTAAGTTTGTTTTTCTCTTCCATGCAATAGTATTATATTAAATTTCGAGGTGTGTGTGTACTAGTTTATTTCATTATTTTTAATATTTTTGTAATACATTTTTAATTTTATTGTGCCCCGCTATGTTTCATTGCGCCCCAGACCCAGGAAGGATTTTGATGTATCTAGACTTGGACCTGGGGTACAATGAAACAGACTCCAGATGTTTAAAAAATCCAAAATAAAACCGGTTTGGTTTTTTGATCTCTTTTCGTGTCTCGTGATTGCATAATAACTTCATAAAAATAACACCAAAATTAATTACCTACAGGGGGTCTAGCGCGAAATGTACCATCCGAATGTTCGCATCCGACCGATCCTCGACCGAAGTTTCGATTGGAACCTTAGCGCGAAACAACATCGAAATCGCGAAGTTCCATCGTGGCCACAGACAATTGTAGAAGAGTATCGGAATGAATGATACTGAGTGCTAGTGTTATGACTACGTATTAAAATTTTACCGGTTTTGTAAAAGTCTCTTGCCGATTCAAAATATTAGTAAACTAATGCGTAAACATGGTTTCTATTAACAGAAAAATGTTTATTTCAATCAATTTTAGATATTGAAACTTAGAAAATTGCACCATTCCAATTGTTTATGACATTTAGAAAAATAAATGCTGAACACATTAAATGTCATTGCTTGCTTATTGATTTTAAAAATTGTCCTGAGATACTCGATCGCAAAGTAGTTTGAAAATAATTCGATAGATGGCGTTATGTGGCATAATAATAAGTTTTTTGTAGAAAATGAGTCATATTTATTAAATAATGCTTTTAAAATTAATAAAAATAAAAATAATATTATAACGACGTGTTACAGTTTGAAACCATAAAAAAAGTCTGTGTTTGTTATTCTGGTCTGATCAGCTGTCTGTCACACTGTCAGCGCGAATCCGACCAAATATAATGGTCTCTAAGATTGGACAAAATATGGTTGTGTTGCCTACCTATTGCATTTTTAGGGATTCGTGGCTTAGTGCTAATAGTGCATTTCTAATAGTTTCATCATTAAAGCAAAATAAGAAGAAATGAATTGTTTTGTCAAGCCGGCATACCAAACTATTATATTTGATAGATTTTATAACGTTTACAATAATTTGTGTCGTAAAATTGTACTTGTGCTATGCGGTGGTTATGAAGTTTTAACTTGGAGGTGTGAAACTTGTTGTAAACAATGATTAGGTATGTATAAAATACAAGATTTCTAAGCATGTTAAAAAATATGTCCATTTACGATGGTCAGACGATAGCTATTTAGATGTCGTAAAATTTGACATTAAATCTCCGATAAAACTCTTGTCAAACTCAAATGTTCGGTCGGACCGATACACTTCAGAGTAGGGTTTACGATGCCACTAATGTCAAATGATGATCGGTCGAATCGACTGAAATGCCCGATCAAACCGACCGACCGATTGCATTTCATATTAGGAAATGCCCGAACAATCGGCCGATATATCGGATTTGTCACTTCGCGCTAGACCCCCAGGTACGAATAATAAAATTCTGTCTCGTTCCTAGCTCGAAGGCTATAATAGCAGCCATTCAGCGCTTAAATTCTTTCCTCACGGACACGCTATTATTTAGTATGTATGTAGATTTTAGTTTTAGATTAGTTTATTTATGTATTACTCATAATTTATACTTCAATAGTTTAAAAGGTTATTTATTGCATTAAATAAAGTTTATTGAAAAGAAAACCTAAAAATATGTCGTCGTTGAGTTTCTAAAATAAATATTTCCTATTAAATGAAAATGCTTTTTCATGTGCATCATTGCACTTGCCCTGAATGAATTTATGCCCGTTCGCTCGGAAAAAAAAGATACCAATTGCCTCATCACAAATGTGTGAGGGAGGATTAATAAAACAATGTATGTAAATAGACAGATAGTTTTATTTAACCTATAAATAATACATTAAAATTTTGTTTTTAACATGCTAGTTATATCTAGGATAAAATATATAACACTTAAAAAACACCCTTGAGGCGAGTGTAATATTATCCTAGCTATAATAAATATCACAAAACAGTAATTATCATTTTCTGCCATAAGGAATGTTGCAAAGGACTTTCGGAATTCTTAGTCTAGCTCCTTGGGAAGTCTATTTCAGGCAATCACAAAAGTTCTGAATCAAACATGTAATAAACTACAAATTAAATTAGTGTGCAAACATTTTCATTTAGGTACCTACTTACTTCATTTTATTTTAGTTATGAAACAAAAGCCACTGAAGTTGCTTCACATAATTATTTTGAATACACAAGTCTTTCTACGACTGTCAACTTATCAATATTATAGGCTACCATAAATGGAGACTAAAAGTTGGTTTACACAGGTTTCAAAGTAGAAATCAAATGTGTTGATTCAGCCTTTACAACACTGCTAGGAGAATGGAAAAAGTACAGCATAAAACCGGTGGCGAGTAAAAAGTGTAACCCAAGGATGCAACCAACAAGAATTACGAAGTATCTAGACTTTCTCAATGCCGGCAGCAACCAGAAAATAAGTACAGCTCCGGACACAAATGCGGCCATGAGCACGAACAACCACTGCAGCCAAAATACTTGGATCATCCAGAGGATTGCTACGGGTATGTATATGGACAGAGAATACCCATAGAGGCAGAAGAGAGACATCATTGTAGGTGATTGTGAGGTCTGCAATAAAACATTAATTATTAAAAAATGTATTGGTATCTTATTTAAAACTATCAAGGAAAAAGGGGGAGGGACATAATGTTGTTTTAAGATAGTAAAAAAATACGGCCACAAGGCTGTAGTAAAATATTCTGTCTTATCAACCTTCAGCAAATAATTTGGCTTTATAAGCACTTTAATAATATAAAATATAAATATTGGACAGCATCACATACATTGCTGTGATCATAAGGTAAGTAGCTAAAGCACTAGTGTTATAGAAATCAAAAACAACGACGGTACCACAACACCCAGACTCGAAATAATATATAAAAGTTAATCCGACCGGGAATCGAACCTGGTACCTCTGGGACGGCGCCGCCATATATAATCCGGCGTGCTCGCCTCTCGGCTACAGAGGTCATCAAAATAAAAAAATAACCACATGTAGTACCTAATAAACCAAAAAATATTATTAATACTAAAATGCTTCACCTGTGTCTCAATTTCATCTTGTCCATCAGGGTTGATAGTCCATTTCAGCGCAGCCCACAATGCTAATGGCACAATCCAGACATAACAAACGATGGCCGTTGCAGCAATAGAGACAATATGGAAGTTGTAACGCCACTCTACAGCCTTGTTGGTGTTATGCAGGTAGCTGGCAATATTCCCACTTACTGCTATTGTGAATATCTGTAAATTGAAGGATTTAATAAATATAATAATAGAAAATATGACTATAGACGATTTAGTCTCAGCCAAAAGTATAAATCAGTTTAAAAATAGACTCTACAAGCATCTGCCTAACTTCAAAAAAGATTAACCAGTGGGGAACAGCAAGATACAGGCAACCACCAGTTGTCTCAACTGCCTGCCTGATAATAAATAATAATAATAAATATGACTTGGTTTGCATGTTTTTTTTAGTGATTGTTTCTTTTGTGTAAATAAAAAACTAAAAAATAAATGTCACGAAACTGTAATTTTATTAAAACACAGTTTATAGTTTAAATTAACCACTGAAGTCTATTTCCAGATAAACCAACTGAATGTTCTTTTTTGTATAGGTATTCCTAAATGATTGTTTACCTTGTCTAATAGTTATAATAAAGAGTGCCTTTTTAAGGAGTCTATTGAGGGATAATTCCAGGTTTTTTTAATACAACAATGTTCTCACCTAATTGTGATAAAAAAGAACTTTAAAAAAATCTACTTACCAATGTTACAGAGATCCACACAGGCCCATACAAATCTGGTTTACCCTTTATTCTTTCATCAAAGTAGTTGCGGGAGACTTTCTGTGGCAGCACAGATGAAATTATTCGCTCTACCACTTCATTGGTGTGTACGTCAAAATACTTCTGATAATATTTTATGGACCAAAAATTATGATTTGCTGAAATTACAAATTGTTCATTTGTAAGTTTAGTTTAAGTTTTATTATGATTATTAGTCAAAAGAATCATAGAATATAACTAGGCTACTAACATTGCGGTACTGCTTCAGGCTCTGCTGCAGTGACTTGAGGCTCTTCAAAGGAATAGTTAGGGTTTGACATTGAGCTGCTGTACTGGTTCGTATGGACTGCTTCGACGTCGATGCGAGCACTACGATCATTGTGTTCAGGGGAATAGTCTTGAAAATTCAACAACTCTCCTGTATTTACGTTAGACATAGTGACTGAAGGGTGTTTAGTGCCACGGTCCTTTCACGCAAATCCTTTCTTCTCCTTCAACAATATTTAATTGTGGCAATTTTATTACTTAAGTTTGCTATCTTTGGACAACTGTACCAAATGCAAATGGACCCCGTTAAATGATAAAATTTAATCAAATTCACCAACAAGGCAACAAATAACACAAATGACACTGACACATCACACAACACAATCACAGATTAATCAGGCAGACTGACAAAGTCGTTTTATATCGTCGATTTTTTAAATAAGAAAGTATTGATATTTATTTCTGAATATCAAATTCGATATTTTTACGAGCTATGTTATATTTTATGTCACAAATATTAATTTCAAAGATAATATAAGATCGAGATGAAATATGCGCAAAAGCTGCATATTTTAAATATCGTGAGCTGTGTAGGTTGGTGTGCGATTCCATGTACGATCTAGTATGTAAAAGTGTACCTGATTCAATAATTGACAAAATAAAACTAAGAAATATAATGTATTAATATAACGTCAAAAACACGAAGTGTTTTTGAGGTGATGACGTTTTATAAATCGATGAACGCCGGCTACACGCACGAAAAAGTGTCACGTTCCGCGTGCAAGCGAGAGCGCGGAGCAAGCGATAGAGAGGCAGAATCGGCCTAAGAAATCGGATTGTAATGTTGTGATGCAATTATCTCTCTTTCAATCCATCGGCCGACGCGTCCGAACTCCGAGTAGCATAAATGTTTTCAAACGACGTTCACGTAAAATTATTGTCCGTAAGACGACTTTCCAGACAACCAATGTTTTTTTTATACTTCAATACTTTTCGACAATACTTTAAATAATCGTTAAAATGGATAAAAATATCGAAATATCAATATTTTCTGGCACTCGCACGAGGCCCTCTGAAGACTCTGTATGGAAACATCTGAGGCCGTAAAACTTAGAAAACAAAAAGAAGACGTCAAAGGGCCGTTTTTGCGTGAGGAAATGCGTCATGATACGCTGCTGGAATCCGTTAGCATCCGCAAGTATCCATTCAAAAAACGATCTTATTGCTTTAGCGATGGATTGAATCCGCGTTGACCAGCGGTTTGCGGCTAGGTTAAGAACGATGGTTTAACGCGGATTCAATCCAATCGCAGCGTAAAGTCCGAGCCTTACACACTCACTACCTATCCTTCAACCGCGGGCGGGGGAATGGCTGGAGGTGTGTGTGGGACTCCGGGCTCAGAAGGAGCCCGCATACCCACTAAAACCTCACGGTGCCCTCCGGTGCCTTAAGTGAAATGGAGCCAAGGATTTCGCCACTGGCCGCAGCAGTTGGCATGCTACTTGACTCCGCCTCGACTGCGGCCCGCTTTATAGCAGGCCGCCTGGTCTCCTGGAGGGAGAGGGAGCTGTCCCCCCACTCTAGTACTGCGAATGGCTCGTGGAGGCACCGTCGCGGGTCCCAGAGACACCCCCGTGTCTATAGCCTGGGATCCATCCGGAAGGGGCAGGTGGAGAAGGTCAGGAAAGGATCATTGGAGTGGAGGCTGACGCCTCCCGTTCCGTCTCTGCCGCTTCCTTCTGCGAGATGACTGCCTCGCAGAAGGTTAGCATCGCCTGCCATGCTTTCTCGCTCGAGGCCATCCTCGCGACGATCCCCGGCAGCGAAAGGTCGGCCCCTACCAACGAAACCAGGACACTGCGCTCCTCGTCCCATACAGAGCAGGAGGCGAGGGTGTGCTGCACAGTGTTCTCATCACACCGCGGTGGCAGTGGTGAAAGTCCGCCGTCGGCTAGAGCGCGACCGATCATCTTGAGGCAGGCCCCAAAGCAGCCGTGGCCTGACAGCACCTGCGTCTGCTTGAACGACAGGTGACCGTGCTGCCGTCGCACCCACTCGACGAGCACCACCGAAGCGATTGCCCCAGTTGTGCGACGGCCAGCTTGGCTGTCAGGCGCTCCCTCCATGCCGCAAGAGCGTCCTCCTCGAGGTAGAAACACGCCGCCAAAATTCATGGGGAACGGGCCTTTGCACCTGGGACCTTAGGTCTCTTCGCCACAGGTAGACAGCAGCGAGGACATCACGGCAATGAGGTCCCAGGACATGCTACGGGTCACCGTCCGGTATCCACGAATGACCCGGACGACGAGGTGTCGTGTCGCTGCGCCCTCCTAAGTTGCATTGCATTTTTACTTCCACGGACAGGGCGCATATGGGCTAGTTTCGGCTTGATATACCCTTAATTTACCAAACATTCTGTATATAGTATAGTGGTAGATACCAATTTTAATGACACAATTTTTAACTGATATTGTAATTTTGTGTGGCCAGTCTGGTCACTGTTTTAACCTAACATAAATGAGATCGGACAAGTTTAGCCATAGATTGATTTGACACCCTCAAGTGCCTTTCCGTCGTGACGTGAGATTATTTTAAACTAAAATATCGTTAACTTACTTAGAGCATTCGTTGGTTGAATGCTCTAAGTTAACTTAGGTCTAACAACGGTAAGGTCTAACGACTATTAGATATTTTAAAGATGGCCTATCTTCCCGCCCCGTAAGGTTGCTTAAACTAAGATATAAATTAAGAGATAACTAGTTTCATTGAACAATTTGAACTATCAACATTTTTACTTCTGAGACTATCCATTATTAGAGATTAAGTAAAAAAACTGTTTTTCTTAAATGAGTGTCTAATCATTTGATGAATTTCCCGGACAAACCCGGACGGATGGCAGCCCTACACATAGGGTGCTCGAAACCCGCCCGATGCTTAGTGTAATGTATGCAAAATTGTATGAATCTATGCAACGGATTTGCATAAAAATTCATATAATTTTGCAGGACGACCGAAACGCAACGCACACGCACACTTACACACTCATTCGGCAGATCATGTGAATGTAATGTAAAACTTATGTTACTTTCCCACTATATCTCTTTTTATTTTTAACTATAAAATTATGTAACTTCTACTGCAACGGCCGATTATGTCAATAATAGTCCCCAAGAGACAGGACTACCTAGTTTGGGGACTACTTGTAAACTTAGTTGTAATGTTTCCGTTAGTAAATATATTTCATTTCATTTCATATTTCATTTATCTACTCCCCTAGGCACTCGGACTGTCAGTCAACTATCCTATTGTCAAACGTTACCGTCCAGGTATTTCTACAGGTCATAGTGTCCGCCATTTTGTCTGCTTGAGCAAAGCGAGCAGCCATATTTGAATAGTGGCAGCCATTTTTAAATAGTTGAGTTGACGTTTTCCGCAAAAAACGTCGTCGCTAGAGCTGCCGTAAAGACGCTTGCACAATAATTAATTTGTGCGTATTTCTACGTGTTAAAAATCATTGATAATTATGTGGATTTAAATTGTACGTGAGGTGGCCGTCTTCTCGCTGTTATATCTCTCCGTCAGCCGTAATCAGTGATATCGTAAGTTTCAAACGTGATACTTTGTAATATTTCGCCATGTTGGTTTTTCCACGTAATCGTGAAGTAAAATTGGTACTTTATTCGTTGCAGTGATGTGCAGGTGAAGGCAGTGTTTGTTATGGTGAAAGCACCTACGGGTCCTAATCAAGATGTCGAAGGAAATCGCAGAAGAGTACGCTTCGAGTCTAGCGGACCTGACCGTCAACAGCAAGCCGTTGATCAACATGTTGACCATACTCGCGGAAGAGAACATCGACCATGCCGGGATTATCGTTGAGACAGTGGAGAAGCATTTGGAGAAGGTGAATTTCCATTTTTAAAATTACACGGTCGGGAGGCATTCGTCAAAATGCCACGAGACACGTGAACGCCCGGGGAAAGTGTTCGGCTGGTGACGCACGTCATTGGCGTGTTTTACGTGTTTACGACGACGCTGTGACTAATCTGACCTCGTTTGTAACCAGTCCACAACAGGTATCTCCATTAGACTCACAACTATGCTGCAAAACCTATGAAAAAATCATTTAGATTAGATTAATTTCAATATCATAGTCATGTCTCATATCAACTAAAACTTACATTATGATATAAATCAATGCCATAAACAAGTCCCGTTTCCACAGGTTGCTGTACATTTTTGATGTAAAATTAATATGTTGCAATTCAGTGTATTTAGTGACACTATGTTTAATATGTTTCAATTTGAATATCACACCTAACTTTCCATTATTGGGAGATACCTGTTATCAATAGAGCTAGTTACAAAGATGAATTTAACAAATGTACCTGAACGGTATGTAAAACACTGATTTCAATTCAGTTGTATATTCAAGAAATGTTTAAATAAAGCTTTTTAAAACTGAGTTCTTATTTATTTTACGCATGCTGAGAATTAAAAAGGTTGTAACAACAAAACATTTGTCTTATTCTTTCCTATACCAAGTTATTAACTTTGGGCCATGAAATTAAGGAATATTCGCTCAAGAGACAGAGGACCATCGGATGAGCAAACATGGTCATCCGTGGGGTTTGGGACTAGAAACTGTTTTTCCTACACAGGTGAATCCAGACATCAAGCTGCCTGTACTCTATTTAGTAGATTCCATTATCAAGAATGTTGGTGCAGCGTACACCCAGAAATTCTCACAAAGCATTGTGAACATGTTCACAAGGACATTCAAACAGGTAATTTTTGTTATCTCATTGTCATTTCAAATATTTAATTAAATTTGTTAGTGTATTGTATTTTGTACTAATACATGTTTTATTCATAGGTGGATGAGAAAGTGAGGTCACAAATGTTCAAACTCCGCGAGACATGGCACGATGTGTTTCCTGCGACCAAATTGTACCAGCTGGATGTGAAGGTCAACTTGATAGACCCGGCCTGGCCGATTCAAGCGCAGCCGCAGCAATCTAACATCCATGTAAATCCAAATTTTCTGAAAAAGGTGTTTTTTTAGTTGATTATGTTTCCATGTTGATTTAGGTTGCCTGCCCTTTTTTTTATTCCACTAATTTGTACTGTCATTGCCTGTATTCATTAGGCTGTTACATCCATATCACATTCAAAGTAAAAATCATTTGTAATATTTAGCGTTGCAAATCCTCTTGCTTGCTTATCCACAGGCTTGCTGTTGTCAGTAGCACATACTTTATTTGATCTTCTTATAATAAAATACAATCAGAATTCATGTTGTAATGATTAATTAATTGACTAAGATCTCTTTCTCTATAATTTTTATCCCATTTTAGTCCCTTGAACCAGTCAATAATGGTGAATAAATTTTACAGAATGCCCCGACAACAAGCAACCCGGTTGCCCCGACAGAGGAAGAGAAGATGCGCAGCATCGTCGCTAAGAAAGAGCAAGAGCTGATCCAGCTCCAAAGAAAAAAGATCGAAATGGAGCTAGAAAAGACTAGAAAACAACTCGAACTTGCTAAGAAAATTGCTGATAAAAAGGTATGTAAACATTTTTATAAGCATCAGATATTTGTTTTTTAATATTTCATCATTCTCATATCTTTTGTTGATTCTATTGTTAGAAACTTATCTGTCTTCATGCCTTCATTTCCACTTTTTAAACTGAAATAGATTTTTAACTTTAAGCCTGACATATAGAGATCATTTTCAAATGAAAAAAATTGACATTTTGTGGTAGGTCGACGAGCTGTTGTCCGTACATACTTAGTTTAAGAGTACTACAGTTATTCAGTACAATACATCATTTTACTGACCTCTTAACATAAATTAAAAAAAATATACAATCACACCTTACCAATATAATAAACCAACTATATTCTAGGCTCAATTTCCTGCATTTAAATAAAACATCCATTAATTTAGGAACAAAAACATATTACTACATTACATACACAAACATTTACAATTTACAGAATATAAGTTGAGTTATTATTATTTATTATTAGGCAGGCAGTTGAGACAACTGATGGTTGCCTGTATCTTGCTGGTCCCCGCTGGTTAATCTTTTTTGCAGTTAAACAGATGCTTGTCGGGTCTATTTTTAAACTGATTTATACTTTTGATCGAGTTGTTTGTGACTTAAATATAAAAGTGGGATAATGATGGTGGGCATACATTCTGATGTAGCTTTTTATATTATTACTAGCAGACCCGGCGAACTTCGTATCGCCTTACGTTTTTTTTTCTGTCAACTTTTCCAATGTTTTTATTATTTATTCTGCTATTCGTGGCGGAGACAAATCCAACAATACATAAACCATGAAAATCGGTCCAGCCATTCTCGAGTTTATTGTAATAAACACGACTTTGTTTTATATTATAATATATATATATATATATATATATATGTAGCTTTTTATATTATTACTAGCAGACCCGGCGAACTTCGTATCGCCTTACGTTTTTTTTTCTGTCAGCTTTTCCAATGTTTTTATTATTTATTCTGCTATTCGTGGCCGAGACAAATCCAACAATACATAAACCATGAAAATCGGTCCAGCCATTCTCGAGTTTATTGTAATAAACACGACTTTGTTTTATATTATAATATATATATATATATATATATATATATATATATATATATATATATATATATATATATATATATTAAGATTAAGTTAAGATAAGATTACATACCTAGGAGTTATTGCAATCAATTGGGTGAGAGCAATAGTTAAAACAATACTCGTATTAAGTACCTGTAGATGTTAATTAGCCCTAAAATATCGAGTCTCCGACATGCCATAACTACTTTTTGTATTATTTTGTTTTTCACCATGCAACCCCTTCTTGAATTTGGGGTACCTTAGTCGGAATGAGAGAGACGCGCCGTTTAATCGGCTTGCTAGTTTAATGTACGGTTACACGATCGGTATTTTAGTTATCATCAATCTTCTTGACTGACGCCAAAATGAAACACGATAAGATGATGCGATATAACGTATTATCGACACCCAACTTTCAAAATATGGTAACATAGCCACCATCTTGAACTTTTATCGAAACAGTGAGCGTGTCCGTGCCGGCAAAATCACGGTCATGATCACAAAATATGAATTTTACGATAAAAGTTCATATTTTGACAAAAAATATGCGATTAATCGCTATATCATATCGTGTTTTGTTGCACATGCTAGAGGGGCAGGTAACAAAATTTAAACGAGTCTTCTAAAATTTGTTAACGATAATAGACTCTACATTTATCGAAATATGGTACAAAGGAACGTTTCCCATCTCTACTCACGTCTGGATTTTGCTGGGTGATTCAATCCATATAAGTCAATCAGTGAGTTCATTTTCTACTCGTACGATTATGTTATTTTAACCAGACTGACAAAATACTGAGCGTATAGCCCTTGTCTTACGCATTTTCAAATAACCTTTCCAGACTGGCTCTTATTGCCTTGTTTTATGGCTTATTATCGTTCATTTTTTTTAATTCGTAGTCTAAAATCAATTTTATTAGGAGCTAAGGGCTTAGAACAGGCATGCCCAACCTTTTCAAGATTGCGTGTCATTTTCGATGGAAGCAATACCCTAACTGACCACACATCTATCAAAGTCCACAAATCATCCACAAATACCCCATAAATCATATTTTTTTTTCCAAAAATCTAAATTAGTTTAGGGGCCGCATGGCAAAGGCCCGCAAGTTGGTCATGCCTGGTTTAGGATTTTGCCCAATCACTCTGATATGATGCACTAATCGTTGGCGACGTAGGAAGTTTCGCTTTCACTCCTTATTTCTCGTACACAATGCTAACATAAAAACAACATTTATTTATAAACCTAATCGACTCGAGTAAATAGTATGATTCACCACAATCATTGGAAAAACATTGCAATTATATGCCTTTGGCAAACCAGTTATGTTCATTTGATACTGTGTACTATACCAAGATTAATCATTTGATACGCCTTTTATGTTGGTCCCATAGAAAAAAAATACACATTACACCTATGTATTATATTATTTTTGGCATCAGAATGACGATAGACCAGCGTTTCTTAACCTTTTTTGTCCACGGACCCCTTAGGAAATCAAGCACAATTTTAAGGACCCCCTTTATAAAAAAGCAGCAATAAATTTCGGACCATTTATTTTAGTACTACAAATTAAAAAAATATATACATATACTTTTTTATACAAAATAGGTTTTTGGTGGTATTTATTTATGATTGTTAAATGGTCCATAGATAAGACTGCGGACTCCCATACATATGCTAGCGGACCCCCAGGGGTCCGCGGACCACAGGTTAAGAAACACTGCGATAGACGGATGCGTTATTTCAATTAATTAATAAAATGACGACCGTCTGGTGTAGTGGTTCGCGCTCCGGACTACAAAGCGTGGCGGTTGCGGGTTCGAATGCCGCAAGGGGCAAATGTTAGTGTGATGAGCACGAGCATTTGTACCTGAGTCATGGATGTTTATAAACGTATTGAAGTATGTTTATCCGGTATCTAGTCGCCATAGTACAAGCTTTGCTTAGTTTGGGGCTAGATAATTGGTGTGATTGTGGAAAACAATTTACTTATGTAATTACCCTTTGTAGACAAGCACAACACGTGTACAACAATTGTACACTAATCGAAATAGCACATCGAGTTTGAGTTTTCTCTCTAATGTTGATAAATAAGATAAACATTTGAATAAAGTGGGCTTATCGCCAAAAGCGATAGATTTATCTTACCAGATAAAATACAAGCCGTTTACCCTATGCCAAAAGTATAAGGATCTTTTTACAATGAATTCGTCAAAACTAAACCAATACCTAGACAAAAACAAAAACTAAAAGAAGTTCTTGATTAGCTAATCTTATTTACGTATTTTACTTACAACGCCAAATTACGTAATAGCAAGTAATTTAAAATATCGAACATAATTAATTAGTTAGGACGACTATTAACGAATTCCTCCCTAATGCTAAATATTAGATATAGATTTAAAATTACTTTCAATTGAAAACTTGTCCCGTCACAAGTACATAAATAATTAATTACTTCTAGTATAATCAAAATCAGTTCTCAAATCTAAAACCTAGCCCAAACATAGCAAGAGCTTACTATGCAGTTATGGCGACTGACTATGAATGACTAATCTATTTTATCAACTATGAAAATTGGTTAAAATGTTATGGCGACTCTACATAACGAATCTTTTTAACAACTATGAAAAATCAATAATTTTAATGTAGCATTATGGGTGGCGGTAGAATTATGTTTTTGCAGAATCACTAGAATGCTAGAATCGGTCAGTCAGATCGCGTAATTGGAAAAAAAAGGCCTAAAAGCGGCGCGACAATGTAAAAAAGTATTGTATAAAATTAATTATAGGAACTATCGGTTTTTATTTATACTCACTATTCAAGAATGTTATTAATAAAAGATAATAAACTGGTTGTTGCCTTAAATAAAAATAAATAAAAAATAGCGCAAAGACAGGCCCTAGGCTCTGCGCGATAATCCATTTTTTCGCTAAATTTCTCCTAGTAATTTCGACAATACGATTTACATGCGATCTTACGCAGACACAAACAAATGCCAATACATAATTAATTACAAAAACGTGGCCATTTTTTTGCAATACAAGTTTGCTCGAAATACTGATAACATTCACTGTACAATTCCACTTTGTTATATTTTGGGAACCTACTTAAAAAAAATCTTTTCAAAACACTTAAAAAGGATATTACTTCGAAAACTACCACGCTTATGTCGTATCAAAGAAATAGCCCGAAATGTCTTAAGTAATTAGGAACAATAAGCCATTGTAAAAATATGCAGGTGGAATAAAAAAAACTAGTATCGATTCTAAATGGCCGATAAGCTCTTTATTGCAACGGATTATTAGATTTTTACAACTCAGTGTAAATACGGGAACAATAGTATTTTTTATCTGTGTTGAAGTTTAGTAAGTGTAAGTTTTAATTGAATTTCCTGTTATCGTGGACAACTGCGTGGCATTTTAAAAGACGAAAGGGAAGGTTTGTGTTTGTGGTTATTAATTATTATGTGCTTCTTAAATTCTTGAATCGAATTTTTGTTTTAATTATATAAAAAAAACGAATAGCTTGCTAAATTCGTTTTATAACACAAAATAATATAATTCAGAAATTGAATTAACGCTTCAAGACCTATTCACTTAATATGCGAAATCATTTTTTTTAATGCATTAATTTTTCTAGATAAATGTCTAATCTACTGTATAGTTTTTCCGAGTTCCTGTTATATTTTCGACTTTTGAATTATTTTTGGTCTGTCATGTAGTCATCAGATCCATATTTTGTGTTAACTACTATCAAAAATCATAATAATTACGCGAAAACCGTGAGTGTATGAATGTTATTACTAGGCAATAATACTAGGCTAGGCTGGACATACATAATGGCTGGCTGGTATTATTTGTACAGCCTGTACAGTCAACAGCACGTCGACCTACCCCAAAAGTCAAAAATTCTCCAATAGATTTTCAACTTTAAGCCTGACATATAGAGTTCATTTTCAAATGAGAAAATTTGTCATTTTGTGGTAGGTCGACGTGCTGTTGTCCGTACATAGTAATATCAGCAATAAAAAAATTTGTGTCGAACAGTTTTATAAGACTGTTCTTCTCACTTTAATGCTAACTTAGTTGACTCTGGAATTTTATCAAAAACACGAGTTGAGGTGCGTTGTCAAAGATGCTTTGTTTGGCTTAGGAAAGTAGTCCTTCTTAATGTTGTATCGTTTTTAGGGTTAGGTAGGGTAGGGTAAGTCTCCGCTATCTGTCTGTCTGTGTGTTGCCGCTATAACGACAAATCCTAAAAAACAGAATACAATAATAATTTGAGGGGGCTCCCATACAAAAAAGTGTTTTTTTTGCCGTTTTTACAGATAATGGGTACGGAACCCTTCGTGCGCAAGTCCGACTCGCACTTGGCCGGTTTTTGTAACTTTCTAAATGGGTATAATCCGGCTGATATAGTCTAAAACCCCGTCACGTATCGTTATTTTAAAAAGTTGCTAAAACATCACGTGATCAATAGACGAGCCCCTTCTAGTAAAACCTTCGAGTTGGGACTCATTTGATTCGTTTTGACCTAACCGAGAGTAAGATCTGAAAGCCCTATAAAATTAGCAATTAGCAATAATCGCGCAGTCATCGCCCGATTGATGGTTAGTGTCAGAATGTATGGGCAGCACTGACAGTAGATTGCTTTGTTTTTTTTGGCTGTCAATTTGCGATTTTAAAACCAGAATTTGTAAATTTTTGCTATCGCATTGCTTTTGCAAGATACGAAATCAGGGTACGGATTTTAAAGTAGCAATTGCTATACATACAGGGTGTCCCTGGAAGTGTGGATCAAATTGAACAGGAGTATAGCGGGGGTGATTCCCGAATTTTTTGGCTATATACTACTTAATACTTACTCGAGTCAAAATCTTTTTTTTTTTCAATGAAGAGTTACAAATAAGGCTTTATAGTTTCTTGAAAAGTAGGAGTAGAACTACAAACTAAAAAGTCAAAAATACGATTAATTAATTAAAAAAATCTTAAAACCCGACTGCGTAAAAAAAGTGAACATAAAAGATGAAAACAAGATTTAAAGAATCAATTTGCAGTCGGAGGCACACAATTATCCATTAACAGCATAATGATCATTGACTTGATATGCACTGCGTTAGTACCCAATTAAGTAATTTAAATCCGTGTAGAAAAAGTCGAATCAAGTAACATGGATTTGATGCCTCAGACTTTAAATTGATTCTTTAAATCTTGTTTTCATCTTTTAGGTTTACTTTATACACAGTCGGGTTTTAAGATTTTTATAATTAATTAATCGTATTTTTGACTTTTTAGTTCTACTCCTACTTTTCAAGAAACTATAAAGCCTTATTTGTAACTCTTCATTGAAAAAAAGCTTTTAACTTGACACATTCAAAGAGCCAAAACGGTCGGGAATCACCCCCGCTATGCGCTTTTTCGATTTGATCCATACTTCCAGCGTCACCCTGTATTATTGATATGCAAATGCCTATAATTTTTACAACATTCACTTCTTTTCTTATCACGTTTGATTGATTATAAGGGAATAATAAATAGCTTCATCTTCGCCGCTCGATGTACCGACTAGGGAGTTCAATCTTACAGCAAATCTTCGATCTCGGTATTTGCAAGATATAAGAGGTCTAATCTCGCAAGATCTCGGGTATTTTGCGAGATCTCGCAAATCTACGAATGATTTTAAATTAATAAAGATTTTCTACAGAAACTTAGTAATGTTATTGTTCTAGGAGCGAAATAATGAGTTATTACACTTATACAAAAATATTGAATCATTTATTTTATAAAAATATTGAACATTCTGAAAAAAATTTTTTTTTAATAAAACCCAACATATCTAATGTATCGTCTTATACCGAGCAGCAAAAAAGGCCCATTCTGCCTCTACGCTTGTTGGCACCACTAATAAATAGTCATTGATACGCTGACTCCAGGTTCTGCCCTTTTGCACCGCCTGCTTAATTAATTTAGTTTAGGGTTTTAGTATACAAATCGTACTGCTGAGCTGACAATCAAGGCCACATGATGCTGCGATTTGTCGACAGGACGTATTTCGTAGTGCATTGGGCAAAAACAAGCTAAAGAGTGAAAAATAATATTTTCTAAAACATACCCAATCAGTTATTTCTGGAGTCTGTGCGAATTAACACATTTTAACTCTCCATGGCCAGCACCGACTTCAAAAATGACTAATTATTTCTTTTAGAAAATATTATTTTTTGCTTTTAGTTTATTTTTGAAGTCGGTTTTTAGTGTTTTTAAACATTTTTTTATTGTTATTTTGTCACTACACTACTAACATAATTTATCATTCTTCAATAGTATAGAAGAATATGTTTGATCAATCGGCGCGCATGCTTCGTGAGCTCTTGTGATACAAAAGAGTAAAAAAAATCGATTTTATAGAAACGGGTTATCGAATTTCTTATATCTATAAGCAAGGTTTTAAAATGGCACACTATTTAAAGTGGTCTTTTACCCGGATGATATAGTATTTTGACCAATAAAATCTCTTTATCGTCATCATTATCATCAGCCGTTACGAGTCCATAGAATATATTTTATATTTTCAAAATATAAAACAAAGTAGGAGTATTAGTTGCGTATAATTGCAAAGAATCAAGGTCGGTTTTTAATTTGTCTGATAAGTCTCCGCAAGTCGCAACGAATAACATAAAACAAATGTACGGACAACAGCACGTCGACCTACCACAAAATGTCAAATTTTCTAATTTGAAAATGAACTCTATGTCAGGCTTAAAGTTGAAAATCTATTGGAGAATTCTTGACTTTTGGAGTAGGTCGACGTGCTGTTGACTGTACATTAACCATTTAATATTAGAAATATTCCGGAAACAAAAAAAACAAAACTAATTTATTTTTCACATAACATTTCGTAAGTTCTGAAATGAATTTAAAGAGCACGCGAAAGAAGTGTCGTTCAACAAAATGAAAAATATAAAAATGTAATGTAATACCTAGAAAAATTGATAAGTAGAGTCTTAAGCTCGTTAATTACAATAGTGTTTACAAACCCTTTCTAAGAATAACAATAATTTTAAGGCTTATTAGATAAGTGCTCATTATATTATAACCCATTATTGTTTTCAGTTATAAAGTCAGGTAAAAAAGGACCCTTACCCCCTCCACAATCCCGCTCACTTTTGGGTTTCGCCAGGCTCTATCCTGTTAGTATAGGGTTAGGCGTCAAGTGTGAAACACCTTGAAATTGTGGTCAGAGAGTTCTTGTGAGTTTAAAGTTTTGTTCAGTGTAAGTGTGTGTGATTAATCATGGTGTGGACATACAGACGCACTTACTGCGTAAGTACATATTTATATGTTTGCACTATAATAATATTATACTTTATTTGTGTTTTAAGAAACATGAGCCCGTTATTTTTATTTTTCGCAAATTGTAAAGTCAATTTAAATTATTGCACATTAAATGTCAAAAAAAGATTGAAAATAATAAATCTTGTAGGTAATACGTGCATAGCCTGAAAACCTAAATGAATATCATATTATTTAACAATTTTCTGTTAGAAACGCCGTAACCTGTCAGGCCAAGGTCAAGAGACACAATAAAAAATCTATTATTCGCGGCCACCGGTGGGTGATTGAAGCTTGATAGGTTAAATTCCTATTTAATTAATAGTATAAACTTAAAACATTCTAAATATCATAAAATGTTGCCCATTTTCTTGATCAAAACCTCATTTAAAATTATCATATTACATTAATACCACTGGCTTTATAAAAAAAAGTTGTAGAAACTTAAATCGCCATATAAAACTTATAAAATAATGAAGCTTTCAATGGATGACTTTTTTAACACTCATTGTTAGTTTATACATATTCTCTATTTCATTACTGTAACTTCTACAATTCTCTTTCAATTCTCTTCTCAATTCAATACTTCTACAAAAGATTTGAAATCTCATTTTTGTTTTAACCCAAAACCTAACTAGTATCTTTGTTATCGTCGGAAATAACAAATTTTCATAAAACATAATGTAAAGTGTAATGAATACACACATTTTTT
The DNA here is from genome assembly GCA_950371115.1 of Anania fuscalis. Taxonomy (NCBI): domain Eukaryota; kingdom Metazoa; phylum Arthropoda; class Insecta; order Lepidoptera; family Crambidae; genus Anania; species Anania fuscalis. Next base: position 1,177,090 of record OX493344.1, on the reverse strand, counting down.
TTTGCATATTGCACGCATATTAAAATATCAAATTCTTTTAAAGGCGTTAAACCTTTTTGCCATTCTGTTTATCTGAATGTTCATCATTTGCCCAACAGTCTTTTTATGACTAGAAGACGTTTATCAGTTTTTTCCAAAAGTTTCCCATCCCAACCTGTCCCCTATCATGACCAACAAAACGCGATATGATATGATATAGCGATTTATCGACACCCAACTGTCAAAATATGAACTTTTATCGAAACAGTGACCTAGACCGTGACTTCACCGGCACGGACATGCTCGCTGTTTCGATAAAAGATCAAGATGGCGGCTATGTAATTGTATTGTATTTTTATAATGCGCACAGCTAAAGAGTGGAATTCCCTGCCTGCGTCTGTAACCTGACTCTCTTTAAGTCCAGAGTGAATAGGCATCTTCTGGGCAAGCTCGCTCCATCGTAGATCCCATCTATGCTCTAGAGCAAGATTGGGGTCAAGAGCAAGCCCATCTCAAATAAAAAAAAAACATTTTGACAGTTGGGTGTCAATAAATCGCTATATCATATCATGTTTTGTTGGTCATGCTAGGGAGGCTGACCTTGTAGCCTCTAACCACTGACACTTAGAAGACAAACATACCCAAAGTAGATGTAATCCCCCAATCTGTACTAATAATATAAACTGGGCAATATTTGTTTGGGTAGAAGGTTTTTTATTTCATTGACGTATAATGTACTATCTGATACTACTAGTCGATTTAAATCATTCCTTGAACAATAGTCAGCCTATGTGTAACATAAAGGTTCATTACCTTCCATATATTGCTACTAGATGCTCCAAAAAAACCTGACAGCTCCCAAAACAATGACATTTCCTGAGAGATGCGAGATAGATGTCGCTTATCAAAGGCACAAATGTTTGTGATGAGCACGAGCATTTGTTATACATACCTAAGGCATGATTTAGATTTAAATTAAGTACATATCCTTTCATTATCTAATCTCAATGGTAAAAGCGTTGCTTAGTTTGGTGCTAGATAGGTGTGATTGTTGTAAAAATATATTATTATTTTAACGTGTAACGACACGGATAACGTTTCACATATTATACAGGGTTATTTGAAAAAAAAAACAACAACCTCGCAAGTCTAGATAGCTAACAACATAAACGACAACATTTGTTCTACGAGTTTTATCATAACTTAATACATTAAAAAAAAATGATTTTTCAAGCTTTTATTGTACCATCGTGACATTTGCAAGTCTATGTTCCATTCCCATACGACGACGCACGCCCATCCCTACCCCGCCGCGCTGATGTGATACGCAGAGAGATAAGAACATTTAGACGTAAAATTAAATTGATATTTATTTTTGTATGAAAGTAAAATGTGTCAAATTATCAAAAGTCGTAGAACAAATGTTGCTGTGTATGATGTTAGCTATATAGTTGTGTTAGGTTGTTGATTTTTTTAAATAACCCTGTATGTATACAATTTATTTTCTTTTATTTACTATAATGAAAAGCTTTGTACACGTTTAACGGTAGGGAGAAGCTTTTTTGGGACTTTTATAAGGCCTTCTCCATACTAGCGCCTTTTGAGCGTCGACGTCGTGGTAGCATCCAATCAGTGTTGACGCATCGCTTGTGCAGCGGCAATAACTTAACGGTGATTGGACACTGCCACGACGTTGACGCTCGAGAGACTAGTGCGGGGGAGGCATAAGTGTGCGAAAACGACAACAAATTATAAACTGAGTAGTTTTTAGCGTGTAGTCGACTTCAAAAAATTAAGTAAACATTTAATTAAACCTTTTCTGTATTATCGTATCAGCAGTTAGGCGGCGTGTTTTAGGCTGGTGTACGAGTCGCTTAATGTGGTGCTCAAAATTGTTTTAGATCTAATCAATTTCTATCTGTATTCTGTATGGACCTATAAGTTATCTTTTCAGTGATATCTGTGTACGTATACATGCGCCTCTAGCATGAGCAACAAAACACGATATGATATGATAAAGCGATTTATCGCATATTTTTGTCAAAATATGAACTTTTATCAAAAAATTGAGCATGACCTTGATGTCGCTGGCATGCACGGACATGCTTACTGTTTCGATATAAGTTCAATATGGCGGCTATGTTACCATATTTTGAAAGTTGGGTGCCGATAAATCGCTATAACGTATCATATCATATGATACGATATAGCTAGCTCATGCTAGAGGAGCTGATGTGGACATAAATCATAAATAATTCTAAGACATCTTTTATTAAATCTGACACCTTATTTTAGGCCCGATAACCCGGTACATTATCATTTAATTCGTAAAATCTGATTTTTGTTCAGCTACTTTAAAACCAATAAAAGTTAGGCAGTTGAGTCCGGTAAACAATGACGTCATAACTTGCTATCACCACACAAATATGAAGACTGGGTAAATAAAATTTAATAATATTTAGTCCGTCAGTTATATTATCAAAAAATAATGGACCCTTTTTTTCTTTTGTCAATCAACCAAAAAAATACAAAGATAAACCTCGTCAAAGTCCGGGAGAGGGGGCTCGCCGGCTCGTGACCTCACTTCTAAGTAAAATTGTACCTAGGCGTGACGTCATGCGACATTTCAAATCAATGTATCTCTGAAATATTTTGATTATGTGAAACAAGAAAAAATACGTATCCAAAACTTTTAAATATTCTACCTGATAGACGAATAAAAAACAGTTAAGTCTTCATTATATTATAAGGCAGAGGTGCGTTTTGATAGCACATAAAAAGTATGTCAATAGGGTATTTTACTATGCTTGCGAAAAAATCTAAAAACGAGAATCTAATGCGCTTATTATCACCGAAAGCAATCGAAATATATTATTTTAACACATAAAAATGCAAAATGATTTTATTTTAAAAATTGAATATTTTTTTTCTGTGCCACAAACACGTAAAACTGTGACCGCCGTGATGCTGAATGTGACGTCACTACATCGTAAACAACGCCAACTCCTCTATTTGCTATCGTATTATTTTGTCACAGTATTACAATAATTTGTAGCCCAAATTATAGATATATCATCAGATACCACTAATATGCCAAGAATTGATTCTTTGATGGTTGCAAAACAGAGTTGAAAGTTGAGTGTTTCCTAAATAGTGACGTTACGAACCAAATGAGGAAATCATAATGCTGTTTTAAGGTACTTAAGTGTGTTATAAAATCAAAATAAATATTCTGGTCGCCTATAAATACTAGAGGTCAATCCAAATTAAGATACATTAAAAAAACCGGCCAAGTGCGAGTCGGACTCGCGCACGTACCGTTCCGTACCATTATCTATGAAAAAAAAAAACACGTTTTTGTATGGGAGCCCCCTTAAATATTTATTATATTCTATTTTTTAGTATTTGTTGTTATAGCGGCAACAGAAATACAGGGTGTAAAAAAAGGCTTAACGAAGCCTTAAACCACAAATTCTATACATAAAACCAAGTAGAATGCAAAAAAAATAATTGCTGGGAAATGACTTTCATTTTTGGGTATCAAAAAAAAAAACTTATTTCTAACCCGCAATGTATAGCGCGCACGCCACAGACTATGCCTGTGTGTGTAAGCGGTCGGCGCGAGCGGGTGGCGCGAGAGCACTGCGCACAATTCATTGCCGGCTGTGCCCTTTAAAGGCCTTTTATGAAAGAAGCACTGAAAATTTTTATCATGTTTCTTTGTAAAAAAGTTTAGTATTATCAAACAGAAGTCAATTTTGTAAAAATCTTTGAAAAAAAATTATAACTTTGACTGTCAATAACTCTGTAACCCGTCATTTCCCAGGTATAGTGTAAAAGAAAAAAATGATCGTAATAATGCGTAGAATATGTGGTATTCGGCTTGGTGAAGCCTTTTTTTACACCCGATATATCATCTGTAAAAATTTCAGCTCTTCAATTATAACGGTTCATGAGTTCCTGGCGACAGACGGACGGACAGACAGACAGACGAACAGCGGAGCTTTAGTAATAGGGTCCCGTTTTACTCTTTGGGTACGGAACCCTAAAAATAGTACATTATGATACAAGTGTGCTACGTTGGTCATTATACACGAGGCATTATTATAAGCGCGAGCCGCAGGCGAGCGCGGTAAGGAAGCCGAGTGTGATAATGATCAATGCACACGAGTTGCATACGACGTTTTTCAACACAATTGCGAGGAAAAAACAAACTAAAATCTAAAATACCTTCTCCGAATATGACTTGGCGTTTTTGCTGTTTTTCTATGCATTTTGGCGGCAACAGGTTATCACTCGCGTTTCGTGCCTCGATAAGTATTTCCGACGGGGTTGAATAACATTTTACTCGTCTTTACTATTTAAAGTAGACATTTTTGATAGTAATTAACCACACAGCAACAACTTTACCAAATAATAATGGAAAATAGCACGTAAATTTTGTTTTTTTCGCGCGCCGCAATTTCGATGCGCGCGCAGGTTTCAATAATGGCACAGGAAAAACTGGCTGTTCAGCCGAGTAGCAGCAATTTAAAAAATAAAATAAACTATAAATTATTGTTTCTAAAAATGATAGTTAAGTTAGTTTGTGTTTATTAATATACAATTTGATAAAATGAAATATTTATTTGTCATCTTAACCCTTAAATAATTTAATATTGGTAAAATATTCAATGTTCTTAGACACAAACTTTTGCTGGATTTTTTAAAAAAAGTTTACATTACCGCACTAGTGCGATAATCTTTTTACAGCACAAGTGCGTAATATGATGAGTTATGAAACTAAAAACGGTGTTATAAGAGTGAATTTACGAGCAACTGTGTTGAAAAATAGTGTAATACCCAATTGATTGGTGGCGTCAGCAAGCCTATTATGTTAACGCTGTGTTCCGTTTGTTGCAGGTGACAACGATCATACCGCAGAACGCGGTGCTGCCCCCCATGCCGGTCGCCATGGTCAGTCCCGTGGTTGCGCCCGCGCCGCCCGCGCCGGACGTCAGCGTCATCCCCGTCAAGCAGCGTCTGGGGCCGGTAAGTCACATTTTGAAAGATATTGTCCGACAACAAGTATTATATCCCGATCTTATATGCTTAAAAGGAAAGGCTTGCAGCGAGATATTTGCAGAATTTGTTAAGTACAGACAACAGCTCGTCGACCTACTACAAATCGTCAAATTTTCTAAATTGAAAATAATCTCTACATGTCAGGCTTAAAGGTGAAAATCTATTGGAGAACTTTTAACTTTTTGGGTAGGTCGACGCGCTGTTTACTGTACAACAAATCTGTTTCTGTCGCGCTTTATAACGGAGCGATAGAGACAACTACAGCACTTACTGTAAAATAGACAAAATCGAGGTTTCGTATTCCTCTGTTTTCTCGTCCAAAACTGAACCGATTCGATTACTTTTTAAACGAGATGAGGAGAATTTTGTTTATGTCTGTACGTTTTTCTTATTGTTTTAATAGCTGGCAAATTTGTATATTAGACGCCTGTATAGCCGGGACGTTCGGTCAAACTGGGCAATTTTAAGCATTTCGGAGGGTTTTTAATTTCTTTAGTAAATAACTTATTACAATAAAACAAAACATGCTGGTGGCAAAAATCTATAGCTTGGTAAAAATTTATGACTTTAGAATAATAATCCAGAGAGAAAACGGGCAGCCGGCCTTTCCTCTATTCTTCTCGCTCAGTTCGCGCACTCATTTGTGACGGGGCCATTGTTATTCAAATTGTTATCTTTAGCATACGGGTGCTAGATATTTGATAAAAGAAATATGGTATCTTTACGATAACTGCAGTAAAGTGTTTATTTTCTTTAATAAGAGCAAACAAAATCTTACACCAATAATACAATTACAAAGTAATAAATATAATTGTTCAGAACACACCAGTTTAAGCGCCTTAGCTATATTTTTACGCCCGTAGCACACCTCCGCTGCGAAACCGCTGGATGCATTCCGCTGCGATCTAGTGTAGAGTGACAAGCGTAACGTAATGCAAGTCAGTCAGTTTTGTTGAGACAATCAGAGTAAAATGACATTATAGTCTGGGTGGCAAGTACAGAAAAGGTCAATTTCTGACCTCTTGGATCAATTTTTTTGTGAATTTGATGTCAAAATTAATTAAACGCATTTTTGTTTCTTAATAATTGTCAACATCGACAAACACCTGCGGAAACTTTGCGGCGCCGCAACAAAATTGCGGAAGTGTGACTGGTGTCGAAGCAGTTCGGCGAAACCGCGTGGGGAAAGTGACAGCATTACAGTCAAATCAATGCGCTAGAACAGGCAATTTCGCTAGTGTTCCGCTTCTCATACTTGCTGACAGGACATGGCGAAATGATTGCGGTTCCGCTGTTATTGTTTCGCAGCGGAGCGCAGTGTTACCGCCCTTAGGATATAAGTGTCAAAAAAAGTTTCGCGATATAGTCCAGAGATATGTATTTGTTGTCGGACTAGATTTTTGTTTATATCTGCATATGTTTGTGTGCGGTCTAGGCAGTATCTTTAATTCGCGGAACCCGTGTACGACGGGTCCGCATCTCATGTCCAACGAAAGCATCAACGTTGTGTTTGTTCGCAGCCCGTGAACAAGCCGGGTGGCCGCATCGCGCCCGTCAGCGCCGCGCTCGTATCCGCGCGACGCGACCCGCGTCTACAGCGCGGGAACATTAACCCGCGCGCCCCGGCGCCTGCGCCCGCGCCGCCCATCGCGCCCAACGTGTTCGACATTAAACCCCTCGAGCGCGTCACCAAGCGCAAGAACGTCATCACCATCGACGTACGGCCCGACGCCGTCGAGACGCGCCCGCCGCGACGAGACCCCCGTCTCGCTAAACGCGACGAAAGACGCCGCCCGCGACCCAGACCCGAAGCCGAAACACTCGAGCCACAACAAACTACCGTCCTCCCGCCCGAAAAAACTCCCGAAGACTCCGAGGCGAAAAGAATCAGTCGGCTCCCCCCGATCCCCAAAATCCGCCGGGAGCCCGACTCGACGGACGATCAGGTCGCCGCCGCCAAGCGGAGAAAAGAAATCCGCGACGACCGCCGGAGACGCCGCGAGGCCGCCGGCAAGGACGGCTCCGGCTCGTCCTCATCGCCGGAGAAGAAATCGCGCGCGACCAAAGATCCTAAAGAGAAGGAAAAAGACAAGGAACCGCGACGCCGGCGCGATCGTCGCCCCGAACCGGAACCGGAACCGGAGCGCGAGGCGGGCGACGTGGTCGCCTTCAAGGAATTGCGCAACTACCACAAGGAGCGCTACATGCGCCGCAACAAGCAGTCCGATAGCCCCGAGCCTGCCCCGGCGCCCCCAGCCCCCGCCGAGCCCGACGCGACAAGTAAGATATCCCTCTATCCCGGACTAAGGTCCGCTCACTCTGTGATACTAATTTGTAAGAGGCGAGAGACCTACACTTGTGTGCAAATAAAATATTTACCAACTCTTGGAGTGTTATATTCCGGCGTGCCTCCCCTTAGCGTTAAAACCCCTTCTTGCAACGAAATCGACGAGAATTGTCGATATTGGTGTCGCTACTTGAGGTTTATCTATCGGTTGTTGGATTTGCAGTTTGTCGCACGATTTACGGTCTGATTTTTTTTACTATTTGCACGACTCGATTTCAGTTTCTTGGTGCAATAATACTCACGTGTGACCTTAGTTCTTGCAACAACTCATTGGTGTTAAACTAAACTATGTAATTTAAAAAAAACTTGAACACGATCGTCAAGAAAGCTGCTAAGCCTTCCGAAGACTTGGTGAAGGGGCATGTGAACTATTTCGATGACCCTGTGATGTGGCTGGAGGCTGGAAAAAGTACAACAGCGAGACGTGTAAGTTCAAATAACCGATGACTCGTTAAAAAATTGGTAAATAGTTGTTGTATTAAATAACTGGATTTAAAGTAGTTTCACGACAAATTTAATATTTTAGTTTTTGTTGTTGCTTAAGATAAAACGCATATCCGGTAACTATCCGGTATCCAACCTATCCGGGGGCTAAATACTATCCGACCGAATAACTAGCGCATATCCGGCTGAAAATAGGATTTTAAAAATATTTATTTTAAGTGAGTAATTGCTTTAATCAACATTCAAGAAATATAATCAGCAATCACAATATAATTCTACAACTAAGAAAAAGAATTACCTAGTACTCATACTGCACTAAGGGCAAATTATGTTGAATTAATATTTACATTAAGAGGTAGCAAGCTTTCGCTTGTCTTCGCAAATAAGGCCAGATCCAGAAAAAACACACACACTTAACGGCAATGTTCTGCCGGATATCCGGCTAAACTGCTATCCGTTTCATCTCTAGTTGTTGCACACATAAGTTTTTGCATATATGATCGAATATCTTGCCCAGTTCAGAGTCTCGTCAAGATGGCGGTTCAATTTGTATTAGATAGTTTAGTTAGACCGATCTTTAGTTTAATATTTAATTAAAACAGTTTAGATTATATAGGTAAAGTAATTATCATATATTATGGCGACGACACCACTTCATTGAGTTTATTTATAGATGACTGAATATTTTTAACATCGTGCAATAGATATTATTTTACAAAGGAAAACGTTTCATTTAGAATGATTGGAGAGCTGCTAATAGATAGTAGGGACTACCTAATGGGATTACTGTAATAATGATAACAATTTGCCTTGAAAAATTGTGAAATTAGATGGTAGATGTTTTTAGTTTTTACAGAATTACAAACATACCAAGTTACTTTGATCATTTGATCACGTCTATCCATTAGTTCTTACGTAGATAAAGAAAGATCATTTTATCGATAGTGAGAAAGAAATTCGAGTTTTTAATTTCAAATTTAAGAAAAACTAAAATAATGTTTGGAAATGCGTCTTATCGTAGCCAGTAAATGAACTGCACGAAAAATTAACACCTTGTATTATAAGATGCCAGTTAACGATATTTATCATTTGAATTACTTAGGTAAGTTTTAATATAGCTAGGCTGTTATTTTATATATAATAATATAAAATATTAAGACTTTGTAACAGTAAAGAAATGACCGCCTTAGGTGCAAACAGAGAAATAAATGTTAAATGTCAAGTCTATCAATTCGTTTATCAATAAAGTAGATCGTTCGATAAACGGCTTGTACAAGAAACATTTCCAAATTACATTCATTTAGGTTTTCTTTATTTTGATAAAATATTTTTTTAGTAAAATAACTTAGGAAACCTCTATACAGGATGTGCCAAAAATTGAGACAAGTAAAAGTCCAGACAACCGGTAAAGAAATTACTCCTATGTATGTTTCGTGGTTGTTTGTAGTTTTTGAAAATCAAAATCTTCGTATTTAATTTTTTACCTACTATTTTTACGAAATGGTATCAGATCAATCCAAAATTGTTTTTGTGACTATCAGTTATAGCTCTCACTTATTAAGAAAAATATAACAACTTTGTATCTCAATATAATTAATAATATGACCAAAATGTCTCGTAAGTCAAGCCTTGACAAAAATACAAAAAAAACTTTTATAAAAATACCCGAAATATTTTTCATTTATTTAGTTTAGATTTAAAATGAGATCGTTAGATTTTTAGATTTGTTAAACAATAAATTTAATAGGCTGGTTGCAAATTTACAAACCACAAAGCTCTATTTCATAATAGTCTTACCACAGCTAATTCTTTCATTTTTCTGTTGCAAGTTTTTACGGAATAGAGCCCAGTAGTTGTTTTTTGCTAATTTTGACGGCCCATCAAGAGCCGGAACAGTTCGAAAAATCGTTTATAGTAAAACCTAAAAGGTACCTACCTCCTTTTTGGTACATGAGTGAAAGAGATAATGCTATACAATCTTACCATTATTCTATTTCACTCATGAACCAACAAATGAACTACCAGCAACCTCATTACTTAAATCTGGTATTTTTATTATTTAATCGTTCCATTCATTCCAACTTAAATGTTGTGCTAAGATAGAAAAATTTCCATACTTTCATGTCATCCCATATTTGGCATATGTCATTATCTATAGACCGGAAAACTAACTTCAGTTTGGAATATTTTTGGTGCGGTGTCTGTCTTTAGGTCATTACAGACTGATACTATTGATTTCTATTATTATTATATATGTCTACTACATATTATCTTTTTATTATTGAGGCTCAAGTGTTACTAATACTGGCACGGTAATATTGTCGTGATACTGGGGTAACCGTGAATGCCTGCATCATTTATTATATTTTTAAGAACATCTTACTTATAGTCTGCGTGCGAGTTGAGTGTAAGAATGCGCCCAGTGTGTGGCCTAATATTTTTAAATTTATTTTCCAAAAAAACATTTTCATAAATTACAAAAAAATATAGTTTTATTGATGATTTTAAAACGTTTTAATTCTTGATTATAAATATAAAACAATCACATAACAAATATTTATTCCTTTCTCAGAATATTCTTTATTATAAAAATATGATAAATTTGTTTAGTAACTTAATTAAATAACACAGTAAATGTAAATTCACTGTTGACTACAGTACATCCTGTAGTTTTTTTTTCCATTTTGTGTTTGGCGATGAATGTAAAGTTAAGTCACATGCTTTTTTCACACGAATTGAATGTAAAGGGCCCGGACCAGGGGGCCTAGCGCGAAACGGTATCTTTCGTTCGGTCCTATAAACCTAACAAATTAAAATGGCCAGTGTCATGTGTCAATCCTTTGATAAAATATGACCAACTCAATCTAGCCGTGTACAAAACCTGGCTGTTTTCAATAGTTCATGAATTGTCAAACCTTTGATACGGCGGAATGGATGTTTCAATTTAATCGGTTAATATGACCGACCGAACGATACACTTTCGCGCTAGGGCCCCAGATATTTTTTGAACCAAGATACACCAAGAAGCGCACTCACTTCATACCGCAACTGCATTCAACTCACGCGCAGACTGTACCTATAATATAAGTAATGTGCATACATCATAAAACTACGTTTTTTGTTGCAAATGAAACATTCAATGAGTTGTTGCAAGAGACGGTCAATAACATCGCCGGAACTTTTCATTCTCATCATTTAACTCACACTTTACATGAGGAGTTTTCTAACACCTTTACAACATCTTCAAACTTACAAGTAATTTTAAAAATAGATACGAATTTTAATGAAATTAAGCACTAAAATAAGTATAATAATATCTAAGTTTAACAAATGCGGAGAATTAACTAATTTAATTTTAATCAAACTGCAAATCATATCGAAGTGACTAAAAAGTGCCGAAGTCTAATGGGAGAAGACTTAACTACAGTCTGACGTGTTGGTAAGTGTTACAGCACCCCTTCACGTCACCAAGAAGTGACCAGGTAATGACTCTAGGGGAATACTAAGTTGTAGCAGAGTCAGTGGGTTCTGTAGTCTACATGTTGGTTCAAAACACAAAATACAGTCATACAGAAGCTATGCTGATAATTTTTGATTGAGTTCTTGCTTTAATGTAAATCTAGACGTTTCGGATTGTTTTCTTATGCTATTGGTTTTTTATTTATGATTGAGTGTTTATATTATATTGGTAGAAGGGATAGTTGACTAAAAATTTGCTATATTATCAGTTTGTGCAGATCTTTGGTAGAATTATTTACTTGTGTATATTTATTACGTTTTTACAATGTGATATGTACGGTACTTATAACCCGTTAAGGCTTAGTACGATAAATAATTTTAACGACTAAAATAATAATTTGGGGGGTCAAGCCCTCGCCCCCAATGAATAGCGGCCATTTTGGTTTTTTAACACTTTAGGCAATAACAAAGGTTTTATTTGTCATAGAAACATGAAAGTCATACCACAAGTTAAATAAAAGAACAAAGTAACTGACCATAAACTTCATTTCTGGTGTTTAGGGTCTCCTTGTTTAGAAAAAAAAATATCATTAAATAATTTTCGAATTAAATCTTTATTTTTGCAGATTTGTTTTGACCCCAAATTACTTTTATTGTCAATAAAATTAGATACCGAACTTAGTCTTAACGGGTTAGAAGTACCGCCCATATCACATTGTATACATATATAAGGTCCGATTTTATTAGTGTACATCCTGTTAACCTGTGACTAAATAAGTGAATAGCAATCGAAAAACCAGTTTTCAAATGTGTACCATAAAATCTAAAAAAGTTAAAAATCAAGATCAACAACATTGACTTCATATTGCATAAACCCGTCCTATCTTTGGTACGTTTAACCATCTGATAATCCGTCTTATTCCTTCCCCTTGTACAGAGCGAGAAAGAGTTGAAGATAGGACGAGTTTATGCAATATGAAGTCGATGTTGTTATTTTGTATTTTTAACTTTTTTAGTTTTTATGATAGACATTTGAAAGTTGGTTTTTACGATTGCTTATCACCTATATAGTCACAGGTTAACAGGATGTACACTAATAAAATCGGACCTTATAGATTTTTTAAAGACTTATCTATGGTGATTAATATTTGACTTTAATTGTTGGTACATAGCAAAACATATCACGTACAAATTATTTCGCTGAATATTTGATAGCTCAGCACCGCAAATGTCGACTTCCTCATACAATATCTTTACCTTCCCCTTTTTTAAAGAATCCATCCCACTCTTCCGAGATCACCTTTTAAGGCAAAATTTGCCAAAATTCCATGTCTATAGCAACTGTGCATTTACCAGTCAGTTATACCAGAGATCAAGTCAGTCTTATTCCACTCCTCGCTTTATTGGTCTTTGAACTAATATCTAACAATTGAATCTAGTACTTGCCGCTAACGTCTTAAACTTAGAGGACCCAATACATACTGCAGCATTATGATAGTTCTCAGTTCTTAGCAAGACTACATTAATTTTTTTATACAGGTTGTCCCGTACGTAAATCAAGGTCAACCTTGTAACCACATATTCTATACATCAAATTGAACAACTTTTGTTCTATCACTTTTTAAATTATGCATATGTTTTTCTTTACTGTCTTTACAAATCTAATTGACTAATTTGTTAATTTTGTATGGGAAGTCGATAAATTTTTATGCAAATTTGCAAAAGTGATAACACAAAATTTGTTCACCATGATGTATAATATGTGGTTACAAGGTTGACCTTGATTTACGGGACAACCTGTATATACCAATAATTCTGTTAACCTTTTGAATACCTTATACTCCAAAATTCTTAGTACTATTTAATAATTTGTACAATAAAATAAGTATTTTTTTAGCGTTCTTAATTAACTCAACCCACACGCGAGCCACAAATCAAATTATTATTTTTTGTTCTTTGTTTTTTTCGTATTATTTTAATTATATTTTTTGCAACTCTTAAATCTTTAATTTCATATCTTATGCGCGTGGTGTGGCCTTTAGCGGTCACACTAAACGTAGCAATACATATTTTGGCCTGAATTCAGTGGCCACGTGGCTAACATAGCCAGTCTCGTCCTACCTTAACTGCGATAGCTCATCAACAATTATCAGAATAGCCTCTCACTGTATTAAGTGCACGAAGATTACTTAGAACTTAAAAGTGCGGTGGTAATACACTTTCGACTGCTGGAAATTCGACTTTAGACTGCATAAAAATAGAGTCGTGTTTGCAGATGCGCCCGAAGTGGTGGTCGAGAACAAGGATGTCGACCTGCGAGTGCTGCAACCGGTCGTGGAGGCGAAGGCCGCGCCCATCGTCCAGAAGAGGCCGTCTACCGAATTGCTGGAAGGGAAGAGTAAGAAGACGAAGATTGATAAGTTCGATGTGTAAGTATTGTCCCTTAAATAATAGTATCATGCAAATTTTAGGTAGAATCGTAATTTTAATTGAGCCATATTGCTTGCCATGAGCCCTCAAGAGAAACCTATGAAATAAAATGAAATTCTTTATTCTGTATATAGGCCCTCTTCCGGGCACTTATACACGTCCCAACATATAACTTAGCCCTACCACCGCTTCGGGACTACATATCGGCTGGTGATATGTTGTTATAGTGGGATTATCCCCTAAACATTTCTGGGAAATCAGACCTTGAAATGGCTCCAAATAAAAGCTGTTATCTTCTGTCGTCAAAATAATGACAATTGTCCATGGATTGTGATTTAGGCTTGGCTTACACGATAGCAGTAACGGGGCTTTAACCCAGCCCAGAGTTGACCTCGCGACCGCATCACTGCAGTTGATTAGCCAGCTGTTTCATTTTTAGTCCAATGCGACTAGTTTTGTCTGGACTCCTCAGTCAATTGCTGCAGATAACTAGACTAATCCACGCTAGATACTTACTGCGACTGGCGTCATATTCCAAGTCACTGGTTCAGTCAGTGCCATCGTCTAAACCTAGCATCATTGATAGACAGTGACAATGAGACGTCACAGCATTTAGGCGTTACCGTATTATAATATTTTAACATTTCATATACCTTATGTGCTAATTTAAACTTAATTTCCAGCTTATTCGGCAACGAAGACGTCGACCTTCGCCAGTTGCCCCAAGTGGAAGAAGTTACCGCCCCCCCTCCGCCCAGCCTCACCGCCTCTCCAAAACAGGACAACAAAACTGATGAGGACAAAGTGCCTACCCCTCTGGGCTCGCCCAAGAAAGACTGGAATGAAGTCAAGGAAAAGACTGACGACACGAAAAAGACACCATCTAAGCTAGACTTAGTAAGAGCGAAGTTGGCAGAAGCCACTAAAGGGAAAGACCGCCTTGGAAGACCACTTTTGTTCAGCAAATCACCAAGTATGTATAGTTTTAGACCGAATAGGTCAGTTTTGTAGAAATTCTGTATTTTCTAGTCTGTATCAGTAAATAGGTAATTTGGTCTCCATTATCAGCTCCAAATTCCCAGTAAATCTCACTCATATAATGCTAAATAGACGACATTGTTATTTTTTAATGTAGTTTCCGTTATTTTAGGTATCGAAAGGGAAAGGCGGCGCACACTTAGTACCGAAGACACAGACCTTAGAACCGAAAACCCAGAAGATTTCGATGCCGCGGACCATAAGAAGTCGATATCCATCATCATGAGCCAAGCCAAGGAGCAGTTCACCGACGGACAACTAGACAAGAACCAATACAATACACTCATGTATCAAGTGCTCCAACTTAATGAAAAACTGAAACTCAAAGAGGCTAAGCAGAGAGAATCGCTGGAAGTGTCCAAAAGAAAGCTCAAAGCTCACATACACGAGGAAAACCACAAAGTCGCCAGCCCTAAATCGTCGCCGAATACTTTCGGTGACATAGACGAGAGAATAACCCCAATTTTCATGGATACTCCTCCAGACAGCCAGACCTTCATGGGCCAAGACTCGGACATGCGCATGAACTCTATGCCTCACATAGACGCCATCGACGGCCACAAGTCCCAGCGCCTGCTGCCCCTACCCCCAGTAATGCCTATGTACGGCCCTTACCCCCCTAATCCCCCCTCGTGGAGAGGGCCCCGTCCAAGGAACGATGAATACGGCCCCAGAAGGTTCCGAGGCCCCGTGCCGCCGTACTTTAGAGGGAAGTTCGATAAAAGAGGTGGAGGCCCCTGGCCGCCTCCCTTCGAGCCCCGTCCGCCATATGAGCCTCGAATGCCTCCCTTCGAACCTCGCCTGCCCATGACTCTCCCGACTCCTATACTAGGAATGTGCCAAGGAGAGTGTCCTCTCCCTCCATACGAGAGAATAGCATCACCGCCGCCTCTAGGCGTCAGCAACGTAGTAATCCCACCCACAGACTTCAAATTCTTAGAATACATTAACCAGGACCCCGTGAAGACTATACAGATCGACGGGATTCCGAGAGAGATTAGATTTTACGGTGAAACGGCCATCATCATGATGGACTGGGATGACCCTCGGGAGATCAAATTCCTGCCCGGCTGTAGAAGAATCACGTTCGATAACAAGGATTCGATAGTTCTGTCGTTCAACGAGGGTTACAAACAAGTGGAGATCGATGACCAAGTCTTCGATATCAGATTCGGTGCACCTACGCGAGAATTATACATAAACGGGAGATGGTACGAGTGTTTCTTCGGTGGACAGCCGATCGGTATCATCATAGACGGGAAGCCAAGATTGGTGCACTTAGAAGGACCGTTACCCCAAGTGGATATAGGCAAAGTGAAGCGGACAGATTTAGTGGCGGGGAAGATCAATGTGATCGTGAACGCGGTGCATATGTGCCCGGTGTATTTGGATGCAAAAGTGCAGGAATTCCACGTGAACGGCCAGTTTTTCACTATTCGCTTCGTGGATTCGCTGCGGACGGTTTTAATAAACGAGCAGCCTTTCAAGGTTGAGTACGGGGATTTGCCGAAGCCGATTTATGTTGGTAGTGAGAAGTATTTCATCCGGTTTTCTGCCCTGCCGCGCGGGATCCGTCCGGGCCACGTGCGGGTGGCGGGCATGCAGGGCGCACCAGAGCCCGTGCTCGGCTTTGAGAACATCCACGACCAGAACGCTATGGAGACTGACCCTGAAGCGTTGCCGCGGGTGAAGAAGTCGCCGAGCCCCGAAATCAACCCTGAGAATCAAGGTAATTATTATTTTTTTTCTGTAAGATAGATAGATAGATAGATAGATAGATAGATACTCTTTATTGCACACCAAACAAAGAAGTTACAGTTGATATTTATAGAAAGATTTAGGCGGTCTTATCGCTAAAAAGCGATCTCTTCCAGACAACCTTTAAGTAACCTGTAAGGTAACGGCTGTATCGTAAATCTTATGTCTTGGATTTGTAGGTCTGCAGTACTTGTAGTAGCATGTGTAGGTAACCAGATGACTACGCAGGTTTCATTTAACTATTTCTTAAATACGTACCTAGTATTTTTTATAACAAAAGCCAACAATACCATTTGCGTAGTAACTTGTTAAATCTCTCGCTCGTACACTGTGCAAGAATGAGTAAGAGGGTACTAGAACTCTTTTATTTTTATCGTAGTGCGTCTCCTTTGTTTCACTTATGAGAAAAAGAGCCATAGGTACAATTTTTTAGTTCAAATAAGGTTACAAACGAACTAATGCAACGTTACCACGCATACAGTAATCAGCTCATTAATTTATTACAAATTTTCAAATTTCCTTAACTTACTTTAAACTCAAAGCCAAACAATAGAGTTTAATATCAATTGTCATAATTAAATGTCGAGAAGCTGCTTGAACCTTAGGCCTCTCTCAAATAAGACTTTTTACGCAGGAGGTAATTCGTACGTTTGCAACTCCGCATTTTTAACTGGTAATAGTTGTCAGATTTTTCCAATGCAGTTATAATACAATTTTCTTTGTTATTTCAAAGAGTCCTTAAACTGACCCAAAAACTAGTGCAATAACTGACTTATTCTTTTCCCTCAGGTCTGGACATGCTCGCAAGCTTGATGCCGTCAAGTTCGAATAGCGCGCCAGCTTCGGCCTCAGAATACAGCTTGGCCGAACCGCTATTCATCAAACCCGACAAGATCCCCGGCCTAGAAACACCGGCCGATGAGAAACCCACTCCACTGATCCCAATGTTGCCAGATTTGAACGTCAACGACCTGTTTGCAAAATTAGTGGCGACCGGGATCGTCCAAGTGCCGAACGAGCCGAAAGATGAGCCGAAACCGGAACAGAAAGTGGAGGAGAAGCCGAAACCGAAAGAGGATAAGAGCGTGATACACAGAGTGGACTTGCTGAAACCGGAGACGCTGAGGGCGTAAGTATTTGTTTGATTTATTCTTATGAAAAATTTAGTTTTCGTTTTTTACAACGAATTATTTTATTAACAACTTAAGTTAACGTGTTTGTGTGGTCTTTAAATCAATTGCTGTTGGTATGTAGAATAAGGTTCCTACCCTTTTCTACATACCAACAGCAATTTTAAATATAGAGGAGAGTTCAAGCTGTTTCTGAACTAGTACTTAAACCATCATTATTAATTTGGTGTAGCCCAGATTTTAAGACAAACTTTACATTCACAAAGTAAAAACAAAATTAAAATCGAACCAGTAGTTGTATATCTACAACAGGCATATATTTCTAAAACGTAACTCCTGGACTTCACTTCGTCTCTTATAAAAATTACTTAAGCTTATTAATGCCTTAAACTTTGCAGTTCTAGGTTGCACAGATATAGTGAGTGCGTATTTTTTATGAATGAGACAAGATTGTCCACGCGTACCATCTTTTAATAGCGGATAGTAATAAATAGATATAAAAAAATAGAGATTTAGTTTGTTTATTACGTAGATAGATTTAGTTACTAATTCTGAGTGGTCCCTGAAAAATTGGCATTTTCTTGCAATGTAACCCTGTATAGAGAAGTAAGGGTTCAGGATCACGATCTAATCTAAAAAAAGTGCAAGTATCTAACCAGCACCCATCTTCCAGGCACAAGCAATAGGGCCTGGTTGGGCTTAGGCAAGTGTTCAGTATGACGATTTATCCTTAAAAATTACTATTGTAGTTGTATCAAGAAGTAAGGGTTCACTATGACGATTTTACTATGAATACGAGTGCAAGTGTGTAACCCAGTATCCGTCTTCCATGTGGTTTAATATGAAAGTAAGGGTTCATCATGACGATTTAACCTTAAAAACGTGCAAGAATCTAACCAGTCCCCGTCTTCCAGGCACAAGCAGTGGGGCCTGGTAGGGCGCCTGTACGGAGGCATGCAATGCTCGGGCTGCGGCGCTCGCTTCCCGCCCGAGCACACCGTACGCTACTCGCAGCATCTGGACTGGCACTTCCGCCAGAACCGACGCGAGCGAGATTCGGCTCGGCGCGCGCATTCGCGACACTGGTACTACGATATGTCAGACTGGCTGCAGTATGAGGAGGTCGAGGACTTGGAGGAGAGAGGTCAGTACTATCCTAAGATATAGGTAACCTGGCGTTTTGATATTGGCTGCAGTATAAGAAGGTCGAGAAAAAGCATTCGAAGGCGCGCGGAAAAAGCCACTTTTTAGGGTTCCGTACCCTTAGGGTAAAACCTTAGCCTTAGTAATAGGAAAAACCCTATTCTGTCTGTCTGTCTGTCTGTCCGTCTGACACCAGGCAGTAACTGATGAACCGTGATAGCCAAGCCAATTGAAATTTTCACAAAGGATGTATTTATGTTGCCGCTATAACAACAAATACTGAAAAACAGAATACAATACATATTTAAGGGGGCTCCCATACAACAAACGTGTTTTTTGCCGTTTTATACAGGTTGTCCAAGAGAATAGGACACTCCTTAAAACCACGTGATCAACTGGTCTTAAACAACAACTTTCCTATGGAAGCAACATCGAAATCGTGATTTTATTTTCAGATGCTCCATACATTATCATCGAGGTATGCGAGTAGGTTTGTATGGAGAAGCTGCAAAAACACCCTGTAGATATTGGGACGGAACCCTTCGTGTGCGAGTCCGAGTCGCAATTGGCCGGTTTTTTTAATTTTTTGGCCAAATCTTAGCATAGAGCACTTTTTAGTTTATTGTATGAGAACTGACTTGGTTGACAATCGCCTTGCAAACGATATTAGCGCCCACGAAACCCAATGTCCCACTTAATCCGTTTGTGAAACAGGCCTCTTAGATTTTCCTAAATTTGAAAAAAAAAACCTTGTTTTTTGCATACTATCAAAATAAAAAACGATCAACCCGTTCTCGACTTGCGAATCCGACGCACGGATAATTTCTACAGGTTTCTAATTCTTGCATTGGAAATGCTAAAATCTAAAACTAAATGAAACAGGAAATAACGCGATCATAATTTAATTTATTATTCGGTTTGTAATGTAATGTAATTTAATTAATTAACTAATAATAATGCAATAGGTATAACTTATCATGTAATTAATTGTAATTGTCTTTGTGTTGAAAATGTAGCTTATGGGTTAACGTTACCTGAAATAAATGAATTTTATTTTTATTTATTTTTACAATTTAGGTACAAAATATTACCTCTTTTGCCTAATGTTTCAAGCGGGTTACACCGACCGTGCTAAAATCTAAATTCCACTTCCAGAAAAGAACTGGTTCGAGACGACCGGCCTAGAAGAGGCAGCCGGGTCAGTATCCCCCGACGCTCGCGAAGCTCCCTCGGTGGCCGCCGGCGCGCCCGCGGACAGTCTGTGCGCGCTGTGCGGAGACCGCTTCCAGCAGTTCTACAACGAAGACAAGGAGGAGTGGCATCTCAGGAACTCGGTCCGACATGAGGAGAACAACTACCATCCCATGTGCTTCGAGGACTATAAGGTGAGACTTCACTTTGGGTGGGAATTTAGGCTAGGCTAGGCTATAAGGATGAGTGGCATCTCAGGTTCTATCCGGCATGAAGAGAACAACTACCATCCCATGTGCTTCGAGGTCTATAAGGTGAGAGAAAATACTAGAAAACTAATAAAATCAGAAACAATCCTGTTATTTTGCGAATCGGTTCTGTTATAAATTTTGATTTATACACCTTGTAGTACCCAAAGTTTCAACTTTTGACGTGCCTCTTGAAACATGGAGATGCATGAGATGAATGTTACTATTAAGTATAGTCGGAATACCCATCCATCCTCGGCATGAGATCCCAACTTTGC
The DNA here is from genome assembly GCA_950371115.1 of Anania fuscalis. NCBI lineage: Eukaryota > Metazoa > Arthropoda > Insecta > Lepidoptera > Crambidae > Anania > Anania fuscalis. The sequence goes on along the minus strand of OX493344.1, from coordinate 1,156,581 downwards.
CCTCTACTCCTTCTACCTCTAAGTATCTTTACCTATATATCTTATTGTAAGGGAAATAATAACGTTATAAAACCAAGTAATTCATTTATTGAAAAAAAAATTAGCATCTTTTACAAAGGTACATAACAAATGACTGAACTCTCCATTTAAGTATGATATGAATAAAAGATCTTAGGTACTTATATTTCCTACACTCAAACCCTATATTAGGGAATTAACGCGATCATAATTTAGGTACAAAATGTTTACAAAATCGGGGTAACCCGATCGAAACGTCAGGCAAAAATAGGTAACGTTTTGTACCTATCGCGTTAATTCCCGTTTCATTGAGTTTTTAAGTAATTATAATAAAGTACGTTGCAGTATTAAAATATCTTTTTGATTGTCCGTAGGCATCTCTGGCGAAAGAGGAGCCGCCTAAATCGTCTAGTCCGGAGGAGGCGGCCGCGCCCGCCTCGCCCATCGAGCTCGACGCCGACGACGCGCCCTCCGACACCGAGTCCGTCGTCGAAGTGCTCGACACCGCGCCCGAACACTTGCCCGAGCCTGTCCAAGTGAGTATTAACACATAACTATAGTGTGGTGTGGTGCCGGCACGTTAAAAGAATAGCACTACCCCTTCTCTTCCTTTGGGTGTCGTAAGAGGCGACTACATGAGAACCGCCAAAAGAAGACGGGCAGCAGCGTCTCCTTTCCACCATTGGCCAATCTGCGATCGCCATCCCGCCTGCCAAGCGTGGAGATTATGGCAAAATCCTCCTTTTGGAGAGGCCTGCGTCCAGCAGTGGACTGATATAGGCTGGTGATGATAATGATGATGATAGCAGAACTACCTACTACTACTAGAACCTTTTTGACACATATTGCTTTCCGCGCCGGAAGACTTGCCTGAGCCTGTCCAAGTGAGTATTAACACATAACTATAGCAGAACTAACTATAACAGACATCTGGGTAAGTAGGAGAGGTCTCTGACGAAATACAACCCCAGGAGGCGTATTTTTGAAGCATTCGAATTCCAGTTCGCATACGAAATCATAAGAATCGTATGACGACCTCCGTAGCCGAGAGGCGAGCACGCCGGACTTTAAATGGCGCCGCCATCTCTGAGTTTCCTTGTTCGATCCCCGGTCGGGTCAATGTAGAAAACGAGCTTTTCTATATTGGCTCGGGTTTGGGTGTTGTGTTACCGTCGTTGTTTCTGATTTCTATAACACATGTACTTTAGCTACTTACCTTTGGATCAGAGCAATGTATGTGATATTGTCCAATACATATTTAAATTTCCTAGGAGTTCGGTTCCATTCAGGTGTCTAGCCAAAGAGGAGACAACCGAGAAGGTTGTTGTACCCTGTCGAAGTTAGTACTACTATAGATATCTGTAGCAGAATTCTGGATGTACTGGGCCTCTGGCAAAATACACCTCTCCTCACCTAAAGAAAAGACGACTGACTATGTATCAGATATAGTACAGTCGCAGAAGTATTAGTTACAACAGAGGTCTGTGCTGGGAGATAATATACCTCTGGCGAAAAACAATCCCTGGCGTTTCTAGTTAAAGCAGACGAGGGAGGAGACTAAATTACATCGGAATTAGTGCCATTAATAATGGCAATGTTCCGAGGAGACTAAATTACATCGGGATTAGTGCCATTAATAATGGCACTGTTCCTATAGTTACTGCTTGTCAGAGTTGCGCTACGGAATAAATAATAGTTATATGCATCAGAAGTTACGCTTCTTATAATTCGCTTGAGAACTACTTGGCAGAAAACACGTTACAGAAAAAAAACCTATTAAGTGCCAAAAGGGTCTCCCAATCAGTATTTGTCGTGGCAGCTAAGAATAGCTGACGCGGCACTGGTATTCTGCGGGGCCCTGGCGGTAATGGGATAACATAACATCATTATTATGTAAAATAATCAAAAATAATAATAAAATTAATAAATAAATATTGGACAACATCACATACATTGCTCTGATCCTAAGGCAAGTAGCTAAAGCACTTGTGTTATAGAAATCAGAAACAACGACGGTACCATAACACCCAGACCCGAGACAATAAAGAAAAGTTCGTTTTCTACATTGACCCGACCGGGGATCGAACCTGGAACCTCAGAGATGGCGACGCCATATATAGTCCGGCGTGCTCGCCACTCGGCTACGGAGGTTGTCAAAAATAAAATTAGAATACAATAAAAAAAACAGGATAGAAAAAAAACAAACATAGATACTATAGTGTAGGTAGGGTATGTATAGTGTTACTATAAAAATACAACAAGAAAGTTTCAAATGTTATCTAGCTGTATTTCTGCTTAATTTCCTAAACAACTCCTACTCCTACAGATCGACCTAGGAGACGAGGCCGACGAGGGTGACGAGGACGACGTGGTGTTCAAGGCCGAGCCGGTCGAGCAAGTAGTCGTGGAGGACGACGCCGACACGGACGACGAGACCAACGCCGAGCGCGCCGAGCGAGACCGACAGGCGAATATCGACTTCGGGAACGTCAAGATTAAGCAGGAACCTGTTGATCCAGGTAAATAGTCCTTACAACATTACAAAGAGTTTAACAAAAAAACGATAGGGTACGTTTTTCTAGCCAACAATCTCTATCATACAGTTATTTTCATCTCTTTCATTAAAACCATTTTTTTAGTTGAATGCTCACCCATCAATTAGTTTAAACCAAAAATAGTCGTCGCTGACGTATCGGGCCGCAAATATATCTTACTTTTTGAGTTCGGTTATTAAAGCCTTCCAAATTGATAGACAAATTGATAGTCATTTTCATTTTAATTTAGGAATATTGTGTTTCCGGTGTATGTATACTTTAAATCTGAATATGATTCGCGGTAATAATGAAAATTTAAACTGAAAAATAATCTGTTATTTCAATTTGATTTTCCTCCTTAGTTATATTTGGTCGAATGCAATGGATTTATTACAGTGTAATTTTCTCATTGTGATTATATCATACTCCAGAGAATCAAACCTTATTGTAACTTTTTGACGATTTGGCGTCGCTATCTCTCAGGTTCCGGGTTCGATTCCCGATCAGGTCAAAATAGAAAAATAACTTTTCTTTTTTGTCTTGGGTCTGTGTTGTGTTACCGTCGTTTCTGTTTTCTGTAACACAAGTGCTTAAGCTACTTAGGACAAGAGCACCGTATGTGACGTCCAATATTAATTTATATAATTCCTCATTCCAGACGACGAGCCCATAATAACAGCAGAGGAAGAAACCCAACAGCCCACAGTGGACACATCCCACACCACCGTACAGTCGTCCATCGACGGCAACCTGCAACTAGACCACGCCCCCACCGCCCCTCTCCCCGCGGGGGGCATCCGCATCAACATCTCCAAAACCATCCCCGCCTTCCTCTCCAACAATGAAGACAAGATGCTGGAAGACATCAGCGCGGACGATGAACCCCTACCTCCTGGGGAAGAACCGGAGTTGGAGTACAAAATCAAACCTTCGATGGAAGGGATACATTTTAGCAGACAACCGCCAGTGATGAAAGGAAACGAACTGTCCGGACTGTGCTCGATTATGTGAAGTGGTATTAGTGCATCGTGAAAATTTTGGTTCAATTGATATAAAAATCATTTGTGTGTGCAACTTTTGGGTACTCAAGGATCCTCTAAATTTCTAGTTATACGGGTTTAGTCTGTGCATGATCAGTCGATAAGTCAGTAACTAATGATACTGTTGCGGTACGATCTTTTGCGGAAACATTATGTCAGTCTACTTAATTGTGTCAAATTTAATTAACAATGTTTAGTCACAATAATAAACGTGGATTGTTATACAAAGGAGATTCTAACTGCAATGCATTAGAAGAAGAAAAAAAATGTGCAGTGAAGTTGAACTTTTTAAGCCATGTGAAGTGACTTTTACGGACTATATTTCAGTATATAATATAACTTTTATATGCGGTAGATTCGAATTCTACTCTGGTTTGTATTGGTAATTGGTCTGGTGAAAAAGTGAAGCTTTTTACAGCATTGTTGCAATTACAACAAAAGACTAAAGTTTGTACAGTAATCGAATAGCATTTCTGAGTGGTAGGATTACATTATGTAAATACCGTTTCATACGAAATGTTAAAAGATTTTGCATTTGAATAACCTTCCCAGGTTTTTTCAATAGTGTTTTGAATGCTTTGATTGAATTGTCAAGTTTGAAATGTTTGTGTTAGGTTGTTATTTAATTGTAAATTTCTTGGTGGTTTCTATCGGAATGTTAATTGTGTTTGATAAGGAATTTGAAGCGCGCAATAAGATTAGTTGCTATACCTCACGCTGTGTCTTCTACTCGGTGTTAATTAATTTTTTTAGTGGTAGGTCTTGTTAACTCTACAGGAACGTAGTTCCATTCAATACCTGAATGTAGTGCATAAGATATAACATATTTTAAAAATGTGATATTAAAGTTAAGTTCCTGACGTACTAGCATCGAAATACGGTCTTTTCACAATAACATTCATGTGTAATTTAATATATTGTAAATATGTAACGCCAAGTGTAAAGTGTATAATAATTATTAAATTTGTATAAGGTACAAAGTCTTCAAATGTCGAGTCTGAGTTACATTAGTACTTAGACGAATCTCGTTCGATCGCTGCAGGAGGAATGAGGCAGGTTTTAATGTTTATAATTTAGCATAATGTCTGTTTAGTTTTAATTTATTGTATATAATCGGTCAAACAAATTGATTACGATACAAAATATTTTTTGTATCAGTCGGGAAGCAGTTATTTGTTTCATTTAGTCAATTTGTATGTTAGACGATAAAATGTTAAAAATCACAAAAACATTTCGTTTTGTTTTCAATAAATCACTATGAAACTTTAAACTTTCTTTTAATTATTATCTTTGTATATCTGTTCTATTTTATTGGAAGCTCAATAAATTATCTTGATGATTGAAAAAATTGGATTTTATTGTATATCTACAACTACCCTTTCACATCCTAACCACTATACATCTTATAGATGCATATCTGTGATACACTGTTTCTTTTTCTTTCAATTCACAAAATACAACTTTAAGCAACAAAAATTGTCTTATTTATATCATCAGTGGATGAAACCTGTTATGTTTGTATGGAAGGGCGCGAGAGTGAAACAAGCGAGATAGACCAAGACTGATTTATTTCACATTACCAATTGTGGATCCGTAACAGTCGTACCTACCTACATTGTGAATGATATTAAAATATAGAAATACCTACAAAACCGACTTCAAAGCAGTCGCTAAAGTATTCTTTTACCCAGGGCTAATAAAACGAATTGGAGACATCAATTCAGCATAACCACCTGCGTTAGTGAGAGCTAGTGCTTGTAAGCGGTCGAAGTAACCAGTTATATTAGTGTGTGTACTAAAATAAAACTGGAAATGGGGTACTGTAATTTTTTTTTTTATTGTTTTTATAATTTTTCCCATTGTCTTTTATGACATTTATCTAGATGTGTGATTTCTTATTTTTGGTAGTAGGCGTGAAGATGTCTGTAATTCAACCACACATGATATTTGTAGTGTATTTTCCTATTCGATTATCGCCGCTTTGGCGCAGTAGGGTACTGTTAAGGCAGATGCGACAGAGGAACTAAATTAATACTCAATAGCCGCAGATAGGCAGTCACATTTGCTTGGAGGGATATAGAAGTTTGGGGGATACAGTACGCGTAGTAAATTAGTTTCTCACTCTATACTCTTTCTTGTAGTTTCATGTCAGTGTGGCCCAGTGCCCACCAGCCACGACTCCATTAAACCCGCGCACTTACTACACTAGCTTTAGGTAGGTCTTAGCAATTATCTAGGGAAAAGTTCCTAGGGATGCACAAAGTTTTTCTGTACTTGACTATAAAATATAAGTAAGTAAAGAATAATGAAATAAAGAAAATGTAATTAGAACAAAACTCATTTTATTTTACATAGTATTTTACAATAAATTACTGTACAACATTCAGGAATACTCTTCAATTCACATGTCACAATTATGTGGCCACCGTGGGAATGGCAAAGTGTCTTTAATGTTGGGGACCCCGCACAGCACTTGCAACAGTCTCTCCAGCCCAAGACCAAAGCCCCCTGTGGGTATGTTGCCGAATTTTCGCAGTTCTAAATACCAATTTAGCTTTTCTGAGGGTAGTTTCAACTGTAGCTTTTCATAATTGTCTTCCCTGAGACTGCCTCCCACTATCTCACCAGTTATGGGGGCTAAGAGATCTAGAGCATCAACCTGTGAAAAACAAAACAAATTCTTTATTACATTAGGCTTATTTTTTGCTCACTTAGTAGTCCTATAACATATATAATAAGGGTTACACATTATCTCTTTCTTATAGTTGAAAAATGACGAAATAATTTTAAATTTATCTTTCTCTTAAAATGAAATAAATTAAAAATATGGTTTTTAAAGACATTTGAAGACCTTCCTTTATCATAAGATCAGCTTGATGTTAATTGTTAATACTTTTATTAAAAGACAGTTAAATTGGAAGTCATTATTACAATCAACCTAATCTATTAGACAGACCTATTATTGACTAGAAGTAGAGAGTAACAAGTTTATCCCTTTCAGAACCTCAAAGAAAGTTAACTCACCTTAGAACTATCATCATCACATTCTTTCATATAAAATGATTTCATGCCTATGGGCCACCTGACCACAAACACTGGGATTCCATTGCAATGGTCTACTAAAGCCAGTTCTTGCTCTTTATTTATACCTTCCTCTGTATCTGCTATCCCTTTTTTCTTTATTATACCTTTAGCCTCATCATAGGACATAGTTACAAACTCTTTGTCCATCCAACTTGGAGCTTTGGCTTTATCTTTATCAATTAAAAACAAGTCCGCTTCATTAGTATCTCTAGTTTTACCAAACACATATTTTAGTAGATCCTCTATACTGTACTTTAACTGATCTAAGCTTTCACAGAAAGCCAGTTCCGCCTCTAACATATAAAACTCTGATAAATGCAATCGGGATCTAGAATTCTCTGCTCTAAACGTAGGGCCTAAAGTATAAACATTTCCCATTCCTCTACATATTGCTTCTAAGTGAAGCTGCCCAGACACAGTCAAGAATGTCTTAGAACCAAAATAAACAGAATCTCTGTCCCGCCCTTCCTGCATCATGACCTTCACTGTCTCATCATTATCTGGCTGGACTTTAAATACTTCTCCGGCACCTTCACAGTCATTAGATGTTAATATAGGTGTGTTGATATTCAAATAATTTCGAGATGCAAAGAAATCATGTATGTGCCTCGTGAGGGCATGTCGTACTCTTAATATGGCTGAGATGTAGTTAGTTCTGGATCGCAAGTGCAAATATTGGCGGATATACTCTGGTGGATGTGTAGTTCGAGGGTTAAATGGGTATCCATCTATAACTACACAACTCCCCAAGACTCGCACACTCTCAGCTACTAGTTCTAGTTGTCCTCTTGGGCTTTTGGATAAAGTCCCAGTAATATGAACGGAGCTACCGTAAGTTAGTGCATCTGTTTTAAGATGTTTAGGTATTACGGTTTGTAGTTTCTTTGCACAAGAACCATCGCTTACATCGGCAAAAACGAGTTCTTTTTGAACTCGCAAATTCCTTACCCAGCCCTGAAAGAGAAAATTTGATTTATTTATCGAATTAAAATGCAATAAATTAATAATAAGAAAGGTAAGCACAAAGTAACCTTAATTTCAGTTGTATCACCGACATTGGATTTTTCTATTACGTTAGCAATTGCACTGAAATTCCTCTGGTATTCAAATAACTTGTAGTATTGCATATTTTTACTGAGGAATACATTTTTGAGCATATTTTACACAAAAACCTAGTGACCAAAACTTTCAAAACAATGTCATCTGTCTCATTTATAAATTGAAAATAACAAAACGGCAAATGTTCTGTTCAAGGATCAATCACCTCTCCAGAGTTCTTATAACATAACAAAACGCAAATTCATAAAGCTGGGTCTCTGTCTTCCCTGACGGAAACAGTTTTCTACGTGGCTGATAAAACTGGCAACTCCGCTCACTAGCTGTCACAGATCTGTCAAAGTCAGCAGTCATTTTCATTTAGCAAATCATGCATGTACGATTTGATTGCGTTGTGTACTTATTTCGTGCAATATAATTTGTTCCAACTGTAATTAGCGTGATTACTAGATAGTATTTAATGTAAGTAAGCAATGGTTTTTAAGTACTTCGTAGTTTTATAAGGTATTTTCGAATAGTTGTACACATCCTCTAATTTGGATGTCTCTCGAAGTTAAAAACATTAATTGGTCATAGAAACAGGTTTTCCTACTAGCTAAGTCCTTGGTTATCATTTTATGCTAATTATTAACCTATCAAGCTTCAATTGCCCCACCGGTTGGATCGCATAATAGATTTTTTATTGTGTCTCTTGACCTTGGTCTGACAGGTTAATGATATTGATGTCATTTGAAGGCTTCTCTATTGAGCGAGTAACGGTATTTATGTGCTTTTGTATGAGCCATTAACCTACTTATTTTTTTGAAAGAAATTGGTAACTTTCTACTTGATCAATTTCTCTTGCTTCATAATTTACACCGAGGAAATGCGGCCGCTAGTATTCTTAGTAATGCTAGTTAAATTTTTTGGTTAGGTTTGGAGGCCTGTGCACATAACTTGACCTCTTATCTAGTCTTTTATCTAGTGATAGCCGCCATTCCCGCTGTTGATAAAAGATTATTATTTTGTTTTATGGAATGTCTGTCCCAGTTCTGTTCAACTTTTCCTGCACATTGTAAAGTTTTGTTAATTTTTGTATAAAATTAACCATAAAGATGGTTAAAGCAATAAAGATTGCCTAGTTAAGTAGCTACAGCCATATACAAAATAATAAAAAGGCTTAACTCTTCTGCTTTTGCCCATTAGTAGGAGGTTAACATTTTATTTTGAAGATATAAATATCTATACTTTAGACAATAAAATAATTATACATGGTAAAAAAAAACAATCATGATTTGCTTACAAGAAGCATGCAAATATTTTTGAGAATCTATAACTATATAAAAACCTCATATACTTTTCTAAAACTATCAGCCCTATAACCAAATCCTAATAGCTCATCTCCCCTTTATGTCCCCTAAAACTAAACTTTTGGCTATTTACAGAAAATGGCAGAACAAAATCCCCAAGCTGGAGACTCAGGACCCCCGAAAGGCATTCCAGCATTGAAGGCACATGTGGTCGCCAACAAGATTGATGTCGCCCTGTGGGGTATCCGGCTACTCACTGTCTTGTGCACTATAGGATATGTTTTACCTCTATTTAATAAGTAAGTATCTCTTTTTAATGTAGCTGCTCAGTTATCAGTCTTTCTAAGTATTCATATTTAAAGAAACATTCTTATTTGGAAAGAAACTATTATTTTTGTTACAAATATTGATAATGTTTGTATTGCTTTCTGAATGTTACATCCCTAGCTAGTAATCTATAAATAAATACCTTAATTTTTTCAACACTTAATTGACTTGTGTAATTTGAATGAATCTTTAATTGATTTATAAGACTGCAATATGTTGTTAGTATATTGTAGTCCACAGCAGGGTGTAGACCTCCCCCAAAGAGCATGATCTTTTCCTTTTTTATCCAGCCAATTTAATTCAGTTCAACATTGATTGCATTCTATAATGATAATTTTATTATTTTGTTATTATAAATGAATTTATGTTAAACAGATCATTATACATACCCTGTTGTCTCCTCTAGCCATCTTCATTTTATATAAAAACTACAGGAATTTTGGTATGATGACACAAAACGCAAACCATTAAAATATAGAACAATTTATCGAAAAATATACCACAGGAACCTTCAACCAGAAAAAATGTTTGCAATTTTTTTTTCAAATCCATTGAGCCGTAATGCATGATTGGGTCCCAAACATCCTCACAAACTTCATTTAGAATATTAGTGGGATTTATTAGGGATGCTCATTGAGACGGTATCACATATCTACTGTATCACCCCCAGCCCGGTGTCCGCGTTCTACAAAGCGCTTCTAGGCAACGCGGCCACGTCGGCGCTGCGGCTGCACCAGCGCATCCCGGCGCGCGAGATAGCGCTCTCAAGGGAGTTCCTCGCGAGGTTCTTCCTTGAAGACAGCGCGCACTACCTCTTCTACAGCCTCATCTTTATGAACGTGGCGCCTAACTTGTGTATCCTTTTATAAACATTATTCCGGTAGGCGAGAGCGGAATTCGCTAGTGCTCCTGGGCAGTAGATGTAATTTAAGAGGTCTCTTTTCATGGGTGTACAATTTTTGCCTTAGAAGAAGGGAAAAGGGAGTCAACGAAGTGTGACATTATGTGAAAAGGGTCCTAAATTTCGTGTCGCCACATTTCAAAGTCTTTGATTAGTACTGAAAGACTGAATTTTTTGATGTAAAATTGCAAAATATGTGACATCACACTAGGCTGGCCGGAGTATCTCATAAATGTGACCACCTGACAAGAGGAGGTTGGTCAAAATATCATGAAATTCGTGTGACGTTATTTATGGATTGCCCCTAATGGTAATCGTTTTTTTACATTTACCTACGTTAACATTGATTGACAACACGATACACGCTGGCGCCATCTGAGATTAGCAGTGTCTGTCCTTCCCGATTAATATAATAAAAAAACATTAATCAGTCCAAAACACTACGTTTAAAAGAAGCAAATAAATAAGTATGTCACAAGTAAGCTCTGTTATTGAAATGAGCGTGCAGTAAAGTAATAGCTGTAAATAAGTGAAAGCCGCAGCTAAAACTCATTATACGTTCAGATAAGCGTAACTTAACTGCCTACTATATACACTCTATAAATATTTACTTTGTAAATTACCTGACAATTATTTAATGTTTTTAAAACGACATAAAGCTTAGATTTAAATATAGTTTCAAAACATACGCGTCAGTCAACACAAATTTTCATTAACTCGAAGTAGGGTTTGACATCCTTGTGTGAGGTACTAGACAACAAATTTCACTAATTAGGAAAAGTTGATTTTCAAAATTTGCCCGAACTGTGAAACGAACTAGTAACTTTTATGTGCAAGGCCAATCACCAGGAGGCCTAATACGAAAGCGCATCGGTGGTATTATCCCAGCAAATTAAAACTTCCATTCCCTCGTATCATTAATTTATGGACATTTGTCAATTTATGAACAATTGAAAACGGTCGCGTTTTTTACACGGCTAGATTGAGTTAGTCATAGTTTATTAAAGGATTGACACATGAGACTGGCCATTTTAATTTGTTAGGTTTATACGACCGAACGAAAGATACACTTTCGTGCTAGACCCCCAGGCCACTATGCAAATCGGTCGTCTTTTATTATTCACAATATTCTGACATGTCGAGAGAATTATTTCTGTTATAATTTTACATCATGAATAATAATCAGGAAAAATATACATTAATAATTAACGTATTCTATAAGGATACATTGAATTTAAATAAAATACATCGCCTTTACAAGTGAAATAATATGAGAATCGTGTTCGTTTATCATATTTTCGTAATATGTCGTCATCACTGATAATCTTATTATGAATCTCTCAGCCCTTTTCAATCCAATGCTGGACGTAAGACTCCCGTGAAACATTCTTCTGAGCATCACCATTTCACCAGCTCTGAACAGTAATGCAAAGCGCTTGTCCACGGTATATCCCACCCAAAGCAGTGATAGCTTAAATAAAACTAATTGGGACGTGTAAAGAGCTAAGTTCAGGCCTATCTGCGGAACTGAATTGATTTTATTGGCTTTTTAAAGTGTATCCATTATCAAAATTGAATGATACCATAGTCGTTTCGATCGATTATTTCCCCCACTCCGCATACTCGGTCATAAACATAATCTAAATAAGCTAAAAACATAAAACTATAGTTATTTGACTAACAGGTGCAATAATAATAATTAATAATTACCCCACGCACTCGGCAGAGGTCAACTTATTCTAAATACTAACTAATATTAGGTGCAAATAAACTTGTAAATAACGATTCACACTTACGAAACTAAATGCTTACTTAGATATACTTAAGAAGTTAACAGCTCAAGGTCAACGCAAAGGTCGCCGGTCACAGAAGCGCGTCACAGTTTCGTTGTCGTAGATCCAACTTGACAGACATCTTATTTTAGCTATCCGCACATGTCCGTGAAGGTTTTAACTAATGAGGAAACTAGAGGCCCTCGCGTCGTAAGAAACTGAACAATCAATCTTATATAAATTCTCGTGTCACAATGTTCGTTCCCGTACTCCTCCGAAACGGCTTGACCGATTCTCATGAAATTTTGTGAGCATATTGAGTAGGTCTGAGAATTGGACATCTATCATACATCATAACATCTATTTTTCATACCCCTTAGTGATAAGGGTTGTCCAACCATAACAGAAATTACTTAAAAATTATTTATATGGCAAAACAACGTTTGCCGGGTCAGCTAGTAATATAAAAAAATGCTATCAATGGATATCATTTTCGTAAACCATGGCAAAGTTTAAACGTTATAACCATATCGTTACCAATACAAACTTTCATCCTCAATTTTTGATACCCTTTTTACTTTCATTTAACATACATTCATAAAACTGTCGAGACTTTAGAAAAAAAAAACACTTTTTTCTGTAAATAGCTCTAAATTGAGCTCTTTTACAAACTGAATGAATAGATGCTTAGTTAAATAGGTTATTACCTAATAGCTGTACTGTAATAACCCTTTAAACTCATACCAATACATTTATTGATTCATACCATTCATCATTCATATCTTTCATCATTCATATTATTCATTGATGGTGTTGCGATACCGTCGTTGTTTTTGATTTCTATAAAACAAGTGCTTTAGCTCCTTACTTTAGGATCAGAACAATGTATATAAGGCGTAACTTACGCTGCTACCTGATGCAGGCTTAATGGTTTAAAAGGGCGCTACGGTCACTAATATAAAAATATAATTTTATAAAATATTATTATTTAAAAAAAAGCAACAATTATAATATTTGTACCTTACCTTACTCTTATATTGAATACCGTGTTAGTCCTTTTTTCTCATTTCTCGAATTATATCTGCTGCTCATGAATCAATTAAAAAAAATACATTTAAAGAAGAAAAATGTATAATAATGTTTACGTTACCATGGGGGGGGGGGGGGGGGGGTAAGAGCTTTGATTACTTTTGCTGTCAAGGGGGAAGGGGGGGTAAATAATTGTAGTAAATCTGCTTACGTAATACTTGAACGGCCCCTTATCACACATATCTCAATAATAAACGTACACTGTTAATTAAACTAGATAGTTTGATGTGATGTGGCTTTAAAAACATAATTCAAATGTTGTTTTTGTCCCCTTTGTCTGTTGTGCTTTTGCTTGAGTTTGATTTAAATATAATATATATTTTTAAACATTTTGAATGATATAAATTTCTAGTAGCAAAAACTGTTTAAGGCATACTTGTAACTAATATTTTTGTCGACATCAGTTTTAAAAGTGCTGTTTGTTTTCCATGAAAATAAAATAAAATAATTACAATAATTTAGTAGAACCCGAGTATTATCCTTGACTCGGCTCAGTGATCCTGACGCCGATCTTCCTGTTCGCGCTGCTGCACGCCGCCTCCTACTCGCTCACCATCCTCGACGTGAGTATCATTTGTTACATTTAATGTTTACTTTTGTACATTTAAGATCCAGTCCAGCGGCTTCCTTTACCAAGTCGTCTGCTGATGATATCTTTCTGACAAAACCATACTATTTATATGCATATGTTAACGTAGGCTAGTTTCGACTTGATTATCCGTTTACCTATACTTATCGATTTTTTTTAGCTTCTCATACAAATTTACTCGCATACCTCGATGTTATTGTATAGATCATCTGAAAAAAAACACGATTTCGATGTTACTCCCATAGGAAAAGTTGTTGTGTATCACCAACTGATCACGTTGTTTTAAGGAGTGTCCTATTCTTTTGTACACCATGTATATCATTTATACCTATTGACTAAGGCGTCAGTCCATAGGGTGGAAAACTGGGATGTGGCTGTCACTCGAGAAGCTAAACTCGAGAGGAAGAAAAAACAATACAAAGTTTCAATTCTATTCTACTACAGAAACATAATTCAAATGGCAATTTAAGTACACTATGTACAGTCATCGCAAAACATCAAATTACAGTAAGTCAAGGCGTAACAACACAACGTAACGCCACGGCTTAGTAACAACAGGGGGCAATTAGCAAATTCTCACGCACTGGAGTTTATCGTGACAATGTTTTGCGTTCTTGAAACTTAAATTACTTTATGACTATCTCACAAGTATTTCTGTGGTCAAAATTACCGTTAAATTACCGGTAAAAAAATACTTTCACCAACACGTGTAATGTAATAGTTCAACATCTCTGAGGTTCCGGGTTCGATCCCCGGTCGGGTCAATGTAGAAAACGAACTTTTTTATATTGGCTCGGGTCTGGGTGTTGTGGTACCGTCGTTGTTTCTGATTTAACACAAGTGCTTTAGCTACTTACCTTAGGATCAGAGCAATGTATGTGATGTTGTCCTTAAAAAAAAAAAAGTCCCATAACTTGATTTTTGGTGAAACTTCACAAAATAACTGCATCCTTTTATTAATTATCATTATAGCACGTGTTGTGCTGAGATATGAAGGAGTGTGAGGAACGGAGAAATAAAAATAAAAATCTGAATAACTTTTTCGTAAGCGTGATAGCCGTGTATTGCAAAATGTTGGAATTATTGATTTTTCACAATTGACATTTATGACTTAACTGACATAACATATTTAATATAATTTTTATGTACAAAAGAGGCGACATTGAAATGAGGTTATTAACAATGAGTATGGATGTATTTAAGAATGATGATGAATGAGCCTACACCACCCCCCTTCCAGAGACCGTCAGGGCGATAAGAATTTGACCCGACGACCAGACCGTGTGATGTACTCTTGCCTAGGCTCTGGGTTGGATTCAATTTGGCGGTCAAGCAGTATGTAGGCCGGCTTAAGCCGGTCAATTGATACCGTGACCTCTCTACTGTTGCAAACAATCTTAAACACCTTTTCACCTCGACTGACCACCTTGTGAGGCCCAGTGTATGCTGGTTGGAGTGTACCACGTGATGCGTCAACACGCAAGAAAACATGATCACATGTGGCAAGATCCTTGAAAATAAACACTTTGGGCTTACTGTGATGTGAAGCAGGTGTTGGACGAAGTTTGCTGGCAAAATTCCTCAGCCGGGCAGAAAATTCAGAGGTATCAGTGGTACCGTCCACAGTGGCTTCAAAAAATTCACCAGGTAGTCTTAGAGGCTCGCCATAGACGAGCTCAGCCGAAGATGATTGAAGGTCGTCTTTAAAAGCAGAACGAATGCCTAGCAAGACCCACGGCAACGATTCGGTCCACCTATCATCCGCGTGACAAACAATAGCCGCTTTAAGCTGACGGTGGAATCGCTCCACCAAACCGTTGCAGGCTGGATGGTATGCCGTCGTCCGTTTGTGTTCAAATCCGGTTAGTTTTGATAACCATTGAAAAAGAGCGGACTCGAACTGTCGTCCGCGGTCGGTTGTAATCACTGTTGGACAGCCGAATCGTGCGATCCATGAAGACAGGAGGGCTTTGGCAACTGTTTCTGCCGTAATGTCTGCTATTGGCACTACTTCTGGCCACCGAGTAAATCGGTCAACCGTCGTGAGGCAGTACCGATAGCCTTGCGAAACAGGTAAAGGACCGATAAGATCAATATGGATCTGCTTGAAACGCGATCTGGGCAAGTTGAATGATTGCAATGGAGCAGATACATGCCGATTGACTTTAGCCCGTTGACACGCAATACAACCGCGCGCCCACTCCCTGCAGTCTTTTCTGATGCCAGGCCAGACAAAACGTTCAGCGACTAGCTTGGCAGAAGCGTTGCCGCCGGGGTGGCTAAGGGAATGCAAGCTATCAAATACTTGCTTTCGAAAGTTCTTGGGAACGTAAGGCCTGGAGGTTGGTGTACTGACGTCGCAGTACAGGTAATGACGACTTCCAGGAACCTGAAGCTTTTCGAGTCGCAAGGATGAACCTTCTTCAAGAAGTTTAGAGAGCTCAGCATCGGGAACCTGATTTTGAGCTAGTTCGGTGAGGCCTACCGGAGCTTGCAGTTCTTCGATGCGGGATAAAGTATCAGCCACGACGTTGTTTTTACCGGAGATGTGCCGAATATCCGTCGTGAACTGAGCAATGAAGTCTAAGTGTCTATACTGCCTAGGCGAACAGTTTTTTTTCCGTTCGTGGAATGCAAAACTGATCGGCTTGTGGTCGGTGTAAACAATGAAGTGACGGGCTTCGAGCATGTGCCGAAAATACTTTATCGCCTCATAGATGGCGAGTAACTCCCTGTCGTATGGCGAGTACTTAGCCTGGGAAGAACTTAGTTTGCGTGAGAAAAATGCTAACGGCTGCCAAGCACCGTCCTTCAACTGCTGTAGCACTGCGCCAATCGCTTTATCTGAAGCGTCAGTCACCAACGCGAGCGTCGCTGAGCAGTCAGGATGCGCTAGTAGGGCTGCGTTGCACAAGCTCTCTTTACAAGCTTCAAATGCTGCTAGAGTGTCTCCTGTCAGGTTAATCGGCTGAGTTTTCTTAACCACGCCAGTCAACAAGGCGTGCAGAGGAGCTTGAATTTGGGCAGCTTGCGGAAGAAATCTTCTGTAAAAGTTGAGCATACCCAAGAATGCTCTCAGCTGACTCACGTTTGACGGGGTTGGAAACTCCTTGATGGCCTGAACCCTGGAGTCGAGTGGTCTGGTACCGCTCTCGGAGATAGAGTAACCTAAAAACGTTACCTCCTTAGCCCCGAGAACGCACTTAGCAGTGTTGAGTAACATACCATAATCTTTGAGCCTGGTAAATATCTCGCGCAGGTGCTGTTCATGCTGAACCTCATCACGAGAAAAGACCAGAAAATCGTCCAAATACGTATAGACAAAATCGAGACCTCGAGTCAACTCGTCGACAAATCTTTGGAAAGTCTGGCCCGCATTCCTAAGTCCGAAGGTCATAAACGGAAACTCGAACATTCCGAACGGTGTGGTAATCGCTGTCTTTGGAATGTCCTCAGGGCTGACAGGTATCTGATTGTACGCCTTTACCAGATCTAGGGTGCTAAAGACCTTACAGCCAACTAAACTGTGGGCAAAGTCGTGAATATGCTTGATGGGATACCTGTCTGGGACTGTGCGAGAATTAAGCATGCGATAATCACCGCAAGGACGCCATCCGTTGTCCTTCTTCGGAGCCAGGTGAAGAGGTGAGGACCATGGGCTTTCCGAAGGTCGAGCAGTTCCGTCAGCTAGCATTGACTGGAACTCCTGCTTAGCTATTTTGAGTTAGTCCGGCGCGAGGCGACGGGGAGCTGCGGCAACAGGAGGGCCTGCAGTGGTGCGGATGTGATGAACTGTGTTATGATGTATGCTGCGATGAGTGCCAGCTGGTCGGGTTATTTCAGGAAACTCGTCTAAAACGCGATGATACCGACCCGTGCCAGGTAACACCCTAACCGAATGAATGCTATTGTCTACTACAGGTTTGGCGATGGTTGACAGCGAGGTGACGTTATCAACTAACCGCTTATTACGACAGTCAACCATAATATTGTAAAAATTTAGAAAATCAACGCCAATTATTGCTTTGGTAACGTCAGCCACGACAAATCGCCATGTGAAATTTCTACGTAAGCCAAAATCTAAATTTAAATGCACAAAACCGTATGTAGATATTTCGGTACCATTAGCAGCACATAACTTAAAGTTCGTACAACTACGTCGATCACGAAGCGCCGACCGAGGGAAGACACACAAGTCGCTGCCAGTGTCGACCAAAAACTGCACCTTCGAGTGTCGATCGGTGATAAAAAGGCGACCAGTTGTAGAGGATGGGCAATCATCGGTCGCCATCACTGATTGCCGGCTGCATTTCCCGTATGCTGGTCACATGGCTCGATGCACTTCTTTGCCTTCTCGCCGAATTTGTAGTGGTACCAACACGTGGGGTGTTTCCGGTAGCTGGCTTGAGATCGGCTGTCGGACCGACTACGCGCGTTTTCACCGGAGCGCTGCCTAGGTCGTGAGTCTCGGTTCACCTGAGCAGACAGCTTTTGTACCTGCCGGGTGAGTTCTGCAATCTGTTGTGTCATGACGTCCATAGAGCTGCCAGCTGCGGCGATGTGAGATGTGGATGCCACCTGAGGAGCCGCAGGAACAACGTCGTGAATTCGGTCCGCTAGATCCGCTAACAATTCGAGAGTCGCTGTTGGTTGGGCAGCTATGATGGTTTGCGTACTGCTGGGTAGACGGCTAGTCCAGATGGAACGCAAAAAGTCTTCAGGAAAGCCAGGCCCGGCAAGGTGTTGTAAGTGCCGTAGGAACTGTGACGGCTTACGATCACCAAGTTCTTCATGCCTCAAGAGTTGCTGTATCTTCTTCTCACGCGATGCAGACAGTCGCTTAATTAGCTCTAATTTGAGTTTGTCATACATCCCAGTCTCAGGCGGGCTGATTATGACGTCCTCTACCTCCGCTGCGTACTGAGGGTCTAGCTGGCCAATTATGTAATAAAACTTGGTTGAATCGGCAGTTATTCCCGAAATCGCGAACTGTCCCTCTATCTGCGCGAACCATATCGCCGGTTTCTCCGGCCAAAACGGTGGAATACGAACACCAACCTTAAATAAATCGGATGACTTCGGAGCGCAGTCTACGTTTTGAGCGTTTGTATCAGAGTCGTTATTTACCTCCATTCCCTTACTGTGTTCGGTTCGGGGTCACCAATATAGCACGTGTTGTGCTGAGATATGAAGGAGTGTGAGGAACGGAGAAATAAAAATAAAAATCTGAATAACTTTTTCGTAAGCGTGATAGCCGTGTATTGCAAAATGTTGGAATTATTGATTTTTCACAATTGACATTTATGACTTAACTGACATAACATATTTAATATAATTTTTATGTACAAAAGAGGCGACATTGAAATGAGGTTATTAACAATGAGTATGGATGTATTTAAGAATGATGATGAATGAGCCTACATCATGATTATTTGGGTACAAATAACTACATATTAACATAATTATGATCGCTTCAAGCTTTAACAATTATATTTTGTTTTCTCTACTTTTTGTTTTATGTGGTGTGCAATAAAGAGTATATAGATTAAGTATTACTGTAGATAGCTACAGTAATACTTAGTATTGAATATCTCATCTATCCGAATTGGTCTATGCCATGGGCCGTCGAGAAAACTGATTCACAAAATACCCGTTTCCTGTTGCATTATGATACCCGTGTAGTATACAGGGTGTACAAGAGAATGGGGCACTCCTTAAAACCACGTGATCAGCTGATCATATACATCAACTTTTACTATGGGAGCAACATCGAAATCGCAAAATTGTTTTCAGCTTCTCCATACAAACTTACTCGCATATCTGGATGATAATGTATGGAGCATCTAAATCAAAGAAAATAAAATCACGATATCGATGTTGCTCCTATAGGAAAAGTTGTTGTATATGACCAGCTGATCATGTGGTTTTAAGGAGTGTCCCATTCTTTTGTACAACCTGTATAATAGCGTTTGTTGCATGTTTATACGCAACGCGAGAAACGCGTGGACCTCAATTGGTTGCCCTAATTAGTTTCAATATGCGCATAGTTTCCGTGGCTATTAGTATATTGCGGTACGGTGTCCACCTGGCCGTGACCGCACGAGCCTCGGAGTAACAGACAACTGAACCAGAACTGTTCTCTTTGTAACACTGAAGTTGCTTGAACTTTAATTACAAATATAAAGAACACACAAATATACATACTTTTTTATTGACTTAAATCTACAAATATTATGAGCTTCACCAGACATTTGTTTCAACAATGACCAGACCCACGATTTAGAATCGGTTGATAGCAAATTGGCTGGCTCTATTTGATTATTGTTAGCAATATTTCCTTCGAATAGAATCGCTTTTATCGTCCATATTTTATGGACAGGCTGGTCAGTTCAGTGAAAAAAAAAGATGTGGTTGCCACTTCACCCATTTCTAATCGAAATCGAGGACTAATATTTTTCTGTCGAAAGGGAAGTTATCACCAAACATTTGACAACCTCCGTACCCGAGAGGCGAGCATGCCGGACTATATGGCGTCGCCATCTCTGAGGTTCCGGGTTCGATAACCGGTCGGTTTAATGTAGAAAATCGAACTTTTCTATATTGTCACGGGTCTGGGTGCTGTGGTACCGTCGTTGTTTCTTATTTCTATAACATAAGTGCTTTAGCTACTTACCTTAGAATCAGTCCGAGTATGTGATGTTGTCCAATATTTATTTATACAGGGTGTACAAGAGAATAGGCCACTCCTTAAAACCACGTTATCAGCTGGTCATATACAACAACTTTTTCTATGGGAGCAACTTCGAAATCCATCCAATTGTCCATACAAACTCACTTGCATACCTCGATGATAATGTATGGAGCTTCTGAAAATAAAATCATAGTTTCGATGTTGCTCCCATAGGAAGAGTTGTTGTAAATGATCAGCTATCACGTGGTTTTAAGGAGTGTCCCATTCTTTTGTACACCCTGTATATTTATTACGATAACCAGCAGTTTACAATTATAGGCACCTGTATCTTATTAGTATTGCCTAGGAAATGTTGTTATATTATAACAGAATAAGCACTCTGCACCACTATCCCCTTTCTTTATATCTGTCATGAAGGTTGTCAGGAAAAGATCGCTCATCGCGCTATAAGACCGCCTAAATTGTACATCTTTCTGTAAACATCAATTGTAACTTCTTTGTTTAGTGTGCAATAAAGAGTATTTAATCTATCTATACTTCCAGACCCTCGGCCAGAACTCGCTGTGGGTGGCGCGGCTGCTGATCTCGCTCGTGGAGTTCCAGTCGCGCAACATCCTGCGCGCCGCCGCGCTCGCGGAGATCGTGCTGTTCCCGGTCGTCGCGCTCATGGCGCTGCTGTGAGTATAACATTTATTGCAGTAGGAATATGTTCATTATAGGTCGGATCTATCGTAAGGAAAGAGGATCGTGCTCAGCGAGTCTCGTACGAGTGACACCCCAATTTAGCGGGAAAGATTGGGCCAGTGGAGGCCAGACGAGTGAGTGAAGCAGCCTTCTAAATGACGAATCAGCTCAGTCGGGCTCCTTAAAATCGTGAATGTCAGAAATTGAAATATTTTATAGAATAAGTATTATTTTGCACAACTAATTTAGTTAAACATGAGGGCTTAAATATTGTTAACATCCATAGGAAATCGACTAGGTTTTATGAGAAGGGCAAAATTATTATTTTAATTTCATAATATTATAGACAGCGAGACTAGAAATCAAAGTCAATATTGATGTTAATTGTAGACTTTCTTCAAAGTTGATCTCTAGCTCAAGGTTTCCTGTAAAGATTTCATTTAACGATAAGATAAGACCGCCAAAAATGACATCCACTGTAATGACTATGTATGCTGGTGTGCAATAATTAAGAGTAGGTATTCATCGTCAAAGTTCACAAATTTTTGTCTTTTTTTTCTTCTGTCAATGTCTATTTGTTTTTGGTTTCAATGAACGGAGAATTTATCATTCATTCTATTAAAAAAGTCTCAGGCCAAACAGAGCTTTAATGCTTTAACAATCAGAGTTAATATCGCCTGCGGGACCATGGCATTATAATGCCACGACTCAAGATTCGAGTTGTTTTACGCAAGCTGTAATCAATGAATCAAACAGCAACCATTGTTTCATGAATATTAATAAAGTATCCTATACTTTGCATAATTTTATGTGAATAATTAAATTAATAATTAAAAGCATAATTCATTAAAAAAGTTGGTTACTAGACCAAGACAGCAAGCGGCTCTGGACCGTTTGCGTTTAGTGACTGCACGCAATCTATGCCATGTCGTCGGTATGCGTGCATACCTACATTGGGTCTTTTATTCCGTGGTCGCCACTAAAAATGATTTCTTTCCCAACGGTTATCTTATCAGTTTTGCGAGTAATGCGGCCTGCCTTTCCCACTTCGAGCTGTGCGATTCGAAATGCAATGTCGGTGACTCTAGTCTACGGATCTCTTCAACACTTATTTTTTGTCCTATAACTCAAAGAAACGCCTATTACATAGAAACGTATAAATAAATAAATATTGGACAACATCACATACATCCTAAGGTAAGTTGCTAAAGCACTTGTGTTATAGAAATCAGAAACGACGACGGTACCACAACACCCAGACCCGAGCCAATATAGAAAAGATCGTTTTCTATATTGACCCGACCGGGGATCGAACCTGGAACCTCAGAGATGGCGGCGCCATTTAAAGTCCGGCGTGCTCGCCTCTCGGCAACGGAGGTCGTCAAATAAATACATTTATATTTTTTTCCAGCGGCTACTGCAGCCTGTTAACCCCATTCGTGTACTACTACTTCGTGACGTGGCGCTACGCGTCGCGCCGCAACCCCTACACGCGCAACACGTTCCACGAACTCCGCGTACTAGCGGAGCGGAACGCGGAGCGGCCCGCTGTACCCGCGCCGCTCCGCTCCGCTCTCCGCTCCGCTGTGCAGCTCGTGTGCCGCATGGCCCCGCCCATGGAGCCCGCGCAGCAGTGAGTATACACTTCCACACATAACGCTATATACACTTCGCTACACAACACGCTATATACTCCACCAAACCATACACTCCAAACTACACATTGCAACACACTCCATACTTCGCTACACAACACACTGCATACTTCGCTCAACAACACACTCTATACTTTGCTAAACAACACTTTCAGTCTTCTTAACACACTACTCTTTGGAACACAACACACTCCATACTTCGCTACACAACACACTGCATACTTTGCTCAACAACACACTCTATACTTTGCTATACAACACTTTCAGTCTTCTTAACACACTACTCTTTGGAACACAACACACTCCATACTTCGCTACACAACACACTGCATACTTTGCTCAACAACACACTCTATACTTTGCTATACAACACTTTCAGTCTTCTTAACACACTACTCTTTGGAACACAACACACTCCATACTTCGCTACACAACACACTGCATACTTCGCTAAACAACACACTCTATACTTTGCTATACAACACTTTCAGTCTTCTTAACACACTACACTTTGGAACACAACACACTCCATTCTTCGCTACACAACACACTGCATACTTCGCTAAACAACACATTCTATACATTGCTATACAACACTTTCAGTCTACTTAACACACTACACTTTGGAACACAACACACTCCACACATTGATACACAACACGCTCCACACTCTACTTTTCAACACAGTACACACTCTACGCTACACAATGCAATACGCCCTACATTTCATCACACAACCCACTCCACACTTCGCCAGACAACACAACACGCTCCACACATCGCAAAAGAACACACTTCGCCTCTCAACGAACTCCACACTTCAACATACAACTCACTCTACACTACGCCACACAAAACACTCTGTTCACTTCACTACACATTCCACCGTGCAACTCGTATGCCGAATTGCCGCCACGTGAGAGGAAAGCATAAAAACCCTACGGCGAATAAAAAAATATTTTTGGTTCAAAGCAAAGTAAATCATGTTGCACCTATGTAAAATAATAGTTTAATAAAAATAACTTACTTACAGTACACTTATCCCAATTACAAAGTCATAGCAGAGAATCGCTACATAATTTTACTTATCGATCAAACTATCATCGCCTACTTCTGACTGGATTCAACAAGTCTATCATGATGTGCAACATTTAAAGATGAAATTGTCCCCTTTTATAGATAACACATGGAAGACTCCACTCAGAACTGCGGCTTCCGCCGAGGCCGCGCTGTAGGCCGCACCGGCCGGGGTGACCATCTTCTAGAATCCACTTCTGTTCAATAAACGTGACCAACAATGTATCGTGACAGCTGTCAGTTGTGACTAGCGCCAAAGTATTATATCTATCAAAGTGACAAAATAATATCATAAAAGCGCCAAAATATAATATCTAGGTCAAAGTGACGAAATAATATCATGTAAAGATCTATCGCTTAACTGGGTGGAGTGCGGAAGGTAGGTAAGGTCACGTGACAGGGGGACCTTTGTCACGTGACCACTATTTGAATCGATTCAGTTAAGCCTTAGCACTATTTTAACATTGTTTTTAAATGTTTTATCTATACAATAAACATAATGACACGATGTTAAGTGTGTAACAAAAATTGTGGTAAACGCAGTTTGACTAATATCGTAATATTGAAGTTAATTGTCACGTTTATTAAATGTAAGTTGAGGGTATTCATAAACCCAACATAGGTATCAATAAAACAGTCTAAGACAAGACCCAAACGTTTCTATTCTTTCTGCGCTAACGCTATCGTTTCGTTTTCACTTGTGACGCGACTGAGCCAGTAACAAAAGTCATTTTAAACGCCTAATTTTAGGAGGTGAATGTGTTCATCAATAGAAACAACTTTTCGATAGCGTTAACATTGAAATCGCGTTTTTTAACAAAAAAACGCTATCTCAAAGTTGACGCTATTCAAACTTGAGCCTTACCTCAATGATAATGTATGGAACAGCTAAAGTTATTTTTATGATTTTAATGTAGCAATAGTAAAGCTTGTTTGTATTGTTGTACACATTCGGCTCCATATATTGTCTACTGTTTAAAACCAGAACCTGTATAATTTTAAAAAGTGGCTTTTTGGCAATTGTACAAGGGATGAGTTTACTTTTCAAGGGAAAACTAAGTTGACATGGCTTTTTTTGAGTCACCTCCTCATCTCACGCTATAAGGTGTGACATAACGTAAATGTTTAATCTACCCCCATGTAAGCAGTGTTGTTTTTACGTCAAACTCTGTACAGATAACGTTTTGAAAATCGAAACAAAGTTCAAAAAATACTGAATAGAAGCCTTCAGTTCTTGTAATGACGCGTGCGCCAAGTGAATTGCAGTATCGCACCATAAACAAACACGGCATTATTACAATAAAGATAGACTGGGTTTGAACACTGTCTAAAGATTAGCCAACAAATTTTAAGTGTAAGTCATCATAACCGAGGTATGTCTGATTTGTCAACAATTTAAATTGGTTGGTTATTCTTTAGACATCGTTTAAAACCTAGTTTAATTTTTGTAATAAGGCCAATAATGTTTGAAGTAGGCTCATTTGTTTAAGTTTGAGTATTTATTGTTGTCGCCGAGCGAGGCGAACCCAACACAGTATTTGCGGTTGTTTTGCAAGGTGTGGAGTTGAACGATATTTTTGTCACAATCTCGTTTTACGGTTTTTAATGTTAATAAAAAAATACTATCGTATTAAATCTATGTATATAGTTGTTGGTGTTCCAATGACCTGTTCTTGCGGTACAAAATATTTTTCTCTTTACAAATCAATAATATCACTGACAGATTACCTCCTCTACACAATAGAAGTAGATACAGTGGCTACAACCAGCGCTAATATTAAATGAGATTCTCGCAAATTGTGTAGGCCAAATTCATCATCATCATTAACATCCTTAAATCCAGATCAGACTGGTTCAATTCAAAACATTATTTTAAGTCTGTCCCAAGATTTGTTTGACGACGACAAAACATGTTTGTCGTATGTGTAACGTTTTAGGACAAAGTTACAAGTTGGCCTTACATTTTTATGTTTAATAGGTCACTAACATCAGGAATATCTGAGCTTTTACTCATCAGTACCTCTCGTTCTAGCAGTATAGTAAGCGAGCAAAAGATTTTATTGCAATTCCCAATCCGATCGTTTATCTGCAACTGCTTAACTGCATCTGTTAATCTGTAGGGAGTGAGCCAACTGTGTCCATTTCTGTTGTGGAATATTTTCTTGCATTTCTTACATTGTATCTTTATACGGGGTAATTGTATTTAGTTTAATTTAAGGATGAGCAATGTATTTTGGTCCAATTTAAGTTAAGATTTATTTACGTTAGATTTCGTAAGACGTTTTTAAGATTTCCAAGATTACAGTAATTAAGAGGAATGAAATGGACGTTCAGCAAAACATCGGTTACGAAGCGTCAGAAACATTTGAGTGGTATAATTATGTTATCAATAATATTTTGTCGAATCAATGACTTGATTTTAAAGTACATCTATAATTTAGCCGGTGATTTGCTGACGTAATAAATGTATTTAGTTATTAAACAATAATGCACTTGGTTTAGGGTGATTGTAGTCATGTTTTATAAATAAATGTTGGTGTCAAATTTGTTTTTATGACATTGTTTACTTCCCAAAACGATAAGCAGCCTACCCGCCCTTGTTATTTATTTGCCAATCAGATATAACCTCATGATCATGGATTCTTGACTATGGAACACCACCAGAACAGCCAATGGTTTCCAGACATCATCTCTATCAGGTCAAATTGTCTCTACCGTTTCTATTAGATATAAAAAGTTAGGCCCGGACTATAAGCACCTGGAAACCAGTCCAGGTAAGCCCAGATTCAATCCGTCACATAAGCAAAAAGGTTGTTATTTAAACGAGTTCTAAAAAAATCTGGCCGGATACAGCTACTTATAGAGCCTTCTTCTGTTATTACATTACAAGTCTTGCATCTTTTTTCAAGTTGATAGTCCCTTTTTAACCGACTTCAAAAAAAGGAGGAGGTTCTCAATTCGTCTGAATGTTGTTTTTTTTTTTGTATGTATGTTACGCGATTACGCCGTCAATTATGGACCGATTTCAAAAATTTTTCTTTAGTTTGATAGGGTATACTCCCGAGGTGGTCCCATTTACACCAAGTCAGATTCTGATGATGGGATCCCTGGGAAATCGAGGGCAACCCTCAATTTTTATAGGCACCCATAATGTTTTGCATATATTTTCTGACTCAATGCTGATTTTTAGGTCTGGTAATCATCATGTCATGTTGCTGACCTGATGATGGAAGCCACAGAACTCCTTAACGGGTAGGAGTTAGAAGATAATACTGCAATTTGTCGACAGAACGTATTTCGCAGTGTGTTGAGCAGACGTGGAGCTTATGAGGTACCAGACTGCCAATTTTTATTTACTTTATTTATTTTTATATTACTATTACTTTATTACTTTTTATCTACCGCACACCCAGTAACGAAAATAAATGTAAAAGTTCCTTTCTTATATTGACTTGGTATTTAACGCAAGACCTTATCCTATGGTTACGACACCAAAATAGCCGCCGTTCTGATTGGAGTGTAGAAAAACCCTTTCCTTAAGACTTACAAATTTTCGTCGAAAAATTGACCCAATATAACACCTTATTTTTATCATACCATTGGATGGGTGGTCTACAGAAGACCAACATTTGTCTAGGTCACTTTGCTGTAAAGTCATTTTTGGCAGAGTTAGGAGGGGAAAAATAGAAGACTTAACACTTTAAATTGTGAAATAAAATAAGTTTAATAAAAAACTAAAAACCGACTTTAAAATGAAACTAAAAAGCGAAAAATAATATTGACTAAAACATACCTAATCAGTTCTTTTTGGAGTCGGTGCGAATGAACACATTTTAACTCTCGATGGCTGGCACCGACTCCAAAAAGAACTGATTAGGTATGTTTTAGTCAATATTATTTTTCGCTTTTTAGTTTCATTTTGAAGTCGGTTTTTAGTTTTTTATTAAACTTATTTTTTATACAAGTATTGCACTAGACTAGAGGATAAAAAGCGGTTTTATTAATATGTACCTATACCTACCTAACTTTACAAGCATGAGAGCTAAAATCAATATTTTAAAATGGCTTATTTAATTTTAATATCCGTTAATAAAAACAAAATGAGACCCAGTCTTTCAGGGTTCACAGGCGTAAAAGAACAGGTCCCGGGTTCGATTCCCGGTCTGGTAAATAGAGAAAACGAACTTTCCTATGGGTCTGGGTGTTGTGGTAATGTCGTTGTTCCTGATTTCCATAACATAAATGCATTAGAGCTACTTTTGGATCAGAGCAATGTACGTGATGTTGTCCAATGTTTATTTATTTATGCAGGCAGGCAGTCGAAACAATTACTGAAAAAAACTAGTTTTCTTTTCCTCCAGATGCCTGTCTGCCTGGAATAGACTAGACATTTGTAGTTTGTGCTGACAACACTTCTGCAGGCAATTAGTTCATTGCCTCAATCACTCTGTTGTCAAAGAAGTGCTAAAGTATTATTTAAAGTACTAATAAATGAAAGGCAGCATTGGTTTTGTTACAATATGTATTGCCAGCTTAAGCTACGGGCGGCACGGGCTGCGGCAGCGGCGCGGGCGCGAGCGAGCGCAGCTCGTTGGTGGGCTCGGCGGGCGCCGGCTCGTCCTTGGGCTCCGTCACCAGGATGTGGTCGGGCTGAGGCTTCTTGGGGCCGTTCTTGCCTTGCTGGTCCCACGGAAGCATGATCTTCACCTGGGGGGAAATATGATCCTCATCATCCTTATTCTACAAATCACATCACACACACATTACTAGCCTATATCAGTCCACTGCTGGATACAGGCCTCTCTAAAAGGAGGATTTTGCCATAGTCACCACGCTTGGCAGGCGGGTTAGCGATCGCAGTTTGGCCAATGGTGGAAAGGAGATGCTGTACAAATAAATAAATTGTTTCCACAATCACACCAATTAGCTAGCCCCTAAGCATAGCTTGTACTAGATAATGGATAAACATACTTAAATATATCCATGTCTTAGGTACGCTCGTACTCATCACACAAACATTTGCCCCTCGCGGGATTCGAACCCGCAACTGCCGGGCATTGTAGTCCAAAGCACGAACCACTACACCAGATGGTCGTCAAATAAGAATTATCATGTCATGTCATGAGACGCCCTGAAGATTAAGTCGTAAAACAGGTTCTAGCAATACCAAATAATGGGAAAGGTAGAGGACACCACCACTTGGTGGCCCACAGTGGCCAAAGACTTGAGCATGCCGAAAACAAATATTTCAACAATGCAGGACAGGCTTTTCTGTCGCCAGGAAGTTAAGCTCTACCTACTATTATATGAGGTGTATCATATTGTCTAGCAGGCACCGACAAGAGCTTGTATAAAACAAACACTCCAATAAACTTGCTAATTTGATATACCACTAATAATTAGATCACAAGCTATGGGAAAACTTGCAATCCCTGAATTGTGGATAGTTTATAATATAAACATTTTATATAAAGTAAATTGAAACTAACCTTGATACCAAGCACTCCTTGCCTTAGCAATACGTGCCTGGTGGCTGTGTTGACATAGTCGTTGCATGGGTCACCGGAGTGGATCATGAGGCCGTCGACAAACTTCATCGACTTGGCACGCTGGCCGCGGAGCTTGCCAGACACTACCACTTCACAGCCGCGTGCACCAGATTCCATGATGAACCTCAGCACACCATAGCATGCACGACGGACTGCGAGACCTGGAAGAATTGTTGGTATTTTTATAGAATAAACAAGTCTGGTATCCTTAGCTCCCAAATGCTTGAAGATGTTTGTCACCAAACTAGGAATGTAATGTTTGCCTGGATTTTGTTGTTCTCTACAATTTTTCATTTTTTAGTCATTAGATGCAAGTCTATATTATGATAGGTCTATAATTTGAAAAATAACTAGGTGTTGCGTCCAATGACTAAAATTCTTTACTATCTACTAAAACTAGACTAAACAATCCTGAGGTCAAAGTAAGTGAATAAAAACTCGAGAATTACATGATACTAGGAGTCATCAGAAGGGATCATTAGTAATCATCGTCAGGCAGGCAATTTATATAAAGATACATAACCTGCTTGTAGATACAGGCTCCCCCTGTTGTTTTCTAGTGTTTTTTTTTTTGTTGTTTATAGATAGCTAAAAACTAGCTAGGTCAAACTAGCTAATTAAATCCAGCACAATTAAACGAATTTTACTTAGATAATCAAGACATCCCCAAGTAATAAGAGTAAAATCATTAAGGCATAGACATCTGCCAATTCTGCTATATAAAGTACCACATGATAATCTCAAGTTTTGATGACAATTTAGCATAAAACTAACCTCCAATAAGTTTGTATCTCAAAG
Organism: Anania fuscalis; assembly: GCA_950371115.1. NCBI lineage: Eukaryota > Metazoa > Arthropoda > Insecta > Lepidoptera > Crambidae > Anania > Anania fuscalis. The sequence continues at coordinate 1,126,428 of OX493344.1, read as the reverse complement.
ACTCGGCCTGTGCAATGGCGCAGAGACCGCGAGTGGCTACTTTCTCAGCGTACAGCTCTACGGACTGTTCTGGGATGTTGAACCGCTTCTGAACGACGGAGGTCAGCTCGCGGATCCTGCGGCCCTTCTCGCCGAGTACGCTCTGAGTCCTGGTGGCCATAATGATGATCTCCGACCGCGTCGGGGTGACGCGTACTTCCACACCGGAGTAACCATCTTCGGCCAGCTCCCGAGTGAGGAACTCATTCAGTTCCGCCTTGAAAACTCCGTCCCCGACGAACTGAAATACACGAAGAGGTTATGTTTTCATTTCCACAAATCAGCTTCGCACACTTCTTCGGTGCACAAATTGAAACTTTTGGCTTAAATTATTTAGTTAAAGCTTGCTTCTTGACTTTAGAGAGATATAAAACCACAAAATAACATAACCCTGTGTCAATCACTTTGGCACATCCAAAAACATCTAAACTTTCACTGATAAAATTGAACCACTCGTGCCACTAATATATTTATTTGATATCGTGCAACCATTTGAAAACGGTATTTCTAGTTTAATAATGCACTTATTGGACGTACTTTTCGCTTTTTTGAAATGTTGTTCACCGCCATGATTGCAACGGGAGCTGAGAAACCGAGAGAAAAGACCGGAAACAGATTGAGTAAACGTCAACGTCAAACTAAGTCCGTTCGAAAACCTGAATATCAAAACGTAGAATACCATGATGAACTCAATACTAAAACGATTATTAATGATTTAGTTAAATTAAAATCTTTGTTAGGTATTGCGTGAAAAGATTTTGTTTTAGTTAGTAATTTTAATAAGCATTTTAAATTAAGTTGGTACATTTTTATTTTATTTATTTTAATACAATAATAGTTTTCGGTGATGTTTTGAACAGCTACTTACGTTCAGAAATTCTATTAAAGCTGGAAACATACTATCGGACGCGGCTTACGGACGCGGCTTACAGCCGCGACTTAAAGGAATCTAGGTATTGAATGTACACTAAGGTGTGCAAACCATCGGACGTAAGTCGCGGACGTAACCTTGGGCTGACCTTGAGCTCTCGGACGTCCGACAGCAATCTGGCGCGCTGGATGTTTCTGTAAGCCGAAAACGTCCGCGGACGGTATGCACGGGGTGCGGACGCGTCCGAGCGTCAGAAGGACGCCGACTGCGCGAGAGCTCGCACGTGCTTATTGATTGCATGAACATTTTTATTATAAGATAGCTAGCGATTTGATAACGTATGCGAAAAAGAAACCCGCTTATCACCGTATTCAGTATTATGTTACAGGAAATCCCCGGGACCTGGACAAGATTTATTTAGAGTTCCGTACCCAAAGCGTAAAACGGGGCCCTATTACTAAGGCTCCGCTGTCCGTCTGTCTGTCTGTCTGTCTGTCCGTCTGTCCGTCTATCTCATGAACCATGATAGCTGGACAGTTGAAATTTTCACAGATGATGTATTTTTGTTGCCGCTATAACAACAAATACTAAAAACCAGAATAAAATAAATATTTAAGGGGGCTCCCATACAACCAAAGTGATTTATTTAGCTTTTTTTTGGCCTGGATAATTGTATTTTGGATAAGCTACTAATTTGCAGAATTTAAACGATACAGAGTTTCTACTGAAATTACTACTAAATCATCGTCCTCTTTGTCACAAACCTACCAAAAACGTAGAAATCTACTTAAAGTGGTCACACTCATGGCGTCCGCAAGCAACGTCCGAGGAACGTGCACACTTATAAGTCGCGGCTGTAAGCCGCGTCCGTAAGCCGCGTCCGATAGTATGTTTTCAGTTTAAGAGTTTTTTTATTGGCTTTCAATTTAGCTTTTGATGAGAACGTAAATGCGAATTTTTAGGAAAAATCTGCTTTCGTCGATGTGCTGTGCGGGCTCTGCCCGTACCACCAAGCAGCGGCCACAACACCCACCTCCACGCAACACCATACTATAAGTCCATATAAATTCACCTCGCTATAGGACCAGGACTACCTGGAGACGTATTTTTGAAGCAATCGAATTCGAATTCGCATACGACTTCACAACAATCGCATACAAACTCCTAGGAAACTGTTTACCATTATTAGGATTTCGTATGCGAATTGGAATTCGAACGCTTCAAAAATACGCCTCCAGTCTTTTTGAAAACATTCTACTATGCAAAGTAATCTCGTGATTGTTTTTCATACTATGGGCCTGTTTAACAATCGCTAAGTAAGTCTCGGTTAATTTAATCTGCCAAGTAATTCATACAAAATGTGTTCTTTACTTAAATTTATTTGTTGAGTAGTGCTTACTTTTCGATTGTGAAACAGGCCCTATACTTTGATTAAAGTAAAAAGTTTTTGTTTTAATCTAAGGCCCTATATTTGGTTTACATCTTTTTGCAGCTAGTTTGTCTAGTTTAAAATCTCCCCGTGCCGTGCCGTGTGGTGCCGGCACGTTAAAAGAATTGCACCACCCCTTCTCTTCCTATGGGTGTCGTAAGAGGCGACTACAGGAGAACCGCCATAAGAAGACGGGCAGCAGCGTCTCCTCTTCACCATTGGCCAAACTGCGATCGCCAACCCGCCTGCCAAGCGTGGCGATTATGGCAAAATCCTCCTTTTGGAGAGGCCTGTGTCCAGCAGTGGACTGATATAGGCTGGTGATGTGATGTGATGAAAATCTCCCCGGGGTGTTATTTTTCAAAGTACCTAGGTACTTATCTTTTAATATTTTAAATTCCAATGAACAATCACAACAACTACCCAAAACTACCCACACATGAAAAGGGTCAACTACCCGCAAGAACGATAAATGCTATGCCTTCTAAGATAACAGCTTTGTCTCTAAGATATACTTTATTAATTTGTCTTTTGGAAGGTAGTGTCAGCGTAAGCGTAGGCTGTCGCTTTGCCTGTGTGCGTCCCGAGTCCCGACTACCGCACCTTAGATATTAATTAGCTTTGAAGTATTAATGGCGGTAAGTACCCAATCAGACCATGGTTGGTTTGCTTTTTTACGGTCTACCATACCTACTGTCAACGATAAACCCACTAGGTATATTTGATGTTATATCAGTAACTAGCTAAATAGCCTACACAGCTGAGCCTATAGTTTGCCAAATTATGCTTGCATGTAGTATTGTGCCTTTGGTTGGAGAGCATTAAAGTTTAAATTTCTGTAAAAAATTTAGAATACGAACATTGTAACACCTAAAAGGGTAATTAAGTACTTAAGTTCCAAAATATATTGTAGGATCTCTTGTTCACTCAATTCGCAATAAACGCATTTGAATTTAAACATTTTGTTCCCAAAACCCCAAACCTCACATAAGGATTTTACCTACTCAGCGCCCACAGCACAGGTTTGTACGTACTACCTATTGCCTTTTTCTATGCTAATAGGTACAATAAAACAATTTTCTCAATGCAATTTATTTATTACTCAAGATCTTTTCATTACATACAAACGCACCATATACTTAGCATAACAATAATTATTAGGGACTATTATGCCCTGTAAAATATTGAAAGTAGACACGTCATGCAACTCAACATCACGGTTGCTTAACAGCAAACTAAAGTTACTCGGTATCATTGTAAGTAATCAATCATAGTAATCTATAGTTCAAATATACGTTTATTAAAGAAAGCTTGTGCTCAAGGAAATATTGTTCGAAAAGTGGTACACCTAAACATTTAACAATAGGCAATAAGAACGAATCTACATTATGTAGTTACGATCAGATTTAGCGTAATGATCTAATCAAATATAAATATTTTTACTCGGCTTATTATCTATAATAATTACAAAATGAAACCAAAAAACAACAGTAAATCTTAAAAACTTTTAATAAACCGTAACAGTGTCATTATCCTCAAATAAAATACAAAAATAATGACAAACCACAACGAACCATTGCATAGTCACTTCAAGATTAGCCTTGTCTACGTGCGCTACCTATGAAATCATAACTAAATACGAAATACTTACTTCTCTTACGACGGCTCTTGTGGCAGTTTCAAATCTAAACGTTTTCATGATTTCTTTTACAGCACACCGCAAAAGATGCGTCTAATAATCTACTAAAACAACCACTTTAAAAGAAATGAAAGGTAGCATTGCCACGCTTTTATACATTTAAAAAATACTAACAAATCACTAAATCTGATTACTAGTCTACTGCAGCTACACTTCTACAAGAACTATGCTATTATTTAATTATTGGTATTCATTATAAAGTTACGCTCAACAACATTTTAATGTTATAAAGTATAATTTATTAGAGTTATTTAACTAGGTGTTAATTTTTGTTTATTAGCTATTTATGCGATATATTTATTTCGGATTTTTAAATAAATAGTTTTCACTAACTATCTCGAATACTTTTCAAGATAAATTAGTGAAATATTTATTTAGGGGAAACTTCAAAGCATTCTATTAAAAGCTGTACGTTGCAGCAACGGTTGATGCGCAAACGCTCAAGGTCATTAACTACGCAAATAATTTTTGTTACTAATTATTAGTGTGGCAAGCAATTATTAGTAATACTACTAGTTATGTGGTGACTACTGGCTACTGAGCACTTAAGTGACAGGCTCTACGTAATCAAATAAATCTGGATGTTTCCTTACACTTTCAGTTATAAACTGAATTTGCTTACAATTAAATGGACAGTGATTATTACAATTATACACAAGGTGTAACTTACCGCTAATAATAAATAAACCGTCACTTTTGTATATTCTAAGTTAACATTCACGACTTAATGCTATCTTAATATTAATGGACAGATTGCGTGTAGCGTGTGTTTGATCAAAAAGTGTTCAGCGCTGTGCGAATGTATGTGAGGGTAGTATTAAAAGTACTATCTAAGTGCGGTCTACAATACACATAGGTACTACGCGGCGATGTACTGCAGTATTTTAAATATTCCATTGCTTTAGAATTAAAAAAAAAAACTAAAATTTATTAATTTACAAAGTTGTTGCGACTTCATTTCTGAACTGTAAATTTTGTTTGGATACACGTAAAAAGTTTTTGAAGTTTTAACACCGACATCCGCGAATAAAATAATTTTGGCAAGAGAAAATTGGTGGTACATTTGTTTTTAAATAGTTGATAGATAGATTAAGCACTGGCTACACCTAAACAGTAGAAGATAAATGAGTCCGCTGTTTCACTAATGCAGCACATTACTAATTAGGTTCAAGAACGTGTTGCATCCGTGGAACAGTATTTGAGCTACAATTTATATAATCTTTGGGTCCTAAGATAGATTCTACAGTGGGACGTGAGAATAAGGGTTCAAGAGTTTGTACAATTAACTAGAAGTAGATACTAAAAACAAAATTCAACTATAGAATTACCTAGAACAACGTAAACATTTTAATTTCTAACTACGCTAGTGCTGAACAGTTTACATGAAGCTTTATTTAGGTATTATAGACTGGATTCTCTCATTAATCTGTTATTTTACATATTTTGGCACAGAGATAGGAAAAGACGAGACATTTATGACTAGGTGCGGGTCAGCCTAGACCGCAGGACTGAGGGGCGGTGCGGGATTTGCAAAAATATAGCTTTAGCTTAACGGTGATTGCGTAAAAACTATTACCCAGCTTCACACTGGCACGGCAGTAAAAAACAATTTTATTCACAATTTGCAAAATTAAATAGATGCTTAACGCAGCTGACGTCATCAAAAGTAGTAGTTGTAAGTTCTACAGATTCGTATGTTTAAAATATTCAAGACTTTAATATATTTTTACACAAAGCGATTATTAGATTGGAGTCTTGTTATAACAATACTACGCAGCCGTGCTAGTGTGGACGGGCCCTTATAGTAGCCAAACACAGCTTTATCTAGATCTAAGTATTGACATTGGTAAATAGCGAAAATGACTAGGTCATTGGCACTCTCGCACTATACACGATTTCGACGACCGTCTTCAATGCGTCCTTTGATAATTCTCTTGATTTTCGGCTTTCGAGAAAACTACCTTATATACCAAGTGAAGGTATGTATCATATTGTGAATCACAGATATAAAAAACTGTAGCAGATTACGTTAATTAGAGTCCAAACAAACGCATAATGTCAATTAAAAATAAAAGGTATGGAAAAAATAAAGAAAACAAAAAAATCATTCAATGTAACCATTTAATAAAACCAAAATCATAATTACAACAACATCAATTCATTTGATAAAAATTAAGTACTTGTACCCATCACCAAAGATAAAATAGGAATTTGAAAAATAATAGTCAAAAGTTTAAAATTATTTGAACTGGCAATTAATTTACAAATTATAGTGATATCGGCGTTACTGGCAAAAGTGGAAAAAATCACAACCAGTAACCGGAAATCCTCATGCACTGCAAAACTATTTCGCTAAAATAATGTAATAAAAAAATCTTATGTTTCGTTAAAAAAAACGCTTTGTCAGAAAATGGCTATTCTTTATTTTCGTAACCAGTTTTCTTTTTCAATTTGGTGAATGAAATTGCTATAATTTGAATTACATTAGTGACTTACTCGATATTCGGAAAACAATCATTGCAAGACGCCATGTTTGTTAAAATCAATTGCCAGTTTGAAAAATCCGAGTAAATAGATAATTTCATAAGATTGATCTTAAATGTAAAACCGTAAATACTTCAGAGCCTCTTTATTTCAAAAGAGAATAAATTGTCGTGAAGGTAAATAAAACTAAAGTATTGCACTTGAATTATACACGAGTTATTAAGTACATACGTGAGTGATCAAAATCACAATAATGGACGTTTTCGATTAGAGATCTAAGTAAGTGATCATAAGAATATTGAAAATAAAATTCGATAAGACTCTCCGATTAGTTTTTCATTGCAGTCAATATTTCCCTTATGGCACTACATAATAGTAAATAATGATATTAATAATAATTATTAAACATGTGTAACTGTATACTATTATTATAATAATATAAATAAATTTTTTACTAAACTATAATTAAAACTAAACTTGGAATGTCGCATTAAAAAATATTTTCGCGTAAATCTACAAATGACCTAGATGCCGGCAAAACTAGGAAATTATCAAACTCGGCATTATCCAACGCGTACAAAATTAAGTACCATTTTAATCTTACTTTCTCTAATTGTTTGTGAAACCAACTTTAGCCGTATTAATACATAATTAATTTACATTAAACAAGTGAAGTTTGAGAATAAATCCAATCAGAGACAATAACATGACATTTAAACCATAGATTCCAACAGGACAGGGCACGTTCGTATACGTCAAATGCACAGTTAAAAAAAAACACTCGTCAATTTATTTTGTCAAAGTTGGTTTCACAAAGCGAAACGCAGGGCCCAGTGGCGCCGCCCTGGCGCGTCCCTTCGCAGTTTGAGGTTGTCAGTGAGCTCGTTTGTCTATGCTTGTGTTTGTGTGTGTGTGTGTGGGCACAGTTAGGCTGTGTGCACCTGCACGTAGCGACACTTGCACCCGGGGCACCGCACTCAGTACCGCTGCTGGTACTCGTGGTGCCAGCGGTTGAAGTCTATGTGGAACACCACCAGGGACCCGTTCTCGAGCCCTGCCAGCAGGAACCTGAAATATTTCAATGTTTGTGTTAACTTTTGGGACAGAAAAACCCGTTTTAAGTCTAAGGCCTCCCCCACACTAGCGTCGACATCGTGGCGCGTCCAATCAGTGTTGATGAGCGCGCCGAGCGGCGGGAAGGCGTACGACAGTGTATATGTGTGTGCGTGTATGCGGGTAGGACTCACTTCTGGTCGTGCGAGAGCGCGAGCGAGCACACGGGCGCGCCGAGCGGCGGGAAGGCGTACGACAGTGTATATGTGTGTGCGTGTATGCGGGTAGGACTCACTTCTGGTCGTGCGAGAGCGCGAGCGAGCACACGGGCGCGCCGAGCGGCGGGAAGGCGTACGATAGTGTATATGTGTGTGCGTGTATGCGGGTAGGACTCACTTCTGGTCGTGCGAGAGCGCGAGCGAGCACACGGGCGCGCCGAGCGGCGGGAAGGCGTACGACAGTGTATATGTGTGTGCGTGTATGCGGGTAGGACTCACTTCTGGTCGTGCGAGAGCGCGAGCGAGCACACGGGCGCGCCGAGCGGCGGGAAGGCGTACGACAGTGTATATGTGTGTGCGTGTATGCGGGTAGGACTCACTTCTGGTCGTGCGAGAGCGCGAGCGAGCACACGGGCGCGCCGAGCGGCGGGAAGGCGTACGATAGTGTATATGTGTGTGCGTGTATGCGGGTAGGACTCACTTCTGGTCGTGCGAGAGCGCGAGCGAGCACACGGGCGCGCCGAGCGGCGGGAAGGCGGACGACAGTGTATATGTGTGTGCGTGTATGCGGGTAGGACTCACTTCTGGTCGTGCGAGAGCGCGAGCGAGCACACGGGCGCGCCGAGCGGCGGGAAGGCGTACGACAGTGTATATGTGTGTGCGTGTATGCGGGTAGGACTCACTTCTGGTCGTGCGAGAGCGCGAGCGAGCACACGGGCGCGCCGAGCGGCGGGAAGGCGGACGACAGTGTATATGTGTGTGCGTGTATGCGGGTAGGACTCACTTCTGGTCGTGCGAGAGCGCGAGCGAGCACACGGGCGCGCCGAGCGGCGGGAAGGCGTACGACAGTGTATATGTGTGTGCGTGTATGCGGGTAGGACTCACTTCTGGTCGTGCGAGAGCGCGAGCGAGCACACGGGCGCGCCGAGCGGCGGGAAGGCGTACGACAGTGTATATGTGTGTGCGTGTATGCGGGTAGGACTCACTTCTGGTCGTGCGAGAGCGCGAGCGAGCACACGGGCGCGCCGAGCGGCGGGAAGGCGGACGACAGTGTATATGTGTGTGCGTGTATGCGGGTAGGACTCACTTCTGGTCGTGCGAGAGCGCGAGCGAGCACACGGGCGCGCCGAGCGGCGGGAAGGCGTACGATAGTGTATATGTGTGTGCGTGTATGCGGGTAGGACTCACTTCTGGTCGTGCGAGAGCGCGAGCGAGCACACGGGCGCGCCGAGCGGCGGGAAGGCGGACGACAGTGTATATGTGTGTGCGTGTATGCGGGTAGGACTCACTTCTGGTCGTGCGAGAGCGCGAGCGAGCACACGGGCGCGCCGAGCGGCGGGAAGGCGGACGACAGTGTATATGTGTGTGCGTGTATGCGGGTAGGACTCACTTCTGGTCGTGCGAGAGCGCGAGCGAGCACACGGGCGCGCCGAGCGGCGGGAAGGCGTACGACAGTGTATATGTGTGTGCGTGTATGCGGGTAGGACTCACTTCTGGTCGTGCGAGAGCGCGAGCGAGCACACGGGCGCGCCGAGCGGCGGGAAGGCGTACGACAGTGTATATGTGTGTGCGTGTATGCGGGTAGGACTCACTTCTGGTCGTGCGAGAGCGCGAGCGAGCACACGGGCGCGCCGAGCGGCGGGAAGGCGGACGACAGTGTATATGTGTGTGCGTGTATGCGGGTAGGACTCACTTCTGGTCGTGCGAGAGCGCGAGCGAGCACACGGGCGCGCCGAGCGGCGGGAAGGCGGACGACAGTGTATATGTGTGTGCGTGTATGCGGGTAGGACTCACTTCTGGTCGTGCGAGAGCGCGAGCGAGCACACGGGCGCGCCGAGCGGTGGGAAGGCGGACGACAGTGTATATGTGTGTGCGTGTATGCGGGTAGGACTCACTTCTGGTCGTGCGAGAGCGCGAGCGAGCACACGGGCGCGCCGAGCGGCGGGAAGGCGTACGACAGTGTATATGTGTGTGCGTGTATGCGGGTAGGACTCACTTCTGGTCGTGCGAGAGCGCGAGCGAGCACACGGGCGCGCCGAGCGGCGGGAAGGCGGACGACAGTGTATATGTGTGTGCGTGTATGCGGGTAGGACTCACTTCTGGTCGTGCGAGAGCGCGAGCGAGCACACGGGCGCGCCGAGCGGCGGGAAGGCGTACGATAGTGTATATGTGTGTGCGTGTATGCGGGTAGGACTCACTTCTGGTCGTGCGAGAGCGCGAGCGAGCACACGGGCGCGCCGAGCGGCGGGAAGGCGGACGACAGTGTATATGTGTGTGCGTGTATGCGGGTAGGACTCACTTCTGGTCGTGCGAGAGCGCGAGCGAGCACACGGGCGCGCCGAGCGGCGGGAAGGCGGACGACAGTGTATATGTGTGTGCGTGTATGCGGGTAGGACTCACTTCTGGTCGTGCGAGAGCGCGAGCGAGCACACGGGCGCGCCGAGCGGCGGGAAGGCGTACGACAGTGTATATGTGTGTGCGTGTATGCGGGTAGGACTCACTTCTGGTCGTGCGAGAGCGCGAGCGAGCACACGGGCGCGCCGAGCGGCGGGAAGGCGTACGACAGTGTATATGTGTGTGCGTGTATGCGGGTAGGACTCACTTCTGGTCGTGCGAGAGCGCGAGCGAGCACACGGGCGCGCCGAGCGGCGGGAAGGCGGACGACAGTGTATATGTGTGTGCGTGTATGCGGGTAGGACTCACTTCTGGTCGTGCGAGAGCGCGAGCGAGCACACGGGCGCGCCGAGCGGCGGGAAGGCGTACGACAGTGTATATGTGTGTGCGTGTATGCGGGTAGGACTCACTTCTGGTCGTGCGAGAGCGCGAGCGAGCACACGGGCGCGCCGAGCGGCGGGAAGGCGTACGACAGTGTATATGTGTGTGCGTGTATGCGGGTAGGACTCACTTCTGGTCGTGCGAGAGCGCGAGCGAGCACACGGGCGCGCCGAGCGGCGGGAAGGCGGACGACAGTGTATATGTGTGTGCGTGTATGCGGGTAGGACTCACTTCTGGTCGTGCGAGAGCGCGAGCGAGCACACGGGCGCGCCGAGCGGTGGGAAGGCGGACGACAGTGTATATGTGTGTGCGTGTATGCGGGTAGGACTCACTTCTGGTCGTGCGAGAGCGCGAGCGAGCACACGGGCGCGCCGAGCGGCGGGAAGGCGTACGACAGTGTATATGTGTGTGCGTGTATGCGGGTAGGACTCACTTCTGGTCGTGCGAGAGCGCGAGCGAGCACACGGGCGCGCCGAGCGGCGGGAAGGCTTACGACAGTGTATATGTGTGTGCGTGTATGCGGGTAGGACTCACTTCTGGTCGTGCGAGAGCGCGAGCGAGCACACGGGCGCGCCGAGCGGCGGGAAGGCGTACGACAGTGTATATGTGTGTGCGTGTATGCGGGTAGGACTCACTTCTGGTCGTGCGAGAGCGCGAGCGAGCACACGGGCGCGCCGAGCGGCGGGAAGGCGGACGACAGTGTATATGTGTGTGCGTGTATGCGGGTAGGACTCACTTCTGGTCGTGCGAGAGCGCGAGCGAGCACACGGGCGCGCCGAGCGGCGGGAAGGCGTACGACAGTGTATATGTGTGTGCGTGTATGCGGGTAGGACTCACTTCTGGTCGTGCGAGAGCGCGAGCGAGCACACGGGCGCGCCGAGCGGCGGGAAGGCGGACGACAGTGTATATGTGTGTGCGTGTATGCGGGTAGGACTCACTTCTGGTCGTGCGAGAGCGCGAGCGAGCACACGGGCGCGCCGAGCGGCGGGAAGGCGTACGATAGTGTATATGTGTGTGCGTGTATGCGGGTAGGACTCACTTCTGGTCGTGCGAGAGCGCGAGCGAGCACACGGGCGCGCCGAGCGGCGGGAAGGCGGACGACAGTGTATATGTGTGTGCGTGTATGCGGGTAGGACTCACTTCTGGTCGTGCGAGAGCGCGAGCGAGCACACGGGCGCGCCGAGCGGCGGGAAGGCGTACGACAGTGTATATGTGTGTGCGTGTATGCGGGTAGGACTCACTTCTGGTCGTGCGAGAGCGCGAGCGAGCACACGGGCGCGCCGAGCGGCGGGAAGGCGTACGACAGTGTATATGTGTGTGCGTGTATGCGGGTAGGACTCACTTCTGGTCGTGCGAGAGCGCGAGCGAGCACACGGGCGCGCCGAGCGGCGGGAAGGCGGACGACAGTGTATATGTGTGTGCGTGTATGCGGGTAGGACTCACTTCTGGTCGTGCGAGAGCGCGAGCGAGCACACGGGCGCGCCGAGCGGCGGGAAGGCGTACGACAGTGTATATGTGTGTGCGTGTATGCGGGTAGGACTCACTTCTGGTCGTGCGAGAGCGCGAGCGAGCACACGGGCGCGCCGAGCGGCGGGAAGGCGGACGACAGTGTATATGTGTGTGCGTGTATGCGGGTAGGACTCACTTCTGGTCGTGCGAGAGCGCGAGCGAGCACACGGGCGCGCCGAGCGGCGGGAAGGCGGACGACAGTGTATATGTGTGTGCGTGTATGCGGGTAGGACTCACTTCTGGTCGTGCGAGAGCGCGAGCGAGCACACGGGCGCGCCGAGCGGCGGGAAGGCGTACGACAGTGTATATGTGTGTGCGTGTATGCGGGTAGGACTCACTTCTGGTCGTGCGAGAGCGCGAGCGAGCACACGGGCGCGCCGAGCGGCGGGAAGGCGTACGACAGTGTATATGTGTGTGCGTGTATGCGGGTAGGACTCACTTCTGGTCGTGCGAGAGCGCGAGCGAGCACACGGGCGCGCCGAGCGGCGGGAAGGCGGACGATAGTGTATATGTGTGTGCGTGTATGCGGGTAGAACTCACTTCTGGTCGTGCGAGAGCGCGAGCGAGCACACGGGCGCGCCGAGCGGCGGGAAGGCGTACGACAGTGTATATGTGTGTGCGTGTATGCGGGTAGGACTCACTTCTGGTCGTGCGAGAGCGCGAGCGAGCACACGGGCGCGCCGAGCGGCGGGAAGGCGTACGACAGTGTATATGTGTGTGCGTGTATGCGGGTAGGACTCACTTCTGGTCGTGCGAGAGCGCGAGCGAGCACACGGGCGCGCCGAGCGGCGGGAAGGCGTACGACAGTGTATATGTGTGTGCGTGTATGCGGGTAGGACTCACTTCTGGTCGTGCGAGAGCGCGAGCGAGCACACGGGCGCGCCGAGCGGCGGGAAGGCGTAGAGCGGCGCGAGCGTGAAAGCGCGCCACACCTCCACCACGCCCGCGTCGCCGCCGCACACCAGGTATTCACCGCACCGGGATAGTACCAGGCACTGGAATGGAAACACTTTGTTGTACTCAAACATTCAGTATGTAGACCCTTTATCAGGATTCGGCGCCTTCAAATTTGCCGCGAAGTGCCACGCGCAGGCAGCGCGTCTGTAGCGCTGCGGCCGCACTGCTTTGTAGATCCATATAGATAAAAACGCGCGATTGCAGTGCTACACCAGCGCTGCGGCCGCGCGTCAGTTCATCGATCGACCATCAGATCAGCTGTAAAGACTGTTTGATAGTGCACCGACCTGGAAGTTGTCGTTATGCGTGTGGTGCCTCAGGCGGCGGCCGTTGAGCGTGTAGGCGGCGAGGTGTCCCCTCGCGTAGGCCACCACTACGAGCCCCTCGCGCGACAGCGCCAGCTGCCGCGGCGGCCAGGCCTCGTCCGGCGCTGCGAGCGCGCGCAACACCTCGCCGAATGTCGTGTGGATCAGTACGGGGCCGTCTGGGGGAAGGGGGCATCATTAATGTTATAGGTAATGGGTACTACTAATGCTGGGGCTTGGGACCTGTTCAAATAACGATGATTTGCGTTTATTAACTCATGTTTTAAAAGTAACCTAGACTAATAACGTTACGACCGCACCCTTATTCCTTAAAAATTTGCAATGAGCAGTAATCGTGCAGTAATCGCTCGGTTGATGCTTAGTGTCCAAATCTATTGGCAGCACCGTAAGGAGATTGCTTTGTTTTTGTTTTTTGCTGTCAATTTGTGATTTTAAAGCCAGAATAGCTCAATTTTCGTTATCGCATTGCTTTTGCAACTTTTGCATGATATGTAATTAGGGAACCGTAAAGGTGTCCCAACTCGGTTCCAGGTTGCATTTACTGATCGACGAGGATATGACGAGCCCCAGCTATTGGCAGCACTGTCAGTAGATTGCTTTGTTTGTTGTTTTTGCTGTCAATTTGTGATTTTAAAACCAGAATTGCTCAATTTTAGCTATCGCATTACTTTTGCAAGATACGGAATCAGGCTACCGTAACCGCGTCACAACTCCGTCGTAAGTTTCACTTACTGAGCGACGAGGATACCTATGACGAACGCCAACTATTGGCAACACTGTCAGTAGATTGCTATGTTTTTTGCTATCAATTTGTGATTTTAAAGCCAGAATTGCTCAATTTTCGTTATCGCATTTCTTTTGCAACTTTTACAAGATACGTAACCTACCCTAGTACCGTAAAGGTGTCCCAACTCGGTTCCTGGTTCCACTTACTGTTGGAGGAGGATATGACGAGCCCCAGCTCGGCGGAGACGAGCACGGCGTTGATGGGCGCGTCGTGCCCCGTCAGCGTCACGCGCGGCGCCGGCGTCTCACCCTCGCCGACGATGCCGCCCGCGCGCGCTGACCTGAATAGAATATGTTACAGTTGGTCAGATATCTCTCCTATATGTGGGCAGCGGTGTGTCGGCACATCGGAGCCTGGTTCTTCGACCGACTCCGGGTTTGGAGTCGGCTGGAGGGATTGGGGTGCCTTGGTGGTCCGATATACCTTTGTGCCGTTGCTATCTGCATGTACTAACGTCGGGATTCCGGCTGATAATTAGCGTCGTTATTAACCCTTTTGACACTCTTTGTTAATTTTGTTTTTAGTTTTGCAATACTGTGCCAAATGTCTGTGTCAAATGTTTTTCTATTTTAAATCGAGACTTGCAATAGCTAATAGTGAATAAATAATTGAGATTTTGACACACAGTCAGGTGACAGTTAGGTTAACAGTGACATCATATAATTCGCTATCGTCTCACAAATTGGAAGGAAGTGATGCGATATGTGAGCTCATAAAAAGTATCTCAACTGATTGGTGGTTCAAACTAGCCTATTAGATATATATCACATTCCATCAGAAATTAAGGCGTGCTGATGATATAACGCGTGTCCTACGTGACGTCGTCGTTCAGTAGTGAGTCACTCACCAATGCCACAGCAGCACTGTGCAGTCTTCGGAGCCCGAGGCGATGTAGCAGTCCGACGTGATGTTGCACTCCGAGCGGGACACGCACGTCACCACGCCGTAGTGCCCGAAGATTATTTGTACTATTTTAGCTGTTGACAACAAATACACGTGTTTTTAAACAGGTTCTTAGTAAAAGAGGAGTCACAATGGGCAATCAGCAATCATTGATAATTGTCTTATGTGATACATCGGCTGGAAACCTGTTGAATTACGCCTAGAAGTTAAGATTGTCATCAGGATCCGGCAAAGGCACTATTCTGTTTGTTTCCTACCTGAATATTGAAACTAGGTTTTTTTTATAAATTGATTTATCTAGGAATCTAACCCAGGTTTACTGCTTGGCCTTGCAGTGTGCGGCCAAAGTGTGTGCGATTTTTGGCACCTGGGTTTTTGGATGCAATTTCTGATAAAAAATTTAGAGTTTCGGATAGTCCAAAACCAGGGATTGTACCAGAGCTCTTATAGTAGCCTACTTTTAAACTTTCCGAAACTGAATGGTTTTCTTTAAAATGGTAAGCCTCCAGGTCTAAGATATACAGGTACAGTAGTAAAAAAGTCTTTGCATTATGACCAGGGGAACAATGAAAGGAGAGAGATCAAAGAACTGGTAAGAGGTGAATGGTTGGTGGTACAGGTACTGACCAGTCTCCGTGGAGAAGACGCGGAAGCTGTTGTCCCAGAAGCCGGCGGCGATGAGGAAGCGCGAGTCGACGGTGGTGACGAAACAGTTGCTGCGCGCGCGCACGCGCTGCGAGAAGTTGTCGCCCAGCTGCCGCCGCGCCAGGGCGCCTGCGCCGCCCGCCGCTACAGAATATAGGGAAACCATAAATCAAACTAGTGGTATGTTATTTATGATAGTTTAATGACTACTTTTCCAAAATGTCATGATGTATTTACACTGAAATGTTATTAGTTATTAACATGGGACGTCCACCCACAAGGTGGACAGACGACCTGGTAAAGGTTGCAGGAAGCCGTTAGATGCAGGTTGCTTCCAACCGGCCGATTTGAAAGCCACTGGGGAAGGCCTATGTTCAGCAGTGGCCGTCCTGTGACTGAAATGATGATGATGTTTTATTACTGTAAAATTCTTAAGGGTTCGTTTATACTCATGATAACAAATATCTTGGAGCAAGAAACTATTAACATTCACCAGCAATCACGTACCTCAACAAATGGTCCTTCGAGCCCGATCACTGCAATCCTCACACTTCAAAGTTCACTACACTGTTCACTACTAGTACGTTTCCCTCACACGTTTTTTACGAATTTTACTCCGATATGACGCGCGAGGTCCAATTCTCCAAGGACCATTTGTTGAGGTACGGGATTGCTGGTGAATGTTAAAAGTCCGGAGAAGAGTAGAAAATGATTAATGTTAGAAAAAGTTACAAGATTGAATGTTTGAATGCACCCGGTCGCGACGGCACTAAAATTAATTGGCGTGGCAATTATGGCAAAATCCTCCTTTTGGAGAGGTCTGTGTCCAGCAGTGGACTGATAGGCGGGTGATGTATGATGATGTACAATTTAGGCGGCAATCTGCATGCAGATGACGGCTATAAAGAACCCTAAGGGGGCGGTGTAGTGTAGTGGTGCACTCACCCCAGACGGGGTCCATGACGAGCGGGTGCGGCGGCGGCGGCGCGTGGTCGGCCGCGTGGCGCGCCGCCGCGTGCGCGCAGCCGCCGCCCGCCCAGCGGTGCGCGGCGAACGCGCGCGCTGCTGATACCTGCAGAGCAAACATTTTATAATGTACTAGCTGACCTGGCTAACTTCGTACTAAGTTCGACCATCCTAGGCTAACGCACACAAATAACTTATTTGATCCGAAACGAACACACGGTGTCGCAGACGCACGGTGTCGCAGATGCATCGCAACGCGCTGCGTTGCGTGTGCGATGCCGTGGTACCGGTGTGAATTGCATCAAGACGCAGTGTGTCGCAGACGCAACCGGTGTGCTTAAGAGTATTTTTTTGATGTGATAACGTCTTATAAATCGATGACCGGCTGCACGCACGAAGAAGTTTCACGTTCCACGTGCGAGCGCGGCCGCAGAACAAGCGATAGGAGGCACGATCGGCCGATGCGTCCGAGTAGCATCAATGTTTTTTATGACATTATCAAATTTTTTCGTCAGCTTTTCTAATGTTTTTATTATTTATTCTGCTATTCGGGGCGTAGAAAAATCCAGCTATGCAAATTATAAACCATGAAAATCGGTTCAGCCTTTCTCAAGTTATAAGTGTTGTTTTATATAATTTGTTTTTGTTTTATATAATTAAGATTAAGATTTAAATAAATATGTAAAACGGTGAAGAGAGAGCTGACCACAGTAGATGATGAGTGGAGACCGCGACTAACCCTTTGTTCCGAATCACGCTTAAAGCACTTTTATCACGAAACTATATAAATGCAGTAGGTAAATAAATACTCTATTTTGTGTAGTATTTATTGTGACAAGGCTATTTGGTCAGATTCACGCTGACAGTGCTTTTAGTGCAATTCGGAATGCAGCCTTAGTAATCGCAGTGTAGAGCGCTGCCGGTCGATTCTCTAAGAAAAACGCAACGGACTCGCTTTAAAACTCGACTTAGCCGTACAAACGAACATAGCCCCTATCTTGTTAGTAAGAAGGTTCATAATATTTATCGTTGATGAGCGAGTGCAGTGATGAAGTGAGCGCGGTTTTGTTTACAGAATCGACAGGCAGATCATATAGGCTATGCTGCTGGCAGTGGATGGGAGAGGCCTATGTCCAGCAGTGGACTGACGTGGGCTGATTATGGTGATGCGAAAAAGTTACAAGGGGAACTGTGTCCTAAAAAACCTTACCCGATTAAGGGGTATTCTCTAGCTAGTCTTTACATCAACCTATGTAACTTTAGGAAAACGGCAGGCATAGCCAGCTGCGGGTACGTGTTCCCTTACACGTGGACTACTACGGCATTGGATGGCAGCTTAAGCCGCAAACACATATCATTTCATTTCATTTATTTATTGCAAGTCACAAGTTACAATAGATGTTACATTAAAAACAGAGTGGTACAGTACAAGTGAGGTGCGGCCGCAAACATTAGCGGCGCGAAGTGCATTTATTATCAATAGCAAAGAACTTATCTTTGCCAATAGAAAGAACTGACAAAGCGCCGCATCTATCAAACTATGTTACCTTAGGTACTAGGACCGCAGAAGAACAAGGAACTTACCGTGACAGCGGCCGGCATGGCCAGTTGCGGGTAGGTGTGCGCAAACAAGTGGACCACCACAGCATTGGAGAGTAGCTTAAGTTGTAGACACACGTCATGGGGCGCGGCGGCGATCATAAGGGGGTAATCTTTTGCCAATAGTAGAACTAACAAAGCACTGCAGCATCTATCAAACTATGTTACCTTAGATACCAGGACCCCAGAAAAACAAGGAGCTTACCGTGACAGCGGCCGGCATAGCCAGTTGCGGGTAGGTGTTTGCAGAGACGTGGACAACCGCTGCATTGGAGGGCAGCTTAAGCCTTAGACACACATCGTCGGGCGCGGCCGCGAACATTAGCGGTGCTAGGTGCATGGTAGAGGCGCGCGGCGGGTGAGGCTCGCTTAACAGCTGCGCCGGCGTCTGTCCAAAGCTTCGGATCTGGTCTTCTACAGCGGCTCTCGTTACGGGTTCCGTGATTTGGTCGAGGCGCACTCCGCCTTCGTATGTTAGGTAGTAGAACACGTTTGTAGCTCGGACGGCTTCGGGTCCTGGGCGCGAAAAGCAACATATTGTGAGAAATTTTATTTGGGTTTATGCTGGATTAATTTAATGCTGAATTTAAAAGAATAAGCTGCTCTTAAATGACCAAGGTTTTTACTACAAAATGTTGCATTAATATGTATGTTCATTTGCTCAGCTCAAAGCATTTCGTTTTGTTCCTGGTCGGGATTAAACATACAGAAATGCAGCAAGTTTAGTTATTTTTACATTTCAAGTGATTGCCATCAGACTGTTGATCAGACAAAACTGTTCAATTCGTTGACGAACATTCGCGCTGGTAAACAGTGAACATGCATGTGTCCACATCACAGAAATACAGGGTTACATAGCAATGGGGTGCCAAATTTTCAGGGACCACTCAGAATCAGTAACTAAATCGATCTACGATATAAACGATCTAAAAAAGAAACTTATTTTTTTAAACTTTTATTACTATCCGCTGTTCAAAGATGGTACGCGAGGATACCTAATCTTGCCTCATTCATTAAAAAAATACGCACGCACTATCTCTGTGCAACCTAGAACTGCAAAGTTCAATGCAATAATAGTCACAATGGCGCGTAAAAACAAACCTTAGCCTTTTCGATGTAAGGTACATTTCTAACAGCAGGAGTGACCGCGCATACCAGAGGTTCAAATTGACAACAAATACCATAAGCAGTGCACCTCTAGATCTTATTTTTAAAGTTTAGCACCCCTTTGCAATGTAACCCTAATTGTTATCATTTTAATCAGCATTTGACCACCTTATTGGAGATAATTTCACAACTAAATATATTATTTCTATTTATGTATAACCTATAAATATTACCTCTCTGTTTATATCCGAAGATGAGGTCTATCCATTGGTGCAGCTGGCAGCTGACGAACTCGGACTCCAGCGCCATGCGGTTGATCCTCACGAACTCTTCGGCTGAGGAGGCCCAGGGCGGGAGGATCACGTCTCCCGAGGGGGACTCGGGGATGTTGAGCCGGTAGCCCGAGCTGTTGATCAGCATCTCGGGCAGGAAGAACAGCTCGGGGATCAGTTCCTGAGATTAGAGGAACGAGATGTCAGTTTCATTTTGGACATGGTTGAACCAGGTACATTGTTTGGGATAAATAAAGGTTATAATGATGTTGAAAGATAAGGCTACCGGCCTAATGGCTGATTGTCGACACTTACGAGTCTTAATGATTTGGTCAAGCTATTTAAAACAAACGATACAAAAGAGTTTTTTTACAAAAAATCTTACTTACCTCAGTTTTATGCAAAATAAACAATCAGAAGTTACTGTTTGTAATGAGATGTGAAATTAATTTTTGAAATTATGAAAAAGTTTTTGTATTTGTGCGAGTGTAACTTTTGGGGCTCTAAAATTGAAAAACCTAATAGTACTATTCTTTTTTCCAAGTTTGCCTCTCTCTATAAGCTTTCTGTGTATCTGTTTTTTTATTGATACTGATTTACCAGCTACATATCAATAAACAGCACAGTTAAGAGTAATATGGGTAACACGTGTAAAAGATATGTTTTATAAGTAAATACAGGGTGTCAGCGTTTTAAACAATTCGTCAACTTCAAAAAAACAAAAATAAAAGGAGGTACTTAATGAACAAAAGAAAAACACCAATTAAAATGCAAGAAACTAAACAAAGCTGAAAAGTTAATTAAATTTCCATTTTAACGAAGAAGATTACTGTTCTATTACAGTATTGATAATTTCGGGTAACGTAGGTCGTTCCCACTGGGGGCATCAGCCGGCGCGCCTTCGCACATACTACGCTCGAGCGCACGCGCCGATTTCCCACAGTTAAGCGGGGTCAGCATTTTGGCATGCTAGTTACTAGCCTTGGGAAGGGTACTGGGTGAAATCTTTTTTTATATCTGTGCACTTGGCCTTTTAGTCTGCTTTCCATTTTAGTACTACACAAAATTAAAGATTTAAGAGACATAAACTGCTACTCGAAAATTTGGCTTAACAGAAACAATATAATAACGCAGTTGCTTTCAGAACTATTAGTTTAATTTACTGCATGATATACATTTAAATTAAATTTAAAGTAATTCTGAATCTTGCAAATTGAGACGCATAATTAAGTAATAAGCTGCCGACGAACAGTCATGTTTCTTATTTAGTATTTCCCATATCATTACGGTCTCTACACGCAATTGTCGTGCTATAACCAATTCTATTTATAATAATTACCTTCTAATTGGCAATCTTACAGTAAACAATAAAGATTATCGCTAATTAAATTACATAACAAACGTCTAACATATTCTGCGCAAGCGCAAAAGTAGGCCCGCGGCAGCGACCCCGATACGAGTCATTTGCGCTTTGCGAAATATCCGATTTATTGTTAAAGATTGTTAAAGGCAAAAAGGAATAAAACAATGTATATTTACTATAGAGACAATAGACCTGACCTCGTTTCGTCACCGGCAATAATAACATTACAGATATAACAGGATCGATTGTGTGAAGGTTACATCAATATCTGTTTATGTGGATGACTTTTTTATGTCATTTACGAAGACATTATGAGAATCATTAGCCATCCCCAAATAGATGGTCATCGTAAGGATAGCCATCACTTGTAATTAGCATAATAGTGATCGATATTAGTTAGGGAACTTTTAAAATAGAGGCCAAGTTTAAGGAGGCGAACGTGTTCATCAATGTCACGATTTTTTTTGAATCTCCATAAAAACTGATCTCAAAGATAATGTATGGAGCGGCATTTTTTTTTTCAAATCCTTCCGATTTCGACTTCATAGTGAAACTTGTTAGTACTGATAAACACATTCACCTCCTTTAATTTAGCTCCTGTGTTAGAAGTAACCCTGTGCAGAGCCAGACTGCAGACTCAGCTACGCAAGTGACACAAGGAGATGCTACTGACTGCCCAGTCAGTCAGGCTTGCTGCACACATATTCAGGCTGGTATTAATCGGCAGAGCCGGGTGACAAAACGGAATATGTGTAGATGTTTATGTAGCCCCGAAGCGGTGGTAGGGCTAAGTTATATTTTGGAACGTGTATAAGTGCCCGGAAGAGGGCCTACCTCTAAACCCATAAAGAATTTGATTTTTTATGTCATGTAGTTGATGCTTCGGGTTAGGTTTGTTGTTCGACAAATACTGTCGAACCGACATTGCCTGCTCAAATTTGTGGGTACACACAAGGGTTCTGCTCACGTACCTTGACATCCGAGGTGTCCCTCTGGCAGTTCTTCCAGGATAACGCGATGGAGGAGAACAGCCTGTTGGGGTGATCGAACTTGCCGCCCTGCAGCGCTAGGAACATGGTCGTCATGGGTTCCTGGGGAAGAGATAATCAGTTTATTACTGTGGCAGCGTTTAAAGCACAATATCAATTTCTTGTCATCATCATCAGCCTCAAGAAGTCTACTGGACATGGGCCTCCACCCTATAGAACGCCATATCAAGGTTTCAGTTCGTTTATATCCAGCGGCTTTCCGCAAGTTTTGCGGCTTTCCGCGAGTTTTGCGGCTTTAACGAAGTCGACAATTCACCGAGTGCATTTGTTGACCGACAAGATTTAACTATTAAAGTGGGAATGCTTCCAAAATGTTCTCGTAGATGAAGCGCATTTTAATTTAAGTTTCATCAACAGGCTGCAACTGCAAAGGAAGAATATCTGCACATGTAAAATGTACAGTTGTTATTTGTAAAATTTACTACAAGTGCTACCTACATTTAATGCAAATGAAAATAGAAACACACTATTCAAAAGCAATTAACGAAGAGACGCAAAGGCAACCGCTATTATTTACTTCCCTTTTTGTGTCCACACACCACATCGCACACTGCATTTACTAACATCTTTTTTTGTATAAAAAAAAACGTTTTTTAAGAGGAGACTGAAAAAGATACATTTCGCAGGAAGCCAGTTCAGGCCGGCCAGATTCAATAACACACTCAAGTGACTCGAGCCGGCAATTTGCGGTCCACAAAAAAGGCCGCATTAACCGATGTTATTTCCGACGACAAAAGTGGCTTTTAGCTTTTTTACCTTTTCCCGGCGCGCGCGTCTCATTGCGCGGGAGCATGTTAGGGTTACCATACTAATAATGTTGTTTTCGGGACTTTTATTGAATGTGGATGCAGGAGACGCTTAAGACCATTTGAGTAGTTATTTTAAGAAATGAATATCTGTGGTACCAGTATGTTTTGTATTTATTGTATATTATACCGTTAAATTTTCAACTTTTCCTTCAAGTTACTTAATGATGAAAGGATTGGCGTAGAGGCATGGTGATTTGGATAAATTAAGAAAACGTTTTTTTGCAAAAGTAGTTTCAATACGTCTGGTATACCACAAGGATGTTATCTCCTTACTAGACCACACACCATTGTTATGATCTTGAACCATAACAATAAGGTGCTTCTAGTGCATTTTGAATATTTATCAGGATTATTGTCACTTTCAATTATCAGGTGCATCTTCTGCTAATTCATAGGATTCATGCATAAATATGCTTAGGTATTTTATCGAAATTTTAACATTAACACTACCCCGACATGGCTAAGTCCGGGGTTTCCCAGACTTGTGGTGTCACTAGCGCGGCGCATCTGTCCCGGCGCATCGCATGCGCGCGCGCGATTGTTGTGACAGTGCACTTTAGCACCGGCCGTTAATGTACCTTCTAATTTACTATGATCGACGCCTGCGCTTTGAACAACTACTCTATAAACACAGTATTGTTCCACTGAAATAGATGCGAATAGAGATACGCACATCAACTCTCAGAGATCTTTTACATTGCATTTATTATGCATCATCATCATCATCTCAGCCTATCGCAGTCCACTGCTGGACGTAGGCCTTCCCCAAAGAGCGGCAAAGAGCACGATCTCCCGCTTTTTTCATCCATCCACTGCCAGCCATCTTCCTAAGGTCGTCGGTCCATCGAGCTGGTTTTCAAACGGCAGAAATCTTTTATCCGAATCGGTCCTTAAAAATAAGTAGGTTTACCTACATACCTTCAATTGCCGAAACATCTGTACTAAACGATATGTTAGGTTACGCAGGTAGTAAAGTAAACTAAGTAAAGTATGCATATATACGTCCCACTGCAGGGCACAAGGCCTCACCTCAACTATGAGGTGGTTTGGGCAACACTCCACCACGAGGGCCCAGTGCGGATTGGTGGAGGGGTGTTGTAAGGCCAGTGACTAAACCTTACTGTCAGATGTTATCAAGCCGCCTTAAGGCCTCTGACTAGGCTTCACGAGTATCAAGCGATATTGGCCGGGACCAACTTTTAACGTGCCTTCCTCGTGATAAATGTCACTAGATATGGTCGGAATGGCCACCCATCCACTAACGACCGCGGCGTTGGTTGCTTAACTTTAGTAATCGATACCAAAGCGCTGCCGCCACTGAGCTACGAGCACCTCACGCAGGTAAAGTAGAAACTAGTGATTATATTTTTTTGTTTTTTGCGAGGTTTATTTATGTAGTAACTAGTTAGTATAGTATGTGTGCGAATGTACGCTGACTGGATGACTGAAATTGACGGCGAATTGACGTATGCCCTCTCTAGTAGTAACGCTACAAGACCGACTAGGTCTTGTGGCATTACACAGAACAGGGCGGTAACCACGAACCCTTAAAACAATCTCAAATCTGTCAAACATTATCAATTCTGTCAAATTTTGTATGAAATGACGTACCAAAATTGACAGATTTGACAACTTTGAGATTGTTTTTAGAGTTCATGGTTACCCCGCAGGGATCACGGAGCGTAGCGAGCTTTACTTGTTCTGTGTGGCACGTGAGCAATTAATTTTGAGGGCATTTTGAGATCTTTTACTAAATAGGTCTAGAATCATTTCCGTTCCACTTTATTATGTTTTTAGTTTTTATAAAAAAGCGTTTGGATTTCATGTAATTAATCAGTCAGATATATGTTTGTGACGTATGTAAGCAAGATGAATTGAAAACAAGCATACATTTAAACATAATAGTTGCAAATTGTTTGGTGTTTAGATTGGAGATTTGCCAAATATTAAACATACGTAGAACAGTTATTTTGCAGTCGAAACTGATTTAAAATGGCTATTTTATGATTGTGGTTCCATAAATAATGATTGATTGTACTTGGTAGTAACAGATGTTTTATTTCTTGTGCGTTGTGTGCGCCAAATTATTTAAAATCTATAAAATGATTACCTTACGTTATGTATAAGAGTTTTCTGTGCTGTAGAAAACATGATGAAAAACTTACTTTGTAAAAACATCCTTGATTAGGTATGTTTAAATATGTTCATGTTTAATGCACAAACAATTGTCCCTTGTGGAATTCGAACCCTCAACCTCCTGGTTTAGTCAGCCTTGATCAGACGACTAGACGACTGCGTTTAATGAATTTTATTAAAGACCTTTTTTGTGATTAACTTATTCGCACCTTAACTGGATTAATTCAATTTAGTTCTTTATTTACATAACTATAAAATATTCCACTAGTTTTGATGTCACCTCAATTTTTAATTAGCGATAACATAATTAACAAATTAGCAATATATTTGCTTTCAGACACGACAAACAACATTGCGGTAGTATTAAACACGAAAATAATAGAGTTATGAAATTAGGAATTTCCGTGAACGTAATGATCTCAAGTATTTTATACTTACTAGTTTTATATTGACCAATTGTACCATCAAGTTATTTATTAGATAATAATACTAATTACAGACTAAAATGGGCGATTCTAGTCGGCGATCATTTTAAGACATTCTATTTAGAGTTTGTTCTCTCGAAAAAGTCAAACTATTAACCATATTCTATGAAATAAACGATAATGATTTGATTTGATTTTGATTAATTTCCAATTTATGTTGAACTTTTTTTATGCACAGGTGCACCCGGTAGCCTGTGCATATATTAAAAACAATTTATATGAAAAAAAATACTTTCTGATCGGTCAATTAGCCCAGAGCCAATATCGAATTATTAAACTCATGCTTGTCAATGCTAAGTTGAGTGTTTTTATTTTTGCACGTAAAAAAGTTGTACCGGGCACAAACTGCGGGCATTTTAAATAACTATAGTAAATATCCTGTGACCTGTCCATGGCAAAAGCGCAGTTTTTACGTGCTTATTTATTTTGGCCACCAGAAAAAAAAAAATGTTCAGATTTACTACAGTTATATTTTACAATCCTGTCTGTAACTATTGTCGTAAAAAACTATTCCAATTTCCAAAAAATTCCAAAGTATTTTTATTTATATAGTAAAAGATTTGAACATCAATATTAGCAATAGCAAGAGCGAAACCGTTCTTTAAATCATTCTATTTAAAGGACAAAAGTAAAAGGGACATAATCCTTATTGCTGTTTTATTTGATTTCTGGCTAAAGTGAATATGATCAGAATTTTCAATTAAGGCGGGAAACACAGCGGTGGAGCGTGGAAGGATAAATGTCCGCATTGAGTGGAATAAATCATTTTGACGTGATGTGCGTGAATATAGCTCGCTTTTAGTTTTACGACTTGCTTTCTTTATAAAAGGGGAAAGGTGTTCCCTGTGGTCATTAAAACTAATTTTAGTTAATTTGAGTATTATGTTACGTTACAGTTGTAAAAGCATAAAAGTTTAGCGACTGAAAAACAGAACTGATGGCATATTTTCAGAAAAGATTATAACTTTCTTTTTCTTTCTTCACGTATAGTTCAAAGAAAAGCCTAAAGGTACCGTAAACGTTTTTTTAAGCAATATTTTTGAAGCTTTGAAAGTAAGATCGTTGTTACGAGGTACTGGACAGTAAATTTGGCCAGGGCCGTGTCTCTGCACTCCCAGAATCGAGACATTTTACACAAGATCGTTTACTGGATCGATTCTAACCGGGAATCGAACCCGAGGCCCTTTTCGCTCGAGGCGAATCTCTACACCACTTTACCAATCGGGTTATCTCGAAGGCACAGTGATGATAAGTTATTGTTAACTTAAATTCTATGCTAAGTTGTCAAATTTGAGGACCGTCGTTGTTTCTGATTTTTAAGTATAGCACTAGTGTGCCTTGACTACAAATCAGTAGTGTATTCAAGTGCCTTGACTACTTAGCTTAGGATCAGAGCAATGTGAGTATGTTTTTTTTTTTCTTTAATCTGTGATTTTATTTAAACCAGTGCCTTTTATTCATCTTCTTTCTTTCATAGCTAAGGTGGTTTAATTTTATTTATTTTTATATATTTTATATCCTGTTTCATTTCTACTTTTATGAATTTGCAGAATGTGTTCTTTCTTTATTTCCAAAATTTTTATATTTACTTTTTATTTATGTACATGTTGTTTACTTTTTATTTACTTTATTTACTTTTTATTTATGAGTATGTTTTGTTGTCCAATGACCAATATACTATTAAAAGTGATTTCTATAAACATTGTTTTTTAGCAATAACCAAGGTTAGAATAGTTTGTTACGGGATTGCTACCATGTACCTTATTTTTGAGTTTCCGATATTTCGGCACTGTTGCAAGCGCCATGATCACGGAGTAACTATCGGGAACTCAAAAATAAGGTACATGGTAGCAATCCCGTAACAAACTATTCTAATGTTAGTGACCATGAAAGTTTAAAACAATAACCAAGGGTTTTATAAGATTATTAAAGATTTTGAAAAAAATTGACCGCCTCAAACGCTGGCTTCGACAGGGAGAAACACTTGAAAGATTTCGTCTGGTCAGCTAACGTCTCTGTAGCTTCGTTGGAAAAGCACTCACCCGGTATGCGATGGTCGTGGGTTCGGGTCCCACCTGAGGCGGTGGTAAAAATCTAAAGTATCTAGTTACTTACGATTCGAACAAGCCAGTTGAGGACGAAGGCTGCGGTGGAGTAGTGCGTGCCGTAGTGGAAGGGCGGAGTAGACTCGTGCTCCCACGTGTTGTACCGCTCCTCGAAGTACGCGCGCCGGCTCGGGTTCAGCGCTCCGATTGGCTGTTGGATAGTCAAAGCTAGACAAACCTTCTTAACCTTGTTAAGTCGTTGACTGCCAAAAAACTAGACAATAGAAAATATATTGTTTTGGGCTCACCGGTGAGCCGCGTGGCGCTTAACGTGCTAATACTAAACCTCACAAATATCTTCCTCAAGCGCTAAGTATGATACGTTTGGCACCTAGCGTGGAAACCCTCTGATATCTACACACATACTAATCTACAATAATAGGTTATCCTTTCGACGGTTATAAAGTTAAACAAGTTATCTTTATGTCATGACTGTTTGTGCCATAATAAATATAAAAAAAAACTCGAGAAGGCTATTCTCATTGGGAAAGGACAGGCCAAAAGACCACCTGGCCGAAAACCAGCAGGTACGTTGTTTAGTCAGACATTGGTAAAAACTCTGGAAGTGCCGTTCCACGAAGCATTCAGACGGTCGCAGGGTTGTTATCACTGGAGACGGCTCATCATCGAGGTGACTAAATACATGGGGTCATGATTCTCAACCACTGAGGGACCGACTTGGAGGAGGAGTGACTATTTTTTTGCTTACATTGAGAGAAGTTTGAAACTATGCCTTTTTGCAACGGGTGGAGCGTGCGTTTAATAATCATCCACTCTACTACTACTACTGCTACTACTACTAAAAGCACCCGTCAGATAGTGTTATGTGGTCTGTGGCAAAACGATTCAACGGGTTCATTCAGCTCACCATTGCGAATTT
The DNA here is from genome assembly GCA_950371115.1 of Anania fuscalis. Lineage (NCBI taxonomy): Eukaryota > Metazoa > Arthropoda > Insecta > Lepidoptera > Crambidae > Anania > Anania fuscalis. The sequence continues at coordinate 1,097,962 of OX493344.1, read as the reverse complement.
ATGGCCTGAGTGAGGTTTACTGAAGGTTTAGTTTTGATAGTAATTTTTTCCAAATTCTGAGGTCAAATACTTATTTTTTTGTGAGAAGGGCATTAAAGGTTAAGAAAAAGACCTACACCATTTGTAACGAGTTATTTATTATACCGATAGTTTATTACAAGATAGCCATAGCTTTAATTACAATTACATTAACTAAACTTACAGCCAATAACGGATCTACTTTTTAAATTTTGAAACTTTATAGGTAATCTATATCGGGTGTAAAAAAAGACTTAACGAAGCCGAATACTACATATTCTACGTATTATTACGATCATTTTTTTCTTTTACACTATACCTGGGAAATGACGGGTTACCGAGTTATTGACAGTCAAAGTTACAATTTTTTTTCATAGATTTTTTACAAAATTGACTTCTGTTTGATAATTCTAAACTTTTTTACAAAGTAACATGATCCGCTTACACACACAGGCATAGTCTGTGGCGTGCGCGCTTAACATTGCGGGTTAGAAAAAAGTTATTTTTTTTGATACCCAAAAATAAAAGTCATTTCCCAGCAATTATTTTTTTTGCATTCTACTTGGTTTTATGTGTAGAATTTATGGTTTAAGGCTTCGTTAAGCCTTTTTTTACACCCTGTATAATCTAAGACAATCGCATTCCGAATTAAATATTATTAGAAGTAACATGATTGTCTTGTTAAGGTATGCCTGTATATTTATCCTCCATAGTCAATCGATGTGCCAGTTAAACAAATGATTGTTTGATACGTACTTTGGACAGGTCTCTGTAGTTGGAGGGCTGGCTGAGGTCCAGCTCCTCGCTCTCGTAGTTGGTGAGCACCCACGGGAACACCGGGTACTGGTTCAAATCGTTGTACGTTCGTCCTGTTGGAAGATACAATTTTTTTTACTAAAAGTCAATTCATTTGGCTCGAAATTGGTTGCCAGGCAGACATAGATAGATTAGATACTCTTATTGCACACCAAACAAAGAAGTTACAGTTGATACAGATAGAGTTACAGTTGAGTTCTGTATAGAAAGATGTACAATTTAGGCGATCTTATCGCTGAGAGCGATTTCTTTCATACTTTTGAGTTTTACTCATAGAAAGATGTAAAATAATAAACCTGTCAAGTCGCCATACAAACTTTCGGTTGATTGTACGTTGATTATTAAATCGACCATAAGTATCACAGTTTGATGGTGTTTGCAACCGTAATTTTTTGCAAAAGAAAAACTAACAAGTGGAGGACATTCTTTACGTGCCTATTATTGAGAGAAGCAAACAGTTTCAAACGGTTTAAAATATTTTTAGTTTCTTTATAAGATATTATTTCGTGATACTCCTTGAAATCGCCGACTCGATACAATTATAGTATAGTTAATATAATTCTCTGATAGATTGATGCTAAGGTCATGTTCCGCAAATTTCTCTAACGTTTGTTTGGCTTCGTTACACGTTACAATGATAATGTCAACTACCATTCGCCTAATATTTACGCGGTACGTACTACGTAGATAGTACCTATACAACGTGTAATTTATATAAGTACTTTATTACGACCGAACCTTTATGTTTCACTTAATGTCATAATTATAATAATGTTGGTTCTTAAAATGTACGAGTATTACGACCGAACCTTTATGTCACACTTAATGTCATAATTATAATAATGTTGGTTTTTAAAATGTACGAGTAACTTCATCTAAAACATATTTCCAAAAGAAAGAAAACGGGTTTTTCCCCCCAAAAACTGTTTACGTCTGTCTGGTTTCTGTGATCACCAATTAAACTTATTAGCAGCTTATTTACAAAATCATTCATCCTATGATGGATGACAGTTGCTGCGTCAATCAACAGCAGTTATAAATTTGCATGATAATCAACCGAGAGTCAGTAATATTATCATTTAAAAAAGTTTTACTGTAATCGACAGTCATTTGTTTTGTAAGAGAGTACCACGTGTTACTATCAGCATTCTCTATGCTCAACTGTATTCTGTCAGCAAATTTGTGCAACAATTAACTTGCTATGATTATAGCTAGGTTACCCAGCGGTTAGCAACCTAGCCCGATGACGCTCCCCAGCGACAATCGTGCGGCGCGCAAACCATAGCGGCCCACTTGCGGCTTGCGAAACCGTTTCAAAACAAATCCTTCGGGTTCCCTTGACATTTTATTGGTTCATAATTTAGTAATGACACCATTGAAAGTTATAAAAAATGTAGCTACAATTAAAAAAAATGCTGAAAGTGAAACCTACGTAACTCTATTGGCATATTGTTAGAGACTTCCTTAATCATTGATTTAACGGTTTGTTGTTCAATTTTTATAGAACTGAATAAGGTATGACTTATCTAATCTATACGTGTGTAGATTTTAAGTATATTATAGTGGTCTAGCACTTAGCATAGAGCAACTAAATGCTCACAAGAAAATACAGTTTAGGCAGCAAATATCACACATTTAAGTTTTTCTTACCAGACGTGTTTATTGAAAATATTAACGTAGGTAGGTACCTAACATAAGCGAGTAAAATAAAGTTATTTACGAGTAAGTCATCTTAGGAAGTGTTCTATTTTATGTTTTATTTATTTTCTCTTATGTTTTTCCGTCAAAATTGTTTTTTCCTGTTCTGAAAATTTGCCTGTGGCCAGGTAGATAGCTAACATTTGCATTTCAATATTATATTATCAACGAAGTAATATATAAGTAAATGATTATCAAGTATTATTTACATTTTCATGACATGAAAATAACAATACCTATTTATAAATATTGCAACAACATCACATACATTGCTCTGATCCTACGGTAAGTAGCTAAAGCACTTGTGTTATAGAAATCAGAAACAACGACGGTACCACAACACCCAGACCCGAGACAATATAGAAAAGTTCGTTTCCTACATTGACCCGACCGGGGATCGAACTCGGAACCTCAGAGATGGCGACACCATATTAGTCCGGCGTGCTCGCCTCTCGGCTACGGAGGTCGTCATTTATGTAATACATGGGTATTTTAGTTGTTGTCGGATAAAAGTTCTATACTTCGATGTTATTAATCAAGATATCTCTTCGGCAATTAATCTACTATAATGATATAATATAAATGCATCTACGGCACGTGGACTATAAATCCGTTGCCAAGAGAGATACCCATTAACTGAGATTATGTTAATCGCTCGTTATAATACTTAATCGAAGGATTACACACATTTTGCTTTGATATTAATTTGTCATCTGCTACGATCAATGCCTGTCGAATTAAGCGATATTTCATGCCAATTACATTGTTACTAAGTTGTACTAAGTTAAGTTTTGTTATATTTCAGATCATGCTGTCGGTTTTATTTAAAATACGGTCGACACCATAGTAGAATATGTTGACACTTACTAGTACATAATAAAAATAACATTAAAAAGCATATGAATTAAAAACGATTCCATTGTACAAGCGCTTTATTATTGAAATGTAATGTAAATAGTAAATACTAAAACAGATGTTTTACTGTTACAAATTGTTCATTCTAGAATTGTCTGCGTTTATTTCAATTTTTTTTAAATCGATTACAGTCGTGTCACTATAGTACAGGGGATAGAAGACGATCTACCAGGAAATTATAACTGGCAAGAAGTTCGAGCGTCTGCACAGTGCACACTAAACTTTGACCTTAAGTGATATTATTTAATACGTAAACAGCGTCCGTCGTATGATATCGTATCAGAGCGGTCATTATCTGGCGTTTGCAAGCAGCATCTGTCCTATTGTTGTCGTCACGTGACCACGTCCACTTTTCCCGCTCGCAGATCAGGCGGGTCACTCGTCAAACGCTTGCCAACTTTCGCAGTCGCACGATTGAATCGCCAAGAAAGAAAAAACGCACACGCATGAAATTAAAACTTTAAAAAAAGAATCTGTGTCTCCAGAACCAAAGCGAAAGTGTTTCGGATCGTCGCGGTCGTAGTCAGTGTGAAAGAGACTGTGCGGTTGTGTTCCTTCGCCTATAGGTACGTACAGTGTTCAATAGAAAATAGTGTACAGTTTGCGCGCCAAAACAAAACAAATGACAATAACGTGTGTCGTGCGTGAGTCAGGTGTGACGAATAACGGCTGATATGCTGATGAGGAAGAAAGTTATGGAGGTACTGAAAAGGTAAAATGTTATTAACTTTTAATAACAATTAGCAGCGCTGTTTATGATTCAGCGAATGATTCCCTTTCGCGTGAAAACAAGAGTGCATAATATAATATGTACCTACTACCATTGAGTTCAATATATATCAATGCCTACTACAATTAAGTTGATAGATGGTACCAGAAACTTGCATCTTTTCTATTCTTTATAAAATCATAATATGTTACAACAAGTAGGCAAGTGATTGTCAAGTAGTATTAAAATTTATGTCTCAGTTATATGTAAAATGGATTTATATCTTGATTAATAAATACTTATATACTAATAATTAAATCATTCTAATGACAGCAGACGTAAAATGCTTTAAAACCCTAAAGAACATCTATTATCTTATCCCTCAATCTCTCATTCACACAAAAAGCCAAAATCATTGTTATGAATCATATATGATACTATTAAACTATGTAGTTAAGACTTGTCCACACAAGGTTCGAATTTTGTCGTGGTGGAGGAAGGAATTCAGTTCGCTTTGGAGATGCTTCTTGTGGTATGCTGTAGGTAAAGGGGGCTGTTTCTGGGCTCCGTGCCTCTCATACTCCCTTAGTAGACGTATGTTCGCGGGGGAAGATAAGTCCTTAGTATTTTAGTGCGTTGCTTATCTTACATAGCTAAGGCGGAACTGAGAGTGATTACTATGGCTTTGGTCCTTGGATTAATTAGTAGTTACAGTGTTATTTATAGTAAACCTGGTAAAGGTTGCAGGACGACGCTGGATGCAGGCCGCTTCCAATCGGCCGATCTGGAAGTCACTGGGGGAGGCCTACCTATGTTCAGCAGTGGACGTCCTGTGGCTGAGATGATGTGTTATTTATGGCAATGGAAAGCATCTAGGTTTTTAATCAGCCCACATAGTGCCGCCCGTCGTTGTCTGTCATTTGTTTTTTTTTTGTTTTTGGGTATAAATATGTTTGGTTTACAAAATAACATTTCTTTCTATCCTTTACAGCATTTCAATTTTAATCAAATCTGATAGCATAATGTTTGGGTAACCAACGAACAGCGTTCTTAGCGAGCCTTATTTCGTTTCACTTTCTAACTTGTAGTTACAAAACCGTTGTAACAATAAATTGGTTGAATTATGACACCGATATCGATTTTATCGGTTCGCCTATTTTAATACCTACGTCATAAACTCAGAAAATATATTAATGTAAGTATTGCATTTGTATGTTTAATACAAGCACAATCTTTACACCTGTGACTGTTTGGCTGAACGGTTTCCGGACCATTGCTCAATAACTCTTTTCACCGTGTTTATATATGATTAGGTTAATTCTGTTTTTTTATATAATACCATTATAAAATGCTAATATGCGTGCTGAGGCATAAACCATAAATAAATAAATAATGGACAACACTTATGTTATAGAAATCAGAAACAACGACGGTACCACAACACCCAGACCCGAGACAATATAGAAAAGTTCGTTTTCTACATTGACCCAACCGGGGATTGAACCCGGAACCTCAGAGATGGCGAATATACAGTCCGGCGTGCTCACCTTTCGGCTACGGAGGTCGTCAATATATACTATTTAGAAGAATCCGATTTAGGTAATTTAATGATAAATGCGATATAAAGAAGTGTAACAATGTTATCACAGACAGTGATGTATGATGATGAGTATGATGACACTCTTGACAAACACTTTACATCATCATCATCATCATCAGCCCACACTAGTCCACTGCTGGACATAGGCCTCTCCAATTGCACGCCACTCTGCACGATCCACGGCTACTCTCATCCAGCTCCTGCCAGCAACCTTGCGAAGATCGTCACTCCATCTAGTCTGAGGGCGTCCCACACTACGCTTGCCGACACGTACACGTAACACTTCACATACAACTACCTAGGTATATGGGCCTTATCATAACGTTTACGGCGAAACAATTTCAGTTATCTTATAAATCATGGAACTGCAAGCGTAACAATGCAATAGGATAAAATCAGACATAAATAATTTCCACATACCATGCTCTACCAAGAAAACGAGGTGTATTTTAATATGCAATATATTGTAAATTTTTGTTTTTAGCAATTCCATGCAAGGTTAATTGAAGATAAATAACACTTGAAAAAATCATCGACCTCAGGTGGTCGATGATTTTTTCAAGTGTTATTTATCTTCATTGCAATATATTTTTAACAAGAGTTAGTAGCTAGCAACAAACTAAACAACCGGCCAAGTGCGAGTCGGACTCGCGTACGAAGGGTTCCATACCATTATCTAAAAAACAAGAAAAAAAACACGGTTTTAGTATGAGAGCCCCCTTAAATAATTATTTTATTCTGGTTTTTAGTATTTGTTGTTGTAGCGGCAACAGAAATACATAATTTTTGAAAATTTCATATGTCAACTATAACGGTTTATGGGATACAGCCTGTTGACAGACAGACAGCAGATTCTTAGTAATAGGGTTCCATTTAACCCTTTGGGTAAGGTATGGAACCCTAAAAAACCATCGTGGTGAAAACTGCACTTATAGCACACACTGGATTTATAATAGGATAGAAATATAGTCATGATTCAAAAGACCTAGTCTGCCTCAGTAACTAAAACACATTGGCTATCATTTCTTTCAGCCAGGATCTTCTTGTTCATAAGTCTTCTTGTACCTACGTTTCACGACCGAGCAGCTAAACTATTATTGGCAGACCAGACGTAAGTCATACTTACGTGACGTTTATCCAAATTAATCGACCGTTTCCCTATTATCGGCGTACGATTAAACTGTCAAGTTCTAACGTCGTGTGGGTCGCGGAAAAAAGTGACCACGAAACCATTATCTCAACTAGTGACTATTCTAACTAGTCGATTGTCTCGGCTAATTGGCGCATTTGCATCGTACGAGTTGCCGGTTGAGGCGAAATAAGGAATTCCTTATTAAAGTAGGCGATTTGCGAATTGATCAGTAAGTAAGCAGTCTCAGTTCCTATTGTATGCAAATACAAGATTTCTTAGATGAAGGTATGACACGAATGTCATACTACGGTAAAAACACTGTCTTAGTACTTAAGCGGTTTCGGTCGGCTACCCTTTCCTCTTAAAGGAGGATAGAGGAAAAACCAGTAAAATATGAAGTAAAACTATAAGATAACATGATAAGAGTTATTGATACCATATTTTTTTTGCTAAATATTTACAGAATTCAATTGCAGTTTCTGAATGACACAGAAAGTTGCTGTCTTGCTGTTGCTTCCTCTATCGCACTACCCAGTGGTAATCAAACCACTACAAAAAAGAAAGACTAGGGTTAAACACTTGTCTAAAGATTAGTAAACCAATTAAAAATGTTTGTTAATATACTAATGTCTCGAATGTCTGATGTGTCAACATTTCAAATTGGTTAACTAATCATTAGACAAGTGTTTAAACCTAGTCTATATTTTTATAGTAAGGCCTAATATGTTTATAATAAAGAAAAAAAACGATAAGGAATAAAGGAATTCTGTTTTTTTTTTCAAAAAAGAAAGTCAGATGTTTCATAAAAGTAAAAAGTGTTGAATGAAAGATTCGGAATATTTCAACATATAGATAGTTGTAAATAGCATGATAGATTTGCCAAAGAAATATGAAAATGCTCATTTTAACTGGTTTGTAGGTTAATTTAGTAAGGACAATCTGTTGTAAAAAACACCATTTTATTTCGACAAATTCAACTAAATGTTTCGGTTAAATGTCAATGCAAAAAGGTTGAGAAAGTTGGTCTAATTACACCGACATTTGATAAGATATTATTGTGTAATGTTCATTTCATGAAATTTCTAAATAGATAAATAATATAATACACGGGAAGGCTTATTTTGAATCTATGTATAGCATAGTAATAAAAATTGTTTTCAGTGGTGGGTCAGTAACTAAAGAGGTTCATTCAAATATTGAATTTAAAAACGTCTTTACGCAAATAAATAAAAAAAGTTGTAAATATTCCCTTGAATACAGATACGTACAGGCTTAGATTTCTCGCATCTCATCACCAATATGGCCATTGTAATTGTAATACAGAACTATTTTCAAATTAAAGATAAATAAAAGAAAATATAATAGTAAATAAATATAAAACCTCTATTCAATAGTATATAGACTCATGAGATATTGACAGTTAGGCAGATCATTTGAATACAGTAACTAGCCCCAGATTTGCATAGCTTAGGAAAAAATACTGCGTTGTTATTATAGATTTTCCTTAAATATATTATCCTTACTTCGTAATATCATTGTTTGCTATATGAACAAGGTCGAGTTTTATTATAAACCTGACTTATTTTATGAAATATATTTTATAAAACAGCAAAAAGGAGGTCACCAAAATCGGGCCATTTAATGTACCGAGGTACACTTTATTGAAAAAAATACTCTATAAAACGCTGAATAATATACAAGGCTTACCTTTTTTTGTTAGTCATTCGGAAAAGGCAAAAAATAAAAAATTCAATTTGAAAAAAAATACGCCATTTTAGACCCTGTCTATGATCATTATTAATCTGTGTTAAGACTTTATCTGGTATAGATCCCAAGCGCCGCGCCGCTATACGTAATTTGTGTCCTAAGTATCGGTTACACTAAACAACCAAGTCACTTAAATCGATCGAAAAGTAATAAAAATTAACACTGACTTTTCGGAAAAAGTAAACGACGCTAAGATTTTTTTGCACTCGCACTAGGCCCTCTGTACTGATAAACAAAAAACTGAAAATGTCAACTTATCAGCTGTCAGTCAGGCTGCTGTCCTGTCATTATCATTAAGCACCCCGAAACGTCAGAAAAACGGAAATAACATTTTGTCACCATATATTGTATTTTGACGTTTTGTTGTTTGCAAAGAGACAATATTGATTTCCGAAACAATACTATTTTTTTAATCTTTTTATTGTTTTAAGCCATCAAATTATGTATTTAGGTAAATAGACGACATGTGATATCTAGTTGTAACTAATTAAAGAAGCAAAATGATAACTATGATAAGTGTTTTGGAATCCTCGAATTTTTCTCTACAGTTTGGTATCTATGTACCTCGAGGTACAAATATGGCCAAAGTTGTATTGACCTCCTTTAAATTATGACAATAAAGAAGTAATAAGCGGAGGCTAGTTAATAACACTAGTACCTAACTGCAACTTTTTTCTTAGTGCATACCTACCGCACGATGTTACCTACGATATTTTTGAAGCAATATCACTTCCCTGCGATTCTGTCCGCGCTAATGTCAAGTTGCTATAAACTTTTATGACCCATTTCACCCACATATTAGGATTTAGGGATAGGTTTTTAATAAATGCTTTCTCATTGCAACATAAGAGTACCTATTTAAGTGATATTTTATCCTTCAACTTAACTCTAAAATGTCCACTATTCTAGCTAGCCTACAATTCGTTTGTATGTCACGGTACCATTTTAAAGTTAGATCACCACATTTTGCCGATATCATTTACATCATGTAACGGTGACATAATAGGGTACGTCACTTGTAGAGTGTTAAACGTGTTAATTTTATTTGAAACAGTATTGGCCCAACTTGTAGAGAGAGAGAGAGACGCATCATGCATACTTTGTAAGTAAAAAAGTACAGAACGATTTGCCAATCTGTTCAGTATAAGTAACATGACCATATAAGTTGAAAAAGCCGTATACACATTTTAACTATTCGTAGGTATTTGCTTTTGGTACCGCCGCGTCGTTGTTTCTGATTTCTATAACACAAAGGTCAACCTTAGGATAAGAGCAATGTATGTGATGTCGTCAGCCATACGTGACGGAGCACAGGATAGTATGGATTGTGATGACGTTTTAACCTAAGTACCTACCTATACCTACCTACATTGCTCATTGCTCCAAAGCTATGAATATACATTAAGCAAAGAAATATAGAATAAGCTGTTATAAGCTGACTTAATACCTAAAGGTAGAGAATATTTACCTATTACCACTAAGATAAGTCATATTTGAGGACTGTCGTTTCCTTGAAGCCAATTGACGCTAGAATTCAACCAGTAGTAATTAGGCAATGTCTATAAGGTTCAAAAAGTTGGTCTGCAATAATATAAACCTTTTTCCTACTCGTTAAAAACTGGTTTGGGAGGCAAATGTTCCTTCGATCAAAGGAAACTGTGTCCGTCATGATGCCAAGTGCAACACTGCAATTTATCTAAGACTCCAAACATCTATCGCCCTAACTGCACAAGACTATCTTTTTACCGATAAGAAATCCTAAGTTGCAGTCCAGGGTCAGGTCCGGTTGCCGAAGGGACAGCAGTAGGTTATGCAGGATAACTTAAGGCGTCTTTAGTCACCGCCAGCCTCCTTGCATATCCAGTAGGGGGAGTCCGGGATAGTTTACCAGAGGGAAGACAAAAGCTACTGCTCTTGTTTTTGTATAACTACGCATTCTTCTTCTTTGCGTGTTTACTCAGGCTTTTCATATATGTGAGGACCAAAACTCAGCCACTGATATAGCACTATCGGTGGCCTTGTAAAGATTCTCGCGTGTGCAGGTGTAGGGACACGCAGGACATATTACTACGCATTGTGTTGGTGCAATTCGCGGGAGAGGGACGAGGAGAGCGCATGACTTCTGAAGTCACCCTCCTCTAATCTCCGGGTAAAATTAACTTTCTCTCCATATTGCCAGCGGCGTCTATTAGCTGTCGGTAAAAAAGTAAAATATGCCTATGTACGTCCCACTGCAGGGCACAGGCCTAAGCTCAACTATGAGGTGGTTCGAGACATACTCCACCACGCAGGCCCAGTGGGGATTGGCAGATGGGTGTTTTAAGGCCAGTGATTAAACCTGTCAGATGAAATCAAGCCGCCGCAAGGCCTCTGGCTAGGCTTCACGACTAATATCGAGCGATGAATAGCATAGCTATCTGTGTAGGCATTAAATTCCAAAGATTATACAGTCAACAGTACCAACCTGCAATAGTGTTCAGGAACATGAGGTACTCAAAGTTGGAGATCTCCCGGCGCTGCCACTTTTGCGTCATGTTGGAGTTGCGCATGAGTTGCCGCGGGGACATCATCGACGCGCGTCTGCAACAAACAGAATACATTTATTAGTTTCATCATCGTCATCATCCTTTCATCCCCGCCCACAAAATAAACGGAAAACGATAAATAATAATAAATGGTAGTTATTTGAAATTACTGGTAAGAAGAGACCGTATTTCTTGCCAAATTTCATGATTCTACGTCAGTAAATAGCTTAAGGCATATTACGCTATGCTATAGGATTTGTATAATAAGTTTCCAGGTTTGCAAATATGTGAGATACATGGCCGAACCTTTTGACTAAGTTGAATTTAGTTTATGATTATCATTATGTAACTATTAAAAGTCAAATTATTTACCAGCAAATTACAAATCAAGTCAATAGCTGTTTCAAACGTTTCGTAGAGGCCATCTTTGCCAATTTTTATCAACCACATAGGTACGTTTGCTTTATAAATACTTACAAGTAGAAGTAGCTAATTCTGTTTACGTTTCATACGACTGTTTTTTAGTAAAAAAAAAAACCACATTAATTGTTACATCTACTTACACTATCTGTTGACTAGATGTCGTGTTAACAGTCAATTAGAGTTAATATGCGTTACAATGGCATTAGCAGAAAGCGTCCAGAGATAGACAGAATCCAGCAGGCTTACTCCCCACTTTTACCCGATTTTCAGCCAATCTTATTACATTGTATAAAATCTGACAAATCAACTAAAGACATTGATTTTTTTAGAGTAAAGAAGGTAGGGAAATAGGTTTCTAATAAAATAGGTTTACATTATCTTCCCCAATTGCCATTCCAATTAGAAGCCGCGATGACTAATAACCAAAGGGTTCATCTAACGTCTTTGCTCAGCCCATGGAGCTGATGGAGCACATATGTTCTGATGTTCTACAAAAATTCCGCCATCACTTAATCTGCGACTGTACTATTTTAGTATGGGTTAGAGTTTACATTGTCACTTCATACTTAATGTTAGTAAAAAATCTCAAACATATTTCAGAGATATAGCCCGTATTTCTGCTCTTAAGGCGGCCGATGGCCTAGCCTAATCAAGCAGGTGACTAAAACGTGAACGTGAAGTAAAGTGTGCCCACTGCACCTACCTACATTAAGTTTTTGATCAGGTTTCAATGAACGTGTCTCCGTGTTGACAATGCACGTGGGTATTTGTTTACAACCTGATAAGGTGTTCGTCAAAGTTTTGACTCTGATTAGAGTATAGTAAAAATATTCGTTGCCAGTAGGGTTGAAATTGTAAACCAATCCATATACTATTCGACAAACAAAAAAAGTGCTGAAGGGTGGCGCTACTTGTCTCCACCGAACACTTGTAGCAGTACTTAAAATGTTAGTTCCTATTTTGGTCACCGCTATTTTTACGTGACGCCAAGGGTACATGCGCTTCAAAACTGAACTTCATACTTACCTAACTCTTGATTTTACCATTCGATTAGTAACAACTATCTCTGTTGAATGATGTAACCTCATATTCTAAGGAACGTATTTAATAATTACTAAATCATTTGTAATCTTCATGGAACGTCAATTATAGAATAAACAACGTTAATCATAGAATGCAATTGTTTATCGTTAACAAAGATCAAATATCTCAATCATGGCATGAAATAAAAAGTGATAAAGTTACAAGTAAATGTAAAAAGAACACATCAATTCGCGTCGGCTATTCTATTTTTGGTAATGTCAGCATTTTCAGGTATTAATTTGTTTTTATATATGAAAGCCTACTTCTCGTGACAGCACCTTTACCCACTAAAATTTGATTATTACGATAAAACAGTATGTAACGTACATCGACTGCTTGCTCTTCCAATATACTGTGTGGTAATAGTTCCATATGAATTTAAGCAATACGTGCTCTTACGGTAAGGGCTAAGTAGAAATCGTCGTAACGGTTTTGGTAAATATTGGTGTCACTTTAACGCTATTCGAGGTCACATTTAAATAGCCTAACGGATTATAAGTGATGTCTTGTAACCGAGTCAAGAAGTTCAATGACCATTATGACACGACGAGAAAATTAATGGTAAATTTTCCTGGAAATCTTACGAATTGAAAGATGGGACGGGATGGGTCATGGCCATGGACAATCTTTTTACTGTCGGGTGAGCAAACCATTTGCCACGTCGTGCTTATAACAGCAGAAAATGGATTTCGCTTTTAGGTGCTTCATTCGTAGAATTCTATGCAAGGGTTAAATTTTCTACAAGACTCTCTCAAAGTGTTTATTTTATTACGAGAATTTGTCGAAAAAACTACTTTTGACGAGTTCAGAGAGATTATTTCAAATGTATCTATGAAGAGTATACAGAGTGTAAAAAAAGGCATAACGAAGCCTTAAACCACGAATTCTATACATAAAACCAAGTAGAATGCAAAAAAAATAATTGCTGGGAAATGACTTTTATTTTTGGGTATCAAAAAAAATAACTTATTTCTAACCCGCAATGTATAGCGCGCACACCACAGACTATGCCTGTGTGTTTAAGCGGATCAATTTTTGTTTGTAAAAAAGTTTAGTATTATCAAACAGAAGTCAATTTTGTAAAAAATCTTTGAATAAAAATTGTAACTTTGACTGTCAATAACTCGGTAACCCGTCATTTCCTAGGTATAGTGTAAAAGAAAAAAATGATCGTAATAATACGTAGAATATGTAGTATTCGGCTTCGTTAAGCCTTTTTTTACACCCGATATATAAAACGGGCTTCTGCTTGTGATCTTATATTTGCATCACGTCACGTTGACTGTCAAAACTACCCTAATTTTTACCACTACATTTAACAAACATTCAAAGCCCCAAAAATGAGAAGGAATAAAAATATATAACGCTGTTTATTTGTTTTATTCATAGCGGTCAAGATTAGTCGTGCGTGCGTGACCACAAAAAATGTTTTTTTTACGAATACATAGGTTAGAATTTTTCATCATGGCATGTCTCTACAATTCTACATAGTACATACTCAAACAGGTACCTACATATGTTTAGTATATAAGTGACTACACACATTTTGACTCCTTTCGATTTCATAAGGACAAGATCCTTTCGATTTCGTAACAAGATATTTTTAACTAAAATCGAAAAAACAAAAGCAACGTGTTGCCCAATTTGATGCAAATATGTAATTTAATGGTTTTTATTTACTGAGGTCATGACACTCAAGACATGACCCAGAGCAAGGCCTCGCGGAAACACAAACACAGAAGGAGAGCTATGTCGTAAAAGCGGACATTCGAAACTAACTTCGGCAGCCTCCGATAAAACTGCTGGTGCTCGAAACAATGATGATGACATAATAAATTGATTTAAATGTAGTAGGATTGTTGGAAGGAAAGAATCGTTTCAGTCATAAAAATTAAATTAAAGTAAGTAATAAGTTTTTAATTCCACTAAAAAAGAAACTTGTAAACATTTCTGACATAATAATTAATTAAAATTACAGATTATGCTAGTTAAACTGTATAAATTAAATAACGATTGCTGGACATAGTTACACCTGAGCTTGCAATCCGATATCTATCAGCTTTTATTATCTAACCACCGACACACAGCTAAGCAACAAGACTCGTAGAAAGTCTATAGATCGAATTTCTACTTTAAATTTAAGCTGATCTTGTTACAAATAAACGTAATTAATTCGTAAGCGGCTAAAACATGGCGATATCGCAGTGAGCACGCTGCAAGCTCGCCACGATATCGCCACGCTGTACAATTTATTTATTTATTTAAACTTTTTTGCACAGATTTTTAAAAATCACAATATGGTGGACTTAATGCCATTGGGCAATCGGTAGGGTCTAAATCATGACCTGCGGAAGAAGACATCATACTGTCGTTATCATCTCTGACAAATAAGTTTGTTGTGACCAGCCTCATAATTATTTTCGTTCATGAATTTTATAGCTATATCTTAGCTTAATCTAGATGTCATTTTCGTAAGTTCCGCATGCGGCGCGTTCGCCGCCAGTGTGTCAAGGGCGCGCGGGCGACGACCGCGCCGCGCCGTCTGCGCCCGCGCACCCTGCTGACTACGCACTGTCGTACTAATTGTTATTGCAAATCAAGTATAGTATACTTGTAATACTTATGTTTTAAAATATTTGGAGTACTGAAATCATTAAGGTCATCTACTAAATAAATTAACTGAGTTTGTTGCGACGCTTCTTCTCAACACCAGGTGATATGTAGTCCCGAAGCGGTGGTAGGGATAAGTTATATTTTAGGACGTGTATAAGTGCTCGGAAGAGGGCCTATATCTTTTTAATATATAAAACAAAGTCGTGTTTGTTCTGGATTTGTCTCCGTCCCGAATAGCAGAATAAATAATAAAAATATGAGTAAAGCTGTCGAAAAAAAGGGTAAAAGAAAAATCATTTTCAGCCAAACCTATGTAATCGAGACATTCTATTATTATTTTATTGTTGGGTGTTGACGAATTAATTTTAAATGAGACCACCTTCGACGCAACTTCAGTAAATATGTAGCTATGCGTGTTCATCAATTTTTCGGTTGTCACAAATAAAACCTACCTAAGCCTACCCCTCCGTTATAAATTTTATTTTGTAGCATTATGATATCACAGAAAAATATAATTAAAGCATTTTTGGGTTTGTTAGTTGGATCTATTCGGTCATCATAATTATTAGAAATTTGTAAAAATTACGCAGCTATCTAGGTAGCACTTATGTAGTTATGTACTCCGCGGTTTATCACATGACCGACTGGAAAATCATAATTGACCTGCGGTTTTGTGGCGCGTAGATAGAATTTCAAGGTATAAAATATATTTTGATGCATTTATTCAACTTTTTGACAAAACTAGAACTACAAGTAATTTAACCCTTCAACTCCCAGAGAAAATTGATAAAAATTGAATAACAATGGACATACGATAACCGCTTGGGAGTTGGAGGTTTAATCAGAAAGTTTTATTTGTTTTAGTTCTATACCTAAGTCATCTTAACCTTAGTTTTTATCAAAAGATACTCGTGTCAACATATTACTCCCTAAAACATCAAATAGGATTATGGACCGATTCATTGTTTTGACTTAACTCAAATATTAAAATTAACTAACAAGTTTCTGACAGTAGTCCTACCGCATCAATCATTTTCACAATTAATCAGCCTTAATTCACTCAGATCAAAACAGCTATAATTAAGTACAAAACAATAAAAGGAAACGCGCTGTGGCGTGGGTCTCGAACCAATAATATACGAGACCGGAACACTCGAATAAGGTCATGAGACCGAGCCATAAATAAACACAAGTAAATAAATTAAATAACATCAACTAGGAACCAGTAGATCTGTAAATCCGTTTTTTTACGTTTAATGAATAATTCATTTGTTGGAAAACGAATATTTCGTTAAATTAATACAAATGACGACGTGGTGTGAAGGAAGTGGCCTACGCGCAGAAAAACCTTTGCAGTTACATTATTTTATTTGGCATAACTGTATTTTAAACCACTGTAACGAGGTTATTTTTATAAGGAATGCGTTGTTTTTGTACATATTTTTATAAATAAACTTAAACTAAACCTGCGTTTTCGGCATTATTTTTCATACGATAAAACTTTAAAAAGGACAGTTAACATGATTAGAATAAATAACAAAAAGCTTCGACAATTTCATTACTAAAATTTACACATGCGATTGAACAAATTGACCGTTTGTAAAAAAACGTTAATAAATTTTTTTTGCGAGGAAATTGTAAATTTGGCAATTGACATAGCAAATAATCGGATGTTTACGCAGGCAGTCGCGCGGAAAGCTATTTGCGAATCAGCGAGACGCGTCAACGCCATTTTTGCCAAAATGTGACTTGAATCAGTCAAAATATTTTACAGCTTCCGATTAGAAACACATTAGTATTATATACCATGACTCTGCGTGTAAATTCTATGAATTGTGGCAGTTGTAACAATAGCATCTAGGTAGATTCCTCTAGCTAGAAGTTAGACACTGAAATTGTTGCAGACACAATAGGTTGGTTTTTATAGTTTTTATAGTCGTATTGATGTCGTCAATTTAATGATAACCTGTGAAAAAGCTGTGAATGATGAATTTCAAAACGTGACATAGGTACGTCTCGAAAACGTGACGTCAAGACGTCATGAAATATCAGGCGGTAAAGATCGCCCTCCTGAAAAGTATAGGGAATAAAAGGATCAGAATAGTATTTAGAAGAAAGATGGAAGAGGTCTGTCTGTATTGCAACTTGATAGAGTGTTATAGATAGGATATTTACACATTGTCTTGTGCCCCCGTTATTGTTTCCACAGCCACACGGTATAAACTTAACAAATTAAAATGGCCAGTCTCATATGTCAATCCTTTGATAAAATATTTAACTCAATCTAGCCGTGTAAAAAACCCGACCGTTTGACGATTGTGCATAAATTGTCAAACCTTTGATACGGGGGAATGGATGTTTTAATTTGATCGAATAATACGACCGACCGATGCGCTTTCGTATTAGGCTTCCAGATTCGGCGTATGATAACCCCCTACAGACTACTGTGAGTACCGCGAATTATTTGTCTTGTGACTGTCATATGTCAGTAAAACGACGACCTCCGTAGCCGAGAGGCGAGCACGCCGGACTTTAATCTCTCTCTCTCTCTCTCTCTCTCTCTCTCTCTCTCTCTCTCTCTCTCTCTGAGGTTCCGGGTTCGATCCCCGTTCGGGTCAATGTAGAAAACGAACTTTTCTATATTGGCTCGAGTCTGGGTGTTGTGGTACCGACGTTGTTTCTGATTTCTATAACACAAGTGCTTTAGCCTTAGGATCAGAGCAATGTATGTGATGAAGTCCAATATTTATTTATTTATTTATTAATCACGCATGTTTATAATGAAATTGAAAATGTAATATTTAAAAGGTTCATTGCCAAAAACATCGCGCGGTACCAGACGATTGTCTTACTATTGTGGCCGCTTTTCAGATGTTCAACTTCCTAATTCATGTTCATTCCGCAGCCCTGATGCTTTAAATAGCTAGTCATTAATTCATAATATTCAATTTACAACTCTTAATCCGTTTTAGTTGTTTATAGTTTTCCTTACGGTTCCTCATTCCAAATATCGATGGGCGAACAATCAAAGCGGTTATGATATAAATCGTCGGATTCTGCGCATTTAAGCGCCATAATCGTGCGATATGGGCGCGCGCGGAAGCGGCACTTCCTATCAAAAGGCGGCATTTGTCTTCCGAGCGGAAGAATGGCCGCAAGCTCGCCGCAGACTGAACGACACACTACGAAAGTTATTCGTAGCATAACGACTTAAGTCCTTCGTAGCAGACATAGAAACGCGACAAAAGATGTGTTTGTATTAGTAGTAGTTCGGTTTAAGATGGCAGAATCTTTCTTGCATTTAGTATTTGTGTTTTTGTAGGATCTAAAATTATTACCTAAATTAGGGCCTGATTCACAATCGCTGAGTAAAGTCCTAAGTAAGCTAATGTGCTCAGTAAAGAACAGGTATGTTGTCAATTTTTGGAAAATCGTTTAAAAGCAAGCAAAAGTGCCCTGTCAACGTCAAAGTCAGCATCTCTATTTGTTTATTGAGCAAATAAATTTTCAGTAGCCTACTTAGAACTTTACTTAGCGATTGTGAAATCTCTATACTTATAACGCAATATATGAATGTGAATATATTGTTTTCTGTTTAATTCTCAATTGAGCCAGAAGACGTCCACAGCTGAACATAGGCTTCCTGGTCGTAATTCCAGATTATAGTTTTCTGTAATCACATTTAAAAATAAAATGCTGGAGCCGGTAACTTTTTAAGAGAGGCTCCTAATCTAACTTTATGTTACGGCTGTGGGTTTGGTGAAAAATAAAATTCTGTAGTTTTGTAATGAAGTTGATATGTCATTACGTGCAACTAATGCAACATTGACGCAGTAAAACTACAGAGTAACACAAGTTGCGGCGATTTCTCGAAACACTAACTGTAACTTATCTGTATATATTATTTTCAATAAAGCGTATCTATCTATCTATTTCCATAGTCTTTCATGTTCGCTCGGCCTAACGAGAGGCACAGTGCGACACGAACTACATGTCACACACGACACACGCGTCCGGCAAACGTGACATTGAGCACAGTCGTGCTAAACTTTTGCTGAGAATACGCTTAATGGGCTGAGCTTTTTGCAAGTTGCTCTATTCATTACGAGGCTGAAGCTTTTCTATTGAGTCAACAGTAATACAGGGTCTTGAACAAAGCAAACATGAGATCTTATCAATTACGTCCTGACAATAGGAGCACAGTATATACAGAGTGACTTTTTTAGGGTTCCGTACCAAAAGAGTAAAATGGGACCCTATTGCTAAGGCTCCGCTGTCCGTCTGTCTGTCTGTCTGTCTGTCTGATAGTTGGAGTTGAAATTTTCACAGATGATGTACTTCTGTTGCCGCTATAACAACAAATACTAAAAAGCAAAATACAATAAATATTTAAGGGGGCTCTCATACAACAACGTATTTTTTGCTGTTTTCATAGATATTGGTACGGAACCTTTCGTGCGAGAGTCCGACTCGCACTTGGTCGGTTTTTTATCACCGTCCAGACCTTCTGAGATGACTCTCGTGATACAAACGATCAACTCTTACTATTTTTACCAACTCTCTAACTATAGAATAAATCAGCTATTCCATACAAAAAATCAATATTTATTCGACAAAAATGTATGCAACAGTTCAATTTTATTTTCGAGTTAGAGAGTTGGTCCAATAGTAAGAGTTGTTCGTTTGCATCACGGGAGA
Source organism: Anania fuscalis (assembly GCA_950371115.1). Classification (NCBI taxonomy): domain Eukaryota; kingdom Metazoa; phylum Arthropoda; class Insecta; order Lepidoptera; family Crambidae; genus Anania; species Anania fuscalis. Next base: position 1,077,965 of record OX493344.1, on the reverse strand, counting down.
CATCTCCGAAGGTTTGGACGGTGATAAAAAAGTCTACTTGTTTAAGTTCTGTGATATGAGTCTTTACAATAATAAAAATCACTCGAAAAAAAAAGAAACTCAAAAGCTTTAAATTATACTTATTAAACCATACCTATAAAGTTATTTTTGGATTCGATGTATTCTCACAGAAAAACATTTTCATTTGAAAAACATTGAACTATCCTTGCTTGGCATCATGCCACCGAATCCGAAAACATCTAATTGAATGTTTAAGTAAACTAAATACCTATTATTTTTAGCATTCAATTTTTAAAGTAGTTTTTTAAATGTCTCCTTTTAGTTTTTTTTACAATAAGTACTTAAGTTTTTTAAATTTCGAATGAAGTAAACGAACAAAACCAATTATAACAAGGAAACGAGAGAAACGTCTCAACAAGAAAGCTCACATGTTGTTTCCCACTAATTGCGCCCACGCACAACAATAACGTGTTGTAATAAACAACATCAACGAATAAACAATAAACAGGCATGTTTATAGCAGTACAAAGGCGAGATGGCGACCCCTAAGTACTTCCTACTTTTATATTTACCGCTTTTTAAACTGGTCGGTCTGACTAAACGAAATTATACCCATGGTGATAGCATCTACATATGTTATGTGATCCCACCTGAGGCGGACGATTTTTTCAAGTATTAAAAATCTTAGATAAACCTAGCATGGTAATTGCTAAAAACAAAAATTTAAATTGTTTAAGCTTTTCTGATCTTTACCAATAGTTAAATATTTGTAAAAATATTTCTATCGGGTGTTGACGGTAGTAGTAATATACCGCAACATTGATTAGAAAATACGCTGGCTTTGACAGCGAGAACCACTTAAAAGATTTCGTCGAGTTGACTAACGTCTCGGTAGCTTAGTGGTCAAAGCACTCGCCCGGTATGCGATGGACGTGGGTTCGGATCCCACCTGAGACGGACGATTTTTTTCAAGTATTAAAAATCTTAGATAAATCTAGCATGGTAATTGCTAAAAACAAAAATTTAAATACATATGTTATGTTAATGAACGTGTAGAAAATAGTAATAAGCCAAATACATGGCAGTAAAGAAGGATAAAGTTACAAATAATAGGTAAATAAAAGAGATCTATCATGAAATCAACTTAATTTTCTTAATTGGTAATTGCCATCTTTGAGGTTTCTGGTTCGATCCACGGTCGGGTCAATGTAGAAAACGAACTTTTCTATATTGTCTTAGGTCTAGGTGTTGTGCTAGTTTCTGATGTCTTTAACACAAGTGCTTTCGCTACTTACCTTAGAATCAGAGCAATGTATGTGATGTTGTCCAATATTTATTTATGTATTTTATTGGATCATGTAAAAATTTAACTGATCAAATCTACGATTTTGTATGGAAAAGTATATATGTGTTAAAGAATTAATTCACATCTTCTTAAAGATCAATTCTTTTGTGTTATTATATGTATGGCTGCTATACATTTGGTGGATTTCTCAAGTGCCATCAATTATGTAGCCCTTATTTGAAGTTCATCACGAAACCATATTAGCCCATCTTAAGTAAAAAAAAAAAAAAAACCTCTATCGCGTGTTACCTAATTAATTTTTGAACGTAATTAAATTGTAGAAAACAAATACAAAGGTATATTTTGTGGTTATTTGACAAGGTATAAAGTGAAAGTCAAGTCGTCATCATTAAGTCATGACCCAAATTACTAAGCCTGGTGTCAAACGAGGTGAGTCGTACGCAATTCATCCTTCCATTAGGCATTGTGAAGTGTGACAAGCGATTGATTCACGGTAATGCATAAAAAAAGTGCGTGATGTAGGCATTCGGACTGGTAAAACCCAAAAATGGTGACAAAGTTGAGACAGATACAATAATAGGTATATAAAAAGTATTTACTATAAACTTTAAGTTAACTAAGGGAATAGATTAACTATAAACTTTAAGTAAACTGGGGAATAGATAAATGAAAAACATGTAAAAACAAAACGTTATTTTATAATAAATACAAAGTAACAGTTATATGGTATTGGATATTATACTGATAGTATTTAATTCGGTTTCAGCAGTATATAGGCCTAAGTATGTCCTATATTCTGTTCTACGGGCAGAATTCTAAAACGCCAATGGAAATGATGACGGATTACTGTATAAAACTCATTTTATTCGTCTCGTAATATTATTCAGGAAGCTTTAGCACACAAAGAGTGTAACTTTTCCTTGTATTTAGACCACAACGCATCAGCTAACGACACTTTGACAAATGGCCGCTGAGATCGAGCTTGATAACTGATTCTCGGTAGGTGCGATTGAGGTTAGGCTCCGAATATAAATGCGGATGAATCAACAACAACAACAGGGTGTTGTAAATAAAAAAAAACTTTAATCAATAAGCTAGTTTACCGCCTCGGTTTCTCACAGTTTTTTTGTGGTGTCCCACTGATGGGCAAAGGTCACTCCCAAGTCCCCCCGTCTCTGTTAAGAGCTAAAGCCTGTCAATCTAGTGTCTCACAGATTATAACTTTCAGATAAAACATTTTCAAGAACCTGTTTTTTAAGTGATAATAAACCACTTCAAAATCCATCATCATGTAGCTTAGGAGAAGGAGAGTTAAGCAGGGGGATCTTGTTTTTTATGGTTTAAGATTTTATGCTATGAATCTAAATTTTTGGGTAATGACAGCATTATAACAAAAAAAAACATCAACCTGTATGTTAAGAGTAAAGATAGATATTCTTTTTGTTGCGATAACAGACAGCTTCAGAGTATAGTATTGTACAAAGTGATTGATTTGTTGTTGGTCGTAATTTTAAATCCCCATAAAATTGCGATAAGTTAAGTCGTCTTAGTTGGTTTCATATAAGTTTTACTTACTAATGTATTTGTACACACACAAAATACTAATATTATAATTGCGAAAGTTTGTGAGTATGGATGTTTGTTACTCCTTCACGCAAAAACTACACAACGGATTTGGATGACATTTTTTGCACACAATATAAAATATAATCTGGATTAACATATAAGATTTTTATCCCGGTTAAATGTTTCTGTGGGATATATCTGTAATACCTAAGCTAAACTAACCCCTGCACCCAGGGAAACGAGCCATAACAAAATTATATTTTTAAGTGGTCCCATGCGACCGTTTAGGATTAACGAGTTAAAAAAAAGCGTAAGCAAATATAGGCAACGTAACTACGTCAGTCATTTGCAAAGTTCTAAGATATTGCTAATATTGTGCTACTTTTAAGTAAATATCCGTAACATTCTAATTGAGTATGCCAACACCGAAAACTCAATAGTTGCGGTTGAGGAGTTCCGACACATTTTCCTAGTTTTACCAAATAACCTGATTTAAAGTACATTTAAATGACAAGATAAACACATCACAAGGAAAAAGGAAAAATCGCGAGCTAGCTCTGCTGTTGACATAACTACATGTCACAGTAGAAGTACGATACAGTAGTGTTAATCCTAACTTCCATTGCAAGGGTTGGATTTTCCCGGAAAAGGATTAGATTGGCTCAGGTGTTATAAAAAACCCTAAATGTCGGATTTTATCCTTCAATTATTCTAGCACCTCGTTCTAAAATAAATGTTTACCAATACGTATTAAAGAGTAAAAAGTGTCTATAAACGCACATTTACAGAAATTTGATACACGAGCTTACGTATATGAATTAATGTTTCCTTTATTTAATATAGCTTCCCACGATTGACAGGTTTATATTTTATGAACTAACCATTATCGTCATCTGTCCTTCGGAAAGGAACGTTTGATGTTACTTCCTAAAATGCCCGCTTGTTGACATGAAAATGACACATTAGCAGGCCCCTAAAGGCGTAAATCTTGTCACTTAAACGGTCAGTTGGCTGAATATATTTATAGAAACCAAACGTAGGTTGCGAGTCTACTGTTCTCATTTTTCTTGTGTGTGTTGCGTTTATTCGATTATTTAGTTTGACGAAAATTATACAGCAATTCTAGTAGCGAAACATTGTGTAAATAGCCGCGATTGCCTATCTGCTCCGAAAAAAACGTACAATGGGGTTTTTCGATACGAATATCTAAGAAACATCTCACGACATGATTATTGTGGTTATTTCAAGTTTATGTTTTTTCAATTAAGTTTTTTTTTGTTTTTGTTGTTAATTTTTAGACGGTTTTGTTTATGTATAAGTTGTTCGTAATAAGGGATTTCCATTTAAAGATTGCCTGTAGCAAAACAAAGAGCAATGAAAATGATATAATTGTATTTTTTTTGGATTTCTGGTTTATTTTCTGCAAGTGTGCATTCGCTATTATTTACCTTTGTACAAAGTTTTAATTAAGTTACAAGCTCATAATTTTCATATTTCTCAGTTAATGAAAGGAAACACATAAAGCCGCCATAAAAGACATAATTTCGCATTTTTCGCGTCACTGAGACGAATACGGCGCGGCGTCATAGTGGGGCTTCCTTATTTGTACTAATGCATTGTTTTATGCGCTTCTGATTCATATACAATGTTCATTGTGTCAGGTGAAGTAATAATTAAATAATTTTCAGGAAGAAATTAAAAGGAGGCAGTTTACAGTAATATTTTAAAGGCTATATATTACTCTTTCTTAGTAAAGCCACAGTTAAAATAATGGTTCTGATAGTAGAACGAGTACATCCAAACAAAGATCCGAATTACTTAAATAGACACACGCGGAAACAAAAAAATCTAAGCTTAATTCGGCATGCATTAACAACAGTGAAAGATACTCATTTATTTAGTAAATAGGCTCTTCCCGGCCCCTACAAACGTCCTTGAGACCTACGTCATGCCAATTGCTGAGCGGAAGCCTATTTGGCACAAACTAATTTTGTTTGATAATCTTCTTTGTAATATTTTATGTGTTGTACTGTGTCAATAAAGTTTTTTCTATTCTATTCTATTCTTGAGTATAGTTTAGCCCTATTTTCACCTCAGCGTCTATACAGAGTGTACAAATGAATGGGACACTCCTTAAAACCACGTGATCAGCTGGTCATAGACAACAACTTTTCAAATGGGAGCAACATCGAAATCGTAATTTTATTTGCAGATGCTCCATACATTATCATCGAGGTATGCGAGTAAGTTTGTATGGAGCAGCTGAAAAAAAAAGATGTTGCTCCCATTAAAAAAGGTGTTGTTTATGACCAGCTGATCACGTGGTTTTAAGGAGTGTCCTATTCTCTTGTACACCCCTGTATATTAGCTGATAGTGTGAATTAACGGCGCAAGAAACTGAGTTAGTTTTAATTAAAGATAAATAACACTTGAAAAAAAAACATCGACCTCAGGTGGGATCTCGAACCCACGTCCTATAGCATGCCGGGCGAGTGCTTTACCAACTAAGCTACCGAGGACGTCACGTGACACGATGAAATTTCTCAAGTGTTTCTTCTCGCTGTCGAAGCCAAGCGTATCTGTCAGTCAGTTTTGTTAGGCTTTATTACAAGAAATACAGTTACAAAACATACCAGTCAAGCTAGGCTTTGAGTACATGAGCTCATATTGCTGTTTAAGTAATCGCCGTCTTAACCGTCTTTATAATTGCCTTTTTTGCCATCAAGATTAGTAATAAATGATTTTACACATAAACTCTAAGTAATCTTAATTTACAAAAGCGTTAGATTACCTAAATGACAGGCAGTTTTTCGAGTTAACAAATACCATGAGCTACTGCGTATTGTGTGTACTGTGGTAGAGTCTCATTTGCAGTGAAGCGGGTTCAATAAACATGAGAACATACGCACAAACAACCGATTAAGCACATGAAGACTTACAAACTATTAGTAGGAATAGATAAAATGGCAGTGGTAATAACTGAATGGAACGGCTACTTTATAATGTCACATAATGACGTTGTACCATCAGATACCTGTCATGATATGATGTCTGGCAGTTTTCAGACCTGCCCCTCTAGCACAAGCAACAAAACACGATATGATACGATATGATATAGCGATTTACCGCCTCTTTACTTTCAAAATTTGATAACATAGCCGCCATCTTGAATTTATATTGATACAGTGAGCATGTCCGTGCCGTGTCCGTTTACAAAAAATAATATTCCTCGCTATATCATATCGTGTTTTGTTGCTCATGCTAGAGGGGCTGGTCGCGTAATGAAGATTACATGTCATTTGAAATCACGATAAATATGCGTAATTCATGAGTTTATAGCTGCGTTAAAAGCGTACGTTTGACTGTAAAACATTTTATCCGTTTTCAAATTAGTTTAATATGTGTATACAAATACGGGAAAAGCCCCATAGAAAAAGATGAATGTATGTAATTACCAGAATCAGCCCCTTGGGGGATTACCGATCTTGGCATAGATATTTTGTATCTTAAGGCAAAAAAGTTGTTATATTTGAGCATCAGAATCAGTCCTTAAGAGAACATCGGTATGTTTCGATTAAACTTTATATATTTTTGACGTAAATAGGAAGAGCCAATCTTTCTCCATTCATTAAAATCCGTTTGACTTTTCTTCACAGGACTGATGAAATGTAATTTGTTTATCAATTTGTTTTGGTAAACAAATACTTACAATAATTTAAAGTGGTTTACCGGCAGTGAGTGAGTTGGAGGTATCAAAAAGTCAAATACAAATAAATATTGGACGACATCATATACATTGGTCTGATCCGAAGGTAAGTACCGCACTTGTGTTATAGGAATCAGAAACAACGACGGTACCACAACACCCAGACCCGAGACAATATAGAAAAGTTAGTTTCCTACATTGAACCGACCGGAGATCGAACAATCGACGCCATATAGTCCGGCGTGCTCGCCTCTCGGCTATGGAGGTCGTCACAAAATACAGATAAACACATCATGTATAATTATGTTTGTTGCAATGACATGAATTCTACTGAAAGCAATTACAGTTCTAGAAAACAGGTTGTACAGAACATCGTATGTTTATATCCGTGTACTTACTACTTAATATTGAATGTACTTTACAATGTGTTTATCTACTTACAGAGATATAATTCCGCAAAAAATGATTTGGCAAAATGACATCTAATTCCATCTCACCAACTAGAACTTAATTCCGGTCTTTTTGCGGAAATGGTATCGGTTTAATCGGTATTGTTTTTATAGTCGTTGTATGTTTCATTGATCAAGACTTCATTGACAAGCAAATATTCGCAATTAACAAAAAGGATTTACTTTTCCAAACATTATTTGGTGTGATTGTGGAAAGTATTTATCTATTAAGTTAAGAGTTGCGCTTGCGCAGGGATCGCATGCGTCGTAATGACACCGCATCTTGCCGCCATGATGACAGCAAATTGCACCACCATGGTTTCAGCGAGATGTGTTGGAGAAACCCATACTTATAATAATAGCGAGGCATATAAGACTTACGATTTTATTTATATGAGTTACAGCACAGTATATATACAGGGTTATTTGAAAAAATCAACAACCACGCACGACTATCTAGTCAACAACAACATTTGTTTTACGAATCTTATCATAACTCAATACATTAATTAAAAATGATTTTTCAAGATTTTATTTCACTGTCATGACATTTGTAAGTCTATGTTAGGCGCGCGCGCTCGCTCGCGTGAATACTGCCGGCCGATACGAGACGAGATGCTGACAGTTGTCACTGTCGCTGTGGAATGTAAAAACGTAGAATTTAAATCGCCTTTGGTCAACGCTTTGTCTTAATTTCTATTGTTTCCAGTTCGCGCGAATTTTATTCAACTTTGACAACCCTAACACTCCATTGACGTATTTGACGTATCTCGAACAAAGGCTTAGTTTCCATACTGTACTGATATAATATATGTACTGTGCTTACAGGCTGTGAAGAAATGATAATACGATGTATTCAGAAAATAAATCGACAAAAAATCTGCTAGCTTCGGCTTATCGAAATTCGTCTTTGTATTTTGTATACCGCTTGACACATTGATAAGCCGTACAACAAAATATTCGGTTCAGTATGGAGAAGTTAGTTCAATATTCAAAATAGTTGAATTTGACTGCTCAAATTCAACTATTTTGAATATTGAACTAACTTCTCCATACTGAACCGCATACTGCCCTGCGGCAGTCTGGTATTTGCGGCAAAGAATAGAATGACAATTCACAATGTTAAGTTCTTTAGTTACACAACTAAAGAACTGAACGTCAATAAAGCTATAATAGAGGACCTCCTTTAAAAATTAGCACTCCGTTAACTGAATATTCAGAACTAATTTTGCTGAAAGCAATAAGTCACGAAATAATTTAATCGAGATATAGAATATAAAATTTCCTGTAACTTGTGTTAGCTTTCGTCACAACAGCCACCGATACCAAGCTAACCATGTAGCACACGATTTCTAATTTCTAAATAATACATTACTATTTTAGGATTTATTATGAGAATCGACTGAAGTCTGAAAATCAGCCGAAAGTTGTGGTTTTGACGTTGTGGTTAAATTAGCGTTGTGTTTTTCTCAATCTATAGAAAAAAAATGGGTTTTGTTGTTTGTATTTTCTATAATAATATATGTAGTTGGCTCAAGGATGCTTAAGTTATTCATTTTCCTTCGTCGTGTCAATACTCTTCATTGCCCACCACACAAAGTTTTAACAATAGATGTATGATGTAATTATACGCAATTTAGGCGGTTTTACTTCTAAAGGTACAGTTAAAAAGGCTGATAAAGGTAATCGTCATGTAGAGAACTACTTGAGAGAAAGAGTTGCTAAAGTTAAAACAGTTGGCTACTCTTTATATCTAAGGAGGCCAAGATATCAAAGTAAGCGGGACGTAAATAGATATGTAGGGTGAAATTTTATTAGTGTAAAATACTTCACGGTTTGCATAAACTCATGATAACAGACAACTTTGCTCAAGAAACTAATTATCTACCTCAACTTAGTTTTGTTAGTGTGCAGTAACTATTTCCTAAAATAAAGTGTACGGCAGGCGTACAATAACAAAATTAACAAAATTAAGTTGAGATAGGTAATTAGTTTCTTAGACAAAGTTGTTTATTATCATGAGTTTAAACAAACCCTTAAATATTTTACACTATTAAAATTTCATCCTGTATAGATAGTATAGATACTTTATATTAAATAAATTAAAAAAAAAAAAATTGGACATCACACACATTGCTTATCCTAAGATAGCTAAAGCACATGTGTTATAGAAATTATTAGTAAACGTATTTTTCATACAAGACCGCCAAAATATGCAACTCTAAGGTATTCCCTAAACTTTGTTTAACTTATATAGACGCTGACGACCGTCTGGTGTAGTGGTTCGCGCTCCGGACTACAATACCTGGCGGTTGCGGGTTCGAATCCCGTGAGGGGCAAATGTTAGTGTGATGAGCACGAGCATTGCACCTAAGTCATGGATGTTTATAAACGTATTTAAGTATGTTTATCCGTTATCTAGTCGCCATAGCACAAGCTTAGCTTAGTTTGGGGCTAGATAATTGGTGTGATTGTGGAAACAATTTATTATTTATTTAAAATTTATTATTATAGGGTACAGTAAATTGCATCTACGGGTAGGTATCTTATACATGACTACATCGTGATAGACAAGGGATCAGTGTGTGCAACATGTTGACACATAATTTAATGCAACTGCGCTTGCGCACGGGTGCTTGCTGCTGTAGAGACACGCTACGACTAAATGCCTTTACACTGCAAACATCATTACAATGAGATCAAGAGAACTACGGCAATTATTAATTGGCGACGTATTCGATGTAAGAGAAATTTTTTTACGTACTTCAATATGTATTTATATCCAATCACTATTTTATTTATGAAAACACAAAAATATTGTAACATAAAAACATACTTGAAAAAAATACCTTTAAACTTTCGCGTTGCGTAATTTAAAACGTCAGGCAAAAGATGTACCTAACATTTTGTACTTAAATTATGATCGCGTTAATTCCCGTTTCATTGAGTTTTAAATACTTGAAAAAAAAGCGAAGGGTGTCGCGAAATATTTCTACTGACTATGGGCGCGTTTTATGAAAAATTTTAAAAAACTGTAGGTACTAAACAAATAAATAAGCATAATAAAACACACAAATTGTCGTGATCTGGTAAAAAAGTTAGGAATTAATACCCTTGTTGATGAAGTACCTAACAGACAGTACATTTTGTCAGAAGCGTTTCCCAGCACACTCAAATCTGAGTGCTGTGGTTTTTGTATTTGTAATTAATTAATTAACTAACATAGTTCATAAGGAAATTGTTACTAATAACAAAATGGACCCCGGTTTAAAAAAAAATGATTTAATTATGGATTATTTTGGTTTAAAAGTGGCTTTAGTTTATAATCTTAAAATCTCACTCACTGTAGGAGTAATTCGTTTTGTTGAATGGCAACATTAAATTAGTTTTTTATTTTTAATAATAATTGTATACTGGCAACATTGTGCCTCTTCTTGCATCACCGTTCTACCAGCAATATACTCGTCCGATGTATTTCATCTTTTATTTAACAAACCTTCGGGAACCAGTAGTCATCCAGCGCCTAAAGTACATACAAACGCGGCCGCGCCCACGTTTTAAAAAAAATGTATTGTTTTATTATTTCGACCTCATAGCGTGGTTGTACTATGTTAGTTATAAGGTATGAATAAAGTGTCTTGTTTGAAACGCAGGTATCTAACGACTGAAGAGTCGCAAAAACAACATGTAAGGAGAGTCAATGCTTTTACATGTCCATGTCGGTATCAAACGCCATTTTATCGACATTAGAGATGTTTCGCAGACGCATTCGATACTTCTTGCATCCGAGGATAGGGCTGCCAATCTTTTCGAAAGTAAAAAAATATTTATTATTTATTTAATAATGATTATAATCATTTACATGCAAGGCGAGGGAAATGTAGTAAGGAAAACCTGTCTATCAATAATACTGACTGTTTAGCCATGGTCCAAAATGGTATGGTTTTCCTGTCCAAGGGTCACGGAGTACCGATATTAATCGCTCTAAATGTAATAACTTAACTGAAACTGAAAATTGAGTTTACGTTTTTAGTATTCGTAGTCGTTAGTAGTAGTAGTCGTTGCATTTTTTTCTTTATTTTCCCACCGTTTAAACCTTTCATGGACTTCCCACAAATATTTCAACACCAAAATTAGCCAAATCGGTTCAGCCGTTCACGAGTTTTAGCGAAACAAACGAACAGCAATACATTTTTATATATAGATAGATAAAGGTGCAACATTGAATCGTGTGCCTCGCCTAGTAATCATGTAGTAGCTTGTGTAAGTAATGTTTTGATTTTCACAATAGCGTGTGGCTTTATGTCATATCCTCCGTTGTGGATGTAAACAATGCGACTGATACAAATTATTGCTGGAGGATATTTATTATACATAAAATATTGTGTATATATATTTTTTAAATATTATGTACTATAAAGAAAACTTATTATTGGCTGTAATTTCTAAAATGTATGACTCATTTTCCTTGGCATCAAGAGTGATTTTGGTTAAATTAAAAAAAAAACTTTAATATTGACATGTTATTATTACCTATATATTTAGACGACCTCCGTAGCCGAGAGGCGAGCACGCCGGACTTAGCGTCGCGATCTCTGAGGTTCCGGGTTCGATTCCCGGTCGGGTCAACGTAGAAAACGAACTTTTCTATATTGGCTCGAGTCTGGGTGTTGTGGTACCGTCGTTGTTTCTGATAACTATAAAACAAGTGCTTTACCTTAGGATCCGAGCAATGTATGTGATGTTGTGCAGTATTTATATTTATTTATTACGGCAAATTTAAATATAAACACAATTACAGACAACACACATGATGTTCAAAATACAATCACAAGCAATGTCAAAATATGAGTAGGGTAAGCGATTATAGAAAAAACAGACACAATCACAATTTATAACAATATTCCACAGACTGAGGCACAAAAACATTTATTTTTCAAAATTTAAAGATTTGTGGAAAGTACAAAAGAAATTGCAGGTGGCATCCCTGGCGCTAGTTTACATATCGCTCTTCAAACGTCGCCCGCGCATCACCTCGCTATCGCGTCCGCGCGGTAAAAGTTATGACAACAATAACGCATTATAAAACTCCCTGCGGCGACCAAAACGCTACTCAGTCCGCCCGAGAATTGCGCAAGGTCAAGAGCATATGGGCTCTTTCCGAAACAGTCTACCGCACAACGCCGCCATGTGATACCGGCCACTAGTAAAAAAGAAAAAAGTCGCAATCGTTCTAAATTTGAAAATTTTCGCATGCACGTGTCCGCGTCCCGTTCCAAATTTAAACGCGTGCGGCGTTTTCCCGCGTATGCACGCTGTGGAAATCAGTGTCGAATTTATTTATTTTCACGTTCCGTTAAACGGCAGCTGAAAAGGTGTTTTAACTGTTTTCATTGGATGGAAATAATTTCATACACTGCTAACTTCGATAAGTTGCGAAGATTTTTGATTTGAGTAAGTACTAAACTTTTTTATTTAGGTATAATATCAGTGCCAAGAACATGTTTGAAAGAATACTGTCTAGCTAGAAGAAAAGTTATCGTAGATAACTATTCACGATCACGACGCAATGTATGTTTACTTATTTAAATAATAATTATGATATTAATTTTTCTTGTTTAAATTATGATAATGAGATGTCAAGTGCTTATGTATAGAAATGGTAAATCACATTGTTTACATACTGTTCTTAAGTGTTCATTAATTCGCAATTAATTCGCGAAGGTACTGTTGGTTTAAAAGTTTAATGAACGACGATAGGCGTCTGTTTTGAAAGTTAATTGATTTACATAACAGTCCAGTACATAACATTAAACTTGATGATAAATATTATTCTGACGTTTGGTAGGTACTTAACAAAGTCAATGTTCTAAACTGATCGGTATAATGTTAACAGATCAATAACCTTGTTTAATTTCCCGCCAAAAATATTGTCATTATAAACAGCAAATATACCATAAGATCATAACAGATATTTTATAAATCTTCGAAGTTTTCTACAATTATCCAGATAGGGCAAAAGATACGTTCTACGAGTTGCCAGATTAGTCGAATCGAAGGTAATTGTTTAAAACTAAATTGAAAACCAACAAACTATAATAAATTAATAGCGCCCCATTTTTTTGTTAGAGTTTATTTATTTATTTGTTAAGGCACACCAACATCATATACATAAAACACTACTAGTATAAACAAGTCCTAAATAGACATTTCAGATATATTATATCATAACTTGTAGTTATCAATAAATATATTTTGATTTTGATTTTTGATTTGATTTGATATGTCACTTACATAGTTCTGAAATACGTCATTCATATAAATAACATTAATATTGGGTGAAAATGATAAATTAAAAATATTAAATAATTATTTATTTAAAGCATTTTAAAATGCATCATGTTAAAAATATGTGTTTTAAATGCATATTTTTACTAGCTGATGAATCATAAACAAAATAAGCAGCATCAAATGTATTTGATTAGGTGTCGCCCCGCGCGAACGCCGGCCCGATTGATTCACCACGGGCGTCGAACACGCTTCACGCCCGATACCTATTGCACTAACCAGTTAATAGTTTTACTAACTAATAGTGAATTTTATTGATTTTTCAACATTTTGTATAAGTTTTGCTAGGTATATTAATTTTGACTGTATATTTTTCGTTTGGTAAAAAATAGTATTACTTGCTTGATAAGGCCAACAAGCGCAAACATTCTTTAGTTTATTTTATTTAGTTGCAATTATTTTAAATAAAAAAAATGAAATGATACGTGATGATTTAGCTACTTTTATTTAAAAACTTTCCGCGTATTAATTAATTAAACATAATGATGTTACTGCTTTAATCGTGTACACTGCAATTAGAGTAAAATAATGTCATATTGACCAAATGTAGACGTCTTAATGCACACTTGTATTAATTAATTAATTAAAACGTAACGCAGCGAGTAATTGTTCAATCAGATGTACCTATTGTTATGCTAGATAACATCAAATAATAACCATTTAAAAAACGCGTGAAACTAGAAATAAAAACAATTTGTTGGAAAATACATTAGACTAATGATAAGTCAAAATGTACGGGTTTGTACAGTTACAACATTAGTTAGAAATACAGCGTCTTAAATACTTGTTTTATTAAAATTTAAATGTTTTAATAAAATAAAGCAAATGTCGTGTAAAATTCACTCATTGTTGAGTTAGGTCACCATATATTTTTAATTAAATCATTTTTTGAAACTAAGTAATTATACAGGATTATCCTACATGTTTATGTTTATTTAGTATTAGGTGGCTTAATTAATATTTACATTGAATTGACGAAAAATAATTTGCAAAAAATGTCACAAATTCTCAATTCATATTCAAGTCGTAAATAATATTTAATAACTTGCAATATAATATAGAATCAAGGCAATAAATCAATTACGGCGATATGAATAAATCAATTGAACTGTCTGTATAATTTATTATGGAGAGCCATAAGATAATATCTCATATACATATATAACATCGCAGCATAAGGTGACATTAGTAGATTAATATTTTCAAACTTGTTTACCGATGCGTTCTATAAAATTGGAGCAAAAAGCCGACAAAAACGCATTAGTACAAAAACAAAGATACATCTCGGATCGAATAAATTCATTTGGGCTAAGTATAGAATAGTTTTATTTTAAATACACAATCAATAAAAACGTGTCGGTGACCCTGCTAGAACATGACACATTTTCGCACAAGTATGATTTACGTAGCTAAAAATAGATTATATTATCTTATCATATCTTTATTAATTTAAAAGTATAGTCTAGAAGTGGTGTTATGTCTTCAGTCTATTTTTTTTTACTGGTGGACATAATTTCTTGCATATGATTCGTTTATCTATTGATTATTTAATTAAAATTTATCGTAAATAATAAAAAAAAACTTAAATTGTTTATATCCATACAAACAAATAAATGATTATTTTATTTTTATCCAAATTCCAAAACGTCATAAGTGCTGTTTGACATAACCAAATATTAAAAGCGGCAAAGTGAACTCAAAAAAAAATTAAAAAGAATGTATACGTGTCACCGTGAACATCGACCTATTTCATAACATTTGCAACTTATTCGAGCCGCGGATAATTGAGTTGTGAACTAAATAGTCGTATGTTCTCGTTCATAAGGTCACCCGCGAGTGAACTCGTACGAAATACCACTTGTTCCTGAATGAGAAGCAAGCAAGGCCGGCTACGCATCGGCATCGCGGCAGGGCAATGATTTCAGGGCGCCTAGCACGAAAATGTATCATTCGTTCGGACGTATAAACCTAACAAATTAAAATAACCAGTCTCATGTGTCAATCCTTTCATAAAATATGACCGACTCAATCTAGCCGTGTAAATTTTTTTACTGTTTCGTTCATACATTGTCAAACCTTTGATACATATGATATTTTAATTCGATCGGATAATACGACCGAACGAACGATACGCTTTCGTATTAGGCCTCCTAGGTGCCTAGTGCCAGTATCACAAAACAACCAAGTCACTTAAATCGGTCGAAAAGTATTACAAATGAAAATTGGCTTTTCGATCGTAAGTAAAGCGATTATTTTGTGGCACTCGTACTACGTTCTCTGTACATTCTCCTACAGCGAAAAAAACTTTAGACTTAACTGAAAACTTGAATATGAATTCAAAGCCTATTCTAATCGCAACGCAATACAAAGTTCAAATAAAATCGCCTGGGTGGTGATATTTTTCGTACCATCCGTAGCTAATTTAATTGCATCTAATAAGGAAACTTAGGCCATTAAATGTGAACGTTCCTTAAGTTTCGAAGATTTAGAGCGGTAAAATTTGTTTTCGTGGGTGCGTTTTTAAAATTAATAGTAACACCACAGAGAAAGAATAATACTACGTAAAACAGAGGAACAGTCTCGGTACTTTGAAAATTTCCACCTTAACTCGCGCGAAAGACAGCGAAGGTAGTGAGTAAATGGAACTAAAATATAACTACGCCATCGTTTGTTTCCCTCTCTGACTAGATGGCACTATCTGCGCAATGTAACTTGCCCATAATTCATAGAACCATAGAGAAAGAATTACACTACGTCAAAATAGAACATTTATTTACATTAATTTCTGTTTCGGTCCGTCAGAGAATGCCAAACCACCATAAGGTTTACAATTGTTTGCACACTCTGTCAAAAAGTATAAACTAACACTTGACAAATTTCAAAAATCGTTCTAACGTCCTCGTAGCTTAGTTGAAAAGGCACTCGCTCGTAGTTTCTATGAGATATGGGTTCGGATCCCACATGATGCGGTCTTTTTTTTCAAGTTGTTATATTATCTTGAATAATTTTTATGCGCATTCATAACTTTTTAAAGATATTAAGTACTATATTTATCTTCATTTTAGTCGGTTGCTGATTTCACTAGAGTTCCTAGGTATGATCCTAATTTTTATGAAAACTGATGACGGCGAGCTGGAACCCATTTTCTATTTGTTATTTATTTTATGAATATTATGTAAAAAAAAAATATCAAAAGTTCAGTACTGAGTTTAGTTATAAAAAAATGGTTTTAAATGTGAATAAACAATTTAAATACAAGTCTGGATTTCAAAAAAATATTGTCGCCGACTAAGATTCGAAGTCGCGCCCATGGAATATTAGCCCGAATTCTTAGCACTTTGGGCATCGATACTTGACAATACATAACGAAATTACTAATTAGGTTCTAGCTTGAAACGACCGTTTATGACATATATACGTCATTTAGACGTGACCTTTGGACGTGCGTGACACACAAATTCCTTTAAATAAATTTTATTGTTTATCAAAGTTGATAAAAAAAATTGGAACAGGGTTACCAAATTGTCTTTTTTTAGATAAACCTTAAGAATTTATTCCAAAAATTATTGCTTTTGGGATCAAAAAAAAATCGCTTAAAGCCATTTAGCCATTTTAACTATTTTTTTACCTTAGGTAAAACAAAAGTCGATGCAGCATGATATTTTCAAAGTTAGAGAGTAAGCTTGTAAATCGTATGCCATGCAATATTTTGCAAAGAGAAATTTGTGCCAAATGAAACATTTGATTAAATGAAACATGACAAACAATTATTTGTTAAACAATAATATCCAAAAAAAAGATTTGCTAACTAAAAAATTGCGATGAGTTGTTTTGACAAATGTTTTTTGCCAAATGAAAATTTGTGTAAAATAGTTGGGTTGTGATATTTTGGGAAACTTTTTTGGCTAAACATTAGTAATCCATATTTTTCTCCTTAAAATTCCTTCCCAAATATTAAAACAAATCCCCATATTATAAAACTACAATACTCACACTGGTAGCCCTACAAACAAATATTTGACAGTTGTCGAAAAGCTACATTATTTTGAAGCTTCTTGCTTTTGACCGTTAATTACCAGAGAGTATATAATTACTAATTTAAAAAATATACTTACATTTTAAAATTTGGTTTTCCTTTATTTATTTTTTCAAATTATTTGATAAAATAATACGAAACGCATATTACCTGTATAATCAACATAAATGCCGTGTTTGTTTTTTTTCAATCCAATAGCTGATGTTGCGTTTCCATAAAAGATAGTTTAAGTTAAAACCGGTAGATGGCATTATACCGAAATTGTTTTAAATTTTAGTTAAAATGATTTGTTTTGAAATAAATGTAAAAATTCTATTAACATTTCATTTTTAAAAAACAAAAGTGTTAAAAAAGTGTTTTGATAACGTTTTTATCAAGAGTTATCGTTCATTGATATCAAGCCCAATCCTAATGAGCCTTGTAGTGACATCTATTCGTTTTTAATATGTACTAATCCTACGATATATGGCGTTGACCAGACATGGTAACACTTATATAAATCACGGAAACTTCGTATTCATGAATGAATTAGGTTAAATTATCTTATCAGCAATTGATCTTAGCATATAACAACAATAAAATGCAATCAATGGCTTTAATAATTATGAAAATCTTTCAGCACCTACAAAGCCCAAACAACGAAAAGGTTCCCAGTAAGTTTTTAATGTTATAGAAATGTCAGTCTGTTGGGAATGTAATGGGCATTCTTTTATAATTTTTAGACACTGTAAAAATAACGACGCGTGAAACAAACTCTCTCGCTCAGTTCGCGCACACATGTGTCGCGCGTCAACTGTGATTCAATTGTTTAATTTTTTTCAAGCATACGGGTTAATATACATTAGTTGGTAGTCCGATTTTCATAGCAACCAACAAAGCACCGAGGGTAAAGGATACATAATTAGTTGCAGGCGTTGCAGCGTTAAAGAATAGTTTTCAGAAAAACTTCAGCGTACCGTAAAACTCGACGGCCTATGTTAAGACATTTGATAAAAACAATATTTTTATCGTCGCATGTCACAGTGTATACGTTATTGAATGCAACGGGCTGGCTAGAACAATGGCGATTGTAAGAGGCTCGCATCAACACGTGTGCGTAATCGACGCGCGACGCGTAGGCTGTATGTATACTATGCCTTATCTCGACTACCGTTCGCGATACAGTTTACAGTGTAGACCGTGTGCTGTCTACAGAACGTTGTCTTTTACTTATTTGAGATGAAATGTAACCTTATTGAGCATGTGAAGGTTTTTCTTTTCTTCTTAAATGCGAGATGTATCTTGGTTTTTGTCTCAGTGCGTTTTTGTCTTCAATTTCAATGAACGCATCGCTGAACAGGTTTGCAAATATTTTTCTACTAATGTCACCTTATGTGCAATGTATCTAGATATCGATTGGCAATCATAATAAATATCCCTAACGTTATAAAAATACTAAGAGAAATAAATTTGTTTCTGTAAAAGAAAGTTTTAAGTCAACTTAACCGCATTTCATAATTAAATAAAACAACACCCTAACCAACATAAAGTTATACAACGATAGCTAATTGTTGTTTAAAAATTACCTATATTTAATGACATCGATATGACACTTAAGCATAAATGATTTACACGCGTGATGCGTCTCTTGTAAAGAATTGATTATGCATAGGAACCCATTGACTACGAATGGATCTAATGAGCCATTAGCTGTCTATAGCCCTAATTATCTAGTCTTACGCTGATTTATTGCATATAAATGGCCGTGTGGAAACTCATGCCACAATATACGTAGGTCGGAACAGAAGGCTCTTCTTAAAGATAAAGATCATTTATTTGCTAGAAACAGGTTACATAAGATGGTAGGTACAAAGTAGGATCCATGTTTTGCCGTATGCATTCCAGCATGCAAACATTGTAAAAAAGTAAAGTTGTTGTAAGAGACCAGCTGATCACGTAGTTTTAAGGAGTGTCCCATTCTTTTGTACACCTGTATATAGGTATATTTAAGTAAATAAATGAATTTATATTAATTCTGAAAATTGACACTTATACCGCCAAGTGAGTGACGTAAACACAATCGTGTATAAATCGTCTCTTAAACTGTTATTTCTCAAGCCGTTATAATTTATGCATGAATATCAACTAGGAAATTCGCGGTTCTAATTTTCATATTCATTGTACCAACTCCTTTGTTTAATTTTAAAGTGAAATCCATAAGCGAGTGTTATGGTTTTGGAGTGCAACTTGACATTGGGTTCGCTCATGCAAGCCTTTTAGCGAAAAAAAATGTTTCGTGGACCATCTAAGCCCTTTTTTTTTTTGAGATGGGCTTACTCTTGACCCCAATCTTGCTCTTTAGCATAGATGGGATCTACGATGGAGCGAGCTTGCCCAGAAGATGCCTATTCACTCTGGACTTAAAGAGAGTCAGGTTATATGCACTCGGAAATACAGACGCAGGCAGGGAATTCCAATCTTTAGCTGTAAACTTCCTAAGCGTTGAGCCTTGTGGTGTGCGATATCTCGCATGAAGTCGGGAAGGAAACATATCGATATCATCGCTGCGTATTTGCACGTAAGAATATAAATATCAAAATGTATATAATTACGGAAATTGCTTCGATAGCAACTAGAAATACGTGTATTTGTGATATAATAAAATACGTGTATCTCCTGCAATATTTAATTGAATGTCGTCAGTTAGTTAGGCTTCAGTGAATGATACATGTGACAATTATATCTATCGAGCTGTAATTATTCGCGCATATTATGATAGCGGTAGTTGATCTGGAAATGATTAGGATGGTATTATAAATAATACATTTATTTGTTTGACGTCATTTAGCTGCTTTGGCGTGTCCCTTAAAGTTGACTTTCAGGTTTTATAATGATTCACTTATTGATTTAAACTAGCTGTCATTTCATTGCAGGAGTTGTTCAAGTATAGAACATTTATGGCTGGTGATTCGTTCGATTATTGGTTATGGTCAATTTAGGCGGGGAGACGCCAATGGCTAAACTCTGGTAACATAAGCATATAACCGTAACACATGGATGTTAATTCTTTACTTCGAGACCAAAATGCTGGCAGCGTAGATTTTTTTTAAAAGTACAAGTTTCTAGATCTTCTCTAGTAGAAACGAACTATGGTAGTCTGATTTCAACACCTTATCTATGAGATGGCTGGGCACGATGGTACGGCTATCCATGCTATCTCCTGCAAAAATATGTATGAACGCGCATTGCCACTTGCCACCTCAACAAATTGCTATGTGTTTTGTCAGTCAACTTCGTTCAACGAACGGCTCATTTCTGATTCGATTTCTCATATAATCGTCAAAACATTATTTCACATTATGGAACACCTTATTGGCATCATGGCAGGCAAAAGATGGACAGCCGACTTGGTACAGGTTGCAAAAAACCGCTGGACGCAGGCCGCTTTCAACATGCCCATCCGGAAGTTACTGGGAGAAGGCCTATTTTCAGCAGTAGACGTCCTACGGCTGAGATTATGATGATAAAAACAGGCAGACACATGTTAAGCATCCAGTCTATTTTAGTCCATTTTATAGGACATAGAGTCATATACTTTTGGTAATGTTTAATTGAATTCTATGTCCTGTCGCTATTCTTTTTTATTCTAGGCAGCAGTTTTACTTATTTTTGTTAAAATGGTGATTTAGAATCAGCTTCATGAATCAACCGTCTTTCGGATCAAGTGGATCTTTTTAGTTGTTCTCCGAGTGAGTGCACAAGGGCTGCATGCTTTGTTTGTTATTTGTTACTCATGGATTAAGTTATCGCATAAGGCATTATAGCCTGTAATGTTATTATAAGAGTGAAAAAAACTATAATAATAATTTCGTTTGTTGCAGAAGCTTGCGCGGGTGCCGGGGCGCGGGCGCGGCGCGGTGGGGCGAGCGGCGCGCGCGCACCATGCTCGCCAGCTTCAAGGGCTTCTGGAAGGCGTGCCGCTATGGAGACTTGTACATGGTGCGTATCTTCACCCAGTGGCGGGCATTGGATTTATTTCGATGTAGGCAGTACATATTTTCTTAAGTGTTTTATTGATGGGTTTTCATTAATGACACACATTTGTAAGTACCTACTGCCCATCACATTTCATTTTCAAAGTAGGCTCTGACGAATTACCTATATGTATTAAACGCCTCTGTCTACATCCAGCCAGGGGTGCATTGTTAAACTATCACATACGACGCTGTTTCTTCTGATACTGACACTAATGTTACAGAGATGCTTTTAGCTGCTTTCTCATTACCCGTCGATATGTAGTCCCAAAGTGGTGGCAGGGCAAAGCTTCTTTTTGGTAAGTGCCCGGAAGAGGGCCTAAATATTGAAACACAGAAGTGACTTCTATAATTTAATGTTAGTAAAAATACTAAGTTTATGTTGTTGCTAAAATATATACAAATATACGCTAATAGTTTATAAGCGATGATTGGAGTTGTAGCAGGAAAATTGCATTTTTACACGTTCCCACCGTAGTGTGACTCCTGTGGTGAAGCAAAATCCTACAGTTTTATCACTAACTAGATCTACATCAAATCTGGTGATATCTTTTTTGCCTGTTTGAAGTAAGTTTGTACGAGTACGTATATAGGCGCACTGATATAATGCTCTAGCTTTGACGACAGAGAAAACTAAGATAACTCAAAAAAAAATATTATCAACGAGTTATATTTACATTAACTAAAAAGTAGTCAAAAGAGTTTATTGGCCAATAAGATTTGCAAAATTTTGGATTGACAGTGATCTTTTCTTATTTTACTTCAATGTTCATTTCCACTTCGTTATTATTTATGTATTCCGGTTTATAATTAAACAGAGCAGGCGAAAGATGAAGGGTGCATTAATAAAGATAAATGTTTAGCAAGTACGTAATGTGTAGTTAATGTACGATCAAACGGGCAGATAAAATTTTCGTGAAGTCGTCCGTCAGCGTATTTACAGAAATCGAAAACTAAACTGTGAAAACATATAGTATCATATACGCCTCGCGTGTCTCTTGCAAACGTTGACAATGCCGCCATACATGGTTATAGTTGGAAACGCGGCAATTATTACATAACAGAGCAATCTGCGGCTGATACCATCACGATGCGCCGGCGCAGCCTGTGAAACAACACTGCAATTGCCGGCAAATTGCAAAACGAGAACGATTTCATGCGCTTCTTTATCATACAGAGGCTACTAGATTCTATATATAACCATATCTATCCGTAAAAAATGGTCAAGCGTTTGCTTAGAGTTCAAGTAGGTACACGCAAAAAAAGTTATTTTACTAAAAGTAATGTCATGTCATTGAAACGTCCTTAGACAAATTATTATTATGTTTTTACTCAATGCTCAAGCATGGTTTCGTAATACATCTTAATAACTAGATAATAGGCGATGATACTACTTATATATAGCATACTGCATGTTATTCAGGATAGAGATATTATTGCTTACCTATTTATCACTAGCATGCCATACATATATTAGATTGGTAATAAGCATAGCATCTTTATTACTATAAATAGTTTCAAGTAGACAATTGATTGATTTTGAATTACTCTGTGTTTAATTTATACAGTGCATTATATCTTCCATCAGACACTGCTGTGAACAATCAGTTAATATTTTACTCACATTATCAATGTTACTATTATCACATCTGATATTATGTTTATTACTTTAAACTTGTCATTGTTACAATCCATACATGATATTGTAATAAAATAACGTTATTTGATGTCGGTCAAGGGCGAATTATAGATAGCATAAAATCAAATGTCTCATTTAACATCCATTTCTGTATGCAAATTGCACTTACAACAATGAACGATCGGATTAAATATAAAACACGGTGTAAAATATCGCAAGAGTCGTCTGAAATGGTCAATATTTATAATTAACGCCTACTCGAGGGTCACGGTTCGCTAAATCGATTTGTGATCTATATTTACCAATTGTTGAGTTGCTCAAGTATTGGATTATGCGGTAGACGAAACACAAATGGACGGCTAAGGTCGATGGGAGCGCGTATTCAAAGCTTTTATTACGCGTTTAATAAACAGCGGTGAATTTTTAAGAATATTGTTTGACCTGCTTGGTAATATGGACATGTGATGAGAAGAAAAAAGGGGCACATAATATGGAAGTGATGGGTGTTGATGAGTAGGGAGGTAGAGGACATAAGAAGAGTTGGATGGATTATGTGAGACGTGATACGACCGAGATGCATGACTCAATGACGATCGAAAGTCTCTTGATAGGGTAAAATTGTATATTAAGTACAAAAAATACCTAGCTTAATTGGCTCTATATAGAAAACTTCTTGTATATTTTCATTGAATATTTCAATTTTCATTGGTATGGTAGGAATATATCAACCTAGTTGATAAAATCATCGGTAGCGTATCGAGTGAAGTGCCGTGTCGGAAACGCGCGACTAAAACGCTACGATAACGGGTTAGAGTGCGTTCACACTGGCACCTTTTATCACGTGTAATTAGTAAAGGGACGCGTTTTAACGACAGTTGTCACATCGTCTGTTCTGCGACAGTTACATGTAGTGGAAATCCGGCAGACGACCAAGTGGGAGAAAACGCATAAATTAGCCATATGCTTGTATTTTAAAGTCGCGTTCCTGGAGCGGGGTCAAGCTAAACAGATGAAAGGTTCGAAGAGGCTATGACTTGAGCGAACCCAAGAACCATTTAAACGGATTTCCCACCTGGTCAAGTCTCCCCGATTTCCCCTATGCACTAAATACCAAATGGTATACGTGAAAATGAGCCAGTGTGGAATTAGCCGAAATCACGACGTAGCTGCTACGTACTGATTTAGTCAAGTGTTGGATCCAATTCATTAATCAAAACTCCGCGATGACGGCGCTACGAATTGGACATAGCTGAAACTTCAGAATTATGAAGCAAACGAAAAACAAAAATGTAAACATTATAGAACGCAAATAAATACCATTGGATTAAATAGAAATAGGTTAGCATGATGGCGCCTACTGAACCATAGAATATGAAAACTGTATTGATGTTCAGATTTAATTATGCTCGTAACACAGGCATGTTATTTTTTTTCTTTCCAGACTATGACAGTTGGCATATTATCTGGCGCTTAATTATTCATTATCCTAAACATGACCATATAATGACTTAGTACCGGATACGTGACCTTTGCAACTTCACCAAGTAGTAACTTTCCTGCTCTCCCGAATTATTTTGCATTGCATTTTACAGCTTTTATCTGTCGTATATCTGTGGTTTCGCGAAGTTTAAATGTCACATTCTGTTTCCGCTTCCGACGTACAACAATTAACAAATAGCAGCGAATCTCCTTGAACTGTGGCTTGCTTTCATTTCTACCTTCACAGGCAAGTATAAGTCACATCGATATGTCATCGAGTTGTGGTAGGAAATGATAACACCTTGCTAGCTTCAAACCGTAGGATTGAGACTGGGATTGTGGCACTTGAATGTGTTGCTTTTCCGTATTATGTATTGTAATTACTTAAAAACTTTCGCGTTGCATAATTTAAAACTCAAATTAAAAATTATGATTGCGTTAATTTCCCGTTTCATCGAGTTTTAAATTATGTAATGTAGTGTCTAAGGACCTGTTACACAATGTACGGATAAGTTCTGTTAAAATTCTGTACAGGATATTTGTTACTTACCTTAGGGAAAACACAATTTTTGCGTTTCACCACCGTCAAATACTTAGCGTTGTATGACACATCAATCCAAGCACTTTTATCCTTTACATATTTTTATCTGTTTCGTAGTCATTTGACACTTTATCCATCACCAGCCTATATCAGTCCACTGCTGGACACAGGCCTCTCCAAAAGGAGGATTTTGCCATAATCGCCACGCTTGGCAGGCGGGTTGGCGATCGCAATTTGGCCAATGGTGGAGAGGAGACGCTGCTGCCCGTCTTCTTATGGCGGTTCTCCTGTAGTCGCCTCTTACGTAGGG
The DNA here is from genome assembly GCA_950371115.1 of Anania fuscalis. Lineage (NCBI taxonomy): Eukaryota > Metazoa > Arthropoda > Insecta > Lepidoptera > Crambidae > Anania > Anania fuscalis. The sequence goes on along the minus strand of OX493344.1, from coordinate 1,052,572 downwards.
GTGGTGCAATACTTTCAACGTGCCGGCACCACACGACACTTTATTCGAACTTTGTGAAACAGGCCATTAGTCTTTTTGCAAGTTACCTACAGCTCTAAACTATAGCAGTCACTTTTCAATAACCTTATATCAAAAAATTTCTAGTTATTGTATTATACATTACATAATGGGTTAACGAACTGCTGCCTGTTACTGCTGTACAAACAAATCGCATTGAACTTGACCGAAACTCAGCGTTCAACTGTCAATGCCAAATATCCGTAAAGTAATCTTTAGAAAAATCGTAACTTCATTCTGTAGATCATTTGTTCTGTTAAACTTTTCAATTTACAACACATCTATGGAAACTAACCGCGGTTAAACAAAATGGTTGCATTGAACTTGACCCGTGCTAGCGTTTGTCTGTCAATGCCAAACATAATTCGTTATGCAATCTCCACAAAACTCGTTTAACTATTTTGGGATTTTGAATGCATCATAGTAGGTACTTATGTTTTTCCTATCCTTGACCTAATGTATCCTATTGCACAATATTTTTCATTTTAATTAAAATGCACATAGGTATGTAATTTTGGCGCCTTTAGAATTCATAGTAAGATGCGTCACGTATGAAAATGTTTGAAATTTCATACCGAGTTCTAAAATGTATACTTTAGGATAATAATCGAATAGCGCTTAACCAAATCCATAAAACGATTTTTAACGCATGTTATCAATTTAAACATTTTAGTATGAGTAGCTTTGGACACTTTTGGCCTTACTACAAAAAGATAGACTAGTGTTGAACAATTGTCTAAAGATTAGTCAACCAATTTGAAATGTTGACACATCAGACATTCGAGATGTTTATTAAGAAACATTTCAAATTGGCTGACTTATCTTTATACAAGTGTTCAACACTAGTATATCTTTTTGTAGTACTGCCATTATGCCTTAGTTCGTGCATTCGTCGCGGGCGCAGGCGGTTTCGAACAATCGACAATTAGTCATAATTATCGCAGTTAATAAAATTAAGTTTTCAGACGGTTTATGAGTACCCTTTTTCCATTTTTACACAGATGTTGGTAAATATATTTCTTTCTCAAAATAAATTACTTGCCATACACATATAAAAATTCAATTCCAAGAACAATATGATGATGATTTAGTTGTTTAAAGTAAATATGTAGACTTGAGATTTCCAGTATATTGTTGATTACATGTTTCAATGTTATAAATATCATACAAAACAATGAATACTTACTTACGCGACGATAGAGATGCGCACTAATAGGTATGAGATAGAGACAACACACCAATTTTTGTCACGGTCTCGAAGTAATGTAAATAGTACCAGTACACCCAGTCCCGAGCCAATTAACTACAACCGGAAATCGAACCCTTTACCTCCAAGGCGAAACACAGCGCGCACTATACCGATCATGTTAATTTTTATTAATTTTATTTTTATTTATGTTAATTAATTAATTGATTAATGTCTCGTGCCCAAAAATAGAGGTAATTCTCAGAATTATGTTCCGGATACACGTGTTAGTTCAAAAAGTAATATACCGTGAAGTACTAATTAATTCGTTTTTACGTGATATTAATGTAAAACAACTAAAATTAGGTAACTTGAACCCATCATTTTGTAGGCCATATTATTTTTAACCTTTATTATAGCAATTGTTTATGCTTGGCAGACCAAAGGTAATATAGCGCGGTCTTAAACATCCTTATACGGATGATTGTTTTATTACGTTGTGTGATTCACTCAGGGTAAAAAGGGTACCAACTAATATTACTATTATATTTTTATCAGTTCAGAATATTATTTGCTTGTGTAACCCTAAAGAAACCTTAGATTTCATCATCATCATTTCAGCCACAGAACATCCACTGCTGAATATAGGCCTCCCCCAGCAACATCCAGATTTGCCGGTTGAAAGCGGCCTGCATCTAGCGACTTCCTGAAACTTTTACCAGATCGTAGATTTATTGTTTTAAAATATAAATTACGTATGTGTATGGGACTAGGCAAATAGAATTGAATATATCCAAACGTCTATAAATAGTAGCTATTGAAGAGTTCCCTATTCTCCTGGCTCTATCATCGGGTCAGCTTTATAGTATCAAATTATTGTAATAACATACGGATTACACATACTTTCAAAGTTTTCAATCTATGAGACAGTTGGACCAGTCTCCCATGGATCTGATCAATTTATCTGAATATGAAAATGAATTCAAATTGCATGTTAAAAGGACTCTAATGAAAAAGGGCTATTACACCGTTAGTGATTATATACATGATAAAAATGTGTGGATTTAAAACTGCTTAGCTCACAACAAATCTTGTAAAATATTTATTTATTTTTAAAAGAGGCTGACAATAGTGACCGAGTTTCTTGCGCTGCTTCTTCTCGGCACTAGCCCACAATAGTCACAAAGCAGTGGTAGGGAAAAAAAAATTGGGACATGTAAGTGCCTTTTACGGCCAATTTACAGAAATAAATGATTTTGATTTTTATCTAAAACCAGACGACACTTTGACACGTCCATACCATATAAAGTCAGTTCTTTGAGTTATTCCGAATTTTCTTTTATCGATAACCTGGTGCAGTTTTTGTGGTAGTGACCGTAACCTATGTGGCACACAAAAAAAAAAAACAATTAATCAGTCGATCCTTTTGCAAAACTAACGCACAGCAATTGATTTATATTTAAATGGATAGAGATAGGATGTAAAGCGTAGCGTGTAAAGTGTTGATTTTTGTAGAAGAGGAAGTATATCGGGTGTAAAAAAAGGCTTAACGAAGCCGAATACCATATATTCTACGTATTATTACGATATTTTTTTTCTTTTATACTATACCTGGGAAATGGCGGGTTACCGAGTTATTGACAGACAAAGTTACAATTTTTTTTCAAAGATTTTTACAAAATTGACTTCTGTTTGATAATACTAAACTTTTTTACAAAGAAACATGATCCGCTTACACACACAGGCATAGTCTGTGGCGCGCTATACATTGCGGGTTAGAAATAAGTTATTTTTTTGATACCCTAAAATAACAGTCATTTTCCAGCAATTATTTTTTTTGCATTCTACTTGGTTTTATGTATAGAATTCGTGGTTTAAGGCTTCGTTAAGCCTTTTTTACACCCTGTATATATCCTTTATTATCTACGGTTTTAAAACAATGGATATCATACATCAGTATTTTTTATGTATTATAAAATATCGTTTACAATAATGCCAGCCTCGTTGCAACAGTTAGTGCAATAGTATTGTCTCGACCGGCCGTTCGGTGACGGGGCCATCTCGATGTTGGGCTCAATGCGAACGGGTGTGTCTGTCTGTATGTATGTATGGCACAGCCCAACGAGAATAGAACTCAGCGTCAGCCGGGATTTCATGGCGATTATCTATGGAACTATCAATGTATAAAGAAAATGTACATTGTTTTGGGAATAAATGAATTAAATATCTTTCTGGCTATGTTGGTTTGTCAATAAGTAACTACTTATTATACATACTTACTACTTAAATTACTTAAGCAGTGTAGCTTTTTACCTTTGTCAACGGGTTTTTTGAATTTTTGTTTTTCATTTTTAATCTGATCGCTTTCATTTTCTCTTTGCTGAGCTTGACTTGTTCGAGCGAGTACAATTTGTAATGTTTTATTGTGCTCGTCTGCTTTTCAACTTACAAGTAGTAAATAGTCTAAGGCAAACCTAGTATTAGCTATACTATCTGATTGTACAATAACTATGTATGTGTAATATTCACGCTGTTGGTTTTCTTGATAAATAAAATAAAAAATAAAAATTATTAATAAGTTACCTGACAGAACAGTTCTAAGCAGGTGGTTAAGTATATTTTCTTTCATTTTAGTCAATGTCAACAAATACCCAGTCTTCTTTTTTACTAGCGCATTTTACTTGGGGTTTGCTTGAGGATGGTCTAGAGTCTAGACCATCAGGCAGCAGGTAGTAACAGTATACTTAAGACCGGGAACCAGATTAATCTGATTAACTGATCTCATTAGGATTAATCCTATGGCTAATCATTCAGTGTTATAATTACGAATGTGAATGTTTCCTTACGACGTTTTGATACCGCCGAGCAAGTGCCAAGTTGTAGGTACCAATCCGTTACGCAGATTCCGAAAAATCTAGTATAACAACAAAACACATAATCTAAATTAAAATATTTAAATGTTAATATAGCTTTATGGAAATATTATGATAGTTACTAGACCATTATGAAAACAATTGTTTTTGAATGCTAATTATTTCTTTTTTTATTCCTGTATTCGAGTTAACACCAAGTCAAGGCTGTAGCTACTGTATACGGTCGGTCGGTCAAAAAAAGTGGTTTGTCTGTTTCCTCTTTGATATGATTTGATATTATCGAGCGAAATTAACATAATCCACGACAACAATGCTCACATGACACGACCGACCTCCTCAATTATACTGTTCTCGATATTAATCCTCTAAAGGATAATACTACATAGATGTATAAACCTTAGCAAAAAATGAATAATCGAAACTTAGTTTGTTGAATCGAAGCCAAGCGGTCACGTTTCGTTATGTCGATGACCTGAGGGTTTTGGCAAATGCGTGTCAACAAGTTTTTTAAAACATTAACGCATGTTTATCTCTTATTTTTTCACGAAAACATTTTAAATCACCTCATTTTATATAGTCGTCAAATAATGTGGTTTTTTGTGACTTGAATTTCAAATTAATAAATTTATTCTAATCAACATTTAGTGAGAATCCATGTATAAAACGATACATGAAATTCCGGCCTAAATATTCAAATTGCCCGGTTAAAATTTTGTAAAATTAAAAAAGGGGACACAAATGTTTAAATAATAAATTGGTCTGCCAGCTCTATTATTGCCAAAACCACTATTTTAGCAAGCCAAATATCTATGGAAATATGTTGCACATCACTTTTATAAATGATTATGGGGTTCATCTTTGTGTCATTAATGTAAGGTGAACCCACCCATACACACTTTTCTACATAGCTATAAATATCATCTAAAGTGAGTTATTTGGTTCACGATCACCAGGGCCGCAGACTCGCGCGCAGCTGATAAAGTCCAGAGGCGGCGCGTATCGCACGCACGGTCAAGGCTGCGTGTGCGCTGGATAGCTTACGATACGATATCCTTCCGATTTATGATCGCCTGGTACTCGCGCTACGAAACAAACGAAATCGATACGGAAATATCCGATGGGTACCGAATACCGAATAACCTCAAAGCTTTGTTTTTAATATTTATTTTACCTATTTTTAACATACATACTTTTGTAAAAAATAAGAAGCTTTTTCGTTTAATACCTTAATTTTTTTTAATAAATTTTAATTAAGTAAAATAATATGCAGCAACGAGTTAACGACTGACGATGAATATTTTTTGAAAGAAAATTTACTACAATTCATAACCAGTGCCTTTACTATAGTTTACAGAAATGTCGTTCAATATCATGGTATGAGTAAAAATCATACATACGACCTTACGTTCACTCGAGAATAGGTATGTTATTTGATATGTGAATGATCTAGAATAGGCATTTAAAATATTTTCCCTTATTAAAAAAAATGAAATAAGTTGTAATTTTACCAATCCAATAGATAATTTAGAGTCCTAGACACGTGTTTGTTGTTGAGGTAGCATAAGAATTCAAATTTCACAAACTAAGGAAATATGAATATTCGATATGATTTTTGGGAGTTTTAATGTAAAATTATAACGAAAAAGACTTAGATACGCTTGAAAGCTTACAATTTACTTTGAATAGTTATAGATAGACAAATAACTAATTAAACTACGGAACCCTAAAAACCAGAGTTGAGAAGTAAATATTCATTAATTGCATTTAAGACTTGTCAAATACAACCAATCGTTTATAATATAAACAATGTTGCGTGCATTTTATTGTTGCATAAAATACCTGTTTTCTCGATTAAAATTATCACGTTATTACAATACTGATTACTTATTTATTCAAAGTTAATCAATCAATATGTTAGGCAAAGCTGGGTTCTCTCATTTACTTACGGCGCGTATTTATGAGCAAAACTAAAAAGATCTAAAAACGCATCTCATGCTATGAAACTTTTTACTTTATTTATAATTTTCCAAAAAATCTGAATTAATTTTGAGATTTTTTTTTATAACATGTAAACTAAAATCGAATACGAACTTTAAGGTCACTTTGTAGTTTCTGTCCCTTCTACACTGTTCTAGTAGCTACCTTGTCGATAAATGTATATAACCGGACGGGTTAAAACGCGGCCAGTTTAGCGCTGAATTCAAACTCCGGTCCACAGGGCATGAACTTCTCGAAACATTCACACTTTCAGTCGGTGGCTGAACTGACCGTGAGTAGATTAGAGTTACGTACCTCTAATAGTTAATCGAAAAACTATATTTAAAATCTACTCAGGCATTTCTTTGCTATACGATGTCAGTGCTGATATACAATCTTTACTTACGCAGCAACATCGAAATCGATAGAAAAGAAAACGATATTTCACCAATAAGTATCGCACATGATCGATATTAAGAAGCTTATTCACATTTTACAATTTGAATGTTGGCGTGACAGTAGTTGCATATTATACCTACTTAGGTAAATTAGGCACCTTTACGAAAACTGAACGGCTACGTCTCTGGACTCTTCCCAACAAGATTACGTTACTGCTGGGATTTCTTAGTAATACTTAATTATCATACCTACTGCACTATTAGATTAATCTGTAATTGAGGTTTCCTAAATCTAAATTAATTCTCTCATTACCTTTAAATGGTATATTACCATAAATAACCATCTAATAACAGAGCTCAGAGTGCATATGACTAGAATTCAGAGCGAAACCGTCAATTATGCGGTGTAGAAGAAGCGCCCGCGCATGGCTGAGCCACGTGTTGGCGACTCACCTAATACTCGCTCATCATGTCGGGTGAGACCGCCTTACCAACCGGAGTAGGGTCAGCCGGGTAATAGAGAAATAAAAAGATATAATGTTAAGTATTAGACAGTCAAAGATAATGATATCAGTCAAATACTATGTAACTGACTCCAATAGTTTTTTTTAAATATCACAATTTAGAATGAAAATTATATTTCACTGTCTGTAAAAGCTAACAGTAGAAAAAACACTGTTCAGTAATCATCAATATCGAATCAACTTAATTAAGAACTAATTTAGTGTGAAATATTCACACTCAATAAGTTCACTCAAGTTAAGACTAATTTAGTAATATGTAGTTACCTTAGTTAGAAGGCATAGGTATCATAATGACACCACGATTTTTTTATTTGCAATTTTCATAATCAATTACTATCAATAATGACATTGTAGGTCGTTTAGAGGGCGATGTCCCAAAACTAGAAAACAATTATTATTATTTTTTGCCAAAATTATTATTTCCACATCACGTTTCTTGGTATTTACAGCAATTTTCTTTTTTTCTGATCGAAAACACATAAATGACGATTGACGCGTGTTACGGGTAACCAGCGGAACGCGACAATAACATATCCACACAATCGACAGGGCGCCACAGAGATAGGACCTATATGCGCGACTTAAAAGCATGAGTAAATGTGTTTCATTTTCTGCTGCATCGACGTAAATCTAATCGAAAATTGAAATTTTTTGATAATCAAAGAACTTATTTTACTATAATAGATTAATTAAAGCTAAATATGTACTATTTTAGAGTGACACTACTTGTCATATTGTGAGGTAACAAAAATGTATGTATTTTATACACATTTTAAATCGCGTGACGTTATGGCGTTTAATTTAAACCAATTCACAGTGACTATTGTATAACGACGCGGCAGACGTTTATCCGACATGACGCGGACGAACAATAATGACATTAATAATTATATCCCACAATTACTATCTAAGCCTCTTTAGCAAGTAATTGTTCGGTAAATGCGCTAACAGTCGCTCATTTTGCGACATTATTTAGTTGTTATAAAAACACAGCACTTCAATATTATTTGAGTGAATGGGAATCATACTAATTCTACAATTTGAGCAACAATGTAGGGTCCTTAAGTGAAGTATCATTGGTGATATCGCTCTCTAAATATTAGCATCAACTTGTAAACGCATACTTGTGGCGGATGTGAGAATTATAGCTTTCTAATAACACTGAGTTGCAGACGTAAACGCCAATCACTACGCTCTAAGATTTACTAAACTATGTTTACAAAATTTATTGAAGTTAAGTACTGATGTACATTTTCATGTGTTCGGGCAAACAGCTGGAATAGAGAGAGGAGATTGTTACTACCTACTTAGGTTTGGTTTGTTTCACACCATGTTGGCTACTGAGTCCCACTCTGTCTGGGAAAGGCGGGATGTGAATTGTAGGAAAATTGATGCCTAACATTCATTTGTTAGTTCAGAAACTGACGTGTATTATACAAAACGATTCTTTTTAAATCTTAATTGTGTAGTAATTACTTATTTTCATCAAATTCCTGACAATTTCTAATTTACAAATCTTTTACATTTTTTTCCATTACCAACATGTCCAAGGGTAACTATTTTCGATAAAAAAAAGTTGATATGGTGAAATACTTTTCGAACATTGTAATATACCAGGGCATCATAACTTTTCAGGTGCTGGCGGCGCTGGCTGCCCAGTCCATCAACATATCGGTGGGGTTCTGCCAGGGCTTCTCGGCAGTTCTGCTGCCCCAGTACACACACGAGTACCCCAACATCACATATGAGCAGAGCTCATGGATTGGTGAGTAGTTTTAATTTAATAACTAATTATTTTAAAAGCACGCACAAAACGTCTTTATTGTTAGTATCAGTCATTAATCAAATACTGATTCCTAATCTTAGTCAGGTTGTCGGGAGTCATCAGTGTTGATCCCTAACCAACGCCAATTTTCCTTGTCCGTTATTATTGGTTGCATCGTTTTAATTGGGCCTATAAATCAGTATTCCTTTATCACATATTTTGCGATTTGTAAGCGTTTGCTATTGTAGTAAGTTAATGACTTGATAAGTAAACCATCGAAGTTTACTGTGTTACACGTTTGATCGATAAGAGAACGAGTTGGCGATTTTCAGCCCTGTAATTTAGTATTTTTGCATTAATCGGTCACATTGGTCATATTAAATAGAAATAGAAAAATATTTATTTGACACACACATCATACATAGAATACAAAAGAATTAAGATTTGAAAAAAGAGAATGTGTCAAAAAGGCCCCCGCTCAGCATTTGTCGTGACAGCCAGGGACATATCACGACGCTGATTTTCAGCAGGGACCCTGACGTTAAGGGTACAGGTAGAGACAGGAAAAGAAAAAACTAACAGCTTAACAAGCAAATAATAATATTGACAGTAGAAGAAGAATAATAATAATAGTAACAGACAGAAAAAAACACACATAGTTCTTAAAACTCAAAAATGGGAAGGCAGCCCGCACAATGAGAAGGTGGGCTGTAGCTATAGAACTAACACTTATTTAAAATATTTTTAAAATTTATTTAATTATGCAAAAATTAAATTCCAAACGTAAAATAAAAATTAACGATTTCTCATTGGATGTGTGCCTCAGCATACAAAAGGTTAAAGGCGATTTCATCAATTAGGAATTTGTCATCAGAAACCCCTTGCCTTACCCTCAGGTCTCTTGAATTTTGTCTATTTTTATTTACACAATTATTTGTGCTTTGTTCATTTCCGTATTTAAAGTCTTTCCTAAAAGATGCAACGCTAATCTGTATGCAAGCACTGCTCATGCTTAGTTACACTAACTCGGTTTCCGAGTATGCAAATATGTCTGGTCTTAAGGAAACGTATTTTAAGTCGTATGTTAGCTAATCTAAAAGATAAAATACTTGACAAAGAGGTATATTAACATTCTAAACGTAAGGGCAATAAAATTGACATGGCGTTGTTGATAAGTTGGTTTTGTTTAGTAAATGCTGTTAGGTTAATCAATAGTTGTGTTGTCTATTAGAAATCTTCGGTTATACACAAAGCAGGCTCCCAAAATATAAGAGAAAGTAGGATCAACATTTTTAATTCACAAAATTAGATTTCGTAGATTATTGACAGTCTCGTTTAAAAGCAGATATACAAATTTTCATTGGAGACAATAAACTCAAGAAATAAGCTTTCTGAACAACTGATGCTAGAAAAGCCTTGTGGGCCTTGTGATATTACGGACAATAAGGTAGCATCACAAATCTTCTTTACAAACTATCAAGGCAGCTGCAAGATAAATATTAGACAACATCACACTCATTGCTCTGATCGTAAGGTAAGCAGCTCAAGCACTTGTGTTATAGAAATCAGAACTAACGATGGTACCACACCACCCAGACCCTCTTGTTAACATTTACCTCCATCCAGGTGCCAAGAATTAAAAGTTTGATAAAACAATTAATTTCGAATCAACAGTTACATCGCTACGCCGATGATGCGGTGCAATTTACGTCATTTAGACGTTCTGTCAATAGACAATCAGTTTGGTAATAACAAATGCAATTCTAACGAGCCATCGTGGGTTTGTCTCGTGTCGGATTGGCATAAGTACAGTCAAAACAACACGAACACGACAAGATGAATAGATTGTAGTCGTATTCAGTTATATTGGGACAATGTTTTTGTTATGATATTACCGTGAACCGTGAACACATTTCACATATTGTTTACTATAAAACGGCCTTTTATCAATGTGTAAACAAAAGAAAGTACTGAATAGAAGCTAGTATTGTAACTATAAAGTTAAAAAAGTAATCTAACACAATCTCATACATAAACATTATAAAAATCTAGTAACTGGCAGTAATTTCTAAATGAAACTGTTACAGATATGCTTCAACAATTACTGTTCTCATACCAACATATTATGCTAAATATCTTATTATACATTCAATAAAATATTTAGCCTGATTGAAACTTATGAAAATTGTGTAAAGTGAAAACATGTCTCGAACATTTTCATTGACAAAAGATTTTCACTATCATCACTAGCAGCCATGATCTCTTTATCTTATCGCGACATAGTTGCAAATACAAGTGGAAAAACAAACACAGAGGCAAACAGAAAGTATCGCAAGTTTACTCGATATGATGTCAAACACAACACGCTCTCTGTGCGTTCAGATAAGGCAAGGGCTGGAAGCCGCAAAAGCGACGCAGAGGCACGTACAATAACCATGATTATTAGGAGGACCACTCACCATATTTTATGGTTTTGTAAACAATATAAACACATAACAGCAATTTAGAAAGGGTTTGATTTAATGTTGTAAGAAATAGTAATGGACCCAAAGCCGAACCCTGCGGCATTCCCTGCATTTTTATCAGTATGCGCAGTAAAGGTTTTTAAATATTTGCACGCTGCTAATATTATTGTTTGCATTTCGTAGTGAGAGATATTTTGCATCGAGTGTAATTGTTCTTATTAAAAATGTTTTGACTCATCCAGAGCTTCTGTAACGGAATAATTGTTGATTTCGCTCAAACTTTCCCGGCCATGACATTAATAAACCCAGCTTGTTAACGAAACAACAAAACGGAATACTATTTACAATGCTCGTGGTGTGGTTGGCTCGGCGCCAGGGCACATAATCCTTTATGAACCGCGAACCATAACAAATAGTTGGGACTACGCCAGGCGACAAGGTCTAGGGTAGAGTTCTGAAGACGGATTCCCAGCAGATGTCAATAAATACGTCAACATCGGAATACTTCCGTGGGAATGCGATTATATAGTCTGGACAGTGGTGAGTTTGAATTAGATTAGGACTTGAACTTGTAAATCAGCGTGGGATACAATACAACTCCTGACTTAAACCACAATAAGCGTACAAAACACAATCTGCACTGAGGAAAATTACAATTTTATAGAAAACAAAATCTAGAATTTGCATTAATAATTTTTTTAATAGTTTGCCTTAGTGACATGCGACATGATCACAAAATTTGCGTTTACCTTACCTACTAAGAATTAGAGTGACACATAATTTTATAAAGATACATGTCTCAAATAATGAACCCCAAACCCAAAAAAAAAATCATATCTAATCTTGTGTCTGCTGTCAGAAATATTTTAATGCTCTAGAGCCTGACACTATCTTATATTGTAAAACGAACTGCAATGACAATGCAAGATCCATATATCTCTGTTTCAAATAACTTATGCGCTGCGCAAACGTAGACACTTTTTGTTATCGACACGGGAATCGGACACTCTGGGACACTCTGTTACCAACACGGCAAACTATCAAAGGAAACAGAGTTTCTGTAACCGCTAGCAGCGCAGCTCAGTCCAATTGTAAGGAAGCAAAGGCCCTTTCTTTGTTAATTATGCTTGTGTCTTCAACTGACGACTTTTAGTTTCTAGCTACCGACACCGAACACTTGTTGATCGTCATGAGTATGTGATAAGTGGAAGCAACTGGACACGAAAAATGTTTTCTATGCGCAGGGAGTGGTTGATTTCATACTGGTTTTATAGAAATCAAATATTCATCGGTAGCTTGTATCTGACACAAGACACAAAAGTGTCCACGTTTGCGCCCTGCCTTAGTCTAACAAAGTTGTGTTTCCCAACAGCAAGCCTGGGCGTGATCTCGAACCCGGTGGGCGCGCTGCTGGGCGGCATGCTGGTGGACGCGGTGGGGCGGCGCCTGCTGCTGCAGTCCATCGTGCTGCCCAACCTCATCGGGTGGCTGGTCATAGCCTTCTCCGAGACCTATGTCTTCCTCTGCGTGGGGCGGTTCATCACAGGGTTTACTATAGGTAAGTTAGCTTATTTTCCCTACTACAAAGTAAGGAACACGCCTCATCTCTCTGAACTAACAGGCTGTTTGGATAGATTGGTTGTTGTCTTATTGTAGAAATTAGACTTGATAGTTCTAGTCATTGTCAATGTATTACTACATGTATGTAGGTACATTAAATCTTAGCACTCTGTAGTTTTTACCGCATATTTGGTTGTGCTACATTCCTTTTGTTTATTTATTCTTCACAAAAAAATTCTCTAAGAGGAGTCACTTAAAATATTGTTTCTTTTTTCCAGGTATGTCAACGGTATCATACATTTACGTAGCAGAAATCACAACCCCAGAGAAAAGAGGCGTCCTTAGCGCCTTGGGTCCTGGTCTGGTATCGACGGGCATATTCGTCGTGTATTCGCTGGGAGCCTTCGTCCATTGGAGGAAAGTCGCCGCCATCTGCGCAGGATTCTCCCTACTAACGCCTTTCCTGATGTACTTTGTCCCAGAGTCACCTCTTTGGCTTGCATCCAAAGGACACATGAAAGAAGCCTACAGTTCAATGTTCTGGCTTCGACAGAACAACAACACAGCACAGCAGGAACTGATGGAGTTTACCAAAGATCGTAAATTGGGGGAGACAATGTCCTTCAAGCAGAAAATGGGACTCTTCAAGAGGAGAAGTGTCCTAAAACCTTTCATAGTTCTAATTGTCTTCTTCGTATTCCAAGAAATGTCTGGCATTTATGTCATTTTGTACTACGCTGTGGACTTCTTTAAGTCAGTGGGTACGAGTGTCAACGAGTTCACAGCTTCCATAATCGTCGGCGGAGTCAGAGTGTTTATGGGGGCAGTGGGGGCGTGTTTAATCAATAGCTTTAGAAGAAAAACTTTAGCTGCCACATCAGGATTGCTACTAGGAGTAGCTATGTTGGGTGCTGCGATTTGTGACAGTTTAGACGGGCCTCCTCTAGTGAAATTGGCATGTGTGCTACTTCATGTGTCATTCAGTATGGTAGGCTTCCTTCAGCTCCCTTGGATAATGTCAGGAGAGTTATACCCTCAGGAAATTAGAGGAGTAATGTCAGGCGCGACATCATGCTGCGCGTATCTCCTAATCTTCTTTAACATTAAGACTTATCCTCAATTGGAGAATCTGTTGACGAGCAACGGCACGTTGTACCTGTTTGGTGGTTGTGCTCTGTTAGGAGCGGCGTATTGCTACTTCTTCCTGCCGGAGACTAAAGGGAAGACTTTGAATGAAATTATGAGGCAGTTTGATGAGAAGAAGGAGATAGACCCCGAGGTGGGGTATAAAGAGAAAAAGAACAGCATAGAAGGGAGACCGGTCCAGAGGAGACACAGCGCGGGCGCTGCCGTTTCCTTGGAAAAGAACGATATTTTTGCAACCAATTGGGTTCATGATAGTTGTGAAAAGACTTTAAATCAACGTGAATAATGATTTAATTTGTGAAATAAGTTATAAAGACATATATTTTGATATTTATATTGAACGTGTGATAACAGGGTCGTGTGTTCGTCCAAATATTTGAGCAAATGTTGGTTACCAGTTGAAAGTTACTATAATTATGTGATCATTACCATGGGTATTTACCGAGTGATTTTAGTAGTTTGTAATAATGTTACATTCCTTAGCTATAGATAATAAAAGAGGTGACGTTAATGTACTAATATTAAACTTAATTTAAGTACAAATCTGATTTAATGATCAGAAGCACTGGTTGCTATAAAATTAGTAAAATTTTGTATTTGTTTATAGATTTTTACGGAATGAATTGACGAGTTTTTACGTATATGTTTTGTTAATTGCGATTTTCAATTAATTTTGATGCAATCACAAATGGCTATTTGCATCTGAATAAAAATATAAGTAGCAACAAAGGTAGTGTATAAGCTGTAAATCAAAGATGTCGGCAATAAGATAAATTATTACAAGTAGCATGTACGAGTGATCTACAATACTTATGCTGTGATGATGAAAGCAATTAATATAATTAATAGAAGACGTGTGTGAATAAAAAGTGTTGTTTTCCATTTTTCGTTTTATTTAAACCTTTAAACACGAAAATGGCCTAGATTTACATATTAACGTTTCTTATTTCATATAAACTGAAATTAAAATACATTAGAAATAAAGATTATTGAATGATTTTCAAAGATAAAAGTTAGTACACTTCCAAGCAACCTAAAGTTGAGCAGAGTGACGCCATCTATCACATGAGGTCGTCAACAATTTCAATGGCGGTAAATTATTGATCGATTGAAGGCGCTTGGAAAGCCTTTTAGTGCGCACCATCTACTACAGATGGCAGCATTGCAGATTTATAATTGAATTTCAGGTGAATTGAGACTAAGATTTATATTATCCTAATGTTTTGTGCCATCTACCAGGGGCATAGTAGACTGGCATATTTTTATTTATTAAAAAAAAACATTTACGGATTTAATAGATTTATGTCATCATCATCTCAGCCTATTGCAGTCCACTGCTGGACGTAAGCCTCCCCCAAAGAACGCCAAAGAGCACGATCTCCCGCTTTTTTCATCCATCCACTGCCATCCATCTTCCTAAGGTCGTCGGTCCATCGAGCTTTATGTAGTTATGTCAAAATATTTTTAACTTTTGGAAAGACTGAAATGTTCTGATAATGTTTGGCTATGGGCTAGTTTATTATACCGGGTGTAAAAAAAGGCTTAACGAAGCGGAATACTACATATTCTACGTATTATTACGATCTTTTTTCCTTTTACACAATACCTGGGAAATGACGGGTTACCGAGTTATTGACAGCCAAAGTTACAATTTTTTTTCAAAGATTTTTTACAAAATTGACTTCTGTTTGATAATACTAAACTTTCTTACAAAGAAACATGATCCGCTTACACACACAGGCATAGTCTGTGGCGTGCGCGCTATGCATTGCGGGTTAGAAATAAGTTATTTTTTTTTATACCCAAAAATAAAAGTCATTTCCCAGCAATTATTTTTTTTGCATTCTTCTTGGTTTTATGTATAGAATTCATGGTTTAAGGCTTCGTTAAGCCTTTTTTACACCCTGTATAATAAGTAATACATAGGCTGTATAATTAGTGGCAACCACTTGTTATATTTGTTCGTATAAAAATTATTTACACATTTTGGTCGAGTGAATATTAATATTTTGTATGAAACAGCTGTTTTTTTGCATTTAGAGAGTTGGTCCAATAGAAACAGTTGTTAGTTTGTATCACGTAAGTTTTCTCAGAAGGTTTGGATGGTGATAAAAACCTTGTATGTATGTAAACCAACCTGTATGTATGTAACTATACCACATGAGTAAAGAAACGAAACAGAGACAAAGCTACATACAAATGCGCTGTGATAGGTACATCACTACAAGTGCAACGCGTGTGTGTGCGTGACCACTGGCCCCTTGTCACGTATGAGCCGAAACCGCTTCAAACTAGATCAGCCAGTGGTCAATCTCAGGGCTTGCAGGCGTGACACGACGCTCGAATGTCGTGCGTGTTTTGTTTTGTTATCGAGTTTCTCACATAATACGTAGTAATATTTTTGTTTTAGTATTTAAAAAGTGTTGTAAATATAGTGTGTTGTACATTGTACTGTGTGTGATAATACCTCCTGACAATTTTATTGCATTTATTGAATTGCTTGAGCAAAAATTTTGCGAATATTTTGATCTTCATGTACAAATTGTTAATATTGGTAATGACATATTAGCACGTGTGCAAGATTGTACGTACATTTCATATGCCATGTGATTATTTCCCATTGGATTATTTGAAAAAACTTTATATTAGATTTAGAATTTATCATTCGATTAAAAGACACAACAAATTATTAAAAACCAAAAGTAATAAAAAAAAATATTTAGAGTATGTAATTTGTAAAAAAAATAACCTATTTTAATAAAAAATGAGAAAAAAAAGAACATTTATATTTTAAATTTATTCAATTGTGCCAACCCTACCAAAATAGGTATAAATTTTGCTAGCTCTTTAGAAGCTTTGTCTCTGTTCCGTTTCTTTACTCATGTGACTATACGTTACTTTGGTCTTCCAGATGATCTCGTTTCTGATTTTATTCCTTAACCTCATCCCAATTAATGCGAAAGTTTTGGAGGATGTTTGGATATTTGGTAGTTTGTGACTCAATTACGCGTTAGGCTAAATGAATTCGGGTGAAATTTGGCATACATATAGAATATGATCTGGATTAGCCTTTTTATCCCGGTTAAATGTTTCTGTTCCTTTGCGAGATCCAATCAGAAATAAAGAGATCTGTAAAGAAACAAAATTCGCTGACATAGCCCGAAGGATTACCAAGTTAAAGTGGCAGTAGGCGGGGCACATAGCATGTAGAACTGACGGCCGAAGAGGCAGAAAGGTTCTGGAATTGAAGCCACATACCAGCAAGCACAGCGTGGGACTTCCACCCACAAGGAGGACAGACGACCTGGTAAAGGTTGCAAGACGACGCTGGATGCAGGCCGCTTCCAACCGGCCGATCTGTAAGTCACTGGGGGAGGGGAGTCACGTATGTACAGCAATGGACGTCCTGTGTCTGAAATGATGATGATGAAATGTTCCTGTGGGACATTTTTCTATTTAATGTTCTGCCACGACGTCAACGCTTGAAAGACGCTAGCTAGTGTGGGGGAGGGGTTGAATAAAAGCAGGCGACTGACCTGGTCTGCGGGATGCCGTACTTGATGCCGACGCCGACGCGCGGCAGGGCTTTGATCACCTTCTTCACCGTCGCTTGGTCCGGGAACGCGAAGAATATCGACGCTGGAAGATAAAATAGAATGTCGTCAGAGAAATTGAACGCATCAATCCGATACGCAATTAAAGAAGAGAATATTAAATTAAAGATTTAACATTCTCGTTCATCCATCCATCCACAAATGCATGTATTACGACGTATTACGCCTTGGCGTCGCCACGTCGCCATCTCTGTGGTTCCGGTCGGTTACCGGTCGGTTCAATGTAGAAAACCGATCTTTTCAATATTGTCTCGGGTCATGGTTTTATAGTACCGTTGTCGTTTCTGATTTCTATAACACAAGTGCTTAGCTACTCACTTTAAGATCAAGGCAATGTTGTCCAATATTTATTTATTTATTACGCAGTCAGCAAAAAGCACTCCCAGTCAAAACTTTGAACAAAGATTAAGTGGATAATACAATTTTTTATAATACTTGAAAAAAATCGACCGCCTCAGATAAGACCCGAACCCACAACCATCTCATACCGGGTGAGTACTTTCCAACTAAGCTACTGAGATATAAGCTGACCTGACGAAATCTTTCAAGTGTTTCGCGCTGTCAAAGCCAGCGTCTTTTCTGATCAATGCTGCGGCTATACGTTTACTACGTATACTACCGTCAACACCCGATAGAAATATTGTTACAAATAATTAACTATTGGTTAGGATCAGACAAGCTTAAACAATAAAAAAAATGTTTTTTAGCAATTACATGCTAGGTTTAATGATTAAGATTTATAATAATACTTGAAAAAACATTCATCTATCATACAAAGTTCGAGTCTAATAAAATTGTTTGAGTTACTCACTTCTGCTGGCGAGGAACATCTCGATGGCCACATTCTGCAGCAGGTAGCGCCGCGAGAAGATGGCGCGGATCTCGCTGAAGTACCATTTTCCGTGCAGGTGCTCGCAGTACTTCAACACCTGGAATGAATAGAAGGTTACCTTTAGGATCGACTGCTTAGATTATATTCCAGTGAGAAACTGGAGTTATAGTTCGTTCAGATGACATTAGTCGATCTCGGACTATATTCTTCAGTGGTTCGACAAAGTTGCCTTTATTTCTAGAACTAAATTTTACATAGCGCCAAAGCGCAACTCAGTTCGATTGGATTAAGCGCGGACCGAAGGTCCTACTCGGTTTCACGATAGATCATGTTTGTATATAGATGCGAAAAGTCTGAATATTTCACTTAAGAGCGAAAGCGCTTCGAAAAAATTCTAAAAAGCAGTTTCACAGCAATGACGTAAAAATATAGTGATTTGATCACGAATGACTAAAACTGAGCCATCACGCTGTTGTTGAATTAAAAACAAAAATACGTAATTTCCAAAGTGATCGTAAACGCACGACACGTCGTAAAGAGTTCGTTAGAGATGAATTTATACGGCCATAACGCCATTGGACGGAACACGGGCCATTTTATTCTTGGTCTCCACTATAGACTCAAATTATGTTGTACTTAACAACCGCACTAAACGGAGCTCGATTGTTAAGGTAAACGAATTAGTCGACATGTTAGAGATTACTTTAAAAATAGAGTTAAGTCCAACTTTTGTACACTTTCATTTGGGGCAATCAAGTTTTTAATTCATAAATCTGAAATGTAACTTTTATACGTTTATGGTCCTATTTATTTCAGTTAACTGATTTTTAAAGGGTGACGACAATTTTCTCTTTAGTTACAGATCGTGTTTTTTAGGTTGCATTTACTAAATAGGTGATCAGTTGAAGCAAGCGTTGTTTTATTTGAGGAGGTAGTACAATCACCCCTAAAAGGGAGTAAAAGTCTTATTCCTAGAGAGGGCGTACAGCAAAGATATTTATGATCCTGGATGCCGCAAATCTGGTTAGTACATTTGGAGCGATTGCCTACATCTGACTTTCGTAACCCTAGAACCGAAACCAGACAATATTATTAACTGAATGTGTAATATTAACTTCAAAAACGAAAGATTCGTAAACAATAGTTATTGTGGCTTCTAAAAAGTTTTCAAAAACCACGACAAGAGAAAAGGATGCCATCCTTACCCATTATTATCTGAGTAAGCCCAATTTCCAAGTATCAGGGGGCTTAGCGCGAAAATGTATCGTTCGGTCGGTCGTATTAACCGATCAAATTAAAACATCCATTCCCCGTATCAAAGGTTTGACAATTTATGAACAATTGAAAACAGTCGGGTTTTTTACACGGCTATATTGAGTTGGTCATATTTTATCAAAGGATTGACACATGAGACTGACCATTTTAATTTTTTAGGTTTATACGACCGAACGAACGATACACTTTCGCGCTAGGCCCCCAGTATAG
This sequence comes from Anania fuscalis, assembly GCA_950371115.1. Lineage (NCBI taxonomy): Eukaryota > Metazoa > Arthropoda > Insecta > Lepidoptera > Crambidae > Anania > Anania fuscalis. Next base: position 1,032,690 of record OX493344.1, on the reverse strand, counting down.
ATCAAAATGGAGAGCAAATAATGAGCGTCCTGCATCTAATAGGTGGATTATTTCGATTACGATCACAGCGCCCCTGCTCCCTGCCCGCTCACCGCTTCCCAAACGCGCGGGATCTGGGAAGGGTCAGGTCAACGCTGTGAGAACAAGATAATGTTTGCAAACTATGCTCCGATGAGATAATGCTCTTTAAATTCATAAGGCAGTAGCACTTACTAGTTGGGCGTGTTTAAAACCGATACGAGACTTCTAAGAGTGCAGAATTTTCCCGTCGATTGATCTACGCTTTGACTAAACGACTGCTTGAACAATATCAATGTTACTTTGTTTTGTAAGATTTCAAGTCTCAAGTTGTATAGTTACTCAAACATGAGGTATTTTATGATCTACATTTGTTATAAATATTTTCTAATTGCTTATTTTTGGCTAATATTAAACTATTATATTTTTTTGTAAAAATACTAAACTGGCAAACACTCTTCGGTGTCAAGTTGGTTAAGTAAGTTTGTAAAGCTAGTGATTGATTGACAACACTAGCTTGTACGATTTACGAACTATCAACTGGATTAATAGCAAACGTTTTGACCATAATTTATCATTCTATTTAAATATTTTAGTAATACGTATTACATAGGTACTGGTAGATAGATACCACATGATCAGTGCAAAGAATACCTACCTACATACACAACATAAACTTTTAAAATCCTAAGTATTGATTAATGTTTTTTTAGTAAGTATTTTTTGTTACCCGACTATGCATAGAGAATACTTGTAACTGAATGCCAGCCAATATACTGCGACAAAAAAAAAACCGTTCAAAATCAAGTGCTATGCAAACTTACTAAAAGAGTCATATTTTCTCTTCATGCTTGCGATGTTGATCCCATAGTAAAAATTGTTCGTATTAAGGGAAACATTGCTTTAAAAATATTTATTTCTTAATGCTGAGTTAATTTTTACATACACATACTACACATACATACACTATACACATGACACATACTAATAACGTAAAATTTATATTCTAATCATCATATTTTTTTTATTCGACAGATACTCTTACACACACGATAATAAAACTAGTAAAACTAATTATAGCAAATTCAAATCCCATTAGTATAATTTGTGTCATCTCATCTCTCATCCGAGGGAGTGCGAGGGCGCGTCCAGTTCAATCGAGAGGCAATTTGTCACTCCTGCGAGGGGCTACCCCCGTTGTCAAAACACAAGGGATGGTTGTTGTGATTGTGTTTTTTGTCTTTGTGCATTGCCCTTTTGTTATCGTGTTTTGGATAGAATTTAAAAGAGTATTAATACTACTTTTATTGCTCTATAAATGAAGTGTAGCAAGGGAACAGGGCTATTCAGGTAAGACTGCTCAGTAGGTGGATCAAGAAGTTTTGAATTTCATGTTTTATTATAACTACTCTTCTCTCTCTCTCTCTCTGCATTACTATACTTGGTAGTATACCAGAATGTCAGACACCGATATGACGATTGGAAAAACTATTGCAACAGTGTTGCACCATTAAAAACGTGTGTAGTACTTGTGTAAACAATCATTTAACATTTTCTTCTTTTATTTAGTCACTGGCGATTCTAGATGGACTTCGATTTTGATAGCAATTACATACAATAATTGATCGATGTTTTCGAACAAAGCATTATCATTTAGAGCTCTCAAAGAACAATAACCCATAACTCCTCTCTGGTGGGATGCGCCATATGACGAGCAGCCTAATGGGACACTATCACGGCATCCATCGAAACGCGTGAGAGAGAACAAGTGGTACAGATGTTTTGATTTATACTGCCGTTTCGGGATCTAATTGTATGAATATTGGCAATGGATGTGTCGGGGTAGGGTGAGTTTAAGTGCAGTTATACAGGTTGTCCAAAAAATATTGTAAAGCAAAAGTTCAGAGATAGAGCACCTCTGCTAAAATGTTTTGATGTGTACTAGCGTTCTTGTTTCTAATAATATGAATATTGGCAATGGATGTGTCGAGGAAGGGTGGGTTTAAGTGCAATATAATACTTACTCTGTGGTGCAATTAAATTATACAGGGTGAAAAAATATTGTCAAGCGGATATTTAGAGATAGAGCACCTTAGGTATCCGAAATACATTCCGTAGTTCTCTTGGGGTTTTCCTGGATTTTTTGACCTATTTTAGTGACATCTTAATGTAGCTGCTACTTTATTTGGCAAATAAAAAAAACTGTTAAGTATTAAAAAAACTTACCACAAAACAACACGAAATATCCAATACAACCTTTAATTAAATTAGTACTAACAGCCACATTAAAAAGTTAAAATATTTAAACGGACGAGGACCTCGATAGGCGATCAGATTGTTATCGGCATATTCAGTGCCGTAAATAAGACAGTGTCCTGCGCTAGCCCTCGTCGGAACATAGTAGTGACACCGCAGCAAGTGACACGGGAATTCACTTTATTATATAGTTCTCTGTTTATTGCAAGTGACGTTCAATTTAATAGTAGCATATCTTTGAAGGTAGGACAGCAAAAAAGCCGTAAGAAATATGAATGCGCCATTCATAATAATTGTGTTATTTATTGTATTAAATAAACAAATGTTTATGCAGAGTCGGCAATTCGGCACTAAGAAATACAATAAACGATTCTTTGGATTAGCAATAAAAATAAAATTAGCGAAAAATCGATGTTTGTATTTTCCGGACCTATTCTGTGCTTCTGGCCTAGGCCTTATCTTTGTGCCCTCAGGCTTTAAAAGCATATGAAAATCTTCGATTTTTAATCGATTGATATTTTTTGATTCTGTTTTTTTTTTAACGAAAAATGATGTTATCAGCCCCGCAAAAAACGATCCCAGTCTCCGATAAGATGCCCTGAGCCCCTGATCAAAGGCATCCTGTCTCGAATCGGCTCCTGCTTTGCATGCGCGCGGACGGGCCTCGTCGACCCACTGATATTTATGTGCTCCTAGTGATTCCACGAATACTCACTGCAGAAACGTGAGACGCGGATTTTGCTTATATTTTGTTTTAATTTGGAAAAGAGAAACGATAGACATTTTTCTTTGTTTCGTTGTCAATTATGAAATATTTTTCATCGGTATTCCAAACAAAACTGACCATACACACATTTACGCACAGTCCACAGGCTCCACAGCAAATCAAGTTACCACAAATTGACAAGTTTCTCCATTGAAAAATTAAGTTGAAAATAGATTAAGGAAATTTGACAGTTTTGGATACCAATGACATGCTGTTGTCTGTCTGTACTTTAAAAATGTATGGTCCATCAGTCACACTAAAATATTTGCTTTTTGTGGATTTTAATCCCGTAGCCGCCTATTGTAAGGATCACCATCATAAGACCAGCCGACCGTTCACTTTAAGAAAAAGTTTTTAATTTTTATTAAAAATCTTAGTTATTAAAGGTTTTTTTCTGTATGCAACTTAATATTTATGCTGCCCTAAACCTATCAACTTATAGAAGTTATTAAAGAAGCAGATCGTAGTGTTTCAATAACACACAGTACTACTACTGATCAGGCACTATAGTACTCCAAAGTACATGACAAAATAAAAAAAACACGAATGAACATCTACACTCAAGAGTTAGATTTTCTATTTAAAACCTTTTTGTTTGTATTTTAGTCTCAGGATAATATTCATTGACAGATTTTAGGTCCTAATCCAGGAAGCTATGATAATTTACAGAGTATTTTTGTTATAATTCCCAATCGCATAAAAAGAGCGTAACTCCATGGTTTCTCATGGTGTCTTTTTTACCGTTAAGTGAATGTTAAACATTAGTCAAAACTTATATTAAGCCGTCGTTTAGCTTAGAGCAACTCGGGCGCAACGCGAAGGAAGTCCCAATTAAAACGCCGTACATCACGTGCGCCGGCGCAGACGCGACTATTACCGCGGGTACTACGGGCTCTCGATGTTAACTCACTCACTTTTTAACGACAATTTCTATAATTTGACAACTTATCTGACAGCGTTATCAGAGTAAACAGATTACACAAAAATAAAACAGAAAGTTGTAAGATTTTATGGAATCCTGTTTTCAATCTAATCTTATATAGTACCCAGGTCTTGTTCAATCTATTTTATTACTAAATTCAGATTTATACATACCACTTATAATTTTATTAACTCTCCTGTCTTTTAGTATTGGTAATACATTTAAGCAAATTTATGACTCGGATAAACTTTTTTTTTAATTAGTCGAGATTTTTTCTAAGGCAGATAACTTTTTTTATTAAGAATAAGTTTTCGTGTAGGAAATGTGTCAAAACGTCGGATAAAAGTGAACTGGCGATTGAAGAATCGGCCCTTAGTAGTTAAGTTCTCGTTCTGAAACTATGGTATCCCTCTCTTTGCCATATTCCAAATTAGTGTCAGCTCATAAAAGTACCAAACAACTCGATCCTATCTCACCTAATCCCACTTGATTCAACTTTGTGTGCGTAGTAGAATCCCTTCTTCCCCATTTCGCAGTTTGTCATCCCAAATGGTTAATAAATTCCCTGTCATCGCGTCTCTCGGTTCACGGGCTATTTCTGGAGAGATGCCTTTTTTATCCCGGTGTATTCCCTTTTGCTTTTTTCCTATACGAGCCGGTATAAATCTCTGTCTAGTGATGCGGATGGTATCTTAAATATGCAGTTTTATTTTGTTGTTGTAAAACAATTTTGGAGTGCTTGCTTTTCCAAAAGGATATTTGTATTTTTGCTATAAACTGTTTTGGGTTCTACGTTTATTTATGGAGTGATTTTTTAAACTTGCATAATAAAATTATCATCATTCATTATTTCAGCCACAGAACGTCTAATGCTGAACATAGGCCTCCACAGTGACTTCCAGATCGGTCGGTCGGATGCGAACTGCATCCAGCGGCTTTCTGCAACCTTTACCAGGTCGTCTATCCACCTTGTGGGTGAAAGTCCCACGCTGCGTTCATCTGCAGTAATTGACACGCAGTAGGTATACATATTAGGACCGAAGCCTATCATTGTACATTGCAGGAAAGTATTGGACAGACCTTTCTTAATTTGCATCACTTAGCACTTTGCGTCCTGCGTTTTCTGTACTCAAGTAACCAACTTCATTTCATCGATCCATTGTTGAAAATCTCTCGTAAATTTTACGGAAAGTTTTGATATTAATAATAAATAAATATTGGGCAACATCACATACATTGCTATGATCCTAAGATAAGTAACTAAAGAATTTGTGTTATAGAAATCAGAAAAAACGACGGTACCACAACACCTAGACCCGAGCCAATATAGAAAAGTTCGTTTTTTACATTGACCCTACCGGGAATCGAACTCGGAACTTCAGAGATGGCGAAGCCAAGTCCAGCGTACTGGCCTTTCGGCTACGGAGGTCGTCAAACTAAATAATATTAAATTAAAACTTTTATTTTTAATCACGAATATCAATAGCGTCACCGTGACATGTTATACGGCGCAATAAACGGCGCGACTTACGGCCGCTGTCATCGCGGACTTGCGCGCGCGCAGCTTCAGACACCCCGGCTTATGAGGGATTAGAGACGCCGTAAATTTTACCGCTACAAGCGTTAACGGCAGAGATTACCGCTAAACTGCTCTTTACTAGGAAAAGGTAGAGTGATGGTTTAAATTTTATATATTGTGATGATATGTTGTTATTTATTGTGTTCTGCGTGCAGTAAGATAAGACATTCTACGAATTCTAGATATCATCGTCATCATCTCAGCCATAAGACGTCTACTGCAGAACATAAGCTTCCTTCCATAAATAACTTCCAGATTGATCGGTTAAAAATGGTCTGCATCCAGCGGCTTCCGACAAACTTTTGTAGGTTGTCTATGGACTTCTGAATTCTGGGCATTTAGATCTTTATAAAACACGTGTTTTTTTTTAAATCATTAAAGCAATAATAAATACTTTCAACTAGCGATTCAAGCAAATAAACTGTCTGTACTGTAAATGTCATGCTGTGTACACTATTTATGGATTTCAGTCTAGCCTTTAAACTTAATATTAAGTAACTCAAGTCTAAACTTGATTGTAATCTGTCAGCGTACCTATCATTAAATAAATAAATAAAAACATTCTTAGAGCAGTGTACCAATATTTCTGATGGAATGTGAACAAATTTCAATACTCCAATCTTAGTAAAAAATTAAAGAGTAATTTATCAGTTAAACAAATTTCAAATTTTCTTGTACCTAGGTTGCTAATATTTTTTCTATTTTCACTCATTCATGTTCTCTTTTATTCATATACCAGTCTCCACACCCCATTTCACCCAACTTCCTAATCAAAGTTGGCGGAAGCTGGTCGCGACGGTGGCGCCACCGGCAGATGTCTGCGCGCGCGCACACGTGGGCCGCGTTACGCGCTCGCGTGCGAACGTGATTAGCGGCGACTTACCGCTAATTGGACGATCTCATTATTGGATTGATATAAAAGGAACAATTGTTCCTTTTATAAGTTCCTTTTGTAAGTTACGTATATTGAATAGAAAAGATACGTTGTAAATTTGTGTATGTATAAGAGAGAGTTCCCAATGACTTTGGGTATAGAGCAAACAATTATGGTGCAAAAATGATAAACCTTTGACGATCTATTGCTTCGCGACAGTCAGATGAATCAAAGGATGATCACAAAACGATGCCAGGCGGGTTTTAAATTTGAATTCCACAAGGTGTAAATGTTTGTGTAAAGAGGTAGGCAAATGTAGTATACGGAATGATCAGATTTATAAAGGTAGTTAAATTTTATTGATATCGTCTCTATTTCGAATTTCAAAGTTCAACGCGACTAACCTTTCGATATACCTTAACGTAACATCTTCCGAGTTAAATGTCCGTCTTCTCACTAATAAACTACCAGTTATCTTCGAGAGGGCATCTAAACGACCACTGGTCTCACCGAACGCCTAACAAGTCGGTTTGCTATCTAAATTATCATAGTTTACATCCTGGGGGCAACGAGCGTGAATACTGCCTTACCTCGGATAATATAAATACCAGGGAGACATAATTAAATAGGGACTTACAGAAATAACAAGCTACCTTGTATGTAAAGTGCCAGAAATGACAGCTGCGCGATAATTGCAATTATAACCAGTCTTTTAATTAATTAATTAAACTCTTATTTTCATACTTCTGCCACATATAGGTACTGGACAAACAACAAGTTTTATCAAAAGTTTTTGAATATCCCATCTGTCTTGCACTTTAATCACTTCAGTCAGATGTAAATATTGGAAAATGTAGCGAGTTTGATGATAATCCATCTACACTGCTTATTTAACTTCCATCTCTCAGAAGTCTCTAAAGACTTTTTCTCAGCCTTACCAATGATCCTGGTCCAAAATACCCATGGGCTCGTTTAGAGGATTTGTAGTAGTCATTTAGCTTCAATGATATTCGTCTTTCCATAACAAGTGTAGTTCAAAACCCGATTAAACACCTAAGTGGAAGAAATCAAGGATCAGTCTGATGAAAATCATAATTAATTGTATTTGGAAAATCAAAAATTTCGTTTACATTTCAGGTTCGGGATCTGAAACGGTAATAGAACTCGCTCGGCCTTATCACAAAAAAGATGGACTATAGGTTTAAACCATGTTTAAAGATGAGCGAACCAATTTTAAATATGGGTCATTATTACCGAGATATGTCTGATGTGTCAACATTTTTTAGAAAAGGTTTAAACCTTAGAATAGTTTGTTACGGGATTGCTACCATGTACCTTATTTTTGAGTTCCCGATATTTCGGCACTATTGCAAGCGCCATGATCACGGAGTAACACTAAGTAACACACGGAGGTTTAAACCTAGTCTATCATTTTTGTTATAAGGCCAGTTATGTTTAAAGTTTCGTCCACCCAACTGTTGCCGACATTATCGTCTAATAAACTCGCCTATCGCTAGCGCTCACAATAAACGACACGGCGTTAAGATAACACGCATCGTTACCGCCTGCGAGGCGAGGCTGTAAACACGTAGATAGAGAACACTAGTTAACGCTACCTTGTAGATAGCGTGGGGTTAACACGATGTTCAGAATTAACGTCTTCATGAGTGTGTTTTAACCTTTATTTTGTTGAAAGAGTTTTCATTAAGGCTTGTTATTCGTTTGTATGACGTTATCTTAGTAAACATTAAGTACGCTATTATAGATTACATTTTTATAGTACGAGAAATAATAGGTGGAGGTGTTATCCACATTAGTATAGTGTCTTTTCTGTCCATAAGGGTTAAATTTTTTAAAACATTTGCTTATTAACTAACGGGATTCAAGAAACGCTTATTTTAGAATTTTTATTGTTTGTCTTGTGCCTATTGTAGGTATGCTGTACTAATAGACATATCTAGCTAGGACATGTTTATTCTGTATGTTTACCTATGGACGTGACCACATCATTGATGGTTTTACATGAGGCGATAAACTAGATACAAGATAGCAAAATCGTTAATTTAGTACTTTGATGTTTTTCGAATGAGAAGCAATCAATAAAGTAACTAAAATCTTATTGGAACTTTAGTTGAACTCTTCAATTTACAATAAGAATATTCTAGACACATTTTTATACGATTTTTGAAGCTTCTTTCACTATGAATTAAAACACGAGGATTACGATTAAAGGATTTTGTAATTTCATCTTTGTTAAAAGAGACGCTGAATGCTTTCATTTCCATTTATTTCCAAATGAAAATATCCAGTCAGCTTAAATATCCTGCAACGAATCTCGACGTCGTTAAAGCACAAACGCATATCCCACGATCCACTAATGATACCGGACAAAATTCAAATAACGCCAGCAAAACAAAGAGCCCCGATGTTATCTCGGATCTTTATAATAATTACAACCGACATGTGGACGTCTCAATCGGGCATCGTTTGCGATCTCCGCGTCCTGAATCCAATTACCTTGCGCAGGGGACCGAAATATCTTTTGCGTTGCAAGAAAAATGTTTATTGAAACAAACGATGCAATGTGCACAACCCTACTCCACGTTTACACGTATGCACAAAAATATACCTTACAACTGTCATTACAAAGCTCAAACTCAAATGCAGTAGCAACCGTCTATATGTTGTTTGTTTTCCAGGAGCTTTCCACGACTGGGCGGAGCGAACCCCCGGGGAGGGTGGGAACAAACGTCAGTCGCGCGCCATCGGTGGGGGATGACAGATGCCCGTCTTGGCCCATCGTTCATACCGAAACACGATAGCGAATTCAATTCTCCATAAATTATACTTGCTCCGTACTCAGTATTCAGTCTGTTATAAAGGGCGGATGGTATTGAGGTTCTCGTACGTGTGAATTAATATGTGTAAACATCGAATTAGCTAAGCACATGTCTGGTTTGGTTAGAACAGGCATAAATTCGTCTAGTCTCGGTTGGTGATATATTTAGAGACGTGATTGCGACGTTAGCGAATTAATAGTCTATTAAAATAAGAAAAATGCGCTCGCATGGTATTTACATATTGTGGAGACTCGGTGTTTTTTTGTTTCCTAGAAATCCGAACGGTATGATCGAGGAATGTGTGAATTCTTGTGGTGATTTTACTATTGGTATTATTTTAAAGTGACGTGAATTTATTTAACTTACCTACGGGAAACACGTGAATGAAACTGGATTTTTGAAATCCACTGATTTAAAAAAAAAGTAGATGTTGTTTAATTGCAAGAGAAAATCAACACAAGATATGTTTTGGTTAGGTTAAGTAAATATTTAGTGTTAGAGTAATTGTTTATCAGTACTTTCTACTTCATTTCAAAAACTAAAATTATTTCCAGGACTGGAATAAGAGCAGAATAAGGTTTTTGCTAGATATCGTAGAGTAAAACAAAAACTTTCAAGACCAAAAAAATATTCCTGTTTTCATCTACGAATAAGATGTAAAATATCTTCCAAAATTGGAGAAATACCACACATTTTACACTAAGTACATAGTTTGCAAACGAATTCAAATAATATCGTACATCCAAACCCAAAACTTAACTCCATTAGGTAAACTATCTCCCCAACTTACTCCCAAAACAAATGACCTCCAAAAACATGATCGTAATCTCCTAAAACACAACTACTTGTAAATTGTTAATAAGGGTAGTCAGGGCGTCGAGTCGAGCAGGACGTCCGGCGGAAGGGGCGGGGCGCGCGGCCGCCATCTTGCGCGCGCATGCGCAGCGGCCGCCGCGGAAATGATGACCGAGCTTTTTCGGATATTTTACGGGCCACGAAACTTTTTGGGATATTTACGGTGTTTTTCTTCAATGCGGAATAGAATAAAGCATTCGTGATTTGTGTATGGATGTGTAATTGTAGGTACATTTTATTTATACTTTTACTGTCTTATTCAGAGTGCAATTACTAGTCCAGACTAAGGTTAAACGACTGATTTTTGTACGTCAAAACAGTGGTTTAACCTTAGTCCCGGAATAGCAAATGCACTCTGAATAAGACAGTTAGGTTTAAATTAAACAAAGCTTTGAAGTAATTATGTTATAACCTAGTCATATTCACTCTTTTGGTCGATGAATCAGAACTTGAGAAACTTAGGATTAGTCGTTTCGACAAACGAGCTAGTCCCTGGAACTAGATATTAAAACAAATGATATTAAACTACCTACAGGTAATATGTACAAATAGTTACCGAATCTGTTAATAAAGCTATAATAAATAATGAGACTTTAAATGTTTCAAAATATTTAAAGTCTCATATAAAATAGGAGCTATAAAAGCATTAACACGAAAACCGTAAATATCGAGTATTAACCTGACACCGTTATACCTAATCATGTTTTAAATAAACGTTTATTTAATGCCATTCATTGAATTTATGAACTAGTATTGCTAGTATACTCGCAGCTACCAACTGATGAAATAGTCATTGATCAGTTGAGATACATTTTACGACTGTTAGATACAAACTACCAATTTGTTAGTATCCGTTTAAAGTAAGACATTAAACATTTTTACAACTACTAAAATATTTTATTTTATATTCGGCAATGATGGTGACTATTTGGCTTCAACTATATTAATTTATTCAGGTAAATGTAAGATGACTTTTATCATCACTATTTTATTTTTACTAAGTAACGTCATGAATATGTCAATGTAAATCATTTTGACCAAGGAACCAGGAAACCTTAGTAGGTACGTTTTTTATTCGATTACGTTGCAGAAATTAATTTTATATTTTTTTTATTTTTTATTTTATAAGGGTTGCCTTCGTTACGTCTCATGGTATAGGTAATGCATGAAGACTTCACATCTAAACTATGATGCTGTCTTTTTCCAAAGCAGTTTTACAATATTTTCTTATTCATAACGTTATTATTATTAAAATCTTTATTGCACAAACTTAAAAATGTAAAACAGGACGACTTAATGCTAAAAGCATTATCTGCCAGCCAACCTTTGGGTCATGCAGAAAGCAGGTATTGGGTGCGGTAAAGGTCCAAAAGAAAATGATAAACTACTTATTAATCTAAAAACGTTACATTAAACGTTTCATCGAATTCCACTTTTATCTGGTTTCGATTCCCACTTAGGGCCAATTCAAAAAATATTCTTTTTCGAATCGCTCAGGAGGCTTATTTTTTAAGCATCTGAAATCCGAATTCCAATTCGCAAACAAAATCTTAAGAATACTGTACAATTTGCTAGGAGTTCATAAACGAATTTTGTCAATTCGTATGGTAATTGGAATCTCAAAAATCTCAAAGGTCTGGGTGGTCTGGTACCTTGTCACACAAGAATGTTACCTCTACAAGACTTCTTCTCCTCTTTTCTTCAAGACCATGACATGGTGTGGTTTCTGACGCGTATTTGTATTTATTTACAAAGCCAATTAGTTACATTGAACAAGCACTAAATATTTATTCAAGATCATAAAAATGAAAAACATTCCCGAAAGTTATATTCGTCCAATTCCTTTTATATTAGAAACAGTCAGTCGTGTGTCATGATGATTTATACTTTTGTCGCATGACACTAATGAGATCGACATTAAAATCCTTATAAAAACTCGGAATACATTAAAACAAACTATGCCTACAGCACATAATTAAACCAATTATCTTGATCTTAGATGTATAGATAAAGTATTTCCAGTTATTCGTATTTTTCTTGTTGGGTACCAGAGTCGCAGAGCACCGCAAGGAGTGACATAGATATTTAAAATACAAAAAAGGGCAAAAACGAGACCAAGAAGAATGGTTGAGATGAAGCTACTCCAACCATCTATGCATGAATAGCAAGCAATCACGACGAACGAATCGCAAGAAAATGTACACATAACTAAAACAATACACATTATTTTAGTGGGTTTTTCTTAGTTATTGAAAATGGAAAATGATCTGGGGCCCGAGTATAACATAAAATGATATATTTTTTGTGGCTAACCTAATATCGTGCTTCTATTAATAATTCAGATCAGACATGTTAGAGGCAGTTATGATGTATTTTAAATCTGTTACCTACGTCTTTGCGTGATCGAAACAAATTGTTACATCTTACAAATAATAAATACATACTTCGAGGTCGAAATTTGTGCTATTCGTAATTCCTGCGCTAGTACCAGGACAGCAGCGTGGCAGAGCGGTGGCTCAGTAAATCAAGACGCGCGCGGCGATCCATCACGCAGCCAGGGCCCATCAATCGCGACCCGAAATAGACGCGCCTAACTTGGTATTCTCACCTCGGGGACGATACTCGAATACTCAAACCGCTTTGATGAGACAGGGAATAGTTTTAGACGAGTTAGGTATAAGCAAGATAGGTATTGAGGTAGAGCGATGATGTATTTGAAGTGACTGAAGCAACAACTAGTAAAGATTCAATAAGAAGCATGACCCTTAATTTGTTAATTCGGGTTACATAGCAAACGCTAAACACTCATATAACATTAGTGAAAAAGAGGACAGGTTCAATACAAGAGGGATTGGATAAACTAAATAATGCCATTTGTAAATGAAGAAAAGTAATTGAATTTACTACGTAGCTAGGTAGTACGTAAAATGTGATTTGATTGGCAAAGTAAACTGGGCATAACAATCACTGGTTAACAATAGTATCTTGGAGAGCTGGCCATAAGCTAGATAGGTTCTGGCAACACAGATGTTGCAGTGGTTTCCTGAAACCTCTGGGTGAGAATAAACTTGGAACTCACCTAAGTGTAGGCAGAAGAAGGCACAAAATGGCAGTGGGTTGTCTGTATGTAGTCCCAATGTGAATAATTATAGAAAGCTCAAAGGAAATAAATAATGCAAAGTTATTGGCCTGTTCAGATAAGGTTTCTTAACCACTTACAATAATTTTATTAGGCGTAAAACTTCTGATGCACTTTTCCTCACTTAAAAATTCTTTAAATTTTTCCTATCTATCTTTGACGGTTTCATCAGAATCCCAATTACTGATGTCAATTAAATAAGTCTGCTTATTTAATACGTTATAGTATATTGAAATCATTCAACTTTATAATGTGATTTTATAAGTGAAATAAGAAAACCGTTGCTCTGTATTAATTGAACAAAGCAAGCACATTGATGATATAAAAAATAATAATTTAAATTGATCGAGTGATTATCCACGCAGATACAAGTAAGTCATTCATGCTGAGGCCCGTTTAATGTGTTCATAAATGTATTAATTTCAATAAAAAATAACTTTATGACGAGCTTAAAAAATCTTCTTAAAGAGGCTATAAAACCTATCATAGTTTTTCGGCCGTCTCTCCTTAACATAGGTAGTACATAATTCTATTAGGGTAAAGTTTGGCCATAGTTAAGCGTGTTTTTTTAAATATCTGCTAAAATTTCCAGACATTTTTAATGTAATATACTGTAACTTATGATTCCTTAGTAGGATTAACAATAGTTAGTCATTCTTATTAGGATTATTCCCTTACTAGGATTAGTATTAAACAATTTTGAGCTCCTCTCTGTTCTTATAAGACGATTAAGTGATTACGTTAATAATATTTTGAAGTAGTAATCAAATAACTTATTTTATTTTTTTAACTCTTCATAAGCATGCCTGGTTTGTTGTTAAGATTTTAACAAGCCAAAATCTTTTAGGCTTGTAAGTATGATAATTAACTGCTCAGCCTCTATTGTGTTGCAGCTCAAATAAAATAACAAGATAATGTGTCCACTCAAATTATTAAACACGCCTGAAAAAAGCGCTGTCATTAATAGGGCCGAGTCACACCGCTACCGAGTTAACGAGAGCTTAACGCAATCATGTAATTACAGACACCTACCATACCTACGGCCAGCGGGCGGGGCCTCCGCGCGATCAATACTCGCCCGACATCCCTTTCCCCCTCACACCATACACGAATTGCACGAGAGCGAGCGAGACAACCGAGCTCCTTCCCATTCGCCGCAGCTAAGCCCCTTGGGCGTTCCCCAGGTTTCCACATCCGTAAACCGACATGGCTCAGTCGCCACTGAACCGCGTGCGCGCGCGTGCGTTACCGCCGCCGTGATGCTCGCGTAACAGCACCATGCTCGTCCCCCCTGAAATGATGGCGGCGCAATCCAAGCTAGTCTACCAGATGAACAAGTACTACAACGAACGGGTGGCCAACAGGAAGGCGCAGATCGCGAAGACTATTCATGAAGTCTGCCGGATCGTGCAGGATGTCCTCAAGGAGGTGGAACTCCAGGAGCCGAGGTTCATCTCCTCGCTCACGGACTACAACGGCCGCTTCGACGGCCTCGAGGTGGTGTCGCCGCACGAGTTCGAGATAGTCATCTACTTAAACCAAATGGGAGTTCTTAATTTCGTCGACGACGGCTCCCTTCCCGGTTGCGCCGTGCTGAAACTTAGCGACGGCCGCAAGCGATCCATGTCTCTATGGGTTGAATTCATCACTGCCTCTGGTTATTTATCAGCGAGAAAGATCAGATCACGGTTCCAGACGTTAGTCGCGCAAGCGTGCGACAAGTGTTCCTACAGAGATTGCGTCAAAATGATCGCCGAAACCACAGAAGTGAAGCTGCGAATCCGAGAACGGTATATCGTGCAAATAACTCCAGCCTTCAAATGTGCCGGCCTGTGGCCCCGGTCGGCAGCGCACTGGCCTCTACCGGCTATCCCGTGGCCACACCCCAACATAGTTGCTGAAGTAAAAACAGAAGGTTTCGATTTGTTGTCCAAGGAGTGCCTGGCGTTGCAAGGGAAGAACTCCGCAATGGAGGGTGACGCTTGGGTGTTGAGTTTCTTTGAAGCCGAGAACCGTTTGCTGCAAGGCGGTTGCCGGCGGAAATGCTTGAGCATACTGAAAACAATCCGAGATCGGCATTTGGATTTGCCGGGGAATCCGGTAACTTGCTATCACATGAAGACGTTGCTGCTTTACGAATGCGAGAAGCACCCGAGAGAGCATGAGTGGGACGAGGGCGCTATAGGGGATAGGATTAACGGGATATTCCTGCAGCTGATATCTTCGCTGCAGTGCCGGCGGTGCCCGCACTACTTCCTGCCGCACGTGGACCTGTTCAAGGGCAAGTCCCCGACGGCGCTGGAGAACGCCGCCAAGCAGGTGTGGCGCCTCACGCGCGAGATGCTGACCAACTCGCGCGCCTTCGAGAAGTTGTGAAAGACACGCTGCCAAGCGGAGTGATCTTAGGTGAAGTGATTTACCGTAATTTTAATTCATCCTCGAGTCATTTTTCGTAGATTTAGGGAACGCATTTCGATGTGTGTGAAAGACAGTTGGAGTGTAACATGTATACGCGATTTGTTTTGTGAATTTACGAATATTCCATAAGGATCGGACTGACTGTAAGTAGAAGTGATACTACTAATAGCTTAGGACCTTCTTAAAATATTATTTTGTGATATAATGTAAATAGCTTAATATCGTTGTACAATTTTAGTGATATATTTAATTTAAAACGATCTGTATTTATTTGACTGAAATCTTATAAAGTAGGCAATACTACTACTACCTATATTCTATAGTTGAAATAAATAATTTGAAATTATAGCATTATCTTTTGATTATGATTACTCTATCTAACAAATGTAAGCCCACGTTATACAAGACATATACAAAGTAGACACACACTTTAAGAAATAATCATAATTTTTAACCAAACGAAGCATAATACTCGTATAATATCTGGATTTCAAATAGGCCTACGCGGTTCGGTTCTCCAATCTGTTTACAATTAATTATGTATTCGAACATTTTAGATATGACTAGAGACTCTTTGACACGTTACATAACCGTTATAATACGTGATATCAGTATATCACTTATAAACAGATATCACAATTACGCAATTGACTTACTTTATACAGTTAAAAATATAATGAAAAATTGCATTATAAACCTTGTAAACTAAAACTTTCCCGACGGTACCTAAAACGTGTAATGTGTTAGGCCAATTTTAATTCAAATGGTTTTATCCTACAAACTGAGGCATAAAAATCCTAAAATGTTCTTTCAACAACAAACCGTATTGCAAAAGAATTTGCGAAACGCAACAGGATACATATTTTGACTTGAGCACACCTACGCCATCGGATTTTCACCATTCAAAATTCATCTCTGTTACTAAAGTAATAGAGTTTTATATCACTGTCCGTTTGTTTATCCCGTATCAAGTTACTAGACCATATATTAGGGCTGTGGGCTGAACATTACCAGCCCAGGGTTTACGATTCCGATCTGTACGTATTAATGTATGAAAAACATAATAAATGTCTCTCGCTCTATTCTGGGGGAGGTTTATAGGTCGGCTAAAAACGTTTTATTTGTTTATCAATAATTTACTGGCCTATAACGTGGGCAAATAGTTTGGTATTGGTGTGCCTTATATCTAAAGGATTGTAATTAGACCCAGGTAATAAAAACCTTTTTGAAAAAAATGCTCCTTAAATTCTGCGACTGTGGTTGTCATAATGACTATTAACGCTTAACAGTCCAGTATAAGTTATTAATTACACGGGTATTGTAATAATTTTAGTGTCTACTAGTTGGACAGGTAAAACATTGAGGTACCATAATATCTTTGCTTCATCCATATCAAGGATGGGTTTCATATTTCATTCATAACATGGGTTAGGATGGGTTAGGAAATTCTTTTACCATTTGATGATTATTAATCAAACAAACAAACAAACCAAAATATTAAAACCAACAAATATTTACCTAATGATTTTAAAAATTGCAAATAAATAATTAAATCGACAAATCAATAAAAAACAACCAAAAACTAAATTACCGCATATTTAAGATATGCACGATCTAGGCCACTAAATAAAACCCGATTTGGCTTAACAACTAAATTAGCTTCTTTAATAGGCAAGCTAATCTAAATGAGCACATAAAATTGCCTATTCATCCAATTTAGCTGGATTTGGCTCGAAAAATGCGCGTTTAAACGTTTCGCCATATGTGTGGCATAAAACCTTCGGCTAGTCACGGAAGATATAATAGCAGGATTAAAATAAACATAGACATCGTTATAGGAAATGGTATAAATTAATTACTAATGGTTTTCCGAACAATAAAAAAATTAAGTCCAGCAGGGCTAGCATGGGCTAGCATGCGCGCATCGGTTACTTTATCGACAGACTAGGCAAATTTTGTCTTCGGCGATAATTTTGTCGTTTTTCCTAACCTAACGGATCACAGACATCTCGAATCCTTTTTCTTAATATTTTCAGGGTCTCCCTTTCTTCGTAGCGACTTATTTTTAGGTTATAACACGGCATTGCCAATATATTTTGGTTTTTTCTTTGATAGCGTCGAAGACAAAACGACATATTTACACCAAAAGTCGATAAAATGTCACGACAACATTTTATCGTGTTGCGCATGCTAGCCCTGCTGGTTATAGATAGAAGAAATATTTATTCAAACAAAAATGCCTATTTCAAGAACAAGGCTTTAGTTGTAACTTGTGTCACATTTGGAGTGCCGTCATCGAGTGACAGCGATTGTTTATCAAACTTATTTGGGATAAGGCTTTTTGTTCTCTTAATTAAAATATGGGAGCATAGATTACAGCAATTGCATAATATAAAACATAGATCACCCCACATCAGACCATTGTTGGACATATTATACCAGTATGCCTAATGCATATTACTGACTGAGCTTAATCCTTGGGTATTCCTAATTCATATGGCTATAAAACATCTTGTATTTCTTTGGAAAATTTAATTATTTGAAAAAAAAAATTGAAAACAAAAACCAATCGGTATTTAAGACCATTCTGATTTAACACAGGGTTAGTTCCAATGGTAATAAGCGCTACAAAACACAAGGTTTAGTCACCCGGCTGCGCCCACGCATCCATTCGGTTTTTACCTTAACAAGACCGAATGTCCCAGCGTCTACAAAATGTACAAGCTCTTTGTTGAATTGAATCTTATTTTAAGTTAGGTGCGTTCGTGTTAGAATAATATTGTTTGAGTAACTTTAACATCTATATACTGGATGACTTTTTTAACCGTCAAGACAATAAACGTGTTAGATAGGTAAATGATATATATATAGGTGAT
The DNA here is from genome assembly GCA_950371115.1 of Anania fuscalis. Classification (NCBI taxonomy): domain Eukaryota; kingdom Metazoa; phylum Arthropoda; class Insecta; order Lepidoptera; family Crambidae; genus Anania; species Anania fuscalis. The sequence goes on along the minus strand of OX493344.1, from coordinate 1,014,147 downwards.
GATAACATGATAATTTAAAAAAAAGGTTAATATTTTATTTTACTTTTTTTAACTATTTATCCTCATAACCATCTAATTCTTAGTTAATTTTGACTAACAGAACATTAAAAAAAGAATATTGGTAAAATAATAATAAAAATATGAAACCAACCAATACCATAGTTTGTAAGATTTTATGTAAAACTAACCCATTTGGATCTATGTTGTCTGATTTAATAAATAAATAAAAATAATAATAATAATAAATACTCAAACGCATATTCACTGATGTATTCTTTGTTTGTGCATTTTTTTGGACATACTAAAATGTATAAAATCAGTTGTATTTTATAAACACACTCACATAATATCACACAGTTTTAGGTACAGAATACACAGTTATTTTTTCCTGACGGTAAAAAAGTCATCCATCCAGCCAGTCATCAGTCAGTATAGGTAGGTACAATTCTAAAACAGGTTCAATCTGTAGTCAGGTAAGAAAAGGTGTGTAGTCGTACAATCATAGAATATCCACCATAAATAGAAATTATTTGACATACAATCTATTCAAGTACTATCGTCAATGGCCATAGGTATTGTAAGATTGTATTATCAATGGTAAATATTTTATTGTGGTTAAAGATTGTTTTGTGCGGATACATAAGTGTTCTTTTACCCAGAATAAGTACGAACAGGATTTCTGATCTTTATATATCGTATCGTTTATCTATCGTCTTTAAATAAAATTAATGTTTTATTTATTTTAAAAAATGATTTTAGTTTTTTTTTTGTTGGTATATTGAGGTTTAAAATCCTATGAGCACTTTGTCAACGGACGGTCATTTGATGGCGATAAGAATAATAGGTGAATATTTTTCTCCTTTAATAAATAGAAATAGGCACACATGAATAATAATTCACTTTGATATTGGTTTAAAATGCATTTTTTAATTAATTTCAATTTCAAAAACACAAAAGAAAGTAAATTCTTACAAGAATTTCAAACGTAAATTTTCCGGGGACCCCTATTTCTTCCATTGAGGTATAAAACATATATTTATAAAACCACACTAATATTAAAGTTACATCACATGTTTGATAAGCTCGCATCAAATCGTTAGCAAGCCGGCGGCTCTCCTTCAAATTACATGTTCCAAAAACAGAATTAGTAATGACCAAGTTTGGAAAATAAAATAACGAGGGATTTCTCGTACTAATATAAATTAGTATAAGTGTTTAATATTTTACTTGTAATTTGTAATAAGGTCTTCCTAACAAACAAAATATTTCATATTCTTTATTGCTATTTCTAAAGCCCAACAATTTATTTAATTTATTAGGAATTATTTATAATTTAATTTAAAATGCGGTGGAAAAAATTGCTACAGGACATTTTTAAGTGTACTATAACCAGGTCGAAATATATTAGCATGACAGTAATACAGAAGCTTAAACACAGAAATAAGTTTATATCTTAGTTATTTTAATTAAACCATACATCCACCTCAAATAACCATTGACACTAAAAAACTATACCTACTCTAATTGTTTTATATTTGATACTTCTTTACGTATTCTTTTTCTTCTTTACCAAACAAATCTTTATTTAAACATCTAAAGCTGGGACCAAAAGAAACTGTCAATTATAGTTTCAAAACATTTACCGTATTAAATTAGTCGATACTTTACAATTAGTTAATTGAATACAAGTGTGTCCGAGGCGGCCAGAAATAGCGTCGCGAGGCGCAACAGAGCGGCGGATGTTGTGACAAACGCAATTGTAGCGATCGCACGACTGTTGCTTTTTAACTTGTAAGTTAGTGGGAGCAAGCAAGCAGTAGCTGACAACATTTTGACGAATAAAAACGAGACGGACAATATTAGGCGACTGTTGCAATATTAGTGACAGGATGAGTGTTGCTTTTTAACTTGTAAGTTAGTGGAAGCAAGCAAACAGGAGCCGACAACATTTGGATGAAAAAAAAAACGGCGCGGACAATATTAGGCGCCTGCTTTTGGGGAAACTGTGACTAATAACGCTTAATAGTCCAGTATAGGTTATCAATTACACGGGTGTTGTAATATTTTTAGTGTCTACACAGTTGGACAGGTAAACTAATAAGGTACCATAATATCTTTGCTTCATCCATATCATGGATGTATCATATTCATAACAGGCATGGATTTTTTTTCCGGGTTCTTATTTGCGAATTTTTAATTGTGATTCATATTACGTTGTTTTTTAATTTAGTTACGTTAATTGTTCCAAGTAAGTTTGCCTGCGAATGGATACAGGCTATAGGCATGGATTAGGATGGGTTGCTTTTTAACTTATAATTTAGTGGAGCAAGCAAACAGTAGCTGACAGCATTTTGATGAAAAAAAACGGGGTGGACAAGATTAGGTGCCTGCTTTGGGGAAACTGTCAAGTGTTCAACACCACGGAGTTTACGGAAAATCAACTTAATGCATTTCTTGTTCTTAGAAATTATGATAGAGTTCACATCACTTTTTTATTTGCAAAGGTCTAATGTTTTGCACTTTGGACTACAAAGCGAAAGGACTGCTGGTTCGAATCCTAAAAGGGGATTTTTTTTTATGAGATGATCTTGAGTCATGGATGTATAATATAAACAAGTATGTTTGCTATGCGTTATCTAATTTAATGGGATAGAAGGTTTGCCTAAAATAAGCTTATCTTCTAATTATATTTATTTGTATGAGTGTAATCTAAATAGTTTTGATTCGATTATATTCTTATAACAACTGTCAAAAAGTTTTGACATAGACTAATAGATAGAAAAACTTTACCAGGTTAGTTTTAAACAGCTTTGTCAATACTGACGAGCTCCCAAATCAAATAACCTAAAAAAAAATTTTTTTTCTCAAATATCTTACGTGTATCTCCGTTACAAAAGCGTGCTATTTAATGAATTATGACCTGTGTTATGACAAATAACAGTTATAAATAACGACTGGGCGGACTCGACACGCCGGGGAATTGAATATAACACGAATTATCGTAATAATGAAGAGGCGAAAGGGGGCGGCGCAGGCGCAGCGAACAAAAAACGATCGCCCGTGCCCGGGTTCCTTCCAGTCTGATATGGATGATAAAATTATATCAACTATTAATCGTTTTGTTTATGTTATAGATATAAAAACAGTTTTCTTGACATACTTAAGATTATTTTGTTGAAATCAAGATTAATTTTACTACATCTGTATCCACAGTGCATGCCGTGGCAGTCTGTATAAAGTATTTTTAAGTTAAACTATGAACCTCACACGTAGGTATTAAAGTTTGCCCTATTGGATTTTTAAAAGCATAAAATCGACCAATTTTTGGTCACTCCAATTATGTACATATAAAATATGGATTGTTAGTTCGTCTGCGGATAAGGATAAATATTTACACAACTCATTGAGCTATACTCAAAAGTAAAATGTATTCTTGTTGATAAATCAGAAAGATCATTTTAGAAATCCAAATTGGCAAGACGAAAGTTTAAAATGTCATAGACAGTTCATTAAATACATATATTGTTAATTTGAATTTGTTAAGAAATCCTCTTAGTTTTTGTATTTCACGCGAGAACCCAAAAACCATAAAGGTCTAAGTATTAATATCCTATTATTATGAGTGTTTGTTTATTAGGTTTTTGTCAGGCGTCCCTCGATAGGCCTGCGCTGTAGGTGGGATTAGTTTAGTATCTAATAAATTAGAGACAATTGGCAGGTTGTTGCATTTATTTAAGTATTTGTTTATTTTTTAAAGTAAAGTAAGCTTAGGTACAGTTAATAAAGATTTTTAGATATTTTTGAATTTTCAGTCTTGTATTAAAATAAATTATGTATTTCCAATAATTCCTAATAAACTAAATGTACAACAAACGAGGATTTTATGAGATTTTTTTTTGTATTACGCTCGAATTCTTAAATAAAACAAAATCGGGTTTGTCACAACGAGAACGAGAACTGCTGGATCGATTTTCAAGGTTATAAACCTAATAATTTGTTGGATTGGCTAATTAGTTGGATTTCCTGCCCCGAATAGCAGAATAAATCATAAAAACATTAGAAACGCTGACGAAAAAAATTATGTTAGGCGGTACGAAGTGCGCCGGGTCCGTTAGTTACTATATAAAAAAACAATAGATAGGTAGGTATACTTCATAATTAAATCCTCCGCATTAAAACAAGGTATACATACATCTTTCCTTTTTCTCGCATAAATGTATTGACATCGTATAAAGAGGCGCAAGGAAAGTGTTTATTCCGTTCTATCTAGCATTTTTCTAATTTCTGTCCGATGATTCAACTGTAAACTATAATAAAAAATATATATATCTGCGATATATTATTTGGGCGTTGACTCACTAAGCGCTCAGTGGCACAAAACATTATGCGCGTCAATCGTACAATTAAAACGCTACTAATTGCGTTTAAACAGTTACGAACGCTTCATTAGAAGATAACCGACTGGACCGTCGATCAGTCGGACGATTTATCGACCGATTGACAAGTGGCGTTTGGTTGTTGGAGCGGAGCAACATCTAACAACACACTGTCTGACTGATAGGCCTATTTTTTATCTGTTTTTTCGACACTAGCCCTCAACATTGTCCAAAAGGGGCGGGCTAAAATACAAATTAAGTCATGGAAAAGATTTATTTATGTAGATCCATATAGGCCTATTTGCAAAAATATTTTTAGGTTGAGCTTCCAAATCCCGCAAAAGGCAAAAACTAGCATTTAGTTCTCGATTCATGGAAGTTTCTAAGTACCCACCTCTATGTTTATCAGGCTAATCTCCAAATTACAAGTTCTGTTTTGCTTTACATTAAGGCCATGTATTATTTATGATAATTTGTATTTTTTATTTATTTGTATTACAAATTAAACCATAGCATAATGTTATTTTTATTTGTCAAGTTGCTGCATTTTAGGAAGTTGGTAACAGATATTACAAGTTCAACATGTTTTGTCCGATTAAAGCATGGGAATGTTTCATATTTTAATGTAATAATTTATCAAATATCAATTAAATTTTGAAATGAAAAATAAGTTAATTGCTTTCAGAGAGTTACAAACAAACACTACATTTTGCTAGTATTACTATAATCATCGTGGACATATTGCAATGCATGTGGATAAATAAAATAAATTTTGCAACAATTGCGTCTACATAATAGAAGTTCATATTGTATTTGACAGATTATTGTCATTAAATAATTTGATACACTTATCATTCCAATCGTTGGCACCGTGCGGGTAATAAATAGGCCCTTAGCCTTTGATAATTGGCCGCATCTCTAGCCAAAGCACCTTGCCAAATAATGCACCGTTGATTGAGGCGCCTTAAATAAATCTACTGAAGTTATGTTACGTTGTTTATTGTTGGGCCGATTTAAGAAACACAGTTTTTAGGGTTCCGTACCCAAAGGGTAAAACGGGACCCTATTACTAAGGCTCCGCTGTCCGTCTGTCTGTCTGTCCGTCTGTCACCTCACCAGGCTATATTCATGAACCGTGATAGTTACACAGTTGGAATTTCCACAGATGATGTATTTCTAATGCTATGCTAAAAGTCGAATAAAATAATTATTGAAAGGGGCTCCCATACAACAAACGTGTTTTTTTTTGCCGGTATTATAGATAATGGTACGGAACCCTTCGTGCGCGAGTCCGACTCGCTCTTGGCCGGTTTTTTAGTTAGCTTGCGTCTGGGTAGGTACGCTTGGACATACCTCCCCGGCAAAATATTAGTGTGGTTCACTTTATTTTTTTATTTCGTGACCATTGGCAATTACTGTATGTATTGTCTATTACAGACCCTACAGTGGCGTATAATTGTAATACCTAATTTATGTAAGAAATTGAGATATTTGATTACTGTCTTTCAGATGTAGCTACATAGTTAAATATCGTTACAAAGTCTATCCTAGGTCTACTAAATCTAAAACAACAGTTAAGTATTGTTAAATGCATTAGTTTGACAGTTGATTTGTATGCAATTGTCTTACTAAAATACTTATTAAATAATAGCTAAATCTATTCACGTATCATCGCATACGAATACGACAGAGCCAACGGTATTGTTTGATTGCTATGTTGACTTGTGCGACCGTGGCGCCACGGCACGGCAGGACAGCATACTAAACGCGTTATTAGTGGCTAGAAATTAATGCTTTCTTTGAATATCTAATAGATTTCATAACATTTACCGTTGAAGGTTCGTTTGATTTCCCCTTTATTTTAAGTCCTCTACCTAAAGGTTGTCTGGAAGAGATCGCTCTTAGCGATAAGACCGACTAAATTGTACATCTCTCTGTAAACATCGACTGTAACTTCTTTGGTTGGTGTGTGTGAGTCTATCCTTCGAGTCAATTTGTTTCATTTAAGCTTCATTTTTATTGGTATTTCTCAGGGACTATTGCATAAATTGAAGAATACGCTTTTTGCTCCCAGCGCTTTGTCCCGTAGCACGCTCGACCATGAACATACTTATAAATACGGCAAGTGTGGTTATAATATTTTAATCAATATTGCCGTCCGAAGTCTCTCTCTAACTCTTATAAATGAAAACCTTTCTTTTTTACTCGTTGTGAATGTCCAGGTTTCCTGGACTATGTTTTTTCCTTAGCACCGAGCAAGTAGTATTTAAGCCTGTTCAAGCAATAGGTTGTAAAATGCAGGATTTGTGCTGGAAATCAAACTCACAACTGTCCGCTGACATGAAAGAAATGAAAAATCGACCACCGCTTCAATCTGATCAGTGTGCTTTACAAAGTTCTGAAATTCGTATATCTTGGCAATACTATTTACATTACATTTATAATTATTTTTGATAACTTTAATAGGGTTTACCTTAATACTGCAATATCAAAGAGTTTTCCAGGATAAATACCTATACCTCGTTAAGAAGACACCCACCCCATAAACCCCTTTATTCTTTAACAACTTGAAGAAAGCTAAATTCTCCTTGCGTTCGGACTGTCCTGTACGTTTACATAATTTTATTAGAATTATGCTCAGACAGTAATATGTAAACAAGTACTTTAATTGTTTACCTACTATTATTATAAACGTAAAATAATACGTTTGACACACGTTGATATTGATATAATTAGTTTTAATCACATTATACACTGCTTTATTCCGTTTTTGTGTTTCGTTGGGATGACTATTATTCATTCCTATTTCATTTAATTCTGGAGTCTATGCAGACAAAGTCGCAGGCAGAAGCTAGTTTGTCTTATACGACTATAAAACAGTGTAAGTGTTTTCAAGCGAGTGAAATGTAACTGATGAGGCACATCAAGATTGTACTTTTAAGTTTATTTTTAGAATTTCTTTCTTCTCGAGCTTTGAAACTCGGTTTTCCTGAGCACACGCCTGAGACCCTCAAGGATAGGGTTGTTCAGTCTCCTCCTCATCCCAATGCTGATTTGATCCCCCTCGATTTACAAATACTGTATCCCAAGAACTTACTTTTAAGTTAATATTAATACTTGAATTTATTGGAATTACTATGAAATTATAATTCCGTCGCCACGGCCGCGGACAAATTCGAGGTAACCCGTATAATATTACAATTTGCCAGATGAATAATTCAATGGCGATCTTTATTCGATTACGTCGATTTACATACACACATGAGCCCGTAACCTGTTCCCATGATAATGCCAGGACATGCTCCGGAATATGCTCTATTCATAATTATACGGCATCTCGGTTCGATTCCGGGTCGAGCGGTGTGTCTTGATCTTCTTGTAACAGAACAGACGTACTGTAAAACAGTTATCAAAAACATGGCGACAGAGAGCGAAACTTAGTTATAAATATAGTCGTTATAAAGACTATGGGCTTGTTCAACAATCGCCGAGTAAAGTCCTAAATAAGCTACTTAGAAGAAATAAGGATGTTGACTTTGACGTTGACAGGACACCTTTGCTTGCTTTTAAACGCTTATCCAAAAATTGACAACATCCCTATTTGCTGAGCAGATCAGCTTACTTAGAACTTTACTTAGCGATTGTAAAACAGGCTCTAAGTATTAAGCACCTCAAATCAATAACCTACACAACTAGACATGTAATGTGGGTTCGAGTCCCACCTGAGGTCGATGATTTTTTTAAGTGTTATTTATCTTCAATGTAATTAGCTGTTTTTTTTCTTTAATGAACTTTGTTACACTAATTCATATCTTATTCTCTACTAGTCGACTATTAGGTTTAACAGATATGTTGTGTCCGATGCATTTTCATCTAATGTGGCGCTAATGTAGTATATTCTATGGCGTGATTGATTTTCTGTTGAAGGACTTACATAAAAAAATACCTTCTACCTGTATCCATATTGAATCCCTTCTACTACTCGTATTAATATTATTATTTATTTGATTAATATCGAAAGTGAAAAGCACCTTGTTATTACATTTGCTAGAGATAGCACGCATCAAAAAGAGATATTACAACTAAGTAAAGGTAAAGATGGGCGTTTGTCCACTAGTTACGTTGATTTGATATTCCTTATCAACCTAAAAATAAACAAGCAAAATGTTATTTCACATGCCCGAGTTTCAGTACTTTGCATTTGAAGACGTCACAAAGTCTGGACTCCAGTCTGTTTCCGCTTTAGGAAGCTAGATACTTTTGAGTATATACTAAAATGTTGTTCATTTGACTATGAACAACAACATGTTATACCCAGAATCCAATTTCGACTTGATTTTATGACACTTAGACCGTTCTTCTTTTGGGATCGTCGATTGAGTGATCTAGTCATTGTATTACAAACACCAGAATATATTTCTAAAGTCTAGACTGAATCTAGTTCCAGACGTTTTTAGGCTGTTGCGATGCCTTCCGCGACTTAAACGTTTAGCTATGCCGGCATTGACACTAAAATTATGTCAGTTTTTTGACAAAAATAAGCGCGCACATTGTTTTTGTTTTTTAAAAAAGTCACACTTTAATTTATTTAGAAAATCATCATTATTTCAGCCATATTACGTCCACTGATCCCTGACTTCCAGATGGCCGGTTGGAAGCGACTTGCATCTAGCGGCTTCCTGCAACCTTCACCGGGTCGTCTGCCCACATTATAGGTACGAATTCCACGCTGCGCTTGCCGGTATCGGCTGTCAGTTCTATGTGCTATGTGCCCTTATATACTAGTTTTAAACAAGTCAAATGTAAATAGATGCAGCGATTCGCAACCACTTTTCAGGATGCATCCTTGAAACATGGTAAACAAACATCATTTAACCGATTATGGGGTAGGATGGTTAAGGGATTTGGGAGAGATGGGCCTTTGTCTTGCAGAGGAAAAATCCAGGCTAATGTTTAAAAAAAAGTTTATAGACACTGAATACGAACTCGCCGTACTTATAAGCTGTACTTTAACAAGTAAACTACATTATGAAGAAACGCAATTATCAATTCAAAATTCACGCATCGCAACTTTAAAATGGGATCTTATCGATTCAGAAAGATGTTACGCCCATCCATTACAAATATATTCTGTGTAATAACTCTGCTCACAAAAAATGATTCGGCTGTAGAGAGCTTAGTAAAAAAAACACAGAGTGTTTCGTCAATTTGATACTTAGTTGGGATACTGTCCAGCTGTGTGTGTGATACGGTATGACACTTAGGGAGTGGCGGAAGGCATGAGCGACAGCGGGAGCGGTGGCGGTTGTTAAAGTTGTAGGTTAATTTCTATTAGTAACTACCTGGTTGCTACCTAGTTTCATTTGATAGAAGGACTCTTGGTGGACGGAAGGACGAAGGTGTTGTGGACTTGTGGGCATACAGGCCACTTCATCGATGAGAAGTACTTACTTTTGTGATAATAAAAGAAAGAGCGAAAATGCTATGGGTAACAGGGGCGTGCGGTGCATATAAGCTATTAAGCAGTGCCTACCTGATAAATGGAATGAGGTAGGCAGTAGGTACTTACAAATGTGTGTTATTGATGAAAACCCCTGATTTTCATCAGTAAAACACATTAGTAAGTACCTACTGCCTACCTCGAAATAAAACCAATGCCCGCCACTGATGGGTAATGCATTATTATTGTCCATGAATAAAAGAGTATGAAATATATGAGGATTGGAAACCAATGAGGCAAAAGTTAATATAAGGAGAGGCGAGAACAGGTATAGAGCTAGCTACTAGAGTAATGGAGAATACCTAAGTGGTAAAAGTACCTAAGTCAAAAACTCGAATTCAGTTTTTTTAAGCTACGAATAAATATCACTAAAAGGTAGAGAAACGGGTTCTATAGTGAAGACCACGCCTTGGCAAACGTAGTGTAGGAAGTAACCCAGCTTGATGGACCGACGACCTTAAGAAGATGGCTGGTAGTGGATAGATGAAAACAGCGGGAGATCGTGCTCTTTGGGGCAGGTTCACGTCCAGCAATGGACTGCAATAGGCTGAAATGATGATGATGATGATGAAAATATCACTTCTGACTTGTATCTTTTCCTTTATTTTATTTAGCTTTGTCTAATTTTCCACACGTTTTTTCACCCATATCAGCACACATTATCGTGTCTACAAATTGCACCACGCCCTATTTGAGCAAAACTAACCCTCCCCGCACGGTGGTGCTGTTTGGCTCACAAAGCCGCATTGTGCCGCGTATGAATACTAATAGCCGGCGGTTATTGTAGGGTTATTATAAATATAAACAGCGCGGCTGACTAGGCGCTTTGATGAGCTCGGACTGACGTATACATTCTTTGGAACTCATTATTTCGTCTATAGGTGTACATACCTATAAAGTTCTTTAGAAAATTATGATTTTTTATATAAAAAAAATATTTATGACAACCCGAGGAAGATAGCTGGCGGTGGCTGGATAAAAGAAAGCGAGAGATCGTACTCTTTGGCGCTTTTTGGGAGGCTTACAGTAGAGGGCGTCTAGCAGTGGACTAAAATAGGCTGAGATGATGATAAGTTATGATACACATATAAAATAAATTAATGTATGGCTCAGGATAATATATTTTGTGTTTCTTTGATATATTATTATGACAAATGTCTTTTGCACAAATACCTAAATCATAGCTATTAATCGCAACATTATAGAACATTATCACATGTAAGCTGTTGATGAAGAATTGAAAAATACGTTAAGTAAAAGAAAATTATACATTACTGATATCATCTTATAACTTTTTCATGTTTTTAACATAAAAAATAGGGTGATAAGTTTTACTTTTATTTGACCTTTATGAATGAATCAAACGCTCAATTTACTGGGCCCGTTCCACTGTCAGTAGGTATCAGTTTTATTTGTTCGCGATATCGAGGATTTGAATACAAAAGTGTCTGCCGATAACGGCCGACGGCCAAAAAGCATTTCGGTGTCGCGCGCTCGCGGCGAGCAAAAAGTACGCATGCACCGAACTGACGCTTGACATTTTTCAATATCAATGCAAAAACGTGTTACATTACAACAAGGGATAAACAAATAATATCCACATAAAGAAAATGTATGTTGCAACTTTATTACTTTTGGTTTCGTAGAGTTCTTGGTTTGGTCCCTGAGACTGTACCTCAGGTTATATTAACCGTAGGGTTTAATCACAATATTACTTTTGGTTTCGTAGAGCTCTTGGTTTGGTCCCTGGAACTGCACCTTAGGATATATTATCTTTAGGGTTTAATCACAATAGGTCAGCCCACTGGACAGCAGCCTCTCCTATTGGATGTACTGCGAGCACGAGCATCTTCATCTATTCTTTCTTTTTCTTTCCATAAGCTGCCAGCAACTCTGCGTTTAAGTTTCGAAGTCTTCGGTCTCCATTCAAAAATGCATCTACCTCATCCGTTATCACTTCTACATCAAATTATTTGTATTTAATTCGAGTAGGTATCTACATCCTTTAATTGTTAAAAAACAACAAGTAAGAATACAAATTGTATGCGTACAATACAAGTGCAACCAGCAACATTCACAAAATTTTGCAGAATATATCATGAAAAGTTATAGAAAATGTCACTGGGGGAGCAGTGGACGTTCTATGGCTGAAATGATGATGATTATAGCAAAAAATATAAGTTAACTCTTATTTTCGTTGAGTATGGATTTATACATAAACTGTCTATAAACTTCAAACTGTCAGAACAGTCTAAGGTGTTAGATAAATCTTGAGTTGTTGCTAACTTTAATAATAGACACAATGTCTATCAACTTTAAGCTAGAAGGTATGCTTAGAATTATATTTTAGACCGGTAAGACTTAAAACACAATTATAATCGCATCACTGTTTAAATCTGTTCTGTTAATATCGCCAAGCCAGCTAGCAGACAATGACTGGAATGAAAACAAAACTCATGAAGCCTCAAAATAATCGAAGCGCAATGATAAAACGGTAAAGACTTGTAATTACGACGCTATTCACCAATAAACGATACCTAATCGGTTTGCTCGTAAAGTCGTAAACACATGTGCGATTGTGATGTCGTTTAAATATCGTACCTTATCGATACTAACTAAAATCGACCTAAAAGTATCGAGTATGCGGAGGTTAAAAAAACAAACGCCAGGCGGCACCGCCGTAGATTTTATCGACCGTTTTTCCTTTTTTGAAATTCGAATACTTATAGCCCACGAAATTATTAACGTTATTGTTTCAAGCCGTTCACGCATGACTTGTCGGGTGAGATACGGCTATCGTTAGGCCGTACGTGCGAGCGGGACGCACGTATGTATGATGGACGGGCGCCGTCGTCGTGCGCGACGTCCGACCGTAGCTCAGGCCGCGTCCCATAGTTTCTCATCGCACGCTGAAATAACCTCTTCGCTTTTTATACTCGCCTGGTATATTTAGATGAAATTGTCACTGCGTTTTCTCGAAAAAAAAAAGTGTTAAGTGGATGATTTATATTAAGTGCGTTCGTTATGGGCTTCCGGAGATATTATTTAGTGAGTATGAAAGTGGCTTGGAAACGCCGACTATTATGACGCGACATTGATGGAATAATTCATTGGTTTTTGTGACGACGAGCCCTTTGTCGGTAGTCCCTCCATTAACTTGAAAGTCACGTGTATGTCTAACTTCTAGGGACTTGCTGCTATTCTTGTAATAATATCACGTGATTTGGAAAACTAAAAATTTTAAAATGCAAAGGAAAAATAATAGTATTTATTCTAAACAACAAATGGAACAAAAGTAGAGTTATGATGGGAGACTCACATTAGTGTAAAAACGTATTTCTTTGTGCATAACTCAAGCGCTTACATTGTAGAGTCACAAAAACGGTACCACAGATTAGAAATTACCAATTCAAATAACGAGCGTTAATAACATAACGTCAACAGGTCGGCAATAACGATGTTGGGTGACTATTGTGCCATAGCTAATAGAAGACCAGCAAGTTTACTTAAAAGAAATAATATAATAAATAATGTATTGGACAACATCACATACATTGCTCTGATCCTAAGGTAAGTAGCTAAAGCTCAGAAACAACGACGGTATCACACACCCAGACCCGAGACAATATAGAAAAGTTCGTTTTCCACATTAACCCGACCGGGGATCGAACCTGGAACATCAGAGATGGCGACGCCATATAGTCCGGCGAAAAGATTTAAACTCTTCTATAAATACAAAATAATTACGCTATACCTGTATTTAATTGTCTTCTAACCTACGGACGGACGGTACGGATAGCTTGCTTATTATCTATGAAATATTCAACTCTTACCAACCAACTAAACTACAAAACAAAGTATGGTAGAACACTTTGTTTTGCATGTGTTTGGTCACATCAAAAGTAGACCAATTTGACAATTTAGTCATAAATCATCAATAGATCACTATGTTTTCCACGTAAAATAATGTTGACAAACATCCAAGTATGCTTGCTTACTTATGGCTCCAGTAATAAAAATGAAAATTAGGTGATTGGCAAGTTGTAGTATGTGAAATCAGCAGTGTGCTGGCCGTTCAATACGTGTTGTGACGATTTATTAACTATTCAGTGTTACTCGATCGCGGTAATTAATAACGGGTTAGGCATCACTAGGCGCATGCAATTTTAGTGCCAAATGGCTACTATGAGCACTCAACTCAACTGTCAGGGGTGTCACAAGGTGCACGCATATTACTATATGAGTGAGGAACAAAAAGATGAATACATCAATATTCAAAGACGGATATCGTTTACAATTTGGAATATATATACTTTTGTATAAATTTTAAATACTTTTAATAACATACTCATACTAAATAAAGGTTAGCCAAGAAAAAAATAAAAGTAAGTGTTATAAACATCACAATATGACCGACATGTAATATAATGGTGCAAGTTGTCTTAATAGTTAATAGTTGACATAATTTATTTCCCAGATAGCAAATTAAATGACTACTACTGTCATTTTAGGGTTTAGGTGAAGGTATAGTTCTACAATATTCCTTAAATTTGTAGAATATGATGCACTATTCTTTATATTTTATCACTATCTTTAAAGTTGTTTACGAGTGACAACCCTAACTATACTTTATATGGGAATAAAACTAAAGCATTTGCATTTCAGCTTTTTCAGCTCGATCGCATCGCGTGCGCCCGACTAATGTCTGCATACGAGCCATTCATTAATAATCCGAATAATTTACTTAGTGCCTAGGGGATGGGAAATTCGTTACGAATATTTCAAGTTTTTTGGGTTCCGTACCCAAAGGGTAACTCGGGACCCTATCACTAAGGCTCCGCTGTCCGTCTGTCTGTCTGTCCGTCTGTCACCAGGTTGTATCTCATGAACCGTGATAGTTAGACAGTTGAAATTTTCACAGATGATGAATTTATGTTGCTGCTTTAACAAAACAATTAAAAAACAGAATAAATATTAATAATCCTATACATTAAAATTTTTTTGGCGTTTTTATAGATAATGGTACGGAACCCTTCGTGCGCGAGTCCAACTCGCTTCGTTTTTAATAATCAATATAATATATATATTGGACAACATCACATACATTGCTCTGATCCTAAGGTAAGTAGCTAAAGCACTTGTGTTATAGAAATCAGAAACAACAACGGTACCGCAACACCCAGACCCGAGCCAATATAGAAAGTTCATTTTCTACATTGACCCGACCGGGGATCGAACCCGGAACCTCAGAGATGGCGGCGCCATTTAAAGTCCGGCATGCTCGCCTCTCGGCCACGGAGGTCGTCAAATATTAATTAGTTTTTAATAATTCAGAACTAGTATTGTGTTTATCGGCCGGTTGGGAGCGACTTGCATCCAGCGTCTTCCTGCAACCTTTACCAGTCATGTGTCCACCTTGTGGGTAGACGTCACTGGGGAAGGCCTATGTTCAGCAGTATACGTCCTGTGGCTGAAATGATGATGATGATGAACATCACATACATTGCTCTGATCCTAAGGTAAGTAGTTGCTAAAGTACTTGTGTTATAGGAACAACGACGGTACCACAACACCCACTTGAAGATAACCCATAATCATCATCATTTGCCAGTGCCAATTTTCAACGAAATTTGGAGAACAGCATGTGAAATCGTAGACTGTCACTAGTTAGGTCTGTGTGTGTATCATAATACAGAGGCCAATCATGATGGAGATTAAATACGCAACAAAACTTAACGGATGGTTAAAAATATTTGTTTTTGCAATTCAATGCAAGGTTTATTTGAAGATAAATAACACTTGAAAAAAATCATAGACCTCAGGTGGGACTCGAACCCACGTCCCATCGCATAAAGCACTCGCCCGGCATGCGATGGGACGTGGGTTCGAGTCCCACCTGAGGTCGAGGTTTTTTTTTAATGTTATTTATCTTATATTAAACGGATGGAACAATAATACATAGTTTTTGGCTTAGTGGCGTGTATTGTGGAAAATACTGAAATCCAGCAGTGGATTGACGAGGTTTATGTATACCCAGGAGCAGTAGGTTAGGGTAGAGTAGCATGACAAATACATATTTGAGAAAAGACAAAATGTTAACAACTCAAATATAATCTACACAAAGTTCAACGAACCGAAAGCCATTGTTTGAATAAAGATATAACACTAAAAATAACATGATCTTTCTAATTTATTAATACTATTCAAGAACAACAGAAACATGTCCGATGTTCACATTTACAGATAAACTAAATATTCATAAATTAGCATGAACATAGCTCGGGCAAATGAGAATCAAATGTAATTCATCTTATCTCAAATTATCGCAACGTTAAAATTCACATTAACAATCGTGAAAAATGATGGGAAAAATTAAATGCCAATTTTATTTTAATATGGTATAGTTTATAAATATTTTGCCCATTCACAAAACGTTGCTACCAGAACGGCGAGTTTTTTTGAATAAATAACAGTTTTTGAGATTCGTTTAATTTATTATATTTTCGTGACATTAGTCCATTTGTTTTATTTTTTACGTATCGGAAATTATCTGGTTTTATATCGATGTAGAGGCAGGTACGCTCACATGCTTACAGCCTTTTCAGGTTTGTGTATCTATTACAAAATAAGATTATTCAATACTTTTAAAAATGTATATTTAGGAACGAAAATAATTAGCTATAATATTTGATAAACTGACCAGTGTATATTCAGGGTGACAGTTAATACTAATGAATAAGATTTGGTAAACTGACCAGTGTATATTCAGGGTGACAGTTAATACTAATGAATAAGATTTGGTAAACTGACCAGTGTATATTCAGGGTGACTGTTAATACTAATGAATAAGATTTGGTAAACTGACCAGTGTATATTCAGGGTGACAGTTAATACTAATGAATAAGATTTGGTAAACTGACCAGTGTATATTCAGGTTGACTGTTAATACTAATGAATAAGATTTGGTAAACTGACCAGTGTATATTCAGGGTGTCTGTTAATACTAATGAATAAGATTTGGTAAACTGACCAGTGTATATTCAGGGTGTCTGTTAATACTAATGAATAAGATTTGGTAAACTGACCAGTGTATATTCAGGGTGACTGTTAATACTAATGAATAAGATTTGGTTAACTGACCAGTGTATATTCAGGGTGACTGTTAATACTAATAAATACGATTTGGTAAACTGACCAGTGTATATTCAGGGTGACTGTTAATACTAATGAATAAGATTTGGTAAACTGACCAGTGTATATTCAGGGTGTCTGTTAATACTAATGAATAAGATTTGGTAAACTGACCAGTGTATATTCAGGGTGACTGTTAATACTAATAAATAAGATTTGGTAAACTGACCAGTGTATATTCAGGGTGACTGTTAATACTAATGAATAAGATTTGGTAAACTGACCAGTGTATATTCAGGGTGACTGTTAATACTAATGAATAAGATTTGGTAAACTGACCAGTGTATATTCAGGGTGACTGTTAATACTAATAAATAAGATTTAGTAAACTGACCAGTGTATATTTAGGGTGACTGTTAATACTAATGAATAAGATTTGGTAAACTGACCAGTGTATATTCAGGGTGACTGTTAATACTAATAAATAAGATTTGGTAAACTGACTAGTGTATATTCAGGGTGACTGTTAATACTAATGAATCGCTATTAAAGGATATTATACCCATGAAGGTAATATTTTTTTACTGGTGTAGCAATATCGAAATAAGAAGACAAATTTTCATCTCTCCATACATAATAGTTATTTACCACGACAATAATATCTATAGCATTCGTATTTTATTTTTTGTGTTGCGACTTTGGATTCTGGTATAATGAAAATTTTTGTGTTCAAAAGATTATCCTCTTGAGTTAAGCAATAGCGCCTTTGATAGTAGAATGCTACTTTCAAAAGCTTAAAAGTAGAATCTAAAAATATGATTTTACTAGTAGTGTAGCTGTCTTAATCTATGTAACCTTGGTCCCGAACTAGCAAATGCACTCGCATTTGCTAGTTCGGGACCAAGGTTACTCACTGATCTGATGGTTAGATCACTGTACTAACATACATAAAACAGTGGTGTAACCTTAGTCCCGGACTAGCAAATGCATTCTGAAAGAGACAGTAAATCTTTTGTAACCGTTACCGTTTGATTAGTAAACGATTCCCTCGTCTTAACCTGTATATTTTGTACAGGAAACTTACATAGTTAATAAGCCATTTTTCAAGTTGATTCCTTAAATGTGAAATATTTTCAGCACACGTCATTTAGATTTCCAGCGGCGATTAAAGACGGGTAGCATAGCAGTAGATACCGGCGTGTCACCGATCCGTCATGTGGTGCGTGGGCGCAGTGACTGCGTTAATTCTTATAAATATTCATACGCGGTCCGGAGCTAATATCGAGTGACAATAATAGTGATGGAGCGTAGTGATTATTGGGGCTTGGACTACTGCGGTTAAAGGCCTACTTATTATTTATGCGTAAGAGCGAAACGAAATTTGATTTAAAAAATCTAAAAAAACTTTTAATGGTAGTTTTATTTTAATGAATATACGGTGGACGGGATTTTTTTAATGGTGCATTCACACTAGATTGTTCCTCTTGTGAAGTAATGTTGAAAGTTGAAACCTAAAAGATTGTTTTAATCCCAACGTGAGTAGCCAAAGCACTTGTGTTATTGACAGAAACAACGACGATACCACAACACCCAACTCGACACACTCCAGAAAAGTTTGTTTTCTACATTGACCCGACCGGGAATCGAACCAGCCTGCTCACCTCTTGGCTACGGAGGTTGAGAAAGAAAAAGTTGTGAATGGCCTACAGAATATCCATTTTTATTCAGTCTTCTATTACTTCCAACACAATAAACTGAATTTAATAGATGCGAACTGCGAGTTGATTTATCTCGTAACTTTTTATATCAAAAAGTATTAAAATATAGTCCGATTCCGACTGTCTTTGTTGGATGATTCGCCCAATATTGTTTTATCTGCAATTTGATTTATGCCTCACCAAATTAATTACATTAATTTATTCAATATATGCCTCCGTTAACAGTCCACAATAAAAAGTTCAAATATATTGTCCCTCCCCCATGAGCTTGCTACGGGCGGTAGGCGCCTACACTCGACGTTACTTCGTAACTTAACAATTTTCACGATCAGGAAAAAGACAGCTCACAGTCTAGTGGTTAGCGTGGATTGACGTCGATCACAAAAGTTAAGCAACTTTCTGTGCTGCACGAATATGGATGGGTGAGACCAATGTGACAAAAGAGTAAGTATTCTTGGACTTAATATACGTTAGACTGTTCAATTGTGCTCACCAAGCAGACCGTAGGACTTCACCTACTTGGTGGACAGATGACCTAGTATAAGGTTGGATAATTCTTGGACTTAATATACGTTGGACTGTTCAATTGTGCTCACCAAGCAGACCGTAGGACTTCACCTACTTGGTGGACAGATGACCTAGTATAAGGTTGGATAATTCTTGGACTTAATATACGTTGGACTGTTCAATTGTGCTCACCAAGCAGACCGTAGGACTTCACCTACTTGGTGGACAGATGACCTAGTATAAGGTTGGATAATTCTTGGGACTTAATATACGTTGGACTGTTCAATTGTGCTCACCAAGCAGACCGTAGGACTTCACCTACTTGGTGGACAGATGACCTAGTATAAGGTTGGATAATTCTTGGACTTAATATACGTTGGACTGTTCAATTGTGCTCACCAAGCAGACCGTAGGACTTCACCTACTTGGTGGACAGATGACCTAGTATAAGGTTGGATAATTCTTGGACTTAATATACATTGGACTGTTCAATTGTGCTCACCAAGCAGACCGTAGGACTTCACCTACTTGGTGGACAGATGACCTAGTATAAGGTTGGATAATTCTTGGACTTAATATACGTTGGACTGTTCAATTGTGCTCACCAAGCAGACCGTAGGACTTCACCTACTTGGTGGACAGATGACCTAGTATAAGGTTGGATAATTCTTGGACTTAATATACGTTGGACTGTTCAATTGTGCTCACCAAGCAGACCGTAGGACTTCACCTACTTGGTGGACAGATGACCTAGTATAAGGTTGGATAATTCTTGGACTTAATATACTTTGGACTGTTCAATTGTGCTCACCAAGCAGACCGTAGGACTTCACCTACTTGGTGGACAGATGACCTAGTATAAGGTTGGATAATTCTTGGACTTAATATACGTTGGACTGTTCAATTGTGCTCACCAAGCAGACCGTAGGACTTCACCTACTTGGTGGACAGATGACCTAGTATAAGGTTGGATAATTCTTGGACTTAATATACGTTGGACTGTTCAATTGTGCTCACCAAGCAGACCGTAGGACTTCACCTACTTGGTGGACAGATGACCTAGTATAAGGTTGGATAATACCGTCTAGATATAGGCTGCTTTTAACCGGGCCAATCTTGAAGTAATAGGGGAGGCCTATGTTCAGCGGTGGTGGATGTCCTATGGCTGAATTGGCTGATGTGATGACGATGTGCTTGGAAAATTGATTCACTACATAATTAAAAAATACTGACCGGCGTTACAGAACTTTATGTAGCCTGTTGCAGTCTTGCAGTCAGTAGGACGGGGAAATAAGCTAGCAACGCGACGGAATTACATGGATTAACAAAACATGCTCGCTGCAAATATTATTTCGACCCCGTAACGCGGCGCGGCGGTTCAGGATGTTTCGGAGGAATCAAATCTACGAACTGGGTTCCGTACAAAAACCTAAATCCTATCAGGAGATTGTTTTATCTGTTCCCGACAAGCCAAAGAAATGATACCCTGCAGATCTCATATTAAATTTTATGTCACCGCTCAAAAACTTAGGCTTCAAAGGAACATTTGGACAGGCGAATCCATTGCCTAACACGGTACACCATACGACCTCCGTAGCCGAGAGGCGAGCACGCTCGACTAATGGCGTCGCCATCCCTGAGGTTCCGGGTTCGAGATCCCCGGTCGGGTCAATGTAGAAAACGATCTTATCTATATTGTGTTGGGTCTAGGTGTTGTGGTACCGTCGTTGTTTCTGATTTCTATAGCTCAAGTACTTTCGCTAATAACAACCTTGGGATCAGAGCAATGTATGTGATGTTGTCTAATATTTATTTATTTATTTTATATCGTGCACACGTAAAGACAGCAGCTTGGTTCATCTTGCCGTGCCCACTTCGGGCAGGGCAAAGATGAACCAAGCTGCCTGAAACCTAGATAGATCTTGGATAACTTTATCAGACTGTGCTGAGACGGGCCGAGTCCCCCCGAGCTCCCTGCGGGCGGTAGGCGCCGCGCCCGCGCTCGCCGCGGCCGCCGCAACCGCATAACTCACGAATTTCACTTTTACCGGCGGAGGGCATCGTTAATCTTTATTATTGTTTGTTTACATGATTACCTTGATTGTTTGGGGATTTTTTAATATTCACTAATATTCATCTTTATATTCATGCCTGCCTGAGGACATTAATAAGTTTTTTTTTCACTGATTAGTAAAGAGTACTTATAGCATGGCGTCCTCTTCTTTATGATGACTGGGTTCCGAATAGCTGGGATTATATGAAATGAAACTCTGTAGAAGGTTTATATTTTATGGAATTGAACAGCTATAGTACTCAATAAGTAATTTATTAAGGGCCCGTTTACATTCGCTAAGTAAGGTTTGGTTAGTTTAATCTGCCATCTGGCCGATAGATACTTTATACAAAATTTGTTCTTTTTTTTGGTTGAGTAGGGCTTAATTTTCGATTGTGAAACAAGCCTTAAGTATATATTTTTTTACTTTCATGATTACATACATTTAACACTTACTTAAATTGCGATCGTCAAAGTACCTTTACTGAAATAATCAGGTAGGTACCACTGGCCTATAAGCGAATAGCTTAAAAATTGTTAAAATGCTCCAATAAACGTCACGGCATATTCTATATTTTTTTTTTTAGTAAATCGCTAAACTCAAAGGTATACTTGAATGACAGTCAACTGGGACCCTAACACGTGCTGAGAGCGATCACAATAGCCCACTTTAGGGCACTCTACGAGTAGTCCTTGGCGTACACTTATGGGCAACTTCAGTAGTAAGTTGGTTTCGCCGCAGTTCAAATAGGTCTTGTCGAAGTTTTAGATAAAATTCACGAAACAAGTCTATTCCACTTTGATTTTAAATTTTCGGAAATAGGCACACGATATTATTGGAAACACTAGTACAAACTTGAATCGAAATGTAAATAAAACGATAAAAAAACATATAAAGTTGATTGAGATTTAAAGAAAAAATAAAAAACAAGAAGGTTTTGCAAGTGTAGGGAAACTTGCACAAAACTGCTAAAATGCTGGCAACTAAAAAAAACTCTACACTTTGTTTAGATTATTTTTTTAAGGGTGGCCGCTTAATGAAAACAAATGACAGTCTCTCACGTGCGATGCGTAAAAAATTGAATTCATGGATGAACGAAAATAGGAGCATTGAATATTATATTCGAGACTGTTTTTTGTTTTTTTATGTTGCGGTCTGGAAGTGTCGTGAAATATGATGGTTTATAATTGAATTTGAGGTTTAGATTAGCTGTTTTAGTAGAACAGGGAAGTGAGTGGAGTACCGCAAAAATATATTTCTTTTGTTTTAAAAAAAAATACTTCTAAGTATTATCGTGCAAAGTGATTGCTTTCGATTGACCCCTGGCCGTTGCAGCTAATAACATTGCTACATGGACTAACTTCAAGGGACTGGTCACGAATAGTTAAAGCGAATCCTATAACCACAATGGCCACAGCTCGACTCGATAGAGAGGAATAGAGTAGGTAGCTGAGGTGGATTAGATGTGGAAAGCAGAGAAGAGAACTGTGGCAGTTAGATAGGAGCTCATTGGACATGAGCATAGAAAATTCATCAGTAGTTTGTGACAAAATTCAGCTTAAGAATGGCCAGAATCTGTAACTTTAAGTATTAGTCCTTAATAGAAGTATGCAAATCACTTGACAATTTATGACGTCACCAGCCACATTAAAAATGTCACATCAAGTACTGGGCGAGCATACAACCGTAGAAGCTTATAATTTACGATCATCCCTAATGGAACGCGCACATTAAACGCGTCTTTCTCTTTACTTATTAATAGAATATGGGCTCCTGGTACTTAGTAGGAACCAGGTGTAACAGCTTAATAGCTAACTCATTAAGGGGGAAGGTAATATGTTTAAAACCCTCCAGTAATAGCGTTTATCTATTTAAACGTGTTGCGTTTTATAAATAAGAGAAAAGTGCTTTTGCATGCGATGCTATCTAAATGTCGCGAATTTGCATTGCAATACAATCTAAGTGAGGAACTCTTATCAAAAGAGTAACAATATTTTATTTTATGAATGAAAATAAAGGTATGTAAGGTATAAGATAACAATATTCTCTTGGTATAAAATTGGGAGGTTTGTTACAAATAAATATTAATCATCCATTTTTGCTCCAACATATTTCTTCGACTGTTGTCTGGTATTAAATAATAAACCTCAAATTTTGTTTAAATCATGTCAAAATGACTTTCATTATGCGAAATATTTCTTGATTAAAAACAACTACCAGGCTAACATAGCCACCCAAGAGCTTCCCCAACAAAGCAACCCTCAATAAACTTCTAACAACAAATTAGAAAGTACAAAACACGATTTACCGTCCAACGATTTTAACCCTTCGCCGCTCGCAATAAAATTACTTCGCGAATTAACCCCCCATTGCTGTAAAATGCTGCGCTGGCAAGTAGGGCCTTTTAGCCTTGATGGATGACGTAGGTGTCAGAGTGCATTCGGTATGGTTGGTTATGAATTGATGCAAACATCCAATGATAATCAAATTCAGTACACGCATTGCCAATAGAAAAAAATACTGGGTTTTATGTAAAACAGTTAAATAAAAAAAATATTGGTAATTTATATTGTTTAACTATTATTTTAATAGTTATATTCGAGTTTTAATTAACATCCGTGTGTTGCTACTTTCTTCCATTAGCTGCCAGCAGCTTTGCAAAATAACACATAGCTCTACCTTGTACGCTGTGTTTGCTAAGTCGTGGCTTTCACTCAAAAATGTTGTCCAGCCATTTTGTCAAGATTTTCTTAAGTTCGAAGACTTTCCATAAGTACCTATATGATTAAGGTTTTGATGAGAATAGATACGAAACTGGCAAATCTACCTAACCATTAGGCGTAGTAGTATGATCGTACGCAAATACGATTTCCCAATTCCCACATAAACAACCTCGGCACGATGAGTCCAACGACTCAGATCCCACGGCTGTGAGCAGAAAGTACGTAAAGTACGGCATTAATATTCTATAGCTTGCAATATCCACGTCTACTACGCGTTCATTGGAAATATGAGCCGAGCTGTTCGTTTTGCGAACACGGAATCTAAAATTTACAGATTAGGAGTGTCTACAGAAAAAAAAAACTGTAGATCCTTACACGTTAGTATTTTTAAAATCAAATTGTATGCCTATAGATTTTTCTAGTCTGATCGTAATTATAAGTATATGCATGTTTAAGCTAATCTACTTATTTATTTTAAAAAGTATTTTACTAAAACGCTTCCAATGACGGCGCTCGTAAAGTGAATTTGTAGTTTTATAAGTATTTATAAGAAAATACAGAAGAAATAAGATAAACTAAATTGTAAAAAAGGCCGAATGCTATTCGGACGTGCGTATCAAGGGTTTAACTACGTTTAACTGTACGAACCGTTCAGTTATAGCGAGAAGACTAATCAAAATTAAGCGGTTTTGATTGTTTTTGTTCAACTTAGAGTTTGCAGTTTGCACTATAGGTAAAAAGTTTAAAACCGAAACAAAAATCATTGTGAAAACCACGGTTTCTCAAATTAAACTGGAATTCATAGCTTTAAGACGAATCATCTCGCCAATAATAGAAATTTTTATTTTACTTTCATTTAAGGGCGTATGTACTTTTTTGCGATACTCAGATTAACTGCCCTATAAATTAGATTTCCGTGTTTCCTCACGTCGAAAACAAAGCAAAAACTTCCATCCTATGCACCTGTGATGGTGTCACAGATAACAATCTCCGTATCCCAAGTGACAACGGTGACAAAAAGCTGTATCCGCTTATAGTACGGGTGAGTACGAGTGAGTCGGCCGAGTACGGGAGCGAGATCAGACGGGATCTGGCCTCAAGGGACATGCTCTTACAATTTGCCAAATGAGAACAGGGCTGACAAAATACCACAGTCATAGTCTAACCAGTCATCGAACACAATTTCATATTATACTGGCACTCTGTCCCCCAAACTGGGCGATGGACTACCAATAGACTCTATGATGACAAATCATAAATTCTTTCTTGTTTATAAGTGTCGTAGTCAAATCTGAGGGCCACTACGTCAGCATAGCATACTTTGAATTCATTTTCATATAATTTGTGATTGAATTTATTGATTGAAATTCAACTCGCCACACTTCAACTTACTATAAAACACTTAAGATGTAATAACGTGTCAACATTTGTTACTAAAATAGGATAATTACTTTATCTTTTTGGTCAAGTTTTTTTACAACCGTTTACTAATGAATAATAAAAATAACCTGTTTGTAAATAAATGGCAGCCCTAGTAATATCCGAGCCCAGAGCACCCCGCATGTTTTGACTCCACCGCTTCCCGCGCATATATCACACGCCTAATGTATCGAGATGACGCACCAGCAAGTGCGTTACAACCCTAACTACTACTCTAAGCCAAAATCAACCTTAAAATTTGCCACTTAAGTTGAATTTCGCTTATAAATTTGACAAGGCCGTGATCCTACGCTTTTGGACTGGTAGACGATAAAATACTGTATAAGAAGACGTTAAGGTGTAATTTTGTATGTGCCAAGTATTGACAATTGCGATTTGATAGAGCGGGAGCATAGCATACAATGCATGCAGCTCTAATTTTTATCATAATCCTTGTCCCTTTAGTTATAAGGTTTAGTTTTGCAGGAATATATTTTACAAAAACAAATACAAAATGGCGGAGTGTAATCCACATGAAAGCTTTTGGATTAGTGTTTGATGACATCATTATTTTTCAAATGACGATCGTGTTGCGATTTTCTCCGCTCTTAAGGGACCGGGGGATGTAAAAAATGAATGTGGGTACACTTTTTTTAAGAATAACAATCGTGATTTATTGTTTGGAGCAATTTGTTAAGTAGCAGTAGCAGTTTATAGAAAAATGTTACCGTTTTAAAAATTCAGAGCAAGGAATCATTCATAATCATAAATTCTCATTTAGTTACATAAGTGCAAAGGAGACCAATAGATAGACAGGACTGTGTTTCCATATCAGAAAATAATAATAAATAGATACAAGTAAGTGATGATCGGACAAAAGGTGTCTTTAAAATAAATAAATAATAAATAATAATAATAATAAAATCATGTTAAGATTAGATCAAATATCTCTTTAAAGTGCATCAGTTTATGCTGCAAATGTTACCCCTGATATGCTATTGACTGTACAAGAAAAAATATCTAAGACATAGGTAAATAAACAATACGTAATCCAAAATAGAATCACAATATTCTAATAACTAAACTAAATCCTTGAAATCGCACGGGACGAGCATTACCAGTCCTAGCCATATTCAGAGTCTACTTATTTTACGGTAATTCCAACCTTATGCCATTTTAATAAGTGTGACAGAAGATTTTTAGACTCGCACGGGTAGAGTACACAGCCCTAAGCCCGACAGAACCATCGTAAAAACCAGTTCTTTCCCACAAATTTGAACATTATGCACATTGTAATAAGGGTTGGAGCAACCGTAATAAACTTTTCGCATTTCGCAATCTCCCTTGTTTCAATTTTCCAGCCCAGCGGTCCCTGTCGACCGAGATTGGAGATGTAACGAGAGGAATCGCAGATGTTAGCAAAATGACAATCCTGCAATGCATCAAAAGTTAATAGCCTGTCGAGACACGTTTTATTGCAGCTCCCGGTCTATGTTAATTGTAATTAGATTTTGAATACAGTAGGTAATGGTGGGATCGTTTATAATTTAGACTTAGGTCGTAATTTCAAAACAAACCAAAATAGTGATCGAAATTTATTAGTAGTTACAAGAGTACCGAGTAGGATCAACAGGATTACCGGTTATTATGAATTGAGGATTGATAATTATTGAGATCAATTTGTCAGTCCCAAAAACAATAAAGAAAAAAGGTAAACAATAGGAAAAACTCTGGTGATGAAAATTATCACGAGTTCGGCCGATATATCACCAAAAGTAAACGATATTAAATAGAGATTTAATATTGTGTTGTACGGTATTTTACAATCTACCTATATTAGCTAATTTAGCTTATCATACACAAAATCTAGTCTAAACCCGATACTGCAGATCTCAACATCAACGCACACAAACAATGGACTTTATACAACTCCAACGAGATTAGTTTCAAAAATATGTTTACTGACTTCCACCACTGCATTATTTAGTAGAACAACTCCAGTCGAGGGTTCTAATCCCCGGCCGGGCTCTCGGGGGACTCGTAACCCGAGACCGGCGGACAAATAGATAAATTTGTACACAAATAACACTATGTTATGTTACAAACTTGCATCAGAGACATTTACGTTGGGAATTTTTTGAGTGAAATTAGAGAGGAACAGTTGTGGTCCTAGAGTGTAGCCCTGCGCGACACTTTTAGTGTTGTTTTGATTTAAAGTTGGAAGCTAAAAAATATGGATAGAAAAGTTTTTTAAAATTGCAATTTTGCAATTTTTTTGTTTGATCAAGGAATAATAGGAAAGTTTATTAGTTACTAAAGAGATTGCTCATCAATAATATGTAGCTCTGAACATTATTTTTATTTCAATCATAATATGAGATCGAACAATGCAGACTGTAATTGCAAATTAAAAAAATTACCAAAGTTTCTTTTTCAGCACACAAATCTAAAAAATTTAATGGCAAGTCGCTGTCGAACGCTTTAACCGAATCAAAATAGTTTCTCTCCGAAATCATCCAAAAATAGCCACCGTTTTTGAAAATTCTTATACTAAAACCGCTCCTTATTATTACCTCTTTACCTTATTTTTACGAGGCTCAGCCCCGACTATACATGTTCTCTTATCTCGGATCTTGCGAGCCCGGGAATAAAGAACAAGCTCGAGTTTCATCAACACTTACCTGGAAAGATAAAACAGATACGTTACAAGAGAAAAAAGGTTGGACAAGTAAGAAAGGAAAAGATATATCGCAACTTGGCGTTTACATAATAGTAGATGCGGTATTTTGGAATTGTCGAAAATTTTATGACCTTGCGTTCAGTGCGATCATGTTTTCCTTAAAATGCAACTTAGTACTAAACTCAAATATACTACCTATTCCTAAAATCTGATCGTAACACACAGCTCTTGTTGTTCCGGTAGCAATTGGTTGTCAAATAACTTGTTTTGAAATTAGCATACCTACTCCCTAAAGATAATGTTATAACATAACAATATAGCAGATAATATGATAATATTTACTGTAGTCTCATTAAAATGTGTGACAAAAGGACAAAAGGTGAGGTAGTGAATGAAGGAATTACTTGCATATAGTCTGCAAAGATGCTTGCCAAAAAAAAAACTACTTGTTCAGCAGAATGTATTGTATCAGTTAGCATAGCAAATCTTTTAAAATTCTTCCTGAAGGCAAATGCAAAGCCTTGAATAGACATAATAGGTACTACATTTTCAAACTATGCGTCAAGACCACACGTCCAAGTGTGAAAAGTGTAATCCGAGGTGTTTGAGCAACCTTTTTTATTCGTCAGTTAATAGTTACTATCGCTTATCTTAATGCGACGCGCTCTAAACCAAATTCTAACGATCCAAAGATACTTCCACTTTTATCTGGAACCTGTACTCCGATAGAATGTGTAATAAATAACTTAATTACTTTAATTGGCGCTCGTTTATCTGTACATGTGCTATAGTAAACTGTGTGACATGGAGTTTTATGATCGACTTTATGTCTCCGTTGATATAAGGCGCTGTCGACGAATATATACGTCTTCGTGTTGTCTAAAAACTTTCACCTCGTTAATTACTGTCAATTATGCTGTTTGATCGTGGAAAAAGATTACCTACATCTTCATTTTTAGAACTTTGTTGCATTTAAAACTGAATATGCTAATGCGAAAACGACACAGCAGCCGACGGAGACAACTGTCACGTTTCTAGCTATTTTATTCCGTCTACACACATAAATAACATCAACAGTCGGCGAGCAAGAACAATCGATGATCCATGGTACCGCGTCACCGACCACTCACCGCTCGCGCACAAAAAACACACAGGGACACTACTCCCGGGAACACAACGCATAAATATATCAAATCGAAAACAATAGCGAGACATCGAGATATCGCATCACACACCACGACCCACGGACATATTTCAAAAACGGAGATAAAACAAAAAGAAGAAAAAAAAGAAGAAGATATCGAAAAACCAACATCGAAAAAAATACGTGATGGGCATTAATTAAAACGGACCCACGACCAGGAATCCAGAAAAACAAAGAACTTAAACAAACCTTCGCAGTGGGAGCCCCCGCAATGATCATCATCTCACATTTTTAATCATCGGACATAAAATTATTGTTGTCAATCCAAAAGTGACCTTAAAATTGGAGATTTAGAGATGGGTCTACCGCTCGTGTATCGATAAAGAGCTGTTGAAAATTATTTTTTGGTTGGATTGTCACCGTTGTTTTAATGGTATTACGCATTGAGGAAGGGTTATCTCTGGGGTCCGATCGCCGAGGCCAGGTAAAGGAGCAAGATTGATTGGACACGACCCGACATTTTTATGCCCGCGCTCTCGGATGTCGTCGACTCCGGCGCAGAGGTATAGTTTATTAAATTAGTGGTATCGATCAGACAAAAACCCACCATTAGCGCGACGACCTCGGTTATGGAACATCATCCGTCTCGAACGTTATGATTGTCGAAGGAAATGTAAACGTAAATGAATTGGACAACGGTCATGCAAAAAATGTAAATGGCGTTTCAGTAAGTAATGGTGGCATGTGAATTCGTGAATTTATTCGAGATTTCATTCAGGATAAGACAAGTAAAATTCGTAATTTAAAAGATCATTCGATAAGAGATGCGTATTCAAAAATAAAAAGGGTTTTATTTTTATAAAACATGACGGAGATAAGTATTTCAAACAATTTGAAGGTTCCTAACAAGCAAAAAGGGCAACGTTTCATAAAGTCGCATAGGGTATAAAAAGGATTGTCGATCATTACAATGTGCGATAGCATCACTGCGCGGGCGCAGACAATGAGTGTCATCACAATGTCAGGCGACAGAGGAGGGATTATGACAGACAGGCGGACAAAACGACAGCGCCGCTTAGTGGTTGTTGATCGTCTATAAAAGAGGCTACGCTTTTTGTAATTTTTTGTGCCTTTTATCGACTAGTGCTTTAAGGAGTACGCTACGATTCTGTTTTTATGGAACTATGTAGCAAACACTTTGATTTTAATAATAGGGGACAATATTTATATTTTAGTAGCTGTGCTCGCAACTTCGTTTGCGTGCACTTCAGGGTGTTTGGTATCTCACATTATCCCACAGGAACATTGAATCCTATATGTTAATCCACATCTTATTCTATTGTGTGCAAAATTTCATCCAAATTCGTTCTGCCGTTTACGCGTGATTGAGTCACAAACATCTAAATATCCAACATACTCACGAACTTTTGCATTTATAATATTAGTGGGATATGCGATTGTATTATAATAGGAACTTGAAGATGTCCCTAGTAAAAGTATAACGTATTTTAAAAAAAACTGTACAATCCATAAAAGTCAATCACCCTAGAAGGTATTTTAAAGAAAACTAGAAAACTCAAGTTGAAAAACTTAATAAAAATTAAAGTAATACTCTCAATGTATAAAAAAAACTAAGAACTATATTCGATAACTAACTTCAATATTTATCGATACGTTACTGAATAGCTCGTCATAAAAACATCATGAATACTTCAAACACAAAATGAACAATTCCAAGATTTCACCATAGATGATCTCCTGAGGATTACACAACAATAAGATATTGCATTACCGGCGTTTGTGTTCAGAAAAATAAGGCAAGCGTGGTTCAGGTATAGAATAATGCAATTCCGTAGGTTACTAACTGTGCTTCATTTACTCAAATTTCGTAAGGTCTACACTCCCGATTAATTTACAGGTTCAGGACTTTAGTTTTAATACTATTTTCAATTGGTGGTTATACCAGAGATTAAAATGAAAATTTCTACTGGATTGTCCGCTATTTTTGCCAAAATTAAGCGTGCGTCTAGACACCTTGTATTACAATTTTGTATATACGTAGGAATTTTAAATTAAAAAAGCATAATATAATGTGTTATCTATGTTTTAAATAATTAGACTATGTAATTCAAGTCTTTCACAACGGAACCCCAAAACGTTTATTGGGATCGGCGCAAGCGCACGCAACAGCAAACAAAGCTGAATAGGGCTTAAGACGGGATTTGGCTTCAAAGGGCTCGCAGCCCGCATTGTTTCTGACCTTTTTAGGGCCAATGTGGAGGCTCGATGTTACTGGAACAGACGAGGTGGGGTCTTATGAAGAGCGATTTGAGAAAAGGATTTATAATTGAATAGCATTGGAGTGATGGGCAATTAGCAACCCCTGTGAGATAACCAAGTAGGTGATGAATGAACACTAGTATTTTCTGTATTTCTCTCCGCTGCTGTGACTTGGACGCTACGTGAGGTGGAGCAAAGGAAGATAGACGCTCTGGAAATGTGGAGCTGAAGGAGAATGCTCGGGGTATCTTGGACTGAGCTTAGCACCAATATCTCCATTCTCCAAGAACTTGATATCAAACAGCGTCTACCTGTTCTGGTCCAAGCACGTATCCTGAAATACTTCGGACATGTCTCTAGGCGAAACACTGAATCCATTGACCGTCTTGTCGTACAGAGTAGAAAGCACCAGACCACGCAGAAGATTACCCATGCGATGGACCGACCAAATCAAAACCGCAGTTGGTGATCCATTGTACGAGTGTTCCAGAAATACAAAATTTCGCGATAAGTGAATCGTGAAGCGTATAACATCGGCCTCACATGATGACCACGACCGTTCTGACAAGAGTGTCACGAAGAAGAAGACAGTGAGATGGATGAAAAAACGGATAAAGAAGCAGGCGCTATCATTCATTGTATGTAGGCCGCTAAAGGCTCGCGTACATTAGCGATTTAGTCTTGTTTGCTTTACATTTCAGAAAAACAGTACCAGCGTCAAGAATCACTCCAGCCGTCTTTAACAAGAAATAAGTGGGTACTGTAATGGCGGGTATGTAGTCCTTAAACATATAGATAGCTTTATTACTATTTTTTATTTAAAGCTATTCAATTAAGATGGACTTTATCACTTAAACTGATATCTTCCAGACAACCATCAAGATGACCATAGTTATCTTTTTTTTTAGCTTAAAGTGCATTCCAAATATTGTCCTCTTTATATTTGCTAAGAACTAAGCACTGCAGTTTCTATTATTAGTAAAAAATCAATTTGAAATTAATATAACCAACATTGTATATTTTGCAAGTATTCGCTATCATAAGCGCCACACCCTTACTGCAGGCCCAATACGCTTATTCGCAGTCTTTTCCAGTCGCTTTGTGCAAACCGAGGTGTTTGATCATAGAGCAATTGTATGCGTGTGCTAAAAGGTGTGCTTGTGCGCAGCTTCAATAAGAAAAGATTCAATTCAATTCAAACATATGGGCCTTAATTCTCAATAACACACAAAACCCTTAATTTGATCAGATAATAAAATTTTGAACTAAGAACTAATTGTAAAGACTGGACCTTTTTTATGCCATCCTATCTGCCATAAAAGAGAAAGTTCACTAAAATACATTGTTCTCCGGAAACCGCCTAATTCTAGTTCTTTTTTTTTTAAGTGACAGAAGACTTTTAGATAGTAATACAATAGTACTTATTTAAAATTTAATAATTTATTTGCATGAACATATTATTGGTAACAATAATCTGTTATTTATCATATTAGAAGCATAAAATATGTTTTAAAGATAGATAAATGCAACCAACATATTACACATAGTCAAAACTTATCCAAAAATTTTAATATAGTATTTACAAATATGTAACTGGATACTTTCCGTATCAAACTTAGTAATTCTATCAGCCGTGAAAAAGCGGAGTCGCAGCAATAATAGTGTTGTTCATTTGCGCGGAAAACGCGGCGATAGCGTCGATAGTGCGAGACAAAGGTCGGCGTCGACAAAGCGGTTGTGATCAAGATATCAGCGAACTAAGGTGCAAGGGATGACAAGCCAGCGATTCGTTAGACTGTGTTTTTCTCTGGTATATAGCGTAGGACGGGAATAGCGTCAAGCTGGGTCAACGATTTTTTTCTCGTTAAACCTAGAAAGTTAGTACGTTTCCATGCCATTTCGAAGCTTATCAAATAATTTTAGCACTACACGAAGGATTGGTAGTCAGTTTTGTGAATTTCTTCTTCTATTGATCGTTTTTGGGGTCAGCAGTGAACTGTTTACCTATACACTTTTCGTCACTCTTATTTTTTGTACTTGTAAGGTATACGCGTTAATTCTATAACCACTTTAGTGTTAGCACTCATATGCAAACTATTTTCAAGAAAATCATTTTAGAATAACGCTTTTTTTTCAATCTCTTTACGTTTCATATCAAATCTTCTAATGACCTTTCAAGAATACAGTCTGAGTTTTGGGTGAAATAAAATGAAATGAATTAAGTCTAATAAAAGAGATAGTATTATACTACGTCTATTATGTTAAACCTTCCAAATTCTTAACCTCCTAAGAAAAAGTTGAGTTACATCAATGTTGTTTCCGTATCCGCTTATATCATTGCCTTGCACCACAAAGAGGCTAGACTGCGCCGGCGCAGGATTAGTGCAGCGCGGCGGAGCGCACGCGCGCACCAGACCCGACGTAATGCGCGCGGCGCCGGTTTGCCCTCGAGGAATTCTGTTTTACATTTAAGTTCCAAAACAAAAAATATATATTTGGCAAAACTAATGTAAATTATTGTTTACCACTATCAACTTTGACACCATTTTTTAAGCCTTTCTAAATGTTACATCATCAGTGCAAGTTTATCAAATACAAGTAGGATACAAAAAAAAAAGCAACCTTCGTCTTTTGAGTATAAAAATATTAGGTATACACATACCTAATCAAATCAACTCCATAAAATGTCATGTAGTTTTGATTTAGACATTGAAAAACGTATCAAGTTACACGTTTGGTGAATGATAAGGATTCGATCGTTACGGCGTTTTTTACGAAAGCCCAGGTTTTTACGGCCAACTGGAATATTTAGTTTATTCTAAATGATCCTTTGGTTTTTAAACTTTCCTATTAAGTTTTTAATAGGTTGCAGTTAGCAGACTCAGAAATGCCTTTCAGAATCTAGGATAGTAGTCACGCGTACCCCTGCCTGCTAGAAACAAGATAAGCGCTAGACGAAAGCAAAGATTACAGAAAACAAAAACCAATGAAATTAATCTTTGGATTTAATGAGTTTAATGATTTAAAATAATCGTGTAATTAGTTACCAATACCTAATTAATAAATATAAAGCATTTATTGATATTATGTTTAAGGTAATGATTAGCAATCTATAAATACTTTATTTATTGTTAATATTAAATAGCTAAGGCACAGCAGGCAAATTTATTCACACATTTGCATATCTACTGAAAATATCAAACGAAACGCAAGTTGTAAAGGTGGGCCAATATTATACGTTGTTTATTTTCTTGTCTGTATGTCAATACGGGTGTGTACACTGACCGTCTTACTCTATGGCACAAACAACATTACGTTTCACATAAAAATTAATATATTTACTTAAACTCGACAAAACTGGCCGTAAATGCTTAACTGTAATTAAATAGTAAATTTATTGACTCAAGCTAATTAGCCAATCTTAATATTCGTGTTTACAAGTGACTACGGGTCGCATGACCCAACATCATCCCTGCGCGCGCCGCTTTAAAAACCTTGTCCACCAATAAATTGACTACGTAGTAAGTATAAATAATATCAATTCCTCGTTCTAATTAAAAGCTTGTTCTATTAAAGAACGCTAGTTGCTAGTAACTCTCTGTAGTACCGGAGCGCCCCGTTGTGATTTTAACGTTCGAATAGTAACGTGCTTTTATCATTCGAGGAGTACCTGCGAATCGATAAAATGCCAGAGTTACGGCTCGTGTAAAATCATCGACAAATTTTATGTGACATCACTACACCGCGGGCGGCGCGGCCCCGCCCACTCGCGGGGAGCTCCCTAAAGTAGCTGCGTCTCTTTCTAGCGTTTATCGTAATGCTGTATTTAATTACTCATGTTGGTATTAATCGTAAATTAAGTATAATTTATTGGTGGGAAGCGACACTGGGCTGTTAGGCGGGCCGTCAAAATTATACATTTCTAACGACGCGCGACGATGAAGTTCCAAATGGGCTCTCCGACTCGGAAAGTCATAAAACTATACAAAGATAGAGTAGTAAACTGATGGCTATAAAACACCAGTAAAGATAGGAAGGTAATTGAGAAAATCACATAAACGGTTTATAAAGTTTTTAACCAATTAATAAACTACTGAATGTCTCAATCAATTAATAATTTGCACATCAATTTGATGATAATTATTTGCGTTCAATTTTTTATGTTTAATGGTAGTAACTATTTTATAGGTTTTTTTATAAATATCATAGCCAGAGAATTTACTCTATGGTCATATTTGATTGCAATGTAAGTAATAGTTTTCTTTAGGTGTCAAAGAAAACAATTCTAAGGCTATGGTAAAGGAATCTAAAAGATCTATACAATCAATTTTCGGAGAGTTGTGTTTAAAAATAAAACAGAATTGTGTAAAGCATGTTAGATTGTTCTACAACTTTACAAGTCAACCACTTCTAGGTTTTATTTAGGCTACGCAGTACTCATTATTATACTAAGTTTAGGCTGAGGTCGAATTGGGTATTAGATTATGAGGGATAACTTTACTACTCGTAGACAAACACAGCACCAGCCTTAAGACAATGGTTTGCCTTTGCTATAATCATTACTGTTTCCAATTTAGAGATTACAATAACAATCAAAAATGAAAAAAAAACAACTATCTTGATAAAGTAGGCTGATTATCAAATACATAATGTTTTTTTCAGACATGGGTAATCATTTGATTTTTTTTTTGTTTTTTAGCAATAGGTAATCATGTTATTGAACAACCTCGAAAGATCTGAATTAAGACTCTTTTCTTTATCGTTACTCCTTTTCCCAAAAAATACTTAACAAGTATGTTTATACCAACTCATTGGTAGAAGCTTAACCACAGATAATTATTGAAAAAAGAAAGCAAGCGACATCTGTCGCCGGCTTAGTCCAGATTTAATTCTTAAGGCGCTGACAGCTGGTCACATTAAATCATCGGGAGGTAATCCCTGGATCAGGAGCGATTAGCAGGAGACACCCAACGCTACAATTTGTGGTTACGGAGTAAAGGCCTTTAGGAGATTTGTTGTAAGATGTATAGAAGATGGAAATAAGTGATTTGTCATTATGAATCTTTTGCTGTTTTTAGAACTTCGTTAATAAATAACTTCGAACTTCAGCCACTTAATTACTCTTAAAATAAGAGTGGTGAAACGGTTGATAGATTTTTGAACTGTTTTTGTAGCAATGTATACCTAGCAAAATTTATAAGTGGTTCTTGTCTCGAATTCTTAGTCAGCACACAATAGAGAAGCGTTAGTCCATCACATCAAGTTTCTATTGCAAAGAAAGAAACATTTTCGTACATGAGGCAGATTTTATCAGTAGATATATTTTGACAAGAAATAAGTCAAATGAGAATCAAATAAAAAACAAATTTAGAACAAAATGTTCGACTTTACGAGTCAAATAGAAGTACCTAGGGGGAAATTAAACTAGCAAACGTCCAATCAACACTATTTCCCATCATAACAATGCAAATCTTGTTTTACGGTTTGCGCACGCAGCGATCCGCAATAATTCGCGACGATTTGCGCGGGCGCGACCGATGCGACGCGTGGCGACACGTGCCGAGTTACACACTCTAGTGAATGAGTGACAAAGCTATGGAATTGTTCTACTACTTGTATTTCATGACAAATCATAATGAATGATCACCCACAAAAGTGACTGAAACTATGAATTGCAGGGATTTAAGAAATAAAAACATTACACGCCGACGAGACATTGATAAATGTCCATTCTTACACATGAAAAGCAGATAATTATATATATTTTTTTTTTAACAATTGTACGGGATATCCGTCCATCCTGTTTGAGTCAGTTATTTTTAAACCGCTAAGGCCCACTTGTAAAGCTAAACCTTAGAGCTAGATTTATCTTGGACCTGATTTAACAAGTTCGATATTTTGTTTATCTAATTGTATTTAACGAAACAATAACAACACATCACAACACATGCTATGAGTTAAATTGTTAAAAGTTGACAGAGATACTATGAATATGTCCGGATTTAAGTTTTAAAGAGAAAAACAAACGTTAAAAAACCAAGTAAAGTAAACCTAAAAATCTTCAATTTAATCCATACCACTTCGCCTACCCCTGATGCACTCTGCAAAGTCAATGAGAGTATAACGAAATAAAAACACAAATGAAAACTAATGTCCTCCGGTCGTAGGGGGTCCTCTGAGACGGAAACTATACGGAGGCAATCTAATTAGAACGCCCTCAGAAAGTGCACTCAAATGTATTTGGAAATTTTGGGAAAAGTGAAGTATGAGGGAAAGTTGATAAGTAAAAATAGAAGATTAATTGTAATTCTGCATTCTTTGAATTGTTTATATACTCGTTATTGTGATGTTGATACTATTCATCCACCAAAGGCATTATTTATTAAAACTAACTATAAATTTAAGGCCCTATCACGTGCTACATTATCGTTTGTTAGAAAGCACTGATTTTTGATGGCTTCAAAATCAATAAAAAGAAAGGCAGTTGAGTAGGGTAAACAGTGACGTCATAGTTCGATAACGCCATAAAAATCATAAGAGGTGCGTTTTGACAGCTCATAAAAAGTATGCGAACTGACTGGTGGTGTCAAATAGCCTACCTATTGTGTATGAGGCAGTAACTAGGTTGAAAGTGAAGTATGAGGGAAAGTTGATAAGTAAAAATTGAAGATTAATTGTAGTTCTGCTTTCTATGTTTCGGATAAATACTCGTAATTGTAATGTTGACACTATTCATCCACCAAAGGCATCATTTATCAAAACTAACTATTAATTTTAGGCCCTATCACGCGCTACATTATCGTTTGTTAGAAAGCACTGATTTTTGATGGCTTTAAAATCAATAAAAAGAAAGGCAGTTGAGTAGGGTAAACAGTGACGTCATAGTTCGATAACGCCATAAAAATCATAAGAGGTGCGTTTTGACAGCTCATAAAAAGTATGCGAACTGACTGGTGGTGTCAAATAGCCTACCTATTGTGTATGAGGCAGTAACTAGGTTGATGAATCCAATATCCCAGCTTGCTTCTAATAAGATTTTGATCTCAGAGGACACGTGTAAAACAACAAAGTATATAATACAAAGATGAAAAAAAGAGAAATTTATTGATTTAAATGAAACTACTTTTACGGATTATTTCGCGATTTATTAACATTTTATTTAACCTGACGTTTCGAACACTTTACAGCGTTCGTGGTCACAGGTAGACTAAGGTGTTATTCGTCTTTACAATATTTTGAAAAATATAAACTACCGTCACTCATTTAATATTAATTTGTGTTCCTATCTACGCAAAAAGAGCTAACTGTATCTAGAGGTCTTGCAGTGCGGGGCCTAGCATGGGATTTCGTTAAAACAGGATCCCATGCTGGTGGTATTTTCCAACCATCTTCTCTGTTATTTATTTTTT
This sequence comes from Anania fuscalis, assembly GCA_950371115.1. NCBI lineage: Eukaryota > Metazoa > Arthropoda > Insecta > Lepidoptera > Crambidae > Anania > Anania fuscalis. Next base: position 975,206 of record OX493344.1, on the reverse strand, counting down.
ATAGAAATTTATTGGTTTTTAGTATTAAGATCAAAACAACATAAATGAACCATTGTAATAATACTATTTCAGGTACATTAATTATTTTGAAATTAAAACACTTTTTACTTTGAAGAGTTACAATAAATGTACATTAAGATGCTTTTTCCTATATAGATAGGATATGCCAAATGCAATTTATTTTTACAATTGATACCGTAAAATGTATATTGCTGCAGTTTCATCAATTCTGTTTTCATTAATGATTCCGAAAGAATTAATGTAATTTTCTGAAACGCCATCTACTTTCTCTCCAATTCCAGTGCACTCCGGCAACAAATCATCAGCAAGGGTTGTAATCACTTTAGCTGTAATCGCGTCACCCCGGGTCATTAGCCGGGGTAATCTAATTCCGATTTCATTACTACCCTCCACTGCTGCACCCCTGGTGTCTCTGTGTCGTGTTATTGTGCTGTTGTCTGTTATTGTCGAGTGCTTGTTGACATTTGTTTTTGGGGTTCAGATATAGGGAAAAATCGATCGCTGAATTAGAATATTTAGAATTGTTTTTTTTTGCCTCCTACACCAACCTGGAACAATTATGCACAACAATTTTATCAGGGCTCCAAATATGTAAGTATGTACTTAATTCTCACCAAGGGCTTTTGTATTGAGCATATTAAGCTCATAGAATTCTGTGACCTTCGTATATCTTTTTGATTTGGGTTTTTACAATGATGGTACCCTTATTCATGTAGGTACTTTTCATTTTGCTTGATAAGAATATACTCCTTCCTAATTCCAACTCATAAATAATCTATCGGTGGCTATTGAATAGGGGTTACAAATTTAAGCTTTTTGAAATATCATATTAAAATTTTATTTAGAGGTATGGTTCTTAGAACTTAAAATAGTTTTAAGTCAGTACCTAAATGTTTGTAACAAAATCGTTAACCGCCGCTTGCATACCTTCAAACGAAATCGAACATAGATTTCAATGAGAACCGTTATCGATATCAATGCGAAACGATCGATTTATACCACTTTTTTATTTACCACTGTTAAATCCTTATTATAAACATAATAAGATTCATATTGGCGTTATCAAATGACAAAGGTTTGTACCAATGCGCGAGCGGCGACCACAAAGCGCGCGCGCAAGTGATTTCAATACAACCTTATCTTTTATAGGCTGTTCCTTAAATCGTTCAATATAAAGTTGATTTTCGTTTATATGTTTGTTTGTGGATGTAACAGTGCAATGATCGTGTTGATTTATCAATCAATTGCGGCGCATCGTTAGTGCGCCGCGGGCTGCGCCGGCGCCGCCTTTGCGGCCGCCTTGTATCGAGTTATTTATTTATTTGCATTGCGTATCGTGGTGTTGGATCTTTTGGGGGGTGAGGACTACGGGGTACTGGTGAAGAATTTTTTGTACAATTTTCGGGGAAAGTTGGATGGGAATGGTAACTGACATAATACACCTTTTTTACAAAGAATGGGATTTTAATCTCGTCAAATAAAAACGTTGATTATTGCTATAAACTTACATACGACGACAGATATAGATATAGATTATACGACAGATACAGACTAACGCTCAGTTTTATTCTAGTCACATGTATGACATCTGTATGAAGACTATGAATGAAGTAGCTGAATTGATAATGTCTTTATCAACCTTACATTTATTGTTGTGTTTTCATCTATTAAATATGTGCACGAAATCAGTGGATCTTAAACTCTTTTGGCGATGAAAACTTTTTGGTACATAAAATACTTCATGGATTATAAAAAATCAAAATGTTTGTCAGGCTTGATAGAAGAAAGATTAAGTCGTAAATATACACATCTTCTAAAGGTTGTCTAAAAGAAATCACATTTTGGCGATAATGCCACCTGATAGTAAATCTGCGTTTTGTTTGTTTCGTCTTAAATGTTTTTTGTGCAATAAAGTATCCATCTATCTAATCGTTACTTTGAGTATCATTTATATAATCCAGTTACAATAATTTATACTTTATTTAAACTAAAAAAAAAATAAGAAATACTCTTGTAGGTACTAGGTACGAGTAATTGATTTAAATAACAATATCACATTTATTTATCAGGATATAAAAACCTGATTTACATTTGATTCCATTACACTGACCTCTCTACCTATTATGGTAGAGGTCATGGCACTCTGAATCGACTGATACAAAAATTATTATCGTGGTTTTATTTTTATTTAATCGGTAGTAAAAAGTTTCAGGGTTCAGTACAAGAAAATAACATACTAGAAAATTTTTTTTAGAATGTTAGGTGCAAAAAATATAATGTTTAGTAGTTTTAAAATAATTGAAATCAATCAATTTTTGCTTTAAATCATTGAAATAAAATAAACCGATTCAATTACCAAACTCGAAATCGTTTAAGAATAAGAAACCTTTAACCACTGGTCTCCAAAACTCATAAAAATCAGTGTAACAATAATAAAGTGCATACCACAAAGGCAGTAATACTTAAAACAAACATCCTTAGAAATCTATGGAGGTGCGCGGGCGCCGCGACTCCCGCGATTTGATTTATAGTTCCAAAGCACCACTGGCTGCCTACTATAAATTATTATCGGTAATGATCGCCGGGTGATTTATCGATACGATAAATAAATCGATACTCGTACAAATAAAATATTGGAATGATCGAAATGAGTGAGATCGGATAGGAATTCAGCGATGGCCTAATGATTGTGCTTGCTTATTACGAGTTTGTAGTGTAGTAAAATATTAGATATAAACCAGTGTGATCGCCAGCAAATATGGCATTCCTTTGATTAAGGTTTTACGAGAACGAACAAATCGCTACTGTTCATACTTGAAGTCGTGGGTTTGATTCCCGGCCTAACCATTCGTTTGTACAAAACCTAATGCCGATAGACTTAAGTTTTCACTCACGAAACAACGTCCGATGAATTTCACAAATTACCTAAAATATTTTGGGTCAAAATTTGTGATATAAACAAGACTGTTTCTACGTGTTTATTTCTGGATAATTTAAATTGATTAGGTTTTTATACACGCGAATATTTTCCGTGATAAAATACTTGCTACCAGAAATGTATCTTGTGAAAGTTGTGAATCTTGCTGTAAACATCAATCAACTAACTTCTTTGTATCGTGTTATCTATCCTCATGTTTCAATTCGCTTAATCAACTGCTTGAGAGTCTCCAAACCAGAAGCATTGACCGCACCCAGATTCGTGACAATGCGGCAAAAATGCGCCAAACGGCCGCCGCGCGGAGCGTTTAAACGCTGGGCGCGCGAGCTTCGGCGACGACGCGACAATGAAGCGATTATGCGCGGGAGTTTTTGTGGACCCAGAATGCCTTGAGGACACGCCGTTGGATGCTGAAGGGAGACGCGTTTTGTTTTTATTAGGTGGATGTGGTTGGGAACTTGTTCTGATTCGATCTTTTCTTAGATCCTGGAGAATCGCTCTGTTTGTTGTTATTGGTCCAAAATTATACTTCGACGGAACACATTTATAACTAGAGGTTTTCTTAATGTTTTCAGCTTTACCTATTTCTTAATGTTATGGTAGGCAAATATCCCATTGCCTGGTATACATTTTTATTGTAATTCAATATTTACAATGAAGTAATACAACTAAAAGTTAATCCCATGGTAGAATTAACATGTTTACTTTAAACATGAAGAGAAAAAACCGCTACTGTCGACTGTTTTCGGTGTCACCATTTACAGTTCCTCCAAAATTGAATCCTAAATACCTCTTCAAACCTGGAGTGGCAGCCGTTAAATTTTGTTTCTTTCGCAAATAAATCCTTCGGCGCGGGCGCGGGCGGCTGCGCAGTGCAATGTTTTAATTCACCGACACACGATGGGAAACCGCGCAGCCCAACACTTTGTCCTGCGTTTTAGGGGTCCGTTGTTAAACTAATTGAAAACCATTCAAGCTCAGTCTCAGTGACTCTCAGCGATCAGGTTAGATGAAGTGATCAGATAGCGTCTCCATTATTCTTCAATTAATAAACATTTAAAGGTTTACCTACTAAGCATTTTAGAAAAAAATATCTAACGATACTACCTACATGGTGCACCAATTGTACCATAAAGGTGCAGTGGAACTTTATGGAGTGAAAGTTATTCTACTGAAAATATAGGCTGAAATATGTAGGTAAGTAAAATTGTATGGACCAAATTAAAATGGAGAGAAAAATACTGTTAAATACCCCACCTCCGTTGACCAGTCAAACTGTTGTAGCATCTACGGAACCCCTTACTCATCACTCACAATCTAAAACGCCGGACAATTTCGTTTATTTTTCAAGTATTTGAGCCGCTTCGCTTTTTCCCGGGTTCCAAGTAATGCAGACGAGCTCGCAGTAAAATTTCATTGGCTCGGCATTCCTAGCATTCTAAGAGACGAGGAGTTTATTTAATTAAGCCGCTACGTTTTTTGATGTCTTTAAGGACGCTGATAGTATAGGTCAAATAGGAAAAACAGTTTTAAACGCCGGATATTTTCCTATGTTACCCTGTTAAAAGTGGTGACATGTCGGTTTTTGGTTTTTAAGTCTCTAGATGTGATCTGTTATTGAAAGAACTAAGCTCGATATTTCTTTGAGGGATTAGAGCAGGAATGGTTTTGTACTTCAGAGTGAAAGTGTCCCAGAAAGCCCGCAAGATCAACATGTTGCAGTGGGAATGGGATGGCCTCCTCTTGCCTGAGCTATAGTAGAATAGACTAGTTCTAGGGTAACCAGTAAACGTTGTGTTTGACATCTAGTGATTGGTTTGATAGATCTGGTTAAGGCTGATGGTAAATAAAGATATTTAAGTACTTATAAAATAAGTGATTTATCAAGTGAACTGGTTGTTCTTCTCAAGCTGTTAATTTTTATGGCTGCAGGAGTGTAGGTAGGTGTAATAGAGAAGCAAAAAGAATAGTGAAAAAATATTCTTAACGACCAGAATTAACATGATATGTTTAAATTTGAAACAGTGATGGTTTACGATTCACAAGTTTATTTTGTTTTAACGACTTTCGTAGTGCGTAAACACATTTGAATTTTTAATTAAAAGTTAAAATTGCCTGTTGCTAATTAACGCACGGCAGTGTTTTCATATACGCCTATTCCAGTAAGTGTTAGCTACTCATTTTTATAGTTTTTTTTACGTATAAATAAAATACTATCCTGTTCATATGTATATGGTGTTTTACTTACTTTTTGCACAATACTGAATGTCTCAGCCCAGCCAATCTCTGGTCTAACGGTTGTAACATGAACCATCATTGGTCATTCAGTACGAGATTCAGTCAGACCGTCTAACGATAGAATTCATAGCGTGATTGATTGATGATATATCCACAACAAACGCGCCGACAGTTTAGGAATCCAATTGTTTTTATTACTAAATAAAGTTGAGATAATATCGCCTGGAAAGTTAATACTAGCCTAAAGGAAGAGTACCTAATTGATTCTTAACATTTTTTTGATTCGATACTTAGGTATGTCCTGCGAGTCAATTTCGATTTTTTATATGAAAAATAGATGGACAGGTATAGTTTTGTAGGTAACTTAGAAATTTATTAAGATATAAAACAACGTCTTTTTCTTCAGCATACTAGTTTGGTTCAGAGTTTGACAAAATATGCCTCTTTAAGCTGAGTACCTCTTGAAGCTGAGTACCTCTTGAAGCTGAGTACCTCTTGAAGCTGAGTACCTCATGAAGCGGATTACCTCTTGAGCTTCTCTCTTCAACTATCTCTTAGTTAGTGCAGCGATACTTATCCAGTCCAGATCGGTCCTGCTGTCTATCTTATATCATCCGACCTGACTGAATGGTGGTTTACCCATAAACATACCATAACAACTGCATTTAGCATTAAGTCCGTGTTTAGGTAAATAGAAGAGTTACATAGTCCTATCTCAATGAAAAATTTTCTTTTCTCCATACTTCTCATCATAGAAACCTCCGCTCCAATGATACTCTTCAGTTATATACTCCACCTCACACTTCTGGTTTTATGTCCAATGCATTCACCCTAACGGCTGTACGGTTGTGGAACGAACTCCCTCTCAAAATCAAAAAATCCACATCGAAATTTTCTTTTAAGAAGGCTTTGCACATTCATTTTAAAGTCTAACCCTCTCTTATTTTCTCGTTTTCTTCTTCATTTCCCAATGGTCCTCGCTGGCATGGTTCTGTGTACAATCATATTATATGCGTGTATATGTGTAAGTATATTTGTATGGGTTGTATGTACCGTATTGTTATCTATCTATTTATATAGTATGTAATGTATTAATCTAGTTAGCTTATTTCGTTGCACCGCCCATACCATCTGGCCCTATGGTTGACTGGTAGAGAATGCTTTTAGCATTAAGTCCGCCATTTGTACCACATGTTTTTTGTCTGTGCAATAAAGTTTAAATAATAATAATAGTCATTTTCAAAAATATATCTTTAGATTTCCTTCACCACTGCACCTCCTAAAAAACCTATTACCAAAATCAGCAGCAAAACCCTAGAATGTATGTGCATCCCAATCCAAACCAACTAATCCTTCATAACGTATTCCCTTTTTCTACGCCCTGGCCATATTCCAGAGGCGCGTAAAAACCCATCACTGTATCTTGTATGGTGTTCCAATCACGGTGACACATGTATGTCATGATTAAAACATGAGTAGGTGACAAAAAGGGTATATCTTCGCGTTGCTCTGACGCTTCCATTTTGTGTTCTTGCGTTTCGTCTTTGTGGCGACCTTGTGTTGGGAGTATTATGGCTCACTGGTTATGTGGTTGAACTGGTGGATATTACGTCTTCATTGCAAATGGAATTCGAAGTCAAATTAAGATATTATGATTAACAAGCATCATTTGTACTCTAATGAGTTTGGGTCACATCATCATCATCATCATAAAAACTTTACTAGATTTTAAAAACAATTTATGCTTAAATGAATTGCTTAATTGCTAAAATTTTTAATCGAAGGTTTTCTATCAATCTTCAAACGTCGTTTTTATTCTTATTTATAAGTGACCGGCAAATCGGATTTAGCGTCTACTAAAATTGTGGCATGGCTTCATTCAGTTCAGTAGGAATCTTATGTGGTTTTTAAATGTGACTTCTATATTTCAAAAGATACGGGTTACCCTTAACCCCCGATGCCGTGGCTGCAACATGTTGGCTGTATATCTTAGTGTTGATTTTTACAGAATCTTCGCTACTATTGAGCCACTTCTCTGCAGATACGTGAGCACTAGACCGCAAAAAGCGTCACAATACCAGACGGACATCCCGACACGATGACTTATAATAATATCGAGGTTTTTGCGCCGCGGCATCTGACCGTAGCGCAAACGGAGACACTGGCCGCGTCATAGTACAGTCAGTGCAGAGAATCTGATGACTTAACTAAGGGTCAATTTTTTAAACGCCTGAACTTTTATCCGCCAAAAATTGATGTTTTGACACATTTCCATACAAAGTAGATTACAAATGATTTTGGAGTGAGACGTAGTATAATTTAGGTGGTCTTATTTAGGTTTGCAATCTCCCTTTTTCCAATAACGCCTAGTTGGCATCCATCTAATTGTTTTGGTCACGTAGTATATAAAGTATCTCAAACGTTTTAAAGAATACACTTCCCCACCGCAAACACGAGGCGTGTCGTAAGAGGCGACTAAATCCTGTAGCACGAGACGGGGAGCAGCGTCTGCGTGCGAAATAATAAAACAACTGCGCTCGCCAACCCGCCTGCCAAGCGTGGCGAGTATGACAACAAAACCCCCCAGATGATAAAAGTCACTGGGGGAGGCCTATGTCCAGCAGTGGACGCCCTGTGGCTGAAATGATGAAACGTTTTAAAAATGTTTTGTAGTCAGATTATATCCTGAAATCATCTATCTGCTCGGGTACCATCTATTCCCAATAAAGTAATTACCGTGGGTGAGTCAATATTTACACTATGTCATGAGAATAAGATCAATTTTTATTTATTAGCCAGAGAAGACTACCTATCTTCTTCTCGGCTATTAAAATACAAGTGATATTAAAATTTATCTATCTATCTATTCAGCCTATTGCAGTCCACTGCTGGACGTAAGCCAGCCCTACAGAACGCCAAAGAGCACGATCTCCAGCTTTTTTCATCCATCGACTGCAAGCCATCTTACTAAGGTCGTCGGTCCATCGGGCTGGGGGGCGTCCTGCACTAAGTTTGCCAAGGATATTAAAATACAGACATTAAATTAAAGATGGAAGGACAGACTATCACATCCGCATTAGAACTATAGCCTTATTCGTTTCAACTACTTTGTAAGACAATTATCGAGTCCCTAAAGTTTCTAAGATTAATATATTTCTGTTTGACTGTACTTTCAGATTCGATAAAAACTCCTACGCATACATATGTAACGAGACACGGACAATGGCACATATGTAATATGTTTCACGCGTGCATTGTGTTTACTTGTGCGTAACACGAAATTGGCGATTTGTCACGCTAATTTCGTAAAGTCAAAGTCATTTATTTTTGCAAATTGGCCATCAATGGCACTTTTACATGTCCCATTTTTTTTTTCCTACCACCGCTTCGGGACTACATATCGGCTGGTGATGAGAAGAAACGGCGCAACAAACTCAGTCACCTTTGTCAGCCTGGTTTTATTACAGGAAATACAATTACAAGATATTGTAAGTGCGAGCTAGGCAGGATATTAAGTCCATGCACTCTTGTCGTTCAAGTAATCTTCAACGTTGTAATATCCTTTTTCCATAAGGATTTTTTTAATGTGGTTTTTGAACTTATAAACAGGTAAGTCAACAAGAGTTTGTGGTACTTTATTAAATATTTTTATACATTTCCCCAAAAATGAATTAAATAACATTTGAGAACGTTATAGTAGCTAAAGCAATAAACTTGAGTGAAAACACACATAACCACGACTAAACCTATACAAGTTAATACAAGAATGGTGTACACAGTTTTCGCTACAAACGAAGCGATTTCTACCGTTCGTTTCACTCGTCATTTGTTCATGGTCATGAACAAAGTAGGTATAGAGGGCGTTACTTTAAGTTTAATAGATAATATTAAATAACTAGTTAATGATGGTCATCATTAACTAGTTTAATAGATGGTGCGTTAGTTACAAACAATCTGTAAAGAGGCCTTATACCATTTTTTTAACATTTAGTAGCGTTGTAATTGATAAATACATAAATATTGGACAACATCATGAACATTGCTCTTATACTAAGATAAGTAGCTAAAGCACGTGTGTTATAGCAATCAGAAACAACGACGGTATCACAACACCAAAACATAATATAGAAAAGTTCGTTTTCTATATTGACCCCGCCGAGAATCGAACTCGAGACCTCAGAGACGGCGATGCTAAGTCCAGCGTGCTAGCCTCTCAGCTACAGAGGTCGTCAAGAATTACGATGATTAAGGATCATCGAAAGCATATTTAGGCTGCAAGTGTAGAGCCTCAAGCACCGGAGACACAGACTACGGTGGTAATGGCATGCTATAAGGAAAAAGGTATACGCTGATATCAATTACGTCACATTTTGACGAAGAATAGCAGCATTAAAATTACGGGTCGAAATGATAAGATCAGACAGAATAAATAAATCGTATAAATATAGACGACCTCCGTAGCCGAGATGCGAGCACGCCGGACTATAAATGGCGCCGCCATCTCTGACGTTCCGGGTTCGATCCCCGGTCGGGTCAATGTAGGAAACGAACTTTTCTATATTGGCTCGGGTCTGGGTGTTGTGGTACCGTCGTTGTTTCTGATTTCTATAACACAAGTGTTTTAGCTACTTATCTTAGGACCAGAGCAATGTATGTGATGTTGTCTAATATTTTTTTTTTTTTTTGTATATACGTCATCAAATTAACCTACGTCACCGTACAGCTAAGGTCGGTGCTGTAGCTCGCCCCAGCAAGTGGTGGCGGCTTCAAAAAGGCGCAACACACTCGACTCACGCGTCACCTGCGATCGTGTTTTTTGCAATGAGCAGGGTTGCCAAAAATATTTAATTCTTATTTATTTAATCATATGGTTAAACGAGACCAAAAAAAAGGAGACCTATGACAAGACTACACTGAACTCTGCAATTACAGGATATGCCAATACGACTTAAGGGAAAAGTTTACAAAACAGCTGTTAGACATGCAATAAGGTGGCGAGTTTTTTGCGGTCAAGGACAACCACAAAAACAAATTTCAACGTAAATGGAATGAAAACTAGTACAGTCGGCAACGTAACTAGGTACATGAAGAGCCGTACTCAAATAAAGAAACAAAGCTATGAAGAAGAAGAAGATTTTTAATATTTTTAAAATAGCAGGAATGGCTAAACAAGATAAGTAGTTCTAGAAAACAGCACTGTGAGTCCGTGATGCTACGGTCGTGGTCACGAGGGGACTATCGCGTTTAGACCCGTTATTATAAGTTTTAGTTATAATGCAATGCGAAAGTTTAAAAGATTACTAAACTGTACACGAGAAGTTAACCTATCTTGAAGTTCAAATGTCTGTCAACCAGCAGCCCTGACTCCTCTAGCGAGCAGCGGCAGATTTACTGCGCATTGTCTCCGCGCAGCCTTAACTGGAAGTGGCGTGTCGCCTAATGAGGAGCGATAATGGCCGTCCGCGCGTTTCCACAAACAAACGCAAAAATTGCCACCGATCCGGCTCGAAGGACCAATTAAAAAGGATGAAAGGAAGAAAAATAAACTGGCTGCCACAACTGACACGGTCAGGTAAGATACTAAAATTATCAGCTCATATACACATATTCTGAAAAAAAAAGCAACTGCAAGGAGGCTGTTCCATAGGTATAAACAGTGCAATTAATGAGCAATCCATTTAGAGTATTTCAGTCTTTTTTCAGTCTTTTTGGCCCACTAGATTTTAATAGAAACTTACACTAATTATTATTTGCTCACTTGCTGTTTTTCGTATCTTGTCTCCATATTGGCAAAACTGTATTAATTAGCGTTGGAAAAATGCTAGTGTATGATTAATTAATTTTTAAGCTAAACGAAATATTGTAAAGCTGTTTGTTTCATGAATAAAGAAAAATAAAAATTAATAAATTAATCCAAGCACAAAATGAAGTTCATATCTGTAAGGTTTGTAATCGCACAAATGCGATTTGCTTGAAATATCAAGCAAATCGCATTTACAAATTATTGTAGTGTTCTTAAGTTTTTATCCAGACAGGTACCAACATAATCGACAAGCAAAATCGCACTTCTAACCAATACACAAGTATTGAACACTTCCTGAAAAACCTTTTCATAATAGGACTGTGTATCATTTATTCTATTATAATCTAATTAATGTTGCGGATCTTATTTTACAGAAACGATTGCGCTTTCGTCTTATTCATCTACATACACATAAAACATAAATTTCCTTATTGAGTCTACTCAGTATTTAATCAGTAATTTCATACAATAATAAGAAACTCTTCCAGGTGCTGTAATTCCGTTCCACAGACCGCATGCGGGCTCGCTACGCCGAATATGGTAGTGACGCGAGCGCGCGTAAAATTCAATTCTGCATTTGTTCCCATTCCACTCTTGTCTCGCGTTTCCAAGCAACCGGCGAATTCAATCGAAACGCATAAATATACAATTGCAACGCCGAGAGCTTCAGAAAACTGTCCGAATACAAAGAGTAGTTCTGGAGGCAATTCATAATTTTTGTTAAGCAGTATTTTTTTTAAGCAGTTTCGTAATTTTATTAGTATTGATGTAGATAATGGGAGTGCACCACATGCTGTATCGCTCAAAACTAGCTAGAAAATCTTTAAGATTCTTGACGATAGATATGCGATAAAAATACCAACAAAGAATAGCAATAATAATAACCCGAGGAACAACATTATAAAATTAATTCACTGGCAACATTGTGGTATAAAAAATATTATAATGAAAAAAACAGCCTATCGAGTTTTCAACAACATCTATTCAGTTATTTATAGTAAGTAATCAATAAATCACATTCCAATACTTTACCGATTCACCGAGGGCACGAGCGTGCGCAATAAATCGATAATCGAGAAGATCGCGTGATCGCTCGGTATTTAACTTAGGCCGCCATGATAATTACAATCAATAATCGCTTATACGATACATAAACTGAATACCAACTATTAATCTGACGTTACCAAGTGTTCTCGCGTGAATTTCTTGAGCACGCTTTACAGTGAATTGAACTTTAACGTATCCAAAACAAGATTGTAAATACAAAGTAGCAAATGAACCTTATAAGACATTTGAAGCAATGAAAAGGTATGGGCGAGTAAACTGTGATAAATAAACGTTAAGTAGCAATGCGACGGTGTGTACGAGAGGGATGGGTTTATGAGGAGTGCTATGAGTGTAAGCAGGAAGGTTGTAATGTGGAGATTTAAGGGGTGAACAAAACAAACACTGGGCGGCAATTACAAGCGCCCGCGGTGCGCGCGTCGCCGCGTGCCGCTTCGCTGCGACGAATTTTAGTTCGTTTTGTGTAATTGCCAGTTTTAAACCGTTCTGTTTTAGGAAGCAATAAAGCTTTTCGAGACTGTAATTGGTCGGGTTGACTGACAGAAAGTTACGCAGAATTATAAATGCACAAAGTACGTGAAGGCAGAAGACTGGTAATGCAATAACAAGCAAGTGATATTGCTCCTAGATCAGTAATGATTAAATCTACATTGCACTCGTAGTGCAACTTTCCTTCCAACGGATAAATTGCAGAATGACTCTTTTAATTTAAATTACTTGAGAAGAAGGTATTTACAATACGCTCTTTTTTGTGTTTACTCATTCTATTACTTTGAAATATCTTGGGTTTTTAGGGTCTTGTATTATTTTTAATGTACAAAACAGAAATTGTTATTCATATAGTAACTACCTAAACATAATCAAAGAAACAATTTTGTAGTGATTTAAATCGATCCTTCAATGACGAGTACCATCAAAACCACCGGCACTTATCATCAATAAGAAAAAAAACGATAAAAAAGTAAGTCAGCTATGCAGGCGATATCTCATTTCTGAAATATTCCATTTACTTTTTATTGTAGCATCGTAGATAAGTGATTGAAGACCGGGAGCCGATCGCTCACGCAGCTTCCGATCTGATGTTAATGTTCACCTATGACCTGCGCAAGAGTCGTGCCACAGCCGGGAGATATGAGCCAGATAATCTACAAAATACCGTATTAACCCCTGAAATGGGGGAAGTGCCTAAGATAAATATCCCTCCTATGTCATTCTATTATCCATACGTTTGATAGGGCTCACGCAGTGTCGCAGTGGCGTGCCTGTGCAGCAGAATATTTTGTTTCATGATAAATAACTAATTGGCAGTTTACAGTTGCTTAAACGTAACGGATCCAAGGTAGATTCCTGGTTTAGGTCAATCCTGAAAACAGATTTTCGTGTCTAAATTGGCTGGGGCTGGGACTGCACCTTATTAAAATTAAATGTTTTTTACTTAGAAACACGACTGTGTTTTCTGTCAAATATAAAATAAAATAAAAATGGACCAACGTTTTTCTCTCTAAAACAGATTGCGTATTAATAAACCTACATTTTTTGTTGTTTTTTTTTATTAATTTACTTAGGTAAAACAAATCTCAAGTCATCGCATTTAAGAAAAAGTTTTGTATATATTTCGTACTCAGAAGTTCTAATTTTTTTACCAAACTCCCAGAAAGCAATAACCTATCTTGGACCATAAAGGAAAGTGCCTGTTCTTTTCAGGCTATGGCCCGATTACGGTATGCTTTGGATTTCATATATTATTTTTAAATGCTAATAATCTCCTGGGTCGTTCGTGTAAATCAAATACCAAGGATTTTGAGTGATTAGGTTTATGTAGGGTTTTTGAATATTTAGGGATTCAAATGCTGCTATAGCAATGAATCAAACTGTTTTTAATAGATACGTACTAAGTATGTTATGGAGGAAGCGATTACAAGCAAACTTGTTTTATTGGTATATAATAGGAGGTCCCAGCTTTAACCACATAAATAAAGCAGTTTTATCTAGAAATACAATGACGTATATACTTTTTTTTTAAATGACGTATGAACAACGATTGAGTCGAGAAAATTATCACGATGCGACGATGCGAAATGGACGTCGATGATAAATCTGATTTAAATTAAATGGGACCTTTATATGGCATCGCGTAGTTTCTCTTCGAAAAATCTCGAAAAAAGGTTCTGGAATACGGTTTATTTCGGAATTCGGCGAGATCGGAGCGATACGAGACTTGCCGCAGGGCGAAAATTAGGGCTTAAACGGTGGTCGGGGTTAACGACCTAGGTCCAGTTTGAAAACTTTATTTATTTTATTTATTTAAAGGTTTTCCTATGCATTTATGTGTTGGAAAGAGAGAAAGAGAAGTATTTTTGTACAATTTTATGTTCCCGTATTAAAATATACACACTTTACACTTAAGTCAAGCGTTGACACTTCATGCTGCCTGAATTGTCGTGTTTTTACTGTAGTTACAGTATAAATAGCGTTGTTTATTAACTGTCAGTTAAACAACGCTATCGAGAAAGGTAAACACAAATCATTTTCATTTCGCAAGAAGGTGTTCACGCTGGGAACTACAAAAAGGCAATGTTTGAAGAGTGAAAGTTGTTTGAAAAACTTCATTAGTGTGACAGTTACAAGCTGTGAAAATGCATTTCACGTGAAATGCCGTGTGAAGTTATTAACGTACCTTGGAATACAACAACAATGTTACATCCACGTTTTTTGAAAGTGTTATTTAAACAATTGCATCTAAGTACTTACAATTCAGACACATGCCTTTTACTACACTTAAAAATGGGTAAAAAGTGTCTACATGTTAGCTATAATTTAAGTAAGAACTGACTGGCGTAGTAGTGTGTTTATTCGGGTCGTTTAATAAAAACCGGCCAAGTGCAAATCGGACTCGCGCACGAAGGGTTCCGCACCTTTATTTTTAAAAACGAGCAAAAAATAGCTTTTGTTGTATGGGAGCCCCCTTAAATATTTATTATATTCTGTTTTTTAGTATTTGTTGTTATAGCGGCAACAGAAATACATCATCCGTGAAAATTTCAACTGTCTAGCTACCACGGTTCATGAGATACAGCCTGGTGACAGACGGACATACAGACAGACAGACATACAGATGGACAGCGAAGCCTTAGTAATAGGGTCCCGTTTTACCCTTTGGGTACGGAACCCTAAAAATGAACTTTTCTTAATTGTTTCAGGTCTGAGGTGCTGGGAGGCGGCCTTGAAAAATTAAGAGAGACTTAAGGAATGCCTACCAAAATATAACCAACGAATAAATGTGCATATGTCACCATTATCGCGAAATACCAAAATGTGAACACTTCTGGATTAAAAATCCATAGATTGTATCAGGTTATTCCGAGAATAAAACAAGTTTGCTAATAATACGTTATATGTATAGGGATTATTTTTATTAATCTGACCCTACCATCACAAAATATTTGGCTACCTACTATGTAAATTCTCCGATTCTTATTCGACGGGCATACTCGTACAATGCAGCTGAGTTTACTTTATTACGGATTTCAATTCAACAGCCTATAATATCGTAATGTACTTGGAAATTTTATTTGTATGTAATGTAAACGTAAAGGAATAATATTAAAATTTCGATAAAATTTGTCGTCGTTTTGCGTTACAAGGTAAATTTTCTAATAGATTGTAAGGGTGCGTCCAATTCCAGATCTGGACGCACCCTAACAGTAACTGTCTTTTGAGGATAAAATAAATGATACCTATACTTACGTTTTCTGAAATACTGACTCAAACAGATCAAATTATTTTCAATAAAACATAAACATAAAACGTCCAATTCATTATGAGACCTCACTACTTATACTTCAAACCTTAGTAAGAACTTCAGAATTGTACCACCACATCAAAACAGGAGACATGTAAAAAATAATTATGCATTTCCTTTGTTTTTCAAGAAGACGCCTGGAGGTAATTCATCATCAATTAAGATCGAAAATAAAAATGAAGATATTATAGTGTTAATGACCCTACAATGATTTTTCGTTTCCAAAAGCGCCCAGTGGGTGGCGTCCGCCCAGCAGTGGGAAGTCTTGGTGGACCACACCGACGAACGGGGATAAAAACACGTATCTTAATTATTCGCTTAATATTCGCTTTATCAGGTAGGCCCTTGTGAAAGATGTTTTAAATAGCATTGTTTGAGTCTAGATTGATTAATTAAATATTGACGACACATTTTAATTGAAAACAAATGTATATGTTTTACTCATTATTGCTAGATACGTGTACGTACGAACCCACCCACCCTGACCATGAACGGACATACCATACATACCTACTCGTATTAATGACAGTTTACGTTTATCTTCACAAAAATAAGCACTATTTAGCCGGTCATCGATAATTGTGATCTTGTTTCGATTTCCTTTTGGTAGAGTGACAAATAGGACATTCATGGAGCAGTAAATACTTATATAAACAATTTTGAGAGCCAGATAAAATATATTGTTTTAAACTTTCATGGTCACTAACATTAGAATAGTTTGTTACGGGATCATGGCGCTTGCAACAGTGCCGAAATATCGGGAACTTAAAAATAAGGTACATGGTAGCAATCCCGTAACAAACTATTTTGATAAAATAATTCGAAAATACATAATTCATAATCTCCAACTTTTTCGAAAATACGTTAATCGCCCTCCAAAAATAAATAATGTCCAAATAACCTCATTAAATTACCATAAATTAATTTCTAAAGTACCAGGCGCGCATGAAACAAAGGGGTCCAGGATAAATCATGGCCGTTGGAGGAGGAAGCGGTCAATCATTCAGGGAACGGCTGCGCGACTGGTGGTTGATGGGAGGGCCATGAGATTAGCGGTGACTGGGTTACAAAAAGGCTATATGAATCATAAAACTATTACTATTATATTAAATTAAATTGAATTGGATTAAATTAATGAAATGAAATGAAATTGGATTGATTGAATAAGATTAAATAAAATAAATTGATAAAATTATTTACCTACTAACACTAGTTTCGTAAGGAAAATTGTTACTAACTATCTATGGGCCTTGCCTGAAATAAAATATTTGAATTTGAATTACATATTTTCACTGTGTGAATAGGCTTTCTGAGAGACATCTCTAGCTTGCTGGTACATCGTAACGCAAAAAAATATTGTTTAACCAAAAGACTGTTATAATTGATGTGTCGTATCGTATGTGGGACGTTAGTGTAAATAACTAATTGCTACTTTTAAACCGGTACGACTTATTTTCTCAATAGGCGTTGGTTTCATCACTTAGGCCATGCTCATAGAGAAATTAATCGCACTGAAGATATTTGTAGTCTCTCTCTCGTATTTAATCATACTCGTAGGTCGCAGGCTTGATAAAAATATGACCTAGGGATTCCTAGATTAAATACGAAGTATTCCCAATTCCTTAGGTATTCTAGAACCTAATATTTATCATGTGTTTAGTGCCGAAAAATTTGAATCTATTTTGCAAGTTTGTTTAATGGCCCTACAAGCTTTTTGATACGCATGCATGTCACAAAAACAATACACACCTTTGCTATACAAAAACATAAAGAACTTTTGTCTTTTGTTTTGTAATGATGACGTAAATAACCACCCTCATGAATGTAATTTTATCCATAGTTGTGGTTAAAGGAATTCAAATTTCAATACATAGATTTTTGAGTTTTTTTGTAGTTTACTTAACAAAAGCATCAGAGACCGGTTTTTTGTTATTCTGTTAATCAAGATTGATCAGGATTATGTCTATCCTACATTTTTATTTATTTTATGTTAGTAAAATAGAAAATTTATTAAGTTATATCAATTTACTAGGTACTGTCCCTACCATATAATGAGTTTAGTAATACTGAATAGGTACTCGAATCATTTATTGGTGCCAAAATGAACTTAATAACTATTAAAGTACATGATGGACCCTGTAAGGGCATGGCATAATAAGCAAAGAATAACTAGTAAATCGAAAAGGTAATTTCAAAAATAGGCAGAGCTAATTGAAACTAATAGTCGAATGCAATATCAGCAATAATGTTAGTAAAATGTTATTTGTAAATTGTATTCATAGAATATTATGATAGCCATACGATGTACCGGTACCAGGGTCACATGATTCGCAGAATGTTATATGTTAATGACATTAGCACTGCAAGCAAGTTAATGCAACCAAGTTGCGCTTTAAAACATCTACTAGTGAAACGCAATATAAACGATGCACGATTTGTAGGGCTGCTTCTATATAGTTTTTGTAATCGACCTCAGTGGTGGTATTTTTACTCCTAAAAGCCCATATAAAAGTCTTTGTTACAATTAACTAATTAACCCTCCAAAGAAAGAATGTAATAACTTCTAGACTTCCTTCTAGAGGAAAAATTACATTAATTTCTCAAACACTAACAACATCCTGGAAGTAAACAAATATGACCTTTTATAACTTGAGTAGCTAAGTGGATTGGCAGCCCTATACTTAGTGCAATGCAAATAAAATTTGCAGAGGTTAATTTGAGACGCATTTCATTTGTATAACAACCATCGATCGACTGCTCGTGGCCCATTTGTGGCCTCTAATCACTAATATGACCCGTCCTTCTAATGGCGGTTCAGAACTAACCTTCGATGGGACAAATTCGTATGCCGTAAATGGAAAGCCTTTTTACTGTGGCAATCTACACGTATGATATTTTTTTGTATTTTATAATGAAGGGTCTTCTTATGCAGCTATGCATAATACATAATGGTAAATGATTTTTTAAAGATTTGTCGAAAGGCAATTGTCATGATTGTATCAATGAATTTCTTGTTCGAAATTAAATTTTGCAGAATGGTGGTTTATAGAAATTCACATAATATATTTTTATTTGATTTTAAACAACAGTTATCCAGTTCTACTAGATAAATAGTTATAATAAAAGTTACAATAGTATAAATAAATCAAAATGTGCATTCAAAGTAAGCCACGAAACAGGTCTAAACCATAAATCAATTCGGCACTAAACTAAACATTGAATTTCAAAATACCAGGCGATTATAATAATCAAGTTGTTAAAAACGCATTAAAGCTATAGCGTCGGGCAAAACGGTTAATAATGCGTTTACAGGTTTTTTCACATCTCCTAACAAGTCTTCCAGCCTGGTATAATAAACATTAGACTTAATGAATAAGGATTACCCAAATAAAATGGTACATTGAATGGTTTGGCTCGTCAACTTCATGGTTTAAATTAGTTTACCTCGTAAAAGTTTTGAATAAAATATAAAATAATTTCAATCAACTATCTACTACCAACTAACTAAAAAATGGCAAAAATATATATGGTCTTCAAGAAACCGTTTTTAGGCACGAACGAATACGTCATACCTAAATATTAAAAGTTCTGATTTGGTTAGTTGTTGTAAAAATGATTGCTATTTTTTCTTAAAATCGAGCATGGCTGCAGTATCGAAATGAAAGAAAATAAATCATTAATTTAACTTGGCTCATCAATCATTGATAAGCTCTAGTTTTTGACAATGGATGTGGGTAGGCATATCAACGTTGCAACGATGCGTATCGTAGTTATTTCTGAAATCGGAACAAGGATCGACACAACCTACAAATTTTGCAAGCATAATTTAGTTACCATTGACGAGAAGAATTAGATTTTATCCTCAAACATAAGACTCATATTGATTTGATCAGAAATCGACTTGCCTTAAGCTTGAGGCAAATCTTGGGGTCACTGCGCCAAAGTGTTCTTAGGACTTAGGATTAATGATTACTACTTCATTACTTTGATTATTGACAATAAGTCGCGTGAAAATATCGATTAAATTGATGTAAGTAACTTTTGTTTTAATGGTGGTAATAATTTTGCATAAAAGTAAGGAGCTTCTGAATAAAAATTCTAAAAAAAAAGTTAAATCTATGCAACGACCCGCCTAGATGCAGGCACACCTTCCAACCGGTCAATCTAAAAGTTATTAGGGGAAGATTCTATGCTCAGCAGCGGCCGTCCTATAGCTGAAACGAAGATGATGATGATGAAATCTATGTACCCAAAACATGTATTTATGGATTAGATTAATGATTTGTTGCTTTGTTTGTTTTTGTGCTTAGCATATGAAGAGCGTCCAGAATTCGTCGTGGAAGGGTCAGAAGAGTAGGTATACATAGGTGTGTATAGTGCAGCTCATTAGGAGTGTTATCGAGCCGGCCGCGGGCGTGCATAAACTTATGAGGTGCATTAGCTAGCGAGGGGCTTACATGTCGCTCATGTTATTTTAGTTTAAAAAGGATATGACACTCCTAAGGGGACACTATCTTAAGTTATCTTCAACAAGCACTTCTTTAACAACAGAGTGATCGAGGCATTGAACAAATTGCCTGCAGTAGTGGTGTCAGCACAAATACTAACCAGTTTAAGAACAGACTAGACAAGTATCTGGAGGAAAATAAAACCTTAATTATGAAAATGAGATGCAGGCTGTCACCAGTTGTTTCAACTGCCTGCCTGCCTATAATAAATAATATGAGGCCTTGTCAGGTCCAGTAAACAGAATTGTGGTGTAAGGTTAGGATGGAACCAGAAAAACAATTAGGATAAAGAACTTGATGAACCAAAAATTATGGCGCTTGATTAATGGCGCTATAAGCGTCTTTATAATGAAATAGGCCTGAAATAAGTTAGGGTAGAACCGTAGAATACGGTTTTGCCATTTTCTGCAATAGGGTTTAAATGGTGGCAAACACTTTGCTTCATTGAATGTCAATTCGTCATCTATTCAGTATATACAGTATATAGGCCCTCTTTAGGACACATAAATTGTGTTACAGTGTGGTCAATTCCCGATACTTAGTTTTTGAATTTCATTTAATTTAAATGTGGTAACTTTTAGCTGTTAACGAATTAAATTGTCGAAAACCATATTTATTATCATCATAGCAAAATATTCTAACTAAAAAAAAATGGTTTTTGAAAAAGATTCATAATGTGCTGTTTCACATAATTATATCAGCCTCCCAGCGGTATGTAAGCCCCCGCTAAGTTGCAATCCCATTTCGCGAATGCTTTTAGCGCTATCGGCATCGGCGACATCAAACGACGCTTCCACACGCATACCGAGCCGACTGTATCGCGCGAACGCGTTTTTATTGGCGACTGTACCTCGCGAGTGGGTCTTATCAACAGACTCCCAATATTTTACTTGTATCGCAGTAAACTCAATTTATTTATCATAATTAATGTCGATGATGCGTTTTAGAGGGAATTTTTCGCCTTTATATATTTAATCGAGCATTCCATATTGGTGCTTGAAGTAATAAAAGGCTGTACTTTATTCGTCGTTGATATGTTGGAAGTAGTTATATGACTTGCGTTATCTATTTAATGTAGGTAGTATCAACGTTATTGAATAATTATTGAATGTCATAGTTAAGTCGTGTCTATTGCAATTTTCCTTTAACGATAGAACGGATTGGTGGACTGGTGTGAAAGGTAAGTAACATTACCTTACCTCACTAAAAGCGAAGAAAAAGATCGCGAGGAAACCTTTACATTC
Source organism: Anania fuscalis (assembly GCA_950371115.1). Classification (NCBI taxonomy): domain Eukaryota; kingdom Metazoa; phylum Arthropoda; class Insecta; order Lepidoptera; family Crambidae; genus Anania; species Anania fuscalis. The sequence continues at coordinate 953,587 of OX493344.1, read as the reverse complement.
ATTGGTAAGTTGTTGTTAACCATTGCATGAAATACAAAAGCTATGACAAATCTAAGGACAAACCATGGAAATTCCCCAAGGTAAAATTGACGTGCCATCAGAGCACAACGAGAGCTGCACTGAGATGCAAGAGGCTTAGAACGACACAAAATTAAAATACAGCGTATATAAAGTCAAAAACAACATTCAAAGACATTAATACAGCAAAGGCATTACAGCCATCAGCCGTCCGCGCATAGCCGCGGGCGCATCATATTCGCTAGAGATTTATCTCTTTTGCTTTGTTTACTCGGCCTGTAATTAATCCCGCAATTTAGACGGGCTTCGTTGGGGATCTTGTGTTTATCTCTTTTACGTTTCTGCCAGCCTGGTATTGTGATATTTTTAAGCAAGATTGTATTCTGCTAGCCTTGTAGTGTGGTATTTCGTCGTTCGATAATGCATTTTTTTTTAAATTTGACTTTATATTATATTAATTAATTATTAATTAATATATAAAAAAAGTCGGGTTTGTTACAACACTTATGACTCGAAAACGGCTGGACCGATTTTCATGGTTTATAATTTGTTGGATTTGTTTCCGCCCAGAATAGCAGAATAAGTACTAAATAAAACTTTGGAAAAGGTGACGAAAAAAAAATTTACGGTTAGTAGGTACGAAGTTCGCCGGGTCAGCTAGTTTACCCACAGAACAAGTAAGACTCGCTACGCTCCGCTGTTCTGTGAGTTTACCTACACACAAAATGTTAAAATTATAATTCATTTTCGAGCAACCAGTACGAACATACAGCATAATAGAGTTATTTCTTTCGCGTTTCTACTTGCCTGGTATCGTGATTTCAAGTGTCTTCAGTAGTTGCGTGGTTCTGCTGGCCTGGTATATTTCATTCAATATTAATTTTCCAACTTTTCTCGTTTAACTTTGTTTAGCATACTCAAGCTGTATCGTGTGTGTGACTTTACCATCGAGCATATATTCAATTGTATATATGCTCGATGGAAATTACATACTTCGATTGAATTTTACCTAGTACTAGGAATTATATGACTACATCGATTCATGTTTGCTGAAACAGAAAATTTCTTATTGGAAAATTTAAGAAATAAGAACTGTTTGCTATTCCGTACTGCTACATATTTTTTTGGACAATAAAGTTTTTTTTTCTGTGTCGGTAGATGAAAAACAGGACAACAATATTAAATCCGATGGCGCCATAGGGTAGGTACGTTTCGTAAATTATGAAGAAGCTTGGTTCGATTTTTGGGTCAGACAAAGTATTTTTTAATTAAGTCTGTTAAGACCACAGTGATGTGAGTGTGGCATAAATAATGTAGACCTTGTCAATACTGCGCTCAATTTTTACACAAATTACGTATAGCGACGGGTGGTTTTTAGCTGCTCTTACAATCTTGTAGTAAATAATTACTGTTATTATAGACACTGTAAAATATCATTTTTCCAACACACGCCACGAGCGACAGCATTGGGTGTGTCAGACCCGCTGTCGCGTCCACATTACAAGCATCAATTACTTGAGCGTCAAGTCAACCCTTCAATGCGCGATGTTTGTCGTAAAAACACTTGACATAATTGCTTTAAGCATGTTAATGACGATACTGAATTTGGAATTTGTACGAATAGGTAGGTCTCTGAATTTAAATCTTGATCATCATGGGTAAAACCATACATCTACACCATAAATGGAAATAAAGGACTTCAAGTACGTATTTTAAAATAAATTTTAGTGGCTTTTAATCAATTAATAATTTACTATGGAAGGTATGACTTAACGACAAGCCATTTTTGGCAAGCTATTAGATACTATCAAAAGTTAAAAAAATATTGCGTTTCGATAATATTTCATAAAAAAGGAGGTATATCAATTGATTGGTGATGTTCTGTCGTCCACTACCCTATTCTCTCTAGGTCTGGTTTTTATCTTTTGAGGTGGGCTTGCGCCACCACCGGATTAGTTTAGTACGAGATTAAGACATCTTTCTGCCTCTGTCATTGTCATACAAACTGACAGCTATGTGGATGTGTGTCGATAGTTCGGGTTTTCATTCGCTAATCCTAAAATGCGCAAGAGGGCCTTAAAATGTTTATTGTTTAAAAACAGTAGGCGAATAAAATATTGTGCTTTGGGGATTGGTGCCTGGCGAATTCTGCGCGAGTCAACAACCCGGCGGGCCCGCGGTCCGTCAGGCCATCACTCAGTGTGTTTATTTTTCAATTAAACCCGTCAGCGGTGCAGTGTTAGGGCCGCCACACACGGCGCCCACATAATGGTTTCTTCCTGGAGACGTATTTTTGAAGCATTCGAAATGAATCTTGAATTCGAACACAAATACGATTCGTGTGCGAATTCTATTTCTATCACTCCCAATTTTACGCATTTTTGAATCACTCGAATTCTGTGTTCCTGTTTTGGTAAAATTCTTTAACTATTTTCGTTAAACGCAGAAAATATTTAAAACCGGAATGTAAAAACTTATTGATTTTAAAAACCGGCAATGAATCGCATGGAACGGAACGAAAAAAAAAGTTTTTAATCTGTGAACCATATGTTTACTTGTCAAAGTCATACTTCTAAACTTTCTACTAGTAGAATCGAAATACGAGTGGGTCGGACCACTCGTTGCAGAATTCACATAATGAATTCAAAAATAGCCATTTTAGTCATTCGCATGCGAATCTTGCCATCCATTCGTATTCGAATTGGAATCGCATGATTCAAAAATACGTCTCCTGAATACCGTCTTCTACTGGTTTAGTTAGTACTCATCGAGCACATACTTTACAGAGCCGTTTAACGGATCATGTATCTCCGAATCTGGTGAGTAATTTTTCAATAAAACTAAGTATGAGTTCATTGTCAAGTCAATGCTCACCCTTGAAAAACACTACGTTTGTCAAATAAATGATCAAATAAATGTGGAATGGTTGTCGAACAAACAAACATTTAATTTGTTCTTTACAGGCATGCCCTGTAGAGATCAAATTAAATTACAAAAAGCACATGTGCTCCATATAAGTATTACTACTCAATAGGGAGCTAAGTTCAGTAGCTATATCCTCCTTTCCTTCTCCTTTCTTATAAAACAGTCCTTTTTGTACAGTTATTACTTTAGTGGGTTCAAATACAACTTTTTAATATGAGAGCATTATCAAAATCGTAAGAAATATACTTCTCCGTACTAAGGAGCCCCTTAGCTGTTGAAGGTTTTATTATATTTTTTTTCGATTTTGATGTATACTAAGATGTATTATATTGTATAGTAGAATCACCCCCTAAGAGAAAGCAAATTCATAAAGTAGTAATTGTCTTCAGCAGGTAGGTATTAATATAATTGGGAAATGGGAAAGGAGCTTTTGTACTTTTATTTTGAACAAAAATCAATTGATGCTTTCTGCTATAAAAAAAAACTTTTTTAACAGGTAGCAACTAAGTCTAACGCCTGTCGAAAAGGAGTGGCTAAAATCAGCTCTGTCTAGGATTAACTCTTTACTACTTTTTTTTTAAAGCTGCAGGCGTCCCATTACTTTTCTGAAGCTACAACACTATATGTGTACTTACTATACCTATTTGAAGTCAATTTTTTTAGTTTAAGTAACGAGTTGAATTATCGTCTTTTTAATTTGCCATGTAAACAGATTTGTTACGATTGAAAAATTATCCTCATAATAAGGCCCATTTACATCCAAAATAATGTTTCCTTGCTCAATTCCATCGGACACAAAGGGCCAATCAACAACCGATCTCGTGGCATCACTTAGCGTGTTTATTTATTTTTCAATTTGTCCCGTCAGCCGTGAGTTAGGGCCGCCACACACGGCGCCGGCAGGTTACGGCCGCCTAGCCGCGAGATAGCAACCCTGGCCCGCGTAATTGTTGGGTGTTATTGACACAAGTGGTTATTAATAACAGATTTATAATTGCGGCGCGAGACGTACGATTATGAATGGTAAACAGTAATTTTGTTGGATAGTATTTGTGGGAGATATTTTATGAGACAAGACTAGATTTTGATTTATTTTTGTTAAGATTATTATTGACTGGTCAACAAACCTAAAATCTAGTTAGATTTAAAGGTTGACTATAATAGGTACTCTATATAAAATAATAGTTAAATAATTCAACGCAGAATACATGGATTAATGAGATGTGATTGATCAATAAAATAACGCAATTATAAAATATTAGTATTATTTGACTAATATCGTAAACTTTAAACGTTACATATACGTGAACATTGATTACTTTACTTTCCATAGCTAAGATTTTAAAGACGGTTTTCAATTATTTTTATGATTCATAACGAAAATTCTGTTTAAAACATAATTGCTTCCCCTCTGTGGCAGCCCTACTAACGGGCAGAGGCCGTCCGTACAAGGCGTCGAGAACCTACAATTAGGCCCGGGCCAAAAAGACGAGCTCTTACCCGCTAATACGCACTTCGCCAGCTAGTTATACCCTCACAAACTTAATTACTTTTGAAAACACGCGAAAACTATCTTTACCACTTTTGCAAGACGGGCTTGTTAGGCTACCACGGCCGTTTGAGGGTTAATCGCTATGAAAGTATACAAACTTAACAATGCTGACGAGTAATCAAAACTTATATTCGTTGTTGCGTAGTTAACAACGGAATGGGTGTAAAAATAATTTTGCTCGAAGAAAGTATGGGAAAATTGTTGTTTATTGTTTATTGGCACAACGATCGGCGCACTGAGTTATGGCGACGCGAAATAACCGAAAAAGCGTAGAGTAAATTGATTTTCGAAGTAACGCGGATTTCATCACTCGAGAAGATTTATTGCACTGGAAACTTTATTGAAAGAAAATAATTAAACTTTCCTGCAATATCTATTAAATTAAACAGCTAGTAAATATTGTTTTACAAAGCTATAAAATTTACGAACGGTTACAGGAAGTAAGCATTTTAATGGTAGGTTTATCGTACCGCACGAAATATTTTAAAGATCAACGAATAAGTTCAATCATTTACAATTATTTTTTTGCTTAACACATTCATCACAAAGATCTATAGCGATCACATTCCATACAAAACCTCAACACAAAAAACAAAATGTTAACCATACATGGCAAATTTCACGGGCAATCCATCGCGAGTACCAGGACCACACAAGTGGGGGGCGTTTTAGCGGAGTAATCGTCATGTCGTGACGCGGATGCATCTCCGCGTAGCTGCTGATGCCCTGGTAATGATGTTTGTTTTGCGAATGATGTTTCGTCATTATCATCATCAACTTGTTTGTTGTGATCCTCATCAGTCTTAAAAATTCTCAAGTTTGTTTGTGCGCTCGGTTAACTCATAGGATATTACTCGCCATACATCATAAAATTACTAATAATATTCATAAAGCTGTCTGGAATTTACGCAAAGAATTATTAGGAAAAGACAGCACCTAATAGGTGGATAGAACAAGGATTCAGAAACACATCACAACAATTCCGCCATAAAAAAAATACATACGATCGTAAGTATATAATAGAAAGTTCCATAACTTTTGTATTTAAACAAGCTAATGAGAAAGCTATATGAAGTTAAAAAAAATGCACAACATAGATATCTTTTTGTTACGCCCAAACATATAAACTGAAATGTCTGGCAGGGCTTATTTATCGTCGATAGTTAATGTGACAACTGTCAAGTATAGTTGCCAAAACTCCACTTAGGGCGACGTTCATTGTGGACACAGTCATTAGCCAAACTGCGTACGCGCACGTCCATCAGTCACTTGCAGCAATATACTGCGGACCAGGTTCACAATCGCGACTTACTTTACTCGTTTTTGGCAATTCATACTAAATGTCTACATACACCTGTCAACTTGAACTGTCTTTTGGTAATACTACTCTGTCAAGAAAGTATCACCTTCAAAGTATGCTCCTTCAGAAGCGATACACTTACGCCAACGGATAATCCAATCATCAAAAATATTTTTTAAACGCTTTTTCCGGAATCGAGTTCAGTTCTCGCCGCGAATTCTCCTTTATGTCTTCTACCGTATGAAACCGGGTGCCACGAAGTGGTAATTTGAGTTTAGGCAAAAAAAAGAAGTCGGCTGGAGCTATATCTGGTGAATATGGTAGCTGCTTGATGCTATTCGTTGAGTTTTCGGTCAAAAATTCGTTCACAATGATGGCCTTGCGGGAAGACGCATTATCGTAGTGCAAAATCCAAGAATTTTCATTCCACAAATCTGGCCTTTTTCGTCTAATTTGCTCTCTTAAACGCCGCATAACGCTTAAATAATACTCTCTTTTTATCGTTTGACCTTCTGGCAAGAATTCGGAGTGCACAACACCGCGACAGTCAAAGAAAACAGTCAACATGACTTTGACTTTCGATCGAGTTTGGCGCGGTTTCTTCGGTTTCGGTTCAGTTGGAAGGCGCCACTCCGAAGCTTGCTGACTAGTTTGCATGTCAAACTCGTAAACCCACGTCTCGTCACAGTAACAATGCGTTTCATGAATGTTGGGTCGGAATTGACTCGTTCTAGCATGTCCTCAGCGACTCTTTTGCGATTGAGTTTTTGGAGAAAATTCAGGTCTCTTGGGACTAGTCGAGCGGCAACATGTTTAATACCCAATTGATTATTTAAAATAGTACGAATCGACTCTTGTGACACAGAAAGTTCGACAGCTAGCACTCTCAAACTTGAATGAGGATTTTCAGTCACTATTTCCTTCACTTTTGCGATGTTATCTTCAGTAGCAGACGTTGATGGCCTACCAGAGCGAGGCAAATCTTCCATCATATCTCGACCGCTTATGAACGCTTTGTACCACTCATAAACACGTGTTTTTGATAAAGTCGATTCACCGTAAGCCTTCTGTAACATTTTCAGAGACTCTGAACACGAAATCCCAATGGGGATACAAAATTTAAAACAAACTCTTTTTCGATGTTTTTGTCCATTATGAAATTCGCAATACACACTAGATATGGTATAACTAAAAACAATACTGTATTGAATCTAATTATCAGATGTAACTCAAACTCCGCGCCAAAATGGAAAACAGTTGTGCCAATCTAACAACAACAAAGAAATATATAATTTTGAATTTGGAACCATAAACAAATCATCAATTCCCGTAACTTTTTTGACAGAATGTATATCTTATAAAAAAAAACATCTAAGCTGTGTACACATACCCTTAAACTACACAAAATGAAGTAGATAACTTATTTTGTAATTCATACCACATCAAACTTACCCATAGTTGCAGAAAATGTAAACAGGAAACTTACCTGAAAAAATAAAATACAAGACTGAAATAATCGTTTTAAATTATGAAAACTTACGAAAACAGATGTAAATATTGGTTATATTATTGTTTATTTCTAATCAGTAGGTAGTTAATTCATTACTTAGACTATCATCCAGTAACTAAATTTCACTGGAACTTTGACATACTTTCGACAAAAAAAAACACAAAAACTAAAACACGTGCTGCTGACCATCAATTAAAATCAAATTAACAATTTGCCTGTCAGAAATAATACCCATTATTATACCAACTAGACAAACCTTATTAATTATCAATTCTATCATTAGTCAATTTAGAGTTGAAACTAGCTTGTTGATCAGTGTTCGCATGAAAACGAATCATCTTACTATACATGTTGCATTTATAGCTCTATTTACGGAGAGCTAAAGTTCAATATATCTTGATAATCATGTTTATAAGCCTAGGCCATCCAAAACAGATTTTTTAACTCTATGTTATATTATTTAAGGTTGAAAATACATTGACGGTTGGATATCAGTATAAAGACAAGTGCGCACGAGTACAAATCGCAAGCGACGCGGTCCTATGCGTTATTGTTTTTTAATGGCGGCCCGCCCCCGCCGAGCCTACCGCATCCATCACCATGAGATGGACCGCTTTAGTTTTTTTCAGGGATCCTTGAAGGAATAGTAAGACTTTTTGGGTAAACCTGCAAGTAACTTTTTTTTTTAAATGTTGAAATCTATGCGTAACAAAATATAATTAGCTAGCAGGAGGCCTCCAGTTCCTTACTAGTAGTACTCTACTAGTAAGGAACTGGAGGCCTCCTACGCTCGACCGTGATCATAGATGTCGCAAATCTGCAAATCACAATTGAACCGGTTGCCGTACGAACTTCCTGCGGAACCTTATGTCTCGGATCATTCCAACCAAATGTTTACAATCAAAAATCAATTGTAAAATGGCACGGATTCTAATAAACTCTACGAACGTATTATGACCAGACTATCCGTTTTATAGAAGAATATTTAGCTAGAGGCAGAATTACTTTTTTTAACCCTTCAAAGCGCAAGATGTTTATTTTTCTTTTAAAAAAATATATATATATGGTTATGGCCATAAAATGCAGATTGCCGGAAAAATAATGAAAAAAAAATCCATGTTGTATTTAATGCCAATATTTTGTGTAAAACATTTTGTACCGTTTTTTAATACAATATGCGCATAGGGTGTACGTGTACCATATACCATATCAATGAAGTTTAGTTTTTGAAACAACTGAAATTTAATCTCGGACTACGGCTAAAACTGTTTTAAATCAATATTGGAACATCTTATAGCAGTAAAACCAGCTTTCTGCATCATGACTTGTAATGTATGAGTAATAAAATCTAGTTCAAGAAATCTACAGAACTCAGTCCATCGCATTCTATTCCGCGTCGCCGGTTTGTTTTCCAGCGTACAAATAAAAGGCCCTCGAACGCCCCGCGGCGTCGCCCGACATTCCGTGGTTTTTAAAACTAAATATAAATTAATAAAGCCCTATGCGGAGGTTAACGCCCCCGCTTCATGTGTGGACCCTGAGCGACTTAGCGATAGTCGGTATTATATCATTATAGTGGTGGGTTTAATTACAATAAAACACATGAGTACGATCGTTTACGGACAGGAATGGTGAAGTTCGCATTTTTATTAATTTGAATTATATTCACCAGACAATCGTGTAATCCACATGTCGTAAAAGTACTATTTGAACTGCAATAAACAGATTTAAAAAAACCTGCCAAGTGCGAGTCGGATTCGCGCACAAAGGATCTTTTCGTGTGTGAGTCCGACTCGCACTTGGCCAGTTTTTTATCCGGCACCATTATCTATAAAACGAGCAAAATAATCACGTTTGTTGTACGGGAGCCCCCTGAAATGTTTATTTTATTCAGATTTATAGTATTTGTTGTTATAGCGGCAACAGGAATATATCATCTGTGATAATGACAACTGTCTTTCTATCACGTTAATAATGCTAATGATGAGGTATTACCTGCCAGCCGACTTATTAAGAGAGCCTGCTGCAAATGATCTGTTAAGTGGAGTAAAATCTATCTGTGACATTATAATTTGTTACATTATCGAAATTATTTGCACAACCAAACTTATACCTTTAAGTAAGACAAAAAACCGGCCAAGTGAGAGTCGGACTCGCGCACGAAGGTTTCCGTACCATTATTTAGAAAAGCGAGAAAAAAAATCACGTTTGTTGTATGGGAGCCCCCTTAAATCTTTACTACTTACAGAAATACATCGTCTGTGAAAATCTCAACTGTCTAGCTATCACGGTTCATAAGATATAGCCTGGTGACAGACGGACAGACAGACAGACGGACAGTAGAACCTTAGTAATAGAGTCCCGTTTTACCCTTAGGGTACGGAACCCTAATAAAAAATGGTTTTATGAACATTGTTACTTAGGATTTGCGTCATTATTTCCCACCGACAAAAAGCGACGTCCTCTCTCCAGCCATCCACCGGAAAAGATTCAAAGAAAAGATACATAATTAAATAAACGTTATTTATTTTATTGTGGGGACATTTCATCGTCCCCTATCGCCTGTCATCTATCGTGTCCCGGGTCGGTTCCCGGCGCTTGTCACGCCACCTGTCGTCGGGTGCTGTGCTATAGATTTGGGGTAGTTTGTGTAATCTACTTACGAAGTTATACATAGATCATATTTTTTTTTATAAAACTGTCTGTCATCGCAATATATTAAATATTATTAATATTAGTGATATTTAAATGGGATTTTACATTTCACTGAAATAAGTATATTTCCACATAATACAATAGATGATGCATTAAAAAACATAAAACTGTTCCTATTAACCATGGGAAATATTATGGCAAAAGGAATTTAGTATCATATTTTTTTTTGGAAGAAATACTTTAAATTCTAACTGAATGTTTATTTTTATATATAGAACCTAAGTACTATTCATAAATAAAAAAAACTATGTCGATAAAGTCATTAAATAAATATAACTCTACATTATTCAGCTGCATACACTTATAAGTTATTTCTCTGTGTCAATTCAATTAGTTCCAAAAACCGATAACCTAATGAGGTCCGGGACACTTTATGAAGGGTCTCTAGTTTTTACGCGGCGCGTGCGCAAGGTGGGTGCGTGTCTGTCCGTCTGTCAGTCAGCTGACGGCGATAGTCGAGTAGGTGCATCGTTATCGATACTCTCGAGGGTGAAGGGAATGCGTGTTTTTACGGTTAAGAAATTTTTGTTGTAGATTAAATACACTATTCCAAATATAGAAGATGGATGATAATAGAAAATCAAAATGTTAAGAAAACTAGACAGCCAATAGTGATTCTGACTTTAACAAAGTTTTTTTAATTGATGTACTTAAAGGTTAGCCCTAAGCTTACATTTGTTTTTTTTAATCCCAAATAAAATAAACCCCCACATGGTGGTGAGGTCAGCTTTCCGTGTTTTTCTCTTTCACTTCGCTCTGTCCTCGATATCATCCTTGGAAACCTCGCACTCTCTCATGTCCTTCAGCACTACACTTTTCCATCGTCTTCCTCTGGATCTTCGACCGGGAAGGCAAAGCTGCAGTGCCAAATTCCCTACTTCATCAGGAGGCCACCTCTTTACGTGACCATACCAACGCAGCCAATTCTCCACTCTCTCTACGTTCTTAAACGAACCCACAATCATTAAAATACTACTCAGACAGGATCTTAACTTAATCACCAAACCAATTATGTAATTGACTAATATGAAAAAAAAAATGCCGTGGCGACATGCGCTGTTGACCTTGTGTATGGATCAATAAGAGTTATTACCCTGCTGGTATTCAGAATTCATGTTACCCTAGCTAGTGTATCTAAATAATTCTTCTCCAGTATTTCAGTAACCTTTATACGTAGGAGAGTTCAGCAGGAATATTCCTTATCTTACAGAAAGTTACAATGTTTCCCAAATAAAAAAGTATCCATATCCCTTCGTGAATGGATCCCCCACCTGCCCTGATACGAGCCCGCTAATATGATAAGCTAATGCATTCCTCGCGTATGTATAACGAGGGGATTCATCACTATACACTACGGAGCGGTGACACAGGACGTCCACTTTGCAACTGCCTTCTTATCGAGCAGGTTTATTGTTGGGTTTTCGGTTTTATTTTTGCGTTGGGTTCACTTGCAACATAGAGTGATAATAACATTTTATGCATTTTCATGCTTAAAATTTAGGTTATTTTTCTTTACCATTCGATAATCATTATTTATATATTTTTTTTATCCACAATAACACCAATTAGCTATCCCTAAACTAAGCATAGCTTGTACTATGGCGTCTATATAACGGATAAACATACTTAAGTACTTTTATAAACGTCCATGACTTAGGTACAAATCATATATCGAATCATATATATATATATATATATATCTGCACCACTTTCCCCTTTCTTTGTAGTTGTCCTCTGCCTAAAGGTTGTCTGTAGTTGTCCTCTGCCTAAAGGTTGTCTGGAAGAGATCGCTTGTTAGCGATAAGACCGCCTAAATTGTACATCTTTCTGTAAATATCAACTGTAACTTCTTTGTTTGGTGTGCAATAAAGAGTATCTATCTATCTATCGAAGCCCTTGGGAATATGGCTGGCAGTGAATGGATGAAAAATTCGGGAGATCGTGCTCTTTGGCGCTCTTTGGGGGAGGCTTACGGCAAGCAGTGGACTACAATAGGCTAAATATATAGATATAATAATATCAGTCAACATCACACACATTGCTTTAATCCTAAAAAGGTAAGTATTTAAAGCATTAATTGTGTTATGGAAATCAAACACAATGACGGTAACATAAAACCCAGGCCCGAGACAACATAGAATAGCTCGTTTTCTACATTGACCGGTCCGAAAACCAAACCAGAGACTTCAGAGATGGCGACACCAAGTCAGGCGTGCGCGCCTGTTTGCTAAGTAGGTCGTCATAATAATGAGAACTGATTTATACAGAACATTTAGAGAATAATAACTAATATTACTTTTTCGATAGCTCTTTATGGCCTTACTACAAAAAAGATAGACTAGGTTTAAACACTGTCTAAAGATAAGTCAACCGAATAAAAATGTTTGTTATTAATATGTCTCGAATATCTGATGTTCAACATTTCAAATTAATTGACTTTTCTTTAGACATGGTTAAACCTTGTCGATTTTTTTTTGAAGTAAGGCCATTATAGTTTTATTTGCTATTATTTGGGAACCTAAACCAAAGAACTGTCAATAATTAAATAAATAAATATTGGACAACATCACATACATTGCTCTGATCCTAAGGTAAGTAGCTTAAGCACTTGTGTTATAGAAATCAGAAACAACGACGGTACCACAACACCCAGACCCGAGCCAATATAGAAAAGTTCGTTTTCTACATTGACCCGACCGGGGATCGAACCCGGAACCTCAGAGATGGCGGCGCCATTTAAAGTCCGAGAGGCGACTCTCGGCTACGGAGGTCGTCTTTTGCATTCACTAAACAAACGAAACACTTATAGAAAAGTCTTCTTACAAACGGATAGTTATATTTTTATCATGAAAGGGTAAGTGCCTTCTATAATTAGGGGATGCTAGGTTTAACAGTTTTATAGCCTGACAGCTGAAAGCTGTAACTGTTCTATCACTTCGGAAAAACAGCTAAGTAGTTAGACTTTAAGTTTAGAATGTAGACCGTAGTGCAAGTCCAATACAACCGACGAACGAACACCATAGACGATATTGAACTTTGAAATAATAAAGAGCATGATTACAGCAATTTTCAAGACTAAAGAGTTGAAATTATTGTAATAACCTGAAGAGTGTTATTAACGTTTCAGTTGAAGCAATCTGCTTTCTTAACGAGAACCACTTAGGGCTTCTGTTGGCAATTAGTTTTAGTATTTATGACATCGTTTTAAAAAATACAATACGTTCGTAACTTTTATACCTACTACCATACAAGACTCCTTTTTATATTCATGAAAATGCTACACAGATTCATTCTCAAAATTTAAATATGCTAGAACTTTGAGCTCTCATCAAAATAAAGCATATACAAGAAGATCATATGTTTCATCTACATCTGACATTGAATTAGCACAACTAAGTTCTATATTTGCTTAGGCACCGTATTTACCGGGAAAATTTATGAGAATATGCCTTTTTCATATGTGTTGTAGTAAATTCCACACCGATATTTCAATGAAGACTGCTAAATTACACATACACATACTTGGTGCTTTAATAGGACCTAAATAGTGCAAAAGGGTCACTCAAGGGTGTTCACTGGGGTATCTATTATAAAACGTTAAAAAATGGAACTAACGAGACGAGCACAAGTTTTACGACACTTGTATGGTGGCTGTAAAAGTGGCGCCTGTTTTTATTGAAGTGCCCGAACGGAGAACTGAAGTTACGGCCAATTACCGAATATCAATTAGTGATGTTGATATATTGGACGCGTCGTAAATCTGTTTTCAATTTGCAGTGGATGCTGTGCGAGTAAGAAACTCGTAAATTGCTCATTAAACGGTTCGCTATTAGGTAAGTAATTTTCGATCCTTAGCATTGACGAAATGCAGTCATTTAGTGTACGTAGGCTACTTATCTCTTGCATACTTAAATTAGCATAGGGTATCTGGTGCTATAGCACGAGTTAACGATTTTTAAAGAGCACAATAATAGTCTTTAAAAAATATTTGCAATTTTAGAGCCTGGGGGTCTAGCGCGAAATGTACCATCCGAATGTTCGCATCCGACAGATCCTCGACCGAAGTTTCGATTGGAACCTTAGCGCGAAAGAACATCGAAATCGCGAAGTTCCATCGTGGCCACAGACAATTGTAGAAGAGTATCGGAATGAATGATACTGAGTGCTAGTGTTATGACTACGTATTAAAATTTTACCGGTTTTGTAGAAGTCTCTTGCCGATTTAAAATATTAGTAAACTAATGCGTAAACATGGTTTCTTCTAGCAGAAAAATGTTTATTTCAATTAATTTTAGATATTGAAACTAAGAAAATTGCACCGTTCCAATTGTTTATGACATTTAGAAAAATAAATGCTGAACACATGAAATGTCATTGCTTGCTTATTGATTTTAAAAATTGTCCTGAGATACTCGATCGCAAAGAAGTTTGAAAATAATTCGATAGATGGCGTTATGTGGCATAATAATAAGTTTTTTGTAGAAAATGAGTCATATTTATTAAATTATGCTTTTTAAATTAAGAAAAATAAATATAATATTATAACGACGTGTTACAGTTTGAAACCATAAAAAAAGTTTGTGTTTGTTATTCTGGTCTGATCAGCTGTCTGTCTCACTGTCAGCGCGAATGCGACCAAATATAATGGTCTCTAAGATTGGACAAAATATGGTTGTGTTGACTACCTATTGCATTTTTAGGGATTCGTGGCTTAGTGCTAATAGTGCATTTCTAATAGTTTCATCATTAAAGCAAAATAAGAAGAAATGAATTGTTTTGTCAAGCCGGCATACCAAACTATTATATTTGATAGATTTTATAACGTTTACAATAATTTGTGTCGTAAAATTGTACTTGTGCTATGCGGTCGTTATAAAGTTTTAACTTGGAGGTGTGAAACTTGTTGTAAACAGTGATTAGGTATGTATAAAATACAAGATTTCTAAGCATGTTAAAAAATATGTCCATTTACGATGGTCAGACGATAGCTATTTAGATGTCGTAAAATTTGACATTAGATCTCCGATAAAACTCTTGTCAAACTCAAATGTTCGGTCGGACCGATACACTTCAGAGTAGGGTTTACGATGCCACTAATGTCAAATGATGATCGGTCGAATCGACTGAAATGCCCAATTAAACCGACCGACCGATTGCATTTCATATTAGGAAATGCCCGAACAATCGGCCGATATATCGGATTTGTCACTTCGCGCTAGACCCCCTGCTCCCTTGCATTTATAACGCGGCCTGGTATTTAGAAAGGTTTTAGAGATTGTTTATACGCTGTGTAGTATTGTGTGCTTCGTTGAGTCACAATTTTAAGTCAGTCCAATGTCCACTAACTACAGGACAAGACCAGATATTAAAGTTAGGGAGAGTACTACGGTGCAGGTCCTGGGGAGACCTGCGAGCTTTGGCGGAAGATGAGCTGATTCAATAACCTTTACAGTTGGAATGACATTAAAATATGAAACTTTACCAAGTATAATCTCTTAGGCGTGCATCAAGCTGGCTGCAGTAAGCCGCCAAACGCATTAAGCACGTTATATTTGTACAGCGCGCACTGCGCCTGCGTGATTGACGCGCCGCCGCGCGCGCACCGTTTTACATATAAATTACCAATTACAAGGCGCGCACAGTATAAAGAAAATTTAGAACTGGCATATTAGGCACATTGTATTGAAGGGTTCAAAAAACTACACGTAGATTGAAACTTATTTGAAACGAAAATATTACTTTGCCATACTCAAAAGTGCAAGTCGAATAACATTCAGTGTTTTGTAACAGTTCGTTCACAGTTAGTCGTTTAATATTGAAGATCTTTTACGAACTTGGTTTTCACACTGTTAATGTAATGGTAGGAATTTTGGATGTTTAAGCTGTGATGATTTCGCAGATAATATCTTACCGCTTACTGTCTTCGACTATAAATAAGATTAGATAGAGTACCTAATTATGTGACTACTACTTACTTTACTTACTTTAGGATTACAATTTAAAAACAAGCTCTCTTCCTCTTCACTTGTAAATTGTGTGTACTGTCACCATTTAACCTTTAACCCTCAATTCCCCTTGTAACAATGTTGAGTTTTGAACATACACATGGAATGTTTAATATCTTCTTTACAATAATACCGTCTCTGTTGGTTCCTAGCTCACAAATTTTAACGGTAGCCAGTTTTAATAATGAGTAATGAGATAGAAGGAACGAGCGCAACGACTCTGTAATAGATGAGGATACCTCCGCGAGCTCCTACCCTCCTAGTACACTATCTTAAACGTTAAGCAGAAGCCTCATTAAAATTATGATTGATTCTGTAGCAAAACTAATTCAGTAGCGACTACCGGCATTCAAATAATTAACTTTAATAGAATTTCGTGTCATGGTATTGAAGAAATAATAATGAGAGTTGAACAATTTTGCTCCAGCGTAATTAAAAACTTAATGAAGTAGGCAGTAATAGCTACAATTATGTCTTAACCTGTATTTTGATGTCCGAAATATTAGGTATTTTTTAACTTAAGTCTGCTTCCCTGCCTTCCTTAATAAAATGAGCATTGTTAAATCCTATTTTGTGAATATCGATGGATTTTAAATCATAGGTGACTTTTTAAGCTTGATCTATAATATACATAATTTTCACATCTGCAAATAGAAAATTATATCAACATTAAAATAGATTTGCAAGGTCTGCATTACTGTAATAGCAACCACTTTTCACGTCCATAGAAAATTGCAAGATGGTTGGCTACGGCTGTCACCCATCACTTCCTCGAAGGCAGTGCAAATCTTTCACTCAGCAATACCAGGCAATCATGGGCTGACAGAAGGTGTATTTAGCGAGACAAACCAGCGGGCCACCCGCCGTGCGGGCCCGGGGGCAGCACGCGCTCGCAAAATCACTGCGTACAAATGCCCCCACAGTTAACAGGTTGCACAACGGTATCTTGATACCTCCAGCGTGGTATGCCAGCCTAGTACTCTCTTCATCGATGGGTGCTTTTGATTGAACTATTAACGGGAAAAGAGAACGAGGATTGGTCTTATTTATATCTGTTGGACTCGAATGGTCTGTCTGTAGTCGAATATAAACCACAAAACTAACCTTTAATGTTATTAGGTTATAGAAGTATCAGGAGTCCCTAAAATTAATTACCTGCCAATTATTAGAAAAACCGGTTCGAAAATATGTTGTAAGTATCAAGTGGTGGTCCACATTATGTTATTCTGACAGACTTTTAAACATAAAACAGCTTGAGGCCACAAACGTTATAGAATTTCATTATAATTTATGAAGCGAGCGTCTATAAGTCAAAGAAACCACGATAATTCTAATTTTACTTAAAATTTTAACACAAAGTACCTTTTTCCCATAGATTAAAAACGCATAAAAATGCGACGTCCGAAACGGCACTTTTTCTATTTAACCTGGC
Source organism: Anania fuscalis (assembly GCA_950371115.1). NCBI lineage: Eukaryota > Metazoa > Arthropoda > Insecta > Lepidoptera > Crambidae > Anania > Anania fuscalis. The sequence goes on along the minus strand of OX493344.1, from coordinate 936,130 downwards.
GCAGTTTCCGAGAACATTTAGCATATTGACAATCCGCGTCCGTATTACATGAAGCAAATGTGATTTCTAGCTGCTGTAAATGATTCTAATAATACCCACATAATGTAGAAATAAAAACAGCCCACATAATGTCATGAAAATCTAACTTATTATATTTAAAACGTATTATTAACAATGGACGTCGTAATTAATTTGATTTGCTTAAATAGTTTAGATTTATTAGAAGCTAGCAATAGCCTAGCGTCTTTTTATGACATTGTCGTGCTTTAGCTGTCTACTTTACTCGTAAGTATTTGTACGGAACGTCCTGGCCTCAAAGTAGCTTTAGGCTGGATTGCACTATCTTATTTTAACTTTATAACTATTTTATTTTTTTAAACTTAACTTTATAACTATTTTTTTTTAACTTTTGATAGAGACTACCATGCAACCAGTCGCAGACGCCTTCCCATAATACCCCCGGCGATATCTTTCATATCACGTACGCAGATGACTTTATTTTGATATTGCACGCGGTTGTTTATCGGCCATTGTTTTAGCCGTACGTAAGTACGTGCGTGAATGTGGCGGCGATATGTTGTAAATATTCCACTAATTCACATATCAATATTCCGTGTGTGTAAGCATTGTGAAAGCAGTAATTTGAATTGCATTAATATTGTTTTGATGATCAGTTTTTTTGAGGTTCAAGTTACATTCTGTGCTGCGTTCAAATTTTGAACCTGTTTAAGTAAAATAAAACAGAAAACGCATAGTTCAATGGTTCTAAATGCAAGAACAAGAAACATATTATAACGAAATGCAAGGAATTTACGTAAAACGTAGGTTTAGAACGTAACTACGTGTCTGAATGGTGACTTGACGGTATCGTAAGTGATGTTTGCTTATGAATATACGTTACTGTTGTAGAAGCACTGCATTGTAGCTGTTTATGTCCATAAATGCTATACTTATAGTAGCAGACAAACAGCTGCGAACAGAAACCCCGGTCGCGTGTATCACACAAATAAACCCTTAAAACTTTTAGTTCATATGCAAAGTTCTCGCGTGATGTCCCTGCGGTCTGGAAACTAGCGGATTCCCCTTTTTCTTTATTTTACTGCCACCTTGGCAACTGCTAATGTCAAGGCTGTTGAGGATCGATTAAAAAGAATCGATTACAGAAAGCAACGATGTATCGATAAGGATAATACACTTAATTAAACACTACCTCGTTATGTTTTACTCTTTATGTCTCATTAAAATAGTTTCGAAGTAATGGCGGAATACGCATAAACAATGGCAATTAAAGAAATCATGTGTTGATAATGCTTTTTAGGGTTCCGTACCCAAAGGGTAAAACGGCTGTCCGTCTGTCTGTCCGTCTGTCCATCTGTCCGTCTGTCCGTCTGTCTCCAGGCTGTATCTCATGAACCGTGATAGTTAGAAAGTTTAAATTTTCACAGATGATGTATTTCTGTTGCCGCTATCTATAACAACAAATACTAAAAACCCGAATAAAATAAATATTTAAGGGGGCTTCCATAGAGAAAAACGTGATTTTCTCGCCGTTTTTATAGATAATGGTACGAAACCCTTCGTGCGCGAGTCCGACTTGCACTTGGCCGGTTGTTTATACATAATGGAGTAAAAAATATTGCTAGAACTAGAACACCTACGTGTTTGGCAGACGTTATGAAATCGGAAGGGAAAGGTATTTTGGAGCATCATTATAGCTGAATTATAGCTTTATCTTACTACTCATGCTTAGTTTTAAACGGAAACATCTTCTTTATATTTTGGTGTAACCTTTTTTTCCCAGCAGGATCAATAGCAAAAACTAGCTGTCGACATTATTGAATACATTAAAGAAATTGCGCCCGCGGGACCAAGCGGAGTCCCATTTCCTATCGCTAACCAGGAACATGTGGACGTCCCACCGGTATTTTTTTCCCCGGTTTTTTTATTAGAATATCAATTAGGATATTTGGTTTGGTTCCGCCCGCGGGAGGCCGCATGCTTGAGATGCCGGAACGTCTTCTGCGCTGGTATGCACTCCTGGTAATTATCTTACGATTAAATGCACGGTTTATTGCTTTTGCTGACTAATTAAGACAAATATCGTGATTTATTTTGTTTATTTTGGTAAACTGTCTGAAAATTTGAATGTGTGTGGTTCTTTTTTGTTGGATACGATAGTAAGGAAGGCTATTTATTTATTATTTTAGTATTAGATACATTTTAGAGAGCCGCTTTTTTAGGTCAAATGAGATGAGATCTAAGTTGGCCGTCTGTATGTTCGTCAAGACCTTTTTCAACAGGAACGCGAGGATTCAATTTGAAATTTTGCCTATACTTAATTTATTTTGAGTGATGTATTGCGTGTGTAATTATAAAAACTTACGGAAAATCACCTAAAACAATAAATTATATCAGCATAAATTTAATTTTCTCACGGAACGAGTAAATCATTCACTCGCAATAGTGATGTGCGCGTTATCTGTCGATAGATCGCGCTCAGCGGGCGGCCGTATCGTCATCGCGACTGGCGCCTAAATTCCTCCTCGTCTGTGCATTGTTATGCAGTCTCCACTGTCAAGTGTCACAGGGATAAGTAGGGTTGGATTAATGTTATAATGATGGATTGGGTTTTGTCTAATAGCGTAGCTTACTGTAGTTTAGATAAGTATTTTTTCTTTTCTTTCATATTATCCAATTAAAATTAGTAATTACTTTCAGACATCAAAAAATGGTTTTCTCAAAAACCTATACCAGAAGGTGATATTAGAAACTTACCACAAGGATTTTTTATTGGAAGTGGTTTCGTCATCCTTGGTGACACTTTTGTTATAACAAACATATTTTTTTACTTTATACTTGTTGATAGATCATTTTAAATAATGTTTCTCAAAGTAATAAGATGCCGTAATACGTGAAGTAGTAATAATAGTACTTCAAAAAGCACTTAGATAAATCTGAAAGGAAAAACAAATAAATTCTTATAAGCGTACACAACATTGGAACTGAGACTTATCAGATTTCGTAATCAAAATTAAACAGAATGCAGAAACGACAGGTAGAGACTCCGTGAAAAGTAAATGTTAACTAAAATTCAATCTTAAGCTTTTGTTATAAGGAATATTTTCACCCATCTTTTGAGAAATGGTTTGTTTGTATAAAAAAAAATTACAACTAATGTTACGTCAGACCGTCAGAGTGGGAGCTGTCAGAATGACGTAATATGTTTATTTATGACGGGCGGTCTGTCATTGATGATGTGAGAACAGTAACAACGTGATGTTATCTTTTTTGCCGTGGCTACTAGTTTATATTTATTTTTCAAAGCTTTTGTTATTTAAGTTTTCTTTAAGCTGCAGAAAAGATGCCAGGTATTCAAGGTCGATGATAAAGGTACTCAAAATTACCAAATCAATCGAATGTTGTTTGCTTATTTAGAACATTGTGAATGAACAAATAATAATAGTATTTGTATTTTAGCAATTTATTTGAAATGTATTTATAACCCTTAGTGTTGCTATTCACACAATTTTCTTACATAAGAATGTAGCTTGGTTGTAAATAATAGTTTTTATGCTGCAACTCTCTACAAATTGGCATAACATTGAATAAAAAACATAGTTTAATAGTATAAAATTAATGAATAGCGCGACGTCTATGATAATAAGCGTTAATAAGCATTTAAATATTAAATTAAAGTGCATTCATGCAATTATCGTTAGGAAATCACCGGGCGAGAATCTTTAACATAAACACATACGTAGTCTGCCTAGTCATGTGGCGTATATTATTGCAAAAGAAACGTCTACGCGTTGCAGTAAAAACATATAATTATTCAAATCTGTATAATTCAAGATTGCTATCATATCAATCGGATGATTTTGTTGCTAATCGCGACTTCACTCGCATGGAGACCCTTTTATTGATAAAAAATATCTTTATGCTTAGTATTTTCCCGGACATTAAAATATAATCTTTAACGAAATTATATAGTTGTAAAAACTAGTGAGACAAACTTACTTTTAAACAAGATTGTGGATTAAAGAATTAACTCAGTAAGATTGCATTAATACGTAAATTGCAGTTGCTGGGTCATCGTAATAAGCCCTTTAGGATAATTCAAATAAAATACAGTTTAAACGACTCAGATTGTTGAATAAATATTCATTTAGCTAACCTGTTAAAAATAATCATCTCTGATGTTGTTTACCTCTCGTTGGATATTCAATGTTACTTACTTCTAAAGTTAGAACAAACATAACTTTTTTTAAAAGAATTAAGTCTTAATTAGTAATGGCATACACAACATGACACAATTTCAAAATCGACTCTGGTCCCAGTTAATGCCACCCAACACGCATATTTTTATTTCAAACTCTAATATTAATTCAGTGGTCAATTAATCAAAAGCATAATTATAAAATATGTTCAAATAAATCGTCATCGGGCCAACGGCCACATAGACTGAATACCGAGACACGAGGGAGCAAGGGATTCTTTTGTCCTTCTCGCACCGGCCGTAAACACGACACGGTTAATTAAAACTGTACATTAGCATAAACAAATAAAATGCCCCATTACGAATTCAATTTACAATCTTTGAAATCGGTTGAATTAGTCGCAGTAAATAATGCCGCGGATACAGTTTCGATAATAGCGTTGTGGTCCAAGGCGCAGGCCACTGGGCACTCGATCATACAAGACAATAATGATTTTAATTAAAGATTTTCTGTAAAGTCTTTTCGAAACTAAAATATTTTAATAAAAGTTTATCGTTTAATTTATTTAAATAGTATGTAAAATTACATAAGTTATTTTAAATCAAAAAGTATTTGGTTCTCTTATAACTTGAGCCGGCGCATAAAAAATGGCTACGCTACACAGTCGGCCGATCGATGCCTTCATTACAATTGGGCAGATGGGTAAATATTACGGTTTGTATGGTAATATTGATAACTTTTCCCAACATTCCGGCCAAAATTACGCTAATCGCAATTTAAAAAACTTTCCCTTTATTCGCAATCAATGCAAATCGATACGCAGTTTGTCACTTACAAACACAGACCAAAAATATACAAAGTCAAGTCCGAAATCACAATTACGTACATATTTTCAGAAAGCGGTTCTGATGCAAAAATCTTCGTGGGCTTTGACCTAATAATGTTTAAAAAAACTGTCATGTTCTGCATTATTTGTTATAACTATTTGGTTATTTATTATTTTATTAATTGGTAATTTTGGTAATGGTAAATTCTGGTAATTTCTAACTTAGTGAAATTACCGAAAACCTTTTTTAAAATTTGAATATCCCACTGCTAGACTGACGGGTGGTTGGGCTCAAATAAATACATTTAAGTATTAAAATACTGCGCATGCGCACGCTGGCAGCGCGCGCGCGGACGTCCGAGCGCGGCGGGGCGCCATTGTGCGGCTGTCCGGCGTGACGCGCCGCCACACGCGAGCCACCCGCGAACGTATCGATACTATACTATCGATACACTCTTTCGGTCGGTCGGTTTGTTTGTAATAAGGACGACCTATTCAGGAATGTTGATTCCTGTGCGTATTTAGTAAGTTAGGAATAAGTGAGTGAGGCTTGATTAAAGCAAAAAAACACATACTCAATAAAATATGATGGTCATAAGATTTTTCGAAGAATTTAGTTCACCTAAAAAAATTACGTCAAAGTTTTTTTTTCATTTTTTAATTATTGTGCCAAACTAAAGAATTAACGAAGAAATAGTAATGTGCTGTCATGCATCCAGGGTGTAATTGAATACAAACTTTAGCAGAAACTACTAAGAGTTATCCTCATTTTTTTATGGATAAGCAGAATTTTTTTTTACCATTTGCTATTATTTATCAAATGAAGAGGTGGTTTTGGAGGCAGCTCATCATCAAGAAGATTAAGCAGACGGCAATACAATCTTCAACTTCTGAGGACCTGACGGAAGGGACAAGAAAGAAAGCGAAAAAAGAGACGGTGAAAAATAAATAAGTTTATTAAAATAACTTTGAGAATGTAGACCTGCACGGAATGGTAACCGTTATCGACACTTACACCGGCTCATCACTACCGTGGCGCCTGTTAGGCCCGCGCGCTGCGGGGCTGCATTGTTCGTGCACCTAAGTGCCTCATATTCGGTTACCCGCCTATATTACACGCCTATACACAATATCGATATCACTCCCCATCGCGAATGTAAACATCCCTAGTAGGTAACCATTTTAGAATCATTTTGAACTTTGTTGTATAGTGATAAAGTAGAGTTTCGGATGATAGTCTAAGGATGAGTTATGATATAAAGTTTTCAGTGTAAAATGATATAATTTTCATTTTACTACTCCTTGAATATCCAACAGGTACAATAAATTATCGAACAAAGATCTCACGTCGCACCTTATTTGAGTCCCGTTTTGTCATACGATTGTCTCCGCTCGGCCACAATTTATAATATTTGTTTAATAGTTATGGAGAGAAAAAAGTTTTTATTTGTAAAGCAATAAAAACGAGGATTTATGCGATGTATCTTTTTGTTAAAACGTCGTAAAATTAATAAAGGTTTTTTTTGGGCCGACAAGTTTAGGACGATTATTATGACGTTTTGTTATGGACGGTTACTTGTAATTGGTGTTTTGTTATAAAACAGAAGCAATTCGCAGCGTGTTATGTCAGTATATTGTACGTTTTTTTACAATATTGCAAAACAAATTCTGTCTTCACGTAGAAAATATAAACAGTAACTAGATATATGGCAATCCAATATTAAAATATTGGAAATATTCTTTCCAAACCTATATCTGAGCACGTAACTGTATTGTAAACGATCGATATTGTTTTTTTAGGCTTACTGTAGTACTACACTAGTAGCCGCACAAAACATAGCACCAGATACACATACAGTCCTGCGTTTACGTTGCAATTTTGGATGACATCACAACATACAAGTCAGAGCTAATGAAAGCTATGACTCATATGGCTTACAAACTCAAAATAATAAAGTGGTCGAAAGTCCCAGGCGTTCACCTCTCAAATAGATCCCTATGCTATGAAGTTGAGCGATAGTAAGAGGCCATTAGTTAGACCAGTGTCTCCTAGTTACGCCTTCAAGTTTACTTCCTCACCCTAGGCGACATAAATAAAGCACGAATTTCACGACCGTCTCGTGTAGTAGTTTCAAATGATTGTGTGATAATTAATCTTACACGGGTTTTGATCATACATCGCGTTAAGTATTGAAATGTGTCAGAGAACAGAAATTACTGTTCAAATTTTGAGTACATATTTTTTTGTTAATTGTTTTCTTCAGCTCGGATGCTGGTTTCTTCAAAACCATTTACGGAGGACCAAGTAAATGATCTTCCCTATTTATTATTATGTGTTCACGTACCTCAGGGTCAATCTTCTTGTACTCCGGGTCCTCGTCGTCGACCTCGAAGTAGAGCTCCGTGGAGGTGAGCGACACGGTACCGGGCGCCACCAAGCCTGGTGCCACCAGCCGCGCCTTCGTGCTTATGTTTACTGGACCTGGGAGAAGAGAATAAGACGTGACATGAAATCCCCTGATAAATTTAGTCAGCAAATTCACTTGTATGTTTGTGTATCCTGTGTGTTGTATTGAAGTTTATTATAAGTATAATTTCACTGGACCTAGTGAACCTCCCGTTTTATAAGATCCCCTGGTGAATTTTGTCAGGAAGTTCACTGTTTGTTTGTGTATCCTGTGTGTTGTATTAAATGTAAAAATATCTAGATTCTGTTAAAAAAATGTAATTTTGCGAGTATTACAGTTCTGAGAAGCCGGGGTGAGAAGCCAGGATGGGTCGTAAGTTGTTATTGTTTAGTTCTATGATTATTAAAAAATACACAAATACACATGACAGTGTTAACACACTGTATATAATTTAAAACTTACAGAAGAGCACTTGCACTAATTATTTAACTGCTTACTTATTTTAGATCATACTCATTATAAGAGTACATAGCGCCTGGTGTTTTGTAAGCCGCAACGTTGCACAGATGAAAAATATTTCCCGTAACATTCGGGAAGGAGATTTAGTTTCTTTTATGAGATTAAGGGCTTGTTTCACAATGTACGGATAAACTTATGTAAAAGTAAAAATGTGTAGAGGATAAGAGTGCTTGAAAATTGTGTTAAAAATGTGTCAAAAATCGTGTTTATCTTTAGATAAGTAAAATACAGCTTATTCAGAATTAATGCAGAACTTATCCGTATATTGTGAAACACGCCCTTGCAGGTAGTCAAAATGGCGTTTTACGGCAATCTAAATTGCATAGCTCATCTATGCAATTTAGAGAGTCCAATAATTTAGGCCTATTTGCATAAATATATACCTACCTAAGTTGGTTTTAGAGGTGACGTTGTTAGTATCGTTCATGGCTAGTGTGTAGGTGTCGGTATAGGGTTTTATGTGAGTCGTTCATGTGTCTTGTGACATGTCTCATGTGTGTGTGTGCGCGCGCGTGTTACCGGTGAGGTCGGCGTCGATGTCCCGGTCGTCCAGTAGGAGCTCGGCGTCGTCGATGAGCTCGGCGGCGGCCGGCGTGGGCAGCTGGGCCCCTCTCGCACCCCCACCAGCTAGTAAACGTGCGTGTAACTCCTCTGTCGCCTGATAACGAACATTTACACATCTTAAATTAATATCTGATAACGAACATTTACACATGTTATCTTAATATATAAAACAAAGTAGGGTGGTTTGTTACAACACTTATAACTCGAGAACTACTAGACCGATTTTCATGGCATATAATTTGTTGGATTTGTCTCCGCCCCGAATAACAGAATAAATATTTAAAAAATTAAGAAAGCTTAAGAAAAAAAACCTGTTAGGCAGTACGAAGTTCGCCGGGTCAGCTAGGTAATATACAGGGTGGCTAGAGGAGTGACGACCAAAATTTTTTTTAAGTGCCTCGTGTTGAGAGGTGTCTGAATCACCCCTATGTATGATCTCTCTACGATTTTTCGTAGTTTTTCAGTTACGATTTTTTTTAAATGATTTTTTGCAAAATTGCTTAATGATTGAAAATATAATAATAATATAATAATCAACACTTCACGCTGTTACGCTTGGTTAAAACCCGCGTAGTAAGCGTAATTACCTACCGGTAACCCCGGTGGAGAATTTTTTCTTTAATAAGTATAAATAATAATAATAATTTCGTGCCGTGATTTCCCGCAGGAAAGATACAAATAATAATAATAAATCATTTATTTCTCACCAAATTGAACATACAATATTTATGGTACATAAAGATTATGGTGGGCTAATACCTGAACTAGGATGATTCCTGTATCTCAGGTTATCAGCCCTCCACCCCAACTAGTGTTCTTATATACTAACGAGCAACATTAGTGTACAAATATTTTAAAGTACATACATATTTGAGGGTCGTTTTAGTCGCTAGCAACTGCGCGCCAGGCCGCCGAACGATTAACAATCACAAATACTTGGTGCGAAAAGATGTATTGTATTACAACAATTTGGTGTGTGGTACAAGCACATGAGTAAAGAAACGGAACAGAGACAAAGCTACATACGAATACGCTGTGATAGGTACATCACTACAAGTGCAACGCGTGTGTGTGCGTGTCCACTGGCCGCTTGTCACGTATGAGCCGAAACCGCTTCAAACTAGATCAGCCAGTGGTCAATCTCAGGGCTTGCAGGCGTGACACGACGCTCGAATGTCGTGCGTGTTTTGTTTTTGTTATCGAGTTTTTTACCTAATACGTAGTAATATTTTTGTTTTAGTATTTAAAAAGTGTTGTAAATATGGTTGTACGGACAACAGCACGTCGACCTACCACAAAATGACAATTTTTCTCATTTGAAAATGAACTCTATCTGTCAGGCTTAAAGTTGAAAATCTATTGGAGAATTTTTGACTTTTGAGGTAGGTCGACGTGCTGTTGACTGTACATTGTACTGTGTGTGATACTACCTCCTGACAATTTTATTGCATTTGTTGAATTGCTTGAGCAAAAATTTCGCGAATATTTTGATCTTCATGTATGTACAAATTGTTAATATTGGTAATGACATATTAGCACGTTTGCAAGATTGTACATTTCATATGCCATGTGATTATTTCCCATTGGATTATTTGAAAAAACTTTATATTAGATTTAGAATTTATCATTCGATTAAAAGACAACAAATTATTAAAAACCAAAAGTAATAAAAAAATATATTTAGAGTACGTAATTTGTAAAAAAATTACCTATTGTAATAAAAACATTTGACATTGATGCTATACTGTACAGGCTTCTTAGCACCTTCACGTACCGCCAATCGACTTGGCATCGCTGCAAGGACTCCAGAACAGCCCAGGTTTCGACCGAGTCGAAGGCTTTCTCATAGTCGACAAAGGCCAGGCACAGGGGCTGGTTATACTCTTCGGACTTCTGTAAAACCTGCCGCACCATGTGAATGTGGTCTATGGTACCGTAACCTTTGCGAAACCCAGCCTGTTCCGGTGGCTGGAAAGCGTCAAATCTTGCGGAAAGATAGTTTGTGATGACCCTCGAGAACAGCTTGTAAACGTAACTCAGGATCGTGATTGGTCTATAGTTTTTCAGGAGACTTTTGTCTCCTTTTTTGTAAAACAATGCCACCACGCCCCCACTCCACGCTTCCGGAGTTGTCCCATTGGCTATGACGGAATTGAAGAGCCTCTTAAGTTTGCCAAGCACAGGTTGGCCTGCAGCTTTTAAGAGCTCAAATGTGATTCGGTTCGCCGGGAGCCTCCCCCTTACTAAGCTGTCCGAGGGCCGCCTCAATCTCATCCTCCTCCACGTCTGGGAGATCTTCAGTGAAGTGGCGGGTAAGCTTGGCTCTTGGATCGTTCGCGTCAGGCTGCGGCTGTAGGGAATGCAATGCGTACAATCGGCTGTAAAAGCTTTCGATTTCGGCCAGAATCTCCGGAACCTATGAGATGATTCTGCTATCCGAGGTTTTCAGCTTTGTCAGGTGACTTTTTTCCAGTCTTTTAGTGAAGACCTTCGACCCCCGATTCTGCTCAATCGCCTCCTCTATGAGGCGAGTATTGTAACTGCAGTGATCGCGTTTCACCAATCTCCGGATCTTTTTATGGGTGCCAGACAAAGCTTCCTCCTGCATTTCCCGTCGACGTTTTATCAGTTCCAACGTCCCGCCCCAAAGTCGGCCTCTCGGCTCGCTTGCTTTCCCTTAAAGTGCCTGTTTCCCACTTCGCGTATGACTCCAATCACACCATCATGGTCCCTGTCCACGTCCTCAGTAGTTTCCAAAGCAGCGAATCGATTTCGAAACTCCCAACTGGAATGTTTTGGAGTCTTGGCCGGCCTGGACCAGTGTCAGACGAAAAGTCGACCTAATCATGCGGCTTCTTTCCAGCTTAATATTTAGGGTGCCTCCTACCAGTCGGTCGTCGCTACTGGTGTTAAACCTATTTACCACAAAGACATCCCTAAATACATGCTTTTGATTATGAAAAGATTGGTTTCCAACTAAGATTTTGGCAATTATAATATGATTATAAATAAAGTCGAAAATTAGAGTTAGTAAGATATTGACAAATAAAACTTGATTTTAACTTTTTTCATGTTTTTTTATTATTCGAGTAATTCGAATAACATCCAAAAAATATTCGAATACCAAAAAGTTTCGAATATTTGCAAGCCCTACTTACAACACGAGGCACCTAAAAAAATATTTTTGGACGTCACTTCTCTGGTCATAATAGGGTTATAATTAATATATAATAATATAAAATCGCGTCATGGGGGGGCGGCGCGGCGGGGGGGCGGGGGGCGCGGCGGCGTGGCGGCCGGGCGCGGGGTGAGTGTGCGTGTGTGTACCTGCAGTATCGCGTCGTGGGGGGGCGGCGCGGCGGGGGGGGCGGGGGGCGCGGCGGCGTGGCGGCCGGGCGCGGGGTGAGTGTGCGTGTGTGTACCTGCAGTATCGCGTCGTGGGGGGGCGGCGCGGCGGGGGGGGCGGGGGGCGCGGCGGCGTGGCGGCCGGGCGCGGGGTGAGTGTGCGTGTGTGTACCTGCAGTATCGCGTCGTGGGGGGGCGGCGCGGCGGGGGGGGGCGGGGGGCGCGGCGGCGTGGCGGCCGGGCGCGGGGTGAGTGTGCGTGTGTGTACCTGCAGTATCGCGTCGTGGGGGGGCGGCGCGGCGGGGGGGGCGGGGGGCGCGGCGGCGTGGCGGCCGGGCGCGGGGTGAGTGTGCGTGTGTGTACCTGCAGTATCGCGTCGTGGGGGGGCGGCGCGGCGGGGGGGGCGGGGGGCGCGGCGGCGTGGCGGCCGGGCGCGGGGTGAGTGTGCGTGTGTGTACCTGCAGTATCGCGTCGTGGGGGGGCGGCGCGGCGGGGGGGGGCGGGGGGCGCGGCGGCGTGGCGGCCGGGCGCGGGGTGAGTGTGCGTGTGTGTACCTGCAGTATCGCGTCGTGGGGGGGCGGCGCGGCGGGGGGGGCAGGGGGCGCGGCGGCGTGGCGGCGCGCGTGCGCGTCGGGCACGAGTCGGCGCCGGCGTCGCGCGTCGTCCTCCCACGAGTCCAGCTTCCAGAACTGCGGGCTGCTGCTGGGTAGTGAAGTAAGGGTGAGAAAGCGGGTAGTCGAAAATGTACATAAGATAATGCCGCGTCCACACGCTTGGCATTGGCCGCAATCTCCAAATCGCTACAAACGTTTGCCTTGACATTGGGGAACGTCTTAATCGTACCATTCTAAATGTTTTTTTCTTTTCTTTGTACTGTTTGTTTTGTGTGGTGTGCAATAAAGAATATCTATCTATGTATCTAGTGTCTACCTTTTCTCGCTGTGCGTGTGCGGCGCGTGGTGCGCGTGGCGCAGCTTGTCGAGCAGGCGCGCGGCGGCGGCGGCGTCGCGTCGGCGCGCGCACGCGATGAGCCTCTCGCACGTTCGCTCCTCGTCCGCGCGCTCGGCGCACGTCGTCGCGCATAGGCACTAGGAGTGCAGACAAACAGACGAGTTATTGTACTAAACTCTTTGTTGTAGGGGTTGTCATAAATTACGCCTCGTCACAGATCAACATTTGTGAGTGGTTTAGCTAGGAGGACCGCTGAGGCGAGTGAACGCACTGATTGCCGTTAGCGCACTGTTTTATTGCAACTGACACGATCAGAGCGGGCGCAGCCGCTAATACATACATATACATAACAGTGAAACTCCCTAGTGTGACGTCATATATTTTAATTTTTTTTTATTGTTTATAGTTGAAATTTTGTGTTTCAATACTTGACATAAAATCTTAACGTCACGGTTTCGACTCGATAACGTCCCGATGACAGAATATGACCGCTAGTGCGGGGAACCGCTCATTGGGATGTTCCCATCAATCGATTCCTCGCTAACACTCGAAACCACGTTAAGCGCTATCTATGGGTTATTTAAATAACTTTCAGTAAGCATAGGTTGTTAGTCAAAGCATATCGGTGCAGCTAGCCTTTAAAGTACTAGTTGTTCGAGGTTCTACCACATTAACATAGATGGCGCTACAATACTAGTAACTGCATTGTGTGGCAGTGTATAACCCGAATCGTGTGCGAACTCTATTTCTATTGCTCCCGATTTTACGCATTTTATAATCACTCGAATTAAGTGTTGCAATTTAATTGGATTCTAGCAACTATTTTCGTTTCACGCAGAAAATATTTAAAACCTAAACTCAAAAACTTATTGATTTTCAAAAACTGGCAATGAATCGCTTCTAAGCGAGCGGAACGAAAAAAGTTTTTAATCTGTAAACCATTTTACTTGTCAATGTCATACTTCCAAACTTTCTACTAGTAGAATCGAAATACGAGTGGGTTGGACCACTCGTTGCAGAGTTCAACGCATGCAAATCTTGCCTATTTTTGAATCATGCGAATTCCAATTCGAATACATCTCGTATTCGCACAATTCAAAAATACGTCTTAAGTACTGTAATTTATTTCTTTCGACTCCTGCGTTCGCACAATAAACACCTTCAAGAAAAATCTTTTGGCGATATGGCGTCTTCCTTCTCAACTTACCGGACCGAGTAAACGGCGTTAAGGCGAAATCTATTACACTGTTCGTATAGATTTGGAAAATCGAATTGATTTCTAGCGTTGTTCAAGTTTGTACGAGTAATAGTTACAACGCATGAGCATCCCGCTAATATTTTTGCTGTAACGAATTAGCACGAAGAAACGTTACTTGTTAAAGCTTGTGTCTTAAGACTCCGTCAGTCTGAATTAAAACATAGTGGGATGAATCATCCCAAAGAAACAAAACTGCGGTAATGCAAAGTTATATTGTTGGGACGTGTATAATTGCCCGGAAGAGGGATTTGATACAGAATAAATAACTGACTTTTATTACAGAGTAAAAAAAACCGGCCAAGTGCGAGTCGGACCCGCACACGAAGGGTTCCGTACCAATATCCATAAAACAAAAAAAATTATACGTTGTTCTATGGGAGGCCCCTTAAATATTTATTGTATTATGCTTTTTACTATTTGTTATTATAGCGGCAACAGAAATACATCATCTCTAACCATCACGGTTCATGAGATACAGCCTGGTGCCAGACGGACGGACAGAGAGACAGACAGACAGACGGACAGCGGAGCCTTAGTAATAGGGTCCCGTTTTACCCTTTGGGTACGGAACCCAAAAAAACAAACATGTACCTATATCTTTCCATTCAGAAAATTTAAGTAGTGAGAGGTTCACCAGGTCACATAACTTAAATATTAGTAAGATTACCTCAAAATCTGCATGTTTGAGAACGTCATCAGCCCTCATCCTATTCAAAATGAACTCCGCCTCGTTTGCCACTCGGACGATATGATCCCTCATGGCGTGCGACAGCAGGCGACCCTCGTTGATGAGCTCGATGAAGGCCAGCCCCGCGTGCTTCTGCAGGGAGTTCTGCCACTCCTGGGAGCACAGCAACATCACCAGCTCTACCACTGATGTGCTGGATTTGAAGGTCTGCAGACCTGGGAATTGGGAGAAGAGGACTTGTTAGTTTGCGAAAATATTTGTTTCTTACACGGTACCCTTATTCCCAAAGAATAAGCAATCAGCAATAATCGCTCAGTCATCGCCGATTGATAGTTAGTGTCAAAAAGTATGGGCAGCATTGACAGTAGATTGCTTTGTCGTTGTTTTTTGCTGTTAATTTGTGATTTTCAAGGCAGAATTGGACAATTCTCGTTATCGCATTGCTTTTGCGAGATTCGGAATCAGGATACTGGTTTACAGTTGCTGGCTGCTATATAACTGAGTCAGTCACTAAGATAGGTAAGACATTCAGAAAGCAACACCAATTCTAAATACTGCTTCCTGCAGCATCATGATATCATAATACACATTGGTTAAGATAAATAAATGGTAGCTCAAGCATATTTAGAAGTGCGATAGAAAATCGTCACGTTGAACTAGCGGAAAAAAAGGCAGAAACGTAGAGATAGCATTATTTACAGCGAAAGAGCTTGATTAGGTATGTATTTTACCATGCTTACTAGGTTAATATCTTCTACTACACATAATTTACATACATATTTTTTTTTATCATTTATCCATAGAGTTAGTCATAACATCTCACCAACCATCAAGTATGACTTACAACTTCCAAAAACTATGCCAAGTCCCAAAGCGGTCTACCATGCCTAGAACCTTGTACCTTTACCCTCCATCAGCAGTTCCTGTCCATGGCTTCCCACCAAGGTTTTCGACAAGAAAGGCGCGAAGTCCAGCATGATCTCCCTGAGGAGAGGGCATACAGGCCCGAGGGCCGTCTCCAGTTTGTGCGTGAGGGACGCCTCCCGGGACACTCCGTCAGCTGTCATTGAGGCGTTCATTGCGCTTAAACCGGCTAGGGTTTCATTGTCCTGAAAGATAAGCAACATTTTATTATTACTTGTACTTTATTGCATAGACAAAAACATTAGAGATATAAAGAAAAACATAAAGAATGCTGGTATGTGGAATGAAAATCGGACTTAGTGCCAAAAGCATCCTTTACCATGGAGCAAGATAGAAATGGTGAGAAATTATGTCGACGATATTTTTATATTACCAATAAAACATACAAGTCTATGAAAAATATTTAAGACTAAGATCGCTGGCGATTTGGTTGTATCTCTCAATAGACTTTTTTACTTTTTAGTGAATGAAAAAATACATTCTGCAAATAGAAATGGTGACACCAACAACAAATTGACGCACTTTTTAACCCTTAACCAGGCACTGGTACAATAGGGACCACATTATTTTGAACCTTATTTACCTACCTACGGATGAAAACCAATTTTAATTACCAAGCCTGGTTAAGGGTTAAGCTGTCAAAGCGCGAGTCTTTAGTTATGATGTTCCTTCTTGTATAAAACGAAGACAATATGATGTATTTGTCAAGTAGCTCAGTTATAATAGAGATGACTTACAGGATGCAAATGCCTTTGCGCCGCCTGTAGATTTCGGTTCTGGTGCCTCTGTTGGATGTGGTGGTGTGACTCCGAATTCCTCATATGGATTTGTTTGTCCATGTCTGAAAGCGCAACACAATTGAACATTAGAAGAACACTCGGTCCGTAACCTTATATTTTTGTGTCATAAATGTGGCATTCAGGCTTGAACACCAGGGGGCCTAGCAAGAAAATGTATCTTTCGTTCGGACGTATAAACTTAACAAATTAAAATAACCAGTCTCATGTGTCAATTCTTTGATAAAATATAACCAACTCAACCTAGCCGTGTAAAACCCGACCGTTTTCAATTGTTCATAAATTGTCAAACCTTTGATAGAAATGAATGGATATTTTAATTTGATTGGATAATACGACCGAACGAACGAAACGCTTTCGTATTAGGCCTCCAGGGGTCCTGGATTCGATACTTCGTTCATGAGCGATTATTTCTTAATTGGTTGAGAGTGACGACACTGGCAACATTCATTGCCTAATACCCCATACCCATAATTCAAGGATGTTAGTGTCAGTTAATTTTAAAGACTTCTAGTAGATCACCTTCATGTATATTTCCCTCATGGTCTCTTGTCCTGCCAGTGATAGTAGCAGGTCCTCTTTCCCCATCCTCGTTCAGGTTTACGTCAGTCCAAGATTCATCATTGCTGACCTGCAAAGCGGACGACCTTCGTTAACTCTTGAACGTGTTTGGCAGACCTTAAACCACCTGGTTCCTGCTCTTTAACCTAATTACGGTTGATCAGCATTGGAAAAATTACTGTGTGACTGTACAAAAAGTATTAAACACTATCTCTTAATCAATGCAGCTCCAGTTCGCTTTTTAGAGCTTAGGCCGACCACACGCACTAGCGTCTTTCAAGCGTCGACGTCGTGGTAGCGTCCAATCAGCGTTAAGTAAATGTCAACACTGATTGGACGCTGCCACGACGTCGACGCTCGAAAGAGCTAGTGTAGGGGGGTCCCTTAGAAGTTTAGAGAATCAACCACATTTAAGGTGACGTGGCATAATTTTGAACTCTCGAAATGAATATAAAAAATCGGCTATTATAATTAAATAGGAATATAAAATTGCATAATTTAATACACAGTCATAACCTTAAAAATTACCAGCATATTCAAAATTGTAGCACATTAGCCTGCACACTCCTACTTCAGCTTGGCATATTTTCCCCCACGTCTGTTATTCCGGTTTTTAAAGGATAATAATTATTGACAAGCCGTAACTACATACAGGAGAATGGTAATAGGAGACCTTTGCTGAGTAAATATCCACAATATTAACCCGAAGCAATGGTAGAGTAAAATATATACCGGGACGTGTAAAAGTGCTTCATTATTTCAGCCACAGGTTGTCCACTGCTGAACATAGGCCTCCCCCAGTGACTTCCAGATAGCCGGTTGGCAGCGGCCTGCATCCAGCGGCTTCCTACAACCTTTATAAGGTGGTCTGTCCACCTCGTGGGTGGATAATGCTTTTACTGATTTTATTTAAGCTTTACTAACCGGGTGTTTGTTATCATCCATAGCGATCTCGCTGGACGTCTCTGGGTCATTGTTTGTGGTTTCCGTTGAGTTGAGGTGGAAAGAGCCCGCGTCTTCGATCGAGTCCACGCTCTGTTTGAAAACAACTATGTATGTATAGTATATGAATCGAATCACCTGTTTTTCAATATGCCCGATCAATGACGAGCTCGGAAAATTGGCGGTTACGATTTTTCAGGTAAATCAACACAACGTTTGCTAATTTTGATTTCAAAACGTTATTATTACAATATAATTTAATGTTTTTTTAAATCATCATACAAAACCAGCATAAGACACTGGCTGATAAAATGTAGCTAGTGATTTTTTAAAAATGTTTTTAAGTAAGTTAATTAAAAAATTTAGGAAGAACTCACATTTTGCATTTAATTATTCTCAATAGATATTTCAATTCTAATTTGGATATTATTCATCATTTGATTATTAAATACACATTTTTAGCTTACCTTACTAAACAAAGAAAGTAAAAGTTATGAAAATTGATAGTGTATCTAAGAGGTACATGCAAACAAAGGTGGGGTGGAAGAAGCAAGCGAAGCCACGCGGCATGCATAGTTCAACCTTTGCCGATGCCCGTTAGTTGGGTCTCATCCTCACCTTTATCCATTGAATTGGGGTGAAATGTACTAAGCTAATAGTATATAATGAGTTTGATAAAAAAATTGTCCATTCAACGTTTAGGTGTAAACTTATGTCAAAACAAAAGTCTGACGTTTAATGGACGCTATGTATGTGGCATTTTAAATTTAATTTAATCCTAAACGAACGTTGTGACTTGATTTTCTGACTATGTATCCTAAATATCATGACACTATATTAATTATTATCCCAATATAGTATCTAATTCTTTTGTGACGTTTTGCTGGAACGTCATAATGCTAAAAAGTCAGTGAAACAAGTTTCCTTTAGGATATTTACAATTTAAATTGCAACATACACAAATTTATACAAAATTTTAGATATGAGTAATGGTTTATTTTATATCCTAGCTTTATACAATAAAATACAAGTTTCTATGTATGTTAGTGGTTTTAGCGTTAGTGAAGTGTTGTGCTTCGTGCCGTACCTTGTTTTTATACTTACCTAATGTCAACCATAGTGAGCATAGCCGTAGCCTAAAGTTGTGTTTAGTACACATTAGTTAACTTTTGTTATTGTGAAAAGCTCGTGTATCAAACCGATGTGGACATAATTAAGTGTGTGTTTAGTTTTTGGAGGTAAGTTTTAGGTACTGGTGATAAATTATTAGAGACTTAAAAATGATATTTATAAAAAACCGAAAATTTAAAAATTAAATAGTTTTCGGTATTTTTTTACAAATCCTAAAATCCTGAATTCAATATAATTACAATAAAAACGTCAGATACTAATACTTTGGCTAAGAGTATCCAAAAAATTGTAAAAACCTCTAAGTATATTTGTTATCAAAATTATCTCCAAAAACTAGAATAATGTTAACAGAAAAACTCATGTGTCAATAATTACTTGTTTACAAACCAAATTGACCACAGACACCGTAATCCCAGATAATGTTTTCGACCTCGCGGTGGGCTTACAGGAGGAACAACATTAATCATTTAGTACAAGGAAATCCAAAAACTTACAACAAGATATTGCGGGAAGAGTTACTAGAACCAGGTTAGATCTGTGTTTATGTGAGATCTCTGATTTATACATTAAGATAACAGATGATTTGGTTTAAAAAAGACACGACATTTTAAAACGTCCTGTTTAAAATAAATTTTCAAGAATTATCAAAAAAATACTTAAGGTATTTTTTCACCTCAACGATCAAAATATAGTCCGCGCGCTAGATGTGCGTAGCCGCAAACATAGCACTAGAGCTGTACCACGATATTTTTTATATTCAATAGTCTAAATGACGAAAATGACACAAAAAGTAAGGAAATTTATTTTGTCGTTTGAAAACATTTAAATTATAAGTTTATTCGATTTTACAGTATTATTTATTTTATTCACAATTTTAAATAAAAATATAAACAATAGACGTACGACATACGTCAAGGACTATACAAGCGCTCCTGCCCCTCAATTCTACTCTCGCGGGCGGATTGTTATCGCGCTAATTAATTAACAAATTATTCTTATTCACACAAGAGATCTCACATAACCTCTAAACTGAAACACTGTCAAACTGTAACAGAAACCGTACAGGTCGAAAGGAGGCGCTAATAGAAAGAGACAGACTGACGGCCTCAGCAGCGCCACATACCTTGGGTCGCGGCTGCGGCTTGAGGCGCAGGCTCGACTGGTACAGTGGCTCCTCCTTCTCTGACGCGGACGTCACCGCTATCTCGATCTCTTTCGGTCTTTCAGCGCTCGGCTTCAGTTCGTCAGTCGTCGTCTCAATTTTCGCAACACCTTCTTCCTTCCCACTCGACTCCTTCATAATTTTATTGCAACAGCAAACAGAACCAATCGTAAGAAGCGTTCACATGACATCACAGTTCAGTCGGACGCACATCGATAAAAACAAACAGCAAAACAAATCGCCGAACACAAAATTGATGGGATGATACTCAATTTTGTATTTGGGGATGGGTCTAATGACATGCTCTCGATCTACGGTAATCGGCTAGAGGGCTATCTGAATCTAACTTAAGTTAATGAGTCTACGCTACTAATGAACTAATTGAAATAGATTTATAAAAAGTACTTCAGCTAAATTTGGAAAAAAACAAGAAAAACATGCCACGGAAACGTTTCATTTCATAAAATGTCGTTATCAATTTTAAAAGAATGACTAAAAAGACTATACCTAAATATGACAACGTCACTTTACGACTGCGTTGTCACTTTAAGGTACAACAAAAGTTAAAGTAGATTGAAACTAAATACCAATTAAGAGTCACACCTACTTAATTTTTTCAAGGAAATTGGCATCAACTGTTTCAGAACGAAACAAAGAAAAAATACGGAAACTTTTAGGAACTTCTATCAGTATACATGCCTTTTCATCCCTAATACAAATCTAAAATTTCATAAAAAATAGGTTTTGCACACATACCTTCATGGAGGGCGAGTCCAAATCGTTTATCGTAGAATTGTTTTCGTCGACGACTATCATGGCGTATTCCACGTCATCGCCATTATGTTCTGAATAGAAAATACGAAATAAAAACACGTTAGATTTTGAAAATAAAAAAAGGGATAGTCGCTTTCACAACATCGACGAAGCTTGCCTTAACAAAGCAGGTAGGGTTGAGGAATCCAATTTCAGTTCTATAGGGCAAGTCAATTTATTCTACTCTATTTTAGTTTTCAGAACATTTTTATTGAGATCACTTTTAATTTCCCCAATAATATTTAAAAATCTTTCATTGATATAAAAAGTGTATTGAGCACAATAAAATATTCTGAAGTTGGCAACGTAATATCTACAGAAGTACGACATTTCAATTCTTATTTTTAAATTATTATTTAACATTTTTATTCATGCATGGTCAAATGATATCACTCGCTAGTGATGACGCAACTCATAGGAAAAAAACAAAATAAATCAAAAGCGGTGCCTTAGCGGTGCGGAATGGTAACACTGTTTTATCTTAGGCCAATAAAAGGCATATTAGGCCTTTAAATGTCTCTATAGAAATGTATACTCTTATCTATATCAGTAAAGAATCTTTGCACGAATAAATTATTATACTTTCAAGACAAAACAGCGTATAAAAACATCGACCACATACAACAATGTAAGTATTCGCATCTCTAAGAATTTGTTATTTTCAAATTGTTTCTTGATTTTATTACACAGACTTCAAACACAGGAAGGATAACATAAATTACTATGAAGCGTGAAGCAAATATCGAAGCTTGTTGTAAAAATGTGGGTATTTATACTTCGTGCGTTTTAGCTGGTTTTAATAATTTCGGTATTGAATTAAGATGCGAATACTATACTTACTACATAGCATGTTTCAATAGTATTGATTTAGTTGATATAGAAACATGTTGCAGTAAGTAGGACATAAAGCTAGAAATATGCTGATTCCTAAGTGACAGATAGGCGAATTTAAAGTCAAAGTTTTAAAATTATTTTAAAATGAATTTCTATACAATTCCTATAAAAATAGAAGCTTGCTTTTCGGATATATCTTCAAGAATGAGTCAGTTAAGGTAGTACTGACAGACTTAACTAATTCAGTACGGAATATCCTAGATATAATATTTTGCACAAAACTTTGGTTTGGTTTATCTTTAACTTAGTTTTATTTGCACAACCTCCGTTAAACTAAATTTAATCGAAATCTGGTTAACAGATATTATTTTTTATGTATCATTTAATTTAAAGTTGTGATTTATAGGATCAGTTTATAATCTAGGATTAGGTTAAATGTACATTTATCCGACTTCTGCGAGCGCTTTGTTTGTTTCGTTGTCGTACACGAAAGCAAAGTTGCTATTTTTTTATGTTATTCGCAAAAATCTACACAGATAAGGTATCGGAAATCGCGACAGCTGTTGAAAGAAATCTTTCACTCGCTCGTAAAGAATGAGAGGTAGCGATGACTACCTACCGGCCATGGCGATTACAATTCCATTCTATTCCGAACTTTAATTAGAATATCCCGAACATTACTTGTGTTGGCGCTACCCGACTACTAGGAGATCAGCATTCTAGCGGCGGTCGATCGATGTTACCTGCGTGAGCGCGGTGGTAACTAGCGATGCGTGTGTGCGTGAGCGTGTTGTTGTTAATATGTTGGCTGCAGTCGAGTTTGCAGTGTGTGTGAGGGTGGCGGTGAGCGGGATGCCCACCAGGCAGGAACTGCGGGTAGACGTGGTGGGACCACTGTGGGAAGAGGGGGCGGCTGCCGGCTAAGGTTGGAAAGAGACGGAACGCGAATAGGATAGGTTAAAAAGGCAAACGGGTAAAAGAGATAGATGGTCCAAGGGAGATACAAACGAGTAGGTAAATGTGAGCAAGGCAAAAGGATAAAAAATACAAAGGATAGAGAGAGGTAAAAAATAGTTGATGGTATGCAACGAGTAACGGTAAAAAAGGGCGTGGGAAAGCGACGGTAACGCACGCAGAGAGTATTAGGGCAGCATGACCGGCAAAGATGTTGAATCGAATGATGCGTTAGTGAGGAATGACAGAAAATTATCGAAATGATGGATGTTTACGAAGAAGAAAACGAAGTGAATTTTAGCATAAACATCGAATAACCGGGTTTTACATTGGGTGACAAAGATTTTTATATGCGACAACAAAAATCGGAATATAATTTACAAAAAAACATGTAGGAGAAAAATAACATTTTTTTTTTCATATTTTTATACCAATTACAAAAATTTTACACACGAACAAACAATTCAGACACATTAAAATGTTTTTGAATAGATACAACATTAAACAATAGTTAAAAATAAAACACATATTATACGTTCATAACAAAAGTTAGTAAAGAAGGATGAGGTGAAGGATCACGTTGATAAAAGATAGGAATTGAAAGTGCAAAGTCAGATTTAACGCGAGAAGTAATCGATCGTTGGATGGTTGTTTCCGGCAAATTCCAGAATGAGAAACATCAAACGACCGAATATCGAGCATGTGTACAAACGCAGTGCCACAGTGTAGTAGAATGTTGACGATTTTACCAGTGTCCCAAACCGTGACGCGTATATCAAGCGGCGTGAAAAAAGGAGAAACAACACACTTCAGATATACAAGTCTATCAGTAACCTTCAGTGTACCGCCGCTGTCAAATATTTGGACTTAGCAATGCCATCTTTGTTTTCAAAATGACCACCGAAACATCGATTCTCAATGCCCCCAGAAATTGCAAATAAAAAGTCCAAAAACTGTTTTGAATCAAAAAATGATAAAACACTTGACTGCGACTGTACTAGATGATGATGATGGTACCTATTTGATGATCAATTTTATTTTATGGTTATTTTATACACACGTATACCAATATAAGATGGAGTAATAATGTTTTAATTCAAGTGCAATGAAGCTTAAAAAGAAGCAAAATAAAAAGTATTATTTACAGATAAATGAAATGCTAAAATCTCATACATATAGTTAGTGATAGACAGACAAATCAGTCAGTCACAGATAAATATTAAAATTGTGGAAAACTATTTAAAGTGGATGCGGTACGTAAAGTGCTATGGAACTAACTACGTTTTGTGGAATAGAGAAATAAATAAAAATATAATTTTAAGACAATATTTGGGAAAAAAATAAAAATTGCGATTTACCAGAAAAATTAAACGAACATAAAATAAATAGAAATAGAAATCGTATAAGGGGAAGGAATACACTTGTAACTCCTCCTAAACTTTATTATTCTATGTCTTAACAATACATACTAGATCACACGAGCATAAATACAAACACACCATCTATTAGTTAGTTTTTAAAAGGAATCATTCGATATTAATACTACTGCTCTTATTCACAAATATATTTTGAAATAGCTTTAGTTTTCTTATGTTATGCCATATGTTAATGATATTTTAGTTTAATTTAAAACTTGTACTCTAAATTTTGTCAAAACATATCTCGTTTCTTTAGCCATTTATAGCACCGTCCGACAAGATTGCAGACATACATTTAGAGAGACGAATAGCTTGCATTTAACCTATGACAAAATTCGAGATAGAGTTTAAAAGATGGAAGTTGAAATGTCTGAACAAACATTACTGAAATTTGTCCATTAGATTTTCTGGATCCTTGATAGATAATGATATTTTAAAACATTACAACTAATGTTTTCTGAAATTGTCTTTGAATGCTAGCTTTGTCATCTCTTAATTTTTACGTGTTTTTATTCCTTGCCTATGGAGAGAAAATAAGACATAAACCTAAAAAAAGGTTTAAAGAACATTAAATGTACTAAACTTTGTTGACCAGACAATCATTTGCTATAGTATAGTATACGCGCAAGTGGTAGTCACCTTTTGAGGTAGAAGCGGTGTGACAGGTGTCAAATCTACTTCAAACTAGCAACTTCAATCGGCCATCAATTCATATGAATCTTGTCGATAAATTTTACCGTCTCACCCCTTCCACGTCTTAGATGACATGATCTAACACAGACGCAGATAATTGGGATGTGGACAGGTCACCAATCATAAAAAATTCTAAGACATCGTTCATTAAATTGGACACCTAAATAAAGGCCCGATGTTCCGGTTCATTATCATTTATTATAAAAAAAGTTTTTCACTTGAGGCCGGTAAACAATGACGTCATAGCTTGCTATCTCCATACAAATTATAATGCAGAGGTGCGTTTTGGCAGCACATAAAAAGTATGTCAATCGATTGGTGGTGTCAACTACTCGATTAAACGACTTAAATTAAGTTAGTATTAATATTTTAGTATATCCCGCAACGTACCGTGATGCTCGTGCTGGTGGTGCGGTCGGCGCGCGCAGTCGGGCGGCGCGTGCGCAGGCGGCTCGAGGATGTCGCGGTACTTGGACACCATCAGCACGCTGATGAAGTATACTATCGCAAGGGATAGGAACTGCGCTTGTTTCGTCTCCTCCTGCGGATTGGCAGCCCGTTGAGATCGTTAGTAGGTACAAAATTGCTGTCTAATTTTTTATTAAAACGACTAAAAACCCAAGAAAAAAACAATGGTTTAACGTATCGGTGATTTTATTTGAAATGTGAAGAGTGTTTGGTATGATTTTGCATGTTCTTACTGACCATTATACCGTTACATGTATGTAACCATAATTGTGATTTGATACTACTCGTAAAGTCTAGCAATACAAGAAATATATGAAACTACATTTAGGCACAAACTTTTTTATTTTAGCTGCCACAACATCTCATACTTCTCTACATGGTTATTTCGCTTTGTTAATCAATATCGCTAATAGAATAGCGATAATATACCAAAGGATAACCAAAGGATTGTCAGAAGTTGTATTTTGGGTTGATACATTGGTTTGAAGATGAAAAAGTTATAGGAATATTTATTTAGATTCCGCTTGTTAGCTTATCACTTATCTGATAAGGTTTGAAGTAAACTTATTATGAGAAGGGATCGATTGCGGTTAAGGTACCAGGCTATCAGACAAGGAAAGAAGTTTATCTGTACGTTTTTGTAAACTACAAAGGATCCTGCAGGTTTCTGCTCTGTATATTTACAAACAATCCCTCTATCCCAATAGCTTTAAGGTGTCAAAGTTAATTAGTGAAAGTTCGGATACTGGGAGATAATAAGATAACAAGAGGTTTCCTTGGTTGGATGTCGGATAATTTTAAATTATGTTAAAAGGTACTTTTATTTACTGACAAGGGTCCTCACTGGATAAAAAAAGATTCACAACCCTTTTTTAGCTTTTAAATTGTAAAATATGTACTTACAACATCTCTATAAATCACAGCCCGAAGTCTATTTACATCCATATCTTGAAGTAGCCGTTCTGGATCCTTCACAGGACTCGAAGCGTCGGCGAGGCTTGCCACCACACTCTATGCCGCACAAACAAATATAATATTTTATAATCTCATTAACCCAATAGGTGTCCAATTAAAAACAATGCTCTAGTTTCGTAAGTGTGCCAAGAAATACCAGGCTATCATAAAGTGCACGGTGTGCTGGGCATCTGTGCGCAAAGGAAAGGGATCTTTACCTGAAGTTTTTATAAAATCTTAACAAAAAATACCCCTAAGACATTTTGGATGGTGAGACAAGGACGTAATACAGTGCAGTGTTAAGTATTAAAAAGAGGATGTCATTCTATTTATAGCAAACATTCTTATTTTTGTATAGAATTAAAATAAGAATCAAAATTGCAACGATGTTTATTGTGTGCGCCAATGTTTAGTAACTGTGAATAACGGGGTGTAAGGAATAACGTAAATGAAGAAACTGTAACAAATAACTAGGAAACTATGAGAAGATAAAGGCCTAGAGGCTAGGGCTATCTATGGATATTATTTTTAATAAAAATAGAAAGAAGTTAGGTACAACAAAACTTTAATACAGTCAAGTAAGGATATACTAAAACTAGTCGCATGAGGTACTTTGGTCAATTAATATATATAAGCAATATTCCTGGTAAAATAAACGTGCAAAGAAGAATATTGTGTCTTGTAACAATTTTAATACTAAATAATTACGTAAATTAATAAGAGATACATACATAAATCTCTAAATGGATTTTATTTTGATCATGCAAATATGATATTTTCCTGTTATCTATTTACACACTTTTAGTAAAATATTGTGTATCGCAGTAAAAATCTAAAAATAATGTAAAACGTTCACATTTAAGTAATGTGCCTATACTTCTTTAGATATTATACTAGGAATTCAAATAAAGAATAACCCATCAATATAGTGCAAGAACTTTTTGGTAATTGATTCAATAATTCAATATTTAGTACCGTCAGATCCTGCTTAGTCATATCACAAAAAAATGTTCAAAAGTGAAAATGAAACAATTAGTGTGAATCCTTGTATTAGGATATCATAAAAATTAAAGGATACCATCAGTGCCATGGCGATTCGAAGTCGTAGCATTAACAATTTGCTCTTAAGACCAGTGAGAACAAAAGAGAGAGCATCGTTCCCGTTATTGGTTACAAATTTCAAAATGTCTGCCATTGTGACAAATGACCTTGTCTATAAAATCATAGGCAAAAAACCGATAGGAATATTTAAAAGTAGACCTTACAGGTTTGTCATTAGGTGTGTTTTACCTTGGGGTCGGGCGAGTCCGTTGGGCGGGCGGCTCGGGCGGCGGCATACCGCTGGCGCTCCTTGCACTCGAGACAATTGCGCACCGCGCACGTGCATACCTACGCACACACGCACGCTAGCTAGCCTAGAGCTACACACACTACTCCACAACGAACACCGAACTCCTTGAAATTCCTTTTTTTTTCAAGGGCCAACCTCTTTTGTAAATGTTACCTTCTATCGACTTGTTGTCTCCTGGTACCCAAATCGATAAGACCAAAGGGGTTGAATGATTTTGACACAAAAAAGGAGTTCAGTATTCATCAGTGGACTATTTAATAATAAAGAAGTAGTTACTATCTATATTATAGTAGAAGAAGTAACACGAAACAAATGTATCTACAGTAAATTGCTATATTTTAGTTCACTATCTCTGTAAACTATATCTGAGCTAGGATAGATAGAAAATAACCAGTAAAATTTATACCTCTAAGCATCCAACCAAATAATGATCAAAAATATTTAAATTAATGAAGTCGCCTCTGTACCTCTTGTTTATTTATAGAACAATCTAAATTAAAATGAAATAACGATCAAATCCAACAAAGAGGAAACACCTACAAGGATTAATAGAGATAGGATATAAGTAACCTAGGTTTGGGGATATTGTGGTGGTTATCATTATCGAAATTTAGTAAATAAATAAAGAGTACATTTTTCTACTTACTTAAAAACTTTAAAATTGAAACAATGGCAGTAAGTTGAAATGAATATACTCCCAATTTGGACTAAACATTCGACGGAATAGACCGTCAGATTAACAACAACATAAAAGCCAGCTATAAAAATACATCTTTAATTTGTCACATACTGCAAAGTACCGACATCATAATGCTTGAGACTCTACCAAACAATAGTGCAACAAAAACAACCCGCCACAATATCTCCATCCACCTCTCCCCCCCTAATCAACCCTCAGCTCACCAATCGCAGACACTGCCTCAAGATCCCCCCACTGGACATGTTCTTCTCAGCTTCGAGCTCGGCGAAGTTGAGCGCGCTAGCGAAGATCAGAACGTCTGCCATGCTGACCAACCGCTGCAGAAACGTCACAGCCACCTCCACTGGCATGCCTTGTGTGGGCTCGATTACATCGAGTTCATTCTGTGGTGTGCGTAAAGTTACGTATCACATAACGCTAACTTATGCAAACGACACTGTTATGTTACTTTTTCTTCAAGGTCGCTAATTTAATATAATATGGTTATTTGAAAATTACTTGAATAAATAATAAATAAAAAGAGGTCTGTTGCATCAATACCTATGTTGTGTACATTGTTATACTTGAATGAAAATTACAAAAACTTGTAATTTGTAATCATATTATATCATCCACGTAAGTTAAATCACGATAAATGATTAAGTTTATCAAATAAACGACGTTATTGAGTGGATTTTTTTATTCACACATAGAGTACATCCATTAACTCTAATTCACCATTATTATTTCTAAAGCGAGGCTCTTTGGGGATATTAAAAACCTAACAAAACATAAAAATACTATGTGAATATTATTGTTTCCAATAAACGCTAGCAAAGCTTGGCTTTTCCGGAGTCCCAGATTTAAGTTATAAATTTGACTAAGGGCTGATTTTTCAATAGCATATCTTCTAACTAACGATTATGTTTGACATGTTGACTGTTTTCTTATAGAAAATGTGTCAAAACGACAATTTTATTCGTTAGATAAACTGGAGTTTCAAAAACCCTGTCCCTGAAGGCCGATTTTTTAATAGCCAGATCTTCTGACGATTTAGTTTGACACGTTGACTGTTTTCGTATAGAAAACGTCAATTTTATTCGTTGGATAAAAGTTAACTGGAGTTTCAAAACCGGCCTAAGGGCCGGTTTTTAAAACTCCTAAACTCCGGTTTACTAATTAGTTTATTTGTTATGACAAATAAACTAATTACTGAACGCAGATTAAGTAGAGCAGAAGTACCAGGCAACCATAAACTACAAACACTTACATTGGGCGAGGTGGCCGATGCTAGCAGCGGCAACAGACCGCCGCACGCGATGATCAGATTATCAGCCAGTTGACTGATCAGATGCACCGTGTTCACTACGAAGATTGCGTTCTCGCTGCTGTTGACGAAGTCTATAACAGACTTGGTCGAGTGGCTTCGCCACACCTGGAAAGTTATCGAATAAAATGCTCTTATTTTTTTCAGAAATCCATTATTTATAACAATTGTATTACGTGATTAATATATGGTGTCTGCAAGTTTTGATTATTCGATTTCACTAACTCATTATAGGTATTTTAAAAGTTTGTATGTTTATCTGAAATAAGTCATAGTTGAAAGAGTTAACACATATCATTTAACCGTTTATATTTGATCTGCTAAATCTAAAATAAAAAATAGGGTTACTAAATTAAAATCGCTCAGACCTCAAACAAGACAGATTTTTTACTTTCCTTAAAATGAGAAAAGTATTATTACTAAAGGAGAATAAACTAGCGTCACAAAAGTTGAGCGCTGGGCGAAAGTCGCGCAGAAGGCCATTACGATTACGTGATTGGCTAGTCGTGTGATGCGCCTGCACCGCCGGCTGGGATTGGTTGTTAGCTACGCGCACACGCGTCTCTGATACAATGATCATCTCGTAAGATGCGCAAAGCGATCCCCACTCTTGCAAGGCTCGAGCAGGCCCCAGCGCTCAACATCGATGACAGCAGCAAAATGCAGTTTAATAGAAAGAAACAACATAAAAAGGGTAGAAACCGCTCAGCAGCTTAAGTTTATCAAATTCAAAGTAACAAGCAAACATGAAATAAAAAAGCACTTTAAATGCGTTCCCAACCTGTATATCAGTCTCCAGCGAGAACAGCACGTCGGACAGCAGCCGCTGGTGTATGTACGACCAGCGGAACTCGGGGATGCGGAAGGGCGGCCGCGTGGGCCCCGGGGAGAACATCGCGCGCGAGCATTTCGACGGCCTCTTCGATTCTGGAAGCAGGATAAATGATTCTTGACTTGGCAAATACCTTTACTATAGCTATTAGAAGCGATAGTGCTTACTCTGGTAGGTAACCTATACAACCTGTAATCTATAAAAAGTGATGACTGAAGTCAAAGTCAATTATTCAGTTTATAGGCCCTCTACTGGGCACACAATATACACATTTCAAAAGTCACAAAGCAGTCGAAATGACTGGGTGATTTGGATCTTAGTGGCATTTATCACAGTCACGATGTCAAAGAAGTCGCATGATCATAAATACGTTAAGAATTAACGTTTCATCATCATCATAATTTCAGCCACTGCTGAAAATAGACCTCTTCCAGTTGAAAGCGGTTGAAAGCGGCCTGTATCCAGCGGGTTCCTGCAACCTTACCAGGTTTAACGTAACAAGAAATAATTTTATATTGCTAGGGTATCTATTGCAGTGACATATGCACCACTTGATAGCATCTGACATTATCCACGAATCCATACTAGACCCATGACGGGGCCTGAACCATGACGTAGTTGCAGTAAGGTTTGTCATCCGCTTTAGAACTAGTCAAACTTACCGAAATGATTTGAGTCTACTTGAGTGCTCGTAGAAGCGCTTCGTGGCCTCTTTGGTGATGTGGACGTGTTGGTGCCCTGCGAGGCAACACCCTCACTCCTACTGCTGTCCTGCTTCATCTCACCGTCTCCAGGTAGACTGACTCGTCTCTTGTCTCTCTCTCCTTCACGACTTCGTTCCTCCTCATTTTCTTGCTCCTTTTTATTCGCAAGTGAAATATTCTCACTGATTGTCGATATTGGCGGTATCTCCGGTGTCTTTGGTTCATCCTCTTCAGGCATCTCTACTCTTTGGCTTTCGTTTTTCGCGTTTTCCTCAGAAACTTCGTCCACCACTTCAATTTCTGTTGTCTTTTCTTCTTCTTTTCTAGAATTGACTAAAAACTCCCCATCGAGAGGTAAAACGTTACCCTCGTGAGGATGGTCAGACGGTAGCACCCTTTGAGGGCTATTATCGTCTGTCGTATTATTTACATTTTCTTCCTCAGTTTTGTCATCTTCTCTTGAAATTACACTATTAATTATATCGTTAATGAGTTCATTGGCTATAACTTCTGCAGTTCTCTTTTCGTCAATGATCTCTTCGATCTCTTGATCGAAATCTTCGCGACCGTTTGGCGTGTTGCCTTCAGAGTGAAGGCCTCCCGAAATCGCTCCTGAATCGGCGTCATCGTCCGTTTTTAATCTCACTGTTTCCAACGCAATCGTTAGAACGTCATTTACAATGTTTATCGCGACGTGTTTCGGATCATCGCTGTCCTCGTCTGGAATGTGAAAGTCAGTCTTATCTTGCGTTTTCTTAGGGCTCGTCGCTTCGCTCGGTGTCAAATACAACTCCGACGGATCCGAGAGCTCCGATTCTCTCTCTGTCACTACGTTCAGCTCGGCAACCCTCTCAGGGCTCGCAGTTTCACTCGCCGACAAACTCGAAGGTATTCCTTCGCTCTTATCCGTATTATCGTCTTTCGAGATCCCGTCGCCGACGTCCCTAACTGGAATGTAATCTAGGCTCCCTTGCCGCGTCAAAGGTTTATCCGTCTTCTCCGAATTCTCAATAGTTCCGATCCCGGATTCGGAACTCTCCAAGTATTTATTTTCATTTATAATAGAATCGACTAATTCGTTATCCGCATTGAGCAATTTGTGTTCCGGTTCCTCGTCTATTGCGTGTTCCACCTCACTATCTGTACATTTAAGTCTATCACAACCATCGGGGGGCACTTCGGTACGCTTAGGGCTATGCACTTTACACACTTCACTATACACGACCTGTGTAGTCCGATCGTCACTTTTGCAGCTGCAGGATTCGACTTCTCGGAGGGAGAGTCCTTTGCCGATTTCCGTCTGCGCGGCGTGGTGGAGTACGTTCTGTTGGGGCGGCGTGGTGGGGGAAGTGTGGGAGGTGGGGGAGGGCGGGGAGGGCGGGGAGGGGAGGGCATCGCGCCGCTCCCAGCCCGAGATGGTGGAGATGGGTCGCGTCTGGCGCTCGGCCGGGTCCGTGATGTTGTCCGCGCGCCGCTGCTCGTAGTGCTCGTACATTTGCGCGAACTGCAGCTTGAATTCTTCGTACGAAACCTGCAATTTAAGAAAAATTAACTACTATAATTGAATTTGTAGTTGAAACTTAGTATTTTGACAAATGCATTTGCACTTTCTGTATATCACATTGGTCAAGATGAAATTTTAATCGATTGCTATTGATTTCTTACTTTAATAATTAACTTAACCATTTATACAGCGAAATGTTTGTAATGGCACACAAACCGTACTAAATGACAGAGAATATTGTCAAATATAAAATTAGGTTTAAAAACATACAACAATCTAAATAAATCTATCTAATCTAGTTTCATATCCTTCTTTTTCTGTCTTTTCAATGCGAAAACTTAGGTGAAACCAGGGGGGTAACCAGGCAGGTTATGCCTATCGTAACGTAATATCTCGAAGAGTATGGTGTTCCGTGCTTTAATATTTGCGAAGTCATCAAACATACTTCAAAGTTCATCTATCACTCCAAAAGAAGCCATCTTTGTCGACTATCCTGCCCTATCGCTATGAGCACTATCCATTGCCGCGACAGTTAAAACTCACTTTCGAGTGCACGATGGCCAGCGTGTCGACCCACACGCGCCAGCCGCCGTACTCGTATTTGTGTTCCTTGCTCCAACATTTGCGAATTCATCAAACATACATTAAACTTCGTCCATCACTACAAAAGAGCCTTTCTTTCTGGACTATCCTGCCCTATCACCGTAAGCACTATCGATTGCCGCGTCAGTTAGAACTTACTTTCGAGTGCACGATGGCCAGCGTGTCGACCCACACGCGCCAGCCGCCGTACTCGTGTTTGATGGCGTGGTGCAGCAGCATACGGAACAGCGAGTACACCATATCGGAGATCTTTTGCTCTTCCGCGTTCTTTGGGTGGATGTACGCCATCGCTATTAGCCATTCCTGGGTGACAAAGATAAAAAATTATAAGGACATCCTAACAACACATAAGTAACAGAATAGAAAAAGTACACGGTCGATAACAACTTAACAAAAACATGAGACATGTTTGAAAAAAAAACAGTAGGTAATGGCCGAATAGTGCCACTATGCGCGGAAATAGATCATTTATGCAAGAGTGCTGACAGCCCAACACAACTAATTAAATGCTTAATAGTTTTGCCTATGGCAATTGAATTGTGGGAATAAAGATCTTGAATTGGTCTAAAGGTATGCAAAGCAGAACAATTCCACAGCTGGCCAGGAGGCTGTTACCCGGTAGTTAGGTGCCAGATAAATCCACTGCACACTTTGGCGACGGACGAAGCATTCGAAGACAGTTTTTGACGGGTCCCTTTAAAACGGTCTTTCGAGCATCGACGTCGTGGCAGTGTCCGCTCAGCGTTAAGTAAATGCCGCTGCGCATGCGTTGCGTCAACTCTTTACGCTATAGTCTCACCTGCCACACCGACATCTGCAGCACCGTCCGTCGGTTCTCGCGGTTGTTGCTGCACAGCAGCGTCATGTCCGACAGGAACAGCTTCTTCACCTCCAGCAGCGGCTCCGTCTGCTTCGACTGCCTGATCAGCGTGGCCACCACTTTTAGGATCACTGGAAAGACGAATATTTGTTTAATAATCATCTAGTTTGGAAAAAAAAGTCGAATTCTTAGTTAAAACTTTTAAAAAAAACTGCGCTTGTTTGATATTTTGGGAGCTCAAACACTCTGTAATGACATAAAATTTAAGAATTGTAACATTACCACAAACTTATACCACAGTTTTATGATTTTGGTATTCGTGTTGCAATGAAACATCTTGTTACCCATCCAATTCTTATGCCAAAATATGAGCATTCGTGAGCAAAGTAACTAGTTTGTAAGGTAAATTGACCTGACCCATTGGGACGTGCATTAGTGTTCGGAAGAAGGCCTTTACAAGGTGTGACCCTATTAACGCACAAGGGCTGATCCTGGTGCTCAAAGACAACGACGTAACTCTTTATTGTAGGTACTTTTTTGAATTATTAAGCCTATGAGTGCTTACTGTATATACAGCGAAGCGGTGGTAGGGTTAAGTTATATTTTGGGACGTGTATAAGTACCCGGAGGAGGGCCTACGATGCTCAGCAGTGGACGTCCTATGAATGAAATGATGATGATATTGATGATAATTGAATTCTCAATCCTTTGAGTCTCTACTGTTTAATATAGGTACGTAGGAACCCTATGTTCAGCAGTGGAAGTCCTATAGCTGAAATGATGATGTTGATGACACTTACTTGGATTCTCGAGCCTGAAGTGCGGCTGCGGCTCCGGATGGCTGGTGTACAGTATCTGCTGGCCCACGTGCTCCGTCAGCAGCTCGTACAGCGCGTTGTACACCGGCAGCGCCAGCCCCTCGCCGCACGCGCCGAGCCGCGTCGCCAGCAATGTGTACAGGTTGTGGGGTGACATCACGTCGTATTTGCGTCTGGGGATGGAGAAAGAGGGGGGTAACACTATAAATACAGAAATATAATATTGGAAACGAACAAACAGATTTTAATAAGAAATTTTATGCATAATCAAAACAGGCTTGTCTAAAATTATAATTTATGAGTTTTCATTGTTCCTTACCAATGCCTCAAAGGCTTTAGAATTAAACATTGAATAAATTATAGTCAAAAGATTATACTTTAAACATTCTATATTAGATTTGAGTTCAACAATTTGGTAATATTGTTGGACAGAAAAGTGTTTTTTTTAAATTTCGTAATATATCATTTGACGATAGATTAAAGGCTCAGCTGCAAATTAATGACATCGCAGAATGCCAGAATGCATCACAGTGTAACATTCACGATGTCCTTTTTGTTAAATCGTTCGTTAGAAAAATACAAAATAAACACTCGTTTTGACTAGTTTTATATAATTAAAGTTACAAAGGTTGTTCAAATCACTGGTTTCATTTTTAAATTAATGAATATAATAAAAACCTTCGCCCTGTAGAGGGTCGATTCGGTCGTATATTTACTTCAATCGCAGAAAAGGTTGTTCTTTGATATCAATACTGGGAAAGATTCTATCTGAGATCGAAACCTTTTTACAGACCCAGACACATTTATATCTAACTCGACTTTACGAAATCTAAAGGATTTCTAAATCAAAGACCAACGAAGTCTGTATTTTTAAGTCTAGCTTTCAAGAAGATAAAACGATCCCCAGACCAGTAAAGACATTTCATTACGCATAAAATTTATTCGTGTAGAAAGTCGTCAAATTTCGCACAAAGGACAGACTACATTGAGGATATAATCAAAGAGGGTACAGAGGACACCAAAAGATGGCCGATATTTTTGTTCTTATCTATTGAGAATAGGGGTCAGAATCGGTTGGCAACTTGTGCGGTTGATTGTAATACGCCTATGGCTCAACGGTCAAAAAGATCACGCACAACAAAATGTGGTATTTTCGACAGTATCTTAACTTTCAATATTTTTACTGATTCATCTGTTTGTTAACAATAAATTTATAATCTGTTTACTTATTTCGAGTCATTTATTATTTTAGGAACTGAGATATAATAGGTTTCATAGAACGAAACGTGTGAAATAAAACTTTCGCGCAAGTCGATTATATAACCCACACAACAAGTAAGACTCGCTACGCTTGATCCCTGTTCTGTGATATAACCTATTATAGAAGCAGACAGGGACGTAGTTGATATTTCTCTTCTCCCTTCTAGATTTTGTAGTTTATAAACCTACTTATTTATAAATAATATGCCACTTTTCATTCCAATCGACTGGTCAAAATGTACTCACCGTCAAGTATAATCAGGCAATGCTTTGCATAATTTTAAGGTGTAGGCCTGAACTACTTGACTAAGTTATTGCAAACATAATTTACAGAAACAAAAGTATAGAATACTCACTTGTGTGTACTTCTGCTAAGGAAAAATCCGAGAAGTTTCAACGCTTGCAATCTGATGAGTTGGCTCTCGGACGACAGAAGTTTGAAGATCGTCCTCACTCCACCCTGGAAACAACGTGAAAATAAGTAGACAGTCCTTCAAAATGAACAATAATGTTAACTTTGAAGGACTGAATTGAGGGTAGATTGCAAATCTGTCATATTTTACTTACTTTTGCGTCAAAGGCTGGCACCATTGAACTAGGATGTTCTGACATAAGTGAAATCAGCATTTGCAAGACATCGTGTAAGTTTTCGTCCTGAAATCAAATAAAATCATTTTAATATTTAAGCTAAAAACTATAACCACAGTTTCATGTCTCTTACATATTTATCGTCAAGGTTTTACCTACTTTACATTAAAGAGTCAAATAAAAACCTACCGTGGATTTTATTTAATCGATAATCTAATCAAAGTAACCAATCAAATACACCAGGGATGCATACCTCATGCATAGTAGTCAGGTAGTTGAGTATCGACTGCAGTTCGTCCTCTTTCACGCCGTTGCCGATCATAATAAGTTGCTTTAGAAAGAGAAGGATGTATGCGCGGATGGTCAGGATATCCTTGTGGGCGGGGCGAGGGCCATCTGAAAAGAAACATTTCTTTTAACCCATCGTCTCCTGGTACGTGTGTGCAACAGACCGTGAAATGTCTTTGTTATTTGACGTTACTTATAAATTAGTTCATCGATGTGATAAATAAATACATAATGTTATGTAATGTAGGCAAATTTGAGTTTGTGTTGTGTACTTATTTTTCTTTCTGTATCAATAGAAATAAAGACAGAGACGAAGTCATAAGTAAGAAAAAGAACAACCCATACATAATCGTTAGAGGCTTGGATATTTTTCAAGATAGCTCTAAACTATTCCTTATCAATTTAAGTTTTGATAAATAAACAAGCGATCGGCACGCATATACCATACAATGTTAATAGCATTTAAATGTAAAGCAACTTTTAATCAAGTGTCTTTGTCCGCAATCCGAGTGTGCGGTATCTGATCTCCCTTAATGGCTCGCAGAAGCAGTCGTTAACGAGATAATAGCCGGCGTATCATAAACTTTGCTTCTGACAGAGACAAATCAGGGGAGTAAATATGGACGCCGTTTATACCGATTAAATATCTTTGCGTAGAATCGCAGTATAATTACAGAGAGTCGGAAAATCCATGCAAACATTTTCTCAAAGAAGAATTGATTTACAGATAGCTATTGATAGAGGTAATTTATAAAATTATTGTTTTGCAGATATCTTTGCTTATGAGAGTACAATATTGATGTTTTGCGTTTATTTAAAGGATCGATGACTGCAGGTCAAAGCCGTTACATCCAAAGATTTATTTATAATTTGAAGAATAACAATCGAGAGATTAGCAATAGTACTAAAAATGAACTTACCCAATCCTTTAGGAGTGATGCCACTCTTCGACCGTGGGTTCACAACCCAGTAGTAGAACTTCAGCGTGTGCACAGTTTGGAGCACCGTGCTGACCCTCCTCACACTGCCGTATATGTGTGCGTCAGCCAGGAAGTCTGTCGCCAGGTAGCAGTACAGCCTGGCCTGCACCGCGGCCGGAGTGTGGATCCACAGCGCGGGGTTGAAGAGTATGTGGTCCAGCAGCTGCCACGTCAAAAAGGATTGGCAGAAAGACTGAGGTTAGCGTAGACTTTTTACTGCTCGATGGTTGGTAGCGTGTGCTCACTTGCTTGTGTACTGTTTATGAGTGCCTAGTAGCTACAAGATAGTATTTGAAAGAAGAAACTGATAAAAAATCACTTAAAGTTAAGGGAATACTGAAATATTTCTAAAATAAAGGGCTTGTAGTAGTTGTATTAAAATCAGTTGTTAAATTCGTAGCCATCTTAATACTATTTCATTTTATTATTCAAATTGTATGGCTCTAAAACCCGATTTGTTGGTTAAGCACAAAAGCCCAGGGTGCTAGTAAGCAGTGATTGTTGAACTAATTAATATCTAACATAGTTTTATGCCAATATCTGTGAGTGATGTGAATCTAATACCCGTGGCGTGGCTTAAATTACCCCTTTTATATTTTTATTTACAATAATAATATATGATCTGAAGTGTCAATAAAAGAAACTAAAAAGCATTAAAAAAGTTATGAAGTAACTTTAAGTAATGAATGATATTTAGTTTATTTTATTTTTTTCACGTATTGCATTGTTACCGTTATACCTACTTACACAAATAAATTGCCATCAATAAAGATATACAAAACTGAGTGATTCAATCAAGTGGAGAGTGTTAGGAGTGGGGCTAAGATTGAAATAAGTAATTAAAAGCATTCGATCCAGAAAGTTTTACTTCTTGAAGCAGACTCTTTTTTAAAAGCTTAGAAACTTTTATAGTAACATTTTCTGAATTGAACGCGATTGCGAGAACATGAACTCACCGACTTTTAAAATATAAATGTTGCAAGTGCAATTAAAGACAATAACTTGATTCCGAAGTCGGTTGAGTTAATATCTCGTTGAGTGCAGAAGGTCGAAAGGGGCGTTTGAGAAGCAAGGAGCATGCGCTAGCAACCATCGAAATAAAACTTAAACTAAACTTCACAATAGTCATTTTGACGTGCAGTCTCTACTCAGTTCCTTCCCGATTCCTGTTAATTGAAAACTAGAAGCAAGACTTCTCAACCAAACTGCAAAAGCTATCCAAGTTGCAGTTAGGGATTCCGATAAATTAATTGAAAACGAACGAGTTCGGTCGGGAAAGAACTGGCAGAAAACACAAATAGGTGTAAAAAATCAGTGAGAAATAATTAAATCTCGGTTGGGAATTACAAAATACAAATAATTAACGGTCCCGCCATTAACAAACATTACGATAGAGATTTCAACGATAGCCTAACTAACTATTAACTTCAATATATTTTTTTTAATGTCAGAAAAAATATTTATAGACAAATTTATGTTTATAGAAATAGTATAGTTTCTAAAGCTAAGAACCTGGTTACAATAATTTCGGTCAAGAAATAATGCACATCGATCTTTAGAAACCTATTTGGTTCTTCGGTTTTTGGCGGCTCTGTCTTGTTTTATGTTAATCATTGGTTAGCTTTGGTTTGTAGAGCTGTCTCCGTCACTCGTACTGTAATTATTGGCGTCAGACAGTGACGATTATTAACTAACATTAAAGACAGTTCGATTTATTTTTATTATTCCTTGACGTTCTTTTTTACATTTAGTAGCTTATGCTTCGGCAATATAAAACAATTACTCCCAACATAAAATTTGTTAACAGTATCGTAAAGTTGCATTAAGGGACTCGTAAAGAATTTTACACATAATAATAGGAGTGGAGTCGTTTTCACCGTCTTCTGAGTCCAATGTGCCTATAAAGTGAAACGTAAAACTTGGCGTGTAAAATTTTAACCGCCAATTATATCTCCCTTGGCGTAAATATACCCAAGTGTACCGAAGAAGCAGGAGCCTACCCACACTCAATAGTTTTGGCATCAGCTAACGGTGGGTGACATAATCCACGCTTTAACAATCTTCATTTATTCCCGTGTTGATATTATAATCTCATTTCTTTACTTTTAAAACGATTGTAGAGCAAATTACCATTTACCAGTACTTAATATTCCTCATCATCTTCATCATAGACGGATAGCCTCAGGTCATTGCTTCTTAGAGGCTTGTACCAATGCATTAATTAATGCAAGGATTCTAGTGGCGCTTGCAAACTTTTAGCTCTTGAAATCGTTATTTGGTGGTATTTAATGCTAACGTGTAGCATTAAATACCACCGTATGTTCAACTGTTTTCTATTTTCTAGAAGTGTGCAATAATAAGTTATTATTCTTTAACATTAAAATACTTAACCGATGTCAAAACTATGGAACGTGCGAGGAATTATTCCAAATGATGCGAGCAAATGAATTAGTGTAAATTGTTTCCCATTCCCTGCGTAATTAAAC
Source organism: Anania fuscalis (assembly GCA_950371115.1). NCBI lineage: Eukaryota > Metazoa > Arthropoda > Insecta > Lepidoptera > Crambidae > Anania > Anania fuscalis. Next base: position 895,463 of record OX493344.1, on the reverse strand, counting down.
GCAACAGTGCAAACTATGTATTATCAGTGTTTGTTGCGTAAATTGATTTATTTGCAAGCTGTCAAAGCGGTGTTACGAAATAGACCGTAATTTGTGTGCAAATAGATGCAATTTTCAACGGACCACAATCCTGTTTAGGTTGTGAGCTGGTGGAAACGAGCAGTCTGAACAAACGTTATATGTTTTCGCGTTCTAGCTATAAATTTTTCACGAAAGTAATTGTCTTTTTTCCCCGCGCATTTTAAACGACCAGATATTATGGAAATGCTTTGTACTCGCGCGATTGTGTTTAAACATGAAATATAAAATTTATCATAACGCGTAAAGGCCAGTTTTATTTATGCAAGATCTATTTATTCTGCTCCACCAAATTGGGATAGCGAAAAATGTACTCTTATAATATTTTTCAATTGTGCTGGTCTGGGTTTACTTAATAGATGATTGATTCTTTTTCATTTTGTTGAATGCAAAATATTCTTACCATAATTGTTACAACTTTACTTTTTATTTATCCTACCGATTTCTGACATTGTGTAATTTTTGGTTACGAAGTAAACATGTATGACATTCTTGTTGCAAAATTAGACTAGACTATCTTTGCTTGTGTGTGTGTGTTTTTTTGTCATGTGTTGCTAATATACCTGTTTCAACAGCAGGTCAGAATTAGGAGAACAGCACGTCACAAGATGTTTCGTTAGGTGGAGGAAGGAGGCCAGGGTGTCTGGCGTGAGATGGTCACGGCTGCAGCGCTGCAGCATGTGCGAGATTACCAGGAACCCACGGCACTGCAGCATGTGTTGCTGCACTGTGCTGCATGATTCCACCAGGGAACACACGAAGCCAAGGAGTTTCGAGCTGCAGAAAAATTAGAGAACATAATATTAGGGATAAAAATCCGCAACCTATCTATAAGCAGAAGCAGATATTAAAACTCAGCACTCAGAAAAATCGTATCTTATAATAATCCCTAGACACTTATTATTTCTATTCAGTTTCAACTTTGTTCACAATTGAATCGTTTCTTTCTTACCAACACACGATAAAGCTCCTTTATAGAAGTGCAAAAATGAAAAAGTTTCTTTAAACGGAATTTATTTGTTGCGAAAACTTCCCCCGAGTTGTTTACTTTAACAATATTTGTTCGACATCTGCATGAGCGAATATAAAACGCAGTTATGGTAAAGTATATTTTCTTTTGAACGGAAATTTTATTTGTCATAAACAGATGGGTTTAGCTTAATCTTTCAGTAAACTTCACATATCTGTTCTTTTGATGTTTTGCACCAACATGGTCATGTTTTTAAAATTTCAGACTCACGCTAGTTAAAAAGCGTCTAAAGTTAATGATGTGTGTCATTTGATAAAACCAATTTACAGTTTTATGCTGGCTCTTCATGTTTTTCTTTTACAAAATATAGGCGTTCAAATGCGAAAGTTCAAATATTTACAATTTTCATCAGCCGCCTAAATTCTCGCACCTCACTCGGCGCAATCACGATCGCTAAGATCAGAGAGTTGACTCATTAAGTGACATGCGAATACGTACGTGAGTCTAATTCCCTTTGATGTGAGAGGTAAGCTCTACACGGAGGGCGGGACGTGGCCCTCTTGCTCTTTGAAATGCCATCTGGAGTCACTCTCACGACAACTTGATCCCTTTAGCCGATTTTACAAAATGTCTCGTAATTTTTTGTCGTTTTACTGTTTTAAAATGAATAATCTAATTTACTTACATTTCATAAATCTCCACGAAATGACCACATAATTAATGTTATGATTAAAGATACTAATTTAATAAGCGGCGAACATAACCCCGCCCTTAAAATTAAATTGTCCCGCAAAATGTCCCCAATAAATCACGACGGGCACGCAAGTCGACACTAGGCAATTAGGAGTTGCGAGGAGTTAGTTCATAGCTCCTATTAACCGGCCGCCTCGGGTGGGCCCGAGTTTCAGGGGCGATTGGGGCGCGACAGTGAAAGTGCATTTAGTCGACTAACGCCATGGAGGCTACTTCGAATATTAATGAATAGCTTTAGAATTGGAGACTCGCAAATTCTCACTGAGCCCAATATACCAGTGATTTAGCTCCGTAATCCTGTCCAAACTTAATTCTGTATCTAGAGCATGAACTATCGCGCCAACCTAGAACAATAGGACGGGAAACCGAGACGAAACTTTGTTTAGGTAAATTCCACACATCCTTTATAGTCTGCGGGGATTAAACTCTAATTCTGATGTGGTAATTAGCGCTCTCAAACTTAACAATTTTGGCGGGATGTTGAGCTATGAGCCGTTTCATTTAAAGGATGTAACTATGGAATGGTATAGTTTGGCTGATCCTTTGCGAACAAAAGGTCGAGGGGTTTAGAACGGACGTTATTAATGTTGAGGAACTTTGTAACTACTTGATAGATCCTTTTAAGCATAAATTCGGCTAAGGGCGGGATTTTTCTAATAAAAAGTTCACGAAAAAAAACCTGTATACGCCTTTTAAAATGGCCGACTTTAAGAAACAATAACAAAAATTATATCATTGACACCAAACTACCAGGATAACATACCATAACATGGGATCTCTTTTAGGGTCGGCTGCGGGCGCGTCGTGTGGCAAGTCCAGTTGCGCGAACAGCGGGAATAGAACTTGGACCCCGCCTATTGAATTCAGTGCGCTGTGTATTGAATGCGTTATTACCGCTTTGACTTCCTAAAAAAAAGGTTGATTTAAGTGCGTTGCCAAGGGCAAAATTAGAATGACAAGGAACACAGGATTTCATAGGAAGTGAAACTTAACCTGAAAATATAAAGTCATTTTTGGGAGCTTAGAGGTTAGGTTAGAGCAAAAGTTTTCTTTGCAATTCGAAAATGACCAGTCATAATTTATAATAAATTCAGATTTATGTGAATATCTATTATTTATAGTAAATTCGGCTCGTGACAACAGATTGAAAACGAAAGTTAAGTAGGTAGATCAAGATGAAGAACTTAATTTTATTTGGCCAGCTCTAATTACAATCAATTAATTCGTTTGCTTTTTGAAGAAAATAGTAACTAGGTAAAATATGCCTACTACGAAGACTGTTGATGTTAAAAAATTACCATACCCATATATCCCCCTCACAAAGTACCAGGGTTGCACAAGTTGTAAGAGTTCACCTGTAACATGAGCGCATGCGGCGTGTGCACGAAGTATGACACGTTCCCCTTAGGTGCGGACTGTAGGCAAAGCTGTCCGTCTGTCGCCACTGGATTGTACATGAACACTATGGCGGACGATAGCTTGCCGTCGTATAGTACCTGTATAATAAAATAATAATTATTATAAAGAACGTTATATACATTTAAAATGCACATGCACAATTATAATGTTGGAGAACTTTTGCTTTAAATGTGGTCTGAAATCTTTAATAAATGTAAGGCAACATTAAAAAATATATAATATTACTTTTGAATTGTCTGTCTTTAGTCACTTTTGCGAATTGTTACTACAGTTAGTTACTATAAAAGTTCAATTAAATACAATGTAGTTACAATTTACCAGTGACAAAAATAGGTCCATAAAACAAAATTGAAACTATTAACAATATCAACCAGCGTAAACATAGAATCAAATGCAAACACTAAACATGCAGGTAAGAATATTTGCAGAGTTACATTTTAACAATTAACAAATTAGCACCTTGGTTACGTCTGCTTTAAAAAAAAACATTTATTTCTGTAAATTGGCCATAAAAGGCACTTTTACATGTCCCAATATTTTTTCCCTACCACTGCTTCGGGACTATTGTGGGCTTTTGTGTTACAACAATGAATTGCAAACACCGCGGATAATATTAATCGATTTTTAAAACAGATATAACCAAGACGTATCACAGAAACAACATGCAACAGAACAACACAACAGCCCAATTAATAACAATACTCACTATTACTACTTACAAGTATTCCATTCTGTTAGAAAACACAAGAAACAAGTCAAAAGATCTACTAGTTCTTTAAAAAACAGTTCCCATTTATAGAGTTATGACAGTAACAAATAGGTAAAGTATAAAAAATAAATAGGCAAGTTTGTGTTATTTTAGTTGTAAGAAATTGATAAAAAGACCGACTAAACTATTATTAGTCTATGATCAATGAAATAGAACGAAAATTGCCTTGAAAAAATTTTTCAGCATAAAGAAAAAAATAATAAAAACAATAGTCTATCAGTATTTAGTTTGAAACTTTATGTAATGTGATAGGGGCGGTAGTTCTAATCCGTTAAGGCTAAGTGCGATATCTAATTTTATCGACAAAAATAAAAAAATAAATAGCGGTCATTTTGATTTTTTAACACTTTAGGCAATAACAAAGGTTATAAGTGTTGTAGAAACATGAAAGAAATACCACAAGATAGCTAAGAGAACAGAGTAACTGACCGAAAACTTAATTACTGATGTTTAGGGTTTCCTTGGCTAGAAAAAAAATATTCATTTTAATAATTTCGAAAAAACTCTTTTTTTTTTGCTGATTTGTTTTGACTCCAAATTACTTATTTGTCAATAAAATTAGACACCAAACTTTGCTTTAACAGGTTAGAAGTACCGCCCATATCACATTGTATAATCAGCGAATCAAATCCCGTCAGTCAGTCACATAATGCTAATAGCGACTTAGCATCGTGAATGTAGAAAAAGCTTTATCTACATTTTCATAGCGTTATTTTTATCCGGCCAGCACTAAAAGCTTTTCTATTAAGGCGCTTTCTGGCGGCAACTCACACAATTTGTGAACTAAGCAGCTTATATTGTTGGCGTAAGATGCCGTATCTAGGGTAATTTTGGAGCTTTACCAACAATTTTTAGGGTAAACTAAAACAAAAAACAACGTACACCACGAATGTTAAAGAGTTTATAGCGTAATATTATGGAGCAACACGTACGCTCGTAAAAGTATTAACAAACACCAGCTACATAAAAGAAAAATGTATATTTAGAATGAAAATGAAGTCCTGTTTCAGCTCAGGTTTTAGAATTGATAAAAGATAAGTTATGTGCTAAACAGGAAATTCTATTCCTCTCATTTAACAAAATCAAACAAAGTATAGTAAGTACTACTTAGGTACTTTTTTATTTCTAAATGCTGTAAATGCTACGTACGAAGTCTCGAATAAAAAATAGGTAAGATGAGCTTCATAAGCGTTGCACAAAGGAGCTGTTTAAAACCTTTTGATATGCAGGTAGATATAGTAGTCATGTTGGTACTTTATTATTACTTTATTAATATTGTTTTTGTCTACGATATTTTTGTGTTATTGTATTTTGCTTATATTTCAGTGTTAGAGGCCTTCGCACAATATCAGTGTCGTGATAGCCTTATGTTGCCACGACTAATAATGACACCTTTTTGGCACGACTCGTCATTTACTTGTAATTTGTATGTCCAGTTTTTTTGTGCTAAATAAATATAATATTGTTATATTCTATTCTAATTACTTTTAAACCACAGGACTAGGCAGCCTCATAGTTCGGCTTACGTTTAGCGCTCGCTGAGCAAACTTCGACAAGTTTGTCCAGCGTGTCGCTTCCACGCAGCCAATCTGGAGAGCAGCTCTAATGGAGTGCTCCAGCGGTCTTGGAGCAACCAACTTGGACAGATTTAGGTGATAAAGGCAAGTTCGCACGAGAGTTATGGCGAGACGACTACATGCTGTCATCTTTAGAGCGTCGACCGTTACCGCTTTCAGTCACATCGTATTATACGTACGAATCGAATCACATGCTACAGTTTTATATACAATTGAGGGATTCCAAAACATCATAACCATAATTCTGTCAGTGCTAAGCAAATATAAAAAAAAGTTATTGCATGCGCTAAAATTTCATTTAAAACTGTTATATCTCCCCTAAACAAATGCAAAAAAAACTTGAGATTTAAGGCGTTTTTAAAAAAACACCTACCAGAACATTGAATTATTCAATTTGTTAATTTGTTCTGATCTGCTCACCAGCGGCAACACATGTTTCCTGTCAACTTTACTTTGCAATTTTTCGTGGTCAACTTTCACTGGCTATATAAGTTATCTCTTATGTAATATGTTGATGTCCCTAATATAAATAAAATAAAATAAAATGAGGATAAGGCCGCGGCGCGCTTGCGTTGACAGCCTCAATTATGAACCTGAATCAATATCCATCAAGTATCACACGCGACTGTACTTATACAATTGACGGAATCCAAAACATCATAACCATAATGATGAATATAGAGTATATAATTAGGTAACCCAGCCGGTGGTTAAATAAGCAAACTTAGTGCGGCTCCACAAAGCGAATACATATTTAAGCTGAACTACCTCAGCCACGTAATTGGAGGCACGCTTAATTATCTCCTCGGGGTTTACTTTAATTATTAACTATACTACTACATGATTTAGAATTTACTAAAATCGTATGTAAAAAGGGATTATATGGTCTAAATAGATACAAAAACCTACCTACCCACGTCGTCATGTAAATACCGATATTAAAACACAACCAATCATCAGTAGAAAAGAATCAGTCTTATTTTGCAGCTTTTGCCTTGGTGCTGGACAAAATAATTAAAACTTGTTAATGGTTTTTTTTTCTTCTAATAAAACGGGGCAATTAACACTGAAATCTATGCACTAAATTAGTAGAATATACTCGCTAATAAAACACCTAAATCCCTAGACTAAGTCATCCAACGTCATAAGCTTAAGTGTTATTTGGGGTCGTAACTTCTGGAGTACGGCTAGTAAAGCCAGCTGCACACAGCGCGAGAGACAGAATTACGTCATGTCAAATAAATGAATATTCCTTTCTGTCCCAAGATACCTAAGACAAGTTAGGAGAGTGTAGTGTTAAGGGCACTAGAGAGTGCGCGTTTTCTAAAGATGATATCGAGGAGTAGGAGAAAAACACGGAAACCTGACCCCACCACCATATTGTGGGATAGATAGCCAGGAAGAGACAGAGAGATTTTCTGTCGTGACTTGACTTGATTTGTTCAACTAGTAGTCGGTACGCACTCGATTTGCTTTGTCGCTCGCAAAACAAACGTGTTTGTTTTGTGTGTATGCTATTGAGCAGCATCTGCTTCGCAAACTATCATATCCTGTCTTGAAAAATTGTGCATTCTTCTCTAAACATAAACTTATTTGTATGGTAACTATGTAATAAAAAGTTTATATCTAACTGTTATTTTCATTGTGCACCCACAGGTGTTCAAACAAAGATTTAATTCACACAAACAAAGGTGACTGAGTTTGTTGCGCCGCTTCTTCGCCGCGAAGCGGTGGTAGGGCTAATAAATTAATTTTGGAACGTGTATAAATGCTCGGAAGAGGGCCTATATACTGAATAAATTACTTTGACTTTGACCACCAAACACGTTATCAAAGTGGATGGGCATATGGATCATTAAAAAGATATAGTTTGCCATCGATAGGATTAAAAGAATAACAATAATATAAATACACACATAAACTGCAGAATACAGAGATAGCGCTGTCCCACTCCGCCCGCTGTGTGCAACCGGATTAACTATTTCGAGTACTAACTCCAAGTAGTAGCGTAGTAACAAGTCGCTTGTTGAAGTAATGGTGGCTGAGTGAGCTCACTGGTGCTGGCTGCGGATCAGTGCTAATGTGGACTCCAAATGGGGTTGCCGAACGTTGAACAGATTTCATTAGAATTTACTGGAACTGGTTCAACATTCTGTTTTCAGACAGATTTTAAAGGGTTTGCATTTGCAGATTTGCAGATCTAGGATATATTTTGCTTAAATTGGGAAAGCTTGTACTGATCACAATCTTACTCACGGTTGCATATGTAACGACGTATTTTAAAGCATTGGAATTCCAATTCGAATAAGACATTGCAAGAATATTCTTGGCATTACGTGAGTGATTGGATGGAACTCAACTGCTTCAAGAATACGTCTCAAGACACGATCACGAGGGATTGCAGTGATAAATAGATCTTTAACAATTCTATGGTCGCCTGGTAGAATTTCGCCTAGTAACTTAATAAATCGCAAACTGTAACAAATAAAAAGTAAACTTCTGATATTTAGAAATTGCAAAAAACTCAGAACACTACAATTTCAATTCTGCAGTTGTAATATTAATATATTTAATACAATTGTTTTCTTGTAAAACAAAACTTACAAGCAATCTACATCAGCACCTACACTACAGGGTAGCTTATTCTCACCGGCTTTCAGACTTCAGAATAACTTGCAAGTTGCAAGTCTTGCACTGGACAGATCCCGACGAATTTAATATTAAAACACAAGACGTCGCAAAACAAAGAAGGGGCGAGGGGAGGGGTACATCTCATCTCGTTATTCAGATTGTGTTTGCTTTGTGTAAGTACATTGCTACCTTCAGAACAGCCATCAGGTGCAAACCGTCTGGAGGAGAACGGTGAATAGAATTGCATAGAACAGGAATTATATTTTCTTAATGGCTTTATAATGCGTTTTCATTTCTGCTATGGAAACATTATTTTACAATATTTTCTTTATTTTAAGCTTCATTATTAATTTTCTGACGGACAACCTCATTCAATCAGTTTTTGTTAAAACATACAATATTCATTACTAGAAGATTATTTGTATAATAATAATAGTAAAATCGGGCTATATCCAAAGAGTTTGGGCATTGGACCATGTAATAATAATAGAAGTCTATACCAAAGTAGTATTTCCTAAATAGTTGCCAGCTAGCCTTAAATTTTAAATTTGCCCAAATACACAAAACTGACAGGAATCCAACACTAGTGGCGCCAGCTCGTGAGCACAAAAACGATCTCTCACAAGCCTTTGAGAGAATCGGATTGCTCATGAAATTACACCATGTGAAGTTTCTACGCGTGTGACTTGCGCTTCAGTATAACCAAACAGTCAAGTTTTATAAAATACAGTCTAACACTAAACCTTTGTGTATCGTCATTCTAATAAAATAGAGACTGGATGTGATGTGATGAAATGGCAACGGGGTAATTAAAGGTCCCTGAGGCGTGCCTGTTGCCTTTGAAATCTTTGCACACTCTGTTAAAATAAACTTCCTACTGCTGCAAAAGTTATGCTTATATTTATTTACTTACTATATTTTAGTATTCAAACTGGCCTTATTTGGTCTACCTGTAGCAGGAGACGGTGGACTATAATACGTACACGTTTCTTTAATAATTAATTAAATTTTCATTAGCCAGAATAAGTGTTTTCTTAATGAATTAAACCCAGAATTTCTAATAATTAATAATAATTCAGTTTATCTAATAGACTTGAATTTGGGTTCTCGTACAAAAACAAGAATTGATCGTTACCAAAAACATCTTTTGATCACAAAGTTATTCATACAAGTTCGGTGGCTTTTTTAATTACCATGCAAATTAATACTTATCCTCGGGCGGCTCTCGTTATGGCCGGAATAATAACGACACTATTGTCCCTCGCCTGTGACATCGCCAGCGTATTTGCAACTCATTTGCGGCAATCTATCTGCTGTGCTGAGCTCTTGGAATTTATCTCTATAAATACATATAATTTAGGTGTGTACATGATTATCTTATTTGAGAGTTGAAACAAAGATTTAATGCTTTGTATGAATGTTTGTTTATCGCGTATGCATCGCTGTAGCATTTAACCGATTACGATAAAACTTTGGTGAGTTGTGTTGCTCCGTGGGCAACGGCAAAGGCAAAAGATAAGTTGTAGATAAAAGTACTTATAAGACAGCAAGTAAATGCCCGAACAGCTAGTTTTTTGTGTAAAGATTAAAAAAAACGTTTATTTTTAACAAATAGAGCTTGCTATCCATAAAAAAAACAACAATGGTGAAATACGCCCAGTTTGTTACCTAACAAGTTTTATAATAAGACAAAAATAATCCTAGCAACTTTACCCTGACAGCACAAAACATTCCAGCCCAGTCCCGACTTAGCATCTTTCAGGAAGCGAAAGTAAATAACCAGTCTCAAACTAAACTCAGTCTTGCAACTCCGGCGCTTGAGACAATAGCGAGCGGCTGCGGAACACACCAACTTTTATTAAGGACTCTTTCTGACACCCCGTGCGTCCGGCACTGGCTTTGCGAAAGTATGAAGTTATTCAGTCGGTACTTTATATAACTAGGCAGGGATATAACATTTTGTTGTATTAAATAAATAAAAATACGTCCCACTGCGGGACACATACCTCAACTAAGAGGTGGTAATAAAATAGTATTACATATAAAACTAAAATAAAATAACATTTGATAAGATCAAAATGGTATGTCAGCAGTTATTTCTTAAACAAAACTAGGTAATTTTACAAAAAAATAGAACGTAATAAAGTACCAGGGCAACAAAGTAAAAGCAGACTGCAAATCTGAAGGCATTAGAAATTTATGAAAGAATTTATTAAATAGCTATTTTATCATCTGCGAAAACCCTAATTAATCTTTAATATTCAATTGGAAAAGTTATAATGAGGTTTGAGGGCTCTTAAATCTAATAACGTCTGCTCCGGTCGCCGACGAACAATGAAAAAATGAAGTTAGCTAGTTTTTTTTTGTGAAAATTAGATTTTGCAAGGAAAATCAGCGAAATTGGACTCGTCAAAGAAGTTTCGGGGCTACTCGCAAATTAAACCAATAAAAAAGTTTCGCGAACCCTAAATTGTACGGATTCATGCTGTCCGATTAAAGTATTTTATTATGTTAAGACAACTTGCTCGTAAACAGCTATCAAAATTCTGCGAAAAATACAAGTTGTAAGGAAGTAATAACCAAGTTTGAGCACCCGCACAATTAAGGATCGTTGTTGAAATTAAGTCTTAGGAAGATTTTTTCTGAACAAGTTTCAATAAAATAAAATTGGTATCAAACTGTACCCTGTACAAAATTAAACCCAAGGAGGTCTCAATATTTAATTCCGGATAAAGCTTACGATAATCAAAAGTATTTTCAATGGTTTAAGTATGTGCACGTATTGAAGGAACGAAGCAATATGTTACTTTAAATTGATTACGAAATACAAAGTAAGAAATACCGAAGTAAAATAAATATTTAAAAGCAACGGTACGTCTGACTGGTAAGGGAAAAGTAAGGGCGGTCGTAAATATCTACCTGTTTCCGAGCCTTGATATAAGGCTGGCTCTTAGGCTAAAGGAAATCTTGCGAGACACTCATTTATCATTTCGAGTTCTGTGTCGTTATTTACGACCAAAAATCTTAATCTGACTGTAAGTGAGATATACAAGTTAATTCTTGAGAATTTTTAAACGAGTACAGTTTAGATAATATGCTCGTTCAAGAAAAAAGTTTGACCAAAGTAGTTCCGCTAAGGAAAGTTTGTGATCTGGTAAAATTTTACTAGTGTGATAAGTTTAACTTTCCTTAAAAACCAAATAAAATTATGTTATTAGGTGTCATACTCTAATTATCATTTTATTATTTTACGCAAAGTACTTGCATGTAATACAACTGGGTTGAAATTACCCGTTAAGTTTTCCCGTAAGTTCAATTCCTAAGTTCTCAGTACACGTACCAGGGCAACATAGCATGCATAGAACTGACCCGACAATGCGCATCCGGCATTCGGAGTTACCCTAAACTTATGTTGCTACTTGTTTTTAAAGGGTAAACTCCGCAAATGGCACCGGCCAGTGCCTTGTTTGTTCTTGTTCTCTGGTAGCCCGTTCGTGCTAATGTCCACGTCATTAAGCAGAAACTGCTACAAACCTAGCATAAACGTATTCAATCGAAAAGAATCAAATTTGTATAATATCTTTTGAGTTAGAGCTATTAAAAGCGGGGTTGTGGGTGTGTCTATTTAAAAAAAGGACAAACGTACTACTTTTTTTTGACACTGAGCATCAATCATGTTAAATTTAATATCAAAGGTAGAATAATACTCAAATATAAAAGAGATGTAAATGTAACAAATAGCGTTAGTGCTTATGCTCTTAGTCTTACTTAACATTAGCAAGCATGTTCATTTCTAACAATTTCTATAACTCGTTAAACAAATTTGGTCTACTTTTTTTTAATTTAACACAATTAATTATATGAATGAGATGAGACTGGATCGTCAAAAATAACAACCTTATTATTAATACGCCGTTTCTAGCCGAATTAACTACAAAGATATTAAAGCCGTCTTTCACTGCTTTCATTCTCTTGGAGATTAAATGTTTCTTGTTTTAGAATTTGGGAAAATAACGTCTTTGTTCTAAAATTATTAAACGCCAATTACAATTGATTTCCCAGTTTATCCAGATGACCCAACCAACATGCGAGATTTGCATAAGTTTAATAATGTTAATGAAATCGTAATATGCAAGAAAACTATGAAGTTAGTGGAAGTATCACCGACGAAGTCCTTTTAACCGTGTTTCCAAAAAAAAAAAAAACATCTCCGAATGCCTTACGTCATGAACGTTTTGTGTGGGGTCGTAGACGAGGTCTCCATAGCGGTCTACTTGAAGGTCCGTGGACGGCAGCAAAGTCTGACACTCGGAGTCGAAACGGAACTGACCCTGGCACCACAAGGACAATACCAAACGGACATTACATGTGTTAAAACATCTACAAAACATGTGACAAAGTGGTTGAAATCCGATTGATTCACTGAAGCAAGTGCATGTGACCATTCGACTTCCATAAGACACAAAAAAGCGAGACAAAGATATAAAACTATATAAGAGCGAGCGGCGCGACATGCTTACACGCTTGCATGCTTCAATATCTACGAGCAGGGAAGCATGCGCGGCAGCGACTTCGCGCGCTTCGTCGGCCATGCGTCGTCCCCGAGGAGTCGCATCTTCCTTGACAACTACACATGCTTCTTCGTTTTCTGTGGCCTTGGTATCTTCATCTTGCGAAGCTGGCTCAGGAGGAGAGTCGGAAGGTAAGGAAGGTTGGGAGGTCTCGGGTTCAGGGAGATCAGCACTTTCAAGCGCGAGAGCGGGCTCGCTCACCCTTTTATGGTTCTCCGGCAAACTGATGTTGCATTCGTTGTCAAATCGGAACTGACTCTGTGTCCATGGTTAGCAAGAAAAAAGGCATATCATGGTTAGTTAAAATTTATCAATTGCCACACTCGTTACAGTGGCCAATTGGCAGTAAGAATCAAGTTTGTAAAGATATTTGGATCATTTATTGTTTTAATTTTGTGAAACACAAACGTAATTCTCTAATTTATGTTCAATCAATTGTGCTGTAAGTAACAGACATTAAAATACTTTCCAAAAATCTTAGTTTCGTGGTCGTTACAATCATTACTCTCCACAATACAATCATCCAAATAAACAAACTCCCGCTTACCTTATATCCGGGTCCTAGCCTGTGCATGGCGCATATCTGGTGCGTCGTGAGCGCCTCCCCAAAGAGATATATCGCGGCCATCTGCCCGCAGAACACCCTCTCTTCATCCAGTTCTGCTGTAGCACCGATGTAGCATTTGTCGAAAGGCTGCAACAATATCCATTTATTTGTCAACCATACAATACATAAAAATCCTAAATAAACTCGCCTTTCGGGTCGTTACTTATTACGCGAGCAGTCAGATCAGTAACAAATGCAAATCACGAGCACCCTAGATATTGACTTATCGTTTGACTTAAACATAATAAACATCAAGTTATTTTTTGTTGACGCAATACCTCTTGAGGGCTGATTCTGATGCGTAAATACAACAACTTTGACTATTGGGCAAACATCAAATTGCCCATACAATTTACGTTGAAATTCAACGACAAAAAACGACGACACATTCTACAATAGGTTTAAAGAAAAGGGAAGCGACTAATGGGATGTTAAGGATTATTTACAATAATAGCGTTCATGAAGATTATCTTACGGTTATGAACATCAGGGTGTAGTGTATTTTAAGTGTAGATTGCAACAACCCATTGAGCTAAAATTGCAGTTGCAACCTAGTGCCGTAAGGGCGTCGCCGACACGACACGGACTGGGCTCGAATTTGTAAGGCTCTAAAATGTATGTGATGTAAATCATTATAATATAAACTTGGCATGCTTTTTATTAAGGCTAATAAAATTTTTCTTCATTAACCTACTCATGATTGATGGAACAATTTACGCATTTCCACCTGAAAGAAAACAATCGCTTTTTATCATTAAATAAATCCACATTTCCAGTGCTTACAAAATTTACTTAGTACCAATTTGGGGAAAAACAAAGGTGCCCTAAATGGTGCTTAGGGGCCCAAACGACGTGAAAATGGGCCCTAATTCAAAATTAACCGCTCGGCATCCACCAGCGAACCCATTAGCCGTGTGGGACCATCAAAAACATGTTTATGCATGCCCTGGCGCATTATTATAGCGACCTCCACTTTTTTAACCATTTGTGTAAATACCTCTATCCTCTGCGGGAACAGACGAATATTTAAAACGCGCACGTGTGCCGGATAAAGTTTGGAGTTTATCGCTTGCTTTACAAGAGAAGTGCTAGTATGGTTTTAGCAAAATATTTTGCATGGTCAACTTACAAAAATACGGTGACACTATTTACCTACTCCAACAAAAGTTTCACAAAACAGAGTGAAAGAAAAGACGAAAATATTTGTGATGATCAAACATCAGATAGAAATACCTAATAATTTCCAGTCGTCGCACGCATTTTTCTATATTGTCTGGGGTCTGGGTGTTGTGGTACCGTCGTTGTTTCTGATTTCTATAACACAGGCGCTTTAGCTACCTACAGCAATGTATGTGATGTTATCCGATTTTGTTGGTTAAATATAATTATGCCTCTAAGCTAGTGGATTGTTCCCCTTTTCCCACGAACAAAACATTACGCATGAATCTCCTATCAAAGATATCTAAATGGAAGCTACACAAGGATACGACCCTTAAAACTATTACAGTGAAGGAAGACTTTAAGCGGAAAATACCTGTACTATCGTAATAAACGTTACAAAGCGAAGAAAAGTAGTTAGAGTGGGAGCTTCCACGCTCGGCTGCCGATAACAGCGTTCTCCAGGAGTTTCAAGATCGCCTCCAGACTACGACTTGTAACTTTGGAAGACGTATTTCTGACCGTATTACGATATAGTGTGAGTTTTGGTACACTTCTCGACTGTATTACGTGTAATTTAATGGTCATGATCGTAAAAAAAAACTTGGTATGAGATAATATTACGTTTCTAATATTAAACTCAAGATTAAGCGAATAAAAATGTTGACAAAGTCTTATAAAATACACTTTATTAATTCAACTAACATTTTAAAGCGACATTTTGGAGTTATCCTAGAGAGAGCAACAGTAAACAATTTACAAGCGAGAAGCATTCGAATAAACAATTTACAAGCGAAAAGCATTTGAATATAAAAGATATCGGTTCACAAGAAAGCGCGAGAGGTCGGTAACGGCATGTAAATTCTTGTTTACTGCTAAACAAAGACCTAACCATGTTTGCGACGGGAGATAACGGAGACAAAGCTATGGACATTGGAAATGCTGATGTGCAATGTTAAAAGCTTATAAAAATAACTTTATTTTTGACAAATAAAATATCAATTCAATGAATTAGCGACTAATCAATTACCGAAGTAGCAGTAGTATTGTAACTGTTACGAATTTAAACAATGGACATTATTACATTTATAAAAAATCTGTAGTTGAGCTTTTCTCTATTTTGATCATATTGTCTATCTAAATTGTGCATCTTACTGAGAAAAACATCTGTAATTATTTTTTTATATGGTAAGCAATAAAGAGTATGTATCTATCTTGCTAATTAGATTTTTTAAGTTTTAATTAAAGGTAAATCATAGGAATGAATTGTTTCCCAAATCAATCGTGTAATGTATCTTTAATCCACAAAAAAGTACCAGGTAATCAGAAACTCTACAGAGACTCGAGAACCTCATATTCAGTTGAACCAGGCACAAAGCGTCAAACCAAATAACCGTGAAATTTAAAAAATAACATACAATATCGCGGCACGCGCGAACACCCACAAACTATGCGTGACCACGCGCCCTCTGAATATTCATCACCGGCTACTCCGCCGAGCTAAAAGCCCCCGTGGAATTTAATATCAGAATTTTTCATTAAAAATATCACCAAAAGTTAGACTGAATATTCCAATATTTTTAAAAAGTAAACAAAACGTACCGGAGTCAGTAGTAGCTGACTCCGGTATATGTGGTATACTGAACTGTTTTAACGTACATTTAGCAGCGCAGTATTTGAACGTGTCGAGGTGGCCTTTAAATTCAGCTACGATATGTGCCACTGCCAGGCCAAAGGTGATTTTGTAGTGGGCTTTGCGATAGTATAATGACACTTTTCGAGCATTTTATGGAGATTCTGTATTTAAGGCCATAAGGCGTTTCGTGTAACCATTTCCTTTTTTTCATAACCTGTCTTCTAGTTTTTTTTAATATTTTCTTTGCATAATGTGGCTTTTGGTGTCATTTTTTGATAGATATTGTTATTCCCTAATATATTTTTAATCAACAATTTAATATATTTTTAATCAAAAAATTGTACTTATAATTTAAAAATAAAAATAAACTATCCTAAATATTAAAAACTATCTAATCAAATACTTTACCTTATCTTTATTAACATGATCACAAAAATGTTTTCCTTCAATTAATTAAAAAGTTCTTTTTGAAGCCATATCTAAACTCGTTTAAAATCATAAACAGATAAACGTAACGTACAAAAAAAAATACCGCAAATAACATGGCCCGTGTTGGTAAAGTGCGTTAGTAAACACTTTTTAGGTATAAGGTAAAGCTGGTTTTCCACCAGAAGCCTTATCCACGTACATAATTTAACATTAGTCGCAATAAGCGAAATCCTGTTTTGATCCGGTCCCAGTTACATTACTATCAAAAACTGTGTTCTTGTTATTTTAAAATACAACGTAAAATTCAATTTGTAATGCAACGAATGCAACTGATGAATGGGACGAAACAAAACGTTTAAGTTTTTTCTACTTTCAGTTACATTACGATCTAAATTGTTTTTTTTTTAGTTGATGAGAATATAGTTTTTTGTCATTCCCATGAAAAAACATTTTCTCTTTTACTGGCACAGCTCTGGTGGAAAACCAGCCTTACCTACTCTTATTCTACCTGTCTGACGTAGTTCCATAGAACATATCGCCAGAGAGAGCTTTTCAGCTCAAATAGATGGAGCTATTAAATTACGTCAGTCGCGTGTCCAAACATTTGCGCCGGGACATCAAGGCGCTCCTATAGTTAGTCGAAACGTACTGAACAACCATGTTTGCTTTCAACTAATCAAGCTGACTCGGACATTTTTAGAATTCTGTGAATCAAAGGACCAATGCCGTACCTACCGTTCATTATTAACAACAATAAAGACCAATCCTTACATTCCTATTTTCTAAAGAGTGCTACTTCCTAACGCTTTCTTAGGTTTCTACTTTACTATCATCGCTCATACGACCAATTTTTACATTTGAGGAAAATAATATTTCATTGTTTGCCAACCCTAAAATTCGAGGGGAAAAACGACGCAAAAAATCTTCATGAACTATCCCCAATGGTAACCTCTTTCATTGTCATGACCCACGCGTACATCGACCGAAATTTGCATGGCGTTACTTGTAATAAATTGTTCTAACGACACGCACGTGACGACCTAGAGTCAGGGAGGCATGTTCCCTGCAGATAACGAAATATATTATGCTATGCTCCCATCAAGTTATGAGAGCCTGGTACTCGGGCTTGGATTAAGGAGTTGCATGAATAGCTTACAAAGTATCTTTCTTATAAGAAATGAATAAGGTGTACGTTGCCTTTTAAGATAGTAACTTTACGAAATGTGCATTCAACTAACTTGACAATGGTTGTAATTCGTTTGTACCGCCCTTTGAACTAAACTCACTCCTTGCTCCTTAGTGAATGAATATAAGCGCCTATCCATTTAGATTTAGAAATGTTAAGGACTGTAAAAATGTGTACCTAGTTTGCCTTATCTTTTTGCGATCATGTCTTTTTAATTTGTTTTTGATACTCCATATATCCGAAGAATTTATTTTAGTCTGAAAGCTGTTATGATTCGTTGATAAAACGAAAAAGAGTAATTCAAAGTGAGGGGTGCAATTTAACCCACAAATGAAGATTAAAATTAGGGCCTGTTTCACAATGTACGGATAAAATGCCAAACAGCTATGAAACAGATTAAAATATGTAAAAGAGGAAAGGAAAAGTGCTTGCATTAATGTGTCATCATATAGCGTTATTTGATGGTGGTAAAACGCAAAAATAGTGTTTATCATTTATTAAAAATCATTTATCTAAAAAACTATAGTACTTATACTCACATCGTTGGTGGAGACGAACCAGGCCATTTCTGTGCTGGAGGCGAGCTGCCCGTTCACCAGGCATTTGATCTCGCTCTTTGTCCATCGGTTGTAGATGTACACCACTGCGATGGCGTACCATCTGCGATGACAATGCATAAATGATTAAGTAATTTGTTCTTAAGTTACTTTTCTTCATCACTTGATCATCATCAACTGAGGCCTTTCTGCAGCCTTTACCTTTTTTAATCCTTAGGCAACTTAACTGAAACGTTGCCTAAATTTTGATATTGTTGACGTATAAGTGAGCTTGACTGAGAGAGAATTTTTCAATATTCTCTACGAGCTCAGTAAATTATTAATAATCGACTCACTGACTGATTAACAACAATCAGTGATATAAAGTCCTGTTTAACTAAGTATGTTAGAATATGATTAGTAGATGAACTGACCTTCTAGGCTGAAACTCGTACTTGACACAATGCTGGAAGCCCTTCCCCCGAACCTTCATGGACGTCAGCACAAGGCAGTTGCCCACAAAGTGCGCCGTGTAGCCTACACCTTTGCTTGTTTTGAAGCTGCAAAAAAAACAAAACGTTAAGCCATGTATCCACTATGTTCGCAAACCTCTTGCGCTCTACGCTCTTGCAACTGCTCCACAAAGTGGATACGTTCGCGCTCCTGGAGCGTGCAACGTGCCTCGGCGCTCCAATCGGTGGCGGTTTTTGGGCGAACACGAAGGGGAACGCGATCCGTTTCCATTGAAGCAGTTGCAGGAGCGTGGAGCGCAAGAGGTTCGCGAACAAAGTGGTTACTAGGCTTTAGAATAAATGTGAAGGAATCAATACAGGGTTCTAGAGGTATAGGCTTTTTGAGAAAAATCAAGTTATGACATGAAAATCTGTGGCGAATGTTTGCGAGGTCACATAGACTAGGTACTCAGGAAAATAATTGAAACTAATTTTAACAGGAAGACTCAAACTTCGGTGGCCAGGTCACAGAGAAACTTTAATGGCATTCAGTGCTCTAGGCTTATGTCTATGCAGAAACAACTTTATACTTTTGGCAGGTGGATTAGAAAAGTAAGTCTTTAGATCTAAAAAAAAATCGTTAATCTCATTTGCTAGTGGTGTGTCCTTGAGTTACAGATCTGGTTTTATTAGTTAATTTTAAATAAGTCAGAATCTACCATAACTACTAATCTAAAACTAGAGCAAGGAATGCAAATCTGCTTTAGAATAATGTTATCAAATGTGAAACTGCTAAAGTTGAAGAGTGTATCATAAAATTTACATTTGTGCAATAAAGCTGAAACCCGTGATTTCAGTTTAAAATTACCAGGGCAATATAAACAACCAGCAATTACCTAAACTAAGCTCGGATTTCACACTCCAGCGTGATGTAAATAAACATTTTAAATAATTATGTTCTTTTACTGATATCATAGGACTAATCTAAATCGTGTTGAATTCATGCATTGATAAATTTTGATTCTCCTACTAAAAACTAAAGAAGAGGTTTTTATCTCTGGACTATCGAAAATATTATGTTTGATAGAGTCATTCTACTCACTAGGTATTTTGAGGGGAAAGTACAAACTTTTATGAATACGACATGCATCAGCATGAAAAACCAGACATGCGAGTGTGCACAGAGATCACCCGTAAAAACAAATAGGCAAGTTGTTATAATGGACTTTAAAGATACAGTTGGATTTGGTAGCGGTAAAGCCGTGGGTATTCATTACCAGGGGCGCATAACCGACCAGCAAATACACTTGGACTCAACCTCCACTCCAATCAAATGAAAAGGTATCCCTATCAATATTGTACTCACTCGATCCGAGTGCCGATGGCATCCGATATACGTATTCGATTTCGGCTTTAACGTACACACATGGATTCGGATACAAAGTGAATTGTTGTCTGTCAGTACATTAGTGAATTGAAACCAGCAAAACATTTTCGATGATTGGTGGAATGTTTTCATTTGTATTGTTGGGAGTATTTTATTCTGTTTTTGATCAACAAAATGACTTGATGATGCACGATGGTGATGACGTAAATGAACATTTAACTGCGTATCTCCTAATGTTTGTATCTAGTAAAGTCTTTTGACTTTGGTCTTCTGCCTTTATTGCAAAGTTGTCTAAGTTTCCGACGAGGATGTCTACAAATAATCGAAATTAGATTATTTGAATGTTGCAAATTCAGTTGGTCACCTAGCCCAGTCTAAGTATAGTTAGAACGATGTAACTACCGTATAACAGGTTCTCTTCGCATTTTTGAGACCGTGTGTATCCTACACCATGGTTAAGCCCGAGGATGTGTGCACACTTGCCATCATAGACATTAGACAATATGTGTGTGTATATGTCGTAGGACAATTGGAAAAATCGGATCATCGCGGCAATCCTAGGACGATTGCAAAAAACCGGATAATTGGAATCTAAGAATGAATTTCGTAACTATCCAGTCTATTTTCGGGATCATTGCAAAAATCCTAGTTCGTTTAAAACGATTGGCAATTTGAACGCTGGTTGGCTAATATATGAGTAGATTTCAAAAACGAACCCGAAATTATGAAAACATAAATTGTAAGTGGCCAGTGTTATTTTAATGCCATAAAGATTTAGAAAAGAATAAGCGATTTACTTTAACTGTAAAATTTTAATACTTTTTTTATTATCAAAGGGTCCAGTCACATCTTTATTCTGGTTGGTCAGGAATATAGGACTATATAAAATGCAACGTTACCAGTAAAGATAAGGCTTCTCCCGCTCAATGTTGACGGAGTTGATGGGGTCGAGGCGGAACCACGTGGTGAACGTGAAACCGCTCTCGTACGGCCACCGTGCAAGTGGCGGCAGCACTATCGCCTGCAACAAACAAAACATTAATAGAACATTGCAATAAACTAAAATAATAATATTGGTAGTTAAAGTTCGACGACCCCCGTAGCCGAGAGGCGAGCACGCCGGACTGTATGGCGTCGCCATCTTTGAGGTTCTGGGTTCGATTCGGGTCAATGTAGAAAACGAACTTTTCTATATTGCCTCGGGTTTTGGGTGTTGTGGTACCGTCGTTGTTTCTGATTTCTATAACACAAGTGCTTTAGCTATTTACTTTAGGATCAGACCAATGTATGTGATGTTGTCCAATAATTATTTATTTAAAAACAAACTCCAACGTAAAGTAATGATGTAACAAGTGTGACAACGTTCGTAGGATATTTATTAAAAATGCTTCCCCTCCCAATATTTCAGCATTATTCTGTACATAATCTGAAGAAACAATAGCATAGCTAAAAAAAATGATATTCTTCTCTTTCACATTAATTTAGCTATTCATTGTTTTGTTAATATTCTCGACACATAACAGATCAAGAGCTAAGATTTCACATCTTTGTTATTTTGAACTCGCCTGATCCGTCACAATCACAACAAGTCTCATTAACTCACGCCCCGCGAGCGCCTTCTATGAATACAAATAGGAAACTTTTTGGAATACATATATTGTGTATAACAATACTTAGTTTAGGATTTCATTTCCTATCATAAGAAGGTGAAGATAGAATAAAAGCAAAGCTCAGGATATCGTCAACTTAGGTAAATCAATAACCTAATTCTCAAATCAAAACGTTTTTGAGAGCCTCAATTCAAGAATTATTGACTTAAATCAATTGCAAGTATGGTAGAGATCGGGTTAATGAAAAGCCAATAACCAGTGGGAATCTTACCAAGACAATATAACCAGTAGGGATCATCTTTTACTAGTTCGCAAGACCCATAACTTGTTCATCTCAAACGACTGATGGCAACCTACCCGACCTCACGTTTATTTCGACGCGAATTTATGCTAACCTGGTATTCAAGTCTTGTTTATCGCCAGCCATTTTGTAAAATGCGACCAAATTCGCTTTTCGGAATACGCAAAAGTTAAGAAAACTTCGCAAACGACAGAATCCTAACTTTCCTGTGACTTTATGTCGGAAGTTCAAAATCAAAAAAAGTAGTTTGTGGAACTCATCTAGTTGTGTGAGCTTGAATCACTCATTGCAACTTGCTTTAGAAAAGCAGAAATGATTTAATTGGCTTCTTCTAACGAGACTTTGAATCAAACTTAAAAACTCTCATTTTTCTTGACGTCATAGAAGTATCATCTATCTATGCAACGTGTTGTAACGTAATTATGGTCTGCAAAACATACTCGTATTTGTAAGTGTGATGATATCACTACATACCTGATATAAATATCGTAATATTATATAAAACTATTATCATAACATAATATTTTAACAATGAGTTTATTTCAATTTTAGCTAAGAAGTACTTAAGTATAAATTAAAAATAAAAGTAAACTATTAGAATAGTTTGTTACGGGATTGCTACCATGTACCTTATTTTTGAGTTCCCGATATTTCGGCACTGTTGCAAGCGCCATGATCACGGAGTAACTGAAGATCTTGCGGGTAAGTTGTTAAGGGCAAACATATCGGTCTACCCATTTTCGCTGTCTTTTATTGCACGCGTCGGTACCATTGTCTACAAACTCACTATTTTCGCGCACCTGTTCTCGACACACAACACTACAACAACAACAACAATTAATACGCAATTGTAGGTACCAACTTGACCAGTTTCAGTGTGAGTTATACGAAATACACCAAAAGTGCAGTGAGTTGCTTTCTAAAAGTGATTTTGATACTTGTGATCGTGTTACCTACCTACAAGCTCAGCGCTCTAGAGAACTTAGTGCTATGAAACAGGATCGTAAGTTCGAATCATTACTACTAAAACGAAAGCCAGCGGCCTACCACGAGAACTCGATCGCAACTCGAACGGTAGTCAACATGTCGAGTGTCGAGTTGTCTGCTGCTGCACAATCAGTTCTAGAAAAAGGGATGAATTTTGCCATTACACCTAAACGTATTCCCTATGAGGAGGTGATTGGGTCGGTTGAAGAATGTATCGTGCGTAATAAAATACCATCTGTAGACGCGGATACATTAAGACAGGATATTGCCGTAATATTACGCCACGTAGCACCACCAAAACCGAATATCACTTCTTCCGAATCAACTGCGCTGAATGAACTCCGAAAGGATGAAACTATACTGGTTCTGAAAGCTGATAAAGGGAACGCGACTGTTATAATGGATGTCGTTGAGTACGATAGAAAGATCCAAAATCTACTCAGTGATGTCAATACATACAAGAAGGTAAATTACAACCCGACGGCGAGAACGGATCGAAGCACTCGCTCACTCATTAGACAGTGCGAGGACGTTTTCGACGACGAGACTTTTAAATACTTACTGCGGCCTAGAAATGTCCAGCCCCCGAAACTATATGGCTTGCCTAAAGTACACAAGCAGAACGTGCCACTACGACCGATTGTGAGTCAGATAGACTCACCTACGTATGACCTGGCCAAGCACGTAGCTAAAGTCTTGCAACCATTAGTAGGCCGTACGTCATCGTTTGTCAAAGATTCTCGTCACTTCATTGAAATCCTGCACCAAAACAAGGTTGATGTGGATGAGTTGATGGTCAGTTTTGAAGTTTTTTGTAGAATCACTCTTCACAAATGTCCCAGTAGCAGATTGTCTTGAAGTGGTTAAGGTGAAGTTGGAAGATAATGACATCCCGATGGAATATGGCACACTTCTACATCATTGTTTGTCGAAGAATTTCTTTGTATACCAGGGTCAATACTATCTCCAAATAGATGGAGTCGCGATGGGCAGCCCCGTAGCTCCAGTTATAGCTAATATTTGGATGGAGTTTTTCGAAGAAAAATCCCTGGCCACCGCCCGCACCGAAATCAAACTATGGAAGAGATATGTAGACGACGTATTCTGTGTATTGAGAGGAAACAACCAAGATGTAGAAACTCACCTGTCATATTTAAATGGTATCCATCCAAAAATAAATTTTACCTGCGAGATAGAAGAAAACAGAAGCCTAGCATTTTTGGATGTGAAGATTGAAGTGCGGAGTGACGGTTCACTGAGTCACTCTGTCTATAGAAAATCCACTCACACTGACCGCTATCTCAACGCAACCTCGCATCACCACCCTCGACATCTTAATTCTGTAGTAACTGCACTGACAAACCGAGCCTATGACTTGTGTGACCTTGAACACTTAAACCAAGAATTGGAACATGTTCAGAAAGTCTTACAGAATAATGGATATAGAGGGCAGCTACCATCTAGACACAAATCAAGACACTTTAAAGACACAGTAGACAGGCAACCTGTGTTCTTGCCATACATAAGAGGAGTGACAGACAAGATCTCAAACGTACTTCATAAATACTCACTTAATACTGTCTTCACTCCATTAAGAAAAGTAACACAATGTCTACGATCTCCAAAAGATAGTTTCCCAATGGAGAAACCGGGTGTCTATAAGATTGACTGCAGCTGTGGCAGTTCATATATCGGCCAAACAAAACGTACCATAGCGTGCCGAATGAAAGAACACATAAAAGCGGTCAAAAACAACGACAAACAGAAATCGGCAATCGCGGAACATTTGTTGGAATCAGGTCTCAATCACTGGATTGAGTTTCACAACCCTCAGATCATTTCGACAGAACGCCACTACATACCAAGAATGGTCAGGGAAGCGATTGAAATTACAAAGTACAAACATTTCAATCGCGAGGATGGGTTTAAATTGTCAAGTGTCTGGAATCCAGTGATTCGTATGTGCAAAAACCGGAAAAAACAACAAACTGCTGTGTCGCGGTCAGATACTGTTAGTGTTGTGTGTCGAGAACAGGTGCGAGAAAATAGTGAGTTTGTAGACAATGGTACCGACGCGTGCAATAAAAGACAGCGAAAGAGGGTAGACCGATATGTTTGCCCTTAACAACTTACCCGCAAGATCTTCAGTTACTCCGTGATCATGGCGCTTGCAACAGTGCCGAAATATCGGGAACTCAAAAATAAGGTACATGGTAGCAATCCCGTAACAAACTATTCTAATGTTGGTGACCATGAAAGTTTAAAAAAAGTAAACTAACCTAAAATTTACTACATACTCAAAAAATAACGCGTGTCTATAAGGCAGGAAGGCGAGAATGCTAGCAGCATTTCCTCGCTAAATGGCTTAGCTAAGCCTTTGAGCAAGAAACGAGCCAGCATTTTTTTTCAAATAATAATTTTATTTTTCTTTTATTTTATTTAATTAGGTCTACTTACAATTTATGTACTATTACTTACGTCTAAAGAATATAATTAATTTAAAGCATGCCTTTTTTCACGCCAAATTAGTTCAAAAATCAAGTCATCGTCATTTCAATTCTAGGCATGCAAGCGGCTTTTCTCTTTGAGTAATTCAATTTAAAAAGAATAGCCGGAGTCAAAGCCCAAAATAAATCACGTAATAACATCTTAACACCATGTTCCTTTGGAACAAATCTCAAGAATACCAATCTTTTATCTCTTGCGTCTTAAACAGAAACGGTCCAGACGTTCCCGGC
Organism: Anania fuscalis; assembly: GCA_950371115.1. NCBI lineage: Eukaryota > Metazoa > Arthropoda > Insecta > Lepidoptera > Crambidae > Anania > Anania fuscalis. Next base: position 869,668 of record OX493344.1, on the reverse strand, counting down.
ACAATACATCGCGAAATTAATTAAAAACGAGCCTCTTGGAGCGGCAAGAAGAAATGATTCAATTTCGGCCCAGCTGGGTTAAGCCAAGATGGGAAAATATTTTCTTAGACGGCGCAGCGCTGGGAAAATATTTTCCCATCTTGGCTTAACCCAGCTGGGCCGAAATTGAATCATTTCTTCTTGCCGCTCCAAGAGGCTCGTTTTTAATTAATTTCGCGATGTATTGTGCCGGGAACGTCTGGACCGTTTCTGTTTAAGACGCAAGAGATAAAAGATTGGTATTCTTGAGATTTGTTCCAAAGGAACATGGTGTTAAGATGTTATTACGTGATTTATTTTGGGCTTTGACTCCGGCTATTCTTTTTAAATTGAATTACTCAAAGAGAAAAGCCGCTTGCATGCCTAGAATTGAAATGACGATGACTTGATTTTTGAACTAATTTGGCGTGAAAAAAGGCATGCTTTAAATTAATTATATTCTTTAGACGTAAGTAATAGTACATAAATTGTAAGTAGACCTAATTAAATAAAATAAAAGAAAAATAAAATTATTATTTGAAAAAAAATGCTGGCTCGTTTCTTGCTCAAAGGCTTAGCTAAGCCATTTAGCGAGGAAATGCTGCTAGCATTCTCGCCTTCCTGCCTTATAGACACGCGTTATTTTTTGAGTATGTAGTAAATTTTAGGTTAGTTTACTTTTTTTAAACTTTCATGGTCACCAACATTAGAATAGTTTGTTACGGGATTGCTACCATGTACCTTATTTTTGAGTTCCCGATATTTCGGCACTGTTGCAAGCGCCATGATCACGGAGTAACTGAAGATCTTGCGGGTAAGTTGTTAAGGGCAAACATATCGGTCTACCCTCTTTCGCTGTCTTTTATTGCACGCGTCGGTACCATTGTCTACAAACTCACTATTTTCTCGCACCTGTTCTCGACACACAACACTAACAGTATCTGACCGCGACACAGCAGTTTGTTGTTTTTTCCGGTTTTTGCACATACGAATCACTGGATTCCAGACACTTGACAATTTAAACCCATCCTCGCGATTGAAATGTTTGTACTTTGTAATTTCAATCGCTTCCCTGACCATTCTTGGTATGTAGTGGCGTTCTGTCGAAATGATCTGAGGGTTGTGAAACTCAATCCAGTGATTGAGACCTGATTCCAACAAATGTTCCGCGATTGCCGATTTCTGTTTGTCGTTGTTTTTGACCGCTTTTATGTGTTCTTTCATTCGGCACGCTATGGTACGTTTTGTTTGGCCGATATATGAACTGCCACAGCTGCAGTCAATCTTATAGACACCCGGTTTCTCCATTGGGAAACTATCTTTTGGAGATCGTAGACATTGTGTTACTTTTCTTAATGGAGTGAAGACAGTATTAAGTGAGTATTTATGAAGTACGTTTGAGATCTTGTCTGTCACTCCTCTTATGTATGGCAAGAACACAGGTTGCCTGTCTACTGTGTCTTTAAAGTGTCTTGATTTGTGTCTAGATGGTAGCTGCCCTCTATATCCATTATTCTGTAAGACTTTCTGAACATGTTCCAATTCTTGGTTTAAGTGTTCAAGGTCACACAAGTCATAGGCTCGGTTTGTCAGTGCAGTTACTACAGAATTAAGATGTCGAGGGTGGTGATGCGAGGTTGCGTTGAGATAGCGGTCAGTGTGAGTGGATTTTCTATAGACAGAGTGACTCAGTGAACCGTCACTCCGCACTTCAATCTTCACATCCAAAAATGCTAGGCTTCTGTTTTCTTCTATCTGGAATCCAGTGATTCGTATGTGCAAAAACCGGAAAAAACAACAAACTGCTGTGTCGCGGTCAGATACTGTTAGTGTTGTGTGTCGAGAACAGGTGCGAGAAAATAGTGAGTTTGTAGACAATGGTACCGACGCGTGCAATAAAAGACAGCGAAAGAGGGTAGACCGATATGTTTGCCCTTAACAACTTACCCGCAAGATCTTCAGTTACTCCGTGATCATGGCGCTTGCAACAGTGCCGAAATATCGGGAACTCAAAAATAAGGTACATGGTAGCAATCCCGTAACAAACTATTCTAATGTTGGTGACCATGAAAGTTTAAAAAAAGTAAACTAACCTAAAATTTACTACATACTCAAAAAATAACGCGTGTCTATAAGGCAGGAAGGCGAGAATGCTAGCAGCATTTCCTCGCTAAATGGCTTAGCTAAGCCTTTGAGCAAGAAACGAGCCAGCATTTTTTTTCAAATAATAATTTTATTTTTCTTTTATTTTATTTAATTAGGTCTACTTACAATTTATGTACTATTACTTACGTCTAAAGAATATAATTAATTTAAAGCATGCCTTTTTTCACGCCAAATTAGTTCAAAAATCAAGTCATCGTCATTTCAATTCTAGGCATGCAAGCGGCTTTTCTCTTTGAGTAATTCAATTTAAAAAGAATAGCCGGAGTCAAAGCCCAAAATAAATCACGTAATAACATCTTAACACCATGTTCCTTTGGAACAAATCTCAAGAATACCAATCTTTTATCTCTTGCGTCTTAAACAGAAACGGTCCAGACGTTCCCGGCACAATACATCGCGAAATTAATTAAAAACGAGCCTCTTGGAGCGGCAAGAAGAAATGATTCAATTTCGGCCCAGCTGGGTTAAGCCAAGATGGGAAAATATTTTCTTAGACGGCGCAGCGCTGGGAAAATATTTTAGCAGTGCGGGAAATCTTTCCGTGTTTTTAGTGCAGCCTTGCAATGCTGTCGAATCGGATTTAGTCTTGATGCAATCGCATTGGCCGGAGAGCCCTTCAATTTTCTGTTTGGGATAGCGAAATAACATACTAAAATGACTTCTGTTGTCTGCAGATTATTTATTTGTTTTTGAATTCATTAAACATGTAAGATAATAAACATTTTGATATTAATATAATTGATCAAATAAAGACAACTAACTAAACATATCAGTTGAAGTGGCAATGAAAAAAAAAGCTTGTATATGATGCACAACATCCACGTTAGAAAACACTGCGAGAAGTGGTCTCATAATCTCATTACTTATAGAAATTACCAACCAGGCTTTCATGAACCGAAAATATTCATAAATCACTGCACACATGGATAATGCTACCAGGCAAGCAGAAGCCGCTAAGAAGCGTCAGTCCGCCATCAGATCTCCGGATAAGCGCGACAGAGAGAAATGGACCGGCCCCAGGCGAGACGGTGATAAATAAGGAAAAAACGGACATACAGATAGCCCAGTATGTCACACGGATTACGCCCGCCGGCCCGTATTTGAATACGAATTGCCAATAAGGAGGGAGCCCGCTTAAAGTGATCTCCCCAAACGTCCTGCTCGCCTGGTATCGATCGAAGATAAGACACTTGACGACAGGCAAAATGGGAGTTTTGTTTATTGAGTGCCGAGGTTAGTTTATTTAAACAAAATTCCAATCAAAGTTTCATCAAATTCTCAAGATTTAAATACTTAAATTTCGACTGGAGGTCTCACTCAATTAATAAAGTTTCCGCGTAATTATATCTATTACGAAAGCTGAGCAATTAACAAATTCCTGTCTTTAAACTTATTGTTTAATAAACAAAGAAGAATCGGCGTTCTACGCCTAAGAAATTATGTGAATTGACCCTGCAAATTCGGCTGGTAACCTAAAATGTCATAGAGCATTGCACCAACGAATGCATAAGTTGGGTATGCAAGATAAAATATGAACTTTTGTAAGAGTTATTAGCGCAGTTGGCAAGAACCCCAAACCGTGCTAGAGCAGTGTCGGGGTAAATGTGCCAGTTAAATAACCCTGTCCCCTGCTAACTGGCACAAATTGCTATGGTACTTAACGACATTTTGTTCGAGTGCAGCACACGGTTAGTTACGAGCCAAAATGAAGATAGTTATTTTAATTTATTTTAATTATGGCGGTCGTTATTGTTGTGGAATATGGTCGAATAAAGTTAAGACTTGGTTAGTTTAACATTTTGGCTATGGAATGTATGAACGAAAAAATAATAAAATGTCTTAATCTTGTCAGACAGTGTACGTTGACTAAAATGAAAATATCATACAATATCATCCTGCATTACAAAATTTAAATATCTAGGATACTTAGTAACTGACGACCTTAAGGACCATAAGGATATAGAGAGGGAACGTAGAGCGTTGGCGGTCAGATGTAACATGCTGGTGCGTAGGTTTGCACGGTGTAGTCAATCAGTGAAGATCACTCTTTTTAAAGCCTACTGTCAAGTATTCTACACCTGCAGCCTGTGGGTCATCTCTACGAAAAAGACCGTTAAAACTTTGCGTGTCCAATATAACAATGGCTTCAGAATGTTGTTGGGGCTGCCCAGATTTTGCAGTGCGTCGGGGATGTTTGCTGAGGCACGCACTAGCGATTTCTATACCATCATGCGTAAAAAAGCAGCGTCGTTGCTCTAAAAAGTACGGGCCAGCTCCAACTCCATTCTGAGGACCATAGCGGGAAGATATGACTCCCCTATTTTTCGCCATCTTGCCAGGGTGCTTGTCAGTAGGAACACCGATTGACCCGCTCCTGCCATCTGTGGTACATTATCGCCTGGTCGTATAATTGCCAAACTTGTGTTTGTTTTTGTTTTTACTAATATAGTTTATAAGATTACTTTTTACTAATCAAAATGGGCCTGCGTTGTCCGATGTGATTAGTAAAAGACCTCTGTGAGACAGTGTTATTTGCAGATGATACTTCATTGATTTTTAAAATCAAGAGAGGTAAAGACTCATTTGACGATGTAAATAATGCACTCTCGCAAGTATTGCATTGGTTCACCACCAATAATCTTATGCTCAATGCAAATAAAACAAAGTGCATCAAATTCACAATGCCCAACGTAAAACTTGTCTCAACACATGTTACTGTAAAAGATGAACAACTTAATACATCTAGTTCCACTACATTTTTAGGAATCACTTTAGATTCCCGTTTGCAATGGGGTGCGCATATCGAGACTCTGTCGGGAAGACTTAGCTCTGCTGCTTATGCCGTGAGAAAGATAAGACAACTGACTGATGTTGAAACGGCAAGATTGGTGTATTTTAGCTATTTTCATAGTATAATGTCATATGGAATATTGTTATGGGGCTCAGCAGCAGATATTGAATCTATATTTGTACTGCAGAAGAAAGCTGTACGGGCAATTTACGGCCTTGGACCCCGAGACTCCTTAAAAGAACTGTTTAAAGAAATTAATATACTTACAGTAGCATCCCAATTTATTTATGAAAATATAATGAACATCCGCAAAAACTTGTCCTTATTCCTTAAGAAAAGTGACATTCATAATCTTAACACCCGGAATAAGAATAAGCTTGCCGTTCCCAATTTCAGACTGCATAAAGTGGGTAATTCGTTTATGGGAAAATGTATTCGCTTTTTTAATAAATTACCAGCGTCTATTGTAAAACTGCCCCAGTTAAAATTTAAATCGCATATTAAAACAACTTTAATGAAAAAAGGATATTATACTGTAAATGATTATATAAACGATAAAAATATTTGGAAATAAATACTGCCCTGCTCGCACAGGTAGCTCGGCGCTAGCCCAAAATTGTCCCGAAGTAGTGGTAGGGAAAAAAATATTGGGACGTGTAAAAGCGCTTAGTTTAAGCCCATTTACAGAAATAAATTGGTTTTAATGGTTTTTAAATAATAATAATTACATTGGTCTTTCAAAAGTATAACAGTTTGGCAGCATTATTTTTCACATCGAAATTTGTTAAAGATAAGTCCTAATTTTAAAAAATTACCATAGCTACGTAACGATGCGACATTATTAAATATATTAAAGACAAAAGAGTAAATGATAGCCCCTAGCCAGGCCACGACGCAATTATTCGAACAACAGGCTCGGTCCTAATTAAATCATAGCTAATGGAACGTCTGGTGTTTTATTTTATACTCGTATTTACAATTTTGTTTCTTTAGATTAATGCCTGTTTTAAGTTCTATTCACTAAGTTGGCGATCAGCAAATTGGGTTAAACATCATGCCAATCGCATATTCGACGTTTATTTACAGAAAAAACCTAATTCAGAAAGTTTGCCATTGAGACTACTCCGCAGCGAACTTAATATTTTTCCTGAATCATCGTTTTCTTATAAAATCGTTTTGTTATTTACTTTTGTAATAATAGATTGCTATTACTATTGTGTAGAAGCTTTATTCCTCTCTAAAAAGTTTTTTGAGGACTTTTCATATTTTCTGCCACAGTATAACTGGTACTCAAATGGTTTGGTCTTCCCTGTCTTTTTGTGTTTTGTGACAAATTAAATTCTAAATAAATCTAATTTATTGTGACTGTATGTTTTTTGTTTATGCATAATAAGTAATTCCGAACAGGAACTGCAGAAACCAGGAATTTATCAACATTATGCATCGAAGGAATTAATAGCTCAAAAATGTAAGGCAAAATTTCCAACACATTTTATAGAAGGAAATATTAAAAATTCCTCAAAGGTACCAGGCGAGCATAAATATTGAACGGCACCGTTTGTAAACCAACGCCACTAAATAATAAATAGCCCCCGCGCAAAGTTACGGGGAATTTGAAACATGGCCGCTGCATCATTACATTAATGTACGGAAACGTAAATAGTAATGTAAAAGCATTACTAATGTTAATTAATCTAAGTTAAAAAACAATAGTAAACTTAGTACAATAGTTACATTATTTTCCCCCAATTGCTTTAATTTAACTGCAGACCATACGATCTCAAAGATAGTTAAAGTTGGAACTGATCCGGGTTTTGTTTGAGATATTAAAATATTAATTTATAGTAAAAATCACACTACCAATATACTTGTATAAACCACTGATTCGTACTTATAGCTTATCAAGTTTAGAAACCGCTGTTTCAGACTTCATTTCCCAAGACTTAAGAGCACTATAAAAGTTTAATTATAAAAAGGTATAGAACTCTGCTAAGCATCCTAGAACACTGGAGTAACCTAAGTACACATTTTAGTGTAGATAAGATAAATAGTGTTGCTAAAATATCAGAATAGTTACCAATATTTATTATTTACTGCTTGAACGACATGCCTAAGTTAAGTTAAAAACGCCACGTGCACAAGCTAGTTAAAAATAAACCGCCTGTTAAGGCGTCATTAGTCTTCGTTCATTTGAAATATAGCTCCGGCAGCGCGGCCGCGGCAGGTGGCAGAACTGTTCAGATTTCCAATTTTCGCCAAATCCACAAATTCCAATGAACGCAAATTTTCCAACAGGCGCCAAGTTTTCTGACGCCTCGCAACGCAACGCAAGTCGCTGCGCGTTCCTTGCTAGGGTTGACATGTCGTACAAATACGACATATAAATTGTTAACTATCAATATACTGTCAAGTATGTGAAATTACAGTAATTTTCAGAACAATACTGTATATTTTTTACTTGCCTTATTTTATTAGAGAACATGAAAATTTAATACAACGGCTAATTATAGCAAAATAATTATCATATTTATTTGCATTACATTACAAAACAAAAATTCACACTACAAAAATGACGATTCAGTTCAAATAAGGACCTAAACATTTTCAATACGTTTAAAATATGTGTCCTGGGAACCATTTAGCGTGATTCATTGTTTTTTTAACCAACGTCCTACTGTTGGAAATGGTTTTCTACTCCCAAGTTTCTCAATGATTCAGATTATTTAAATTTAAATAAGTTGCCAACCCTACGACCGCAGTTCTTGTTCCCCGTTCATAACACGGCAAAGTTTCTAAGATTGAATTCACAACAGAAGATGGAATTTAAATTCCAGAGACACCGCTCGGATCGGCTGGCGTAAACAACATTTAAAGAGGCAAAGTCGCTCAGGCATGTCTAATAAGACATATACTAAGCTTGTAGTATGGTTTCAATAAGTGTTCTTTTTTATTATAACAGACCAAACAGACTGTCAGTGGTTAGGGTTCTACAGTCAGAGACTTAGCCCTAACAATTTGATAGAATTTTTGATATTTCACTTAATTAAAAACCATATCTATAAAAACGGCAAAAAATCACATTTGTTGTATGGGAGCACCCTTAAATATTGATTGTATTCTGTTTTTTTTGCATGTTGTTGTTGTAGCAGCAACAGAAATACATCATCTGTGCAAATTTCAACTCTCTTACTATCACGGTTCTCGAGATATAGCCTGGTGACAGACGGACAGCGGAGCCTTAGTAAAAGGGTCCCGTTTTACCCTTTGGGTACGAAACCCTAAAAAAGGTTGTTCTAAATTAAAATAAGTAATAGTCGAGATTTGACTATACTTAAGCTGTGACTATAGCTTCGGTTTCTGAGAGAGTTTTCCATCATTCATATTACGTAGAATGTGTAGCAATCGTTATAAACCTTTATTAAAGTAAGCTAACCAATGCAAATGCCGATTTCATTCTATCTAAAGAGCAGAAGATCTCTCAATTTATTTTTCACTACTCCACACAAACTGATGTCTGCTGGTCGATGTAATTGTAATAACAAAAAAACCGGCCAAGTGCGAGTCGGGCGGACTCGCGCACGAAGGGTTCCGTACCATTATCAATAAAAAGCGCAAAAAAACGCGTTTGTTGTATGGGAGCCCCTTAAATATTTATTTTATTCCGTTTTTTAGTATTTGTTGTTATATAGCGCCAACAAAAATACATCATTTGTGAAAAATGTCTAACTATCACGTTTCATGATACACAGCCTGGTGACAGACAGACATACAGTGCATATATTTTGGTGATTTCAGGTAATCTCAACATTTTATCGTAAATACATCCTGTATAGAGCTTTTTACAGCCGTAACAGGCGACCAGATCCATTGTAGTTTTTTGTAGCCACCGTAAAGTTTGTTTTATAGACCCTAAAGATCTCTATCAACAAGCCTCGCCAAATATATAGACGGAACACGACAAAAGCCTTATATCACTCACAAAAAAATTAAAATAAACTCAGTTTCACATCACATCACATCATCACTAGCCTATATCAGTCCACTGCTGGACACAGGCCTCTCCAAAAGGAGGATTTTGCAATAATCGCCACGCTTGGCAGGCGCGTTGGCGATCGCAGTTTAGCCGATGGTGGAGAGGAGACGCTGCTGCCCGTCTTCTTGTGGCGGTTCTCATGTAGTCGCCTCTTACGACACCCATAGGAAGAGAAGGGGTGGTGCAATTCTTTTAACGTGCCGGCACCACGCGACACAGTTTACTCAGTTTAGTAGTAACTTACTATCTAATTCTCTTTAAGATACCCATTATCATGAAAAATCTAGCCACACCCAATATTTTCATTACCTTCTCAACTGCTTTTCAATGCACGCAATGTGTTCAGCTTACTACAAAGAAATAATTAATAGCTATTGTTCTTAAAAATTGACTATTATTTAGTAAAATAATATGTCTGAATTATTGAAAGGCGTCAGCGTTTAAACACTTGCAGTATTGTTTTTTGGATTGTGTCACAACGGGGGCGTAGCTCAGATGGTAGAGCGCTCGCTTAGCATGCGAGAGGTACCGGGATCGATACCCGGCGCCTCCAATAAGATTTTTATTAGTGATTTTAATTAAAAATAATTATTTATTTAACAGATAAAAATCTGTGGAAATAAGTAGGAGTAAATGTCTGTAGTGTTAAACATTTTTCTTTATAATTATTGGATATTTTCCCAACATAATTTGTCAATCGGAGGGACTTTTAGCCGTTTCTTATTGTTACCAGACGACTTTAAAATACTTAAAGAAATCTAGACATGCACAAAAAACAGGAGCGCATCCCGTTTGAATAAAGAGGTAAAAAGGGTTAAACGTGTTCTCACGCGTACCAGAATTACATAAATACCGAAGGGGTTTTAAGAATGTCTTGGGGCTAAGATAAAAAAAACAAAAAAAATATACCTTTTTTATTTTAATACTTATTTGCTTAATGGTGTAAGCGCCGCAGCTAATTAATGGTCGTTAAAACTACATAATATTATTGTTATGGCATAATAAAATTTTGTGGAAATCTTTACCGCCTACCTTTTTCAATTTTAACTGAATTGTCTTCTGCCTAAAGGTATCTGGATGGAAGAAATAATACTGTCTAAATTTTGCTATTACATATTAATGTTCTCGTTTCGTGTTACTTTGTTTCTTTTTAGTTGGTGAGAAAAACGGTACATCCATGTACACACAGTATAAGGTCCAATGGTACAGCACTTAGCATGCAGTAGTCTTTATATACCAACTCTTATATAAGTTAGTTATAATAAAACACCAGTATCTATTTTAAAACTAGCTGGCCCGGCGAACATCGTACCGGGCATCGGCTAACAGAATTATTTTTTTCCTCGGCGTTTTCAATATTTTTGTTATTTATTCTGCTATTCGGGGCGGAGACAAATCCAACAAATTATAAACCATGAAAATCGGTCCAGCCATTCTCGGGTTATAAGAGTAATAACAAACCCGAGTTTGTTTTATAATGTAAAAATATATCTAATCTTTTATATCTCACCTAATTACAATCACCGAACCTTTTTTATTAACCTTACGCTATCTCGGTTTTTCTTAAGAAAGGGTTATTATTGTCCTCATTAGTACCAGGAAATAATAAAATAGGAAGAAACAATTCAAACGTACACAATATTCTAAGAACAAAATCAAAGGGGTTGAAACCTGTTCTCACGAGAACCAGGGTAGCATAGAACGAAGGACATAAGGAAATAAGACGCAGTTTTTACGCAAAAAAAAAAGACTTTTTTAGCCCTTACTAGTAGGTATACTACTTATAAAACCATTTATATATAAGCTTTTTTGGGAAAACAAATCGTACGGGCACCGAAAATTGTTCGTCTCTGATCGTAATTAAGTTATGAATATTGACAAAAAAGTACAACCTCACAGAAGGCATCCAAGGAAAGCGTTCTTGAAAAAATTCTTTGCCATAAAATGGGCATAACATTTTTATTGAGAATGTTTTAATATAAGAGATTTCTGTTAGAAGTGAAGTTAGGTATATGCAATTGTAAGAATGTCTAGTGAAAGGCGAGCACTGACTTTAATAACGTAGGCTGTCCTCGCCTCAGGCGGTGCGACTTGAAATTTAATAAATACACTTTCTGGTACAAAGGCACAGTATGATTCAGAAACTGTTACAACGGGGGCGTAGCTCAGATGGTAGAGCGCTCGCTTAGCATGCGAGAGGTACCGGGATCGATACCCGGCGCCTCCAATATATTGTTTTTAATTTTGTGTTTTTATAATAATAACTATGATCTATAAAAAGCAAAAAATCAAGAATCATTCCGTCGTAGTTCACCTTTAAAAAAAAAACCAGCATTAAATCCAGGAAGTATTTTCTGAAGTTTATTTTGTTCTTTTTTATTACCAAAAAACTTCTGAAATTGGAGTAATATGTCGATACAATCATAAAAGATACAAATTTTATAATGTTCACCCATTTCAGGTTCCGATACACCCGAATAGGCTTAACGAGTACTTGTAATCGTTTTATCAAGAGGCATGAGTCGGTCCCGATTAGAACAGGCTTCTGTAATTAGGACATTCTATTTAAGCATGTACAAAACGGTCACCCATCTACTTCAGACTGCGGCAATCGTTGCTTAACTTCGGCAATCAGTATCGAAGCGCTGACGCCACTAAACCAAGTATCTACCATTAAAGGTACATAAAACAAATGAGTACTTACGGAACCCTTCCTCCCTGGGAAGCTGAAGAAGACGTCGGGCCCGTTCCTGTGCGGCATCTGGCGCAGCACGTTCAGCAGCTTGGCAGAGTGCCGCGGCTGCAACCAAAAACAAGTTGGCATTATCATGTCGCCCTCAATCCGGCATTTGACGAGCTCCGTAGCCGAGAGGCGAGCACACCGAAATTGGCGTCGCCATCTCTGAGGTTCCGGGTTCGATTCCTAGTCGGGTCAATGTAGAAAACGAACTTTTCTGTATTGTTACGGGTCTGAGTGTAGTGTGTGGCACTGTCGTTGTTTCTGATTTCTATAACACAAGTGCTTTAGCTACTTAGGTACCTGAGAATCAGAGCAATGTTTGTGATGTTGTCCAATATTAATTATTATTTTACTAATCTGTCTTTTTGCGTTTCTGACCATTTGCGACAATCTACTAACGTCCGACGTTTTGTGAATCTATCATTTTGAGCATTGCACAAAGAGCATTAACATTATTTGATTTTTTAGTTGTAAGTTTTACTTGTGGTTTTAAAAGTAATAAGAAAAAAACTCTAAACATTTCAAATTAAAAAAGTAGGACGACCTTACACAATTGATTATAAATATCAAATTGATAATGTATGTAATCGTACTACTAGAAGATGGAGAGATATTTTCTGATTTTAACCTAAATTAACTCCAGTTAATAAATCCGATCACTCCAGAAAATCTTTTTAGCTTTGTCTTTGAAATTTTAAAAACAATAGGAAATTCCATTTGCCACAAGTATCGACATTTAGGTGAAGCCTGCGAAGCAGTCACGAGCAATGTTGCAACCATGCAACGAAATTTAATCCAACATTATTTCGGAAGTTAAGAATTCAAAAATGAAAAACCAGAAGGATAAGCCGGACCACCCAAACAGTACCTACCTACGTATTATTTTACACCTATTTTTCACTTAACTTAATGAAGTATTGTGAAAAGCCTTTAAAACATTCACGCGCATGGAATTAAAATATTTTTTCCTACTAATCCCCCTCTACGCTCGAAACGCAAACCGCCTAAAATTATCCCCAACTGGGGAATTAAGCTAAAAAGCATTTCCTGAATTCCGTCTGCCGCCCCCGCTTTAATCGTCAGTTTGCCAGATCCGCATGAATGCGAGGAGGTGCCACCAAAGTAGCTACAACGCGGCCGAATGTACGAGTCGCGGCTACCCGTACAATTAGGTGGGCCATAAACGCTTTTCGAATTTGTAGCGTGCGGCGGGCGGTAATCAGCCGGCTAACGGCTCAGCTACTTCGTGTTTATGTTTGCCTGGGAATTGGGAGCGGTTGTTCTGTTTTTTAGTCCTTTTTATATCCCATTGGAGTTACGGTACTTTTTGGGAAGCACAAAGGAAATAGAGACTTTTATTTATTTACGCTGTTCGGCTCATTGGTCAATTGGAGGGTAGGTATTTTTGGAACAAAATATCGTTATATTTTACGCCCGTTAGTGACTCTATTTCAGTGAAAATATAGTCCAATATTATCATGTTATATTTAATTTTGCCCCGAGCTTTCACAATAAACATAATAAAATTGAAATAAGAAAATAATGGCAAGGGACAAAACCTTTTTAACGGAAAGTAGGTTTAAACAAGGATACGTTATTCTGTAATTAACAAAACAGAACGTTATAAGACTTACTTAAAACCATTGAGTTCAATACACATATATATCAATGCTTAAAACATTTCTCTCTAGATAAGATAACACACACATGAGGACACAGAAATTCTATACTTTCGTCTCGTTAGCTGTCACAAATCAGCTAGTTAAAGCAGTTTTTTAGCGATAAAAATAATATTAATAATCGTCAAAGTTAATTTTTTTCTTCTTATAAAATTTGTTATAGGTCCAAATTCGTTGTTCTTTCACAAGGCTGTGCATACCGTCACTCCCATCACACTCAGATCTCTTGGTGTAAGGACCGAGTAGTCGGAGTTCAGAGTAACTCCCTGAAGATGCTTACCCATTTTCCGTTGATCGCCTTCATCGCGCTGAAGAGTTGCTTCAGTTCTTTCACCGTGACGCTGTAGCTGGCTAGAACGCCCAGCATCTCGATGAGTAGGTCTGTAACAATGAGAACACACAACTTATTATTGTCATCCACATAGAAATAGGAGAAAGGGTATACTCATAAACTTAAATCATAATTAGCATTACAAGGTTTAACATTGTATTCATCCCATCTATTAAAAAAGAGGCCCTTTGTTCCTCGATTAGCTGTGTCGATAAGTGCGCGCAAAATAGGTCATTCCGGCGCCTAATAACTACCGTTAATAAGTGACGAAATGACTTTTGAATTAAGAACAATATTATATTAAAAAGTTTGAACGCAATTCTCTTGGATCCTGGCCGGTAATTTAAAAAAGCGCCAAAATACATCTCTTAGGTATTTGTTTTTCTTATAGGTGGAGATGAAAAGCGGAGTATGCCACACGTTAGGTACCAGAATTATTTAACCTCAAGCGACGTACTTTGAATCAATAGCTACGTTCAGGATTCTAACGTAGAATCCGTCACTTCGCTCTGGATTTAAAAAATCGCTTACTATATTGTCGACAATGAGATGTCCGCAAGCAGAAGGACAACGGCGAGCATTGTCTTATTTGCTTGGAAAATGGCTAGGTATGGCAACAGTAAAAAATAATGTTTTTTTTTCAATAAATAAATAATGATGTGAATAATTTTTAAGACTTTCGGAGCCGAATCCGAATGGTCTCTCCCGATTTTACATATTTTTTGTGCTAAATTTTCCTTTTATATGTATAATTTCTACCGTCATACTAACGTTTTCCAATCCGAAATTTACTCAGTTAGCGTCTTCTAGCAACAAACCACTGAGTACATTAGCTTAATCCACGTCTAAACTTTCCCATACATATTTTTGGTTAATAATATATTTATGTAATCCGTATTTTGCTGATATGGGTCCAAAATGGATGTGAGGTAAGACGAGCATGAACATTACACGAGAACCCGAATACACAGTACAATATAACGTGAACCGTAACCGGATATCAAATCTCAGGTTTCACAGCGTATCGCGCCTCACGAGCCTCGAGCGCTCCTGCCACTAATTAGCCGATCCTAAATTATTAATTCCCGAAACGATCCAGCTGCCATTGATATCGGGATAATGGATTTCAGTGATTTCGCTTAACTCGTATGTAACTGGGTTTTATTTACACTTGTAGGAATATATTTCAATTCGGGAGGAAATTTAATTATTATGCAATTTTAATTAGTGGTGATGGGTGATTCTCATAACCCAACTCGGGTTTAGATATTCTTTTCTAAATGAATGAAAAGAGAGAGACGGTAAGATTTAGAAATGTCACAATTAATTATGCTATGTTTAACAACGGTTTGCTCTATTTTCTGTGATCACGAGGAAGGATCAGACGTATTGACTTTCACGTATAATTAGAATTTCCTTGTGTATCAGTAGGTATGTAATTGTGCATCTTACTATAATCATCAACTGTATTTTTATACGGTGTGCAATAAAAGTAAATATATATTTTTTAGTTAAAGAAAAGTATCAGTTTCAGAAATGAACCTGTACGTCTATACGTACATGTCTGTCTGTCTAAATCTCATAATGAGACCTAGTTAATTAAATAATACATAAAGTAAAATAAACTATACGCACGAGATGGTAGATAAGACCGCGAAACCAGATATAAAATAAACCCTCTTACTTTTTCATGAGTTCCCGGTACAATCGTGAAGGTGGGCCCAGGAAACACGAAACCGACAGCGAGAAAACTTTTCCAGAAGTTTTTGAGACGCTGAGTGGAACATAACGATGACTAAGCGCAGTTTGAATAGTTCTCTCTGCAAAGTTGAAGTTAAACTGAGAGATTTGGGTATTTTTAGTCCTGTTATAAACAGGGAGGAATCTTATGGGAATCCTGCAGTACTTTTTTAAAATAAAAATAAAATAATCCAAAGAAGTAAACTCTTCTTCTAAAGTAGTTTCTGCTCGACTTTATAAATAAGTAATCATAATTATAATCGTCGTTGTTTCTTAAATCACAAACACCTTACCAAAATGTACTACATATTAAAGCAAAACCAAATAGAGAAAACCAACAAATCACCATTTTAGTTTGTCTTGAAATTAAGAATCTCTATGGTCAGACTCTTCTTCGTTTTCAGTCAATGTGAACTTATTATTTATTAATTATCCAAGTTTAGAAATTCACCCGCCCATCTTAATTTGTCAACAAACAAACCAGGAAGTCATAACCACATAGGCGGTTACCTTGCGTAGTTTGGCATTGTTGCTTGCGTTGTGAAACGCCTGTGAGTGGGACGGTCTGGATCGGTTTGGGGCGGCTGTCCACGAAAATGTGGGTAATTGAAACAAATTTTATTTAGGCTAAAAATAAATTACATTACAGAAAAAAAAAAACCTTTTTTATCTACTGACTGAAACTCAAAAACTGATTTAAGTTGAAACCAGTCCTAGTATTATTTTGATATTACATAACAATGGAATAAACATCAACTTGATTGTAAGTGGACATATTTTATAATTTATCTTTCTATCCGTTCTATCTATCCTTCTACTTTCTAACCGACTTCAAAAAAGGAAGGAGGTTCTAAATTCGACTGCATGTTTTTTTAAGCATCATTAATTCATCACCACTAAAAGATATCATTAAACTGGCCGACTATCCTCGCTTACGTTTTGTAGTAAATTAAAAATGGTTGACAGATCAATATATACTTCTAGTATTTATAACTATTTTACACGCTGTGTTACATACATACCAGGCTCCTGACCACAGTATCTTAACACTCATGATCAAGCATTTCTATTTTGACATACTAAACTAAATTGTCTGGAGTTTGACTACTAACTCGATTATCCTTTTAATTTAAACGTCGTTTCGCCATAACATACACGGTGGTTCCACTAAATATTATATTATTGTGGTTATACGGAAACATCCGTGCCCCTCTTACCGAGCTGGTGCTTATGGTATTAAATATTAATTTCGGAAATCATCGAAACCGGCAAGCTTAGGGAAGATCAAATTTCATAGACGTTATACCCTTGTTTTAAACCATCATCGCAAAAGAGCAATTCTCAAATTCGATTAAAAAAATTCCTGATAGATGGACAGATTGTGAAAAAGATTATTTATATTTTTCATTTAATAGAATAATACGATATTACAATAAATAATAACACAATGTTGTGCGGCCTATGTTATTAAGTGTTGATTATAAAATGAAACGAAATGAACAAGAATGTCAAGCAAAAATAATCTTGCTCCGGTTGTTTTATGTTCGTGTTCTTTAAACAATGAGAGCAGCAATTTCAGTAGGTACTTAAGGCTGTTACCCAAAACTGCCTTTTACACAAATTGCGTATCACCGAAAACATTATATGATTACGCTCTCGGTAACAAAATAGGACAAAAAGCACTTTCAGTAAAAAAATAATTATACTGTACAATTTTTATTTATGCCGTAAACAAAGCGAGTGATGACAGTTTAGGGCAAATGATGTAAATTGTTTGAGCCCAAAGTACCAGGGCGCCAAAAGTAATGGAGTGCTCTCATTTTGCACTGCGTTAGCGATGAAGAGTCAAAGAGCGCCAAGCGACAATACTGATGTGGTGTTCGCACTACGAAAAAGCTATTGAAAAGATGACAAGTGTTTCCTAAACCGCAAATGCTTTCAACTTTATAACAGTTTGTACCCGACACATTTAGTTTAAACTCGCAATAATAAGCACTGAATGAATAGGACTTTATTTTTTTCGTATTTCTGTAATTCATGTAATATTTGTACCTACTTTAGAAAAAATGCATTTTTAGTTTGAGTAAATAGATAGAGAGTATCTATCTATTTATTACACACAAAACAAAACAAAATAAATATAAATATTAATATTGGACAACATCACATACATTGCTCTAATCCGAAGGTAAGTAGCTAAAGCACTTGTGTTTTAGAAATCAGAAACAACGACGGTACCACAACACCCAGACCCGAGACAATAATAGAAAAGTTCGTTTTCTACATTGACCCGACCGGGAATCGAACTCGGAACCTCAGAGATGGCGACGCCAATACAGTCCGGCGTGCTCTCCTCTCGGCTACGGAGGTCGTCGTAAAAATACAGTTGGTATTTACAGAAAAATAAATTAGCTTCCCTTAACGCGAAACATAAACGTAAGTAAACGTTATCTTACGTTGACGATATAAACTTTTATACAACTTATTCGGGCTACTAGTACAGAACCGGCTAAAACTAGAAAGTCCATCTGTCAGCCGGAGCCGGTTGTGCCGTAATCCCGCGTCGCGGTTAATCCCGTGAGCCGGGATCCCGGGGCGGCCCGGGATTGGAGCGGAACGGGACATTAAGATTCTGTGCGCTGTCTAGAAGTTTATTAGTTGCTAGATTTGAGAGACTCTAAGGCCAAATTAATGTTGTGCATTGCATGCAGTGGTGTAATTAAAGAGCTACTAGTATTTTTTACGTAAAAAGTAAAAAAAAACTAAGGAAATACATTTAATCACCATCGAGATCGACTGTACCTACAGTGTTTCAATGTTTTATTTTATCGAGAATTTTGTGATCAACTGTTTTCGGGATTGCACTTTTACTCTTAATTGTACTTAAATACATTCACGAAAGTATTTATTTAATCTGTTCCGAACCCTCCCAATTTAATTATACATGCAATTTAATTTTAAAAGTTTCTTTTGAACTTTCTTAAATTGACTCTCATTTACAATTCGTGTAACAAAAACACGTACAGGTCAATTACACAAAAAGGTATCCAAGAATCTTAGGTTCACAGGTTTTTAAAATATTAACATTAAGTAATCATAACGTTAAGAGAGGCCTTATTTACGCAGCTAGATTCAAATTACCAGACCATATCATTTGTCCATGATGTTTTCAACCAAAACACTAATTAAATAAGAACGAACAGGAGGTCGGAGTTTCCCTTCGCGATCGAATCGGAAATGAGATAGTCTCGGAGGCGAACAAAAGTCACCGACGTAGCTCTCAGAATCGCAAACCTTACGTAAGTGACAGTGGGCGGGGCACATTGCTCGCAGGACTGATGACCGTTGGGGCAGGAAGGTCCTTGAATGGCGGCCGCGGGTGGACCGACGATCTGGTGAAGGTCGCGGGAAGTCACTGGATGAGGGTGGCCCAGGACCGATCCTTGGGGGAGGCCTATGTCCAGCAGTGGACGTCTTTCGGCTGATGGATGGATGGATGAACAGGAGGTCGCAGCGTGAGCAAGGTGCCTAGTGCGAGTTTCACAAAATAACAAAGTCTCTTAAATCGATCGGAAAGTAATACAATCTGACATTGAATTTTCGATCGGAGTAAGTGACGAGATTATTTTGTGTAACTTTAGGCCCAGTGGACTTACGAGCTAGTTAGGGTTGCGGGAAGTTTCTGCGGTGGGTGCAAACGCTAAAGCTACTTGCTGTGGCATTTTATCTAGGCGTATATAGAGCAGTGGACTTTCAAGGGCTGATAATGATGCATATAACTAAAAATTACCGTGCAAAAGGGTTCAGAAATATAGATAGACTAGCTTTGTATTTACTCCGTATGTTATCTGTGTCCATCCATGCGTCTTGAAGTATAACAAATGATGAATCAGTCCCCGTGTATCCAGCCTTATTACAGATTTGCTCAAATGCATTCAAATGTTTAGACGTTTTAACCTCCCACATACCCAAAGAATTATATTTACTCAGCTTTGTAACAAACACAATAGTACACGAATTGTCATATTTGCTTTCATGTACGGTTGTTTATTTTAACTCGACCACGGACAAAGCAGGCTTAATGAACTTATCAATTTGTTGACAGAAACGTCCCCCAGGTCTACCCCTCCCCTCGATATGTGGAATAGCATTAATTAATGCTTGCGAATTGAATATATCAATAACGATGAGTATTGATCAGTTCAGTAAGCCTATACTCGTATTAGTTTAATAATAATTATTTAGATAAGGTATTCGAAATTGGGGTAATTTTTATCTACACATACGGAAAACATAACAAAGAAGAGATCTTTTACAGAAAAATGCGTCATCTAACTCGGTTCTACCCAGATTTTTTTTAACATATCTCGCTCAAATTCAGTACGTAACAATACCTAAAAAAGCGAAAGAGGCTTTGAAATATCCGGCAATTCCTTTAATCAAAATCTTTTTACTCTGTATCGTTTTTTCTCTTTCCGCCTCGAAGCACACGAAAGAGACGAATATTTATGAAAGAAGACAAAGCTAACAGACCTGTGTTCTGAATATTGCATTGTTTTAAATTACACGCTTCCAGGGAGAATTATTACTGTAATAAGAGGTGGAACTAAGAATACAATGCGAAAGAAAAATGACCGTCCCTCCAGGTAGAAGTATCGACCACCCATCTCTTCATGCTTTCCTGGTAATCAGCCCTAATTTCGCACAAAATTTCGCCATATTCATAACGCGGTAGCAAATCTAATATAAAATTCTTACACACTTTAATTTACCACAGTGTTTGTAACAAAACTCCTCCGAAACGTCTTGACCGATTCTTATGAAATTGTGTGTGTATAATCAGTAGGTTTGAGAATAGGACGTAAACTATTTTTCAATCCCCTAAGTGCTAAGAGTGGTCCACCCCAACTGAGGCGTTACGAAGTTCACCGGGTCAGCTTGTTTCATTTATAAAGCCTCTTTTTTCTTTATGAAAATGGTCACTTCCGTTATAATTATTATCTCCTGGTAAGGGTGAGAATTTTCCAAAAAGAATCTTATTGGAGGCGCCGGGTATCGATCCCGGTACCTCTCGCATGCTAAGCGAGCGCTCTACCATCTGAGCTACGCCCCCGATGGTTGAACGGCCGAATTACTTGATATGTATTCAAAACTAGACCGATTACATAAGCAACTGGTAGCGCAAGTGACATTGAAAACCTGATTAGTAAACGCTCGTAGTAAAATATGATCTACTTTCACTTACGCGCAGAGTTGTAAGTATGTTGACTGCTTTTTACAAACAATTGAATCCGCTCGCTCAATCAAAGGACACTTGCAATAGTTCAATTATGTACTCCTTCGAATGAGGTAACAACCATCTTGATATTTGCAGGTTTAGAATGCTCACTTTTTAACCGACTTCAACATAATCAGAGAACTTCGACGTTGGGCTGAGTTTTTTTATGTTTACTTTGGTTAACTATGGGCTAATTTTTAAAATGTATCTATTTGTTTGAAAGAGTATACCTATTTAAATATTTTGTATTGTCACTAAGTTTGGATTCGATGATGGAATCTTAGGGAAATTAAGGGAAATCCTCATAAAATATAGGGCACGTAGAGTGTGTTTTTAAACTGTTAAAACCTCTCATTGAAGTGTTTGTGTTTGCGCCTAGGAATCACGATATAATACTGCTGACCTGATGATGAAACAGCATAACTCTATAACGATTAAGAGTTAGTGGTAGTAGTGTATCCCGATTTGACGATAGTAAATATTTTGCCGTGCCTTAGGTAAAGGTGGTGCTCAGGCGGTACCAGATACCAATTTAATTACTTAAAATTAGCAAAATTAGAATGGGTTGTTTGTCTTAGGTATTGTTAGAAAAACCTTATCCCATGGTTTCGACACCAGAGTTAAGCTGGCATAGTTTCTAATAGACCCGACCTTTTTAACCACTTTAAAAAGAAAGAGATTCTTTTTAATTGAAATGATGATTACGTATTGTTACTAACACTAACACTCTCTGTCTGCCGTAACAAAAAAAAGCACTAGCAATGAAAACTAGCTCCCGACCTTTTCACCTAACAAATCTAACAAAACGTATTTTTTGAAACAGATTTTATGCTATCCTGAACTAGTGTTGCAGTGTTGCAGAAATGTTTGGAAAGACAGCCAATTACTACAATTTTTGGCAATTTGATCTCTATAGAGTTTATTGATGATAAAGCTGCATCTCTTATGGATAGAATATGGAATTAAGGATTATTCCATTACAAATGGTAAAATAAAGCTTTTACAATCATACGATTCCGAGATAATTTCTTAAGGACTAAGTGTTTGTGTGATAAGCAAGAAAATTACTATCAAAGGTAGTTTAATCAAAATAGAATAACAAATTAAAAAATCTTATTGGAGGCGCCGGGTATCGATCCCGGTACCTCTCGCATGCTAAGCGAGCGCTCTACCATCTGAGCTACGCCCCCGATGATAAAGCAGTCGAATTGTCTGATATCTATCTGTTACAAGTTCGATAACATTACACACTGGTAGCGCAAGTGACATTGAAAGAGCCTGACGTAATAAGCACATTACCGCGTCAGAATCTACTTTCACAAGCGCAGACATTGTACTTGTATGTTTACAAACGAACTTCACGTCCAGTTCAACAACAGTCGGAAGTGATGGCTTTATTATAGGATTTAATAAAATATTATATAGTATACTACTCAGCTATACATATAGCTACAACATTGATCAGAATACGCTGGCTTTGACAGCGAGAAAAAACACTTAAGGAATTTCATTTTGTCACGTAACGGCCTCGGTAGCTTAGTGGTCAAAGCACTCGCCCGGTATGCGATGGGACGTGGGTTCGAGTCCCACCTGAGGTCGATGATTTTTTTCAAGTGTTATTATCTTCAAATATTTCTTAGTTTATTTTTCATTTTGCTACAGTTAAATTGTGTTATGAATTTTTTTTCACAAATGTCCCGAGATGAATGTAAGCATGTGTAAGACCACGGAGAAAATCTTAAAATGCTCATCACTATGCGGCATTGTAACAAATATGAGTAGGTACTTCTAATTTAATTAGGATTTCAATGGTAAAATAAACAATAAATAAATCGCTCTCACAATCACACCAATTATCTAGCCCCAAACTAAGCAAATAAATGATATGATAAATAATTTATTTCCAAGAACATGGTAACACAAGATCTTAAGCTATGCACAAGTACAACATATTCTGCCATTATTTTAGGCGTAGAAATATTAACACAAATTTTAAAAAGTTAAATTACACATTATTATTTAAGTCACGAAATTATTATTATTGAGCTCTGTGAAATTAAATTAAATTAAATTAAATTGCAATATTTTCTCATGAGTCGTCAGTCAACAGTCAAATGTACAATATTCTATATTTGTGTCTATAAATTCTTGCTTGTACTATGGCGACTTGATAACGGATTAATATACTTACTTAAATAATTTTATAAACATCCATGACTTAGGTGCAAATGCTCGTGCCCATCACACAAACATTTACTCCTTGCGGGATACGAACTCTCAACCGCCAAGCTTCGTAGTCCAGAGCGTGAACCACTACACCAGAGGGTTGTCATTTAAGGAATAAAAGAAAAGTAGTATAGAATAAGTAAGATAGGTTGTGACTCTTTATTGCATTCCCTACAAGAGATTCCTAGTGTTCATTTATAGATTTTTTTTTAAATTTAGGCTGTCATATAATTAAAATCAATCTCTTCTAGACAACTTTTGAGTAGAGGAATGGAGGTGGCAAATTCGAAACATCATTATTTACTCATTCGTATTGTTATCTATGTATACATCTAGTATGTATGTATTGATCTAGTTTAAGTTAGATTTGTTCAATCTTGGTTTACAACCATATTTTATTGCACCGCCCATAGCATCTGTGTCTGGCCCTATGACTGACTGGTAGATAATGCTTTTGGCATTAAGTCCGCCATTTGTACCACATATTTTTTTGTCTGTGCGATAAAGTTTAAACAAAATTTATTATTATTATAGAATATTGGGTGATGAACTATCACTAACAATAGCCAATTTAATTTTCTAACGAAAATAGAAACTTCTATAATTTTGGCGCCCAACATGTTACTCCAGTATGACGAAACTAATAAAACCAATTAATTGATGAAAGTTATACATCTTTATTTTAACCTCTGATTGTGGCGAATATATTGATTGAATATTGATCAAGAATATTACCAATAAGTAAATATAAATGACAAATAAAAAAAATCTTATTGGAGGCGCCGGGTATCGATCCCGGTACCTCTCGCATGCTAAGCGAGCGCTCTACCATCTGAGCTACGCCCCCGTTGTTTCAAGTGTCGAATTGCCCGATACCTATTTGAAACAAGACATTACTTGCAATCCATTTATATGACATTGTGACCGGCCGGCTATGATCTCCTTTCACTCACGCACTGCACTGTATTTATTTGTAAGGTAACTTAATTACGTTTTATAATTAAAACAATGCTATTGACAAACCTTTTGACAGCACATTTTTTTACTTTAAACTACAAGTTAACACACAACAGGTTGCGTTTTAAAAATCTTACTCTACATTCGATTATCTTGCTCTGTATCATAATCTAACTAAACATAGCACTTAATTAGTTTAAAAATTAGCATTAATAAATAATGCTGACTGGCCGGATTTATATATTATTATATTTAATTTGAATATTATTTTATTTTGTAAACTGGTGCCCAACATGTTGCCGTACTTCGGGGGCTTTAATTTTACGGATAATATTATTTCATAATATCCTAACTTTTATGTATTTCTTTTAGCAAATTACTTTGCTTATATTATAGAATAAATATTTAAAAAAAGTTTTATTATTAACAAATTAAATTAGACAAATTATTTTATAAGTGGACAGAACTACAAAACCACCGTCGCGGATTTAAATCCCGTAAGGATCAAGTGTTATTGTGATCAGCACGAGCATTAGTAAAGGTACCAGAATCGTGAAATATTTATAAAACGTATGATATAACTGTATTTTTCTCTTGTCTAGTGGCAAACGCGCTGCTTAACTTGGGTCATTATACATACTCATGATTGTTTAAAAACATTATTAATCTAAGACTTATAAAAGTGTTACCTGCTGCTTGCAGCATCCTACAGTGCTTAACTTGTTAATGCTTCCATTTGTATGTTTCCTTGTTAGCCGTGAGAAAAATTAACCCTTTTAGTTATCACGTATGAATTATTATTTCATAAATGAATTTTAAAACTCTAATTTACCCGACAAAATAGGGTTTAAATATAGTAAGTTTATGTATAAAATAATTAAAAATCAACGAATTCTCTCTGGAAGTCCGGAAGATTTGTGTAGCCATTTTTAAAAGGATTTTGGTCCTTTTACCACTTACAAAATTTAAAAATCTTATTGGAGGCGCCGGGTATCGATCCCGGTACCTCTCGCATGCTAAGCGAGCGCTCTACCATCTGAGCTACGCCCCCGTTGAAAGAATCGTCGTATTCGACGATCGGCTTACGCAAATTCAGGTGAATATATTCCGGTTGCATCGCCGTGGGCGAGAACATTGCAATATTTTAGTATCTGCATTGCTCAATTTTGACTTCAAATATAATAAAACTTCTCTCAACAATTTATTTGTACTGAAATGAGTAAATTCTAAGCCTGCACTCTATTGCAAGTTATGGAGAATATGAAGGTGAGGTTATGTTGAGGATTGAAGAGCTCCGTAATCGAGAGGCCAGGACGCTGGACTCAAAATCGCCTCCCTGTAGTCCCGAGTACGATTCTTGGTCTGTTCATTGTGGAGAAAACGAACTTTTGATACTGTCTTGGCCTGGGTGGTGTGGTAGCGTCGTTGTTTCTGATTTCTACAGCACAAAATGCTTTAGATACTTACCCTAGAGGCCTAGAGCATCAGAAAAATGTCGATGATGTAGTCCAATATTTATTTCTTTATTTAAGTTGTATCCCAAACTAGCGGTATGAAACTAATCCTTGCGTACTCAGGGATCGATAGTTTCCCAACTATTATACGCAGAATACTCTCAGCAAAAAAAAAATCGAAAAAAAAGTAAATTTTACAATATAAAAAAATTCTAATATGATAAAATAATTACCTCGTGAATTATTTAATTATCGCTGAACATACTAGGGTTAACATTTGACAAGTAGTGTCCTCAAGGCTCTAACACCAGACGCTCGCTGGTACACCCTTCTGTATAGATTTCTCGTCTAACTCCTCTCAACATTAATCACACTAACCAAATACCTCTGACCTATCCTATATTATATAGTATCCAGAAGTTAGCTGTTAAAAAATCATTAAATATTTATAAAATTAAATAAAACTTCAAAAAGTCCAGTTGGAGGCGCCGGGTATCGATCCCGGTACCTCTCGCATGCTAAGCGAGCGCTCTACCATCTGAGCTACGCCCCCTGTTATACTTCTCAATGAAATTTAGATATCAACTACAAAACCTACGTATTATATACCTTACGCAAAAAATCCTTTCAAAATTGTCACCTTGGCATTATAAACTCCAAGTCGGATACATAGAGTTGACTTTCGAATAACCACAATGCTACAATGATTGTCAATATCACAGATGCCATAAAACAATATCTACTAATGAGATACAAGCCGTTATTATCAAACACAATATCAATACGACAAACAATCAATGTTTGCGGAAGTCATATAAACCTGAATCCTATTGGATTCGTAAACTTAATAATATTACGCAATTTAATATGGCGTATTACAGTATCCTAACAAAACATTATTATTTGATTTATGAGAAACCTAATACATTTTCATAAGGGATTCCTTACATGTGCGCGTCCATAAATTACACTTCGATATTTAGAGGACAAGCTTATTGCGGGGCTTTCGGTTAATTATGTTATTTCTCTTCCAGTTATATTATCTTACCCATTATGTTACCAAGCGGATTACGATACTAAGCAGTGGGTAGACGTAGTGATGGCAGGTGAAGCATTTCCTTAACAGAACGATGGCTGTGAATAAGAAAAAACCGGCCAAGTGCGTGTCGTGCCACGCGCAGTAGGTATAGGGTTCCGTAGTTGCCCGTCGTTACAATTTATTTCAGCAATTACTTCATTTAAGTCACTTTTAATGTTTTCCTTTATGAATTTTTTGAACGGCTAGGTTGAACAACCATTACTCTTAAACTAACTGATCTATCTTTCAGTTATGATTTTCCGTAAAAGTTCATGAAAAGCAATTTTTCTAGATTTTCAATAGTTTAGCTCTAAGTGGGGGGGGGGGGGGCGGTACGGACAGACAGACAGACGGATATGACGAAACTATAAGGGTTCCTGGTCAGGACTACGAAACCCTAAAAAGAAGGGAGTGTCCTCTGGTTAAATGGGCAGGTGACATCACAAAATCGACGGGAACATCTGGACCCATAAGGCAAGGAGCGTAATACCTACATGCAAGATTATACCCTGCAGTGAGTTGAGTGGCTGAAATGATATACTGCAAATTTTATCGTGAAAGTGAAGGGGTTAAACCCGATTTATAGTTTGGAAAAATTAGCTTGAAGTTCTGCACTGGCATGGCAATAATCCATGATAATAATTATACATTAAAGGTGTGCGATAACCGTATTTTGGTGTCATACGCGTGCTATAGGTTGTGACGTATTCCTAAGTAATTCCTAGTAAAGTTAAGCTTGAAAATTTTGACGATGAATTTAAATAAATCTTGGCACATGATTACTTAATCATGAAAGAACCAAACCTATCTAGAGTATATCTTAAAAAACAAATCTTTCTAAGACTAACCAGATAAATTTGTGCTTCTAAGTTATTATTACCCGTAAGTGAAAGGCACGCGCCGTCTTTGATTTAGGCAAGCATGCGTCAATTTCCGAATAACCTTTACAATGCGTAATTATTATAACTGATCTAGTTTTAATAAAGTGGTAGTCTATTACGGCAACTATTTCAACGGGGGCGTAGCTCAGATGGTAGAGCGCTCGCTTAGCATGCGAGAGGTACCGGGATCGATACCCGGCGCCTCCAATAAGATTTATTTTGATTTTATAATTAGTACAAAAGACCATTTAATTAAAAGTTACACAAATATACCGGACTTCCGGAGATTTTATTTATTATTTCGTAGACACTAGAAATATTAATTCATTTTTTTCTATTCCATTTTTAAAACCATATTTTTTTGTCAAGGAATATTTTTATTACGGAATTTATAATGTACTAAAGGGTAGTTTATTCTCACGGCTACCAGGACAACATACAAATGTGAGCATTAACAAGTTGAACTCGTATAGGATGCGGCCAGCAGCAGTCAAAGCGTTCTCTTTAATTAGCTAGCATTTTCACAGGACAACAGCGCCTGGTAAGAAGTTGGTTTATTTTTCTGTGTTTGTTCTATTTAACACAAGTTTAAGGCAAACATTGAGAATAGAAGAGAATTAATTTGTTGTATTCATAGAAAAAAATATTCAAGTCCCACTGTAATGTAACCCTAGCATTCATTATATTTTATTACAATGCAATGCTAACAACAACTACATACATATTGTCCACCAAGATGAAAACAGTATTAACAATATCAACAGAGAACCTAATATTTTTAATACCCCGATAACTTTTGAAAAATGAAAAATTTGACATGTTAATAGTGTTAAAACAAAAAATGAGTTAAAAGCTAAAAAGTCTATTTAATTCGTGGGAAGTTATCTGGCGCTTAAAAAATCGACGCTTAATAAGTAATGTGAGTCCTTTTTTTACTCATTAGAATCATAAAAGTACAAGTAAAAAGAAAGAAAAACAAAATTGTGCCACATTCTGCGCCTGTTCATTTACCGGGGGGCACATTGACCTCGTTCCTGCGCAAAGGTAGTGAAAGGAGCAGCGAAATCAAGGGAGAGGTGTACCTACCCGGTGAGCATAGCGACACAATAGGTGTGCACGGAATGACACACGGAAAAGACGTGTCCTTTTATGCACTCCTAGTGATGTGCATGAATTGTAAGTTTTCTTCGGTGCTAATTAATTTGTAGCTTTTTAAATGGCTAATTAATTGATTATAAGATAGCTTTGGAAATTTTATTAGGTGTCATTTATGTCAAACTATTAGACATGGATTATATTTTCAAAAATGAAAATATTTATTTAACTAAATATTTTCTATCTAACTACCTATAAGCTTAATTAATTTAATTTACTGTGCAGTACTTTTTATAACAGTAACACGATACTAGAACTTTTCTGAACAAACAACAAGGAGCGGCCTATTTTCTGCAATTTTCCTTAATACTACCAAACGTAAAATTAACTGTTCATCAAATCTGAGAGTGTGAATGTAGAAATATTTTGAGAACATATTTCAGCAATTGCATAAAATGAACCATCCAGTTAAATCCGCACAAATAACATTATCCACGCAACCAAAAAAGTAATGTGACAACGGATAAAGACAAAAGCACACTTCGTCGGAGTGGAAACAATTATACGAATTTCAATGGGCGCCATTTCTCGCGCGTTCGCCAAAAGAATGAAGCCAAATTTTTCCGGCTCAAAAGAAATCTTTACATAACGTGAGTATATGACAAGAGAAAATTACCTGCACCAAAATTATGAAGCAGTTTTGAATAAGCTTGCGATAAAACTGACTTCGAAAGGAATATAAACACATGACACAATTTGTACGGGTTCATCGTAAATTAGGAACGATGTTTTTCAGGGAAAATGCAAAGAATATTTGTGTACATTTCCTGCTAATAAAGCTTTTTTGTTCACCCAGTATCTTGTTTAGCAACAGATATACACAGTTTTAAACATTTTTGTTTTGAAACAAATACATGCAAACTGGTACGGTACATTTCTATTGGTGTTGAAGAGTTTGTAAACTTATTAGGTAGGGACGCAATTCTTAAATATCAAGTTTTAGTAACTAGGTCAGAGATAATACATTCTATAGAATCTAAGTATCATGTGAAATATAATTTCCAATTTAAGTAACTCGCTCAACCATATGACTAAATAACATTTTAAAATAATAGTAGCTACTCGTAGTTGACCCGGAGTTACTTAGACTCAGTGCAGTCTGACTTCGCCAGGTGTATGGTAAATAGGATGTTTGCCGTATGGTTATTTTGATTGTTCGTAGTAAAGTGACACCAGTATTTTGCCCTAGAAAAGCCCTAAGAAATATCGACATTCAATATTTTATTAACGATCTACATTCCTGGCAATTTTCAGAATTTAAACCTCGAAGGGCTATAATGAAGTCTTGGTACTTTGAGAAATTAACGTAAGTTTATATTATGAAACAGGCGCTTAAAATCTTCTAAAATCACAAGGTAAAAAAAAAGATAGTAAAAAAATCATTTTATTTGTGATTTTATTAAGGTTCTCATGAACACCAAGACATCATACACCAGTAAGAGAAGTTAGGCGCCTCATCTGCCTGAACCGCATTTACAAAAAAATACGACAGTTTTTACCGCTCAGCCCACATCGTTTACCTGCTTTCTCAAGGTAAGAGAAGGGATGCGTACAACGTGATCGACAAACGTGGGAACCAATCTACCCTTCGGATTTATGCAATCCCAGCAACTTGTCATAATTATTCAATTATTTCTATTAATTCCTGTTGTAGTAAAAAAGGTATGGTATAAAGTTAAGGTACATGACAACGATAAAAATGGGGAACATGTCTGCCTTTAAAATGTATACCATCCTGGTAACTGGTGATTCATTATTCAATACTTCATACTTAAGACAAAAAGCTTTTTTTAAAAAATATATGAAAAATAAAACAGGCTTTGAAACTTAAATACAGTTCGCGACTTGATAAAACAACTTATTACAAGATCGCCTACATAGGTTTCTCATAAATACTATGGCAATTCACGTTATGAGCCCCATCAGACCTTCATTTAAACTATTTAACTTGGAAAGGGGAAGGATGCGTGAGAGAGAACGTAACAACCAACGTGGGAATTACATCTTCCCTTCGAATTTATGCCATCTTGGTATCTGGTGATACATATTCAACCCTTCATCTTTATAGAAAACTGTATTTTCAACACATCAATCATTTAACAAACTCAACTCTTTAAGTTTCAACACAAACAGCATTATTTTTAAGACAAGAGTGAACAAATCTCAAACGAAAAAAAGTGCTATGAAACTTATATTGTAGTAGGTACCTGAGTCCATGTTTGTTAAACTTCTTTTGCATCAATATACTCGATAAAAAACTATTAGGCAATCTCAAGATGATGAAATCATCTACTTAATCTCATTCTCATGAACACCAAGGTACCATACTAATGTAAGAGTCATTAAAAGCCTTATCGTATCGTTATTCCCAACAAATAAAAAGGCACAAAAACAGACGGCAAATCGTTTACCTGCAAATTAAGAAAGGGAAATACGACAAACGTGGGAAACACATACCCTTCGAAATTATGCCATCTTGGTAACTTGTGATACATATCCAACCCTTCATCTGAACAAACTAAATATTTAAATGAAAATAGTGAAAGCTTACTTACTTCCAACAAAAACCGGCCTTAAGAAACTGATTTGCTCTGACTTGCATCCTGCCTGTGTTGAATTTATTTGTCTGTGTCTTGCAACACAATAAAAGAATAAAAGGCAATCTCAAAATGAAGATATTAATTATCATAGTACCATCTTCTTAAGTTTCTCATGAACACCAAGGCACCATACTCAAGTAGAAGACGGGAAGAGCCTCATCGGAACCTCATTCCCAACAAATAGACAGGCCATTTTTTACTGCACGTTTACGGCCGTTAGATGGCTTACCTACAAGGGCTGCAAGGACTACAAGCTTCGGAAGGGCATGAATTCGTCAGAACGTAACGACTTTGGAAAATAAGCCTTCGAATTTATGCCATCTTGGTAATGTTTGTTACATATTCAACCCTTTTAAATCTTTAAACTCACCTTAAAAGTAATATATAGAGAAGCACATTTAAAATCTCTACTTTAAATAAAGAATTGATGTGATAAGTTTTCAATCAGATATAAATAAATTATCCCTGTGAACGGCCATCTGGTGCCTTACCAAGTACCTACGCCCATTTTTCACACCATTACTAGGAGAACACAAATACGAAGAATGGAACATAATTTTAGTTACGTAACCAGCATCTATTTTCTGTCCTCCCTATAACTCTTGGTCCACAGTCAGCAGTACTCTAGAGATGAACTAGGAAAGAAGAATTATTAAGGATCACTTTTAAACGTTAGGAAAACGGACGTAAAACAATAACAATAGAAGAGAGCGTATGGAATGGACTTTGAAGGATTGACAGAAACAACCAACTACGTTTCTCAGGAACACCAGAGAAGCATATCTAAATAAGAAATGTATCGGGAGTGAAAGAGATAGATAATAAATGCAACCAAATCGTTCTTGTCTATTATCTGCATAAGGGACTCCTTTACAAAAGGATTCCTTAGGGATTCAAGAAACATGGGCGTAGCAAACATTTTCAAATTGATTCTATCCTGGTAGCTTTATACTTCATTTTCAACCCTTACGCCCGTTAATTATATGGATGATCGATCAATCCTTCGGATCCCGCTGTAGACAAAGCAAAGCAGTGTGTAAGAAAAACTTATATATAAAAAGACCATTACATTAATTACCTTTAATGTTCAAACAACAAAAAGTCATGTCCTATATAGAGCAGCAATACGGAACGGACAATCTCTCTTCAAAACTTGTAAATGATTTTTACCTTAATATGAAGTAACCAACGATATTAAAAACGGTTTTTAATATCGTTGGAAGTAACAAGTCCAGTCAATTCTTGGCTAAACTTAAACAGTAATCATTTTGTGTCGAACAAGATTTATGACGTTATACTTTGTAGGGCATCCTAAAATTGTATGTGAATTTAAGACTTAGGTCGTGCATATGATTCATCAAAAAAAAAAAAGGTTGGGTTGCACCACCTTAACTTTAACCATAACTATTACTATAACCGGTGTTTTTGTATAGAGTTTGACAGACTTTTGACGTTTGTTAAAGTTAAAGTAAGATGGTGCAACTAGGGCTTAATCTTCTTAATCTTTGTTTCCCTCGGTCATCGTCTTGAATTTCTCAGGAACACTGGGACATCATAATGTTGTGATGGTAGATCTATAATTTTTACTACACAGCTGTGAAAATGTTAACCTCTCCCGTTGCCCTTTGAAGGGTAGTGAGAAACTTATATCCTATAATTTGATGCCACCTTGGTAGCTTGTGTTACAAATTCAACCCTTTAACGTTGGTTGATATTGTTGTTCTCAAATCACACATCTTGTTTGAAAACGTACTCAATTTTGAAGATTTTGTTAGATTAGATATAATACCTTATTTTATTGTTATAAGCTTGGTTTTAACATCTGATTTATTTAAAAATATATATATAAGAAATATTCTTTTGTTATTTAGAATAATTTTGTCCTAATGTCCTTTATTGCCAAATTGCAATATTGAGCATGTGGAGGATTATAATATTATGATATTATTTGTTTATCCCTTATCTAGTCACCAAAGTACAAGTTTTGCTAAGTTTGTGGAGTATCTATCCCCTAAGCCGAGATAACGGCAATGATATAACGGATAAAAATTAAATATATAACTTATAAATACATGGCTTAGATGCAAATTAGGCTTGTTCACATTACATTTAAACGTTTATTCCTGGTGGGGATCTTGCTGCGGATTAGATAAAACTGCCTTTATTCCTTATCAAAACACAAAAATTGTTTAGATTCCAAGGACCAAGATTAGCCAGGATAACATTATAATAATGTTGAAGTCATCACCGTATTAAAACTATAAATTTTTGAACCTAATTATAGTTACAGTGTGTAACGAAATTCCCAAAGCAACTAAGATAGTATAAAAATGTAAGAGTTTCAAAAACATTTCAACCGTCATGCAACAAGGTAAAAAATGGGCCGTTAACGTATATCGCCGTTACAACAACCCTGGCGGATGCAAAACCGTGGGAATTTTAATTCTACTTCGGTGTTGTAGTCCTGGTAATCCTGGGAAAGAAGACACATCGGTCGGAAAATCATACTCGCACGTGAGTTTGAGTTAGTGATGTACACAAAGCGTCGAGTTCTAATTTTGTCCTAGAGTCCTAAGTAAAAGGACTCTGAAAGCCCGAGTCTTGTACACCACTAGTTTGAGTTCGATACAAATTAAAGATAGATATTCTCTATTGCACTCCAAACAAAGAAGTTACAGTTGATATTTACAGAAAGATACCCATAAGTACAAAAAATACCTATAATATATTTATAATATAATAGCGTAAATGCTTTGATAAAAATAAACATACATAATATACATAATAACATGACTAACAACCAACTATCTGAATTCTTTGCTCAAAAATTGTATGCAAACCGCGGACAATAAAGAAAATTGTGTATGTTAACATTTCTTCTTTATTTCTTTCTCTCCTTAGAATAGTCGTCCCTAGATTTTGAGAAACTTGTATGACCCATTGTAACTTTTATCTTATGCTAGGTAGTAGGTTTAATATAAATTACTAAGACAAAGTATTATTTATATATTTGTTTATTTCTAAAAAGATGAAAAATTACTTAAAATATTCACGCAGTATAAGGTAGCGAAGTAGTCTTCTAACTAACTAAAAAAACTGTTATTGCACAAAAGGATATTATTTTTCTGTCTCTACAAACGATGTTATTTTAAGGGTAATAAAATTATGTAGGTAAACGTCAACAATCCCAACTTTCTCAGGGTTACTAGGATACTAGCAATATGAAAGAGCATAAACATTCCAAAACGGTCTTTGATTAAAAAACGGACCGTTAACGTATATCCCGTGACAACGCTGTGGGCCACGAAACCCGTGGGAATTTTTATTGCTATAAAGTATTGTTGTCCTGGTGGCCGTGGGACAAGTTACGGGATCTGCAGAGTTTTTTCACATGAAATCCTCTCACAACTATGAAAATTACGTCAGCTTAGTTCACACCTTAACCAAGGCAACGATTAACTTATATTTTTTGCATTCTTAAGAAATCAAGAATTTTTGGGGATAAAGATATCCGAATTCATAAGTTATGTAATCCTGAAGTCACACGGTTACCCGAATGACATAACTTAAGAGGAATAAATATTCCCATGGTACAGTTTTTTTTCTCATGCTTAACTGTGGTGCAAGATGTGACATAATAATATCTTAGGTCTTTACACAACAGAAGATTTAATAGTCAGGGTAATTTATAACTTCAGTACAACTATAAAAAAAAACATTTCCTATAGAATTCTTAACACTTTATTTTCTTCACTTCTTTATTTACGATACAGTTTTTTTTTTAAAGTTAAGTTTAGGAAGTGAAACATATCTCACGATTACCAGGGTTGCATTAGAGTACAAGAATTAAAATTCCCCATGATCCTTTTACCCCATGCTTAGGTTGCAGGTAGAAGCTTTTACATGAGTTAAAAAATGAAGAAAAAAGCCAAGGGATGTTCCCGTCTTTTTTCTTGGTAAGATAAATCTATTATGGATCTTTTCTGTTCTTGTTGATGCCTGTTCTCCTGGTTATGATGGGAATAGACCAAAATATGATCATAATTGCCCAATATGATATTTGGCTTCGATTTTCCATACGAAAGCTTTCGCGAAACATGTTATACATATTCGTCGTGGCTATTGAAAAATCGTCCCAAAGAAATTATACATATATTTTTCATAAGTTTAAAAGGATCATGGGCGTAATTGTGAGAATCGCCAATATATAGTTATAAAAGCGATTTAATAGTTCTTAATTATGTTTAAAAACCGTTATGCATGCCGCCTTAGATGTCATTTAAATTTATACTTAAGTTTATTTTTTAAATGTAGAGTACCAGAGTAAAATAAGTTAGAAGAAGTATGTAACTGAACGAGGGACAACAAGACCCAACTACTTGAAAAAAACAGGTACCTATGTAAGGACTTTTTAAAGAATGGAAATAACCCCGTATTTTGTTACTATGAAAAAGATCTTGTACCTGTGTAGAAGCCTGAGAAATATAAAAGGATCATGGGAATATCCTATAATTCCTATACATGTTCCCTTATGAAGCCTTGGTAGCCGTGGGATACATTTGGCATTCTTGACTGGAATTTTTCATAAAGTTTTTGCACTTTGCTACTTATTAAAATATAAATAATACGAAAATAAATAAAAACTAATAACTTCCTTATAAAATGCCAAAAATTGAGGAATGATCAATGGATCTGTTGTGTTTGCCTTTTTTTCCTAGCAAACTTGAGAATATCAGGGAATGGGAACTTTTATTTCCGTTAAGTTACGTGTCGTCCGTCCCAGTAAGCGTGTTATATTTTCACGGTTAACTGAACACGAAAAATATCTATGTATCCTTAAATCGAATTCTGTATTTGCATTTGCATTTGAGCCATTATAAGTTGCAAAGGATACATGTTTCAAAACGGGATTCTTTTACAATTAAATGAACTGAGTGTGGGATAGGCCAAAAAAAGAATGGCGCCAAGGGCAAGGCTTCTTATTTGTTAAATTAGAAAAACTATTTTACTAACATATAGTACTATCACAAACAAACAGGACTTTCAATTCACGAGATTTACTCATGTGAAAAGCGTCTATTATTTGCGGTTTTTATTATATTCTGCCCTATGTTACTAAGGTTACATGCACAAAAAAAAGTTAGCATGAATAAAAGATGGATTTTTTACAGTTCTAACGTGTTCTCTCTCTAAGTTTTCTTTCTGGTCTTCATAAGAGGCGGAGTCTTACAGCAGGTAGGTACCAAAGTAACTACACTTTATTACATAATGATGTATAGAAACAATATGTTTGATATATTTTTTGTGGACAGATAAACGGGAGGAAAGGAATTTGTTTTAAAACTTCCGACTTATGATCACCAGGATAACCAGGAGAACATACAACGTACGCAAGAAAGAAGTGGCCAATTTAAAACTTCAAAGCAGTACAAATTTTTAAGACCTAACAAGTAAAAATATGATATCCAGAGCATGTAACATGTAAAAATATGATATCCAGAGATCAATAATTATCAATATTCACTAAGAATATCCAATGTCTTTAGTCATTGCTTCATTTTTAAAATATTCTTAAAACTACTAGGAATTTATGCGTAAGCAAGAGGTAACGTAAGTTGCTAGGGGGCGTATCGCGGCGGGTAAAAAGCCTCTATTGTTTGCATCGTGGCACCCGTTTGCAACCCTGCATAAAATTCAAAACATAAGGGCACTTATAATGTCTCAGTTATTTCTGTGTGACGCTGTAACCCTAGTAGCCGTGAGATAAATGTTTACGCTTTCGGAAAGATTTTATTCATACCAACCCGTGAGAAAAAATTAGAAAGTTTAAATTTAGACCCAGCTCTTGCTTAAATAAATTGTCTGTAGATATAATTCTTAAAATATTCCTTAATTCACCAGGGTAGCATGCAAAAGAAGGAGGAAGCAACAAACCTTTTTCGGTGCCTGTTCATAAGGGCGGGGCTTAAAAGCCCCTTTTGAGGTGGCACCCTTAAATCTCTACAGGAAATTCAAATGTCTTAATAGCTCCTGCACGCTTATGCAGTCTTATTTACCATGAGACAGTTTTGTTAACCCTTTTAACTAAATCAATTATTAAATAAAAAAACAAGATAGCTTTTTCGTATGAGCATAAAGTCGGTGCAGCCTGGTGGGGCACGCACACTACTTACTAACCCCTTGTTAATTCGGTATGGAAACTGATTATTTGGGTATTTTTTTATGAAAGTATAAAGCAATTGAGTCACTAATTTGAATTAAAAATATATATATTTTAATACATTTTTGACTTTATGATGTAGTTTGTAAGCCTGTACAAAGTGATAGCATGACCAGTGAACGTATCTTTACTCACACATTCACATTTGACGTTTGCTGTTATTCTAAATTTGTGTCATTTTTAACCGACTTCAAAAAAAGGAGGAGGTTCTCAATTCGTCTGAATGTTTTTTTTTTTTGTATGTATGTTACGCGATTACGCCGTCAATTATGGACCGATTTCAAAATTTATTTTTTAGTTTGAAAGGGTATACTCCCGAGGTGGTCCCATTTCCACCAAGTCAGATTCTGATGATGGGATCCCTGGGAAATCGAGTAACGAAAAAAAAATTGAAAGCTCCTTTCTTAATTTAACCTGTAATTTAACGCGAGACCTTATCCTATGGTTACGACACCAAAATAGCCGCCGTTCTGGTTGGAGTGTAGGTAAACCCATTTCTTAAGACTTAAAAATTTTCGTCGAAAAATTGACCCTATATAACACCTTATTTTTATCATACCATTGTATGGGGGGTCCATAGGGGACCAATATTAGTTAAGGTTACTTTGCTGTAAAGTAATTTTTGGCGAAGTTAGGAGGGAAAAAATAGAGGACTTAACACTTAAAATTGTAAAATAAAAAAAGTTTAATAAAAAACTAAAAACCGACTTCATTTCATTTTGAAGTCGGTTTTTAGTTTTTTATTAATCATAAACAGACATGGGCAAGACATGGGACACACACACGCGCGCAAACACGTATGACGTTGTTAGCTTCTCCGTAATTAGAGGTATAAATGGCATTTTTTTTTTGGGATAAATAAAAATCATCTTGTAATTTCAAGTGACGTAAATACCGAAATACGTACAGTTATACTCGTATCTCGTTTACATACCGAATCGCGCTAAAATCACTATTATCACGAATCCATAAAACTGCAGTAGGTAGGAAAAGATTTTGTGTAATATTTAACCTATGTGTACTCACCCGCAACAACGGTCTCCGCCTTGGGCAGCCTCTGCAGCACGTGGTGTATGAGCCCGACGTCGGTGCACGCCTGCAGGTTGCGCACGCTCTTGCGCAGGATCGCGATGAACACCGACCATATCTCCGCCTGGAACAACGCGAATGGAAACATTAGTTATATGTACATTGGAATCAGATATTTCGATCTTGGTAAAAACTTAACACAAAACACATACTTCCAATAGCTCTCACACCCGACAAACTCACGACGCTCACTCTACTATTGATTGTGTAATTAGCACTTACTCTTACGTAATTAAGAACTTTTACTTTTATTTTTAAATTTTTACTTTTTACGATCTGGAAGTCACTGGGGGAGGCCTATATTGGACAACATCACATACACATTGCACGGGTCCTAAGGTCCAGCGATAAAAAGTGCTCAATCTACCTCCTACGATACATCAAAACAGCTGTGCTGTAGGATAATGCAGTTTATTTAGAAAACAGAATATCGAATGCTTAAATAATACTTTATAGTATGTACCTGATATGTCATAGTTAAATGTCTGTAGGTGTTGATTATTTCACAAAACCAATACCTATTTTTTTTTGTTTTTCTGTAAAAATGTCTCCGATATTGTAAAAAAGAAGTATAACCTTACTAAAATGTGAAACTTACGTTATTCAAAATATATTAGTTATTGTACAAAGTATAATTTGTATTGCCATTTATTGCATATTTTTAAGTTGCATTTCTGGACAATAGGTCTCACAATAAAACATTAAAAAATATTTAATTTATAATATTTTAGCTGTAACCGAGTGACTTTATATGTGAACGTCAGGATGGCACATGTAGTTTCTGTACCTTGATGAAATATATTATCAACAATACTACCTAAACTCTACTAAACAGTACCAATACAGAAATAATCAGTACCTAAACCCTTTTAATCTTAAATAAAAATCTCATACAGCTGCCATTCTGATGTCAGGATGGCCGGTGTATTGTCATATCATGCTTACAGCTACAACTATCACTCTGGAACCTATGCTAATTCACTGTACCTAAATAGTACCTACTCAACCATACAATACATGAAATGTCACTGCGTTTAATGGAAATACGCATTGATCATTGTTACGTTCAAATTTCCAAATAATATTGAAAGGTATATAAAACTAGGTCTTGGTTTTTTCTTGTTAGTAAAGTAAAGTAAGTAAGTAGTAAAGCTAAAGATAAGTTTTGATAGCGATCAAATATTCATTTCATTGCACATTCAGCAGAAATGGGCTTTTAATTTTTTCCTAGCATATCGTCGCTGGTATAACACTAGTGTATTAGGTAAGCGTTAAATAAAAGATAATAGACATATTAAATTATTCATTGGTATTTTTACATTATCGTTGCTAGGATAAACACATCACCTTGAAATGTGAGTATATAACAAGTTAGTACGTATAATTTCTGTCAAGCAACGCGCAGCTGCCGCCGCTGTTAAAAACGACAGTCATTGAAGAAGTCAAGTTGAGGAGAGTAAATATTGCTTTGTCTTCCCATTTAGGCCTGGACGTATGATAAGATGAATGTATAAGCTAATCGATGTATCGGAGTAATAAAGCACACTAACTTATTTCAAAAATTCAGAATAGCAACCCTAGGTAGTCTAGCCCAATTTAGCCAGTTGTTTTCAAGAACGGCGGGAGTGGACCATCTGTATTTTTTCTATTTTGTGGTAATAGCAATAAATTAGTACCTAAGCTGTGGCGCCACTTTTTACTAAACTCAATTGTTTTTGAAAAACTATTAATTTCAGACATAACATTTTAAATATTAAATAAATTATCTATTTTTAGGTCATAATTAATTATTTGCAATTAATTTTCAAATATTTTTACAATAAATGTTGTCAGTATAAAATGATGAAGTAAGCTGTTACTATAAGCACAGAGAAAGTATTATCCTTATCAGATACTAAAATACCACAGGTTTTTATTGATAACACACAAACTACAAATACACGAGTTTTTAAAAATTGCCGAAAAATTCAATGCCGAAATGCCGAATGCCGACATATCCAAGGTTTTGTTCAAAATTACCAGGACACCATAATTGGAGTATGCTAATTATTTACGTACCATTTGAAGCAAAATATGCTCTAATACCTCGTTACCGTATATACCAGGAAAACATGAGCCAAGAAGAGACATTGCGTAAAACAATGTACCTAGTTAAATGAGCCAACTAATGAATAATGTCTTCTACGAGTTTGAAAAGTAGCTATATTCCTAAGTAAACGCCGAGTACGTAGACAATCGTTATGTTAAACTTTTGTTCACCTAGCATGGGACAAAGTTAAATAGAAACACTAATTGTAATACACATATGAGCAGAATAAATTTTCTAGCAGTTTAAAAGAGTACCTATTTTATTATTTTTGTTGGCATATCATCATATCGGCAAAGTTAAAAGTCATCCATAAGGCGGCGGAAGGCGGTAAATTTTACTCGTGAACAAATTTCCACTAACAAACCATTTTACTTGTATCGTTAGCTAACACCAGTTCAAATGACGACCTGTTAAATTACTCATTCACTTTATGTAGGAAATTGAAACTTGGCACCGAAATTGGTAACTGCAGAAATGAAAGTCTAGAGTACTTACTACTAGGCAACAATAAAAACACAAGAGTTTGCACACGCCAAAACAAAAAATCTCATAACAGAAAATACTAGCCTGCAGGAAAATCACGATTTTCTGTCGCGGGTATTTGCGAAATGAACGTTTTTATCTGTCTCTACTAGCTAACTAGCTATGATTACGCAACGTTTCTCGCTTTAATTTGCAAATTGAATGGCGACAGTAAAAAACAAAATATTTTTTATCTACCAAAAATACCGCAGAGCAAATGAAAGTTCATTTCGATATGTACGATTATCATTAGTCGTATTCCTTTTTAAATTTCAGTCTTGCTAGTTCGGCTATTCGCCTTATACAAAAATGAGGTAATAAATTAAGAAATCAACTTACTTGACTTCGTTCGCCGTAATCGTGCAAAAATATTTCACGACTTAACTTTAAATTTTCATACACACACACAATACAACAAGAAAGCTTGAAATATGTCTCCATAAGAGATAAAAAGGGTTTTTATGTACGAGCGCGAGTGGGAAAACATTATCAAATATGAGCAAACATTGTCTTTTATGAAAAAAAAACGGTCGAAAAGTGACAGGATCTTTCTAAACAATGAAAATTTATAGCGATTATTATGGAGAATATTACAGACGCCTCATAAACTACCTTACCCTATTAAGGCATGTAATAGACTTTAATTATTGTATGACATTGCTTAAGTCAAGATTCAAGTCCATTTAGGATTAGCGGCTGTGTAGTCTTATTTTGTTAAAAAGTTGTGTAACTCTTCATTAGAAACAGCTCTTCGTTAGTAAGTTCTCTTATCGTCCTGCCAAACATTCAGCAGTATGTTTTACATTCTATAGTAATTTCACCCACGTAATCCATCCAAACCACGCGTATACAATATCAAAGGTGAATTTTGATCTTTATTTCCATACACATAAATAAGTTAATTTCTTGACTGAGCACGTAACGAACACGAAGTTTGTGCGAAGTTACACGCAGCGGACGCGTTCGTTATCCGATCTAACTCCAAAACAACTGCTACCCTGGTAATGAGGCGACGCAACAACAAACTAATAATTATGTTTTGTTGAGAATCTAAATTAGGAAGTGTACAAACACGGTGATTTCTAATCAATTTTATTAGAGCTATATTTCTGATACAATTACGACACATAAGCTGAATATAAGGGCCGACCCTTACGATCCCAATCCATACCTATACCATCACTTAGTACTTATGGCACAAAAAAGGCTCGCACATACGTCAATTAATTTTCATAGCTCATAAAAGCAATTTCACAAGATGACTGCCACAAACTCTCTAATAACGTCGCTAATAGAACCCTCCGTTCGCGGCCTAAGCGGCCCCTCGACAGGCCTATCAGACTCTCGAAACGTCTCATAAGATGACTTGCCTGAAACCTGCCAGTGCGTCGTCCATCACTTGGTCAATTCTGCTACCCTAGTGTTTTGTCAGCATCAATTTTAATTTAAACCACACCTACCAGTATACCACATAGATGACGTCGCGTTGTAGGAAATTAAAGCTTGAGATTACCTTGCAAGCTACACGGTATGTTTTATGAATTCACAATATTCTTAGGCCATCAAGTAAATGAATTCCATGCAAAAGTTTTCTTCTAAGAGCTGTTTTGTTTAAATAATCTTAAAGCTAATTTAATTTAAAACTAAAAAAGAAAAGAAAAACATATAACGTAGAACAGATAGTGTACACTAGGCCTGGCTAACTAAAGATGATATACATATTTGCGTTATCGACGTTGGTCTTTATTTTGTACATGAAATTTGGACATTTTAAGTAACTGCTCTCGATGCATGATAATGAGGATTATTTAAAACAGGAAATTAGTTAAACATTACTCAAAAATTACTTAGCCAACCTAACTATCTTGGCGCCATCTACGATGCACATCATTTATCACTTGGACAACAAACCGCTTCCAGTCCCATCTGCACTGGTAGTCGGAAATTCAGAATAGAATAGCGTGATACATCACTTAGAAAATGATTTCGAAAATCTTCCGTGCTTTTATGGTTACCTGGTATGTATCTTTGAATGATAATCATAGTTGCCTGTACAACACAAACCACAATTCACCGAACTGAAAGACAAAAGCGACTATCTAATATGCAGCGGGAGAGATCACTAAAGACTATTTAAAACATTTCGAAATTTTACAATATCTGATTGACAAATTAATGCAATAATGGGCTATATTTCTAATTCTGTTCATTACCTGAAGCAAAGAATATACAAAAATACGCTAAAGCTAAGCTACACTTGCAATAAAATATCACGTACAAACCGACCGTGACCATGTAATCGAAAAGTATTTTTCTCTTCAGAGTAGGTAATTGAATACATTGAACCCTCAAGACCGGCTAGATTCTAAGGAAAAATACTAGTAAATAAGGTTATTTCCGGAAGCATTTCTCCTCACTCGTTACTTATTCTAAGCTTTTACTTACCTTTAAGTCTTTTCGTCGTTTTATGTAAGACTTAATTATATAAAGTGCCTGGACTCTTCCAGAAAATATATTTATTAAATATATACTACGTTACATACATTGCTCTGATTTTATAGTAAGTAGCGAAAGCACTTGTTTTACTGAAATCAGAAACAACGACGGTACCGCAATACCCACACTCAAGATAATATAAAAAATGACGTTTTCTAGAGTGTCCAGACCAGGAGTCGAACCCGGAACCTCAGAGATGGCGCCGCCAAGTCAAGCGTGCGCGCCTCTCGGCAATGGAGGTCATAAAAACTAAGTATTTGAGTTCTAGGAGTTTTGTAATTACACTAATGTCTTGGAGTAAAGGTTGAAAATCATTCAATTCCTTGTGGTAAACTATTGCAACTGTGCATGTGAATACATTATACGTAATCCCTATGGACTAACGAACTAGATGCAACCTGGTAGGCATGCAAGGGAAACTACAAGGGAAGCTTTAGCAGTGGATGACGTCATTCAAACTAATTGGACCCAAGCTCTTTTATTTATTAAATTGCTTATTGCATTTCATTGACTTCTCATTATTATTAAGCATGTGTATAAGCATGTGCCAAATAAGCTATTCATTAATTGAATAAATCGAATGTTCCTGACATGAACATGGTCATGTCATATCTGTCTGATCTGTCATCATGTCCGCTCAACCGATTAGTTCCTAATTAGGCATACTAATTAGCGCGCAGCCGATCGCCATAAACCCCACATCGTTTGTTACCCGCTAAGTTGTTTACTGCCGGGGCCGATACTTTATTGGCGCCACCCGAGCCACAATAAACATACAATGTGGTAGGATCACTCATAAGGTATAAAATTATGTTAATATGCGTCAGAAAATACGCCATTTCCCACTGTCTCGAACTAATACTT
The DNA here is from genome assembly GCA_950371115.1 of Anania fuscalis. NCBI lineage: Eukaryota > Metazoa > Arthropoda > Insecta > Lepidoptera > Crambidae > Anania > Anania fuscalis. Next base: position 825,261 of record OX493344.1, on the reverse strand, counting down.
GTTTTAAGACCAAAAATACAAGTAATTTAATAAATTACAATTTCTTGTTTAACACAACCATAACCAGGAACGCCTCACAAGTTCACAATACATTATATCAGGTAGTTTAATATTATTTTTTATGTATCACCCGCATGTAAAATAACCAAAAACAAAACAGAAATATTCGTTTTTTAAGCTAGCCTAAACCAGGAATAGAACCTGAGAAGAATTCAAGACAATTAACCGCCAATAATTATATTTTTGGTTTGTTTTTTAACGCACCATTAAGCAACCTCGCACTCGCACGGTGCGTTACTTTCGGTGCGTCATCTCAGCGATTTCTGAGTCCACTGCTAGACGTAAGCCAAGCGCTTAAGAACACGATCTCCCGCTTTTTTCATCCAGCCACTGCCACCCTTATCCTAAGGTGTACCGGAGTGTTTATAATAAATAAATAGCTCTGAGGACGGTTATATCCTGAAGTAGGATTGACGTAGCTAAAATGATGGTGAAGATAGTAGTGGGAGGAGTAAGCCTACTGTTTCTGTCTCTTTTGCGCCGGAACTGCATTTGGCACCGCGCCAACAGCGGACGATGCGCCAGTTATCGGACCAGAAATAAATGTGCGACAATTACTGGCTCAGATAAAAATTGTGACGCGCATTTAAACTGCCCTTATTTATGATTGGCGACGACCAGGTAAATAGAGGGATGAAATATTGCTTATGTCATTTTCAGGTAGATCCCTCTTTATGCACGCACAAAACAATGCACATAGACAAAGATTCAGAATAGCACAATTGCATTTCTTTAATAGCGTTGATTTTAACAGCATTTTTTTTGTTGGTAATGATCATTGCAAGAGAAATGATTGAAGATACCTACTGGGAATTAATAACTTACTTTAATATTAATTAGACAAGAAGAATGTTTTAATAATATCTATCCAAAATCCACATAATTTCGCATCAGCTCGCATTTTACAAGTTCTAAACAACAATATTCCTTAACACCGGCATCCCCCTTAGCTGCCACTTCATTAACTCACAGCAGTAAGTGCAACATCAATTTACCGTCCACTTTATCAGGATTACACTTGGCTTAGGCTCGTGCAACTCTAAAAAGTCCAGCAACGAAAGGCCAAAAAGAAAGTGATATTAAGTTAATAGCAAATAACAGAGGTCTTTGCACAAAGCGAAATATATAGCAGTAGCACATGTTTCGGTTACAAACTTACAAACAACATGACTTCTGGTTAACCTGATTGCTTGAACGTGTCAAATTTAAGTAAATTATTAAACGTGAGAGGATAGGATTTTGACTCAAACGGTTATACTAATTTAAAAATTGTTCTCAAAACAAAGAGAGCGGCGGCGAAACAGCACAAACAGACATAATCCTTTGTAACCAGTTGGGCGATCGCATTGTCGGCGCGTAACAAATTAAGCCTCAATTATTGAAATGACAGCCTTTTGACAAATAGACCTCCCCAACCCCCATTCAACGATTCAATATTTCGATTCGCCTCCGTTTTCTTTCGGCGTTATTAGATTTACAATGCTTTCTTTGGCTACAACTTCAAATGAACGAAATTTTGGAGCAAATTACAAAGACACGAAATAAATTAATCTCGTTTGGGGAAATTCACCCCTTTAATTTTATCGTCTTCCATTAAAAATAAATTTTAAAAATACAATTTTTGCACTGCATAAGAGGCACAATAGTCAAAAACGTGTCTTAACCTGCCACAGTCGAAATACAATTCCTTTAACCACTTTGTTTTCTGCTTAATAACGAAAACAGTTTCCTTAAAGAGGGACTAATAAAGATATAATTAAATAGCGTAATTAGCCGAGTTCAAGGATTAAACCGGTGGTACATAAAACTGAAACAAGTAATACCTTTAAGTCACACCCAGGATGATACAGCCAGCTTATTTGGATTCATGACAATTATTGACAATACATTGGAAATAATTTGGTCTAAGCCGAATAGGTACTCGGAGGTAAGATACAAGGTTGATCTTGAAACTCATCCGAGTTTGCCGTATAATTCTTATTTTAATAATAAGTGTTTTAGTAGAAGTAAAAAATCGCAAACGAAATGTTAAAATTTTAAAATCTGTACAAGTCCAAATTGGCAAGACTAAGCACAACAGTGAAATTTTTGGATTCCAAATAAAATTCTTAAGGATCCCTAAAATGACTTTCAAAGGAAGATACTACAACATATGATGCACACACATAATAAACATTTCTAATAAAATAAACATATCTTCCAATCCCTGGCAGGATGTTTGCATAGCTATTGCGATCGCTAGCTACCTAACACATCGTACCAAACAACCAGCGAAGCTCCTAACTGGACCAAACAACTAAGAAGAGATACTGTTCGTAATTATTTTTAAACTTAAGCGTTGCATGATTACTACACACTTGAACGGGAATAAACGCGATCATAATACGGTGTTGTGGTATACCGTCGTTGTTTCTGAAATATACAGGGTTATTTGAAATAAATCAACAACCTCGCACGACTAGATAGCTAACATCATAAACAACATTTGTTTTTTTTTCAAATAATCCTGTATAATACAAGTGCTTTTGCTACTTACCTTAGGATTAGAGCAATATATGTGCTGTTGTCCAATATCATATTACATTATTATAATAGGTATACATACAACCTCTCATTTGCGCCTGACGTTTTGACCGGGTTACACCGACTGTTCTTGCCGTGCTGTGTCTTAACCGACTGCGCCGGAGCCCTGGCCCGGTCTCTTAATCTCTTAAGATCTCATTTCTCTTGCGAGAGTTTGTAATTAAGTTCGATTTAGAGCGCTCTATGAACGCTCTACTCAATTTAATTTTGTCTCAAGAACTTTGTAAAGAACTGAGTTTTAGATTTTTTTGTGTTTAAGCAGTTTCGGCGGTTAAATATGACTATAATTTATTAGTAGAACCAACTAATAATTTTTAATTAACAAAAAGGAGTTTTAATGGCTTAAGCTTGGATAGTAATTTGCTGCTAGTCAACTTTGTAGTTCAATAAACGTGATATATATTTTAGTATAAAAACAGAGTTTACAGTTTATTTATTTCCTACTATTGTCAGCGACAATACGAAGGAATAATCAAGAGTAAATTGTTTTTTTATTATATTGGACAACATCACATACATTGCTCTGATCCTAAGGTTACTTGCCTTGCTAAAGCACTTGTGATATTTATGTAGTTTACTGAGCACGCAGTAATTACGAACTGGTCCACCTAGGGCTCCAGCTGAAAATCAGCGCTGCAATTTTCTGCAGCACATGCTGAGCTGGTGCCCATTAGACACCACATCGATGCGGATTATGGTATGCAATCTTTTGTGCTTTTTCTGTTGTTTAATTTTGTTATTTGTCTGCCTTTTCTTTTTTATGTTTTTTGTATTTTGTATGTATTCTACTTTTGTATTGTTGTGTGTGTCTAATAAAATATTTATCTCTCTCTCTCTCTGATATAGAATTCAGAAACAACGACAGTACCCAAACCACCCAGACCCGAGGCTATAAAGACAAGTTCGTTTTCTACATTGACGCGACAGGGTTATCGAACCCGGAACCTCAGAGATGGCGACACCATATATATTCCGGCGTACTCGCCACTCGCGAGTTAAATATCTTCTTAATAATACAAAACAAAGTCGGGTTTGTTACAACACTTATAACTCGAGAACTACTAGACCGATTTTCATGGTATATAATTTGTTGGATTTGTCTCCGCCCCGAATAGCAGAATAAGTAATAAAAACATTGGAAAAGCTGACAAAAAAAAACTGTTAGGCGGTACGAAGTTTGCCGCTGTCAGCTATTTGATAATTTAATAGAATAAAGATTGAATTCAAGAACTATAAGTTACTTATTGTATACTTTTAATAAAACACTGGTGCTAGCATTGCACCGCGCAGCAACCGAACGCCGAACGTTAAAAACAAAAGTGGCAATAATACTAACCAAATTGCTTTATTTCGGCAAATTCTGGCGAAATTAACAGTAAATTTACGAACTAAACTTTACCTTCGTTGGTATGAAGCAACTCGTTACGGCTTTTACGATTGTAAGTTATAGAGTTACTTTACGTCTCCTGAACATAAAAAAAACTTTTTAAATTTATTGGGCGTACTTACATACCATACATGCTTTGATAAGCATAAATTTGTTGTTGCGTTACATAATTTGCGTCAAACTAGTTAATTCAACATATTTTTATAACATTTATAAATTATTGCATATGAAAAGGCAAATAAATAAAAGAATTCCAGGCAAAAATGTTAAAAAATATATATAAAAATGTAACACTTACCTTTTATTATTTTAGACACACTTTTTATCTCGTCAACTTGTTTACTGTAAAAACTACTAATGGAAACTTGTAATGCTCTAGTACTAAACATTATTTGTATGCTAAATATAGTATTGATAGTTTGTTTTCTTAATGAAGAAAAATAAAAATAAAATTATTAATTTATTGTAAAAAGTGATTGTTTCCGCCCGGGATCGAACCGGGGACCTTGTGCGTGTGAAGCACACGTGATAACCGCTACACTACGGAAACTTATTGACTTGGCACGAAATTTACAACTACGTTCTACAGTCACTAACCATATCTACCTTTTACAATTCATAAAACTAGTTCTATTTATCTTGATCTCAACAACAAATATGAATTAATGACATATTGATTTTTTATCTCCATAATAAAGAGCATTTACAGCACTTGATTATGGTACTATCTATTTGCTTGTATAGCATACAGACTGTCCGATAAGTAAATAAGTGAATAAGTACATAACGAGTATGATTATGAAGCTGATAATATAAATACATTACGTATTATGTAAATTATTTATTTCATTTCATAAATAATTACAAAACCTAACCTTTTTAGGGTTCCGTAGCCAAATGGCAAAAAACGGAACCCTTATGGATTTTTTTTTTCATGTAGGCCCTCCTCCGGTCACTTATACACGTCCCAAAATATAACTTAGCCCTACCACCGCTTCGGGACTACATATAGGCTGGTGATGAGAAGAAACGGCGCAACAAACTCAGTCACCTTTGTCAGCCTGATTTTACAGGAAATACATTTTACAAGACAATTAGTAAGTGCGAGCTAGGCAGTCTAAGTCCATACACTCTTGTCGTTTAAATAATTTTCTAATTTGTAATATCCTTTTGTCATAAGAACTTTTTTAATGTGGATTTGGAACTCATGGGTAGTTCAACAAGAGTTTGTGGTAATTTATTGAACAATTTTATACCATTCCCCATAAATGAATTACTTACTACCTTTTTTTAATGTGAAGCCGGAACGGCAAGTTTATTTTTATTTCTAGTATTATTATGATGTGAATCACTTTTTCGACTTAACAAACTTAGATTTTTTCTTACATACATAATATTTTCAAAAATGTATTGGGATCCCTCAGAGACTCTCAAGGACCAAGACAGTATATTGCACGTACGGCTCTTTGATCGATTGATTCAATGTCAGCAGCTGAGCCCCATAGCAATAGACCATACGACAACAATGTCTATCTGTCTGTCTGTCCGTCCGTATGTCAAAGCCATTTTTTTCCGAAACTATAAGAACTATACTGTTGAAACTTGGTAAGTAGATGTATTCAGTGAACCGCATTAAAATTTTCACATAAAAATAGAAAAAAACAATAAATTTGGAGGTTCCCCATACTTAGAACTGAAACTCAAAAAAACGTGCTCTAGCTACATAAGATTCAGAGCACAATGTATATGACGTTGTCCAATATTTATTTATTATTTATTTATATGTATGGATTAATTTATCGATTTGAAGTTATAATAGTATGTATGTACCTACAAATAGTTTGTGTACACAAAGACAAAGAAGCATGGCCGCCCTTTTTTTCCTTTTTACGAACTTGGCTGAAAAACGAAACACCCACGTCTAAGATGTTCCAAATCTTACGCTACCAGGATCGCACAAATGTAAAGGTGGTTGAACTTCGTTTCAAACATCTAGGGTGCGATGACTCGAAACGCGCGCGATATGAACCCTCCTGATAAAACTCAAATTCACTTTTAGAGCGGAATTACAGCAATTCAAGAATAAGAAATTCTAGATAAGGTTATAATTTTTATATATACCGGAATACAAAGGTTTGCAGACTCAATATGCACCATGTAAGTCTATCATTCTGTACCAAGAACATCCTATTGAATGGAAAGATCTAAAACAGCCAACAAACAATCAATTAAATGACTACATTCTTAATTACTACGTCAAAAGTTTAATCGTCACAATAAAATATGGCCTAACCTGTCAGGCCAAGGTCAAGAGACACAATAAAAAATCTATTATGACGTGGCCACCGGTGGGGAATTGAAGCTTGACAGGTTAATAATATTATAGGATTTTATTGATATAGCCCAAAACCAAACACCGCGGTTTTTGATACTGATTGAAATACATTTAGTCATGTCGCAAAATATCCTAGTATAGTGGCTTTATTTATAAAAAACAAATAATATTAACATCTTAAAATAAATAAAGACAAGCTATTTACACAAAGTCATATGTTTTATTTATAGAACAACAATAATGTTTTTACAACTCTAGTAGTTTTAACAAACTAAAATATCAAATCTTTTGGCCACCATACCACACCTTTTGGCATGGGATAGAAAGGACGACGTATTAGGCAAAATAATTTTGCGACCTAATAATCTATGAGGTGCAACTTACTTACCTCTTTTTTAATAGATGTGACATACATAATAATTATATGGAAATAAAAATAATACAATCTATCTATAGATCTATTCAGCCTATTGCCTCCCCCAAAGAGCGTTAAAAATAATAATCACGTAATTGACAAATTATATAAATACGAAATTCGCATTGTACTGCAAAAGCAAATACCAGGTTAGCAGAAGAACAATAGCGGTGAATTGTAAATGAGAGCGCATTCAATAATAAAGTGCATTGCATGCGCGGCGTGCAGGAGGGTAGATTAATAATGCAATAGTCAATTTCGTCGCCCGCAACTGAATATCAGCTCAGTCATGAGTACTCATAATGTAGGTAGATGATAAAGTAGGTATTCTGATGAAGCATTTTAACATGCTAACAAGCATTTGATAAAATTAAAAATTAAGTAGGTAAATTTTTGTCTGATAAAATTATTGTTTACGATATCCCATTTTGTTAAAAACGTTGCCAGCGTTTTAAAAAAACACACACTACATACAAATCTTTTTTTTTTACCCAAAAAACGCAATACCTTTTTAAAGGGTTACTTTGATCTACTTAGTAACCAAGACGACATGACTTTTAAGGAAGTACGGCATAAATCAAAACGGTTTAAGAAAAAAAGTTTACAAAATTTTTTTCGACATACGTTATTTAGCACTCAAGTATGCATCTCTTTCTCCTTTTAAGCAGCAAAGAAAAGGGCCGCATACTTTAAAGATATCTTCAAAATGTTCACAGTAGTAGGTATTATAGTAAGTAGTAAAAGAAAGAACCTACCTATACATGTTAAGCATACAGGTAAAGCTAGGTGATTGCTATCACATGGTTTGTTTTCCAGCACTAACAAAAATTCTTTCTCATAAATTGAAAATAGAATTTCACATTAAACTATGTAAAAGTTTACACACACTTGACATGATTTCCAAGTAAACAAAACTGGAATGAGTAGTTCAATCAATCAAACAATCTACAATTGATAGCTAAATAATGCTTAACAAGCTGATTAGCAGCTCTTTATGTACGCTGTTGAGTTTATATTTGACTGTCCTTATTAACCAACTAACTAAAAAACGCCTTCAGAAGTACTAAGGCACAATGAGTGTAAAGGAGCTTACCTGCAGGCTCGGCGGGCAGTGGTCGAGCAGCTCCAGCATGTGCTGGATGTTCTGGGCATCCTGGATGACGAAGTTCAGCTCCATGTCGAACTCGCCGCCAACCAGCTGTTGACAAGGAAACAAAATAGTTATTAGAATTATTACTTTGTTTACACTTCTTCACACAACTATCGCTCAACATAAGTGTTATCTTACTTAGTTATTCTTTTACTCAGATATAGGTGTTTTATTTTTCAGAGCCGGTGTGGGATCAATAATTTATATGTTGGGTTTTTATTGGTCCAAATCAACCATTTTCCCGTTTAGTCATCATTTATTATGAAGTTACCGAATGGTATGGTATCTCAAACTTACTAATAAATTATCTGCCTGCCGTATAAAGTGATTGTGATTTGTGACATCGATGTATAATGTGCAAGGGATACGCTCCACGAGTTTTTCTACGAGCATTTACTGGATAATTACGTTGCCCTCAAAGGCAAGATTAATAGCTTTAGATATTAGCCACGGCTCATATACTACCTCTATAAAATGCGTATACGGAGGCATTGTACACCAGCCAGCATATACCTCTTTTCTTTTCGTAGCAACCTACCTATTCAACAAAATCCTTTCTTCCACCCACACAAGACATAAATCTATCATTTCAAAGGACGTGAGCGTATAACGTTCACTTCGTTAGCTATGCTCTTCTGGTATCAAGGATATCAATATTACATTTATTATTTATCCACCTTATTATCTTTATTTGTAGTCTTTTTAGTGTAAAAACCCTTTAGATTCATAATGCGAATTCAGGTTAGATATCATACGCTTTTGGTCGGTTGACAGAATTCACGCATGATTGATCGCGAATACGTATCGTACGTGTCTTTTGGTTTCTCGTAGCTTTTCCGCCGATCGAACATTTTGCGACCGAGTGAAATATTGGCTGTATCTTGAAAAGCCAGGGGGACAATGGCGTGTTGTCCCGGCCCATGTTCGACGGACATTCAATTTGCGCGATCGGTCAATTTCTGTATAGCCCCTGTGCGCCTGGTCCCGGCCTATTGTGCGACTTAACAATGGCGCCAGTGAGAACATGAAAAATAGCTAACAACTAACAAGCTACGAGTACGGTTCTGTTTCATTCCAGTGACATCAATACCGATATTATGGGGAACCCGATGTATCTCGAATTCAATAGAATAGAAAACGTCATTTGTTAGAAGGCCTGACCGATAAACGTTGACGATCTCCGCAGCCGTGAGGCGAGCATGCCGGACTTTAAATGGCATCGCCATCTCTGAGGTTCCGGGTTCGATCCCCGGTCGAGTCAATGTAGAAAACGAACTTTTCTATATTAGCTCGGGTCTGGGTGTTGTGGTACCGTCGTTGTTGCTGATTTCTATAACACAAGTGCTTTAGCTACTTACCTTAGGATCAGAGCAATGTATGTGATGTTGTCCAATATTTATTTATTAAACGTCAAATTGTATGTTCAATCAAACCTATAATAATTTAGATATACTTTTTAACTTAAGTATTTTATGTTAATTAACGTTTTATGAAAAAAAAATATTTTACTTCATACTGTAAACAAAACAATGATGTGACATACATTGCCTAAATTCTAACATTCTAAATGTGTATTTTTTTCTCTGTACTATTTGTATTGTGTGGGGTGCAATAATATCTATCTAGGTAGGTATCTACCTATTGTCAAAAGAAGGATGCACTGAAACCATTCAAATAGTATGCCTTTATACGAGTCCCATCGCAGGGCACAGGCTTCTTACCTCAAACCTTTGGTTTGGGCCTTATTCCACCGCGCGGGCCCACAGCGGTGTGGTTGAGGGGTGTTTTAAGGCCAGTGACTAAACCATACTGTCAGATGTAATCAAGCTACCATAAGGAATCTGACTAGGCTTCACGACTAATACCAAGCGATATCAGCCGTAGTTACCTTTCGAAGCACGGAGATGCTCGTGATAATTGTCACTAAATATGGTCGAAATATTCATAACCACGGCGTTGGTTGCTTAGCTTTAGTAATCGATACCAAAGCGCTACCGCCACTGAGCTACGAGAATCTCATTTAAAATGACTAGCCAATAAAATGCCAATATAATCAGAAAGCATTTGAATTTTTCGAATATTTTATTGTTCCGTGCAGCGAATATCCGTCTCTTTCTATGTGTCTCTCTCAGCTTTCTAACCCCTCACTCGTTCGTTATTTATGGGCAAAACACAATGGGTAACTACCCTTATGGTGATAGTGTACTAGGCTAGTATAAAAATAGAGGAGTTTAATTCACCATGGGGGTTAAAATAACTACCTACTATCGTTTATTAGTGTATTTGTGAGACAGTGTAGAGTTACCACAGTGTCAGACCATGATAGGTTTACACAGGTTTCAATAAAACATTGCAGCAAAACTAACTTATCTTTAAATCTTATTTATTTATTGGTGGTGTTTTCATTCGTATTCCTGCAAGCAGAACGGCAAATCACCATTTTTGGGTTTGGTACTAGGTCAGTATAAGAATAAAAGAGTATTGCACCAAAATAACTGGGATTTGGTGTAAGGTTGACTGGCATTGGAGGGGATAATCATTATAATAACTATGAAAATTAAAAATTCTTAAAAAAATCTAAACTTTAGATCTTTGTGTATTTCAAGATACGTGTATGGGTTATAAATTTACACAATGGCAAAACTACCCCATTGGTGTTGTTGTACTAGGCGACTATAAAAATAAAGGTATGGATTTCACCACGACGGGGGTTGAACCCCCGACCGACTGTTGATAGTTTCTGTTTGATACACACATAGCTATTTGTACAGGAAATGAATCGTAATGTTACTTACACTCACGACTAAAGGAAACACACATCTTATTTATTTGCTTTTCTGTTTAAATAAATGTTGTAACGCTTTATGGGACCTACCTTACTTATTAATTCATGAGATGGGTGCTGTTCAGTTGAGCCAGTTGAATCCAGAAAAACATATCGAGAAAAAAAATCCACACACACGTGTTTGTTTCCGAGCAAAATCACGTGTTATTTTAATGCGAAATACCAGGCCAGCAGGGAGGTCGAGGAGTTTGCTGTGAAAGCTACCCTAATTCGAGGGTCGCCAATAGTGAACGATCGGTACGAACTAACGGCCCGCCTTGCTTCACTTGAGCTTTAGTATCGGCCAGTGATTGATGGTCCCGCCTCTAATGACAAGAATGTATTATCGATTTACTTGTAACAAAACACCCTTTAGTTAGAGATGTAGCTTTTTTTGCTCAAAGGGAGCCAAATTTTCTATGTATATTTATCGTTACTTTTGGTGATAGGATTCTTGATCTAAAAATAATATAGGCGATAACAAGCGTACATTATCAAATTTTATTGACCATGTTTAAAAACCATGACTAGGTAAATAGGGTTTCCAGTTTTTACCCTTATTTACAATAAGGCTAAGATAGCGAAAATTGCCTGTAGTCTAGTAAGATTATTAGAGTTTCGCTTTTATTTAGGATCTCAATGAACATTTTAACCCATAAAGTCATTTTTTCTCTAATATAATCTTTAGATTTAATAAGACCGCAACGTTTTCTTCTCATAAAAAATATCAAAACAAATTGCATAAATTAAAAGTTTTTTCCGTTCCGTCTTAAAATATAAAAAAGCCGCTCGAAATTTTAAACCCTCCGCGGTTTTACACCAGGCGAGCAGAAACGCACGGAGGTAATTTTATTAAGTTAACCGCCCGAGGGATACGAAGAGTGGGGTGAGGTGCAAACTAGGGCCATCATCACGGGACCCCGGAGACACCAACTGGACCTTCGTAGAGGAAATAAGAGTAAAAGTCAGGAATAAGATTATTTGTTGGAATAACAATACTGGGAATTGTCATGATTTGAATAGAGATGAGGTGGAATATTTTGTGTCATGAATACACCTCTGGTATAATTTTGTTAAAATGTTGCCTTAAGTTACTATTTTCAACAAGAAAGTTTTGTTTAAGCTTGATAAATATCATCGCCATTAGTCAAGAATATTATTAAGATACAAAAACTTTAAATTAATGTACAGAAAAAAAGAGATGAAAGCAACATATTATTAACGTATAACAAAGCACTATAAAAGATAACAACTTAATTCCGCAGCCCTAGAGCGAGGCAAATGCGTTAAAACGACTCCTCTTAACCCCTAACTGGCGATCTCAAAAATTATAGCAGCTATAAAAACCTCGGTGCCGGTAGATAGACAACTAAAGTAAAGGCTTGTTCTTATAGTTTTTTTTTTATAATCTCCAAATAATTGAAAGCTGTTTGCTTAAAAACTGAAATGCCTTAATTGAACTTGAGATTGAAAAGTAATATGCTAGCAATGCCTTTGTTCTTTTCAAATAGGCACAAGGTACCAAAAATAAACATTTTATCTTTCTTTAAAAAAATAACGATTGAATGATTAGATTCAAAATTTGCAGACCAAATAGATCTAACTATGCCATAAACATTCAGAGATTCGTTCATATGTACTTAAACATTGTTGCGCCCAACTAGAACAGTGCCTGTTAGCAAAAATCATTCCGAAGAAATAGAACCTCCTCCATTTCAATCTGGAACATGATCTATAAAATAGACACTAAACAAATCTTTCACTCATATCAATGGACGAGTAGCTTGGTACCCATACTATTAGCCGAAAATATGATACTTACAAAAAGTATTTATGCAAAGTGGATGTTTGACACATCATGAATGAATGAGTACTTTGTATTCTAAAACGGACTATAAACTCTTGATTGTGGTGTGAGCCTAGCCTAACCCTTATAATCGTGTCCGGTAGACTGTCACTTATAAACGCGATTATTACCAGTAAACGGCGCTCGGCCGAGCCGGTAATTCGATTGCGTACCGGTTATTATTACTGGCAACCCAGTATCCGGATAGATCCGGTTATGGAGCCTAATAATGTAAGGTCGCTTCGTCGCCCTTTATTTCATAATGCGCTGAAATCGTTTTACACCTTTTGGTTCCCAAATAGTGGGGTATTTGGGACGGTAAACTCTATATTCGCTAAGCATGACTGGAAAACGCCTGGAAAATTTCGTTCCGCAATTATTTGTCAATAAATGACAATGCAAATCTTGTCTTTGTCTCAATTAAGTCAATGTGCAGAGATGAAACATATTCTACGTGAAAGACCATCAACTTTTATTATGACGTCACTGTAATCTGACACAGGGGGGAAATGTTACCGTCCTTAATTATTAATAATTATGGTTTAAAAACAAACAAACTATTTTTTTTTTTCTGGGGCCAATTTTGTCGACGCAATTACAAAAGTTAAAGGTGTTTATTGAATTTACATCGCAGTCATGTCCCAAATCCGCACATTTTGCATTTTTGGGCCCATTCACTTGCTTTATTATCCTTTAACCAATTTATCTACTTAAATATTTTATTTGAACATCCAATGGATGACTGATACTGTTATAACGTTTTCTTAAGTGTTTAAAAAGAGGTTGGAATTTATACAGTTCCTAAGCTAAAAAAACTTTCTGTAATTAGCAAAATTGTACAATAGTTGAAGCTATTTATCAAGTTTTTTCGCATAATAATCGGAGTGTCATCCAAGAAAGTTACGAGGCTCGCATAAAAGCTAGGTGATCCACCTGTAAGTAATTACGTCAAGTGAGCGCTACACATTCGTTTCCGTATTCCGCATGGGAAATTCCTTTGGCTAAACGCGATGACGTCACGTGCGTGTCACCTTAGCGTGTTACGTTTTTGGGGGAATGGAGTTGACTTGCCATCAGCTAACTTATGAAATATTTTCGTATTTTTAGTAATTCCCTATTATTTATTTGACATTTATTTTAATTGCAAGTAAGATGCTATATAATTTGAATTATGTTTCTTGTATAAAAACCTTTGAAGTTATTACTGCGAAGCATATTCCTTGGCCTAACATTTTTCTTAGTAAAGAAAATAAAATTTACCTTATTTTTTTACCTTATTATTTAAGCAATATTTAGTTTTGGCGATAAGGCCGCCTGATTGCACATAGCTATACATACATACACATAATTTCATGTTTGTAATATTAAGATTTAGTTTTTTTATTATTTGACATTCCATCTTAATACAAATTTTATAAATATTTATTTTATCTATGAAGAATCCACCGATTTATTATCATTCAAATGTATAAAGACGTTTTTAGAAGTTGTAACCAATTGGAATTTCTCAAGATGCGTAACTGGCCAGTTTGTAGTAAATTTCACAGTTTTGCCTGATTCCATATGCATTTTCAATTTTGAGTTACGTTTTTCAACTCCATAGCCGGCGTGAAACATGAGGCATAAATAAAAACACACGTGTCGTTGATAATGCAAATTAAAATAAACGAGCCGGCCGTCGACCGCGCAAACCGAATTACTCATATTATAGCGCAACACAACCGGCGCGACGCGATGACAAGCGAAAACGGCCGAATTAAATAATTAATTTAAAAAACGTTTTCGTGTACTTCCCAAATATGTAAACAAATATTTACGGGAGTTGGTTTTGATGCGGTTCGCTACAGGACGAGTTATACTTTAGTAAGCAAAATCTGTGGACTCGTGAGCCGCAGTTTTATGTTAAAAACGTATTCTACTTAGCGGACTTTGCCACGTTAAATACGATTTTTCATAAAAATTCGTTACTTCTCGTCATCCCTCAGGGATACATTTTTGCAAGATATAAAGTAGCCTGTGGCAGTCTTTACCCATTAAGCCATCTCTAAGGAAAAAAAATCATTTCGACCGTTGCGGCGTAAAAAGAAAAAACAACAAACACACTTTACCATTGCGAAAGTTAGTTATTGTACCTATGAGGAGGACATAATCCTAAGGATGTCCTTTTTATGTGGATATGTTCCACATAATTCAAATAGTTAAGCGTAGCAAAAAGGCGTGTACGCACAACATCAGTCACCAGGTTAGCAGCAGTCAACGCGGTTCGCGCCCAAATGTCGCGGTGACAAATTATGTGCTGCCTATCTTGGATTAAGTGATCAGCGGTTGCAATACAGTTTACGATTTACATTTAGCACAGAAGGCTTTTGCAAACTTTTAAGAAATTAATTTATACCTAAGTGTGTTTTTTATATTTAAAAGGACAAAGAGGCACGTCGTAGCTAGTGAGAAAATTCATCTTACAAATATTAAAAGACGAAGAACGAACGAACCCTTAACTGCATATTTTAAACTCATATCCAATAATAAATAAAATGGTACCCTTTTACAATTCATGAGCTACACTACAGGGATAGGTAAGCCAGATAGACTGACGCGCGTTTTAGACACGATTAAAAATCGAAGATCCTCGCTTTTAATCTGTTGTATATAGTTAAGTAATAGACAACAGAATAATAAAATCTTTCAAAGCTTGTAACTTGCACGTCCGATCACTAATGGGACGCGAAATGTCCCGCGGCAGTAGTGGAAATGGGACGTAAACAAATAAAATAAAATCCTCGCGGGTAGCCCTTTACGCGCTGCTGCGTGCGCCCGTAAACATACACTACTGGAATTCACTTTGATGTGGATCATTTCCGCACAATTATGAGATCCTGGTAAATCAAATGCTGAAGTAAAACATTATGGGTTATATAAATTAGAAATAGAAAATCGCGATCAATGTAAAAAATATGAAATTAAATTTATTCGAATTCAGCAGAAGTTTAAGCTGCGTGCCCTGACCAAGTCAGATGCAAATAAAAATCTAGGTAAATTAATAAAAATACACTATTATAAATATATGAAACTTAGAAGAACTCGAATTAACTACTTAATTTGATAAAATTAACAAAATACAACGACGCGAAATTAAATATTAATAAATATGTATACCTACCAGTAAAATTTTAAAACTAGGAAACCTAGTCAAAACACCTAAACATTGCCTTTTGCAGGATCCAAACCAGCTATTACTGACTTTATAGTTAGGAAAACTAATAGGCCAGAGAGCGGCTAACAAAAACAATATTTTATTTTATTTTACACCAAATCCACAGCCCTTATAAAAACTATGTATAAGCCAGAGATATAAAAACTTGAATTATAGACAAACGGCCAATAACGGATTTACTCTTTATAGCTAGATACATTTCAAAAACGCTAATTGTTAACATCTCTAATTAGCGCGTTAGATAATGAACTGTTTTAATTTACCTACAATGAGACAGAATATATTGTTTTAAACTTTCATGGTCACTAACATTAGAATAGTTTGTTACGGGATTGCTACCATGTACCTTATTTTTGAGTTCCCGATATTTCGGCACTGTTGCAAGCGCCATGATCACGGAGTAACTGAAGACCTTGCGGGTAAGTTGTTAAGGGCAAACATATCGGTCTACCCTCTTTCGCTGTCTTTTATTGCACGCGTCGGTACCATTGTCTGGATTGAGTTTCACAACCCTCAGATCATTGCGACAGAACGCCACTACATACCAAGAATGGTCAGGGAAGCGATTGAAATTACAAAGTACAAAAATTTCAATCGCGAGGATGGGTTTAAATTGTCAAGTGTCTGGAATCCAGTGATTCGTATGTGCAAAAACCGGAAAAAACAACAAACTGCTGTTTCGCGGTCAGATACTGTTAGTGTTGTGTGTCGAGAACAGGTGCGAGAAAATAGTGAGTTTGTAGACAATGGTACCGACGCGTGCAATAAAAGACAGCGAAAGAGGGTAGACCGATATGTTTGCCCTTAACAACTTACCCGCAAGATCTTCAGTTACTCCGTGATCATGGCGCTTGCAACAGTGCCGAAATATCGGGAACTCAAAAATAAGGTACATGGTAGCAATCCCGTAACAAACTATTCTAATGAGACAGAATATAGCAAAGAAATCAGATCACCTCAACAGTTCGCCCAAGCATAACGATCCTTTGTTTCCACGAAAACTATTGTCTTAGCTGTAGACTCGTCGATTCAATTCGCCGAACTAGCTCTTTTATCTAACTAAAACTTATCGAATTAATTTATTTACCGGGTCAAAGTTTGCCCATCACCCGGCTCATAAAGCATTGAAACCATCTCGGCCAGACTACTGTCCGGGTCGGACGGAATTAGCCGGCTTTCGGGGCGCGATCGGGTCACGCGAGAGATCCCGATCAGAACCATCGGGTTTGCTTAATAATTTATTTAGTAATTATTTTGACGGTGACTTTTGAACCTGCATGGCTGTACTGGCTAAGGTGCGATTTCTTGAATCCAGTATCAAAATATTGCAGTAAATTTCTATTGTCACCTAGACAGACTTGTCAAACTCAATTAAACCCTTCATGACAAGGTGTTGTAAATATGTTTAGACATAGGTGGTCCTATGGCGACTGTGACGAATAAATAGACATACTTAAATGCTCGTGCTAATCATACAAATAGTACTTGTCCTTTGCGGTATTCAAACCCGCGTCTGGTTGTCTTTTTGTTAGCTTGAACTACTAGCCCAAGACGGTTATCAAATAAAGGGGAATCGTTCAAGACAACCCACAGAAATTAAATATCACTAACGTTCGTATTGATCACGAGCTTATTAGGTACTTTTAAAGATATAATTTATATTGTAGTTACGTACTTACACGAACATAGTATGAATATCTTAGGTCAAAGTATCAAACGCAACGAACAACATTTTTCCAATTCTCTCTCCTATTCATATACACGCAGTAGCTCAGAGGCGCAATAAAGGGCGTCACCCTTATTGCTTTTTGTAAAAGACCCCACATTATGGGCGTAGCATACTAATGCTCGCTTCTTTGTGCTTATAGTGGCCTGGTATCACGATTTAGATTCCGTTTTGTTATAGCTACCCCATAGATTCATGGGTAAAATAAACACGCGTCTATTTCAAATGACGTTTTCACCTCGTATGATCCTGGCGACCATAATGATGTTGGCAGCCTACAACAGACAATACTCGTAGCAGACAGGTGTTACAGCAGATACTCGTAGTAGCAACTACCTGCTGTACATACTAAATTCCTTGAATATAATTATAGTCCAATTCTCAGTATTAATGAATAAAAAAATACAATGGTTAATTTAATATAATAGCCGGGTTCCTATTTACTGGTTTTAATTAATACAACGAGCAAAGGGTTAAAAGTGTGAACGTTTATACTAGGAGCTAAGAATCCTTAGGGAGGTTTGAGAAATCGGCTTTAGCTCAACCGTTGCGCGTTGTTGAAAGTCAGACATGGGATCAATCGGAGCGGAGTGGGTGGGCATTATAAATTCACACTGCTATTAGGCGAGCAGACTGTATAAGGAATCTTTTTAAAACTACCTAAATAGGAACAAAGAAAAAAGTTTTCTTTGGGGCAAGATAAGAGATCAAGATCCTTTCCTTTCTTTGTAAAAACTTGCCGCTAGCATAGTAATAATGAGTACTTGCTAGCAAAATGGGATCGGAGAACTAGTCTGTCCACCTTCAAAACACTTTCAGAATGTTTGCGAAAACTAAAACCGCGATGAATATGCAATAAAAGTACCAGGTCAACATAGAAGCCAGAGGATAGCATTTCGCACAGGGGATGCTGCATATCAACGCAACCCCCTGCGGTTAGGGGCGGCGGAGCGCCGTAAGTGAAGGGTGCAGATTTATCCCTCGCGTCAACGTCACTGTACGGGTCATTCATCTGGCGGAGTTTTAAAACGGACTATTTATCATCCTGGTTAACAGTTCATTTTGCGGCATTCCCACATTTTAACAATGACGTAAAGGGTACTTCTGTTCATTAAAGTTAAAATGGATGTTACTCCGTCGGTGATAAACATTACGGTGAAATCACCATGAAACTTTATCCAGGGTAATGACGATAAAACAAAGTTGTCTGTCTCCTGAAGCTTTGTACTATGTCTGCCCGCAAGTGTTAATCGCTTTCTGAGGCCCATGCCTCGGTGGCGGGAGTGATAGGGGTCGAGTGGAACATCAACCTGCCATCAGTTTTACTTATATGCACCTAGTCAATCAAATTCACACGCATCCTCACGTCACCCCTCCCACACCTCAGGTGTGAATGTGACTTGTTATGCGCGTAAACATAAAAAAACTTTGAATTTTATAGCAGCATTAAACGAAAAGAAACAAATGTGTAATATGTTTTTATTGTACATACACATGGAAATAGTAAATTCTATACTTCATTTAAAAACTCTCTTATCTTTAAATTACTTTTTAATTTAATTTAAAAAATTGAGTCCCTCTGTTTTCACTTAATACTACATATCGATAATCGACTTGAGGTCTAACCTAGATTACTAATTACAATACCCGAATACAAAAAACAGCCGACTCAGCACATCTCTAGGCCGGTCCCTGAAGCGGACAACTCTGACACCTTTTTCAAAAAATCAAATTACCTTCGCATTGACTTCTATTGTGCCTCGAATGACCTGTGCCTAATGAAAGCCTGTTCCTGATAAAGAATAAAAGCACTCGTCAATTCGGCTTATTACGGTCTTAATTGGCTCCGGTCAAGCAATTTCCTTTTAAAGGTACGAAAAAAACAAGAGCCTGTAGCAATTATTCCTCAGCGGGCAAGTTGAGGCATCCCTCGAATCTGAACCAATGGGTGAACTCTGCCGTTTAATAAAAGGCCTTTGATGTACATGTTATACGATAAACTCGTTTCGTTTGACGCATGTATTTGGAATATAAAAACTGTGTCTCTTTGATGTCCCCAAATCTCTCTATTTTTTAAATAGGTAAGGTAAAGTGTATTACGAAAGAACCAACAAAAAAAATGAAAAACCCCGCCACACACGCCTTAATAACGGTGTGTGTGCGTGCACTAGCTAGACCCCACCCACTAGGAACGTGTTGACATTTCGCTTACGCCTTCATGTCTATGATCGCCTAGTACTTTGTGCGGGTGTGTATGACGTAATACAAAAGCATTGAAGATGATAGTTCCCTGGGGATATTTACTTCCGCTAAAATAGGGGTTTTTATAACTGAGATTCCTGTCAGTTGCATAAGTCGTAATCGTTGCTTGCTAGCAATTTCATTTCATTTTTGTTTACCGTCTCGAGCTTATGATTGCCTAGTACGTCGGGCGGGTGCGTATGACGTAACAATGGAACTAGATGGTTCCCGGGGGATATACTAAAGTTGGGGCAGGATAAAAACTATTTATTGAATGAGTAGCCCTGCCCACCACGTATGGTCGCTATATGACTATATGTATGTGTGCGTGCGCTACACAATTTGTGTTTTTATTACAAACTTTTGATCAACCGATAGTTTTGATTGATTGGTATTTGATTTACTAGAAATATCGACCGACAACAATTCACAAATCGTTCGAGTGGGCACACTCACTTGTGTAATCATAGTAATTTATTAAAATACGGATCAAACTATCCTCGACCTACATTCTCAAGTAGTTGGTGTGAGCAGGCTTTGCAGTTGTATGAGAATTGAAGAACAAAAATCGACGTAAATGTAAAAAACCACATGCATTCTGTTTTTGTTGACATTTTTTCTAATAAAAGATTTTTCAATGTTAAAATCGTCTATTAGTGATATTTAAAATAGTAAAAAAGTTTGGAAAACAAAAAACATACCAGAAATTCGTTATTTTATTTTAAAACAAATGTCCAAACAAAAGACAAAAAAGGATAAATCAGTTGTAGAGATAGTACACTTGTTTAAAAGATAAAATACATTTTAACACAGATGGATGGTCAGACATCTGCTGAAGGTAGAAATAATAATTAAACGTAGGAATCTTCTCTGAGACAACACATTTCCTAAAACTCCGAAAACAAAACATCAAGGTGGGAACAAAAACGTCAATTCAACGTATCAAAAACGCAAGAGTGTGTATCAAATAAAAAATGCGGGTCCCAAAATGGCAAAATACAATAAAAGAAAAGAATAAAGTGGCCGGAGATTTTATAAAGTGTTGTCCGCAATAGATTTTGATATGGGTTGCGACTTTACTTTGAGGTTACGACTTACTTTCTTGAACTAAACGACGGAAGATAATACCTTCTCACATTTACCTGCATATCTTACATGTTTATTTTTATTTTATTTCCCTTTACAAAACATTGAGCCGAAAGCGCTAGCAGTTGACAAAATAAAATGAATGATGCCGCTGATAACGTGGGTTTAAAAAGTGTGTTAATAATAGTCATATATACAGCCTGTATTATAAGGTCCCATTTTATTAGTTTGATTCCTTCTAAGGGGTAATTAACTACTGTTTTAAAACAACTTTTACAATGGGAACATCATCCAAATGTGGACAATAAGTTCAATATTCAGTTTCAGTTCAATGTACTCGAACAAATCTTTACGTGGGTATTGGACGGGAAAGTGATTTTCTTTAATCGTAATAAAATGCTATTGTAATGCAAATGCTATTGAATTTTACTAGTAAAACCACTCCTTAAAAGGTTGATAGATAGATAAACGTATTACTCGTAAAATAGTTGGAACAAAAATAACAGGACTACAAGCTAACGATCCAAATTCCAGGAAAGAATTCGAGGTATTTCATCGGAAGCAGAGGTTTTTCTTTGGGAGGACGAAACAAAAACGGGTTTCCCAACGCTAACTGCCCTCGTTACTTTTATTTTTCGACTACAATAATGTACCTATTACGAGCACCTAGCTCGAGATTTACTATTTAGTTTCCCTCCTTTTAACGACGTTGGCATTCTGTTGGTTTCAGGCACGACAAGTACCATTAGCGAGTGAGATAAAAATAATAAAAAAAGATTTTATTTAATGCCTAGGCTTCCCAAGTAAAGCTAGATACGTGTATCAGTAAAATTAATTGGAATCGTTGGAAGCACAAAATAGAACGCCGCCGCTATACGTAATTTGTGACAGCGGTTAAGCTTATCACTAACATGACAATATTTTTCATTACATACCTGTTTTAAGTTATTTACAACAGAGTAAATTTAGCGTGTGAGTGTGTATCAGTAAGTGTTACCTATAGTACAGTAATTCTTTGTAATCAATGTATGGGAAAACAAACAAACTATTTTGAAACTTGTGTGGCATCATGACACCTTTGGATGATGGTGTTCAAAACTCACAACTCTCCCCCCCTCCACCTGACGCTACACCCTCGCCGTGAAATGTGTCTCTTTTATCGGTTTTTTCACATTTTCTCGAAAACTGTTACATATCCGGAAAAAGTTTATAAGGTAAAAAAAATCCTTATCAAATGTGCAACAAAGACTAATTGCTAAACTGGCCAGCAGATTTAAGAACGAAGGAATACACTACAGTATTGGCTAATGATGATGCAGATATTCTCATCATTCAAACGGCAATTGACGAGTCTGTAAGGAATAGCTTTGACTCCCGCTGAACAAAATATTTACCTTTTGAAAGATAAAATCGAAAATTTTAAAAGGAGAAATCAAGACTTAAGCGTAGGTAACTATAGTTTGTAAACCAGATAACTCAAAATCCATTATTGCGTATCCGAGCATAACGGGGTGTATTCCGCGCGCGTGCGATTAACGCAAATTAGTTCGCAACACTCGCCGCGAATACGTAATGGCGTTCTTATTCATGAGACACTTATCGACCGAATGTAACGAGCAAATAAATAATGCCAGATAGGTTCTGATGGCTTTGGGTTCATCACATTTTCATCAATTTGTCACCTATGTTTTATTACATTACGTGATAAAAATTAGATCACGGTAAGGAGTTTTAATCCATTGACTTCAATCAAAATATGAGTATACCTACTAACCTTCTCGTGAAAGTCACATTTCTCGAGTGAAGTTAAAATCAAGATTATTCCAGATATTAGTAATTAATAATAGATTATTGTACTTTTATTCGCCAGTATTCGTTTCCAAATCAAACAACCCCCGTTCAAACTTTAGTTTCGTAATAAATACGATCCAATCCCAAAACTGGGTTAAAAGTTCTAAAGGAAAACAATTCGCCGCAACTCATACTTACACATTCGAATCAATTTCGACAAACGTTTTAGGATCCTTGAAAACTTGCGAAAAACTCACTTTCGACTCTCGATCGAGACGCGCAGGATGGCGAGCGACAAAAAAAGTTTCACGTGAAAGTGATATGGGTCCCTAAGCCTGACGAGGGAAGGGTCGACAAGTTTAAACAAAATTGTATGCGACTGCCAAAGAGGATATGACATTTGTGAAGACACCAAAGAAAATAAGATCGGAATCCGCTGGTATATAGACGAAACCTTATATTTGTAATGACCTTCATATTTGTCCCTTAACAAAAGAGAATTCAATTTTATTTTCAGCACTGAAAAACGTCAAGAGTACCAATTCAATTTTGACTTTTTTTAAATCATGTCATGTGTGGTTTTAATAAGTCTCATAAAAATTTGTTTATTTAAAGACATGAAATTTAAAGACCTTTACACAACACAAAAAGAAATGCATTGTAACTGATAAGAAGCCTAGAATTATAGGGGAAGTGGAAAGAAAGAGCAGAAACGAAAAAACTGATATAAGACGGAATTTACGATAGGAAGAAGAAAGAGAAAAATATTATTTACTATTTTTACAATTTATAAACAAAACATGACGACGTAATTATTAAAGTATTTTTAACAAAGAGCACGGACTACTTGCAGGAAACAACACGAAAAAGAAGAAAGGGACGTTGTATCGTAAAATTTTCTAATTATTTAATGTTTTAAACAATAACAATAATTATTACTTTTCAATGACAACGAGCATAAGAGCTGTCTTAAATCAGATCAGATAACAGCTGTTTTCCATAAGCGAAAAAGTTTTGAAACTACCGCCGAAAATAGCCGAAATTATTAAACTTTTAGATGAGAAGCCGGTAAGCCCGGTAAACTATGAGTCCAACATCCTTTTGATGACCAGGGTTTCATAAATAGCGAGGAGTACGAAGCAATGAACAACTTTGGCGGTAATTCAATAAACTCGTATGAAATGTTAGTCCGTCACAATGCATACGATATGAGTTGATGGATATAGTTTAAGACTGGTTTTATGCTCGGCTATCAATTTTCACGTGTTGCGTGAATATTTTATATTTTATTACTAATAAAATAGTATAAAAGCAACATATAAGTACTTATTACCTCATTTATTCTAATATTAACAAATATTATTCTTTCATTGAAAATTCAGAAACAATTTTACTTTAATTACTTTTAAACTTTCGCGCTGCATAATTTAAAACTCAATGAAACGGGGATTAACGCGATAATCGCGTTAATTCCCGTTTCATTGAGTTTTAAATTTTACTTTAATTCTTTTGCCTTTTTTAGACGTATTAGCAAGTTTTTAGAAATGCCGTAAATGCATTAGTCGAAAAGTGTTTATTATCCTGCAAATTCAGATTACTAATAAATCTAGTGTTCAAAAGTCTAAGGTCGATTATTTAATTTTATTAAATTATGCCGCTTCTGTTGTAATATTTTACATATTCATAGCTAAGAAAGTTAGCCACATTTGTCACAGTACCGATGAAAGGTGGAGTAAAGTGGGTGGGTTCTCGAGTGGGGACCACGCATTGGCAAACGTAGTGTAGGACGCCCCCAGCTTCGATGGACTGACGACCTTAGGAAAATTGCTGGATCAGGACACAAAAAAAGAAAATGTACCAAAGACAGAACATAATATATGGACTTGAAAATAAGTTGTTGTAGGGGGAATTGAGCTCGCCAAACGAAATTCAAGAGAACCTTAATAAACTAAGTGCCGAATTAGTATTACCTATTTGACAAATGGCTGTCCCGACCGACGAGCAGTAATGAGATGTTGAGAGTTTAACTCTTCTCCCACTAACTCTTTGAGCAATAACGATTTACAAAATGTTTTCTACGCGATAAAAAAGACCCTTACCGGGAGAACATAAGTGTGGTACAGTAAGTGCTCTCGGAGGCGGCCCATTCAGCCGCTCATTGTCGCCGCATCGGGGATTCACACTAAAAGCCCTTTATGTTGTCGAAATAACGTTTATTTTGTTTCGGAAAATTTGATTTTCAACCCATTGCCTCACTAAGCTTTGTACCTTTAGAAGAAAGATCCATTAATTTCAATATCTAAACAATAATGTAACGAAACATGAAAGTAAACTTCCCAGACCGCTTTCGTACGTAATTTCTTATAACCATGCTCGAGGCAAAATGTGAACATTCCCCTAATTATGATCGACAGATTTCAAATCTATTAACCCTTTCTTACCTCCGGTTTATTAAACTTGATAAACCGCGAACGAAAGGTTGCCGACCTGTCGAATAAATCAGGGCTTTATTGTCCCGCTTTGATAATAACAGCGCACGGCTACTAATAACCGCCTCCGCAGCACTATTAATATTCATAGCGACCACACGGCGGAGGGTTAAGACGGGGTTCGATGCTGCAATAAATGCTAGCGAAAAGTTATTTGGTACTGTTAGAACATTCTTGGATGTGCTATCCATTTAAAAAAAAAACATCAAAATAATATGTAGTAATTTAAATAGTTTACGCACCACCTGAACTACGCCCTTTAACGCTTAAAAACGTCTATCTTTAGAGTTACTAGTTTTTTCGACTCTAGAATAAAAAAAATCCTTGTATCAACTTGTAAATAAAGAGAAGACTCCTGATTGACTGGTGATTTGGCAACTCAACAGCGAACTGACGAAACTACTAAAGCTCTAAGAACTCTACGGCACGCGGCACCACATCACGTTGACTAGTGCTACGACCTGTACTTTTGTTTAATTATATTTTGCTTCCCAAACAGATCGCATGTTTTAGACGTTCTAAGTCGTCAGATTTCCTTTAAAAACTTGAAAAAAACAAAGGACAGCACTATCACCTAAGTCATGCTCAGCGCTCCTAGCCGTGGCAAAAAAGGGTATGTAGTTTTTGCGAGCCCCGAGATGAATC
Source organism: Anania fuscalis (assembly GCA_950371115.1). NCBI lineage: Eukaryota > Metazoa > Arthropoda > Insecta > Lepidoptera > Crambidae > Anania > Anania fuscalis. Next base: position 799,469 of record OX493344.1, on the reverse strand, counting down.
GACGCCGCTTAGCGGTAAGAGCCTATCTGCGATGTTTTCGCATATGGCGCAATAGCCAAGATTAAATATTATCGCGCCAACTGTATTTTTTCCCCCAATAAACCCGCGCGAGTCACGTGCGTTGCGTATCTCAGATTAATATTGCCAGTTTGAATGTGCCTGCTAAAAGATTGCTAGGAAATCTGGCGGGTTTTGCGCAAATCATGCCTGAGGCTTTATTATATTAGCAGGCGATATTACACAAGTCTAGCTAGACTTTTTTGACGTTTTTTTTATACGCTAGAACAGGATTCCGTACCCAAAGGGTAAAACGGGACTCTATTACTAAGACTCCGCTGTCCGTCCGTTTGTTTGTCTGTCTGTCTGTAAACAGGCTGTATCTCATGAACCGTGCCGTGACTATATAGTTGAAATTTTCACAGACGATGTATTTATATTGCCGCTATAACAACAAATAAAAAATATATTTAAGGGTGCACCCATACAACAAACGTATTTTTGTTTGCTCGTTTTTATAGATAATGGTGCGGAACCCTTCGCACGCGAGTCCGACTCGTACTTGGCCAGTTTTTTATTCGTTAGAACTCCTGTGTGGGTCGTGACTTCAAAAATCAAATTCTAGTCTGATCGCAATTGTTCCAACTAGCTAGAATCACTGGATCTGGGACCATTATCGAGTACTCGGACTATTTACGGAACTAGATAGATACAATTGCACACCAAACAAAGAAGTTACAGTTGATATTTACAGAAATATGTACAATTTAGGTGGTCTTCTCTTCCAGACAACCTTTAGAAAGAGGACAACTATAAGGGAAAGTATTGCACAGTGCTTATTGTGAAATTTTATATACATACCTACAATTACGATATCCATAAGTAACCTACATACAACAAACATAAAAATTGCTATAAAATATAAATACTTGCATGAAATAAACATTCATACACTTAAATATGATACATATTGGGCAAGCTCGCTCCATCGTAGATCCCATCTATGCTCTAGAGCAAGATTGGGGTCAAGAGCAAGCCCATCTCAAATAAAAAAAAAAAAAATATAACATTAAAGAAAATAACATGACAAACAACCAGTGATATTACAGAAACAACAATTTCAAACTAGAAACGGTTTGATTATCAGACTAGGTACAAATGTCGTTATTTCTGTGTCAGTTCCAGGCCATCCATGTTCCCCCTAGCCTGAAAATGTATTTTGTTAACAAGTAGTACTTAGTTAATTAGTTTATAAATGGGCACTTGCTTAAGTATTATTCTACAAACTAATTTAAAATTTTGCAGGCTGTTTTAAAACGACTATTTAACCAAGTAAAACAAAATTAAATCGTTGAAATAAATTAAATAATGTCTGAGCCATAATTTTACTTTGTGGCACGGGACACGTAGAGGCCATTTCTTAGTCTATTATTAGTCTATTCGAATGCTCTGAGAATTAGTCTTTGCGCCTTTGGTGAGCCCTAAAATTAGAGGTTAGGGGTAAAGTGACTTTGCCGACAGCCTTTGAACTATCTCTTTGTCTAGAGTCGTTTTGCCTGTAGTTAAATAATATAAGCTAGTCTGCAAATGTAATAATGTTAGCATTTAATTATGCTTTTTAAAGTTAAGTACTCAAACACTTATGTAACTAATTATAAATTACTATATACGATAATACCTACATTTATAGTCGGTTTTTTCTTGACTGGCAGAAAATGTAAACAAACATGTTGCAGTGATTACTTGATCAGTGGGTTTGACAACAATGAATTTTTGTTCTCAATCAATAGTGCTACCAAAAACTAGAGCAATTACTCAATGTTTCGATTCAATTGAACGAATAAATTTAACTTTGTCTTTACAAAATGCGATTTTTAAAGACAAATATTTACAAAACTAATTTCGTCCAAAAAAGTTAGTACTTATTATCATAAAATCGGGTCATGAACTTAATGTTGTTCAATGTTGTAAAAACAACAGCTTTTTTTCTAACATTGTTTTTACAACTTAATTCCAAGGGAAAAAGGGATTCTATACAAATATACAATAATGTGCAAGTAGCTGCCAAATCCATTGTTATTTCCAACCCCAGCTTTTTTTCGCAACATAAGGTAGCCCAATCCTTTCCCAAGATCCAACCAGAAAGATAAGACTTATTTTCGAATTTATCATATTAACTAAGGATATCAATTGAATTGCACAATTGACTAGCATCACTATCCCATCTCTAAAATTTAAAAGACAACACAACCGACTCGCACAGATTATTGTATGTCTAAAGACTGACTTGTGTCGTTTTGAAGAACCCCCAAAACTTTAAACCCATTTTTGACTTCATACTTTTAACTGTTGGAGATCTTAAGGGAAAAATAATTTAATAGAAGAAATGGCTTTCTTGCCTTATACTCAACTACATGAAACTGTTAAAAATACTCAAGAATAGACTGCATGGCTCTGTACCATCGCCTTTCCCTTCGTGGATAAATACTACTGCTGCTGACTTGTTTCATAATTTTTCATTTAAGTGAAAGTTATATTTAAATTTTAATAATTTTACGTGCGTAAACGTACGTTTTTCATTATTATTTTTGTAAAGTGGTTATAAGTGAATGTTTTTTCAAGATCATGAGTATTTTTACTGCAGTATGTTGCGAAATTCGTAAGTTACACAAATATCAATGGTATTTTCAGGTTTGTATACGTTTTCCGCCAGTCAAGAAAAAACGGACTATAGTAAGTAACATTTTAATTAAATACAACTATACAAAATTTATAATCTTCATACCAGTCGTGTTATGTTTTGAAATATGTATAAAAACTAGTTAATATTGATTATGTATTAAATATGTACTTTCGTATATTTTTATTTATAAATTTTACAAAAATTACTTAATTTGTACCGCATTATTGAAATTTGATACCAAGACAGCAGAGGTGATATATCGGTCAATCGGAATAAACAAGCGGTTCACTATAATGGCCCACATTAGCCGGGAACGGTCATTAAATACCAGTCGCAATTATACGGACGTGATCTCTTCGTTTCTGCTCTCCTGCTACATTATCGTAACTGAATGGGAATTCAGAGTTAGGAAGGTAAGAAATACAAAAAAGTGTAATTTAACCGTATCTATAGGTTTAACTAGAAAATTAATATCAACATTTTGACTATGTCTGACAGTGGTAAATTTGCCAAAATTCCGAGATTAGAATTCATAAAACTAACGATCAAAAACTAATCCTAACTAAGGTGTAACTTTTATAACGAAGTTCCTCTTTTCCAGCCCCAAAAAATTCTGTATACAAATCATAATAGCACGTAGGTAGTATGAAAAAGTTTATATTGGTCCCACGAAAAAAGGTAATGTATTTCAGCACCAAGTCAATTTCCAAAAGGATTTGCGTTATTTAGAATTGCCTTGTTTCTATGACTGAAAATAAAAGAAGAAAACATTTTCTGACATATTGTATTTATTTAGGAAAGTCAAAATAAAAATTCATCCGAAACTCAACAAGATTGATAAACACACACAGTAAGAGCTCCAGTTCTGAAGGACAAAAAAGTAATTGCGTCAATATTTTTTCAAATTTGTTATCTCAACTTAAAAGGACATAATAAAAATTTTACCAACATCAAACATCAAAGAACCAAAGATCCTATTGTCCCTTCCATTGTAAAATGAAAATGAAAAATTCATCAAACGGTCTATTTGTGAAAACGTCTGGAGCGCAAACTGACCTGATCTCGGAAGCCTTTCAATTGAGATGTCCCGTGGCTCCCGTCGAAGCAACCCTCGCTCAAAGGACAGGAAAAGGTGGAGATGTATGGGGTAATTATGCTCCGTTCTAAATATGGAGTTCTAATTGTGGAATACATTTTTTGCAAGACGTTTTATAAGCACAATGTCTGCTTTGACTCTGCATACATAAACGAGTGGGGACATCTCTTATCTTAAAAAATTGCGATGTATGCAGTGTAAATAAACGGCGATGTCTATCCTTTAGATTCGTTTGCAAAGCGATGTTTATCCTTTTTGTAGAACAACATAAAAAGCAACGCCTGCAAAAATATAACAGCAATAAGTTCGTATATTGGTTTGATCTTTTTTCTAGAAAACCGAATGGAAATAGTTTTGTCAAAGAATACATGCCTTGCATAAAATTCTCTTGTTATTTGTGCGGTAAAGCGTGTTCCATCTTATCTATTTATGTGAAAATTGATCCTTAGTACTGTTCACTTATACATTTTTTTTAATTTTAAATAATTTCCTTAAATGCGGCATTTTTTTTTATGAAAGTTTATTTAACTGCCAGTATATTAAACCTTTCACCAAATAAACAACCCTAGCGGTTCAGCGCTGTCAACCTTGTCAACCTCCAGCCGCTAACAAGGGCCGGCTGGCCTGACAGATATGATGAGCCACCATTATTGAGCCAGGTTGGAACCATCCTAGATCGTGCAATCTAGACTGGAAATACGGATTTGTGTAATATCTTTTAATCCAGTTGCTGGTGAATTTTTTTTTTGTTGTTTGTTAGTTTAAATACTTTTACTAATTCTATACCAATACAAGTTTACAGTAACATTATCAGATATAGCAACTTTCAGGCAGAGGACAACTAATAAAGAAAATAAAAAATGGTGTAGAGTGCTTATAAAATAAACATACATGCAGTTCAATATCATACTTTGTTTTTACATTCAAGGAAATAACATGACTAAGATATAGCATGCATAGTTTGTTACTATGAAAAAGTAAACGCTGGCCTGCTCATATACACGATTTATGGACTAGTCCGCCATGAGAAATGGTAACATTTGCTAAGATAAATGAGGTTTCAATACATAAAAATATTGTGTGGTGTTATTTTATTAGTTACAGAAAATAATCTAGGCACCTAAATATACGAAATTTTCACAATATATTGTGTAAAAACCATCAAGGATTTGCTGTGCTAGAAAAGTATTTTACTTTTTAAAAGGTTTTGTCAATTCGTAAACCTGCAAGTTATACAAAATTGAATAGCAAACTTTCACTGAACTCCCCATAAAATAACCAGGACAGTAGAGCAGTATAGAAGTCAATTGTAGTCACGGTTATACCTTCGACAATGGCGTTAAATCGCGCCGAATGAATTAGCCAGGAGGGGGTCGTCCCCACTTTGTTGCAATTTGTGGCAATTTGCCGACACTACCACGCAACTATGCTGCCCTAGTAACGGTACGCGATTTTGAAAGGGTCGTGTCGTCATCAAAGCGAGTTGTGGCTTTAGTGGGGGTAGAATGTGTAGGAACTTTAACTTACTGCCCCTTAAATTAGGGTTTGGCTTAATAATTTCGAAATAAGTATATTATTAGGCTGGTAGCCATAATAATGATATGATCAAAACCCTCGTCAACTTACAAAACATAATATATGAATTTCAGTCATCTAGAAAAAGTTATAAAATATGTATTGAAATTAACAAAATTCTAACTAAAAATTTTAACGTTTTCATTAACAAATTACATCTAAGTAGTCTAGACAGATGAATAATTCAAGTAACTTTAATCCCTTTGCAATTTTCGTAGTCTTTTGATTTTAATTATTAAGGCAAATTGTAAAGATTTGTCTGTAATTCTTTAGAAATAGAATGAATCCTTTAATTTACATAAAACACTGATCGTATTTTCTGATCAGACATTTATTATCAACTAACTTTTTAGGTAGGAGTTTTAATATTATTCAAAACATTTATTTCAGAGTCCCTAATTGCATTAACTTAACCAGCAGAGCCCTAGAGGACGGTAAATGATTAACCACTGATCCGGTCATAAAACTTGGAGGGCTTGAATCTGTCAGTGATATTAGCACGGTAGTTGCCTCGCCAAGGTCCGAGGGGAACTAAGTGATGCTAATTAAAATGGGGAAAAATCTGTCTTAGTATATAAATCATAAATTAATTAATATCGTAGAATCGATCATCTAATCATACGTACCGTGGCATATAAGGAACTGCGACAAACAGCAAATTGAAATTATGACACGCTTAAATGAAAAGGTATTTCTTTCATTTGCAAAAAATTACATAGAGATTGAAATTATAATAATGTCCTGTAAAGGATTTGAATTTTTATTTCATTTTACAAACCTTCCTTTTCGCTTGGCTCTCCTTGTCGCTACTTCCTTGGTTCATTTTTTTATTTTGTCACAATGACTTACATTTCGTTTCATATGTCACGGCAGTCGGCAGTTACTATAAATAATTTGTAGTTGTCTGTATTGTTATTGTGATACCAATTATTATTATTTTCTTCTTTACAATTAAATAAAAGCTGCACACGTTGTCAGCGAACATCGTTAATTACGGGACGCACTACGTGCAATTAGTTGAAAAAACAATATTAAAACCTGGACCGTTGCACTATTAATGTGTTACGTGATTTTTTAAAAAATATAGCTCATCAGTATAGTGAGTCGAGATCCTTTGTCCACAGACTAACGAGCACTCGGCACTTGTCATGTCATACCTATTCTTTTTCCATCCTAAAAATTGTGCTCAAAGTGTTTGAAAGTACACTGTATTTCACAAAAACGTAACTAACGTAACGACAATGTTCCACTAGAACTATTAGTTCATACATTTTAAAAAACGACTTAAAAAAATAAAAAATACATTGAAAATTCAAATCAAAACCGTTATATTTTTTTTAAACAAAGATTTTAGAACAAGAATAAACACACAAATAACCATAGAACATATTTCTTTTTTTGTTAAATCTGTAAGTTACTAAATTTTATCGTTTTGCGAATAATCTTCGCCTTTGTAAAATTTTTCCATTATGGACAACACAGAAAACAATAAAATATAATTTCACTTTAAGACAAAAAATATCTTAATTTACTTCTTCTAGCCTACCTTAGTTAGTATATCAATATCACGGAGAGTAGTATTAGTATTGTACCTCTTGGGAATAAAAAGGAAAAAAGCTAAGACGTCTGTCTTATGTAAAGTACATGATAACGCCCTCTTTCTAAACATGTAATCTCGGCCAATGAGCCTGGATTTACGATAATTTTATTTGGGAGCAAACGAGGACGAAGTTTGATGTCGGTAACAAAGGTGTTTAATTATAGGCCTGGGGCCCACTACAAGTTGCCTTGAAATTGGGAGCGCCTGGTGTGCGTAATTTTGGGTAAAAGACGACATCTTTCTCTAAATTTTGGACAGGTAAAAAAGAAGTATAGAAATGATTAATTTCCTGACAACTAATTTATATATCACGGAAACATGTATTTTTTTAAAAAGACGTTGCATGTTAAATGTTAAATTTCTAAAAAGACGTTGCATGTTACCAAATAAAGTTTCACCCATTTGTCCCAAAAGAACAAGCCAGTGAAGTTCACCCCTGCCTGGCACAAGATCCCGTGGGAAAACTTTGCTTAGTAACATGCGCATAGCATACCAGGACAACATAATTTAGAAACGATGTTTCCAAGTTTAATGAGCTCGCTAAGATTAGGGCGGGATACCTTGTCTACAAAACTTGTTTAAAAAAATAAGAGAAATTACTTTATCGCAATGTAATCTTGAGACGTTGAAGAAACAAAGGGATAACGTTGGCATGTCTTGGCAAGTACTAGGATAACATAAAATATAAGCAGTTTACAAGAAAGGAAGCGATCAATGAGAAAGGGGAGGGGGGATTGGAAGGGATAGGTCTGGAAACGATTTTTGGTTTTACACGCCCCTTAAAATGCATAGGTAGTAAAACATATCTAGTATTTGTAGATAACAAATCCGCAGAATAGTTAATAGAACTAGTGAATAATATCGCCCACTTATCGAAGGACTCCTCAAAACTAATTAAAGATGTCTTAAAACAAAAGAGAGGCAGGGACATTTCTTATAAATTACCAGGCTAGTATAATGTGCAAGGAGATTGTTGCATCGAAGGACGCATTACAGCTAGGGGACCTAAAAGGGCGTGACCACGAAAGAGACAGCAACTGTATATTATAGTAGAGGAGTCGTAGACATCCGCTTAAAAAGTTTGTGCCGTTTGCATTATTCAAAATATAAATAGCGGGCCTTAAAAAGTGCAAAGTTTATTGTTTCCAGGCGCTACAGAACAAGGAACCCGACGCAAGGACAATGCCTCAGTCGTAAATGAAATTTCGCGAAATAAAACTCGGCCAAGCGTTGCTTGTCGACAATTAACAAATTCGTTTGCGCATTTTGCGTATAAAGCGACAATGGAGCTGAAATTGTTTTGTTCCGCGAGTTTACAGCAAATATTGACAGAAACATATTTTATAACCAGTTTGTAAACATTCCTCGCCGGCAAGCTTTGTTAAGTAAATTGGTAACATAATACCGACGAGGACAACTGCCTATTTTTATGGGAACTTATGCCGTTGCTTTTATGTTTTAGTAAACAAATAAAAATATTCTAAAACAATAAGTTAAGACCTTTAAAAAGGTTTTATTTTAGCCCTGTAACGAGAGCGCATTTTTGTGTCATTTTAATTATAACGATAACCAAAAAAATATTAATTGATTTTGCAAATATTTTTTTAAGATTTAGTAAGTATTTACGTTTAGCTATAAGATAATATTATAGTTACTCATCAAATAAAGTTATTTACGATAAACCTTCCAAAAAGTTTATTTACAAACACGGTTACAGCCGTGTGAGGAAAAAGAAGCAAGTTGCTAGTAAACATTAGTTAGTTGAATGAAAAATTTCGATAAAAAATAAAGGGTTTTTTTCCAAAAAAAAATTGCCATAAATAAATAAAAAACTATTCAATGCTGCCCTTAGCTGTTTGTATACTTGTGCACAATGCATTAAAATATGCACTTCACTTTTCATTTCAGTTTTGTGAATATGTATTTTCGTTATAGCTATTCAGATCCGCACAGAACAGAGATAAATTTAAATCAACCTTACTCGTATAACAAAAACATAAACCTCGTGCTTTAAAAGCTGCAAGCAAATGCATTCAAAATAAATCCATTTACTTGTCTCATTGCACTTTCCAAAACATTTAGCTTTCTTTTTTTAAGACCAAAGGTGACGTGACAAACATTAAGGTTCATTTATATTTCAGTTTTGTGAAGATATAGTTGCTTTCACTCATGCAACTCGTTATGTTTGCCGAAGTAATTTTACCCTTCCTGCCTTATCTATTAAAGTATATTATTTCACTTGGATTTTCATAAAACAAACACAATCAATCAATGAAATAACATTTTTGATATTATTTGAACTATCTTTATTGTGAATAGAAAACCAAGATTTTAACATATTTTGAACGATTCTGGGTTCAGGCCAATTCTCAACCAGATCAAGAGACGCCCCTGACAAAATACATTGTCTGGTTATCTTGGATACCTTGTCACACAAGGATGTACTATCGAGATCTTGCTTTCTAGAGTCGAGACCCTAGTTAGTGTGTTGGCTGGCGCATTTTTTTTATGTCTTGTTTTACAAACTTTATTCAGTATCTGGGTTCCATTATTCTAAAATTAATGATGATCTTTTAAGTTATTAGTATTGGTAGTGTCATCTTTGTCCTTTAGTAACAGTGGCCATAATTAGCCAGGCTCATAGAGCACGCTACAGGCCCTTGATAAAGCCGGCCATGCACGGTAATCTCCTGAGCGGCCATTACCCGCGTCGGTGGAGCGATGCCACCAGCACAGGGCTGGCTGGCATCCGCACCCCGCACAATCCGCGGTCATATAGAATAGGATTAAGGCTCGGACGATAAGCAGACAGTTTTTTTTTTAATCTGTTCAATAGACGGCCTTGTTGCTTGAATATGGGTTTACCCGGAGCAGATTACATATACCTCAAGCCTAAGGATCCCAACAGTCGGTATGCTTGTGGTCACCTCTCACGGTCTAAACGCGAAACATTAAAATTGCAATGTTATGCAAAAATGTAATCTGTGGCCATTTTCATTATTTAATTATTTTAATTTTATTCAATTCAAATAATTTATTCGTGGTTCATTCATAGGTATGTAATGGTTGATTGCATGAACTTAATTATTTTATTTCTGAATATCTACGTTAAGATTAATTTATGATTATATTAATTTAGTGAATCAGATATATCTAATGTCTTTTATTCCAGGATGCATGAGTATTTACAGTCTGTTTTTTCAAGTTACAATAATATCAATGGTCATATAATTCACAAGCTTAGAATTTCAACATAAAAGGAATATACAATACTGGGGAAATGAAGATGCAGTTATCTAGGGATAACGATACAACCTTATCCTTTCTGATAAAATCAGATCAGTTTCAGGACTACCAATTAATGCAGGTACATACGTCTAACTAACTAACCTTCTAGTCTAACTAAAGGATGTTTTACCAATAAAACCAATAAAACCAATTTATTTCTGTAAATAGGCTTAAACTAAGCGCTTTTACACGTCCCAATATTTTTTTCCCTACCACTACTTCGGGACAATTTTGGGCTAGCGCCGAGAAGAAGTAGCGCAAGAAACTCGGTCACTATTGTCAGCCTCTTTTTAAATAGTATATAGTTTACATTACAAGATAAATGTACCTGTGCGAGCAGGGCAGTATTTATTTCCAAATATTTTTATCATTTATATAATCATTTACAGTATAATATCCTTTTTTCATTAAAGTTGTTTTAATATGCGATTTAAATTTTAACAGGGGCAGTTCTACAATAGACGCTGGTAATTTATTAAAAAAGCGAATACATTTTCCCATAAACGAATTACCCACTTTATGCAGTCTGAAATTGGGAACGGCAAGTTTATTCTTATTTCGGGTGTTAAGATTATGAATGTCACTTTTCTTAAGGAATAAGGACAGGTTTTTGCGGATATACATTATATTTTCATAAATAAATTGGGAAGCTACTGTTAGTATATTAATTTCTTTAAACAGTTCTTTTAAGGATTCTCGGGGTCCAAGGCCGTAAATTGCTCGTACAGCTCTCTTTTGCAGTACAAATATAGATTCAATGTCTGCTGCTGAGCCCCATAACAATATTCCATATGACATTATACTATGAAAATAGCTAAAATACACCAATCTTGCCGTTTCAACATCAGTCAGTTGTCTTATCTTTCTCACGGCATAAGCAGCAGAGCTAAGTCTTCCCGACAGAGTCTCGATATGCGCACCCCATTGCAAACGGGAATCTAAAGTGATTCCTAAAAATGTAGTGGAACTAGATGTATTAAGTTGTTCATCTTTTACAGTTATATGTGTCGAAACAAGTTTTACGTTGGGCATTGTGAATTTGATGCACTTTGTTTTATTTGCATTGAGCATAAGATTATTGGTGGTGAACCAATGCAATACTTGCGAGAGTGCATTATTTACATCGTCAAATGAGTCTTTACCTCTCTTGATTTTAAAAATCAATGAAGTATCATCTGCAAATAACACCGTCTCACAGAGGTCTTTCGTAAAAGATGGAAGGTCATTTATGTAGATTAGAAAGAGCAGAGGCCCTAATATCGAACCCTGCGGCACGCCCATAGTAAGAGGCGACCCAGAAGACTCAGCTCCATTGATACAAACTTTTTGTGTTCTGCCTGTGAGATAAGAGTTTACTAAATCTGAGGCATCGCATGAAACACCATAGTGTCTAAGTTTTTTCAGTAAAGTTTGATGGTCCACACAATCAAAAGCCTTAGAAAGATCACAAAAAACTCCCAAAGCGTCCTGCCTACTTTCCCAAGCATCAAACACGTGTTTCAAGAGTGCAACTCCAGCATCTGTAGTGCTTCTACCTTTCGTGAAGCCATATTGTTTTTTATGTAACAAATATGTATTTCCCTTTTAGAGGAATTAACTCGGATTTCGATATCACAAACGAATAATAAATAGATAGGAGGCAGTAATTAAATCTCTCCAGTAAACATTTCATGTTAAAGAAGCATAGTATTTATTTAAAAGTAAAAAATACAAAACTTGGATAAAAATAACTTTTTAAGAACTAGGGTATCGTAGAGCAGATTGGCAGGCTAATATTTTTTATGTTTTTGTGTTGTTCAAGTTAAAATTTCCATTAAAACTATTTCTATCTTTGTTAATACTTTCTATCGACTTGATATTGCAAAATTTATCACGTTATCTGTTTACACTATAAGACAAACTACATTAAAAATATAAAGGTAATTGTTTTGCAGTGTTCAAAAGGAACCGATTCATGGCATGGCAGCAGCCCTGTGACCGCATGACACCTGGCAGTTAATTGCGCACAAGTGACCGCGTGCCGCGACAACTGGACAAACACTGCGGGACGTGCAGATAATCGCTTCGTTACTTTTGTCGCCGAATAAATAGTTGCGTCTGTACGTGAATGGGACAATAAAGCTGTCTGCCAGTCTAGTTTTATAGGCTTACTGTTTTTTTTTATAAATTCGCTTAGATTTTTCTCTTTTGGAAAAACATTGTTTCAGTATGGTGAAAGCAATGAATACCACGAACCCTACATAATTACTAAATAACCCTTACGTTTGATCATTACGGTCAAAAAAACTGTCTTATTAATAAAAGCATATTCCTTACTTGAACGTAAACAGTTCTTAAGCTAAGTAAGTCAGTGTATTATACCCTGTTATAATAACGCAAATTAATTCTATATGCATTGTTGATTTTACTGCTACGGCTATAGTTACTAAACTAAAATTTGTCTAAAATAAAATTCAAAATGACGTTGTAAAAAGCTCCATATAACATCGGTGCGTTCAAATAAGCTTTAAGTAGTTCGTTCTTCCTATTTTATGGAATATCAACAACCTATTCTAAAAATCATGCCTATTTGACAAGTCACGACAAATTATAGACTTGAGTACCAAGCAATTAGCATCGAAAGAAGGATTTATTTAAAGCCGAGTCAGCCGGTGCGGCGTCTTGATTCTCCTCTCGAGTCTACTCGCAAGTCGCATTCCTCCCTCACTGCATTTACTGAAGAGGTATTTAAACGTCTGCCGATGTAAAATCCTCTTACAAAGAGAAAAGCTACAAATTGCCTCTCAATTTAATTTCACCGTTTTAATTCTTTAAGTATTACCTGAAGAGAAATGCGTGCAATAGCCAAGAAAAGTTTATACTAACCTAAAATTATACAAAAACAAGATTTAATAAAAAAACTTTTTTTAGGGTTTTCAATGTCCTTTGCACTCAAAATACAAGCATAGCATTGAGGTACGTGTAGTGTGATCCGACTCGTCTCAATACCAATCATGGCGAGTGGCGAAAGCTAAACCTAAATGTTCGATTTTGATCATGATTGGGTCCGGTTAAGGAGTTACTAGGAGCACAGACAATGAAAGAAATAAAAAAGGTACTGATACGGAAAGCCACAGGAAGTACTAGGACTACAAAAGATATGTGGCATTCACAATATTTTTGTAGCGCACATTTTCTATACAACCAAACGGTACTGGTAAAGAAAACTACTAGGAGCGCAAGTAATAACAAAGTATGATTATACGAGAAGGATGCAGTACTTCGTGCAATATTGATGCAGCCCGCGCTCTTGTAAATTAAAACCCCTGGGAAAGGGAACGGTACGGAGAGAACAGAAATACCAGGAACGCATTAAAGAGAAGGGGACTTAATAAACAAGTCAGTAACTTTCTTTGACGATTTCCGCTAAAAGGTTTTATGACCGTAAAATAAAAATCTTTAATATTCCAGGGCGCATTCAATCAAATCAAACATCAGATAATGTTATTACAAGGATATATAAATACTAAAACCTAGTTAATAAAATGATATTGTATACCCAGTTACTACAAAAACAAAACAATATAATATTTACCAATATGGTGAACCACCATACCGTGAATCTATCGCTAATCGCTATTGCCTAACATAATTTCGGCGAAGTTTTTAAGGACGATCCACAGGGTCCGATACTGATTTATGGAGGGATTTATACCACCTATCTAAACGAGGTATTTATTTTCAGGATGAGAAGTACCAGTCAATAACAGACACTGATAAATCTACAGAAGCGCCGATAGTTTTTGTCTGCCTCTGGCCGAATGTAATACTGGTGGTATTAAATTCAAATTACTAATAGCAAACATGTAGATTTTCCTAAAATATAAAAAAAAAAACAAAAGAAAAAACGCGTATCCGTTGGGAATGTTCCATCTAAGCCAGCTTAATATGTTAAGGACCAATTATTGAAGCAAATACACAAATTTTAATAACATATATTCGGGCTGCGTGTTGTCATGGTCTCAAAACAACGAAATGACGTCCTGTGGTGCTGCAATTGTCACCAAACGAACAGGCCAGATTTGAGTGAGTAACAACTATAGTTACTATGGTAACAATTATGGGTTGCTATAGTAACTGAGCGGGCGAAACAAACTTTGGCGCCAAGAGTTGGCGTATATATTTTTTGTCGTTTATGACACTCGAACAGGGAATCTAGACATGTATATAATCGAAGGTTATAAGATGCCAGACACTATTGTTGATATTCACCCTTTATACCATTATATCATTCATAACACGTAGTGTTATAAAATAAACTTAGAGTTAATTATCTATATGAAATGCAAATAACACGCATTTCCATCTTTTTGAATAATCAAGCATTACACAAAAACAGGAGTTCGCGTAACTTAAAGCGCGCATTAACTTGAAATGAAAATGCTCGCTAGTTCCTACACTTAATGATAAATCTGAGTACTACATACTAGTAAAATTAATGTATGCGACGTACGCGGCGAATTTAAATTCGGTTTTAAAAGCATTTCGCTAATTACGTGTCTAAATAGTGAAGGACACAGACTCCGGAATGGCACAGATAAAAGGGACAAGCCACCGGCACGAAAGGTACCCCAAAATATACTTAACAATGACAAAATGGGTTTTATTATTGTGTCTATAACATTTTTCTAAATTTATTTTCTTGTCTATGAGCTGTATTTGGCTTTTTTGTGAGAATTTGTTTAAGTTATCTAAAAGAACCCACAACCTTAATAATTCTTCTGAGCGCTTACAGGTGACCTTATCACTTAAATCTCTCAAGAAGTCTACTCTCTTAGAGTCTATGATTCCTTCTGCCCAATGATCATAATCTTAACCTCTTTTTCATCGTTTAAAAAATTGTAGTGTCATACACTGTAACTTTTGGCGATACAGGATAAATATTTTCAGGACTTACAACTCATGAGCATCTGCAGTCGCACATCATTTGCGATTACATACAATTGTGCACCTACAATTGTGGCTAATGTATAAAAAGGTGGTTTATTTTTCTTTAGTCTGTGGTAAAAGTCAACTGCAGAGAAATTACTCCAGCCAGCGCATTGTATGAATATTAAATAAACGATGCAGCGTTTGGACTGCATTAAATTCACAAGCATTTTGTGCTTTTTGTCTAAAATTATGTAAGTTTTACTCTATTCTTTAAATCTTTGTAGATAGAAAAGTTATTGATTGAGTGTGCACTGAGATTGATCTTGATCTTGATTGCTAGGCAGCTATGAGAGAAAAAAGAGCTAGAAACTTAAAAATAGAAGACGTTTAAAGCAATGTGGCTTTAATAGAGGATTGGGCTTGGTAGCTGATGGATGACGATCATGAAGACTAAAGTATAAAATTGATTCATAACAGATAAAAAGTAAAAAGTTTTAAATATTACTTAACATACATATGGTAGTCGCTACAAATAGTTTCTTTAAACTCTCAAACAGCATCAACGAATAAGAAACGTTAATAACCATAAGCTCGTCTCTGAGCATAAAAACGTAATTACTTATTCTCTTAAAAACGCAGGATAGAAAATATTTCCTGCTTTTATACCATTTCCTTATCAAACATCGCGCCGAGCGAGACAGATGCATCGCTTTGACCGGTATCAGGCGAGACTGCTGTAAGTCCGGGTTAGTTCGCTTGTATGAGTCAGCGTCTCTTTGAGATATGCCCGGGAATATTTGCATTCCATTATCCTTTAGTTAAAGTATGTTTTAAATTTATCACGGCTATTAAATGTAATGGTGAAAACATGCTTAGGGCGGCAAATCACCAATATCCTTCATGCGATGTATTTTCGAAACGAGCATTAAATAAATGAAATCGTACAACAATCACACTAATTTTATCGAGCCCCAAACCTAGCAAAACTCAGTAGTTTGAAAGCGAACGTGAAGCAAGGCCTTGCACAGAGTCTGAAACGAGCATTAAGGTCATTCAGAAAATGCTGTGACGTAACTAGTTCGCTCCGAATGTTTCGTTACTTCCCTTACGGTGAATATTAACCATCTTTAAAGATATGTGTTCTTTAAAGACCATCCAACCATCTTTAAAGATATGTGTTTTAAGTTCCCGTGGATGTAAGGTTCATTTCTTTACCCTTGATATGAACATACTAGGCCGACATAAACGAGTTCATATCTCCGTCACCGCAAACAAGCCGCTATCCATCGACAAAGGGACGAAAGCTAATTATTTTGAAGAACTTTTAAAAACGTCTTCAAGACTTCCAACTTGTTGTTTGCAGCTCAAAAGGATTACATTTTCAAAAGATAAGATTTAAATGAAAATTCATTCGAAATATTTATTTGGATGAACAACGGATATATATGACGATGATTTTGGTCACAGTGACTGCCACATATTAGAAGCCTTGTTATGGCCAGATATGTCGTGTTATGCCTAAAGTAATCAATAATGGTAATAACTTCATTCTCGACATTGTACAACTATTATTTTGTAGACATGTCGTGTGTCGTGGCCCGATCTTAAAATTAAACATTTCATGATGTGGCCGGCCATTTTATAAAATGGTCGTATTTCATAAAACGGCAAAACAAAACTGGCCATATCGTATAAACGTCAACGTTTGATGATATGTTAATCAACGTTTGGCCAAATCATTAAAATAGCTATAAATACGTTTAAAAGTTACTGGAATTTGTTGAATATTAATTTTCTCAATAGATAAGTAAAACATTATAAATATTTGTAAAAAGAAAACTAATAAATAAAAAGATAAAAATAACCTAACTAACCTCCCAAACTATGTGTCGAACTCCACGACTTTTGACGTTGAGCCTTTTTTTCAGTGACTTTCATAAAAATCACCTAGCTTAATGTCTTAACGATAATTCACTGCAATTTAATCTTCTATTTACACTTAAGATTAACTTTCACAATTCACAAGAACAGAATAATTGTCCGCCGTCATGTTGTTACTACAATAACAAAGCGACACCAGCGCCTCTACCGGTGGATAATATAACTGTTTTAAGATATGATCACCAACGTTTGGCCATTTCATGAAGTAGTCGATCATATCGTCAAACGCTAATTGATTCATTAATCTGGCCTATTAACATCATGATGTGGCCAGCGCGTACTGTGCCGCATCATGAAAAACGACCATTTTATGAAATGGTTGGCCAAATCATGAAGTGATTAATTCTAAGATCGGGCCACGACATATGCATGTTGCTTCATAAATGAATTGGAGAAAGTTAATGGTTCGTTTAGTAATAAATTGAAATTTCGCTTTATCAGGGACCAGGACAACAGAATGCGTTTAGAGCTAACCCACGCTAAGGCGAGCCACATCCGGCTAGCTTACAGCCATCAATATGGCTGCCACAGTTTCCGGCGCACGGCACTAACTGCTACACAATGCGGCACTGTTAAACCGAAATATATCCTGGTCCAAGTTGCATGTGTTTATTCGGTGTGAATATTCCGGAACCATTACTCCCATTCTGCATTCCAACAAAGAGGATAGTCGTTATATTTAGTTAAATGCACTCTCAGATGGTCGTCCACAGAGAACAAATGATGTCATTTGTAATAATTATTAGATAAAGGACTCATTCCACAAGGTACATTAACTAACGACAAGAAGATAGCAATGTATTTTCTCAGATGGTCACCCACAGAGAACATATGATTTCATTAGTAATAATTATTAAATAATGGACTCAATCCACAGAGTACATTAACCAACGCCAAGAAGATACCAATGTATAACACCTACAGCATTTTGGAAAGCCGAATTAAAGAATCCCTAATAAATGATTTCTTAACGATTCAGAAATTTACTTTGCATCCAATGCGATGGATTCAAATTATTGAAACCAATAAGAATGAATTTACTAAAAGTTGAAATTCTCCGACTTAAGGTTAAGTGGTCCCCGGCATTTCAGACAAGCAAGCACACAGTAAGCCTAATTAATGAGACGACAAAATATAATTTAAAAAAATTGATTAGCCGCAACAATAAATGAGCAATTAACATTCCGTTTAGAAAGTTGGAACTCTGTTTAAGTAGGTATTTTAAAAATTTGAATCAACATTCATCGTTACGTTTGATTTATGATTGGAGAGGTACATATTTCCCCCAATGCATCATAGATGGATCAATTTTTCAACGTGACCCAGTTCCTGACGTACACGCGGGGGACCCGAGATGACTGGTCGTTTGAACCCCGATCAAATCGCTGACCAATGGGGGGTTATTTACGGGGAAAGTGGAAAAAATATCTCCTTTATTTATTGTCACATCAAATCAAAATTGGGATATTTTCCGGCGGGAAACATTACCCGTATCTGTACGAAATGACGTTTTTTCGAAACGTATCTTCTGTATCATATAGCCGTGATTTGTGAATAAAAAATATTTATTTGTTAGTTGATCTTGTTATTAAAATATACCCGGCAGGCAGATAGACAGAACCAATTTATTTCTGGATATAGCTCTAAATTAAGCTATCCTTCACGTTCAAATTATTTTTAGTTTTTCTATTTTTTAGCTAGATCTCTGAATGTCGCAAAATTACATGAATATAATATTGAATCATGCAGTGTATTTACACATAATGAATTGTTATTGTGTGATCTGATGACATACTTATAGAAATTATAAAGAATTAGTTGCAGAAGATCACAGAACTTTAAAGCATTTTATTTAAACGGCGACCTCCGTAGCTGAGAGGCGAGCACGCCGCACTATATATGTCATATCTGAGGTTCCAGGTTCGATTCCCGGTCGGGTCGATGTAGAAAACGTCCTTTTTTATATTGTCTCGGGTCTGGGTGTTGTGGTACCGTCGTTGTTTCTGATTTCTATAACACAAGTGCTTTAGCTACTTACCTTAGGATCAGAGCAATGAATGTGATGTTGTCCAATATTATATATTATTAATATTAATGGTTTACATTGGTTATGAGGAAATATACGAGCAGGCATTACCTGGATTTCTGTTATATGTATTTCCGTTTAACATTTCCTTAAAAATCATTATTGAACTTTTTTTTGGAATTTTACTGGCGTACTCTTCCTGGGAAATAATAAAATAAAATTAGATTTCAGATGAACAAACGAAACTTCCTTTACAAATAATATTGAAATTTATTTTATTATGGGCACGAAGTTTATTTTAGAACAAGGATATTTTATTATGTTTATAATACAGGATGTCCCTTGAAGTATGGATCGGGGTGATTCCGGAACTTTTTCGTTATGCGAACGTAGGTTTTATTTTTGACAAAAAAAAAGTTTGACAAAAAATATCATTCCCATATTGTTTTGTCACACATGTTTGCTAGTTGATCTCATTAATTTCCCGAGGAATGGCAACCCTCCTAAAATATTCTAAACAAAAAAAATAAACAGTTATCTTTAATAGCTTGTTAGTTTGAGTTTTATTTAAGCTTTATGCGATGTTACGCAAAATTAAAAATCAATCATAACTTTTTCCTGTTAAAAAAGGAACATGCATAGATCCAAAAAGTTTGGGACTTACCCCCGCTATGCGCTTGTCCCCTATCTATATTATTTAAACGTACTTGAAAGGGTTATCCATATTTGTTTTATTGCTTATTTCGTTGTCCTTGTAACGATCCAGATTCCCTGCGTCAGCGTTAGTACCAAACATACAACAAAGTACGCCATAACAATTACACATACGATAACAAAATACAATCCAGTGGGGTTATTACGTAATGCGTTTGCCACGGGATTCTTCGTAAGCTTAATTTTCTTTCCCCAAAATAAATTAAATCCATTTTTTTGGGGAAAAAAAAACAATAATACTTTTTAATTTTCCGTCCGACATTCATGTCAATCATAGTTAATTGTGTTCTCATTCTTACTGCTGGATTTATAGATATTATATAATTTTCGCGTCGCGCGTGTTTCAGGGATATTGCAAGAAAACTTCGGTTCTACGTTACAAGTGTAAAGCCTCAATGCAATTTGGTACACGTTACATCAATGCAATAAAGATACTAGGCTTACAATAAGAGGCGCACTATCTGCCGTCGATTTTTAGCAGCATTGAGTTCAAGCGACTGGCTGACTGACATCACATTCTACGGAAGGAGACAGCGAGAATTAACAATGAACTACGTCAGTCTATTTCAATTAAATATATTTATTGCGTTCGGTAATTTTGCCGAAGGTGTAATGCATAAATGAATAAAAAGCGTTTATTTGGCATAATTTACCGTACTCACAATTCACGTTATTAATGTGTGTGTGTCAAGAGTAGTTCCCTAGAACCTGGAAGTCCCTAAATAGACTACGGACCCAAACAGGCCGAAGCAAGGAGAACATGCACAAGTAGAGCAACAGCTTGGAGAGCGCATGACTATGTGGCATTTATGTGTTATAGTACAAAATGTTACCTCTTTTGCCTGACGTTTCGATCGGGTTACACCGACCGTGGTCACAGGCTGACTGGAACAGCGATGTCTTCACTCCGTATGAGAGGCAGATTCTTCATCTACCCTCATAGTATTATTTTCACGCCAAGTACCGTCACACACTACACTCATTGTGTTCCTATTATGCACACTAACCGCCACGTCCGTATTCAGGTGAGAACTCGATCGCGAAACAAAACGAGATTGTTTATTTTTAAGCACTGGATTCCATGTCGCGGATAATTTGAAACCGTCTTCCCGATTGAAATTTTTATACTTTTTGATTTCAATAGCTTCACGCACAACTCTTGAATAAAAGTGGCGATCCGTGGAAACTTGCGTTTGATGAAATTCAATCCAGTGATTAGTGCCCGATTCAAGAAGGTGTTAGGCAATCGCTGATTTCGCAGTTTGGCGGTTTTTCACAGCAGCTATATGCTCTTTAAGCCTTTCAGCGATGGTTCGTTTCGTTTGGCCTATGTAGGAACTCCCGCAGCCACAGTTTATTTTGTAAACACCTGGTGTTTGTAACGGCAAGACATCCTTCGGTGTGCCTAGTAAAGTCTGTACTTTTAACCCCGGGGTGTAAATCGTGGGAATGGACCATTTCTTTAGCAGGGAGCCAATTTTATCAGTCACTCCTTTCACGTAAGGCAAAAATGCGGGAAGTCTGCTTACATTCGGACTTAGAGAGCGTTTTGTCGGTGGGTTCAACAGATGTGGTTACACTTTGTATACGTTTTTAATGAGAACCTCCTGAACATGATTAAGTTCTTGCTTCAAATGGTCAGGGTCACAGAGATCATATGCTCTATTTCTTAATGATGACATTACGGATTGTAAGTGGCGTGGATGGTGATGTGAGGCAGCGTGTAAGTATCTATCTGTGTGTGTTGGCTTTCTATAGACACAGTGCGACAAGGATCCATCCGATCTCACTGTAATTTTGATATCCAGAAATGACGACCTGGCCAACTCCAACTCATATGTAAATTTCATCTTAGGATGAATCGAGTTGAGATGTTCTAAATATCGATCTACTTCTTGCTCGTTACCTTTGATGATACTAAAAATATCATCAACGTACCGTTTCCAGAGTCTGAGGTTCCAGGGCCAAGTTGCAGCGTCTTTTCTTCAAAATGTTCCATCCATATTAGCAAGTACAGGGGCTAGGGCTTCCCATTGCGACACCATCAATCTGGAGGTAATATTGACCTTGGAAAAGAAAATAATTCCCATCTAGACAGTTTTTCAGCAAATCCATATAATTGAAGGCCATTTCGCTGTCACACAGTTTTTCTTTTACAATGTCCAGACACTCCCCAATTGGAACGTTCAACGACTCAACGTCAAAACTTACCATAACTTCATCAGGTTCCAACTTTAGTTCTTTAATAATCTGAACAAAATGGCATGAGTCTTTTACAAAAGACGGTGTTTTTCCCACTAGAGGCTGCAATACTGATGCAACGTACTTTGCAAGATCGTAAGTAGGCGAATTTATTTGACTTACAATTGGACGCAATGGCACGTTAGTCTTATGAATTTTAGGCAGACCATATAACTTAGGTGGTTGGTGTGACTTACAACGATACAGTTTTTCGTACTCGTCTTCTGCAAAAAGGTCTTGATTTTCTCGGATAAGAGCACGGATCCTACGCGTTACTCTGGCCGTGGGGTTATACGAAACCGGTTTGTACACCTCTTCGTCACTTAACAAAACTCGTATCTTTTGATAGTAATCGTCTGTGTTTATCACTACAGTAGCGTTTCCCTTATCGGCCTTAAGCACTAAAATATCCGGGTTTTCTCGAATGTTTATTAGTGCTTGACGCTCTTCTATAATGACATTGGTGGCTGGAAGTTTCGACTTTCGTAAAATTAAATAAAAGTAAAAATAAAAGTACCTAAATTATGA
Source organism: Anania fuscalis (assembly GCA_950371115.1). NCBI lineage: Eukaryota > Metazoa > Arthropoda > Insecta > Lepidoptera > Crambidae > Anania > Anania fuscalis. Next base: position 776,869 of record OX493344.1, on the reverse strand, counting down.
TCGCGTTAATTCCCGTTTCATTGAGTTTTAAATTATGCAACTCGAAAGTTTAAAAGTAATAATTGCAACTAACGTTTATTTTCAATGCCATATGCTAAATATGAAACATTGTTGTTGATTTTGTCAAGCGAATCTCCATTTCCATTCGTAATACAGACGCCTCGTTAACAATAAACCGTAACCGAAATACGCAAAGCGCCGCTTTGTCGACGTCCCGCGACGTTTTACTGGCGTCGCGACTTTATGGCGAGCGGCGACGTAAATCACAAAAACGGCAGACCGTTAAAATCCCTGGACTGCAAACTAAAACTCAGAGAAAGTGGTTTTGTTTCTTTTCCATTTCATTACAATTACAAAACGTGAATGAGCTCTACGTATTCTCAGGGCATTTTTACATATCGCATTAGTTGAGAAAGTAAAAAGTACACTTAGTTACTAGTTTTAGCAAGTGCATTTTTTATGCTGACTATACATTTACACTGTGGAAAAATAGTAAGGGCCCGTTTCACAGTTACGGATAAAGTAATGTAAAAGATAAAACATGTCAAGGATAAAAGTGCTTAAAAATCGTGTCAAAAATGGTGTTTATCCTTCAGATAAGTAAAATATAGATTACTCAGAACTAATGCCGAACTTATCCTTACATTGTAAAACAGGCCCAAAGTTTTATTTATTGTCGGACTGACTGTTCTACAGCTACAAATATTCAAGAAGTGCAGGTGGGTGAATATTCATCACCGCGCTTGAGCAGGCGCGCCGTACATCGCCAGTCTTCCCGCGACCATGGCCTTTGTACCTAATTAGGCAGAAACGTCGGGACAAATAATAAATAAAGAAGGTATGTTTCATAATACACGTGCTGTTGTAGTGTTAAATAATTAAAAGTGCAACAAGAAAGTTTAAAATGTTATAGGCCTTAAGTTGTGTGAAAGTAAATACAGATAAGTATTGTGCTCATATTGACAATAATTATTAAGGTCATTGTTTTGGTCGTCGAAAATGTATTGAATTTTTTAAAATCTATATTTTACATATGCTAACGGTTGGTCTCAAGCGGAAAACAATTATTAGCAGAAATAAATTACAAGATAACGCTCAGGATCACCTGCCCTACATACTAAGAACATTTTATATAATACTAGCTGACCCGGCGAACTTCGTACCACCAAACTTTTTTTTTTCCCCGTCAACTTTTAAATTTTTTTTTTTTTTTTTTTTTTTTTTGCACTCAAAATTGACACAAACATGAAAATGAAAATAACATAGATTGACACAGAACTAATAATAATATTATAAATAAAAATAAATAAACGTGCCAAAAAGGACCCTCGCTCAGTATTCGCCGTGGCAACTTAAGGCTGCCACGACACTGATATTCTGCGAGGGCCTTAAACAATCAAAAATAATTAAATAAAAAAATAATAATAATAATAATAAAATAAATAATCAACAAAATCCTAACAAACAATAACAAAGAAAAGAATATACACCGCACGAAGTAACACAAAAAAGAAAAAAACATTAGACCAGAGACAATGACAACCAGCTCAGCCGATAGCTCAGCACCGATCGTGTGCGTGTGCGCATGCCTTTATAAGCGTCGGCCGGAGTGTTTGCATTGTCTCTGGTTGCACGGCCAAAGAACTTACTACTAAGTGATTACTGATTATTGAATACTACTGCTCACTCTGTCCGCCATTTTCGCAACACAGGTAATTTGCGTAAAATGGTGTGATGCCACGTAATATGCACATGTTATGACTCATGTGGCATGGTTTATATTTTGAAAAAGCAACATCTTAATGTGTGTAGTGACGACGCATAAATCTCAAAGTGCAAGCAAGCAATGAATGTGCGACGCCGCCCGTCTTCAAGTGAGTACCTACTACGCTGATTCAATAGTGTAAAGTGTGCATTAACATCAACAAATTTCATTGAATGTCCCATTATTTCAATTGCAGAATATGTTGTGGTTACTACATCGATGAAATATTTATTCTGCTATTCGGGACGGAGACAAATCCAACAAATCAGAAACCATGAAAACCGGTCCAGCCGTTCTTTTGTTATAAGTGTTGGAACAAACACGACTTTGTTTTATATATAAAGATTTCTTCAGTTCGGATACGAAATCTTCCCTTGTTAGTTAATTTTAAATATAGCTATGGTCTAGTAATGATGATTACTTATCATGAATCGGTACATTATTTAATTAAGGAAGACACTGTCTCCTAAGATACACTTAGTAAATTTTTCCTAAACATTAAGACAAATTCAATTTTCTTCGACACCCCGATAGTCTTTTGATTCCCGATTAGGTACTTTTTAAAATTGATTTAACAATCAGAACTCGAAAGATGATTTATGAGATGTCAATAAAAACAGTTTATTGAATCACCCTGCATTATATCCGGATTATTTGCGTAACGGATATGCGTAATATGTAAGTGGCTGGCATCCCCGATGATCAATCAGAACTGTCAATTACAACGCACTTCAATTTAGTGTGAAAGCAGCCTGAAAATCAACTAACGGTGCGAATATTTACGCATTTCACAATTTTTGGCAGGATCAAACGTCCCGAAATGGAAAATGTTGCTGTCATCGAATAACTTTAGGCTCATTTAACGGTATATGCGTCGTAAGGTAAGGAAAATGTGGCTGTGATCGAATAACTTAAGGCTTATTTAACGCTAAATGCATCGTAAGTATATGTATAAGTAATTGTAGTTGATACATAGTCCAACCTATTCATTTTGGCAGCTCGTAAGGACTGTTAGCCAACTGTAAAATTTAGGGCCAACCATGCAGTATTAAGCTATAATTTCTATAAGAGATCTGTCAGTTTTGACTTACGCAGAAACCGTCGAAAGTCGAAAGTAACATTAAAAGTTGGTTTCGGCCGGATATTAAATCTAACGATAATAAAAGCCGGAAAAAGGAAAAAAATTACGTTAACAAGATTTTCGTATACCCAGTGGAGCTCAAAAAAAAAGTAGTCAATCTGAATAACTGACAGTTCGCAACACCCAGCTTTTAAACTTTTGCATACCAGGAGCACAGAGTTGCGGCGGAGGTTTCTGTTTCGGACAATTGCAAAATTCAGATAGCGTTGTCAAAGGGCAGCGATACACACAGGTGCATTTTTGCCGGATGAAAGATTGCCACTCGGCCAACGCAATCCCCACTCAAAACTGGACGTACGCTTCATACATACCGATGAGTTTTTACATTTTCGCACTAGCAGCATACATGTTTTGTTATTTTTTTACGTTGGCTTTGAATGTACGGATTCATGAAAGCAATGGGGAATTATTTCATTCGGAGTACTAAACTTTTGTCGCCAAAAATTGTGGTAAATCTAAAATATGTGGTTAGTTTTGCAGGAGACAATGGATTTATGTCGTGAAATTTAAATACATATTAAATTGTTGGATATAAAATTTTGCACAACATAATAAATAATAAGCTTTGTGAATTTGTGATACAACTGGTTTGTTCTAGTTTGATGGAGCCCAGGAAATAAATGTACTTACTCTTAGAGTACAGCAACGCTGGACACCTCAATATTTATGGCAATGATAAAATTAGGAGGGTATACACAACCATCTCACGGTAAATAAACAAAAACGCGGTTTTAATTAAGCTAGATCAATTAATACCATGTGTCCCAAAGAGGAAGGATCGAAATCGCCCCACCGAGGAGGATGGATCAAAATAGCGGAGAAAATGCCTTTATTTTTCGTCGTACTCGTAAGTACTCAAAACAAACGCCATATACACAACAATTTGCTGGTTCAGCAATGTTTGTTAGTTAGGGGGTCAGTGTAGCTCAAACTACACCCTCGTAAGATTGGCCTCCTACGACTGCTGAAGTCCTAGTAGGTCGCGCGGCCGCCTAAGTTTCCCTCGGGAACTTCGGAACAACTCGGCCGAGCAGCAAGCGATTGCTGAGTTCTGAACTGAAAACGTTTAGGGGAATTAAATAAATATACGCCACACAACACATTGACATGGTTGGGCCGAAAATATTTTTTGCCAGAGGAATCATTGAGCAAAATTTAGGAAAGTAAAGTTTTTTTACAAATATGTATTTATTAGAGTCCAATAATAATTTGGGCTGTTCTCGTTTTTAATGGGTATTTTTTTTTTTTTACTTGAGATGGGCTTACTCTTGACCCCAATCTTGCTCTAGAGCATAGATGGGATCTACGATGGAGCGAGCTTGCCCAGAAGATGCCTATTCACTCTGGACTTAAAGAGAGTCAGGTTATATGCCCTCGGAAATACAGGAAATATTTTATTTGTAAAAAAATGCTTCAATATGGTAAACAGATACGGGTGAAGGTCATTCTTAACCATCTTACCATAGCTAACGCACAAATTCACAAAACCGTTTTGCCCTTTAAAGGATTCGCTGGTTTTGTAGTGTTGTTTGTTTGTGCTGCTAACAGAAAACTAGACAAAACCGGTTACCGGTTTTAATTTTAAATGACATTTAAAATTAGATTACTTACAATTATTATGTGTGTAAGCTTTTTTCAGATCTATCAGTATTGTTCAGGTCCTGCTGCAAGATCTTTAAATGTCAAACGATGGCTCTGACTGTTAAAGGCACACCTTTGTAATTTTAAATGACATTAAAAAATAGATTACTTACAAATATTATGTGTGTAAGCTTTTTTCAGATCTGTCAGTATTATTCAGGTCCTGCTGCAAGATCTTTAAATGTCAAACGATGTCTCTTGACTGTTAAAGGTCACATCAGTCCCCACTCCCGCCACGTCAAGTCGTCAGCTGTCGATTATTGCTTGTCAAGTTCGCGCGGGATATTGATGCGAAGCGACAGGCGTTGGCTGGCTGAGACATAATACGCTAGGTGTTATCAAGGTGCCTATTAGGTGGCAGAAAGTAGATAAGTTTTAACGTAGTAGGGAGTAGGAGTGATAAGTACCCAATAAGTTAGAGGACGGTTTATATTCCAGCGGATCAAAGAGTACATAAACTTAGCTTTTGTTTTTTAATTATTTTCAGTTTTTGTTGTGAGTACGCATGCTTCGTCATAACATAAGACAATGAACAAATATTATTAAAGATGTATATTTAAACTTATGTAAGTGAACTTAGATAATATTCCCAAGAGAATACATGTTATTTAAACCCAACTTGTACTACTGCTGCTACTAATACCTAGCGCATATCGTCCCCGTCAGCGTCTTTTACACTAAATAACATCACTGGCTATAACACTATAACATCGTCAAAAGATATAGTTTTGTAGAAGTACCAAGACATCAGCCCCACACCACCACACGTCAGTCACAACGACACTTACGACCGCGATACCACATCACGGCTGTGACGTTGACGGTTGACGGTAGCGTGATGAATGAGTGTGCACGTACCCTAAGAGTGAAGATTGTATTACATGGTATGTGTCACATTGAAGATATCGCAGTAGGTCAGAGTCCGTATAAGTTCCACGCGAACTTCGTAACAACTCGGCTTCCGAAACACTTCCAACAGAACTGAGGCGCTATTTTGATGAAAAATACCTTTCCTAACTATGTACACAGTAAACTAGTACCAAGCTATGCGTTCCTAGTATAAACTGAAAGCTTATTAAAATCAAATGTCTCAACAAAGCAAGGTCAACTTACGCTATTGATAGATTTATTTAACTTGCAAAGCTTCATTTTAATTAGCTTTTACAATTTCACATAGATAGAGGCAACTAACTAACCATTACATAGTTTCAAGATGCCAACAAATTGGAAATATCACAAAAAGGCGACCTTCCGGACGACGTCAGGCAATATTAAATAGTTTGAATAAATACATTTATTCCGAAGTAGAGGCGCCACGTTGCTAAATGACGAATACTACTTCAACCGTTGATCACACAGTTGATCATGATAATGTTTGGAGTTATGGTTATTCATTTTTATGTCACACAACTAACTAGCTATAATATATTGTTTTAAACTTTCATGGTCACTAACATTATAATAGTATGTTACGAGATTGCTACTATGTACCTTATAATTGAGTTCCCGATGTTGCCTTCGTTCGCGTGGTCTTCAATACACATCAGAAACAACTCGCAAAACAACTAAGTTTTAAGGCAATATTTGCAATCGGATTCATCGCATCAGTTTAGAAGTGCATAGACAGAGGATAAACACGCTTAGTCATTTTTATTTTTTTTCGTTAATTGCGACTCTAGACGGACTTTGACAAAAACTTGGCAACTTCTACTGCATTTGTGTCGCTCTGTTGAGGTCATCCCTCGTGCAGATGTAGGGTAGGGACACAAAGGGCAGGATGGTAGGTGAGTTAAAGTTTTTTTTTTAAAACTATATTATGGCATGGCACAATAATTTGACTTTTGCTTCTCTATTTTGTTCGCATTTTGTAATTTAAAGAGGTTTTTGAACTTGAGTTTGTATTTCGCGGTTCCTGCTAATGGATACAGAGAACTGTTAGGTAGCGGGGGTTCTGCCAAGAAAAAGTCAACACTATTAAAATTATAATTTAACATACGAATAAATCAATTCTGCTAAGCAAGCAATAAATTGTGAAGATGTGTATCTTAATGGCGTTTACGGATCGTAAAGCAGAAATTATTGGTTTAATGGGGAGACGCAAACTAATGTACATTATGTAATATACGTGGTCTTTAGATATGAGATTAAAAACAAATCCTTGCACCTTGTAAGTGTTTGTAGATACTTATTTAACTTACTTCATAATTGTATTATTTAAAAAAGAATATAAAATTTTTTAATGAAGACTTTTAAGGTACACTATAAGCATCCTCTCTACTTTTGCTATATTATATTGCATTTTAATATTAACCGATGTGAGTGCATAAATCCCACAATAAAACTATCAATCATTCCACCACTAATGTGAAAATACATAAAATAGATGATTAGAAACACACTTTATAACACAAAAAAAACATTAAAACTTATTATTACTAACAAGACACAGTTATGTACAATGAGGCGGCCTTATCGCCAATTGCTATCTCTTCGAGACTATCAGAAAATATAATCTCAATTATAAATTAAAACATAATTCACTAATAGCTTCAATAATCAAATGAGATATAAATCTGGGAGTTACAATTAGGCTTCGAAACGTATTATGACACCATCATGGTGTGTAGCCAGCCAGTGTAGCCACACTACCCACACACACTTGGCTAGAAAGAACTAGGTGGAGCAATTTCTTGACCGAATGGTCGCGAAAGAGAAAGGAAGTTAGTGGCTTTCTTCTGCTAGATGAGGTAGTGTCACAGGAACGACATAAATTATCTGGACACGATTAGAACGAGATCCTAGCGCCTATTAAGATGGCGCTCTCAGAAGGAGAGGGGATCTTGCAGAAAATAACTGAAATGATGATGATGACAAGAAATTAAAATATAAAAACATCCGTACAAAAATATCAATGACTTATAAATGATGTTTTTGAATTCGTGGACATAGTGGTAATAAAAAAACATCACAAATCCTATAAATGTAAATTTACACATTAATTCGTCATTTCATTTGCAAATGGCATTCGCAGATGGCAATGGACACCTCACCATTTGCATCGGACCGCAAACGCAGGATTAATCGAATCTTCATCGCAATTAATCTAGCTCCGGCTAAACTATTCGGTTGCGGTCCTGGTAGTCGCCACCACGGACGCCAGGAACCGATAGATGAGTAAACAATGTCATACTTGCACTAAATGGAGTTTCAAACTGGGCTTTACCAAGTTACTTTATCGTTAGGACTAGGATTGATGAATAAAACATCTTCAGCAAAATTATGCGCGCCTGGTACTGTCACATCTCCGACATCGAGAGGCGTGCAAACAATGTCATAGATGCTAATGGAGTTAGGAACGCTCTTAACTTAGCGCCAAAGTTTCACGCTTCAGATAATAGAGAATGTGACTACATAAGGCCACAATAATTGAGAGTGCAATAAAGTTATGAGCGCGGTGCGTGCCTATTCAGTAGCCAACACCTAGGACTATAGAACTTTGATAGTTTCGCAAATAATGTCATAGTTAATCCCTACCTAAAATATAGTTTCAAACTAAACTGTGTTGGTATATACTATGAAACTTGTATACGGGTTATGATGACAAGGCATTGTTATGGATTTTGCTTTGTGCAAGGAACAGATGAGTTATAGAGTTGTTGTTTACACGTTAGCTGTTCTGATACATACTCAAAATAATATTACAATTCAAAATAGGATAATTACTGAAACTCAAAATTAACAGTTTTTATAGTAAACGTTAGCTCTTCACATAGCAATTTCAATTATTGTATCTACTAAAAACTAATCAAAACTTCGTGTCAGTTAAAAAAGGTAGACAAACACCTAAGAAAGTTACAAATTACACTTCTTTATTGCAAACCAAACAAAGAAGTTCAGATATAATTATTTTTGGATAATAAGGCAATATAAACAAAGCACAGCACCAAAATATTCATAAATGCTGAAAAATAACATTGCATAACTTGTACAATTAACTATTAACAATACCAAAATCATTTGAAATGTAATAAAAATAAAAGAAATGGTATAAAGACTTTATTTTGTACTAGCTGTGTCAAAAATGCCACTCGCCACGCCAAAACACGAAGCGTAAAGTTAATTCGACAAATTAATTTCTGTTCTACTTCCAGAGAACTGCACTGAGAAAATGTTAGCTTTATTCGAACCCGTGAAAACATAATACACCTGTGCACGGGACGATGTGAAAGGCAATTAATTTGTGTAAATTAGCTGTGGCTAATTGTCCTTGCTTGCAGAACAGTCTCGCACACTAACATAATTTTATTTTTTATTTGGTCAAGTTAAGTCGATGCTTTCATCTGTAGAAGTGATCAAAATAATTATTGAGCAACATCATTAAAGGCGATCGATCGATGAAAGATGGAGTAAACGGGTTCTCGAGTGGAGACCACGCCTTGGCAACCGTAGTGTAGGACGCCCCCAGCCAGATGGACCGACGAAATTTGGAAGATGACTGGCAGTGGCTGCATGAAAAAAGCGGGAGATCGTGCACTCTGGGGGAGGTTCTAGTTTCTTTGGGGGAGGCTTACGTCCAGCAGTGGACTGCTGAACTATAGGCTGAACAGATAGATAGATTAGATCATTAATGGTCCTATTGCCATCACCAAACAATTGACATACTTTTTATGTGATGTCAAAACGCACCTAGCCTTCTTATTTGTATGGCAATAGCAAGCTTTGACGCCATTTTTTACCAGATTCGACTGCCTAACTTTTAATTGGTTTTAAGCAAACAAAGATCAGATTTTTCGAATAGGTGATAATGTACCGCGTAATAGGGCCTAAAATAAGGGGTCAGATTTAATAAATGATGTCTTAGAATTATTTATGATTGGTGTCCACAACCCAATTGTTACGGTCAGTATTGCTGGCAGTGGATATAAAAAAACCAGCCAAGTGCGAGTTGGAATCGCGCACGAAGGGTACGTACCATTATCTACGAAAACAGCAAAAAAATCACGTTTGTTGTATGGGAGCCCCCTTAAATATTTACTGTATTCAGTTTTTTTAGTATTTGTTGTAAGTAGTGTCAACAGAAATACATCATCTGTGAAAATTTCAACTCTCTAACTATCACGGTTCATGAGATACAGACGGACAGACGGACAACAGACAGACAGACGGACAGACGGACAGACGGACAGACGGACAGACGGACAGACGGACAGACGGACAGACGGACAGACGGACAGACGGACAGACGGACAGACGGACAGACGGACATACGGACAGACGGACAGACGGACAGACAGACAGACAGACAGCTAGACAGATATATAGACAGACAGATAGACAGACAGACAGACAGACGGACAGCGCAGCCTTAGTATTAGGGTCCCGTTCTACCCTTTGGGTACGGAACCCTAAAAATAGACGAAATTCGAGCTCAGTGGCGTGCTTTAGGAGAGGTCTTAGGTCGTGCCTCAGTAGTCTGACGGCTAGTAAGGATTGTTGTGATAATAGTATTTGTTAAATGTTTAAGTTTTTGTCAACAATTGATTTTTGACACAGTTAATAGAGGACAACGTGTTTTAGTTCAAGATCTTGAGTAAAATAATATCAAACAGTATGTTAATCAGAATTAATAGGACATCATTAGCGTCGTGTTATGTTTATTGTGACATCAGCTTACAACAGATTAGAGTTAACACTGTCTGGCGTACGACGTAATTTATGCAGGTCGTCAGTGTCGCCACCCAGCTGAGATAAATATTACTTTATCCAACGACAAAACACGATACACCCTGAGACATTTAAGTAATGAGAGCTTCCATTAAAACTTCAAATAACCGCTCAAACTTAAATCCTTTACAACACCTAAGTTGAACCAGGAGTGCACTAGTTTATAAGAGGTCTAGCGAGACCTCCTTTGGGGTTTACTTCAGACGGACGTTACAGCTAACCACGTAATATAAGTTATTTCGGACCGTAGATAACCGCCCTTACCTATCTTAATTAAGGACGAGGCTGTTTACATCTCATTTGCATTTATGTAATTGTCAGAACACCTTTTGTGAAGGTGTCTAATGTAAATAAGGACGCGAATCCCGAAAGAAATTGAATTCCGAGGAACTCGTAATTACGTTTTGTGAATTATAAGCTTTTATTAACATAATAATATCAATTAAAGTAAAATGTTTAAGTCCGGTGTGTCAAAATACATTTAAATATAAGATAAATGATGACAATGCTTTACATTAATAATCAAAACGAAATCCTTATATGAAATGTCACAACAATACAGAATTCAAAAAAGGGTCATGGCATGGCGAGGTTGCCTGCATTATAGTATTAATTCGTCATGAGACATTAATCCGCCGGGCTGTCCCATCCCATCAGGCTTTGGCCACAACCGCAATCCGTTGCGGAACACCTGCCGTCATGCGGTGGAGCTTCCACCGGTTATAATCGCCTGGTAGTTTATAAACAAACTTGGTGACAGTTATTGAGAAACAATGAAAGCAAAAACATGAGGTTTTTTTACAAGACTGCCAAATAACTAAAAAGAAAGAATTGGCGGTGTGCTTTTGATTCATATATCCCTAATTTCTATAAGCACGCGCGTGCAGTAGCATTTTTTTTTTGTTATGTAATCGATTTGCAATTTTTTTTTGTAAACAGATTAAATATAGCGTTTAATTGTGTAGAAACTGTTAAAAAGTAAACAATGATGAATAAGTATCCATCAACACGCTTTGTCGGGTAAGAAAAAAAAAAAAAAAAAAATTTAAAATTTATATCTTTTAGTTAAGGAATAATTTCAATGATATTTTTGAAAGCAGTCAGACCAATAATTGTAAAGCCAAACTGTTTATAAATTTTAGTTATATAAATTATTATTATACGCTCGTTATAAACTTTACGCGCCATTTAAACCGCAATGTTATAAAGAATCACGTAGGTATTTTGTCACTGGGTGAGGTCCATGTTCAGCCGTGGACGTCCTGTGGCTGAAATGATGATGAATAAAGAATACAATTAAATTTCCCATTTAAGGCCTTAACACGCTTCAATGACCTTGACGCGTCGCGCCCATACAATTTCGCGCGTGCGGATGACCTCTAAAAATCGGAAAAACAAGTTTTTTATGACATTAATGCCTTAAGCGAGAATTTTCAAATAAAACTCTCAACTCAAAACATGTATATTTCCAAAATCTTGATTTGTGTGAAAACAGTAATGAAATAGCTTGTGCAGTTTAAGATAACATTTGCAATTTATGAAAAAATAGACACTTTTTTGTGCATGTTTTAATCCAAGGGACTTAACGGAAAATCAAAAATATTTAATTCAAGATGTTTAATAAATCCTCTTCTAGCATATCATATTTTAAATTTTTTGATTCAAGTAACAGGTATTCCGACAATTTGATTTTCATAATCGAGAATTTAGGCACTTGGGTGGTGTAAAGGCCTTATTAAAAGTTTTATTATATTTAGAAGGAGCACTTCGGTGATGATCTCGTTACTAAATAAATATTAGTCTTTTAACCAAGTTCATTTTATGTAATATGCCCGATGGCATAACAATCCCTCGGGCCTGTTCTAGCTTAGCCAGTTCATTCCGATATGGAATACTAAAACTGTTGTTGTTATTACAAGTCACGAGATTAATAAATTAATAAACAGTACAGCATTGAACCGTAAGGTATTATTGGAGATGAATTTTGAAACATTAACGCTATGAATGTCGAGGGTAACTGAGATCTATTCAATTAGTTTGTAGTGGGTATATACGTACCTTCCTCTTTCTTGGACTATTTTCTTACCGTTATCAGCTTAGTTTTTTCTCATCAACATTGCTATTTTTCAGGTTTACTTAACTTACCTGAAAAAGAAAACAAACTAATTAGGTATTAAAAGAGTTACTTAAAACATGTATTTATTTATAAGTAGGTGGTATACTCGTATATATGATAGTGTGTACAGAAGTATTTTTGTAAACAAATTCAGCATTTAAAAAATATACTTGTGAAGCATTAAAACGAAATATATTTTGCTTTTTAAACAATTTAAACAAACGTTAAATTTCGAATCTGCTTATGTGTTACCACCAAGGTAACATAAACATCGACGTTCATGGAATTTCTCAAAGCCCTGAGCCGGTCAAAGACATTGGATACAAATTCAACGAATTGATTATTAGTTGACTATCAAGCATTGTTTGTTAGCGAAACTTTATTACGTGGAAATTCCACCAGCTTTTGCCAACTATTGTTCTTTCAAGAGAAACTTAACAACTAAACGATTATTTTTTAAAATTAATATTCGAAAAAAATGAAATTTTAAATTGGTTGGCAGATTTTCGACAAAAACATATTGTTAGCAAATTAACGATTATTATTTTATGTCATCAGTGTCAGACGTCCAAGGTTTTAGCCGGTTTTCTGAAAATAACAGGATGTAATTATTATACGATATATAAGAGTAGATCGTCTTTATTTCACACCATTGAAAGTAAAGAAGATTTTTGTTATTAATTTTAAAACGAATTAAAAAAAATTAAGGGATTTGGCAGATTTAATGCCTAAACTTAATCTGCAGTCAAGCATTAGGACAGAAATATGTATTTATTTGATAAGTAAATAAGAGGAATATTGCAGGTATTGGATTTTCCGCATTACTGTTTTCAGTACACCTTGCTATAATATTATTACGAGTAATATTAAACGCAGTTCACGTTTTCTTCTGAAAAGACAAAAGATACTGCGCGCGATGCAACGAGATTGTTTCCGACTTTTCGATAAAACCCTCTTCAGCGTGCCTCCATCGATTGTGTTTCGTAATAATGCAACGGCCATCACATTAGCATTTTAAATCGCGTCGCAGCGACCTGCGGGACTTACCCTTATTGCCGTTTTTGCGCTGAGCGCCATTATTGCTAAAGTGAAATATCACGTAATTTTATGCGTATTTTTAAAATTGTGGTATCTTAATATTTTTTATTGATATAGAGTTATCTATCTGCTGGTTAAAAATAGGACACACGTGTTATCGTGTAGGTAAGTAAAACGAAATAAATAAGTTAAGTCTGATCTTTTGAACCATTTGCGGGAGTTTTAAATTTAGGAATATCATAAATTCTTTGCTACCGGTTACACCCAGCCACCCAAAATCACGTTATCGCGGAAACCGGCTGGTTTACAAATAAGTTATAGCAGAGATGGATTAATTTGCTTTACTTATCGTTTACATCATCTCATAACCATATTCCCCTAGCTAGATGGCTTTAGATTAAACAGCATAATTGATTATCAAACGCTTAGTAAACATTACGCCTCCGTCCACAGCCCTGCTAAGTACCAGGAACCAATAAGCGCTTAGAGAATGGCATGACAAGCGTCTTGAATTATGCACCCGCTCGGAGGAGACTCCGCGCGGGTGTCTCATTGTGCGCTTCGCATGTTAATTTAATTTGGCGGTGTAGGCACTGTCAAGCCACGTAATGCCTCGGATATTGGCTCAATCACCTCCCGGCGTCGTATGCTCTCCTATTGCCGCAGAATTGTTCAATCGTATGTTCAAGAATTTCGGACAGAATTAACGTAATTTTGAGATGAGGTTTGCTTACTAGAATTTAATTTACGCTTTATTGTTGTTAAATTAATTGTTAAAAGTTTGACAATCCCACAGTCCGCCTGCGTTACGGTATTTAACGCGGTTTACCAAGGTACAAAGCATCCGTTTTCATTTACCCTGGGGCTTCACCTACGCTTAATGCCATTAAAAAGTACGATATTTATATGAATTAACGTACTTTTTAATACCATTAAACGCAGGTGAAGCCCCAGCATAAGAGTCCATTGTTTTGAAACACAAAATCCAACACACAGAGGTCGTGTTAAAACTTTTTCGCGAAACAATGTTACATGGCGCTAAATGGTTATAAGTAGATTCGGAAAACTCCGCTGCGACCCCTTTCCGTACCGCCGTCTTGGCGGAATCTTAACAAGTCCCAGAAAACTTTTAATTAATTCAACGTTAAAGATACTTTCAATATTTTGATAAGAAAAAATCTTGGCAGTCATTTTGTTTCGAAATGAATATTAATTCGGTAGGTAGAAGACTCTTCAGGGGAGAAAAAGAGGAACAAAAGAGAGAGAGAAATCGTCTTTATTTTAAAAATACATAATGAGCGATAAAATTATAACTTACCAAGTCTCATAACGATGTAAATTGAAATTACCCATAAAAGGCGAGAATGGTCAACCATACTTGCTATATTCTATTGTAATACTAGCTAGCTTATTCACATATCAATGAATTACCTGCCTAGTTAGAGTTAGTTACTAAAGGACATGTCAGCTTTTTCTATAGAGGTTAGTTTTTTATTACGCTACGTATTTATAAAATAACGAAAGCCAAACATATAATAAGTCATAACTGCAAAAGCGGTATAAATTTTTAGGAACGTGCAAAAAATAGGGAATAGACTTTTTTTGCTTTATTCCCAAACCCAAAAGGTTAAAAATATTGACGAATAAATAAACATTTTGGGACAACTCCTTCAAAATCATCCTTTCCAGTTTCATGCTAAGTTTAGTATTAGTACTCAAAATATAAGCAACAAATGAAAGTACTCTTTTTATCCACAAGATGGCAATCCTTTTGGTAGTCTGACGTAATCACATTCATAGGATCCAATAAAAATGATAATCTTGTGTGTACTCGGGACTTCTGAGAACGTATCGGGTGAGGCGACACACTCTCTATGATTAAACTCTGGGCGTAAGTATTACTTATACTTCACATTAGTTAATACGAACGGAGTTATTAAAACCTTGTTAGTTAATTCAATATGAAATTATAAGCCAGACAATTACATTTTAATTTCGAGTTTCTGGTAATAAAAGTAATTGTATACACATGTCACACGTAGTTTAAAAAACCGGCCAAGTGCGAGTCGGACTCGCGCACGAAGGGTTCCGTTACCGTACCATTACCTATAAAAATGGCAAAAATCACGTTTATTGTATGGGAGCCCCCTTAAATATTTATTGTATTCTGTTTTAGTAAGTATTTGTTGTTTTAGCGGCAATAGAAATACATCATCTGTGAAAATTTCAACTCAACTATCACGGTTCATAAGATACAGCCTGGTGACAGACAGACAGACAGTATTTTTTTTTCGTTTTAGAAAGGTTTTTTTGTAACAAACATGGTAATTTATTTGTTACATATGATAAGAAAATACATAAGAATAAAATAACACTTTAAATTAAACTAACTTATCCTAAAACTAAATACCTACTCAAAAATAAAACGGTGTTCGTGAGGCAAGGAAGCAAGGATACTGGAAGCGTTTCCTTACTTACTTCGTTTTAGTACTTGTATTAAACGTAAAGTGCATCAAGACGAGCTGACCGGATTTTCGGACTTTCTGATAGACTTGGGTGGGGATAGCCTGCTTATACCTAACAGCGAGCGCGGCGAGATTCGGCTTATAATATTAATTTTAGTGTCTCCATACTTGCTGCTCGGCCTGGCCTAGTTAATAGTAAGTTGTAATTGGTTGGTTTTATTTTCCAGGTCTATTGGATGGAAGAAACACCAACAATTGTAAACCTTATTCTGCCTCTTCTAAAGTTCTCCGAACGTAAAACAATATAGGATAGAACGATATAGTTAGCCAATCAGTGGATGGGTAAACAGGAGCGTGT
The DNA here is from genome assembly GCA_950371115.1 of Anania fuscalis. NCBI lineage: Eukaryota > Metazoa > Arthropoda > Insecta > Lepidoptera > Crambidae > Anania > Anania fuscalis. Next base: position 760,621 of record OX493344.1, on the reverse strand, counting down.
TGCGTCGCGTTATTTAAAAAAGATTTTTATTCGGTTAAAGTCTCAATATTTACTTCGTCGAGATCCGATGATCCGTTCGCTTCTCAGATCTTTCATGTCTGCCGGAGGAATGGAAGCAATTTCGCTAAAATCCCCGCGCACGCAAGGTCCCGAGGGACGCCGCGTTTTGACGACACGTAGATAACTTGGGATATCGAATCGAGGGGATATTAGAAGGATATTATCTTCGAATTTCGCGGTTTTGATACAATTTTCAGGACACTGAATTTCAAATGCAGGGCGGTAACCACGAACTCTTAAAACAATCTCAAATCTGTCAAACATTATCATTTCTGCCAAATTTTGTATGAAATGACGTACCAAAATTGACAGATTTGACAACTTTGAGATTGTTTTAAGAGTTTATGGTTATGGCCCAGATGTCTATTTTATCGTGAAAATTCTTATGATAATACAAGTAATTATATCAAGAGGTGCTCGTTGCTCAGTGGCGGCAGCGCTTTGGTATCGATTACTAAAGTCAAGGAACCAACGCCACGGTCGTGAGTGGATGGGTGACCATTCCAACCAAATTTAGTGACATTTATCACGAGCATCTCCGTGCTTCGGAATGCACGTTAAAAGTTGGTGCCGTCCAATATAGCTTGATATTCGTCGTGAAACCTAGTCAGAGGCCTTAAGGCGGGTTGATAACATCTGGCAGTAAGGTTTAGTCACTGGCCTTACAACACCCCTCCACCGCACTGCACCGGGCCCGCGTGGTGGAGTATGGCCCAAACCACCTCATAGTTGAGGTGAGGCCTGTGCCCTGCAGTGGGACGTATAATAGGCATACTTTACTTATCAAGAGGTACTTGGTTACTTACATCATATTCAAGCCATACAGCAAGCCACTTGGCAACTACTACCCAACGCAATGTCCTATTGCTCTCTCATCAAATTAAACTGTGTATTTAATATGTATTACTAGAGATAAAAAGTTTGGGAAACTCGATGGGACGACTTCAATGAACTAATCCAAGAAGAGGCTAACTGTCAAAGTAAAAAAAGTTTATGCCGTAATTTAGTCATGAAAATCCTATTATTTAATTAAGGCTGACACTTTGCCTTTTGGTAATAATAGTACCTATAAAAAACTTGTAACCTATTATTTAGCAATCAGTTTTTACTTTGATTGCATAAAAAATATATACAGCTTATTTAACGGAATTATAAATAGAATCCAATATTCAAAACCTTATTCTGCGCGATCTGAATTACCAAGGGATAATATAACAACAGAGATTCTCGGGATTGTTCGAGAGCCGGGGATGCCGTCGGCTTGCGCGCAACTTTTTCATTAGCAAATTATTCGGACGCAATCAGCAAGAAGTAATCACAGGAGTGCTTTGTTGGTTTACCAGTAAAAATGTGAATTAGAAAAGTATTCGTAATTATTTCGGAATGCGAAGTGGTAGGCATTTCCCCTTGGTAAAAAAATTTAAAGCAGTTTTGTTGTGTTTTGTGGTTCGGGAGTGTTTTTAAGCCAATTTTAGAGGGGAAAAGTTTGAAAGGTGCTTATGAATGTGATGGAACTAACTTTTACAGCAATACAAAGATAAACTTTTATCGCAGTAGCTCACATCGACACAACACTATTCGTTTCTGCATTATCTTTTAAAAGTAACATCCGTATTTACAAACAACGTATTAAAAACAAATATCCAATACATAATGAAAACTAACAAAGCAATAAGATAAATACAGCACTGCAAAGTGCAAACGGGTGTCGGAGTGCAATTTTTCAAAATTGCCCAGTCAATCAATCAATGCAAGATTATGTTTAACTCAGAATACAGTATGAGACTGCTTGATAAAATTTTAATGGAATTATATTCAATTTACATCTGTCGTCTTTACTCATCATCATCATCATTACATTGTAAATTTTTGTTTTTAGCAATTCCATGCAAGGTTTAATTGAAGATAAATAACACTTGAAAAAAATCATCGACCTCAGGTGGGACTCGAACCCACGTCCCATCGCAAGCCGGGCGAGTGCTTTACCAACTAAGCTACCGAGGACGTCACGTGACAAGATGAAATTCCTCAAGTGTTTTTTTTCGCTGTCAAAGCCAGCGTATTCTGATCAATGTTGTAGCTATATGTATAGCTGAGTAGTATACTACCGTCAACACCCTATAGAAATATTTTTACAAATATTTGACTATTGGTTAAGATCAGAAATGCTTAAACATTGTAAATTTTTGTTTTTAGCAATTCCATGCAAGGTTTAATTGAAGATAAATAACACTTGAAAAAAATCATCGACCTCAGGTGGGACTCATTTTCATTTGATCAGAATACGCTGGCTTTGACAGCGAGAAAAAACACTTGAGGAATTTCATCTTGTCACGTGACGTCCTCGGTAGCTTAGTGGTCAAAGCACTCGCCCGGTATGCGATGGGACGTGGGTTCGAGTCCCACCTGAGGTCGATGATTTTTTTCAAGTGTTATTTATCTTCAATCATCATTACAGTTCTCTTCAGCTCACTTTAGGTGATCAAGGCTTGCACATAATATTAAAAACCTTGGTATTAGATTACTTCATATTTGTTTACGACAGGTACTAGGGTGACATAAACATCAAGAGGTAGAGTAGGGTAGAGAGAGTTAAACTTCCGAGCCAAAGAATGTTCCTTATCGAACACATCTACATAACTTTGTTTAAACTTGAGAAAACCTAATGCTTTTACAAGTTAAGTAATTAACGAGTTTTGATTTATTATCCGGTTGGGATAACTTCTGCATCTTTGGGCTTAATTGTCCAACAAATCGTCGCTAAATAACTGTCACAAGGAATGAAATCAAGTTAAAAAGTGTATTATTGTCTAAATCAGAAGATTACGAAAACGCTTAATAAATCTTTAACTTTTTTGACAAAAGAGGAGAAACATAAGTGGTTAAAGAAGGAAGCCGTAATTCAATTGTTCATTTTTTGAGTTAAATAACTAATTTAAAAATAACAATTTATGCGCTGGTTATCAGAATTCTTGGAGTTTCTCCTGACATAAAGATTGATTTTACTCTAGGCAAAACTAAATAAGAATCTCACACTATCGATGATTTAGTATTAGTACGAGTAATTAACTTAAAACACGTCGCGTTATCGTGTCATCGCGCTTATTACGCCGGTGTACGACGATGTCGACGATACATCGAAAGCTGAGCGATCCATAGCTGGGTTATGCAGTTAGCGCGTCGCCATGACAACGCACATCCGCAGAGACAGCTGTGCTGCGTTTGAGGTGGCCGAGTTACTTGCTACGATTTAACAATTTTACTTACTTCTTTTTAGTCATTTTAGTGATTCTAATATTTTTCCTTACCATCAAAATAACGAGCCGCCTTTAAGAAAAAAATAAGCATAAAGACACCTTTATTATTATTTATATTGCATTGACTATTCATTTTTAGTCATTCAAAAATGTTGTGTAACTTAATGTTACAAGGTAACGACGCCTTTAGTAAAAAATAGGACAAAAAGATATATGTTAGTACTAAAATAAATAAATTGAACTTAGATATTGTATGCATGAAAACACTAATTGCTTATTGCTTTTTGTAAGTGTATTTTCTCACCAGGATTAAACCAACATCAAAATAAAGTTTTTTTTTAACACCTTTAACATAAATAAATAAACACACGTTGTCCTTATTCTTGGTCGCAAGTCAGTAGCACTTTAGCGAGTGAAGGTAGCTCCAAGGAGTCTTAGGGATGACGTCACGCGTCGCCGCGGCGCCAGCGGGTCCCGTATGCGCCTTGTTTGCGACTTAGACACGATAAATGTACCATTTGTTGTTGTATAAGCAACTCGAATTATAATTTTAGGGCGCAACACAGAACAGCAGCGTTACTGTTCATTCAAAAGCTTTAGCAAAAAAAGAAGAGTTGCTGCCACGAATTTATAACAGTATACGGTTCACGTACATATCAAAGTTGGAATATATTTCTGATTGCCAGATGAACACAAACTGTATTTAAAAATGACCAAATTTAAGTTATTCTATATTTTATCTGGCCTAAATCAACAGATACTGCTTTTATGAGATATAAGAGAAGCAATTTTTTTCTTCTTCTTCGTGACACTCTTGTCAGAGCGGTCGTGGTTATCATGTGCCAAGCTTAGAGGCCGATGTTATGCGCTTCACGATTTCTTTCCACTTGTAGCGACATTTGGTTTTTCTGGAACACTCATACAATGGATCGCCAACTGAGGATTTGATTTGGTCGTTCCATCGCATGGGTGATCTTCCGCGTGGTCTAGTGCCCTCTACTCTGCCCTGTATGACAAGACGCTCAATGGATTCATTGTTTCGCCTAGAGACATGTCCGAAGTACTTCAGGATGCGTTCTTGGACCAGAACAGACAGACGCTGTTTGATATCGAGTTCTTGGAGAATAGAGATATTTGTGCAATGCAATGTGAAGCAATTTTACAACTTACATATATTTTTGAACTATCATCAAAATGTGAATACCTTAATTATTTTCCCGTACAAATTGTATCAGCTTTTGGGATTTCATAATGAGTCTTTAAAAAAAGTTATTGCTTCTCTATCACGATAGAATTTCTGTCATATTTCATGATATGATTGTCATATTATTTGATAATCTCATGAAATAAAACGAGTTTGCCAAAGAAACATGGGTCTAAATACAAATCTGTTACACAAACGGCCCAAGTATATACGACTGCCTTTATTACTCCGACGGAAAAATATATAGGTTAAGAGCCAATAGTACTGATCCAAACGACAATTATGAATACGATACCTCGTCCGGTATCACATTATAGCGTCGCATCCGTGTGAGTTCGGGCGTGAAATCACTTCCTCCCCTCGCGAATCTCAACGCACGAGTCCGCACGACTCAACCCGATCCTCTACGTACACTCGGCCTGTGTGATGAGTGATGAGATCGTTGGTGGAAACCTTATCATTTAAATAATGTATACAATTCACACCAGTTACTACTTCTAAATCAAGCAGCGCCTTTATACATTGCGACTTTTTGCAAACGCACAACTGCGTCGCGTTACCAGTGATTTACAAACATTTGTACATTGAGGTATAATGTACTAGAAAACACATCTCAAACTAAATGTTTCAGCCAAGCATTGTACCGCCCGGTTGCCCGGTGGACTAAAAATTCATTGATTGAACAATCAAGAAACAGTTTTGACAACTTCAATTATTGACACTGACTAAAGCTTTGTAGCCCACTGGGCTACAATGCTTGGCTGAAACATTTAGTTCGAGATGTGTTCTCTAGTACGCTAGTACATTATACCTCAATGCATTTGTATCGACCTTGGTCGCGCGCGATGCAGTCGCGCAGCTGTCAAATGCTTGCTGCGTTACTTTGTATCGCTGCAAAAAGTCGCAACGTTTAAGGACCTTTACACATCCATGACTTAGGTTTCACAAATACGTTTACCCGAGAGATGAACTCATAAAATCCAATGGGTTCGTGGTCCGGATACGGCTTTATCGGACGGTTACACGAAGACGAATGCGGTCACGTCACAGGAAGATAAGCTACGATATTAATAGGCATCAGGGGCGTGCGGTTCATATAGGCAATAAGGCAGTGCCTACCTGATAATTGAAATAAGGTAGGCAGCAGGTACTTACAAATGTGGATTATTGATAAAAACCACAGATTTTCATCAATAAAACACATTATTAGTATCTACTGCCTACCTCGAAATAAAACCAATACCCGCCACTGATAGGCATACCAAAAGGCACAATAAGGCCCTAAATCTAAAAAAAAAGTTTTTGGCAAAAATATGTAAGTACGTATAAACATACAGAGAACCTACTCCTGGGATGCTCGATAACCGAACTTCCTGTAATTGTAACTATAACCACGATATCCAACACCACCTCATTCGCACGCTTTGTCCCCCGAGGCTCGAGTGGTGCGGCAAATGCAAAAGTAGGCATTACCGCTGTCAGTGACACGTCAGCTCGGCGTGCGCTCAAGCGTGTAATGCCTTCTGATGAATCTGGCGGAGCGCCGTGTATTACCATAGCCTCTTAATAACCTCACCTGTATGGGAATTGTGTATCTAGACATGCATTATCGTCGAAACATCCATTTTAGATTTGAAACAAAATAACCCGACAATAATGTTGTAGGTACTGAATACAAAGATTATGATTGAAAGACGACTTGAAGAAACAGTTCCAAATGATGCATTTCATTTCATAAATAAAACAAAATACCGATGAGTAGGTAATAATTCAATAACACATAATAGACAAGTATTCAAAATTACTAAGATATTACTTATCTTATTTCAAAGTCCGATAAACGAGTGTTCTAACTCTCATTAACAAACAGCTCATGAAAATTTATTTGTGAATAACTAATCTTTTTCTTGTATAAAGGTGGCTTTGATCACTAATAATAAAGGTACAAAGAAATTGCGTATTGCGAGTTCTTTTCATAGTCATGCCACCAAAGTAGACAGCCAGTTAACTTTGTTCAACCCAGGTTGAGGATGTTACCGTTAGCTTAGTCTAACCAATAATCATGAATATAGCGTGTTCAGTGCAATGTACTTAGTAGAAAGGCTTGTACGTATACTACTAGGCCAACAGCATTAATTTCATTATTATCTTAGGCAAGTAGGATGTTAGTGTAATTGTATAATTGTGGACGATGGTGTCCTTTAAAAAAGGCGTTATCCAACCACATCAGGAAACTGATTAGACGCTGCCACGACAGCGACGTCCCTTAGTCCTCCTCCTTTCGGTTCGTAGGTACGTTGTGGCGGACCCCATACATACATAGTTGTTTAATCATAGGAATTCAAATTATAACTGTGGCACCTAGTGACTTGGCTGTTCTCGTGTCACTCTCTTTCTTTCCCTAGTCAGCGACTAGATTGTCATTTCGTTAGACTGTGATTCCCATCTAATTAGAGACTCATTACGAGCTGATTAGTTAGACCACGACCGTGCTCATTAGCGCTTATTTATATTTCAAATGGCAACGATATTTACTGTATTTACGAGATAGGAAAATGCATTATATTATAATGTAGGTATAGCTAAAATAAAAACAAGAAGCACATAGGTAATTTTTGTAAGTTGACTTTTTTACTGCAGCCTTCATCACATCCCTAATTAAGAAAAAAATAAACAAGGTTTTTATTAATTTCAACCATTCCAAGACTCGGTTAAGGCATGCTACTATTTGAAATTCATCCATACTTTCTTACCTTTCTTAATCAACATGTAAAAGTTCTTTATTCAGTTTTTTTTTATTGCGGCAAAGAAGGCAAAGAAACAAAGAGCATAGCCTCTCCAAGTGTACCTTGAGCTAATTTGAAACGAAGATTATGATGATGAATGAATGCCTTAGTCGAGAATAGAATGAGAAAAATCAAACAGCATCATCGACTTTCAAATATTCACACGTTTCACCAGGCAAACAGAAAGCAGAGGAGAGAGAAGCGCCGCCTTTCAAGATCCCAAATATTTTAAAGTCTAATTTAACCGAACAATGTAAATCTTAACACCAAATCCCCGAACTCCGGGCGAGTTTAAATTATCTACAAACGACGCCGTTAATATTATAATTAACAGACCCCCGAGCCTAATAAATGGCTTCAATTAGAATATCGGGGAACAACGAAATACAGGCAAGATGCGCTTCTGAAAGGGGTAAAATTTTTTTTTTTTGGTTTTAAGTTATATTTTTTTTAAAATTAAGATAAAAGATAGTGTTATACCTTAATCGTCAATATTTATTAATATTCATCTACGTTTAATTAATTAAAATGACAATGTGTTTACTAATCACACCCTTTAGTTCCAAAACAGTCCCAGCTGAATGTGATTATTTACCAATAAATATGTAAATTAAGAGAAACTTAACATGGGATGCGTCGCAGGAGACATCCCTTTCTTATTACGTAAACACGCCTTGATAACTTCTTGACGATCCTGTCGCCCTGGTACCGGGTGTATTGGACCGTGAAATCGATTATCTAATGGGGGCGTGGTACGACTGACGGCCAACCCATAAAGACTATTTGAACAGGCACACGTAAAATAATAAACGCACAGAAAGATAAATCTGACATAATATACTGATTTATCTTATACATAAAATTCTCGTGTCACAATGTTCGTTCCCGTACTCCTCCGAAACGGCTTGACCGATTCTCATGAAATTTTGTGAGCATATTGAGTAGGTCTGAGAATCGGCTAACATCTATTTAGCCGTAACATTTTTACTTAAAAATTATTTATATGGCAAAAAAACGTTTGCCGGGTCAGCTAGTATTTATAGGAACGTTGAAGTCAGTTCCCACCCAACGCCCACACAAGAAACCCACTAAAAAGTAATTAAAATTTTGTAGCAACAATGTAGAATCCCACAAGACGCTCCGAACACAAAATGCAGCAAACATTTGGGATTCCTAACATTTTGTAACGACAGTGGAACCCGCGCGCCAGTTACGACGACCACGGCATTCCAGAGATAGGATAAAATGCCTCTGTAATTCCGCCTTAGGCTTAGGGCTACATATAAATATTTCTTGAGAAGTTTTTTACGTCCTAGTAGTCGTAAAAGTAACGGAATCACTAAAATAATACGATTAGTTGTACCAAACAGTCGCCAGAAAAAAACCTAGACGCATATTTAGATCTAGCAAACTAAATTTGCCTTTTGTATGTGATATTTTAATCGTGAATTTTAAAGTTATATGTCTTCTAGAATAATTTATTGGTTCATTCACTATAAAAGAAAAAAAAGCCGTACTGACTTGATGAATGTCTGCTTTAGAGAGTTAGAATGTAGCTTTTTTCTATTTATTTTTTATTCCAAAAAGCCGGCACATATTTTATGTACCTAATTCCTACCTTTCTATTCACCCCTGATATGCGGAGGCGTGAACCACTTACCAAATGTTTGTTTTGCAAAAAGCCGTGACGAGGTAGTAATGTTTGCTCGTATCTTATGCGCCTCTGGTATACGAACGACAGATAGGATTTGCCGATTTTACACACAATTTTCATTTAATAAATAGAAAATAAAAAACTTTTGACAGAGCTAATTTTGCTCTAAAGTTTCAATATTATGTACGCTCCTCCCACTTCTATAGGTTTTTTGTGGAGGAATGTCATCACCTAAAAATACAAAAAACATCGAGGGCTATCACAGCACAGTACTTAGTAATTAATAAATAATTTGGTAACGAAGATGGTTTACCTATCTACTCGCAACTGCTGCGTGTGTTGCTTCACTTAAGTAATCATACTGAGCGACATTTATTTATTTCATTTTATTTACATAGGAACGCATTCCAAACAAAAAACTAAATAAATTACTAGCCAGTCTAGTTAGAATAATAGGTAAAATAAATATTTATCCATAGATTCAAGACTAGGATTTTGTTGCAGTTGCAGCGCTATACCGCAAAGGAAATTGACAAACAAACTCAAGAGAAAACTAAAAACTAGAACCGCCATTCACAATACAAACTCTATCAGCGAACAACAAAGCGGAATAAATAAAACCATTGCTCGAACAACAGTTCGCGACAGACTCGATTCAATAAAAACCAAAAGACATAATTCTCTACGGGACAATATAAAAGTTTTGTTACTCTGGTATTCTCGTAGTGGGCAGTGAGACTTGGCGAGTTTCGCCAAAACGGGTACCAGGGGTAAAGGACGCAGAAGGAGATATCTAATAAAAATAATCTTGGAAGTTTTTTAATTATGGCGTCCGACACGTTTCGATACGCCCCCGACGGAACGGCACGAAAATGATTTAGTGGTATTGTTCCGAGTAGTTAGTTCTAACTAAAACGCTATTGTGCGGGAATTGAACGTTCCTTTTGTTATAAATGGGTTACGTGTAGGTTACCCGAAGGTGAGATGTAGACCAGTTTCCAGTGACCGAGTTTCTTGCGCTGCTTCTTCCCGGCGCTTGCTCAAAATTGTCCCCAAGCAGTGGTAGAAAAAAAAATGATTTTATGGGTTTTCAATGGAGGGACATAAATTTTGATGATTTTTGTGTTATCTTTCTTTTGGTGAAGTTTTTATCTGATTTACGAGTGCTATACTAAATACAAGTGACTTTATAAATTTCTCGCTAGTATGATCTTTGTGATGATAAGTCCAGACTCCAGTCCCAGATATAGATACAACAACTATATTGTTAAGCAGCTAACAGCCAAATAATAATAATAATAAATCATCCAAAAATTGTTTCGTCGTTGTTGCCGTGTGGTGCCGGCACGTTAAAAGAATTGCACCACCCCTTCTCTTCCTATGGGTGTCGTAAGAGGCGACTACAGGAGAACCGCCATAAGAAGACGGGCAGCAGCGTCTCCACTCCACCATTGGCCAAACTGCGATCGCCAACCCGCCTGCCAAGCGTGGCGAATATGGCAAAATCCTCCTTTTGGAGAGGCCTGTGTCCAGCAGTGGACTGATATAGGCTGGTGATGATCCAAAAAATATTTAGAAATTATGATAAAATTAATGAAATAACTCAAGTGCTTTAGCTACTTCCTTAGGATCAGAGCAATGTATGTGATGTTGTCCAATATTAATTGTAAAATTATTAAAGTTTACGGAATTTGTTTGAGCATATTAAACCCATAGTCTTAAGCCGGTGTAAAACAAAACATCAGCATATTTTGTAGGATTTAGGGCCCAAACACAAAATTGCGAATCGGTGCGATGCGAATTCGCAACGCAGAAAACAGCATAGATTTCTAATGCATTCGTGAGTAGATTTTTTGAGTTTTGTGTTTCAGCTTATCCACGATTTGATATTCCCGCTGTATAAAGCTGTTGCCTTTGGTAAATATCAATAAATCATTGAGCTCATTTATCCGTTCACCAAAAGTTCGGAACGAAACCGTCGGCGACATTAGCTAACTAATTCATACTGTTAAATTTTCGGTAGTAAATACTTAACAAACATAACGATCTACGAACTACCTTCAAGTAAACTAAAATGTGAGCGTAAACGCGCCACATTAAGTTTATTATTAGAATAGTTTGTTACGGGATTGCTACCATGTACCTTATTTTTGAGTTCCCGATATTTCGGCACTGTTGCAAGCGCCATGATCACGGAGTAACTGAAGATCTTGCGGGTAAGTTGTTACGGGCAAACATATCGGTCTACCCTCTTTCGCAGTCTTTTATTGCACGCGTCGGTACCATTGTCTACAAACTAATATTTTCTCGCACCTGTTCTCGACACACAACACTAACAGTATCTGACCGCGACACAGCAGTTTGTTGTTTTTTCCGGTTTTTGCACATACGAATTATTTTTATTAAGTTTATTATTATTTATTCCCCGTTAGTTCCGTCATTAACTTGCGGGGTTTTTAGATAGCTGATTGAATACGTTCACTAAAGTTCATATTTCATTATTATTTCAATATTGTATCATGAGTTCATGACGCCCATTTGAGCACGGAAAATTGCAAATTAAATTTAGCTTATACATTCATTGTGGCCCATAGTGGGTAATTATTACTATTATAAGCTTATTGACGGCAAAAAGAAAACGTTAAATATGGTAACACTGTGGCACTTTACAGGATGGTAAAGGAATCAGACCGTATATTCAAGCACTAACACTGAGTCACACCTGCTCAATTCCCAAACATACTCGTTATTCCATGCGGTCGACAGATGTCTTCTCAAGTTCTCATGCGGTTTCGTGATGATAGTGAATTATTATCATAGGGGAACTTAATCGAGTTTCAATACTAACTAAGGCGACATGAGCGCCATCTGCAGTACCTATACACTCTCAGACGTCGTGTTCACTAGAAATTTCTTTGCAACCATCAACACCATCCGTGTTGAGTACTGAAATTGACGACTTGCTGTTACAATACGGCTATCTACTCATATAATAACAAGTTGCATGTCAGGCTTTAAGCGGCGTAGCATTAAAAATATTTTAGCTGCAACTTTTCTTAAATCAATTCTAAATTCCTTAGTTCCAATTAATACTTTAGACAAACATTAAATTCAACAAAAAAATAAGAACCAGGATATTAGAATCTATAAGAGATGTCTCGTACACCCGCGGCAAACAAAGCGCCGCTTATAAACGAGTTGTCAAGCAAGCTTCATTCATTTACACACATCTTTATTCTTATTGGATAAGACTACACATGCGGGGCAATGTTTATTTACTTACACACCATCAAACAGATTAACTTTGGAATCAGTTGGTGGTAGTGATTAGCAATCAGGATTAGGTGTTTAAATTCGTAAACAGACGGCATGTAATTACAAATAGTAATTACTCCTTTAGAGGTTTACTCCTTAGAGTAATTTGTAAGTTGTCTTATCGGACTTAGTCTGGTGGAATAAGACTTTTCTCTCCTAGTTATGAGGCAGTGATTAATTAAATTACGAAAAAACAAAAACAGATTCAAACTAAAGTGTACTCGGTATCTGACAGATAACGTCAATCCTGATCTTCAAGAACACACATATTATATGGCTTTGCTATAAATTAGTTTGTTTAGAAAATGTAAAAAGAAGAAACTGAGATTGAATTGAATTTATGAGTTACGTTTTTACGACGGCCCATAAAGAAATCCAAACATTTTCCTCGTTTATTAAACGTTATAAGGACGTGTTCACGACAAAGCGTCGCTAAAGAGATTACTAAAAACAGCAAATTGCCAGGGAAGCCATATATACGAAAAATATCACCACTAACTCACGGCGAAAGGTGGCACTTTACACCAGACAAAGAGCGCGCGATAGTAACTCAAGCGTAAGTTTATTTGGGAAACGTATAGACGAACCGGTGAACAATACCGCTCCTTAGGACGAAGGTAAATCTGGGCAGGGAGGCAAGAGCGAGCATTAAATAAAAGGTGGCGAAGGTTATGGCCCGTGAACAGGTTATAAAAATGGTGATTTTATTGGGGTCGCACGCGTGGCGAGGAGGTTACGAGAGCCTACTGCACAGGTGGAATTCGGCCGATAAATAATAAGCACAAGCTTTTACGCACGGATTACATCCGCTGGATTTTCGCTATCCGAGTGCCGTACGTGAAGAATCCTTTTAAGATTTTCGTAACATATACATCTTTTCCACAAACAAGCTACACTTAAACTGCATAAAAGAAAGCAAAAGCTGCCACGTTGCACTTTTAAAGAACTGGAAAGTAAGAACTAAGCGCCGATTCACGCGTCCTAATTGAAACAAAACTCGGCTCAAAGTTGGTTCGTTCACAAAGAGGGAAACGGCGAGTCGGCAAAAACGGTCTCCACCTTCCTTCATTTTGTTACACAGAACGATGATTTACTAGAACGAATTTTTCTCATGGAACACCTCGTCTAATAGTTGCTGAATCGAATATTACACTTCAATGCCAACGCGGATCGCTCATTTCGCTATCCCTTATCCGTGGAATATCGCCTAAATTAGGTCGATCAAAAATAAAAGAAAATTACCGTTCTTCTCTGAAACGAACGCCGGAGGATGTAAGTTATCTCCATAAATAGTGTCAGAGGATGATTTATATGGGTTGTCGGGGTTTGAGAGGCCGCAGTGACAAATGAGGTCCGCGTAGCGTCAGCGTTAATCACAATTTTAAAGGCTACCGGCGTGGGACTCGTTACAACGGAATCTTCGACTGCGTAATCTTCGGGAAACAACTTTATACCTCATTAAATTATGGAAAAGAGGGGAAAGGCTATATTGAATTTTCAAGTTTCCCCGTAGCGAGGTGAAATTGCGTCGGAACTCTGAACAGATGTTGCCAAGAGCGCAAGAGTCGAGCCTCACGTACTGGAGGCCTAATATGAAAACGCATCGTTCGGTCGGTCATAATATCCGATCAAATTAAAACATCCATTTCCCCGCAACAAAGGTTTGACAATTTATAAACAATTGAAAACGGTCGGATTTTTACACGGCTAGATTAAGTTGGTCATATTTTATCAAAGGATTTACACATGAGATTGGCCATTTTAATTTGTTATGTTTATACGACCGAACGAAAGATACACTTTCGTGCTAGGCCCCCTGGGGTTACTAGGGCAGTAGAAGGCGCGAGCAGTCGTCAGTCAAAATTACTCCGAGTGTATGCGGGTGTTGGGTTCGCGGATGAAAACACCCGGTATGAATACTTTAATAAGGGCGGCCCCAGCGCCGGGAACATTATATACTGAATTTCGCGAACGTTAGATGTAACATTAGAAAGTGCTTAAGTAACTAAGTGGCGATAAAAGTGAAGTTTTGCATGATGTTACACATGTCGGCAAAAGTTTATTTTCTCATTTTACTACCATTTTAGGATAAAGGGGCAACATTAAGCAAACTTTGCTGGAGACACTTAAGATAATATAGTAAAACATGGAGCTATAATGAGCTCCAAATAGCAATAAAATTAACTGTGTGCACTGATAAAATCCCCTCGCAGCAAGTAATAAGCTCGTTCGTGTCGTAAGAACTACGATAGTAGCACCCTCCCGGTAATTGTTTTCCGATCCCTCGCCATCATAAATCAAATCCGTTTAGCCGCGCCAACGAGTGAGGTGTGAGGTGAGCTCGCAGCTGATAGCGGATCAGAGACCAGTCACACGTGAAACGGAACGTGATAGGTTCACTCGGGGTATTGTTGCTGTTGAAAGAAAAAAAAACCGGCCAAGTGCGAGTCGGACTCGCGCACGAAGGGTTCCGCACCATTATCTATAAAAACGGGCAAAAAAAAACATGTTTGCTGTATAGGAGCCGCCCTAAAATATTTATTTTATTCTAGTTTTTATTTGTTGCTATAGCGGCAACAGAAAGACATCATCTGTGAAAATTTCAACTCTCTAGCTAACACGGCTCATGAGGTACAGCCTGGTGACAGACGTATACCGAAGTCTTAGTTATAGGTTTTACCCTTTGGGTAAGGAACCCAAAAAATCAATCCTTGAAACTGGTGAATACTGAAAATAACAAAAAATTGGTGTTGATGCTGCTGAACGTAAGCAGAATCGCACGTAAAAACTCAATGACAAAGAAAACAATATGACACTTGTACCTTTTAATTCAGGCACATTGCACGTTTTAAGTTTAAGCAGGTATACTGCCATGCTGTAAAATGCTTACTAAATTGCAGGCAGACCCACCAAAATAATTATCGACTAATCTTTTAACGGCTAGACAGATTTTGATAGGACTTCCACTGGCAAATAACAGTCGTTATAAAAAGTAACCTGCTCCTTTTGGTAATAAAAAAATAAGAGTTCCTTAACTTTTCATTGATTATTTGTTTTATATGCACGGCACCGGTAAAGAATTGCCATTAATGCCATAAAGGTGCATTGAATAATAATAATGAAGTTAAGTATTATTTTTGAGAGGCATTGTCGTCACATTAGCAATGCATGCTCCTTTTAAAACAATAATCAATGAAAAACTAAGCGGGTCGATAAAATAATTACCAGCATTAACACATTACACAAAAGCATTAACAACCTTTATGTAAAAACCTGCAATTCCAATGCAAAATTCTTATAGCTCGCTTCGATCGCCTATTACCCACCCTGGCGAAGTCCATATCTACCCGCGTATATTCCACCGAGATGTACCTCCATCTCTTTATACCTCTATCTTATTCAAGCGATCCGAGACGCTTCACATAACCGTAAATTCAAACTAATAACATTATCTTGTAATTTATTCCGAAGCTATTGCCATTTAGGTTTACAATAGGTTTTAGGGAACTCGATTCTATTTGAATTCGATTATTGGAGCCGATTGAAACAAAACAACCGACTAAGTGCGAGTTAGACTCATGGACGAGTTCGAAGTCGAACACACAGACAGGCGTTATCAAGTAATCCGGATGGTTTATTTTGTTTACAGAATAACAAAAAATCACAGAAATATTAGTAAATAGGGTATTGACCTATCCTAGGAATACTAGGACTGTATGATAATAACATAGATAAGATGTTTGCGGTTTACCATCTGATATCTCAACCCCTGAACAAGCTTGCGGTTTGACGTCATATTCATGGAAATTAATAGGATTAATGGTCTTTCTGTTCCGAAAAGCTGTAACGATTACATAATGATGTTTAAAACGATTTTAGAAATACTTAACTTGTGAACTGTTCCTGATGCTAGAAAATGTACCTACCACATAAATCAATTGAAATGTTAAATACATCAAGTTGACGTTGAGGCCTGCCTTCGAAATATTGCCTCAGCCTTTATTTTTCTTTTGGAGACAGATTTACATTGGAAACAATTCAAATTCCCTACTTTCCAATTCTTTCTCAGAGAAAAACAGCCTTTGCCTTATTTACCCTACCAATAACGTTTCATTTGCAGTCAGGACTCGCATTGGTTTGCATGCTAATCAAATTCTTGTTTTTGTTCGGGCCAACTTTCGCGTAATTTCGACTTCGTGGTCCTAAGTAAACTCGCCCGTTGGTAAATATATTTGCCACTGCCTCATGGGACCCTAGTAGGTGGAGCCGGAATGATACGGGATGCCAGGTAATAAAGACCATGTTTGATGTTAATATTTTATTAGGTTTCTACTTGGTAAATAATAGGTCTAACGACAAAGTTAAGATATGCTCATGTTTATTGTTCATGTAATCCAATATAAATATAAAGTATTATATTTTTTCTCCAGTATTTGCTGAAACCAAGATTTGGCCTCAGTCTGAATTACAAATTACCGCGCTAAAACAGTTTTCTGTACATCTTACATACCCCACGCAGAAAAACAGAATATTCCCGAAGCAGTTGAGCGAGAGAAGGAGAAACGATAGTCTACCGACTCGGTAATAGATAATGTGTTCATTACCTCAAGCGCATTCTAGTTAGCTTAGTCATTAGCGAACATTGCCTCGGCGGTTAGCATTATTTCTGTGTTATCGGTTTAAGATATCGCAAAGAGCGTGACACAAAATTAAGGCTATATTAATCTACTGGCTGCTTACAATATTATAGAAATATGTTTTTTTTTTAAGAATAACAAATATTGTAGATATCCGTTCAGCAGTTATTGAGTAGATTAATAACAAACACACATTAAAAGAACTTTCTTTAGTCGCTACATTGTAAATATATGTCAGTCCTATGGTAATTACATTGATATAATATCTAATAGTATATTAGTATAGTGTTATTTACATACAATGTATCCTTTAGAAGACACCTAAAGTCGGCTTAAAGCACATTTTCTTGCACTGTGAGAACAAATCGTTTCTGGTTTGAGAATTGCTGTTTCTGGAATATGACTGGTTAAAAGTCATGTTATTTCCTGGAATATAGGTATATATAAATGTATTTAGTATGTATGTATGTTTATTTTTATCTTAGCATTTATATTTAAAGGTATTTTTGTTCGTGTATGTAGTTAATACTTATTGATATTAACATTGTAGGTATATAAATAAAATTACACAATAAGCACTCTGCAGCACTTTCCCCTTTCTTTGTAGTTGTCCTCTGCCAAAAGGTTGTCTGGAAAGTTCGCTTTTTAGCGATAAGACCGCCTAAATTGTACATCTTTCTGTAAATATCAACTGTAACTTCTTTGTTTGGTGTGCAATAAAGAGTATCTATCTATCTATCTAAATCCAATCGGATCAAATACAAAGCATAACAACTTTTGTTTCTTGCATGTTTAAAATTTAACATTATCAAAATAGACAGTAGGATATCCACGTTCAATGCAATGTAAAGTACTCCGACGAGCTCATTCACAAACGCCATTAAGTGAGCCCAATTGTTAAAATCGCATGTGATTAAGGCTATAGTCTGGTATCAGCGCGCTCTGAATTTCCTCCACAAATAGTACATAATGACATAATTGTTATTCCTCGGTCGTGCGCGTCTACCTCGCCTTCCGAGGTTACGGCGTACTGCCGGCCGGTGCAGTGGGCTCACTTCACTACATGACACGAACTGGCGCAGACAACGCAGTGCAGAACAGAGAGACTTACCAAGCTCGTAACGAACTTAGCAAGCTTAGAGCTGCAAAAGCTGCGACTGATTGCTTACATTAGCTTTTAGCGTCATGAGCGAGAGAGACATCATTAATAATTGACGAAAAAACAGAAAGTCAAAACGTTTTAAGAGATGAGATCTAAATATAATTATTTGAATAAAAATCAACAACCTCGCACGACTAGATAACTAACATCATAAACAACATATGTTCTACGAGTTTTATCATAACCCAATACTGACATTAATTAAAAATCCGGCCAAGTGCGAGTCGGAGTCGCGCACGATGGGTTCCGCACCATTATCTACAAAAAATGAGCAAAAAAATCACGTTTGGTATATAGGAATCCCATTAAATATTTATTTAAATCTAGTTTTTAGTATTTGTTGATATAGCGGCAACATTAGCTGTGAAAATTTCGACTTTCTAACTATCACGGTTCATGAGATACAGCCTGGTGACAGACGGACAGCGGAGTCTTAGTAATAGGGTCCCGTTTTACCCTTTGGGTACGGAACCCTAAAAATGATTTTCCAAGCTTTTATTATACTGTCGTAACATTTGTTAGTCTATGTTGCATTCACGAGATAAGAACATTCAGATGTAATATTAGATTGATATTTATTTTTGTATGAAAGTAAAATGTGTCAAATTATCAAAACTCGTAAAAAAATGTTGTTGTTTATGATGTTAACTAACTAGTCTTGCGAGTTTGTTGATGTTTTACGAACAACACTTTATGCAAGGATTTGAATGTAATTAGGGTTCCGTACCCAAAGGGTTAAACGGGACCCTATTACTAAGGCTCGGGCTCGGCTGTTCGTCTGTCTGTCCGTCTGTCACCAGGCTGTATCTTATGAACCGTGCTAGTTAGAGAGTTGAAATTTTCTGTTGCCGGTATACGAAAACCGATGCAAAATAGTTCGTCTAGTATGAAAAATATGGAGAAAGATTTTCTGTAACTTAATTATTTTCGTCTAGTTATACCACCATCATTATATGTTGTGTTACTGATGTATTTCTTATAAACAGAATACAATAAATATTTAAGGGGGGCTCTCATACAACAAACGTGATTTTTTTGCCGTTTTTATATATAATGGTAGGTACGGAACCCTTCGTGTGCGAGTCCGACTCGCACGAGGCCGGTTTTTTTATTATAAATATAACGACATTCGAATTTTTATACTTATCTTACTGCACGTCTTGCGCTGGTGGGCAGTATGCATACTATGTATATTTCTATTGCGATTACGTTCTTCGAAAATTTCCCGACAAATTCTTACGTATTCGAAAGGCTGAAAGTCAAAGTTAGACATCAGAGACTTGGGAACTTTGCCGAGGATACTGCTTTGGTATTTATTTACTACATAGTAGAAGCTATTTCTTCAATACCTTTGGCATTCCGCCACTTCTGATTTCTTGAGTAGTTAGGTATGACTGAATTAAAAGGAATATTAAATATAACCTGATTTTACGTATAGGTAAATAGATAATCCGTGCCGTGCCGTGTCGTGTGGTGCCGGCACGTTAAAAGAATTGCACCACCCCTACTCTTCCTATGGGTGTCGTAAGAGGCGACTTCAGGAGAACCGCCACAAGAAGACGGGCAGCAGCGTCTCCTCTCCGCCATTGGCCAAACTGCGATCGCCAACCCGCCTGCCAAGCGTGGCAATTAAGCCAAAATCATCCTTTTGGGGAGGCCTGTGTGCAGCAGTGGACCGATATAGGCTGATGATGATGAAATAAATAATCTTTGCAATAACCTTTTTATATGCATATTATTATTAAGTATATTGTAGGCTTTGGCCAGGTGTTGGTTGTAAAAGTTGGGGAGGTCTTTGCGCAACAGTGGAATAATACAGGTAAAAAAGAGTAGCATTGTTTTATATAATAATTTGTCTAACATAATTTTAATTTAAGGTACTATACTAGGTATATTTATGTACATACGTAGAAACAAAATTATAAATTGCGACCATCGAAAGCAGTAAAAAAAGATCGATCATATTGCCTGTTACATGGGGCACACTAAGGTTGGGTTGCTCCATAGTATCAGTTAAAGTTAAGGTCAAAGTCAAATTTAACTTTAACTGTAACGCTAACTTTAACTATTTGAGCAACATGGGTTGCACCATCGTATTCGGTAGCATAGTTAAAGTTACCAGGGTTACAAGTCTAATGACGCCTTATTTACACCGAACTCGTTGTAGAAAACTATTTGTGACATGGCAATGTTCCACGTAACGTCAAAAAGCTGACACAGTGTTAACAGTTTATTTGATCAGTGGTGTTATCAGTCATTGAATTGTCAAATCATTCAGCTGTCAAACTATAACAAAGTTTTTCAATTTCTATTATAATTACTAATTTAACCACTGAATTTGCGAAGAGCATCGTGAGACTTGTTAAATAAAATAAATTGTATCAAATCGACGCTAGGTACGGAAATTAATGAACAACTTGCTCACAAACATTCCTACAAAGTAAGTATCTATGAGTTGCGTGTTATTTTTTGCACTGTCATGTATTGTAACTTCAGTCATTTAATTCTTAACGTTTCTTACTTCAGGAAAGTGGAGATGGAGAGATTGCAATCAATTGTTGCTAAACATAAAACATATTATTCTGCAAAAAGACAGACGGTGTTAGCTCGAAACAAAATCACAGTGCGTGGATGGAGTGTGATCCATTGTGAATTCAATGCTCTCGGAAAGACTCCACGCACAATGAGACAGCTTAAACTGCAGGAGCTGGAGCTCTAGAAAATAAGGGATTCAATCAGACACGCTCAGGAGGTCCATAATGTTACAATGAAGAGAAATTAAATTACAATTCGAAAATTTACATTTAGAAATAGAATTATTAAATAAGTAAATATTAATGAGTACCTATATTCTTTTTTCGGCTGCGCTTCCGTGGGTTTTCGTGATACTACTTTTAAATTATATAGCATTTTCACATGAATAGTGCTATCGACCTCGGTAGCAGAGAGGTGAGCATGCCAGACTAGGCGTCGCAATCTCTAAGGTCCCGGGACTCCCGGGTCAGTGTAGAAATCGAAATTCTCTATATTGTCTTGGCTCTGGGTGTTATGGTACCTACCGTCGTTCTTTCTGATTTCTGTAACACAAGTAATTTCGCTACTTACCATAGGATGAGAGCAATCTATGTGATATTGTCTTATATTTATTATTAGGTATGCAAATCCGTCACCAGCAAACTCTTCAGCTTTATAATATTAGTTTAAGTAGATGTAAAGTATTGTGTTTGTTTGTGCCTGGTTCATACTAAAACGGCTCAAAGGATTTAGATGAAATTTGGTGCACAGGTAGAGTATATCCGAAATTACTACTTATCTCAGTAAAGCCATGAAATGAAATCCACGGGGTAAAAGTAATTTATGAAACAAAACTACAAGTAAATTATAAATTATATTTATTTGTATCAAACAAAAAAACCATCACTTCGGCTCGCATACACAAAAGTTATTGGCTCAGCGTACTATAGTAAACTGTTGCAATCATCATTCTGGCCCACTCTAAACACGACACATAAACACAACATCTTCCTCATCGGATGATAATTTTTTGAGATTCGAAATATCGTTAGAAACGAATCTTCGCCTCATTTGGCAAATCGATCGATTCTTGGGATATATACTTTTCTTTTTCTGGGCCTTATATTGACCACCAAATCACTATCGTCTTTAGAAGTAGTTTCCACGAATATTTCTCGTATCGACATTTTTGGAGGTTAGAATATTCGACATGCATGACAGATACTTGAAAATAACTTTGACTTTAACTGGTCGATCTTGGGCGGTTACGGTTAAAGTTAAGTTATGACGTCATTTGACCATTGTCAAAATGGTGCAACCTATTTTTACCTTACCGGTGTTTTAACTGAACAGTTAAAGTTAAAGTAAGTTCGTGCAACCCAACCTAAAAGTTTTGCACTTCTAGCAAATCGGAACTATTTGAATTTCGAATGTCATATTTTTTTAAACGTTGCAACCTTATTAGTAATAAAAAAAAACAATTGGCGGGAAATTATTTGTCAATTGTTTTTTAGGTGTTAGAAAAAGTTCGCGAAAGACGACCCAAAAGCCGCGTTCTCCTACATCATGACAACGCATCTTCACACACGGCCAACAAAAGAAAGTCATTTTTAGCTTCCAAAAAAGTACAACTCATCACCCATACTGCGCATAGCCCCGACCTAGCACCCTGTAATTCCTGTATTTTCCCCAAAATCAAAGATTTGATGAGAGGTTTTACTTTCACCAACTCCGAAGAGGCAGTGATAAAGTTCAATCAGCACGTAGAAAACATGCCTTCAGATCTGTGGTCCTCCTGTTTAAAAAAATGGTTCGATCGCATGAAAAAATGTTTAAAATGTAAAGAAGAGTATTTTGAAAAGCAATAAACATAATATATTATAACCAATATATTATCATGTGTTTGTTGTTTGCGTTTTTTTAAGTTTGTGTGTTTGTTTGAGTTACGCAAAACTTATAGTGTGACCTACGTATAAGTCAAGGTCAATGAACTAACGACGCAAACGTAAACGAACCGGTCGGGGTTTGCCAAATGACGACCAAAACACGTCTCATTCCCCGTGTTTCACGCAAGCGCGATGGTCGTGCTACTAATAACAGTTTCTCTTATTCTATCTGTGGTGTTGGTCGGCATATACCACAAATACACAAATCGATACTGCAAATCAAAAAAACGCCTTGACGGAAAAACATGTGTCGTGACTGGAGGAACCAATGGCATGGGCCTGGAAATAGCAAAAGATTTCGCGAGAAGAGGCGCCAGGGTCATCATTGCATGTCCTTTTGAAGACGAGGGAATCAACGCCCAGAAACTCATCAAAGGTGAAACTGGTAACGAGCAAGTAATTTTTAAACATCTGGATCTAGCATCTCTGAATTCGACTCGAAAGTTTGCAGACTATATTTTGAAGACAGAAGACCGCCTGGATTTGTTGGTAAACAATGCAGGAATTGGCAGCAACGATGCATTAACTCCAGACGGTTTGATCTACACCATGCAGATAAACTACTACGGACATTTTTTGCTGACAATCCTTTTGCTGCCGCTTTTGAAAAATACCGGGACGCCAATAGAAAAAACGAGGATAGTTAACACGGCATCAATATATCATCTCATTGGAAAATTTCAACGTAACAATATGAATAAAATCGGTTACTGGTACTTGTGGCAATTCTACTGCAACAGTAAGCTGTGTAAATTGTTGTTTTCATACGAATTGGCGAAAAAGCTAAAGGGTCAAAATGTTGTGGTGAACACCGTTGATCCAGGTGCTGTCGGCACGACGATATTTGTCTGTAATTGCGGAAAGTTTTTTGGATTACTTATAGAAAAGCTTTTGAAAGTAGTCACGAAAACTCCTTGGGATGGTTGTCAAACGGCTTTACATGTGGCTTTGGATGAAGGGTTGAATGATGTGAGTGGCGTATACTTTAGTAACTGCAACCCATGCCGGGCGAAAGCAGTGTGCTATGACGACAACACAGCAAAAGAATTATGGGAAGAATCAGTCCATTTAGTGAAATTAGACGAACATGAAATTGATGACTGTGTACGTTGAGGAATTCATTTTAGCTTTTGTTGGGTAAACCTTATATTTTAGATATATTTATTTTAAAGTGTTGGGTGAAATAAAATGTAGTGCTAATTAACAATTAGACTAAGAACCAATTCAATAGCCAGATAACTTTTATACGACGAATAAGTAAGATCAAATTTTTTATAAAGATTATTAGTCGGATAAAAGTTATATTTTGAAAAATCGGCCCTACAAGGTGTGGGTTTTTAGAATGTATTTCTTAGTACATGTTTAATATTACGTACGGGTGACTTGTTGCTCTAACTATTGTAAGTTGTTAGTTAATCTTTGAAGGTCGAAGTAAGCTGTTGTATCTTATTTATTAAAACAAATTGTTCATACAGAATAATTTTAAATTGAGTGAATTGGGACTATTGAGAAGCATATAGATAGATCCTTGATATAATTATCCTTGATATGATGATCCTTGATAGATGGACATATGTCCAGCATTGGAATTATATGATTAATGATGACTTAATGAAATGGAATACCTATTGTCAATTATTAGATAGTTTGCATTTCATTTTAAACTATGAACTAAACCTTATCCAAGATGCACACATATTAAGAAAACACTTTACGAAATTCAACACCAGGGTTTTAAGAACATAATAGGTGGCACTTTCAGAAATGACACGTAAGTACGTAAGTAGATTGTATCCGCAGATGCGTGCGGAGTAGCGACTCTCGGGACCGCACGAGTCATTTAATTTGAATAGATGTCGAGTCTTTTGTCCGTATGTGGGTGACTTGCTGCCCTTTGTCGAGCTCCTTCCAGTTGTTGCGAGCCTGGTACAATGGACCTCGCATGTGGAGTTTAGCGATTTCTTTTGTTACTTTAATTTGGTACTGTTTACCTTCATTTGTTGAGTTTGTGCCTCTTAAATAAGGTTCTAAGTTAAATGACTGTTCTAGTTTCATCAAGTCAGAAATTTTTTTTTTTTTTTAAGAAAACATCATTAATTTTTAGCAGTAAGTACATACATATTATATGTTTCTGTAAGAATTAATTAGCTGCCTTATATTTATTCATTTCATTTATACAAGGATATCCTAGAGGTTGCCTACATTTACTAAAATATAAACAGGTTACAATGTTTTCAGCATAACAATGCTCTCGACTCCATTCAGTGACCTTCATATTTGCAAAGGCAAGATCTGCCATTAAGCTGTGCAAAGGCAAATTTGGAAAAAATACCTCCCACAACGCTTTATCGAATTTGCCCCGGCGCCGATGGGTGTATAACCGAGGTTTCCGACGCGGATCCGTCGCCTGGGGCTGGAATCGAATTTAAGACCCCGAGCTACCCAAATTGATTTACCCTTACCCTTCCACCCGAGGTTTTGGCACTCACATAAAATCCGAGTATGTGATTCCAGGTATCGAAGATATCTTTCGGAACGTATGTCGAATACCGTTTAGAGAATATTTTTGGGATGTATGTACTTTAGTGTTGCGACTGCGTTTGGGCTTTATGTTATCCTGGTAGCTTTGTAGAGCAAACGTGAGCTACGGAAAACCTTTTTGTCAATGTGTCATTGGGTGTTTTTACCATTTTGCATTGAAAACGGAGTATAAAATAGTATTTATCTTTTAACAACAGTTAAATTAGGTCATTTGACGTAGAAAAAGTGCATTATATTTTTTGATGATTTAGCATTATTGTTACTTGTTTTGATATTTTATTGTTACTTGTTTTGATATTTTAAAGTTCAATTTTTTTTTCAAATTCAAATTGTTAATTGCACACGTCATGTGGTTGGAGAGATGTTTTACATTTTCATAAGTCCCGTACCATGCAACTTTGACAGGGCATAGCAACTTAATAATAAATAAATAAGCATTACATTAAGTTTTTTTTTAACCAAGAAACAAATCACAATGTCTGGGATCTCCTCGAAAAACTCCTGCAGATTATAGTAGCACTTAAAGATAGGACGAGTTTATGCAATATGAAGTCAATGTTGTTGATTTTAATTATTTTTTTTTTAGTTTTTATGGTACACATTTGAAAATTGGTTTTTACGATTGCTTTTCACCTATATAGTTACAGGTTAACAGGATGTCCCGTAAATCAAGGTCAACCTTGTAACCTCATATTCCATACATCATATTGAACAACTTTTGTTCTATCACTTTTTAAATTATGTTTATATAATATGTTTTTCTTTACTGTCTTTACAAATCTAATTGACTATTTTGATAATTTTGTATGGGAAGTCGATACATTTTTATGCAAATTTGCAAAAATGATAAAACAAAATTTGTTCACCATGATGTATAGAATATGTGGTTACAAGGTTGACCTTGAGTTACGGGACACCCTGTATAGATAGATGTAAGTGTTAGAATTAAGAATTTATTAAAGTAAGGTCTAAAGCTCGTCCGTACGTCTATATTTGCCAATATTCTGATGCATTTTTTTTTATGAACAGTTAGTGTACTGTCGTGCTGTTTCCCCATTATACTATTCCATGTAAGCTAAGAATGAGCGTACGCATAGTAGGCCATTTTGGCGGTGTTTTAATCTGTGACTCTTTTTAGTTAAAACAGAGCGTAAGTGAATCTTGCCAGTTTAATGGAGGTCTTCCTAATGTGGCTTTTCCAGTTGAGATGAGTATCAATATATATTCATTCATTTCCTGGTAAAGTAAAAGTTTCAACGGTTTCTATTTTTTTATTTTAAAAAGTGAATTCTATACTTAAAGCTTTTCTTTGGAAGGGTCTGAATTGCATTATTTTAGTTTAAGAGTAAGTTATGATCTTTTAGCCATGATGTTATGTTTGATAGTGTATTTTCTAAGCAAGTATTTAGTTCAGTGGAATTTGTGCATGGAAAAGTGACTGACAAGTCATCTGCGAACATAACTGCTGTAGAGTTACTTGCAATAGATCCGTCCTTTTTCCATTAGTCAATAATATACAGACGGTTAGTTATTTTTTTAATTTTAATATTGGCTGAAATGATGATGATGATTATGACCAAGTTCGGTAAAACTATAGGCATGTTCGTTAATAACAGGATCGAGACTGAAAGATGTTTCCGTCTTTTTATGAGTTAGTAAAAGTTTAAAAAACAAAGAACCGACTTCAAACACAAACGAAAAGCGAAAAATAATAATTATTTTCTAAACTAAAACATACCTAATCAGTTATATTTTGAGTTAGTGCTCCATGGAGAGTTAAAATGAGTTAAAATGTTGTAAGTAAATATCTTCGGTTTAATAACAATATTTATGTTGCAAAATTTCATGAATCTAGTCCAACTGGAAGTATATACGTAGGCTAAAGGTTTTTATTCCCTTTCGGGTGTCAAAATATGCGGCATAACCGACCGTCATCTTTTGCTTGTGAGATTTAGGTTGGGTTGCTCCATAGCATCAGTTAAAGTTAAGGTCAAAGTCAAATTTAACTTTAACTGTAACGCTAACTTTAACTATTTGAGCGACATGGGTTGCACCATCGTATTCGGTAGCATAGTTAAAGTTACCAGGGTTACAAGTCTAATGACGCCTTATTTACACCTAACTCGTTGTAGAAAACTATTTGTGACATGGCAATGTTCTACGTAACGTCAAAAAGCTAATACGGTGTTATCAGTTTATTTGATCAGTGGTGTTATCAGTCATTGAATTGTCAAATCATTCAGCTGTCAAACTATAACAAAGTTTTTCAATTTCTTTATTTTAATTACCAATTTAACCACTGAATTTGCGAAGAGCATCATGAGACTTGTTAAATAAAATAAATTGTATCAAATCGACGCTAGGTACGGAAATTAATGGACACCTTGCTCACAAACATTCCAACAAAGTAAGTATCTATGAGTTGCGTGTTATTTTTTGCACTGTTATGTATTGTTACTTCAGTCATTTCATTCTTAACGTTTCAGGGAACTTCAGGAAAGAGATGGAGATGGAGAGATTGCAATTAATTGTTGCTAAACATAAAAACATATTATTCTGCAAAAAGACAGACCATGTTAGCTCGAAACAAAAAGACAGTGCGTAGAGTGTGATCCATTGTGAATTCAATGCTCTCGAAGACACTCCACGCACAATGAGCTTAAACTGCAGGAGCTGGAGCTCCAGAAAATATGGGATTCAATCAGACACGCTCAGGAGGTCCATGATGTTACAATGAAGAGAATTAAAATTACAATTCGAAAATTTACATTTAGAAATAGAATTATTAAATAAGTAAATATTAATTAGTACCTATGTTCTATTTTTTATCCCATACTAATAGTCGAAACTAGCCGTGCCCTGCGGCTTCGCTCCCGTGGGTTTTCGGGATACTACTTATACATATATAGCATTTCCTCATAAATATCGCTATCGAGCTCGGTAGCAGAGAGGTGAGCATGCCAAACTAGGTGTCGCAATCTCAAAGGTCCCGGGACTCCCGGATCAGTGTAGAAACCGAAATTCTCTATATTGTCTTGGCTCTGGGTGTTATGGTACCTACCGTCGTTGTTTCTGATTTCTGTAAAACAAGTAATTTCGCTACTTACCATAGGATAAGAGCAATCTATGTGATATTGTCTTATATTTATTATTAGGTATGCAAATCCGTCACCAGCAAACTCTTCAGCTTTATAATATTAGTTTAATTAAATGTAAAGTATTATGTTTGTTTGTGGCTGGTTCATACTAAAACGGCTCAAAGAATTAAGATGAAATTTGGTGCACAGGTAGAGTATATCCGAAATTACTATTTATCTCAGTAAACCCATGAAATGAAATCCACGGGTCAAACAAAAAAAAAAAAAACATCACTTCGGCTCGCATACACAAAAGTTATTGGCTCTGCCTACTATAGTAAACTGTTGCAATCATCATTCTGGCCCACTCTAAACACAACACATAAACACATTAACATCTTCCTCATCGGATGATAATTTTTTGAGACTGGAAATGTCGCTAGGAACAAATGTTCGCCACATTTGGCAAATCGATCGGTTCTTGGGATATATACTTTTCTTTTTCTGGGCCTTATATTGACCACCAAATCACTATCGTCTTCAGAAGTAGTTTCCGCGAATATTTCTCGTATCGACATTTTTGGAGGTTAGAATATTCGACATGCATGACAGATACTTGACAATAACTTTAACTTTAACTGGTCGATCTTGGGCGGTTACGGTTAGAGTTAAGTTATGACGTCATTTGACCATTGTCAAAATGGTGCAACGCATTTTTTACCTAACCGGTGTTTTAACTGAACAGTTAAAGTTAAAGTAAGTTCGTGCAACCCAACCTTAGAAGTTATTTATTTTACAGTTTCAAGGTATTGTAGTCATAAGTATTTAAGTAATCTATATTGGCTCGGGTCTGGGTGTTCTGGTACCGTCGTTGTTTCTGATTTCTATAACACAAGTGCTTTAGCTACTTACCTTAGGATCAGAGCAATGTATGTGATGTTTTCCAATATTTATATTATATTTAAGTAAATTGCATCTTCATGCTTCTGATAAAAAGGGTCTTGTCAGACAAACATCCAGACATATGGACGGACAGATATTCCTTTTGTTGTACGTAACTCTAAAGTAATTATTTTAATAGAATTATTTGTCCGCACGTATTTAGCAGCGGTTTTCAACAATTGAGCTGTTAGGCTAATTCGATAATCCAACGTCCAGTTTACACGTCACGTAACTCGGCGTGTTTGGCTGCGAACGAGCAGCCTAGTGTAAACCGGCCTGGTGTGTATGGACATAAGGTCCACTGCAGACATACGTTAAAATTGACCGACTAATCAAGGCACATAGATAAAACAAAAAGTACTTACGTTAGCCACAAATAACATCACAAACAGTTTTAAAATACAGAATATAAGCTAATTAATTAAATTAAATTAAAATTCATTTATTTCAGATAAAACAGTATCCATAATTCAAAATTTTCAAAAATTAAATAAAATAATAACATCATAAATTAAAATCAAATCAAACAATAAAAATTAAATAAAATGAAAATAATATAAATATAAAAATAAAAATAAAATGTCACTTTTTTTTTTTTTATAAAATAAAAGGCGATGAACTGGCATGCAGCTTCATCCACCTGCGCATCATCGGGGAATCCCACCGCTCGGCCAATGCATTCAGGACACTGTTGGTACTGCTCCGAAAGCGATTGAGCAGCGAGGCACTCCTCTTTCGGATGATGGCGTAGAAATCGTCTGTTTGCGCCTGTGCGAACATTGTTGAGGCGCTGCAAAACCGCGGCAACCCCATCAGCATCCTGAATGCATTGTTGTACTGGACGCGCAGGGCGTTGTATGCCCGCTGCGTGTAGCTGGTCCACAGGCTGCACGTGTAGAAAGACTGACAGTAAGCCTTAAACAAAGTTGTTTTCACTTGTACAGTACAGCGTGCAAACCTACGAGCCAGCATGTTACACCGAACAGACAGCGACCTGCGCTCCCTCTCAATGTCCTCATTATCACACAAAACGTCTGTGACCCAGTGACCCAGATATTTAAATTTACTTACCCTATTCAAAGTAGCACCGCAAAGCGTGATTTGTGCTGCAGATGAGTAGGTCTTGGTACCAGCTTTAAAAATCATGTACTCACTCTTCTTAGGGTTGTATCTGAGCCCATGGGCCCCAGCATATGACTCACAAATGCGAAGGAGTCTCCGTAACCCACCAAGCGACGGGCTCAACAGCACCATGTCATCTGCATAACTGATGTTATTAATGGTCACCCCACCAACCGAACACCCGGCATTAGTACTGTTGAGCTCCTCGATCAGCCGGTTCATGTAAAGGTTGAAAAGACGTGGCGAAGTCAACCCCCCCTGCCTCACCCCGCACTCCAACCCATACACATCCGAAAACTCGCCCGCCCATCTCACAGTGTTCTGCTGGTGATTGTACCAATACCGAAACAATGATATTACCTTGCTAGGTAGTTGTGTCTCATTGTGCAGCTTGCTCCACAGCTTGTCATAATTTACCAAATCAAAAGCTTTTGAAAGATCTAGGTAACAAGCATACACGGGAGTTTTTCTAGCCGTGTAGTACTGCACAGTCTGCTTGAGGCAAAGGATCGCACTTTCAGTTGACAACCTAGGCGTGAAACCAAATTGGGCATCGTGTAAATGCAGGTGTTTCTCCAGTTGTTGGTCAAGCAGCCTGTCCAGCACCTTAGCTATCACAGTAGCCAGCAAGATTGGTCTATAATTAGTGACATCAGACACATCGCCGGTTTTATTTTTCAAGATTGGCACAACCACCGTGAACATGAGGTCATCAGGTAAGTAGGTATGACTCAGACACAAATTAAAAAACATGGCCAGGACTCTCGGTAAGTGCACACCCGCGTACTTCAAGTGCTCAACGCTAAGGCCATCATGACCCGGGGACTTGCCTCTCATCATTTTATTTATCACTACTGCCACATCTTTGGCACTGAATCTAAGGCTGACGTCTCCATGCCGAGTCTCAGCGCCGAGCACCCGCGACACCGGTCCGAGCGGTGACTCCACTTTAAACTGACGCTGGAAAAGACAGGCAATATCGCGCGGCTTATGAGCATCGCCCACGCTCACGGGTAGACTCGACCTTAAATTTAATTTATTTGTTGATTTCCAAAATTTATTAAAGTTCTTGTCAGCGTGATATTTCGCTATGTTGTCCATTTTAATTTGAACCTCGTTATTCTGACAATATTTTAATCTAGATTTAAACATTTTGCGTGTCTCATACATTTTATCATAAATAATACCAGACCTAGGTTTTCCATATAAAAGCCACATCTGAAAGCACTGTCGAGCCTCCCTATGAGCACTACTCACATATCTGTTCCAGCCAGGTACATATTTGTTGTGTTTCCGTTTAGGTATAGTGTTACTATTAGAATAACCCATTTTAGCGCCCTTGGACAGTATACTAACAATTTGTAGGTACATTTTATTCAATATGGGCTTATGTAACTCATCCTTATATTGTCTATCTGCACAATTACGAAATTCAGTGGGAAAGTCAACTCCCTAAGGTAAGAATTACAATAATTACGATATTTGTCTATTTGGCTGTGGTCCCTTTCCCCCCATTTTACCTTATTACATGTAACATCACTAACAATACGTTTAGGCAACACAATATTAAAATTACATTCAACTATAAAAGGGTAGTGATCCGACCAGTAGGTATCGTAAGAAACAGACACGTTAAGCACAGATGTTCGGGCCGCACTAGTTACAAGGCAGTGGTCAAGCCACGATTTTGTCCCGTGCGCCTCACTCACGTATGTATACGTACCACTCGGTAAAATCTCCATGTCCACACACGTCCAAGTTTGTTCCATACAAAATTTTAACAGTTCCCTCGCAAACACACCGCAAGGATCCGCATTGAAATCGCCGAGCATGAACACCGATTCTACATTACTAGTCTCAATAATAGCGCTTATTTCACCGAGACACTCCGTAAACAAAGGCAAGTTCTCACTTTTATTTGTAGGCATGTAAACGGATAACACAATGATTTCGCGCTCATTATCAAGTTTTACCTTAATCGCCGCTAGACGCACACTACGACACTGTATAACGGACACCGACGGGAACGCTGCCTTTCTCCATAACAGAGCAACTCCTCCATACGGTCTCCCGATTAGGACTCCCTGCGACGTATCAACGGCAGACTTGCCCGTGTAGGAAAACTCGTCATCAACACTTCCCAGGAACGGCAAGTCGTGTGGAAGCAACCAGGTCTCTTGTAATGCCACAATATCCGCCGATCGCCAAAGTTTTCTAACGCATTCAACGGATCGAATGACGTTTTTACAGTTAAAGCTAATAATTTTGTTTGAGTTTATATTCATTCTAGTTTTATTTGGGTGTTACATTAGCTCTAACCTGGTAATTAGTACTTCTTGACTGGCGGGGACCAAAGTCCACAAAGGGGCGATATAATATTCCATCAGGCCAAAAGTCCTCAGTTAAAAACAGCGTTTAGGGACGAACACCTTATAGGCATCGTAGTCTTTTAATAATTTCATATTCATTTTTTCTAAATGTACGTCTATATTGGTCTTTTTCTTAACATATATCACGATGTCACTCATAGACGTATCCTTTGACACGTTATATATATAAAGAGGTACTTTACTGTCAGCCGCTCTGAACTTGGAGTCAGCATCAATCATAGCTTTACCAGTTTTTCCCACAAAACGATTTTGAGGGCCTTTTCTTTGCGCGCGTTTATGGTGTTGTGTTTTCCATTCACCTTCTTGTAAAACATCCGAGTAGTACCTCTTATCGTTCTTGCATAGCACAGTATTATTAACATTATTATTAATCAGTGGGGCCGTGTGTATCGCAGGCACAGCTGAAGGCGCCGGCGGCGGCGACATCGAATGACTCGCCACTACAGGTGGAGGCGACGAGTTAATGACGTCATGCGGCTTGCCGTCAGCTGACTCGCCGGCCGGTCGACCGTTAGAAATAACGCACGATGTCTCCACCGCACTACCCTCCACCGGTAAAAAGTTGAGTTGCGGAGACAATCCTAAAGGGCCACTCTCATACTCAAAGCTGGATATTCTAGGGCCTCCACCCCTCTTTACTGTTACGTTCCGAGCAAAGTTGTTAACAATCGACGCGTTCTTAAGCAACTCAATTTCCCGTTGTAGTTCCTTCAATTGTTTTACTGTAGCATATTCATCACAAATTCGCTGCATCTCGCATCTCATAGTCACCTGATCTTTTAGTAGTCGGGTCACATCAACATGGTCGAAAAGAACTGGCGGCATTTTGTGCAAATCCCTTGCAACAAAGATAGGTATTTCCTCTGGATCTATTGTTTTAAACTTTCATGGTCACTAACATTAGAATAGTTTGTTACGGGATTGCTACCATGTACCTTATTTTTGAGTTCCCGATATTTCGGCACTGTTGCAAGCGCCATGATCACGGAGTAACTCAGAGTTAGAGTAACGGAGTTACTCCGTGATCATGGCGCTTGCAACAGTGCCGAAATATCGGGAACTCAAAAATAAGGTACATGGTAGCAATCCCGTAACAAACTATTCCTCTGGATCTGTCTCCTTGAGCACACAGATGATGTCGTCAATATCACGTAATGATTTTCCTTGTCGTTTTCTGATCTTCTTACGTTTTGTGGTCGATATGGAATCGAACAATAAATTTTTAGCAGCTGCAATCTCAGCATCATCAAAAGCACTAACACAGATCTGGCTAATGCTTTCCTCGTTCATCACATCAAGCTTGTTGCAAATAAATGTCAACACTTCGCTAATTACCACATTACAGCTCGCACATTTCACCACTTTAGAAGCCATTGTAAGCAAATCGTAACTATGCGCGTCGCGCGTCGTCGTTACAAGGTGCGCGTGCGAATGCCGGCGCGGGCGACGCGAGACAGACTATAATAGAACCTCTAAAATATTACAGGCAAACGTAGCTATAAAAAGCGTCATAAGTTTGTGATGGTCTTGGACTAATTCTTGCAGTCTTGCATAGCTAACGTACAGCACGAGCAAATAAACGTAATTATTTCTTTGTTTAAGGTTTCAAGTATATAAATGTAGATAATATTTTTCTATGAGGTATGTATAGGTATGTATGAGGCTCCTTCTCTTAAAGTCACGTATTGATCATTTTCTAAGGTAACCAGGAATCCCGAGTCCTCTGGAACTGGCCAGTACGCAAACGGTTTGTCGCAAATATGACTCAACGTTAAATTGCTAACGTTTGCATTCCGCCTAAGCCGGTTTAATGTTAGAGCCTGAATTGCATGTTTGTTCTCGCTGCGCAAATTAGAACGATGCGATATTCCGGCACCGAGCCATTTGATATTCGAAGCTTAGTTGATAAATAGCAGTAGACCCATACACAAAAAATGTCAAAATTAAAAAAAACCGGCCAAGTGCGGGTTCCGTACCATTATTTATAAAAACGGCCATAAAATCACGTTTGTTGTACGGGAGCTTCCTTAAATATTTATTGTATTCTGTTTTTTAGTATCTGTTGTTGTATAGCGGCAACAGAAACACATCACGTGTAAAAATTTCAGCTGTCTATCTATCACGGTTTATGAGATACAGCCTGGTGACAGACGGACAGCGAAGTCTCAGTAATAGGGTCCCGTTTTACCCTCTGGGTACGGAACCCTAAACATAAACACAATGAGTAGATTAGTTCTGATTTAATTAGAAAAAATAATACTGTATGCTGGATTTAATTAACGAAAGTAGCGGTAGAAAGGTCGTCATTGAATAGGTAAATGAAAACATTAGGTACCCGTTGTTAGGTTAGGTTAAGTATTATTAGGTTGTTATCAAAAACATGAGAAATATGCCGATATTGTTGAACACTTTGGTAGCCAACAATATTTTCATTTTGACTGTCATCCATCACCAATTTCATGCTGAAAGCACCTGCTACTTCTTGTCTTGTTTTACTCCGACCTGTTCTTTCAGGGGATGAGCGAGCCCTCTGAAATTGCCTCCCTTATAAAAGGGGGTCGGTTATCGAATGTGCTAGTTAATGACGAGACATAATACCTACTGATGGCACTAGGAACCACATTAATTTTGTCACTGTTAACATCCGTATCGATTTCCATTGGTAATAAATTATTGGCAAAATAATGGCACAAGATTAGAATATTAATAATTGTTTCGTTTGAATTTGTAGTACTTTGTAGGCAACATTAATTTAATAGTAAGAATAATGTAGAATTTGATGTGAATGTTCAATTTCACTTAAAAATACCTACTTTTATTATAAAGTTTTTGAGACGTTTGTTTAACATTTTTCCATGAACTACATATTTTTTTAAAGAAAAAAATTTGTTTTCTTACCTTTTTAATATTCGTGCATAGGATAGCAATTACAATTCAATTAACAAGGTTTACAATATCTTACGTTGAACTACATCAACGCACCATTGTCTCTAACATAAATAAATAAGTAATATGTAATTTTAATTTTATGCATCTTTACTTCTTAAATCCTATAATCATAATGGATTTATCTGAAACATCGTGGCCTATTTGCTGCTCTGATTACAGCCACACTCACAAATCTACTTCTTGAGATTAAGCAAACATCAGTGTCTTCGAAACACCACATTAATTACTTTGAACGCAGTCGCAAAACGTCGTGAACCTTAAATTAATGAAATAGGAATTGAAATTATACACTACATCCCCTTATTTCACAGCGTTTTGACGGTTAAAACCACGATATCAAAAACTAGACAACATTTGATACGTATTGAATATATTTACCTACAACGGCCGAAACAAAATTTTGATCTCTATTTTAAGGTGCGAAGGTCGAATAAACACGTTTGAGAAGCAAAATCAAACATAGAACTAAACATCGAAACCGGTCCATTCGCCCCCGAATTCAATCAGATATTCACCAGTAAATAATCACTGGGGCTGGGTTTCGTTGGGGTCATTAAGCCAGCGTCACAGTAATAAGAACGCATTTGGGAAACAAGAATAAAAAAATCGATATTTAAATGTTACGAGTAAATCGAGATAATAGCTTAGACACTTTTGGCCTTACTACAAAAAATATAGACTAGCTATAAAAAAGATAGACTAGCGTTAAACACTTGTCTAAAATTAATAAACCAATTTGACATGTTGACACATTCGAGACATATTACTAACAACATTTCAAATTGGGTGACTTATCTGTAAACAGGTGTTCAACACGTGTTCAACACTGGTCTATCTTTTTGTAGTAAGGCCGTTTCTGTCTTATTCAGAGTCCAGACTAAGGTTAAACCACTGATTTTTGTACGTTAAAACAGTGGTTTAACCTTTGTCCCGAAATAGCAAATGCATTCTGAATAAGACAGTTTAAGGTCACAAAGCAATAGGATAAGTCGACACTTTTGAGAGGATCAAAATTTATCAATGATAAATGTGTGAGATGATGTAAACTAAACGTAAAGTATTGCTATAACTCCCACTGTCCCGCGCACAGGCTTCACCTTAACTATGAGGTGGTTTGGGTCATACTCCTCCACCAGTGCGGATTGGTGGACGTGTGTTCTAAGGTCAGTGACCAAACCATACTGTCAGATATAATCGAGCCGCCATAAGGCCTCTGACT
This sequence comes from Anania fuscalis, assembly GCA_950371115.1. Classification (NCBI taxonomy): domain Eukaryota; kingdom Metazoa; phylum Arthropoda; class Insecta; order Lepidoptera; family Crambidae; genus Anania; species Anania fuscalis. The sequence goes on along the minus strand of OX493344.1, from coordinate 723,846 downwards.
AGACTTTACGACTAATATCAAGCGATATCAGCCGGGCCCAACTTTTAACGTGCCTTCCGAACCACGGAGATGCCCGTGTCGTGATAAATGTCACTAAATATGGTCGGAATAATGTTCTATGCCAAATACCTGTGTTCAAGGATACCACCGCTAGACCGGTTACAAAATTCATTTCGTAGTAAGTTGGAGCTTGAAAGATTGCCTAAACATTTGTTCTACACGATGAATTTGTCTTTAAAAAAAAATTTGCAGTGAAAACCGTCCTTAAAACTGTCGGGAGCTAAGTTTTGAGCCAAGTGATAAAAAGTTTAAAGCGTTAGCTATGCATTGAAGCTCGTACGAGGCTATAAACGAGTAATAGCTTCAACTTTTAACGTGCTTAGTGAATCTTTTACTTTGTTATGCGCTATTTAACAGCTTTCAGTTTTATAAATGACTACAGTAGAGATAAGCTTATAACTCATTCAAGACTAACGTGTGCACAGGTTCAATAACTCGGTAAAAGTCGTTTGTATTATATTTTGGTTAGCAAATGGCATTTGAGTAAATTGGGCTTGACAACATTTGGCTATTTTTGAAACTACACAACTAGTTTTGTAGAAAGATGAAAAGTGCAGGTCCTGTCTAAAACCTTATAATAGTCAAATTTCATTAGCGGCCCAGCTGACGAGAAATTAGCCATAATTTTCCTCCAAGGGTTTTCAGTAAAAGGAAAAAAGTTAAATACATACAAAACGTTATTTACAAAAATACAATCTTACATTGACTTATAACATTAGATATATACTCTTTATTGCACACCAAACAAAGAAGTTACAGTTGATATGTACCTACAGAAAGATTGTCAATAATCTTATCAATATCGCTAGTTCAATGGCCCGACTAGAATCGCGGACATTGATTTGTCATTCCAGTTGTTGGCGGCGATGCAGAGGTTTGTTTTGCCTACAAACAAACATCCAACGGCGCCTAAATGTTGAGGGGAGGCCACCTTTCCTCCGAAATTAGAACATGGTTTTAGAAATGAGGATTTTGTTTCAATTCAATTATTTGAAACCAATCGACACATAATAAATAAGAATTATTTTAAGAATATTAAGCTCGCATTTAAAAAATATGTGGTTAGACAGTTAAATCCTTTCACAAAATTGGTGAGTAACTAAATAATGAGCTAAGCCGAAAAGATTCATTGTTTTAACTTTACAGTTTAAATTCAAATAAGTATTGACCCTCAGTACACCCCTGTCCGACGGCGGCGGCTGATAAAACGTTTCACGGCGCGCTGCGGTCGCCGGGGCGGCCAGGGCCGGCTGAGGCGTTTCATTTATTTCATCCCACGACCGACCAGAGTCATTAATTGAGGTGCGAATCAAAATGAGGAACGAATACCAATGTACAACGTAATTTTAAAGCAACAAGACTTTGATGAAATCATTATATATTGCCGTGTTACTTTCTTAACATCACATGAACATATTCGGTGCGTTTAGACAAACAAGCCAATGATTTAAAATAATCTTCTTTAAATTGCATTGTCCCGTTCCTAATCGGAGTACGATTTGCCACTATCCGAGGTTGCAGTCTGGTTATTTTAATACATTTGGAATTTTGGAGAGATTTTGTCAGACCTACGTAACTCTAAGACGGGGAACCCGACCATCGTGAACCATAGCTACACATGCAGTGTTATTGACTGTGCATTGTGCAAGTTTTCTCATGATATGTTTTCCCTGACCACCGAGGGGGCAAAATCTGTGCGTATTTCGTAAAATCCAGAGGAGCTGATTAGATGCAGTCACGACCCAAGGATATGACGAGAAGAGACTTCGGTCACAGAATTAGCATGCATTTATTTAAAATTATGCTTTTTTACTTAAAATTACATGTTTTATTTGTTTTTATTTTCATTGTTCATTGCCAATTACGTCACTCGACGTGGTTAATTAGCATAATAATATTCAGCTTACACACGGTAGTTCAAAGATTCAAGCTTCAAAGATAATTTATTCACCGAGACAAGGTCAATAGTGATGTCATATTAAATAGTCCAGCTTGTCTCACCAGTGCAGCTCGTGTGTGATAGCATAGAGAAAGAATAATACTAGGTGATAGTTAGTTATAAAAAAGTTCTTATAGTTTCATAGTCTCAGATAAATAACTTATTTGAGACTATAAAACTAAACGAACTTACTATAGGTATCATAAGTATAACGCCACGCAAAATACCATTTACGCATAAAGGTATATATATATACAGGATTACATTGCAAGTTAGTGCCAAATTTTAAAAATAATATCTTGAGAATAATATGAAAGTGCGTCTTCATCGTTTTTTAGGGTTCCGTACCCAAAGGGTAGAACGGGACCCTATTACTAAGGTTCCGCTGTCCGTCTGTCTGTCTGTCTGTCCTGTCTGTTATAGGGAAAATCAAGGAGATATACAAATAGATAAATGGGACTGTGGTTAGAGGTATTATTATATTATAAATCTATAAAGCATTACGCTTTATTTATCAGGTACGAGTATAATATAATGTTTCCCGATTATGTGTTAATACGTGTTATGTTTAGTTTCATGCATAAACTGAACAGTTCGTTAAATAAAGACAAACACCGCTCCGTCCAGGATATGATCCAAAAAGTATGCATTTGTTATCTTTTAGCGAAAAACTAAAAAGGATCTGCGAACCTCAACATGCTAACAAATTAACTCGTAAGGCATATTTAAATAAAAATAAACAAAACTACTCTATTTAAATTCGACCTTTAGACCTTACATTTTGTCCTTAGGGACACAATTTGAGTTTTACAGCAAATGTAGGTTAAATCCCAAAACAAAATTATCCCAAATACCGGGACAGTGATTACTTTAATTTTATCTGCAGACGCACGAGCTATGTAAACGATATGTTTTATGGAAAATTCTTGGGACTTATGACGTATTTATCGGGCAATAAACCACCGCGTCCGGTCCGTCCGGACGTTCCGGACGGTAGTCCGGCCGCCGGCCCTGCGTCGGCTGCGTCCGGGTGATGTATGCCGCTCGTAAAAGCAGAATTTCGGCCGATTCTTATCAGCCGGGAATGACGTAATTACGTGTCGGACAGCCGGACAAATACTGCCACAGATCACGGCGAAGCCCCGCTTTATCTTTATGCTGTCTTTTACGGGAGGATAGCTGTCATTTGTTAAAAGAATATGCTACTTTCAAAGCTTTATTTTTTATTTATAAGTAAAAAAAAACTGGTCATCATAATTGATACTCGAAGTAGCTCTTGGTATGACTTTAAATGAACGTAATCTCTACTTATTCTTCATAGTCTTCATACTCTACTTGCAAAACTTAAAAAATATACAGTTTAAACATAAATCTAGACAAAAACATACCGTCTCCTTCAACTTTAAATCAGTAATACTCGTAAATCAAGAATGATATTTAAAACCAGTCTGATTTAATTTCGAAGTAAGAAGTTTGTGAAGTTGGAATTACTGTCATAGAAATACCACTCTACCCGTCTAGTGATGTAAATACACGTTCTCGTGGAAAAGTGTGTCTATGGAAGGGTTAAAATAATAGTCATAGGAAGCTTTCAGGAATAAGAAATATGTATTTGCTTTACACATGGTAGTAAGTTGATGTTAACATAGGCAATGTTATGCACTCATGTTTGATTTATGCCTCATTCAAATTTAAAATTATTACATTTTAATTTATAACCAATAAAAATAAACAATTTTATTCAAGCTCACAATGAACAGAGAATGATAAATAATAACAGAACATTTTTTTTCCATAATTATCAAATTTATGAACTTTTATCGAAAAATCGAGCATGACTGTGATGTCACCGGCACGGACATACTTACTGTTTCGATAAAAGTTCAAGTTGGCGGCTATGTTATTATATTTTGAAAGTTGGGTGTCGATCAATCAATATATCGTATCATATCATATCGTGTTTTGTTGCTCATGCTAGAGGGGCTGATCTCCTAACCACCCCTGTCATCATCACGTACCTTCGACAAATCGGCCGACTTCGATTACTTGTTTCACTAACACGTTCATTTGTTTCCATTAAGTCTTAAACTCAAGAATTAAAACAACCAAAAACGAAACGGTAAATAACTTCTTCAAGTTGCCGGATGTCCGCGATCTCCGATTCGTCTTCGGCCTTAATTTCGTTAACTCCCGGAATGAGTTCAAAGTAGTCGGTGGGGTTGTTTGTTTATTGATGTTGTACCTACTTCCGATGGGGCAATTTTCAATCTACTCAGTGTGTAACAAAGCCACTTATTACATTATCGTCCTAAAAATAAGATGGGTATTATCAGTTGCACTATAGAATCAAATAGCTATATCAGGCGTAGGAAGCGGACTTTGTACTTAATTGGCGAACCTTTAGCATAAGTTAAAATTGTTTTTGAAAGTTTTAGGGCCGATAAAGGTACATACATACGGTTAGGATATAGTTTATGAAGGAGCACTTTTCAGAAAATACTGAGTATTCAAAATAACACGAGCATTTAAATCAAACTAGTTAGGTGCTTACACTCAAGATACACTCAATCCAAACAAAAGTTTAATACAACTCTTATTACTATAATTATTTAGAGCCGAACTTTCGAGACCAAGTTTCTAATTATAATATACGAGGTATTCTCCAGTTTAAATGTTATAAAATGATAAACACAAAATAATTACCAAGTTTTCCAACATCTTCCATGCCATCATAATAATATAACGCTTTATCGAAGCATCTAAAGGGTGAGGTAGATAAAATATGGTATCGTTAGAGCGTGCCAACAAAATGTACTTGATAGGTACGTCGTACTAGGGGTACCGAAGTGACAAGACGGTAAAGATGCGGCGATTCAATCAGGTCGCCATTACTGCACAAGCCCACCCGCGCCCCGGGCGCTACCCTCGCTTCCAGCTTCGATATTGCGAATGTGCAATTCCTTGCGTTCATATCACCCTGGTACATTTATTGCATAAATATTTGTCTACTTGCCAATTTATTGCGTTTTTGCTCCCAGGGAAACAGACTTACTTACCTGCAAAAAACAGAAAACAAGGTTAGTGAAGTAAAAAAGGGTTTCCTATTTGAATAGTGTTTATTTTAGATCCATTGTTCGTAATCAGTAGAACCTTGATTTTTTGTTAAGTATTTTAATTTTCACTCACAAAAATTGTCATGCTGCGTACACTATTTATGGATTGCAGTCTAGCCTTTAAACTTAATATTAAGTAACTCGGTCTAAACTTGATTGTAATCTGTCAGCGTACCTATCATTAAATAAATAAATGGAGTGCGGTGCAAAAGTTTAGAAAGAAAACAGATTTTTCTTAAAACTGTACAAATAATATTCTGCGATTATTTTTTTAAAGAGATCTTTAAAATTTGAAATCGTTTGTTTATGCAGTCATGTTATGAGTACGTTAAGATAATATTTTATTAGGTATGTTACCACCAACTATGAGTAGCATACCATTTTTTCTAGCCTTGTCAATGTTACATGCGGGATCAAAATTGGCATATCCAATCAGGCGAGATCTTTCTTGCTTTACTGATTTTATTGTTGTGTTGATTAAGTCACATAACATGCACGGCAAAAACGTCATCGATCCAGTTACAAAAATATTTACCGCAAATCTTTATAACGGTTGCACGAAAAAGTTTAGACGTCGCATTTTATCAGAATCGAAAAGGAACCATCTGCAAATACTTTTCAAAAGTGGTATAATGTATGCGCAAACTGTCCGAGCAAAAGCGAGGCACTAGGGTCGCAGAATCACGTAAGAGTGCCGCAGTGCAGTGCACCGGACACATTGTCCCGGGACTTAGTTACAATCTTCACAAAAAGTATTTCTCCGCTTTGTGTTAAACTTTTAACCTGCTCCGAATATGCAATGGTCGGGTTTTTGAAACATATCTACATACCACGTGCCAGTAAGAAAGTTGGGTTTAGTAAAATTTTCTCATACCATTCTCAAAGAATTTACTCATAATTTTTTTGAATTAGTTATATCCGTCATTAAAAATCTACTTAAGAATTATGTACGCTGGCAGAAAAAAAACAACATAAAGAGCACGTCATTCATAACTTTGTAATGTTTAAGAGTAATACATACCTTGGAAAAAAAAATACAAGAAAAAATTGTTATTTTCCGATGTAATTTTCTATGAAAGTTGACATGCTAATAGCTTCGAAAAAATATATGTTGTTTATGTAACTTTCACAAAGAGGAATTAGAAGTTTCGTAATATAATAACAATTAGTAACTTATAAAAAAAATAAACACTAAAGACTAATTTTTAAGTATTTTTAGCTCCTATCTCAGAAATAATGTGAGTATAACCTTCAATTTTTTTTACTAAAATAGGTATTTGTGATTTGAATAGTTATTAGTAATATCAAATGTTTTAGGATACAAATACATTATATACGATTTTTTAACTCTATATCCAGCGATTGCGCTAGATTGTTTAGTCTGCACCGCTGGCTGGTGCAGACTAAAAAATTAATTTAGCATACGTAATCCCCTTAAACATAACAACTTGGGTATGTTTGATTTCGCCGGGCAAGTAATAAACATTCGAAACGAATCTTAAATATGCTCAAAAAAGAAAATTTCCCCTTAAATTAAAGATTATGATTTTGCGAAACTTATTTCTATGTTCTATTTATATTTTTTCCGCTGAAAGACCCGGGCCGCATGAATGCAAAGGTCTCTTTTGAATGTCCGTTCGAGGAGATTACGTATTGAAGCCGGGTTATGGCGTCGCATTTTGCGAAAAACAGGGCTGCCTTGATTGCACGGATTAATAAAACGCAGGATGGTAACGCGTTATTTTATGATGTTTAAATTAATACGTCAGAAATTTACGACCGTCGAATGGCCCTTTTTTTCATTTCAACACAGTCCCTTTCGAGAGTTAACATCGTTTTATTGCAGTGGGTATATTGACGTCAGATGGAGTTTTTCGCGCGTAACGTTTCTGATACTGAGAGACGGCACGAGCGAGATTAAATTAATTCGGCGAAGTTGACCGTAGTGAGAAACGAGGCGACATAAAATTTGTTAGCTTGTTAAGATTGAGTGACTTTTTACTGGACTCGGCAAGGTTTGTGTTTCGTCGGCTTTTGTACTTTAAGAGGACGAAGTCCTAATGTATATACAGTACGACCGAAATAAAATCCTCGATATTGTGTCGCATTTTCGCCTATATTCTATTTGTAGAATTTTTGTTTACTTACGGTCATTCGCTAAATGCGGGCGATAGGAGGGGGTCGGCGTCATGCTGCGTGACGAGGGTCACGACGTGTCCCGTGTGGCGATATTGTGTAAAATCCCTACACTGCTTCTGATTTCCTAGTATCTTGGGCATACGCTCAATTACGTGCCTATATCCCTCCATTTTAATTTACTTCCAGTAAAAGGTAAATTTTATCTAAAAATAAAACTGATTGTTGGTCTTACAAAATGGACGACGGCATCGAAGAATCTGAAAGTCTTCATGACTCAACAACAGGAAAAAACAAGAATGCAATCGTCGACAAATTGAATTACTAGCTGAAATCGATTCCATTCCAAAGAAACGCCGCAGAAATTCTATAGCCTCGCGTTTTTTCTGCTCAGTTGTAACGTAACTAGATCTAGTTCCAACGTAGATGCGTTATGGAATAAACTGTGAGTTGTTATGAGTTGCATTACCCAATAACAATTATAACCAATTAAAAAAAACCTAATAATTTGTGTAAAAACCTTTGTTTAGTGTGTCTGGAAAAATAATAAAGAACAATACACAACTACTATAATCCTTGCATATACGGTTTAAAGACAAAAGATTATTTGATAAAAGCCTTTTTTTTAAAGAATAGTCTACTGTACGTAGTGTTCCCTTTGCATCAATTTTTTCCAGCCATCTAGCCGTCAGAGCACAATCCTGCCCGCAATTATTCCTACCCGGACAAACTCATCTAACTTGGTGCGCGAGACGTGAATAATTCCAAATTTTACGCGGTGAACGTATATCGTTGTAGTACATCAGATATTGACGCAGTAGGATTACTTCGTATGTCACTATGCACACAGTACAGTCAGTGCATGCAAACATATACAATAGCATTGGGGTCTTTTAAAGGGTCTACGTTTCGATTGTCTGATGACGGTGTTCCTATATCTAATGCTGACATTGTTTTGACAAAAAATATCATATTTCGTAAATTGGTGCCAAGTTAACTTATTGGATACCGAGCGGTTGTATAAGACCGCTTTACATTACGGTTACTATTGTTTCGCCTTTCCTGGGCTTCAAGGGGTTCACTAAACGAATTTGACTGTCATCATTACAAACGTTAAAAAAATGATTCCATAAATAAGTTTAGCCGTATCTTCTTATTGTGATGCCTTACACATGCAGTTATTGCTATGAAGCGTCCTGTCGTTGTTTACTGTAGCAGATTTTTTTAAATCTCCCAGATTGATTTTATGCAGTGCGCGCTACTTCGAACGCAGTACCTAGAATAAGTGCACTTACTATCTGCCTCATGCTGAAAATACGTACACAATATACATGGATTTTTTGTGGTACCGCGCTGAAAGGGAAAATTCTGTCGACGGTTTTTCAATCGTACTATGACTTCGTCCGCCCAATTCCACGCGACAAAGGCACGGGATATGGAAATTAAGGTCACTCTCCAATTTCCATAGGAGTACCCTCAACAAAGGCGGCCAACATGAGATGAAATCCTTTGGCAGTTAATGTAATAATATTAAAAATATATATATTACATGATAAGAAATAAAACTTATTTCGGCATAATTAACTAGTGCAGCAAGGGACGTTCACAGACAACAGACGATCTGGTAAAGGTTGCAGGAAGCCGCTGGATGCAGGCTGCTTCTAACCGACCGATCTGGAAGTTGAGCAGTGAACTAGCGGCTTCTCCTTAACTCGTGTTTAATAATTTAGAAAACGTTATCTGAATGATAATAGTGATCTATTAATATTACAGGCATTTTTTTCTCTCGTCTACCTAACCTGTTAGACAATCGCCAAGAACGCTATTTTTGTTATCCTTCTTTAAAAACGCATTTTAACAATTAAGGAAACCATGAAATTGATTTATAAAATTTCCGTTTTTTTCTTCTCGGTACCATCTCGAAGTGTTCTAAATCACAATAAAGTGTCCAATAATATAAAGTAAAAAATAGGACGTGTAACAGTGCATTTTTATAAAATAAATAAAAATCTACCGTTGTCAAGTTAACGATTCTCCGAAATACGTTTGACATTGACATAGCCATAACCTTAAAAGCACATAGGTAAAGAGTCTTCTCAGTTCGTTTTACTCCATTTTATTATTTATTGGCCCCATCTACCCGCGTCCGCGCGGTTCCAATCCGGCCGGCGATAAATCTACGGAACCCGTCCGTCACTGTCCTGTCCGCTGACCTCGCTTACTTTTTGCCCTCGCCTTCTAGAGTACCCGCTGCAATAGGAGGCTTCAAGAGAGGTGAAAAGAGGAATGTTTTCTATCTTGATATCAAATTATTGTTGATTGAAATCACACAACATTTTCTATAAATAAACTATCAGACCCGGCGAACTTCGTTCCGCCCACACACCCTGTTTCAGAGGTACGAACAGTTTGTATGGGAAAATAAATATGATGTTTTTAGTATTTTTCTTGAAATGATTCCATATGTTCTCAACGTTTAAACCTTTCCTGGCCTTCCACGAATATTTCAAGAATAAAATTAGCCGAATCGGTCCAGCCGTTTTCGAGTTTTAGCGAGACAAATAAACAGCATTTCATTTATATAATATAGATAAACAATGTCAGACAACACTCTAGCTGTCATGGTCTCGAAGTAACAAATATACCAGTAAATATAATTGGCAACGAGTCTCCCAGCACAACCCAGACTTTGAGTTTGACTTTGACTCACTACATCAATCGGATTGTTAAATCTCACTAATAATGTTCATGTTTGTTGCTTTAAACAGGGTAGCTACACACATACTGGTGTTCGGGCCGGCATTATGTATATGTCACACAACAAAGCCGACCCTTAGCATCAACTAGGTACGTAACATCCATCTACGCATATTCGGTTTTGCTGCTACCCGGCTTTAGTTGAACAGAATTAGCTGGAAACACTTTATTTATCGATCTAATAGCCTATTGTCATAATATGTGCGGTGTACCTATGAAAGCACTCTTCAATTATTCCCTCTATAACCTCACTGGCATCGCGCCTCACACGTAACACGCACTCATTCACCTCCGCGTGTTGTTGGCGAACGGCTTCGTTAATTAAATCGGGTACGTCGCCGACCACTTACATGTTACATCCAGATTGACTATTACGGCTTATACTGAGTACTCAGTAAATTTTCATTGAGTATACTCAGTAACTGTATCCGAAAATGCCTCAGAATTCATATTTTGCAGTTTAAAAGTCGTGTAAGCACCTTAGCTATTTCGAGAGAGTGAGTGTGAGACTCTGAACCTAGCGGCTAAGCCTAATGAGGTTTAGCCGCCTAACACGTATGATCTCGTATAGAACCGATATAAATTAGAGAATCTAACATATGTATAAGTAAACACATTTAATATTTCGGCTTCCCTGCGGGCTACGAACATTGGGACGCTTTTATAAAAATCAACGTTGTTCCGGCAAAGCAATAAATTCTAAACGCGGTTTTTGGATAGCTGAAAACGTTTACTACAAATTGCACTGTCACCGCGACATTTTTCAATTTACTTTTCCAACTATTTTATTTCGCTTCTGCTAAACAATGTTTAACATGACAGCTACATGACGTTTATGTAGCTTGCGGAAACTTCGAAACATAATTAGTTCCAAAATTATAGACTGAAGTTCGTCTTGTTCATGAGCAAATTCCTCAGTGGCTAGAGCGACATAGCAGCTAGTTGGATATTAATTAGAACCGCAGAACTGTTGGGATTTTCCGTTAGAACTAACTATGAGTCGGGAAAGTAATTTGGATATCATAATAGCTTTACAGAACTCGTGTAGTGATCCTACACGTGGAAGAGAAACGAAACATACCTAAAGTGAGCAGTCATTTCTCGGCAGGCAGCTGTTTCACAATCATCAGCTGCAATGCAGAATAAAAATCTGCATAAAATTTACAAAAATAGGACGTAGATCACTGTACAGTCAAAAAGGGAGATGACGTCGTTAGGGACCAGGGAAACAGGACAACCAGCCAGTTTGTAAATTATGTCAAATGTAAAAGGTATTAAAAGACATAACCTTCCAAACGGATTTGAATAACTTATCTAGGCATATATCGATTCTAATCCAATGCAACTAACCAAAAGATTCATCCATTTTAGATATGTCGCTATATAGCGTATGTTATTAAACCCTATAGTACGAGAGCCCACGACCAAAACCATGTCTCATAGCAATACGGCAAAAACCCTATAAAATCGTTAGATTGTATGATTCTGAACCCGACTAGGTGTGTAGTAACGGTCGAAAGTGTAGCAACTGCGTGGGAGGCCATTTCTGCTGTGTCAAAAAAAAAGACAGTCGGTATTATAGCAATACGTCTGATAGTGAAAATGTACATAGATTTTATAATTGTATTACGAAAAAGTTTGTTTTCAGATATTTTGCGCGTAGCATATAGCCTGAGCGCATTTTTGAAAATGTCAACAAATTTAGCCGACCTGTATCATAGCAATACGGATAATTTTTTTTTTCAACTTTTCGTATTGCTGCCATGATTACCAAAAACCTGTTTTCAGACACTTTAAGTGTAGCATATACTCCCAAAAACGAAAATAACGTTTCGGAGTCGCCTGGCCGACGCCTCTGTTAAATGTTTTTTAAAATTTACAGCCTTCATAGATATTCAAGAATCTCCCTTGTCTATTATATGTACTTTGACAGATGACAGATGTCATTACTTATTTCTTTTGTAAAAGTTACTCAAGTGTGCTTTAAATAAAACCAAAACTATCAAATCAATCAGTATTTAATTTCAACAGCCTCAGCGCTTGTTACGCTCGTTTTTTTTTCAACTTCATCCCAGTTTCCTTTTGTGCGATTTATTTCAGTCCTTCAACTTCAATGTTACGGTTTCGGGTAAATTCTTTATTAATTATCATCTAATAAATTCAGGGTCGCAACGTATTCAGTGGTTTGTAACAGAAAATTCAAGATGCCTCAATACGATTTTTAAATGATATCTGAGTATCGAAAAGTTGTCTGATAGAGAAGGTGCTACACTTAATTTGTCTGATATAAATTTTTTGCACATGTGAACAACTTATTTTATCATGTCCAACAATTTTCAGACATATTGCTATGATACCGATCGGTAAAATTTGTTAACATTTTCAACACGGTCTCAAAATTAAATGCCTTCACATTTCCGTCTGAAAATTGTTTTGTTCGCATCAAATACCCAAAATTTACTAATAAAAAAGATTTTCAGACGTATTGCTATGAGACATTTTTTTTGTCTCATTTTTAATTTTTTTAAGTGATTTTACGGGTTTGCGCTACACCACTAACGTCAAAAAAATATGTTTCCGGTATCTCAGAACTATCATTCAACTACAGTCTGCAAATCAGATATATTGCTATGATGCAGTTCGGTAAAATTCTTTGACAATTTTGAAAATTCGGTCAGATCAAACGCTACGCGGAAAATGTCTGATATTGGTATTTTCGAGTTCAGGATAATCGTATCTATCGATTTGATGCGGTTTTGGCCGTATTGCTATGAGACAAAAATTTTGGTCGTGGGCTCTCGTACTATATTGTTCTTTTAAGTTGAAAATGAGTGGAGTAAATGTTGAGTTAGATTGATAATCTTTTGATTGTCTCAAACGAATACGTTTTATCTATACCATTACAAGTGTCACATACCAGTTTACTACAAGTTTTGTCCAATCTCATTCAGATTCAGATAACATCGTAGTATAATATTCAACGTATTTCACAAACGTAACTGCGGTTATCTAGATTTATTTACCACTATAAAAGCCACAGTCAGATAAGAGGATCTGTGAAGGTGTATTTCAGTTTCTATATCCGCGGCCGACCTCCGCACACATCCGCCGCCATCCACTTACATCCGCGCACATCCGCACGACGGGTCGGAGACAATTTCCTTGCCGCGAGACGACACAACGTGATAGATACGGATTTAAAGATATATTTCGGAAATAGCTTCTGTAGAAAAGGATGACGTTATAATAAATATGCAGATTTGATGGACAACCAGCAGACATATTTCCTTTACAAGTCTGAAATGGCTTATCAATCGGTGAATTTGCATGCCTTCGTATGGTAAGGTCGATAATAATATTTATGTAGATTTTATAAAGCATGGTGTTTTTTACTAAAAAGCTTTCTGCTTTGATATTATTATCTAACTAATTAGGTGCCAATACCAAATAGGCACAATCGTTCAAAAACAACCAAAACACAAACCAGGTACATAGGAAAGCAATCAAATTACCGAAAACCGTACCGAGTCTGACAATTCTGAAATACCCCCAAACACACAATTTCCCAGAAATTCGTTCGCAGTCCGAATCACAATGACCGTCCTCCCCCCTTTTCCCTCCAGAAACGCGGGAATAATTTCGCCGTAATTAAATAAGAGGACACGACAGACGATGTGACGGCGGTCACCACTCCAGAAGATGACCTATTTGTGCCACTGATTAACTCGAGAGGCCCTTTAGTCAGGAGATGATTAGAAACTCGTTGGGGGAGGGGATTGGGAAGTAAAACACCAAATTTTAATGTAGGTACGATTCAGGCCCTACTTACAACAGCTTGTTAGGAAAAATAAGGTGAATTTTATTAACTATTAAAAAAAACCGGCCAAGAGTGAATAGGACTCGTGCACGAAGGGTTCCGTACCATTATCTATAGAAACGGCCAAAAAATCACGTTTGTTGTATGGAAGCCCCCTTAAATATTTATTGTATTCTGTTTTTTAGTATTTGTTGTTTTGGCGGCAACAGAAATACATCATCTGTGAAAAAATCAACTGTCTAACTTTTACGGTTTATGAGATTCAGCCTGGTGACACGAACAGACAGACAAACAGCTGTCTGTCTGTCCGTCCGTCTGACAGACAGACGGACAGCGGAGCCTTAGTAATAGGGTCCCGTTTTACCCTTTGATTGGGTACGGAACCCTTAAAACTACATAGCTCCATAAAAATCGTAACAGCAAAAGTATGGACGTTCAAATTTAAACTCTATTTTTTTATTTGAGATGGGCTTACTCTTGACCCCAATCTTGCTCTAGAGCATAGATGGGATCTACAATGGAGCGAGCTTGCCCAGAAGATGCCTATTCACTCTGGACTTAAAGAGAGCCAGGTTATATGCATTTGGAAATACAGACGCAGGCAGGGAATTCCAATCTTTAGCTGTGCGCATTATAAAAGATGATGAGAAGCGCTTAGTGCGGATTATGGGTATATCAACTAAGAACGGACGGTAGCCGGCCGTGCGTCTGGATGTCCGATGGAAGAAAGGTGGTAAAAAGAAATCTATTTATAGATTGCGAATTTGCGATGTTTTGCAAAAACAATACACATAAAGAAAAAAATTGTTCAGAAGAAAAAGAACTATAAAAACCGAAATGCGCCTTATTTTTACAATTAGAATTATTATATTTTTATACAAACGTTTTTTTTTTCTTCATTTGTATTGTTCCTACTAAACCGGACTCTTTCTGACATTCTCTGTAAAAACGACAAAAATGGTCGCTAGCCAAATAATAATACATTTATATCCATATTATTGTGAAATATTTCAGTCAGGGAGAGGGGTCCTAAGAGACCTTTCTGGCACTCCGCCAGATCTATCAGATCAGTGTTGCACTTTTAGAAAAAAAATATGGCCCGAAAACGTTTTGTGCTGTGTAAATTCACATGAACAAGTTAACGTCCAATTGACTACTATACTACTAACAACACTAGGAAATTGGAGGACTCTTCATTTCAACATATGAAGTACAATTTTGACATAGTAAATAATTAAATATGAATCAACAACTATGTGTAACCAGTCAATATGTTATGCCAATCGAGCAATTTATCTCTCTTCCTCGGTAAGGATCGCGACCACATGTAGTGTTCCTCCACAGACTACGATCATAGGCCGGGTGGACCGCATGATGCATGATTCCGCCCACCGTCTTTCTCACCGCGTCCGACCATCGCGTGGGTACCGTAACCCCTAATTACCTCGAGCAAATAAAAAAAAAAACTTTATTCTACAGGGTTACATTTCAAGATAGTGCCAATTTTTCAGGGACCACTCAGAATCAGTAACGACAGTATAAACGATCTAAAATACTAACAATTATTTTTTATTACTATCCGCTGTTCAAAGAACAACCTAGAACTGCAAAGTTAAATGCAATAATAGTTACAATGGCGCGCAAAAACAAACCTTAGCCTTTTCGATGTAAGGTAAATTTTTGAAAGCAGGAGCGCCCGCGCAAACCAGGAGTTCAAATTGCAATACCTCACGTGGACCTCTAGATCTTATTTTTAAAATTTAGCACTACCTTGCAATGTAGCCCTGTATATGAATTGATTTGAATCGAGTATCGAACCCTTCGTGCTCTACGCCAATAGAGATGACATCTAACTTTTTTTCTTCTTCTATACCTAATAGATTTATAAATATTTATAGATAGTTGAGAGATTATCATAATTTACAAAAAACAAAACAATAAATAAATAAATAAATAAATTCAATTCTATCCTATGTTTACCAAATACCAAGTTCTTTTCGATTCATATTCATTTAATTACTTTCATAATGTAACATTAGTCCACAATACAGGTACAAAAGATGTTCATTTTGTAACAGAATGACCTTCTAAGGCATTCGTGATTTTTTGATGTTAAACAATTTAAATTATCATTTTTTAACATAATTAATTCGAATTCCATTTATAAATTTTAATCATACAATACTAATATTAAAAATAATCACAAATTGTCACAATATATAATGTAATGGACAGATCAAATAAAATACATGATAAATAATAATAAATTGCAATGTCAAATAAATTAAATTAATGTCAAAGTCAAATGTATATCAAAAGCCTGTCAATAATTTTAGTCAATTAATAATTTTACACTATTTCAATTTATCATCAAAAAATTCTCTTAAATTAGAATATGATTTGTCAATAAAAAACTTCTTTAATTCACTATTATACATTCTACCTTGGAGGGCTTTTATGGAGTTTGGTAAATGATTATAAATTTAGCCATATAATACGGCCCGTTCTTAAACAACGTGAGTCGCGCTGCGGGTAGAACAAGATTATTTGCATGGCGCGACTCGTAGCGTCTTGACGTATTACCAATGTGCTGAAAATATTTGTTATGCTTCCTTACAAACGACACAATTCATAGAGATAGACGCACGTGACCGTAAGTATTTTATATTTACTAAATCACAGGCGACATGAGTCTCTCGGTGCTGCATCGGCTATAATCCTCAAACATCGTTTCTGCAATACAGATACTGCGGATACGTCGGTCGAATTGCCCCAGAATACGATTCCATAGCGTATCCAGGCAGCGGCATGGCTGTGGTACGCCGCAAGTGCACACTCCACATCTGTGCTTTTCCGAAGCTCACGCAGCGCATACGAAAAACTACTAAGCCTGCCCACTACAACCTCCACATGCTGTTTCCACGAAAGTGTCGAGTCCATCGTGATCCCAAGAAGTGAAAATGTACTAACTTGTTCTATTATTTGTCCTTGATGTGAAATGGGCAGTATAAGAACTGTTCTCTGGTACGGCCTGAATTGCATCAGTTTTGTCTTTCCAAAGTTTAGAGTGAGACCTATCAAAGTCAAAGTCAAAGTCAAAGTCATTTATTTTTGCAAATTGGCCATCAATGGCACTTTTACATGTCCCAATTTTTTTTTTCCTACCACCGCTTCGGGACTACATATCGGCTGGTGATGAGAAGAAGCGGCGCAACAAACTCAGTCACCTTTGTCAGCCTGATTTTATTACAGGAAATACAATTACAAGATAGTGTAAGTGCGAGCTAGGCAGGTTATTAAGTCCATGCACTCTTGTCGTTCAAGTAATCTTCAACTTTGTAATATCCTTTTTCCATAAGGATTTTTTTAATGTGGTTTTTGAACTTATAAACAGGCAAGTCAACAAGAGTTTGTGGTACTTTATTAAATATTTTTATACATTTCCCCAAAAAAGAATTACCTACTTTCTTTAATCTGAAGCTCGGAACGGCAAGTTTATTTTTATTTCTAGTATTATAATGATGTGAATCACATTTAAGGCTAAACGAACTAATGTTTTTTCTAACATACATAATAGTATCAAAAATGTATTGTGACGCTACTGTTAATATTTTAATATCTTTAAAGACCTCCCTCAGAGAGTCGCGAGGCCCAAGACAATATATTGCACGTACAGCTCTTTTCTGCAACACGAAGATTGATTCGATGTCAGCAGCTGAGCCCCATAGCAATAGACCATACGACAATAAACTATGAAAATAACTAAAATATACTAACCCTAGTCTCCTTAGCCATTTTCGTCCTATTTCTATACTTCCTTTTCTTTCTAAAATTCTCGAGGCCGTTGTGCACAAGCAATTATCTGCTTTTGTTTTCTCGAATAACCTTATCAGTGACTTTCAGTCCGGCTTTCGACCTGCACATAGTACTACCACCGCTCTTTTAAAGGTCATTGAAGATGTCAGAGCTGGTCTTGAAAACACCCAAGTCACTGTGCTTGTGCTCATCGATTTCTCGAATGCCTTCAATGTCGTCAATCACGAAATACTGCTCGCGATGCTCTCTCACCTTTGCATCTCACCACCGGCACTTGAATGGTTTAGTTCTTATCTTAGTGATAGGAAACAGGCCGTTCGGGTTGAACAGAACCTCTCCAAATGGCGGGATCTCGCCGCTGGTGTACCGCAAGGTGGTATTCTCTCCCCTCTTCTTTTCGCCATTTTTATTAACTTTATTACCCATGATCTTGGCTGCTCTTACCATCTTTACGCGGACGATCTGCAGCTTTATGCTCAGGCAGACGTAAAATCTTTTGATGCGACTATCAGTGCACTGAATGACGACCTTGTACGCATCTCTGAATGGTCAAAGCGTTATGGCATATCAGTAAACCCGTCCAAGTGCCAGGCCCTTGTCATTGGTAGCCCACGTCAGTTGGCGAAGATTGATGGATCGAGCGTTTGTCTGTCCTATAACGGAATAGCTATCCCGTTCAGTCCCCACGTCAAGAACCTTGGTTTATTCATGGACAGCAAACTAACCTGGGACAAACAGATCTCCGAGACTAGCAGGAAGGTGTCGTTTACTTTACGCACATTGTACCGGTTTAAAAGTTTTTTACCCTTTAGCACCAAGATTCTGCTGATACAGTCATTGGTTCTACCCGTGATTGATTACGCTGACGTCTGTTGCTCAAACCTATCTCAACAGTTTCTCGATAAACTCGATCGACTCCTAAATAACTGCATCCGATTTATTTTTGGCGTAAGAAAGTACGACCACATCTCCCCTTTCCGCTCTCGCCTCAAATGGCTTAACATTCGTCAGCGTAGAAACCTCAGAATACTTTGTTCCCTCTTCAGTATCCTCAGTGATCCAAATTCTCCTGACTATCTCAAAAGCAAATTTAAGTTTAAGGACGACGTGAGTTCCCGAAATCTCCGTTCCAATTGTATTCTGAAGCTTTGCACACCCCTTCACAAGACCTCGTATGTGTCCAACTCTTTTACTCTTTCCGCTATCAGACTCTGGAATTCGACTCCTGACTCTGTAAAAATGTCCTCCTCTAAATTCATCTTTAAAAGGTCTATCCGCGATTTGTATTTTTCTGCCTCTAATAGTCAGCTCTGATGAGCTGTTTACTTTTTACTTTGACAATTCTTAAATGGTTCTGGATCTGTTCGCCCGTTGTGTATAGTGCGTGTACCTATTTATATATTTATCTTTATGTATGTTTATATTATCTAAGTAATTTATTTATATATAGTTAAAATATTTGTGCATAATATATAATATATTTTATAATTTGTATATATAGATTTATATATATTTAAAGTTCTTTTTTTGTTTCTCAATTCAAACTCTTTAATTTACCACACCGCCATTCAATGTTTCTGCCTCGCCCAATGGTTGACTGGTAGAGAATGCCTTAAGGCATTAAGTCCGCCAATTGTACATTTATTTCGTGCAATAAAGAATAAATAATAATAATAATAATAATACTAGTCTTGCCGTTTCGACATCAGTTAAAAGCCTTATTTTCCTCACAGCATAAGCCGCTGAACTGAGCCTTCCTGACAAGGCAATTATATGGGGACCCCATTGCAGTCGGGAGTCTATAGTAATTCCCAAAAAGGTTGTTGAATCGACTGCGTCTATGTGATCGTCTGACATATTAATATGCGTACTGACCTGCCTCACATTGGGCATAGTGAATTTGATGAGCTTGGTTTTTTTTGCATTAAGTAAAAGATTGTTAGCAGTAAACCATCTTAGTACTTGAGAGAGAGCATTATTTACATCGTCAAAGGTTGCTTCACCTCTGTCAGTTTTAAAAATCAATGACGTATCATCTGCAAACAATACTATCTCACACAGATCTTTAGTAAAGTAAGGAAGGTCATTTATATATATCAGGAATAATAAAGGTCCCAATATAGAGCCCTGGGGCACACCCATGCGTAATGGAGCCCCGGATGAGTCAGTTCCATTGACATTAACTGTTTGCGTTCTATCTGTGAGGTATGACTCTAACAATTTTCCTGACTCATTTGAGACACCATAATGCCGTAATTTCAATAATAACGTTTTGTGATCTACACAATCGAAAGCCTTAGACAAATCGCAAAAAACCCCTAAAGCATCCTGCTTACTTTCAAATGCATCAAAGATATGCTTAATGAGTGCAACTCCCGCATCAGTTGTGTTTCTCCCCTTTGTGAAACCAAACTGATTCTCATGCAATAGTTTGTTTATTCTGAAGTGTGATAAGAGTTGATTGAAGATTAACTTTTCAAATATTTTACTAAGAGCTGGTAAAATTGATATCGGTCTATAGTTAGAGGGATCACTTTTATCTCCGGATTTAAATAAGGGTATGATTTTGCTGGACTTCATCAAATTAGGAAACGAACCTTCATCAATACTCTGATTAAATATACAGGCAAGATGCGTTGCTATACTATCAATTATATGGTTGATTATATTAACTGAAATGCCCCATAAATCTTCTGTTTTTTTCATATTTAACTCTTTAAAAGTTTTTACAATAACTTCGGGATTTATATGCCTAAAATTTAGAATAGAAGTACATTTTTCGTCACATTTGATTTCAAAAAAGTTTCCGCAAGACCTTGTGAAGAGTTTAAATTACTAGTTGTAGCAATAGGTATATTAGAAAAAAAATCCTTAAACGCGTTTGCTACCTCATTGTCGGATTGAATAATTTTATTATCAACGTTAAGGCTAATTGTGCGATCTAATTGTTTATTTTTGCATGTTTCTCTATTAATAATGCTCCAAGTGGCTTTTATTTTATTTTTGGAGCTAGCAATAATATCACGAATGTAATGTGATTTGGCTACTGAACATACTTTTTTAAAGATTATAGAGAATTTTTTCACATGCTCAATAATTTTAGGGTCTTGAGTTTGAGCTTTAAGTTCATATAATTCATATAATTTTCTCCTACTTTTATGAATACCGGTTGTGGCCCAGTCGCTGAATTTACATTTATTTGTATTTATTCTAAGGTGTTTTTGCTTAAATATATTGTTAAACTCATCTTTAACAAATCCAAACAAATTTTCATATGACACATCCGTATTAGCGCTGTTGAATGGCAATATATTTATTCCATAATCAATATTTTTCTTAAATCTATCTAATTTATTGGTGGTGACTGGCCTACAAACAATATCCACTATTGGTGAAACATGATGGTGCTCAAATGTGGCTATTTGTCCACTATGATCTGATCTTAGACAGTTTATAATAGATTTTTGCATAACTTTACAATTACAGAAAATATTATCTAAGCAAGTAGCTGTTGTAGGAGTAATTCGTGTAGGTTCATTAAAAAGATTAATTAAATTAAAGGATTTAAAAAGATTAAGGAACCTTATAGAGTTTTGAGTTACCTCTAATAAATCAATGTTAAAGTCTCCACATACAACTATCTTCTTATTCGTTTTTGATAATTTTTTTAATACCTGTTCCATAGTGGACTCAAAAAGAAGGTAATCGGCAGATGGGGGTTTATATACACTAACAATAATATACCGCTATAATAATATCTCTTTGAGATGCGTAACAATTTTGTTCAAACATCCATTAATAATTGCATGCAAATTATCTATGTTTATCGAAACGTGACGTGATAATGCATGACATAGCAAATTCCATCAAGATCCTGTTCCCGACTTGACACAGGCGATACAGGGTGTATCTTACCTATTAAGGAAGGGAGTAAGCCTGCTATATTTATATTATGATCGGAAGTCCACTTATTAAATTCTGAAAAGAGCGAAGCGAGCGACAAAGCGATAACAAGACAAGGAGAAGGAGGAAAACGGCACAAAACACACGGGTCCGTTTGTCCCTTGTCTCCCTCTTAATTTAATTCTAACGGACGCCTACGACGCCGCGCCGCACAGCCGAGACGTTAAAAATTTTTAACGTTAAAACGGAAATTAAAATTAAATTTTATACATACGTATTTATATACTATAGAAGCCTAAGGGACCCTTTATTTTGGTTTGTTTGTACTTATATAAAGTAGGAAAAAGAGGTTAGTTACGGAGATGAATACGAGTATAATACTGCCTAAAGCGTCAAAATTCCTTTACGATATCACCACAAGAATACAAACACCACTAGAAAACGTTATCTCTTCTGCAGTCTGAATTATTCTAATTTTGCTTCGAAAAGCCGTCGCAGAAAAGTTACTTCGCTGCCAGAGAATAGCACACATGTAAACACAAATTGAATTATAAACGGGAGTTTGTTTTGCGCGAACTTCGCAAATATTCCCCGAAACTTCTACAGCAACACAAGATAATAAGATCGTCGCTGACTCAGCATTATTCCGGCGACTGTTCCGATCAAACGGCCCGACGGGAGTGAGCCTCGACGATAACGGTTACTGATAAAAAATCTCATTATTGACAATTGTTACACGCATTGTTTAGGAAAAAATATTTAGGGCGAAGTAAATTTAAAAGCAATCGTTCATTACTAATTCGAATTAGATAGGGACATTTGTTTACGCTGTATGAATAAAAATGAGTTTCTTGACGGAAAGATATAATAAGGTCCGCCGGTGGCGTTCCTTCTTGCTATCGAGCACAACGTTCCAATGCTCGATGGCACCCATAGATCAGCGATACGGACCAACTATTTCCGAAACTGGTTAGTGATTTTCCACTTAAACCAAGTACATATGAGTTATCCACTCTCGCCCATACTGAAACAGTACGATACTGATCAAATAATAGCTAAATTTATGTCGAAAAAAAATATTGAAATTTCTATTCTAAACAGTTATTCTTTAAAGTAATTAAATTAGTTAAATTTCATAGCATAAGTCTTCTAGTTACTCATAATGACGTTCACAATGCAAAGTAAAACTTTCCGTTGAAACAAGATCACATCGTGCGCCCACTCTGTAGCACGTAACATGTTCAATATTGCGATAAAAAGTATTCAACTAGAACAGCTTAAAAGTTTCCCAATGTAGCATTATTAAGGGAGATAAAATTCCCTCAAAGCCATCACGGTTTTTTTTTAAATTGGATAAGTTTGCGAAGTCATTGGCCGGAGATTCTCATAAGGGTCGCTTATCTCTTTATTACGGAGTTGCTTTTTACCCTTTTGTCTGAGAAATGGGGAACGTTCGGAATTTACCCTCTTGTGTGGGGAAATCGGGAAAATTTGGCGTCGCTTGTTTATTCAATTTAGGATATCTTATCACGGTAAAACATCGTTACAGATTCAAAACATTTATTTTACCCTCTAAAACATTTTTCTATAACATTTTCTGGGTAAAAATGTAGGTATAGTCCATTTTTTTACATAAATATGCACTTTACGATGAAGTAAATTTAAAATTTATGGACTTATCGTCTGGACACACTTAACGTTTTCACTGCGTATAATCCTGTCAATGCATAATTTAACCTAATCTCAGCCGCTTATTAATCCAATATAGTTTATTTTATTCGCCTTTCGACCATTTTAAATCACCGTTGTCTTTCCCTGCGTATTTTTGCGAACCGTGCCCATCTGGGCGGAATCAGGAGCGATAGAGAGTGGAATCAACCCCATATTAGACGACGTTATCCCGGCGCCCGTTTCGGACCGACTCCGATAAGCAGGGTTGCCACTTTGCCACACACTGACTATGGTAATTAGGTAATACAAAAATCTGTGCCGATTTCACTGAAGAAAGAAAGCAAAATAAAAATATCTCATTAAAAAAAGATTTATAGCTATCAGTATTCTAAATTTGAAATCTCAATATTTTTTAAACAATCAAATGTTGATTTAAAAAAAAGTAAATGAAAGAAAAAGATGTAAGATTAAAATGAACAATTAATGAATAAGTTTTTGAAGTGAGTCTGAATATTCCTGGACGAGAGGCATCCCTAATTTCGTCTGTCCGATCCCGCATTATCTGCCTCGACCACATAGCACTCTAATGTGACGACGGCGGTTATGCTAATGGCGTCTTTGTCCGTCTATTTTACTCTCTAACCGTAAATACGATTATTTACAGAGGGGAACAAAGGACAAGTTGATTCAAAGTATGTTGTCCAGCACATAGTCAGGGCTAAAGGTTTAAATGATACTAAATAAATGAAGATGGATGGCAGTGGCTAGATCACGCATGACCAACCTTTTCAAGATTGCGTGCCATTTTTTATTTTATCAAAACCCTGACGGCACTTCTATAAAAGTCCACAATTGGTCCACAAAACCTCAAAAACAACGTTTTTCAAAAATTCTAAATTAGATCAGGGGCCGCACGTTGGTCATGCATGCGCTTAATGAAAACACTGACATGAACATTTTAATTTAAAAAAAAAAAACGAGTGGCAGCCCTACTTTCGTCTGTCCGAATCCGCATTATCTCCCGTCGGCATTGGTCTCTAATGTGATGATGGCCGCCATGCAAATGGCGTCTTATTTACCCCAACCCATTTGCCGGAGGATACTGATGAAGCCACATTATAGTAGGCAGGTTTTTAGCTTAGGGTGAGATAATTGAGGACCTAATGACTACACAAGTATACATGCATCAGCTATTTTAGAAGAAATCAAACAGGTAGTAAACGTAAAAAAAAGGAAAGAATGCCTATATACGTCCCACTGCAGGGCACAGGCCTCACCTCAACTATGAGGTGGTTTGGGCCATACTCCACCACGCGGGCCCGGTGCGGTGCGGTGGAGGGGTGTTGTAAGGCCAGTGACTAAACCTTACTGCCAGATGTTATCAAGCTGCCTTAAGGCCTCTGACTAGAGTTCGAGACCAATATCAAGCGATATTAGCCGGGACCAACTTTTTACGTGCCTTCCGAATCACGGAGATGCTCGTGATAAATGTCACTAAGTAATGACCAATAATATGGTCGGAATGGTCACCCATCCGACCGCGGCGTTGGTTGCTTAACTTTAGTAATCGATACCAACGCGCTGCCGCCACTGAGCTACGAGCACCTATTTTGCAAAACAAGATAGAAAATAATAAAATATAAACAAGAACTATAAAATAAACAATGCACAAAATTAAACCATCATCCCGTGTACTTGGTCTGCAAAAGGGAGGTAGGACTGGTCAAGAATTTTCTGAATTTTTGGCTATCAAAAAGATTTATTATTGGAAATAGCTTTCATTTGTCTTTTAACTGCTTCATCTACACCTGTCACCTTTTGTACTTGTCACTACTATGATTTCAGTCGTTTTTCTAGAATACGCCTTTCTTTAAGGCTAAAAACTGCGTAGATCCTCGAAATTATTCCATTCGGCTTTAAAAACAGTCCTCAACAAATTGCGTTACAAACGCCATTTTGTTGAGCACACCCCGACGTTTAGAGAAACTCTCAACATTGTAATATAGTTACCCACCCTCGTGACTACGGTTGCCACGCCTGAAAATTAAAAGGAAGGACTTCATCACTTAGTAGATGATGAGGAAATAAAAAGGAATTTCAATGAAGAACGAAGAAGAATCTGTGGTAATATATGTCCAATGCCAGAAGAAAAGTTTTGTAAATTGACTTTAAGGCAAGCAAAACTATCAGTTGTTTAGGAAGAGTTCAGCGACTTGTAAGAATGGATTTCAAATTACGTACTGCCGTCAAGGACATTATACTTATATCAGCATGGCATCTTGTTGAGGGTATCCTACATTACCCATGTTAAGTCTTCGGTCTTCACTCAATAGTATTGCTGACACTGACATGCATTAATATCGAAGCCATTAATCTCATATCCTCCTTTGTCTGGACGCCTGGCTACCCGCGTCGTGCGTCTTGCGGACAAATTGAATAGGAGGCACTTCACTTTTCAGTTTTCCGGCGAAACGTACGGCTTATTTACATGGGACTTTTAATCAAGTCGCTAAGCGTTCTCTGGCGGTATCGAACGGGTAAATAATTTAATTTAAGGATACTTTTTGAAGGTACCTTCTCCAAGTGAGATAGACTGTAAGAAAGATACTGAAGGAAACTAAATGATAATTTTTAATCAAGTTCATTTATAAAAAGTTAATTAATATGCTTTGAATTATTGTTTAAGTACAGAGACAGTGTCAAAATGATCATGACACCATAGTATGTATGTATGCAATTACGTAGATGACATTACGAGACTGTTTTGATCAATGTGTAAAAAGAAATTTGCAGAATTACATTTTCTTGTACTACATCTCTAAAACTGATCAGTTAGATCAGATAGTATATAACCGACACCTGACGAGTACAGACGTGCTCATCGCGCAATAATTATTAACACAAGGTAACAATTTTGTGACCTAGTTAAGTTTGTAACGCTCTGATGCAAATATCTTCTTTTTGTTGTATAATAATGAACATTAAGTATAAAGTGACAATAATAGGTGAATATGTCTATAAACAGCAGTGCCTTTAATAGGAGCGCAGTACACTCTCCTCCTCGGACGCCATCTGAAATGCCGAAACAAGACAACAACGAGGCTCCTGTAGTGATCTCTACACCAAACGCCCAGAACTGGTTAAGTGCGATTGAGCAGTATCTCAATGAAATATGTATTTTTCACTTAAACTAAGTAAAAGTTGACGAGTGTTAACAACTCTTGTCCGCACACGCAACAGCGCGAGAATGATCAAATGGTGGAATCGCTGTCTAACAAAGTCAATGACACGTTTCATATCTCATCTATCACATCACAGCTATGAAAGCCCTGATCGTCCCAATTAGACCTTCATTAATCAGGTCCATAACTCCATCATTTAAAACGTCATGTCCATTGAGCCGCCGTCGCAATAATACCCGTCAGCACTAACACCGCCGAAATTAATCCATCGCGGATTATCAGAGAAATTGATTGGCCCATTATAGCACGGGTCATTAAGACCCATTAAAGTAGTCTAAAGGCACAGCCACACGGGCGGGCAGCAATTCGCACAAAAAACAGTTGATATCATTTGATTTTTGTTTTAAATATTCCAGTTAAAGAAGTAACCAAATTTAACGTCTCCGTGGAGTAATCGGAAAATAAGGCCAAGCTATGATCAATAACGATATTTTAATGTCGAATTCCTTCCTTTTACCGATACAAATTTTAAGCATGTCATCATCATCATTTTAGCCACAGGATGTCTACTGCTGGACACAAGCCTGTGACTTCCAGCTTGGCCGGTTAGAAGCGACCTGCATCCAACGGCTTCCTGCAACCTTTACCAGGTCGTCTGGGAAAAAACAAGGGATTAAAGTTCAAAGTTTGGTGGCTACTAACTATATCACCACTGACCTATAAAAGTTTGATACTAAGGCATCTAGGGCACCTAACAGCTTGTCTATGATGCTGAACATTTTCAGTCAAGTAAAATTTCTTACTTTATTACACAAAATACTCGCGAAACTGGACCGGTTAAAATTGATTCTCGACGCTTAATCTAGCTTAACTAGTGACTAACCTAATATTAATACTGCGCAGAGTTTAAACCAAATTAATTTAGAGAATACGCATCATTTAATTTTTTCCTTTAAAAGGAGGAGGCCGCTTCTGCTAACTCCTTAAAGCTTAGAAAAACGGAGTCGATTTCTGCAGAGTTCTTCATATATTTATCCTTAAAACTATTACAAATCGCGTTACATTTGCTTTACTCACATGGTACATGATTGTGGTGTAAAGTACCAAGGAATATGAAATCAAACACGTTCTTCATACAGCGCAAATTTTCAAACACACTTACATTTTAATAGCGACATATGAGTAAGTTGTAGGTAAATATAAAGTGATTTAACAGGTTCCCTTCCAATGAATCGCATATGATTCATAACAATAGTTTGGCCTAATGTGTCTACTCTTAGTCAGAGAATGGGTTATTGTAACAACAAAGGGTTTGAACTTAAAATATTCATATCACAAAATAGGTTTAACAATGCGTCTGTTCAAACAATAGGCGAACTAAGCCAAAATACACAATTCATATGGACCATGTAGGATTTAGTGGGAAGCTTTTTAAATGAACATACTCCATTTGGGTGGCGGCGGCATATCGGGAATTTTAACCTATCGACGCATTGTCTCGTAAAATGCAGTTTATTTTCAATCGGCGAACATTTTCCGCATCATTGCGCTGAATACATCGTGAATTTGTGATACATTTTTTTAAAGGTTTTGTGTTTATAAGCAGTTCTGATGTGTTTTTGAAAATCATATTTTCGATTCGTATACGACATAACAAGAGTCTTTTACGAATTAATGCTATAAAAGCACTTGTCCTGTAATGCTTTTTGAAATAGTTTGATTACATCTGTACCTACTTCTTTTTATTCTTTTATAGGAAAAGTTATTTGTAAGCAAGTTATGTACAAGTATGTTTGTGAAACCAATCCGGAATCTATTCCACTAACTAAGCTCTATTGTTGGCCAAAAACATAAACATACTTTTTTAGTATTTTTCTAGATGTTCGATGGTGCTTAAATGCTTAAAAAAGCTTTTTAACAAAAAAAAAATCGCCGAAAAACTGAAAATCAATTTCTGTGGATATAAGATCAGCATTAAAATCTGAGAGTAAACAATAAATCACCACTATTTTCCCACCCTTAGGGTAAATTATATTATTTCAAATTTATATGCGACAAATTTCAAGGTATACCCTATCTAATAAAAAAAGAATTATCAAAATCAGACTTCTCTGTAAAAAGTTATGCGTGGTCAAACATTTCAATCCGTGAGTAAACAATCAATTATCCTCTGTTTTCCTAACCTTAGGGTTGGATTTTTTTTTAATTTTTATGGGAACCCCTTCGGACTATACCCATTTTAAAAAAAAAGAATTATCAAAATCGGACTACTCTGTAAAAAGTTATGCGTGATATATAAAAAACAAAAAAAATAAAAATAGGCGTCGAATTGATAACCTCCTCCGTTTTTTGTCGTCGGTTGAAAAGTATTCTGTGTGCACAGAAGTAAACACAATTTAATTCCATGCATTGTTTTGCAGTAGATAGACATAATTATTGTTTATCATAATTATCATCATCATAATTGAGAGAAATTTCAATTCGTCGATGTGAGCAAATAATAACAGAATTAATTTCGGTTTTAACATAAGCCGCGGCCGACCAGGAAACAATAAAATTCTGTAATTCCAGCGGTCTTCAAACGCGAAAATCGTTAATGGAAATAGCATTGTCCCATATAAGGACACCCCCACACGCCTCAGCCGTCCGGTCCCATTCGGCAATTAAAGAAAACGACAAAAACACACAAAATCGTAACGAAGCAATTAGGGGCTCGGCCGAGCGTTACACCACAGTGGAGTCTTTTTAATTACAGTAGGCCCAGTCCCCACAAACGTAAGCAGTATACAGCGCACCTCTTCTTTTTCTTTCTCCTAGCCATTTTCCATTATTTGGAGTCGGCTCTCCTCGTTCTGCGGCGCCAAGAATGTCTTTCCTTGGTTGTCGAAATATTTGTTTGGGCAAGCTCTAATTCCTGGGCCACCGTGGACCACTAGGTGGCTAGTGGTAGTAGTGGTGGATAATATACACCGCACCATTGCCGTAAAAAAAATACGTATACTGATAAAATATAAAAATGCTAACGGCTTCTTCTGAGATACACTGAGACGCAAATAGCTATTCCTATGTGTGCTGATATTGTGAAGGTGAATTGAAAGTGTACCTACTGTATCAATGGTAACTCCATTGTGGTTTTGCAGAGAGAAAAGAGAACTTCATTAAAACCCTCTTCGGAGAAACAGCCTTACCAGTACCGCAAAACGTCAGTGGAGGTCTATTGTCTGAGCGCTTATTGGGAAGGGATTTGGGTATCAGCGTCAAGGATAAGCCGATCTTTATGGATCGATCCCCTCGCTTTACTTTTTTAGGGAAAGATGTAAAAGTTTTAGCACTTGGTTATTTTTATGCTTCAACTCAGATACAGAAAAGTACAAACCTCAAATGGTAAAGATAAAAGTGCAAAAATAAGTCTAATAAAAATGTAAACAAACCTAGCAACCTGCTTCGCACAGGTATTATCACTCATCGAGAGCGTTGTAAATATTATATACAAATGTTCACAATGCATTATATTTATTAGGTAATTCCGAGTCGAATCCATACAGTAGTTTCGGAAATTGGACTGTACATACAGAACGAACGACAGTCAAACAACAAGGGGGGGTTCAAATAAAAAATGATCTAATCCACGACAACAACCCAAAAACATAATGGGTTATTTATGACACATTCGCACACACACACATATGCCAAACATCATTCGATCTCACTAGATTTTGTTCGTAACTTAAAAAATAATAAACTTTTAATCACTTTTTGTTTTAGTTAAAGATGGATGTGATGAAAATATATTGCCAACAGCTAAAGTATGTTCTATTCTAATCTCGGATCTCGGATTCTGATATAAGATCGAAATTGTAAACGTTTGTTTATAAAAGTACAAAAAATGTCTCAATTTTAAGAATAAAGACCTAATGACAGTTAGGAAATGGAGATATTGTTAATAGATAATGGCCGACTGGTAGAGATATGCCTCATGGCATAATTCCATCTATTGTATGTTTTTATAAATCTGTGCAATAATTTTTAAATATTAAATAAATAAATCGATACTGCATGTTTACCCTAAAGGGTTGATTTAAATAGCCATGCACGACAGGTCGATTTAAGCTTACGTACCAGGAATACCAAGGCTGCATGAAGCGTAGGCGGTGTATTGCCGGAGTGCTTATTGAAGGGATTTACGTAGTACCATCGTCAAGTTCAGTAAGCCGGACTAATTGCTGTGGCACTACAAAGGCTGCGCACGATTTTGTAATCCGAGATTAAAAATCTTGTGTGTCTATTAACACACATTTTTTTTAAAAACCGAATTTCATTACACAAAAATAATATTTCACGATTTTCAATGTATATATTTTTTAATTCACCTAAATTTATCTACCACCTAAAAATAACTTTTGTTTTAAAACCGTTGAAAGGATTCGATTTTTGACATAAGCCGATTCTTTTGTAACTATGTAATTGTTTGTAAAAACTAATAGCTCTTGAAATGCTTATTTTAAAACGTGTTAGTAGTTGTTAAATCATTATGTTACTACTTAACAGAACCGAAAATTAGGACGGAATAATGTAGTAAAACTATTTTGTAAACTGAAACATACGTAAAATAGAGATGCGCAAATTATATCACTGAAAAGAAAAGAGAGATGTATATCATTGTGATCTACTGATATATATCACTCTTTTATATCTTCAGCTCTTTTAACTCAATGATCCACACGTCAATTCATGAGTGCTTTAATCGCTGAGCTATAGGTGTGCGTAGTGTAGTCCGTAGAGACTAGAGAGAGAGAATAGGTGGCTGCTACTCAGAGCTAAAGATGTGACCGTTTTTACTTACATAGGTTAAAAAATAAATTTATAAATTATTATTTCATGTTTACTAGTAAAAACTAGCAGCACCTGAAGCCAATGATAGTTTAGTCGCTCGGAAAGGAGTCTTATCTCAAAAGATATAAAGATACATTTGAGATGCAAGTGAGTTAGTGAGTGATTCATTCTTTCGGAAAGATATATATCATTTTTGTCTTTCACTCACGAGTTACACAACTCTAACGTGAAAAGTAAATCACGAAGAACATTAAAATAGATGAAATGTAAATAATATAGAGTTAAAATTCGATGAAATTTGTTTGTTGTTAGGTATATTAAGTACAATATCCAACACGATGTCCTATATCAGAAGTTAGATGTTGGATGCTATACTAACATAAATAACTTTTGATTAGATTACCACTATAGAGGTACATAGAGGCATATAGACGATGTAAACACGTGCTAAATGCAATTCCTCACACCTGTAACTCGTCTATATGATCATAACCCACAAACTAACTTACAATATAAATAAGTATACAAGACCCGGCGTGCAGTGTTGAGATTTGTAGGTACCTACTCTATGGTGACTGAATGACTCGATGGTCATTTTTATGGTTCTGTACCCAAAGGGTAAAACGGGACCCTATTACTAAGGCTCCGCTGTCCGTCTGTCTGTCTGTCTGTCCGTCTGTCCGTCTGTCCGTCTGTCCGTCTGTCCGTCTGTCCGTCTATCACCAGGCTGTATCTCATGAACCGTGATAGTTAGAGATTAGAAATTTTCAGAGATGATGTATTTCTGTTGCCGCTAAAACAATAAATACTAAAAACAGAATCAAATCAATAATTAAGTGGAGCTGTCATAAAACAATCATGTTTGTTTTTTTTTTTTTGCTGTTTTTATAGATAAATGGTACGGAACCCTTCGTGCGCGAGTTCGACTCGTACTTGGTCGATTTTTATGCATAGTCATTTCAGTGAAATATTACTAATAAACTTTTTTCAATTCTATTAAATTTGCGAAATGTAAACCCATGCGTGGAATTCACTGCTTGGATCACTGGACCTTCACTCGGCGTACTTGTAAAAAATATTAGGACTGCATAGCGTTAAGAGTCACCATTGCATATGGTATACAATATAACATTATTGTTTTACTATTTTGCACGATACCTATTTATGATCAAGATAACTTGCAAAAAAAAACAATTAAACTAAATTGACCAAAACAAGCAAAATCGAGATTGTACACGATAGCAACAAAATGAAGACATAATGTGGCCTAATTATTGTCGGCGGCTAACTTGCGCAGTAAACACACTGCTGCATACATTGTGCGACCAAAGAGCATATCAATCAATAGCTCTGCGCGTATCACTAAGATATATATCTACATCCTCCCGGAGTCCCAGTTATTACGCGTCAAAGGACTTACGGCACAATTAATGTGTCGAGATGGTACTACATAAGCTTTGTATTACAGAATAGTCGCAGTAATATTAGGTTACTAGCAACTGCACGTATAAGTGCTTATGTAGTGTAGAGGTTCATAGCCGAGCGAATAAAACCTCTACGTCTACCAAGGTATGTTCGAAATATGAAACTGGCTTTTGAATATTTTTCTTTGACGTAGAAAGAACTTTTGTTTTCGGGATTCATTAGAAAATCTGTAGTCGAAGAAAAATAATTAAAAATCTATACAAAAAGTAAACCTTTATATTTGCAATTGAGCAAAACGATTCAAAAGTTAAGTATTTTCTGTATTCCTCATGTAAAGAACCTTTTAATAAATATAATTCATTAAGTGAAATAATTTGTTCTCGATCAATTCCCAATAGTCTATCCCAGCTTCGGCCATTGGCCCGTTACAGTACGTTACAGAACGTTACAGTAGGCACGAGATGCAGTTACATTCTTATATCATTATTGGGAATCACAATAAGTAAGAATAAAAAGTCACACCTCTCGCTCACCATCACCAAGAAAACCATTCCGCCACTGCACCAATCGGGTCATCTAATATTCAACTAATTTTATATTTTTAGTGGAATTGTCTTAACCTACTTTCACTTCAACTACTTAAACCAATCACTCATGTGAAAGAACTAAACAATTTCCCAACAAGCGAAAAATTGAAGAATCGTCTTATTCCTCTGCTACTCCCGCGAAGAGGATATAGCGAAAACAGTATTTTTTTATCTTACCTCAAAAATATACACGTACATTCTACCACAAATAAAGATCATCACAGTAACCCTACTTCTCACCAAGCGTCCAACCAAAGCGACACATCAGACAGAGACACCGCACTCACACCATCCATGTCAGTAGTCATACAATAGCTTACTCACACTACACAATGTCTAATTTCCTCGATAGATTTTCAACTTTAAATTCAACAATTAGAGTTTAGAATCAATTGAGAATTTAGTTTTGTGGTAGGTCGAGTGTATATCTGATATTTACGATAGGTACTACGACACGTCGTTCTTTTGTGCATGGCGCATCTTCGCTCAGGATTTGTAGGAAAGCCATCAGTGATAGCAGTGCTAGCTATAAATTGTTCTATGTAAAAATTGCAACGCTTTTACGGGGCGTCGCGAGTCGTCACGGTCATGAACTTAGGTCCTAAGATTAATTGATTTACCTCTATGAGACTTGTCAAGTGTTTTAATGCAATTAAAGTCTACCACCTGGTGGCTGGAGAATTAGATACTCAAGTATCAAATAAACATGATAACATATTGAGTTTTTTTGCGCCGTTTCTTGTCATCACTCAGCGACATGTAGTCCGTTGGTAGGGCTATGTTATATTTTGGGACGTGTATAAGTGCCCGGAAGAGGGCCTATATACTGAATAAATGACTTAAAATCATACTGCGTTCTACTTTACTGTGGCTCTACACTCGGGAACAAAAGCACGTGTTCAATTTCTTAGGTGTTTTCACAATCACGTCGTTGTTATCTTCGAGATATTTCGCTTTCCATATCACGTATCATAACATAACATCCCTTCTCTTCTGTTAGAATTGCGTTTGTGTTTTTTGAATGATGCTAAAATTAGTGTTACATTATGAATATGAAAGCTACCGGAACGAGGGTTGTTCGGATAACATGAGTTGGTACTTACATGTTGTCTAGATTAGACTTTTGTTCCAAAAAAGGGTAGCAACTTACCTGGAAAGGAAGAAAAAATAAGATTTAATACACATATGCTAAAACATGATCATAATAAATAATTGCTACATTTAAAAAAGTTCATTTTCTATTATACAATATTAATTTGCAATAAACATAATTTTATAACGACAAACCTCTAATACATCCATTGGTATCAAAAGCCTTAGCCTTAGTGCCTAAGTATTGTCCTAGCTACCGAAATGACTACCACTTTTCCCTTTCTTTATAGATGTCCTCTATCTGAAAGTTGTCTGGAAGAGATCGCCCTTAGCGGTAAGACCGCCTAAATTGTACATCTTTCTGTAGATATCAACTGTAACTTCTTTGTTTGGTGTGCAATAAATAGTGTCTATCTAGACTTTGTATGATATCAAAAAATCAAAATCATTTATTTCTGCAAATTGGCTATTAAAGGCACTTTTACACGTCTCAATAATATTTTTTCCCTACCACTGCTTCGGGAAAATTTGTGGGCTAGTGCCGAGAAGAAGCATCGCAAGAAACTCGGTCACACTCGACTCGATAAAAACTCAAAGAATACTGGAACAGCGAGAATTTTATCCTCATATTTCGTCACGCATATAATTTAGCAATTAATCCTGCCAGACAGAATGCTCTTTGAGTTGGACAGCGCGCTGCGTGCGGAATGCGACATGTGAGTGCCGATGCTGTTGCGATTCCCTTTGACCAATCTGAGCTGTACAACTATATGGTTATTGGAGGAACGTATTGACACGACGAGGGGATATAGAAATATGTGATGGTTAAAATGTAGTCAACACAAAATATTTAACAAACTAAGAATAGACCCCATAAAAGGAATACTGGAGAAAAAAAATATAACCAAGTTAAATAGTCATTATTTCGTAACCATTCAATTAAAAATGTCAGTACTATATTGTGTTATTGAGCTTCAAGACGTAGTTAAAATAAATTAGAGCTTTGAATATTGGGAAAATGAAGATTCATAAAGCAGAAAACATTAAAAAAAAACATGGTAAAATGTGATGTGATTTCACTTGATTTCATTTAAAAGTGCTCTATCTAGTTACCATAGGAACAGAATAATATACATATGTGATGATGTTTAATATTAATTTATTTCTTTCTTTTGTGAGACACGTCTCACGTTTTGTGAGGGTGTCCAAAGTAGGTTTTAAAAGAAGTAACTGACGTAGGTCATTATTATTAAGGGTTTATTATGGTCTGAACTCGATTTTTATATCATTTCTAATCTTTATGTAGGTTAACCTACTTACACATGAAAAATACAGGACTCTCATTAATAATGAAATATTCATGCGGAAGCAATCTGCTTGCGTCCGAATGGGATGGACAGCGTGTATAAACTTGCTGTCTTACTTACACTACTTATTGTCGACCTTAGTGTTCAGGAAATATGGGTTAGGTAGGACGCATATCTAAGTTTGCGGGTAGAAATAAGGGCGGCCCATACGTACGCGGGCCCCATAACAATAAGCGTATTCTGAACGGCCAGGCTTTGTCCGACATTCGGGATTATAGGCGTGTTACACACAAGTTGGGATTTTGCTAATTTTCGTATGCGAACAAGCTCGTTTTGGTACACGATTTGAAATCATTAGGGAAACAAGCGATGAACATTCTAATTATTGTAGACGACTATGACATTTGTACCTTTGTGAATTTATCTATTAGCGGGTGAAAATAATTTATGTAAATATGTATACTTGCGAGGGAAAGTAACAATTTTTCTATGACCCTAAATATCCCGGAACAATATTGATGTACTTGATTAAATTGTGTTGTGTGTAACGATTTATTTGTTCGCGATTTTAATGTTGCTCGCAGTAAAGTGATTTTATAACAGTATTATTAGATTAGCAGTTACTGTCTACTTTAAAGACATACATGACATTGATAGAATCAGGCGTTACTTTGCGGAAATCCATAACTAAATAATTATGAAAATGTAATTATTTTGCTGACAACTTCCGCTTAGTTACGTCGGCATAGGAACCCCAATTACACCACCTGTAACCCACAATCTGAGGACAATCACAGGCACATGCAAAGAGCACCGCCCTCCCTTCTGGTTTAGTTGGGTACTAACTTTTGCATTCGTCTGTTTCGCATGCAATTTGAGGGAGGGAGGGCGGTGCTCTTTGCATGTGCCTGTGATTGTCCTCAGATTGTGGGTTACAGGTGGTGTAATTGGGGTTCCTATGCCGGCGTAACTAAGTGGAAGTTGTAAGCAAAATAATTACATTTTCATAATGATTTATACATGACATTATAATCATCCAGGACTTTGGTAGATCAGGTTGTTTTATTCATGACAAGCTGTTCCCGCGACTTCGTTCGCGTGGACCACAGGATATTTGGTACGTTTCATAATGACGACCTCCGTAGCCGAGAGGCGAGAACGCCGGACTTTAATGACGCCGCCATCTCTGAGGTTCCGGGTTCGATCCCCGGTCGGGTCAATGTAGAAAACGAACTATATTGGCTCGGGTCTGGGTGTTGTGGTACCGTCGTTGTTTCTGAATTTTATAACACAAGTGCTTTAGCGACTTACCTTAGGATCAGAACAATGTATGTGATGTTGTCCAATATTTATTTATTATTTATAATGGGGTAACGTTGTGGTCTGCGCTGAAGCACGCTTATCAAAAAAGGTGCTTTTTACTTTGGATTTAAAACTCTCTAGTTGTACTTATCAAAAGACAAACAGGCGTAAAAGCGTCAGCCTGTTTGGGCTTTCATACTATACAACCTTTCATTCCATCGACATTGGTGAAAATTTCAAAAACGTTATATTATTTTATTATATTACCAACTTCCATACCTTTCAAGTTTTTTTTTCATAAAATGTAGTCTATATCCTTTCTCAAGCTTCAGTCTATGTCTGTACCTAATTTCATAATAATCGGTTCAGTAGTTACGGCGTGAAAGCGTAACAGACAGACAGACAGAGTTACTTTCGCATTTATAATATTATAATATAAAGAAGTAAGGATAAACATTGTATGCTTTCATCCCAGTAGGTAGGCAAGGCAAATTAAGACTAAATACCCAACAACTGCGTAAAGATTTGGAGGACACCAGATGGATAGTAGGCAGACCTTGCCTTCAACAGAGATGCATCGACTTGAGAGATGCCTTTGAATAACTGGGACATATGTGGGACATAATAGGTCTAAAAAATATATTCTCAACGGATCCACATAGACAAAGTTATAGGTTAAACTTATATTGAATAACATGGTAAGATAAAGAAAGCGCTGTAATAAATATTCAACGGAGTTTCTGAATGTTTTTATAAAATAAACTGTCCCTTCGAGTTATTTGCACAATTTAATAAAGGTTGTTTAAAGAATAATAGTCCTGTTTATAGCAATAAAGTTAATCCAGTACCCTCGTCCCGCCGCGGGAACCGGGATGTTTATTCCAGATAATTGGACTCCGGGAAACGGGAACTATCCGATTGTTTTCTTGTTGCTGGGAAACTATCAAGGCTTACAATCTAGTAGATGAACTAGGTGATGTAAAATAGTTTTAAAGTAATAGGACTTTATTTTTAGCGATGTTTATAACAAAACATGATCCACTTAATTATTTTACCCGTGATGTGACTATTAAACATTTGCAACCTTTTGTATTTATGCTTTTAGTTTGAGCTAAATCTCATTGGGAGTAATGGAGCAAACTTGATTATCATTATATTAAATAACGGACATTGATTGTCGACACTATAAGCGTAGTAGCGCAGTATGATAATAATAAAAAATAAAATAAAAAGCCTTTTATTACCAGTTTTAAAAATGTACCTATTATTAACGAACAGCGCAGTAACTCGCTTTAAATACGATAGGTTAGATTCCTGGTTGGGTTCAGTAAATAAATATGTTTCTTCTTAATTTGGCCGTGATTGGCACTAGTGGCCGAGAAAATAAGTTTAACTGACGGACTATCAAGGGAGATAATTTATACATATTCTAACTTCGCCTACGCACCAAATTGTGAAAATGTACAAGTGTCACCGGTTAGAGGACTCCAGTTAAAAATGGTCAATTATAGCGACTTTCGCCGAGTTCTGCTGTTATAGCAATGTTCCTTTTAAAATAAAATAATTATTTTTATAACATATCCTTCATCCAAGACACAGCTCCAAAGAGTCAACAAAGACTGCATTTAAACTCCACAAGGAAACAATATCAAACTCCTAGCGGGTATCAAACGCTGAGGCCACTCATCTAAGGGCCCTTCAGTTTAGGGCCAATTAGAGTGGCCCCAGCCAACGCCGCTTAAGTCTTCACTATCGCCTGCGCCGACGAGAGCTCTTGTCTAAGAGGCCTACAAGCCGCTCTTCTGAGACGAAATCATTCAAGACAAGCCTACCTAACACTGGATGTTAATCAAAGAGTTCTAACCGAACCATGATTTTTGTGATTTTATCTTTCTTCGAAGGCTTATAATGGCTGTTTTCACACTCTTCGACTAGGTAAAAAATATCTTGATCTCTCATTTGAGTGTGTTTGTTCAATAAGGAAATTAAACGATAGCCTTTTTGATAATACAACGATAGTTTCGTTCACGGCAACACAAACGCTTGATCCAAAAATGGACCAACTATTCAAACGGCAGTTGCTTGCACATGCACTGACATGCGAATTAACACGGTTCAGTGAGCTCTACTATCAAACTTCATTCTGCTTTTGAAAAACGCAAAACATCCCATGTAATGCCTACTTCATTAATCTTGAAATAAGACAAACAAGTAAAGGTTCTAGAAAGCAGCTGCTTGCCGGACGCAGCCATCTGGCTAATATCGAAGTCATTCGGTGAGGCCTAGTTATTGAATGCTAAACTGACGGTGTCAAATAAATATATAATAGTAAGCCAACAGGAACTAAAAAATGTGGTTCAACCACGAGTGGTAAATTGACATTATATAAACTTAACGTATCAAATGCCAAGGCCTCTCAACTCTTACGTGGTTGAGTTAAGGACTAATTAGGGTGGGCTGAGCCCGAGGAAATGTTCGCTAACGCATTTGGAATATAACATGGCATATAAAAGACGTAGGACGTGTTCTCGAGATCAGAGACCCATCTTCGCAAGACGATACTCATATTTCAGGCTTGTACGACTGTACAACGAATAAAAATATAAGAAAAGCAAACCAAGAAAGCGTAATTTATCTGTGCTATAAGGCTTGGTTTAACAAAGTCAGTAGTTTAATACTCTCTTCGCCGAAATTATGGAAACAAAGTTTCGTTCAAAAAATATCTTGCTACCATGGCAACTTACCCAAAAGTTATCACTATAAAGAAGAAAAATATTTTTGAGAGGATTTTTGATATCGCACTTTCAATTTGTGATTTGATCGACAGAATTAGCTCTTATAGAAATTTCACATACATTTATTTGAAGATCGATCAACATTCAACATCCTAAATTAACCTTGTTCAGCCCAACCTCTAGTAATGCGTCATCATGACTATTTCGTTATCAAAACCTATCGACCTGTCGGTAATGGCTCCTCGCGCGGCGTGTATCAGCCACTCGGTTCGGCCAAGGGCCGTCGAGTTCAGGGCCAATTAAAACGATTAGTGCTGTATTTCCATGGTCCACTGTTGATAAATATATCGACTGTTGAGATTTGAGTAGGAAACAATGATAACTGCTGTTGTTGAGTAAATCATAAGTTTTATTTATAATCGTGTCAGCCAGTTATCCTTTTCGTTTGAATATACGACGACGCGTGCATGCCGGACTGAATGGCGTCGCCATCTCTGAGGTTCCCAGTTCGATCCTCAGTCGGGTCAATGTAGAAAACGAACTTTGCTATATTGTCTCGGGTCTGGGTGTTATGGTACCGTCATTGTTTCTGATTTCTATAACACAAGTGCTAGGTACTTACCTTGGAATCAGCTATGTATGTGATGTTGTACAATATTTATTAGGTATTTATTTATAAAAACCGACTTAATTATAATCAGCTCCAGCCAGTCAAATGACGCGAATCCATGTCTTATCTCTCTCATCCGCTGCGAGCATCTGTGCGTCTGTCTCTCTACCAGGCCGGAGAACGCCCTACGCTGCTTTTGCCAAGTTTTGATCTCCAATCAAAAACACGCCCAATAGGACATCGGTTCTACGGCAAATGCCACTTCAGCTTGCTTATCTTTTTAGCTTTATCGACTATCGACATCGTTACAGGGCACAAGCCGCAGAAATTTCGACACCACTAGAGGGTGCTCTTAAGGCGTTCGAGATGTCCCCGCTTCGGCTTAGACCCCATCGGCTGTAGTGCCAATAATAGCCTGAAGGCTCTTCGGATAATGCCGTTAGTCGGTTATATAGCTAGCCTATTTACGGTTACTAATGCAGTACCTAAATACTTTTATTAGAATATTTTTACTGAACCAATTGGAGAGGACATGAAAATGTAACTTACAGAGCTAGCAAACTTGACAATGTTAGTTTTCACTGTTGACAAATACCCATATTCATGAGGCACCTTCACCAACATCAGAATCACCCTCGGTCTACTGCTGGATTCTCCCAATGCATGCCAGTCAGCTCGATCCTCGGTTAATTCCTTTCAATCCGCTACCAGCAGCTTTGCGTATATTATCGCTCAAATTGTCATAGGGCGCCATACACTGCGTTTGCCAATTCGCCGATTTTATACAAATAAAACTAAAAATCACCATTTACGACTACGGAAAATCTGACAAACCCACAACCATTTTAGATCAAATCATTTGGACTAAATCAATTAAGTACCTTATAGTACACTTACATAGTTTCGGATAACCTCGTTTTATAAAGGACTAAGTTATCATTAGCGATCTTCAAATAGCCAGCGATGAGGACCACATTGATAACCATACAAAGTCTATTTTTTTCTAGATTAATCATAAAATCACAAGAGGCAGTTCCTGTCAGTTCCATAAGATCGAACTTCTTTTCTTAGGCTGTAGGCATGTAATCTCATCGGAAAATGCCAACACGTCATATCGTATGTAATTTCCAGAGTTCATTCGTTAATGAATAATGTATAGAGGTCGCAGGCAATGATAGCTCCTCGACGGTCGTGTTGCCCTGGTAACTCGTCTGGGCTTATGTCAAATGGATTATGAGATTATTCAGATTATTAACATGAAGGTGGCACGCACGTAATCACATTCAAATAGAGAATACCTACGTAGAAAATTACGAAAACAAAAGGCAAATGAAAAATTTTGACAGTCCTTAATGGATACTCTGTCGCTTTTCTTTTAATAAGGGGCAAAATCTCGTTTGGAGAGTGATACAACCGAATCGCTACCATCGTCAACTTCTTGCCATTCTGAGGCCGTAGT
The DNA here is from genome assembly GCA_950371115.1 of Anania fuscalis. Taxonomy (NCBI): domain Eukaryota; kingdom Metazoa; phylum Arthropoda; class Insecta; order Lepidoptera; family Crambidae; genus Anania; species Anania fuscalis. Next base: position 682,102 of record OX493344.1, on the reverse strand, counting down.
AACCTGCGTTATTATCATACATAATAAAGATCAAATATTTTAAGGCGCCGCCATCTCTGAGGTTCCGGGTTCGATCCCCGGTCGGGTCAATGTAGAAAACGAACTTTTCTATATTGGCTCGGGTCTGGGTGTTGTGGTACCGTCGTTGTTTCTGATTTCTATAACACAAGTGCTTTAGCTACTTACCTTAGGATCAGAGCAATGTATGTGATGTTGTCCAATATGTATGTATTTATATGTATGTATGTATGTATATATATGGCTTTATTCAGATATTGAATAATCTCGATGTAAATCATGTTCAATTTACGGATCAGACATTTAAGAATAAAATAAAAACATTTCGTTCATAACTCCAATCTGAAGAAATAATAAATACTAGAATAATTAATGTTCGATTTTATCTAGTACCTACCTATGTTATTCGATTCACTTACCTACATTACTATCCGACGTTAATCTATATCTATTAGATTTCAGGGAAGTAAATAGCCGAAACACGCGGGGAGCTCAATTATGAAAGATTATGTTTGTAGATAAATTATGTTGATTCCTATGAAACCCACCCTGCGAATTGAACAAAGAGAAATGGTTTCATCGTCAGCACTGAAAACTATTGGCCCACTAACCTGCAGACCAGCTCAGGAACGCCTCACCAGCTCCTATCCGCAGCTCACACCGTGAAGCACTTCACGAAACAGATTGTCAAATCACTGCTGGGTATTTATAACGAGTTTCTTGCAACTTTTAGCTGCCCATCACGGAGAAAAAACGAACTCCTTACCAAAATTACGCGAGAAGACGCGCCCGAGATTTCGAAAAGTTAGAAATGCAAACGCATTGGTCGGCGCTCGGTGAACGGTAGCCAAAACTATGGCGCTGGTGTCGCCAGGTTCAGCGAATCCAAGAGCGCGATCCTTATGGCGCGTGAAACAAATAGCTCAGATACTGGCTTATAGAAACCATTTGAAAATAATAAATTATTATTAAAGAAATTACCTATTACTTAGGTTTAGTAATAATAAATATTTTAAAAATTAATTTGGGTCACTTAAGGTGCCCAACCAGAATACCTCCTTTCTACACAATAAAACGTAGATACTTACTCTCTAAATCACTTATTTTAAGACGAGAGGATATCGCTTTCTGTTGAGACGTTAAAGAAGCAATGCTCTTTATCTTCATCTTAGTGGTTGCCTTATTAGTCAGGCAACAGCTAAATGGCTAAGTATGTTACAGAATTTCCTCCAGGAAAGCCTTTAAAAAGTTTTTAAGTAAGAAGATATCGTGACTTATAATTCCAAAAACTTTGTGCTGCTACAAAAAATATTTCAGCTCATTTATTGATCTTTTAACTAATAGCCCATTCTTTGACTGTTTCTCAACTTAAATTGTATGAATTCAGATTCAGGGCCCAAACCCAAAGTGTGAGAAAATAATTAATTATTATGTTGCGGTTTTTGTTGAAACCATCTTCTCTAAATAAAAATAGATTTTTATTTAATATTATCGAATAAGTAACATAGCGTAGCTGTATTTCGACAGCCCGACTAAATTAACTAGTAGATACGCGTGAAAAGCAATCCGATATTTGCTTTCCCGTAGTCCTGTATGAGTGAAAGACGTTATAAAGGACGTTGCTCTTTACAAGCCCAAGCCTAAAAGGTCCTTGCGCACTCATATTGATAAATTGTGTCGCCATTAGGGCGGGCACCTATCTCAGCCGGATGATTTAATTATCACAAAGGCGTGACGTCACGGGCGGAACTATAAAGCTATCAATTGGACGCGTATCGATTGGGGTGTCGGAGACAGGGCCCGAGACTCGAATTGAGGGCTGTCACTTAACGAACTTTTGTTTTTTTAATCGATCTCTAATAGGATGATTTGATAATGTTATTACTTTAATTTTTATTTCGGTATCACTAACGGAGTTACTGATTCTATAATTAGTCACTCCCTTAGTGATACCGGGATAAAAATTAACTAAATTAGATCCATGTAATATTAATTTCAAACAATTGTCTCTGTCTCGCTTACTACGTTTACGTTCATTTATTCTTCGTAATCTTAAAAAAAAACACATAAAACCGGTTTAAGAAACTACTTGTCTTGAAGTTTAAGCTGCGTATCCATTCCCACTTATATCAATTTGAATTAAATACTTTAAAAGTACAAGCAGGACTTCCCAAAACACGAAATCCTTTCTAAGCAGACTCCACTAAATCATGCACGAAGCAGCCCTGAGGCAGCCGCAGGTTTGAATGGTGTTCATTTTCGCGGGGGTGACATACTCCCTCTATTTCCCGGATGAAATCCTCTTTTTAATGGCGTCCGGAGACGTCCGGTGGGATTTTTAGGGAAGAGTCCGGAATTTTAATGTGATTGGTTTGCGTTTCGAATGTTGTGGACGGAGGGTGTTGTACGAAGCATTGTTTGGTGTTATGAATTCCCCTTCATTTTAAATTTGTAAACAGATAATATGTAGGTATATTTAAAGCATGTATTTTTAACTGATAGTAATTTTAGATGTTTTTTTGGTCCATCGCCAGTGTCTTTTGAAATCATTTTTTTTACATATCATATAATCGGCACGCGAACTCACGATTCAGTGGAAGGAAAGTTGATCGTTAGATATTTAAGCCATAAGTAAGTATAAAAAAAAAAAACAACTAATAAAACAAATTGATTTATGTAAATAGGCCTAAATTATTATAGCATATGATTTTATAATCTGTGCAATAAGGTTTAAATAAATAAATATAATGCCGCTTCCAACCGGCCGATCTGGAAGTCACTGGGGAAGGGATATGTTCAGCAGTGGTCCTGTGGCTGAATTATGATGATGAAATGAATGATAAATAAGGCTCTTTTAAACAAAGTAATCTGAATTTTGCAGGGCACGGACCTCACCTTAACTATGAGGTAGTTAGAGTTATATACTCCACTATTCAGAAGGCAGTCTAACAGTGACGGACCTTGCAATCAGTTGCAAACATGACTACTTATATGTTTATTGAGGTCACATTTTGGCAACCCTGCGTCACTATACCCAAGGTGTTAAGCCCGTCGCACCGAGCAGAACCACCATTGTCGAGTGACACGTGACAAATGCGAGGTGTCGTGGGCGGCTGCACAAACCTTATATTACTCTTATGGATTCGTGACACTGATGCGTTGGCGTTCGTTCTATACATATAGACTGAAATAGAAAATTAAACACCGTTGATAAGGCAATTTCTGATAATTCCATTTTAAGTTTTAGTCGATAAATTTAAGGAAAATGTTAATAGAAAAATGCATGTAACAATTAGTATTCGTTAACATGATACTAGATAGCGCCACCTCGAGAATTTAAGCACAAATAAGCCCTTTAATTAATAGTTAACCTTAATAGGTGTGAGATTAACTTTATTACTAAAATATAAGATTCAGTTAATCCACACATAACCACCACAAAGGGTTTAATATAGGTAATTCATATTACATAAAAATACAAACTACCTAATGCATACTCAAAGCTAGGTTACAAAAATTGGATTGTATAGTAGAAAAATATACGCAGTAAGTTTGCTAGTAAATCATGCACTCTACGTAATAACATAGCCGTATCGTTGGTAGTACTATAAAGTCGGAAATACATTTATTTAGTATAATATAATAAGCTGAGCTGTGACACATGCGAAATTTCAGAATATCATGTTTAAATTTCATACGAGTAGTACTCGTAGTATGCATGCACTTTCCTTGCAACACATTCTGTGATTGAAAATTTTTGTTTTTAGCAATTCTATGCAAGGTTTAATTGAAGATAAATAACACTTAAAAAAAATCTTCAATTAAACCTTGCATGGAATTGCTAAAAAAAAAGGCTAATTGTTTAAGCATTTCTGATCTTAACCAATAGTCAAATATTTCTATCGGGTGTTGACGGTAGTATATTATAATTTTCGTCAAATAAAAAGAACGCTGGAGGGTGGCGCTATTTGTCTCCACCGAACGCTAATAGCAGAACTGAAAATGTTAGTTCCTATTTTGCCCACCGCTCTTTTTACGTGACGCCAAGTATACTCAGCTATACATATAGCTACAACATTGATCAGAGATACGCTGGCTTCGACGGCGAGAAAAAACACTTGAGAAATTTCATCGTGTCACGTGACGTCATCGGTAGCTTAGTTGGTAAAGCACTCGCCCAGCATGCGATGGGACGTGGGTTCGAGTCCCACCTGAGGTCGATGTTTTTTTTTTCAATTGTTATTTACATTCTGTGATTGTTATGGTCCACGCTATGCTGAACTGCCTTCACTTCAGCATCTCATTACCATAATCATAATCCATAGTCCACTGCTGGGCAGATGCCCAATATACGCCACTAAGCCTGATCCTCATTTATTTTCAGCATTCGGTCAGCCACAAACTTCGCGGGCTACAAAACCTGTCACTTAAAGCTACAAGTGTCTACCAGTTACTTAAGGCGGTGTTTCTGGTTGTCGCGTGAGGCCCGTGTGAGCTAGGACTAAGCGCCGTGATTGCTTCAAGCGGAGTGCGTGTTTGTTTTGTGCGCTTTGTAAAGAGTATGGCTACTGCTCGTATCTGCACTGCGGCAGAGTGGAGTGTGTTGTCTGATAACCAGCGGTCATCAATATCGAGCGGATTACTGTCGGCGCGCGGGGCGGCCTGTCTGCACTTTGTCTAGATTTTCGGATAACTCAGTATTCAATTCATATTTGTTGTTTTATTATTGAAAGATCGTTAAAAGAATCTGCTTTTGCGTTGTGCTTTATCTCCTTTTTAGTATAAGCTTGGATAAAAAAAAGATCGTGCTCTTTGGCTATTTTTCAGCAATAGGTTTACAATAGGTGACATGATGATGATGATTATACTTGACCATAATCTTCCGGCAAGTATCGTACTAATACGAATTGACTAGTATAATTAATTATTTTACTTAACCACAAATCACAGGCTAAATGGACTCAAACTTGGATTAAAACATACGGGCATGGGTGCTTTTGTCGTGTGTATCATGACTGAGTTTGATAAGAGCGCACTCCCAAGGATATTTAATAATGGCGCGAGTTTCCTTCTCCACGTCACAAATTTCAAAGATACTGGTTAAGTTTGTACAAATGCAGCAGCCTAAGCTGGGGATTGAATGCATTACCTACTTTACGGGTGAGTATAAGTGACGTTTCTTAGAACAGACTATCAGTAATACTAGTGAAGCAAAATGTATATGAGACATACGCTTTCTCTCATTGTAATAGTGCTACGTAGGTTATCATTTAAAATGAGTTACTTATTTCATTTCATCCGGTCTAAGGATGAAATAAATTTCGTCTTGCCAACGAAAACAGACTAGAAGTCAACTGCACATACATATATGTATTAATGGTTGAGAAATGTGTAACAAAATACATAATCGCGTTTGTTTCACTCCCATTTCACTGTTATAGCGACTCGCAAAAGCTGTGACATTCGCTCAAAATAATCCACTTCCTTTAGGCACCTAAGCCGATATGGCGGAGCCGAGCCGTGAAATATTCACGTGTGAATATCGACGCAAAAAAACATAATCATAAAACTGAAATATAACAAAAAATGAAATAAGTTAACAAAAATAAACAACTGAAAATTCGTTGAGCTGTCACAGAAAAAAGTAACTTGACACAGCAGAAAAATTGTACAGCGAGCGATTATAATTTGTGTAACTGAAAAATATTTTCACATCAGTCACGAATAAATTCACAAATAACAATCAAATGTGAACCTAATCAGATGTAAAGGAAGAAACAATAATAAATTCAGACAATAAAATTTAAAAGACAATAGAGATTCGGAGGATTTGAAACAATGCTTTTGGCAATTTGATTCAAAACGCTACACACCTTTACACTCGTAGGATCAGATACCAAGATATTAGAAACCCGTAGGTGTGCGCGTAAATTATGTTGGGGGCACCATCCCTCATCAGTTACCCTCGTCAAGAACATAAAAGGCGCAGAACAAATAAGCCACTCGAGTTATGCATTGATCTTACTCTTTATGTGCTCCTGGCACCTTCACTGTTACTACGTACCAGGAATGAACACAATTTTCTTTATAATTAATTAACGTAATATTAACAATCATATTTATTTGCAGACATAATTGAAAACACATGTTTACAAAGAACTCATAATGAGTTACATAACTTGTTAACATTTAAATCGTGCAAACTAAATTAATAAGAAAAGAAACAACTGCCTTTGAAAGCAACTTACAAGAACGAAAATTGTTAACAGGCAACAAAAGAAAAACTTAAGTAGTATGTAATGGGAGAAATAAATAAATTAATAACAGAAATATCTTAGGTCGTGTGTACTTTGTTTACATCGCATTCTCGCTTAATACCCCTCTCATAAGGCGCGGGTGGGGCGCTGGCCTAAGTGGATCTCAAAGGGACTTAATAAATATCAGCACAAATCACTGAGTCTTCGTGAATAAAGTTATAGGCTAAACGTCGATATAGCGTAGGATCCAAAAGGTCAAAGTTAGAGCCCGTTCACACTTTAACAACCACATAAGACCAAAGACTATCTTAATAGAATAAACATTGCTCAGCCATGTGCATTAAGGTTTATAATACTTTGCCTACAGATTTCTAAACTATTCTAAAAACATAATACTTTGTTGAGTCATGGTTACAGAAACAGTGTTTTTATTTTCCTAACGAATATTTGAATTTTGTGCAGTATGATTATTAACGTATCTTGGTTCCGTAAGCCCGTAATACTGTTGCGTCCATACAATATTTAAAACATAAACCCTTTTAAACTTAATTTTTTTTTTCTTTCATCCCGTCTCTCACTACGCGAACGAGACAGAAAAGTGGCGTTGCCAGTTTTTGCAGCGCAAATACGCCAGTAACTTTTTTGCGTTACGATTTCTATTTTAAACTGAGAATGTTAACGATAGAAAAATGTAAATCAAGGCAAAAGTCGTAAATTTTGTCTATCTTGATCTCCTAGAAAACGCAGCGTATATTATCCTCTTGTAAAAATATGTCATGTAGTTTTACTATGCTATTTGGGTGCAAGATTGGGTTCACTCCAGACCTTGCTTATAAAATCTATTCAGTCGTATGAAACGACGATATCTTTTATCTGTTGTACGTTCTTTGACGACCTCAGTAGCCGAGAGGCGAGCACGCCGGACTATATTAGGCGACGCCAATTCACCATCTCTGCGGTTCCGGGTTCGATTCCCGGTCGGATCAATGTAACGGGTGACGTGGTACCGATGTTGTTTCTGATTTCTGTAACACAAGTGCTTTAGCTACTTACCTTAGGATCAGAGCAATATATGTTATGTTGTCCAATGTATTTATTTAGTGAGAAAGGACTTTTAGATGTCGCGGGTGTTTACTTTAACCGGTGATCCGCGTGGGTGTGTTGGCTTAGTTATTCATAATCTCTTCAGGCGCTCCATTTGCCTAAGTACTTGACGTCTTTACAATTTTGTGAAAACAGCTTAGGAAACTTAATGTTAGGCGATAATTTTTTGTATCCAAAGAACGCCTAAAACTAATAATTGGGTTGGATTCGATAAAGTCTTATTAGGAGGTAAGGTCTCGCATTTATACATAACATAGGTACAGTAGTAGTAAATAAATAAAAAATAAATATTGGACAACATCACATACAGTGCTCTGATCCTAAGGTAAGTAGCTAAAGCACTTGTGTTATAGAACCAGAAACAACGACGGTACCACAACATCCAGACCCGAGCCAATATACACTGGACAGCAAATAAACCGGGCCACCAGCTATAGCAGCTAGTATCAATTTTACAACTATCAAAGTTATACCTACAAAAAAGTCGTTTTATGTTGATTGAAATGACCACAAATTTATGCTAAAGTACCGTCAATTCACATAACAATCAAACAACAAACACGAAACAAACGATTTGCTCTGTTTCAACTTGAGTTCGCGATTAGCTTTTTTTTTAATACAATGAGGGTAGTCGGATATTTCTTTTAATTTCCTTAGTTGTAGTCCATCGTTTTACATCCGACGCGTATATTTTTGCTAATTTCTTGGGTCAATAATGGATACGATACCTCAGGAAGCAGCTCAAGCGGTAGCTCTACTTCAAGCAGGCATTTCGCAGCGTGAGGTCGCTCGGAGACTTCGAATCAGCAGATCTTCAGTACAAAGGGTTTACAGACGATACCTAGAGACTGGAGCATTTGATCGCCGACCAAGTACGGGCAGACCTAGAGCTACATCAGCAGCAGATGATCGTTATATCCAACTTACTGTTATGCGAAATCGGCGCCTGAACGCCGTTCAAGTCCAAAGAAGCCTGCGTGACGAACGCCAAGTAGTCATAAGTTCAGATACCGTCAGAAGGAGACTTGCTGAACGTAACCTGACTCCAAGACGAGCTGCAACAGGCCCAAAATTAACGGTAGCCCACCGTCGAGCACGACTTGAATTTGCTCGAGAGCATAGGGATTGGACGTTACACCAGTGGGCTAATGTACTCTTCACTGATGAGACCAGGGTGAGTCTACATGGAAGTGATCGACGTCAGAGAGTATATCGTCGCCCTGGAGAACGTTATTCTCAGTGTTGTATCGAGGAAACTGTTGCTTATGGAGGGGGATCTGTAATGGTCTGGGGCGGCATCTCGTTAACCGCACATACAGCGTTAGTTTTTATAGAACCAACGGGCCATACACGTGGATTGACGTCTCAGCGCTACATAACTGAAATCCTCGCAGATCATGTGGTACCTTATGCAGGATATATCGGGCAGGCTATGCAGTTAATGCACGATAACGCACGACCTCATGTTGCACATGTGGTGACCCAGTACCTGCGCGACGTCGGTATTCGTACGATGGACTGGCCAGCTCGGAGCCCGGACTTGAATCCGATAACACACTTATGGGATCAGCTGAAACGTCGGGTTCGAGGCCGGGTACCTGCTCCAACAAGTCTTCACGAGCTGCGAATCTCAATTGAAGGGAGTGGAATGCAATTCCTCAAGATTTCACTGTCAGACTCGTGAGGTCGATGAATACGAGGATGCTGGCAGTTATCCGAGCAAGAGGAGGGAATACTGAATACTAATCAAAACCTTTTTTTTTTAATTTTTTATTGTTTTCTGGCTTAATTTTTTTTTTCATTTCATGATATACCAACGAATAACAAGACTAAAAACGTCTCTTCATTGTAATTTTTTTAATAACACAATAAATTGATTAATACTAATGAATTTTATATCATTTTAATCATCATGAAGTGCACTTTCTGTAAGTTATAACTCTGATAGTTGTAAGTTTTATACTTTTTGAGAAAATCGAATCAGAGTCCCAAGGTAGTGGGTGGCCCGGTTTATTTGCTGTCCAGTGTAGAAAAGTTCGTTTTCAACATTGGCCCGACCGGGGATCGCACTCGGAACCTCAGAGATGGCGGCGCCATTTAAAGTCCGGCATGCTCGCCTCTCGGCTACGGAGGTCGTCAAGTAGTAGTAAAATCGCTTATATGATATTTTCGGGCTATTGATAAAAATAGTTTGGAACTTTGCACGGCTGCATTAAATCTATTATGAATCAAGATCTTCAAGTATTCAATAAAAAGTTAACCATTACTAACCATGTAAGATATTCTAACGTCTCGTAAACGAGAACCGAATTCTGCAAAATAAAAAGTAATACACAAAAAAGGACAAAAGAAGTATTCCCTAAACTCTTTAACATTAGGCAAGTTTCGGGTTCCGTAGTGAGGGGCTGCAGTAACATGTGTTTTGAATAGTACTAAGAGTTCTTGTCGCATAAAATAAACACTTATACTTGGCCTAATGGCCTCATCCAGATTTCAAGTTTACTGCGATATGACTTTATCCAGCCATCCATTTCAAGAACTGTCATATAACATAGATATTATTGTATAACAGAGCGGCTTTAAGGCAGTCAAATTAACCAAAACATAGTATTCCTCAAGGATCGGTAATTGGTCCTTTAACTTAAATGTCTCCAAGTATTGCATAATATTAATGTGCGCTGTCCAACTCATAATAAACGTTTTTTTTTTTCAAATGTATTTTACATACACTCAGGAACTTCTCGAAACTGTTTTTGCCCCATCTCTACTCAGTCCCCGAACAGCCCCGGGTCACATGTTGCGCTAACGACAGTTCTATGACGCGAACAATGTATCAATTTGTCAACGCCTTTTTATAGATTACCGCTTTTCCAGCGAAATGGAAAATTCATGGAGTGCCCGGGCTCCTATGGGAAAACATAAAGTTAGACGATTCGTTTTCAGTTAGAGAATTGAACAGTCTACTTACAGTATTTGGTTACTCAGTAGTTTGGGATTATTCATAACATGTAAGTTCACGCACAATGGCCCAATCAAGAGGCTAAGTGCGGACACCTCCCAGCTAAACTAACTAACATGTAAGTTCGCAACATTGTCTTTAAATTTTCTCGATCCTTTGAGTAGGCGAAATACTTGGGATAGAATGGTCTCAACAGGTTTTGATAACCTACATTTTTTCAATTGAAAATATTCAAACTTACTTACAAAAATCATACGATATGATGTCTTGACATTCGATATTATAACATACATACCATAAACCATTTTACTTCATCGTGATAACAACTCTTTTCTTAACTACAGTGCCTTTAGCCAACTACAGTCTTCTTTGAAATGTCAGCACTTAGCGCATCATCTATCACATTTAAGACAGATTTCCCCGACACACCGAGCTAGTGGCTGACGCCTATGACGACGACACTGAGTCGTGTCTTTCAGACTGTCACGAAAAGCCACAAACCACTACACCACCACTGAGACTGGTGACAGCTGTTGGCTCCGTTTAGATTTATTTACCTTTCAAGTTATATTTTATGTTTATTTGTATTTTTCACGATTACGTACAGTTAGCAAACAGGGTGCCTAGTACGAGTTGCACAAAACAACCAACTCAGTATATCGATCGAAAAGAGTAATACAAATTAACATTGACTTTCGGAAAACGGTAAGCGAAGCGGCCATTTTGTTGCACGCGTACTAGGCTCTCAGAACAGGCATGCATTTAAACGTTTCTTACTGTTACATTATGTGCCGTCTTTTAAAGGAACGAGTAATATTTCTTAGTCATTACTTAACGTAAACACGCGAGTGACATGACAGGCGCCGTAATTCATAACTTGTAAGCCTGACGCGAGTTCGACAGCCTGTCACTCCTTCGTTCAGGAACTGCTCTTGGGTAATAGGGCTGTCACGGTTCTATGAATTTGTAATATTTATATTTTTTCGGTATAAACGAATCGGGTAATTTGTATACACAAACTGTACTGAGCTGCGCTTCGCCGTGCTTAAAGGAAATTATGTAACCCAATGTTTTGATGTGTCCGACGCTGCAATTGACATTCTGGAATTGAAGACAACAGAAAAGAAGGCATTAAGTATTTACATGATCTAAAAACAAAAACAGAAAGGCGAAAAAGTCACTAGAAGTTAGTAAATTTATCGCAGAACCCCACTTACATAACGCAAACTCTTCATGTGGACGGTACACTTTGCGCGAAATGCATTTTTCACGACTATTTTTTTTCATTATTGCGTGACAGTTGACACCCCTGAGCTGGCACTTCGTCACAACGCCGATAAAGTTCTCAGAATTAGGGCACGCTTGTCTCGTGTGTCGCGAGGTTCTGACAAATGTCTATCGCTATTTCGAGTTATAAATTGAACTGCGCAAAAAATACACAACAAAAACATTTTTGGACGCATTCGTCGGATATTATAAATAACCCATTTTGATTGTCATTTGTCAATAATAATAACGATTCTTGAATTTTTTTTTAAATATAAGCGGGATTTTCACGAGACAGGACGTTTCGCGTGATATTTCTAGGCGTGGTGTGGACTGTGCACGTTAAATAGAAAGAGACGGATGGATTGCGGACGCGCGACTGTCTCGCTCGGTGATTGAAGACATGCCGTAGGGTCGCCAAAACATATCTATCGAATGGAAAGCCTCTATTTCTTCGGAATTCCAATCAACAAAATGATCGACAAGTATATTTCTTCTTCTTCTTATTAAACGGAATCATCTGTATTGTTTGAAATTCTATAAAGCTTATTTGGTAAAATTTTAAGGAATATTGATAGTTTTATTTCTTCATTATAATACAAGCACCATAGAATTATCATTAGACAGAATATCAGTCACCAGTCAAATTAAAAAACAGATTTGGCTCTTTCGTCTGTGGAACATTTAATTTATAAAAGATTACATTCACACAAGGCTTGCCGTCTACACGTAGTCATCAAAAATATTTTTAAAGAACCTATCGTTATACTAAAATTAGCTAAGGTACAGGCAACAGCTCGTCGACCGACCACAAATCGTCAATTTTTTTCAATTGAAAATAATCTGTACATGTCAGGCTTAAAGTTGAAAATCTATTGGAGAAATTTTAACCATGTAAATGTACCCATTGTAGCAGCCCTATGCTGTTTGTCTCAATGCCGTTTTTGCGCGCGTCTGCCATCACGGCTGTTTGTTTATTTGTCGGTTTTAGCCTCCCTTTATTGGGGGACGTCCCACCACTCGCTAATAGGATTGGAACTGTGATCGCACTCACAGACTCTGTTTTCATTTGTTACAAAGTAAACTAACGTCGCACTGGGCATTAGACTTTTAAAAAGAGCAAAAAGTATGCGACTTTTACGTTTTAAATATTGAATATTATTTTAGTTTGGGTTCGTTCGAGAAGTAAATAAAAACTAATTAAGTATTTAAAGTCGAAAGTTGATAGAGGCTTGTTCAAAAAACTTAAAAACGATGACGAGATAGATCCAGCAAAATATTATACACATTACATAATGCTATTATTGCAAGTTGTTCGGCATTTTTTAACAAGTCATCTCTTTTTTATAAGACGAATGATTGACGGTTGTACAAATAACAAGTAATTAGTGCTGCCGCCCCTTAACCCCTTCGAGTTAAATACCATCACGTAGTTTGTAAGTAATAAATAAATTATTCTCGTCACGGCCGCAATACAGAAAATTCATCAAACGCAACAATAATCTAAGTACTAGGAGGCAATAAACGCGAGGCAGCGGTAAGTTTCCATTATCGGGTAGTTTCCGCGGCATATTGCGAAAGTTTTGCTAATTGACATTCACGGTAACGTTCTCCCACCTCCTCACTTGTTATGATGCCTTAATTACTTACTGCACGTGACACGCCGACCGCGCCTTTGATGAAAAAGTTGAGGCAAATTTGATAAAGGTGTTTCTGAACTTTCAACAAATCGTAATCTAAAGAGCCGATTTAATTTATTGCTCCTTGATCCCTTAAAATAACTTATGAATTAGAAATATTCGCAAATACAATTCCACCTGATTTAGTCAAGGACAAAATCTAGAATTTCGGATTTTACCTAGTTAATCAAACAAGAAACATTTTATAACCCTCTCCGAATTAAAACATCTATAAACAAAGCTAATTACACAGACTCCACCCTTTCAACAGGATTCGGTAACAAACCAGACAATAGCTTGTAATCGATCAAGCCTACCTAACTAATCACGGGTAACACAGGGGTGGGAGTCCGTTAATCTACCACGCACTACAGGTGAGCGCGAGCTTAGGGCGGGGCGTCAAGAGTAGCGAATTATTCAAAGCCGCTTGGGCATTGTTATTATTAATTTAATGCACAAAAAAAAAACTAGTTACAAAAGGGATCCTAAAAGTGTGCCTTGAGAAACACCGGATTTTATTTGTTGTTTGACAACTATTTCTGACGTAGAATGCAAAGCACATGAATGAGATGGAATATCTATCACCTCTAGTTTTTGTAACCCTATTAAATAATCTATAGAACCATACATTATCAAACGTTTTGCCTTACACTTGATTGAAAACTAGCTGACTTAAGTTAAAGTAAAACGGTTTTTATGGTTCCGTAAAACCATAAAACGGTAAAACGAGACGGAATTTTTACATATGATGTATTTCTGTTGCCGCTATAACAACAAATACTAAAAAACAGAATTAATTAAATATTTATGGGGGCTCCCATACAACAAACGTAATTTTTTGCCGTTTTTATAGATAATGGTACGGAAACCCTTCGTGTGCGAGTCCGACTCGCACTTGGCCGGTTTTTTGATCTTCTCGCTGATCACGAAGACGTACCCTGAAGCATTGTAAGGCGTAGCAAAGACATTAATGAGGCGGTCGAGATACGATGATGGCCGCGGATGTGTCATAGTAACAGTGTAATGGACTTTGACGGATCTGGCTCATCTGGCCGATATCACGGTGTAATGAGTTTTAGGTTACAGGAAAAGGTTTTGCATGATATTGCCTATAATATATACAAATAACATTATAAAGTGAAAGTTCGGATAGAGTGTTTTTCTTAAATAATTTACAAAAAAGGCGTCTGAAAACGAAATTGTTGCTGTGGTTTTGAAGCATTATGCATTTGAATTTATCTAATATCTTGCACAATGTTTAATTAATTATCTTTAGTTTAGGCTGCATCATGTTCGAAATATCCTTTCGCCTTTTGCCATGGAGTTTTACCCTTTCTTCTATGGTTTTCTATCTGTCTGAACGTTTAACAAGGTCTGTACAAGGATGTCAGTCACGCATACCTCTAGCTAAATCATGATATACACAAAGTTCAAAAACAAAAGTGACGTGTGCATGCAAAAAGGAAGTCAAAGTCTCTACATCAGTAGTAAGGGTTTCCTTGCGCCGGGTACCGCATTGGGCTCGCGGTCCATACCAAGAGACAGCGTCTCCGGGTGTGACCGCCACGGACGCAGGATGCACGGACAGCAGTCCGGATGCAGCTGCAATACTCGCCGAGTACTGTTCGCCGCTAGGGCACAGACATTACTGCACTCTATATGATTATACCTGTGTAGACACGGACTCCCCGAATAAATTAGGAGATGGCAGGTATATATTCCGAGCGAGGACAAAAACTTTGATAGCGCGATGTAGGATTGAAGTTAGGGTACTCCGTTAGGATCAATCCGTCTTTCTCGCTCACCCTAAGTTGAGAGAGAGATAGATAAAGCCCATCAGGCATCAATCATCATTATTTGCGGTGCAATGTCGAAGTATCTATACAACAATAATAATTAAGAAATTTTGAAGGTTGTACAAAAATACATATATTAGGATATGATACAAACCCATCAAAAGATTTAAATAAAAATAAAATTAAATATTGTGTTAATTTCCGGAAACGGTTGTCAGAGAAACCGCCATCTGTTGTCCTGCTCTGATACTATTAGCAGGTTGTAAATAAAAGTGCAATATAGCAAGGAGGCCGCCATGCCCAAACTTAGAGCTAACCGCAGAGAACTTATTTATTCCATGCTTTTTACAATACAGACATCGATGTATGTAGTTTTTTTATCCCTAAAAAATATTTGAAATATAATATTAATAACTGGGTTCAGGAGTGTACATCGTATTTGACAAATCACAATTGTATGTTTTAATGGTCATCTAATACATAGTAACTTTAAAAAAACTGTACAAAAATTATTTATCAGTTAATCTATTCTCTTTGTACTTGAGGTCCCTAACAAACTAAAAGCATTGCAGAAATGCATTTGAGACCACATTGCTAATATCTGTTACATGTGTATTAAAACTTTTCTGAATTATATGTAGATATTTAAGCTTTATTAACTAATCTGTGTATTGTGTATTTATACAGATATGCAATTTGATACCCCACAAAGTTATGTAACATCCAGCTAAAATCTTCAACAGAAAATATCCCTGTTTTTAATTAACTCGAACGAATCTAAGCACAACTCGCGAATTGCAAATCCCTCCCTAAATCCGCAAACCGGGAACAGTTAGTTAGGCAAACTCAGTGGAAATTTTCCCTGAACGGGGTATCCAGTCAGCTTTCCCGCGGGATTGTCCAATTTGGCAAGCTCCGGGCGGCCGCAGTACCAGGGCAGCAGGAGTGCACAGCAAATTGAATCTTGGCGTTAGCGATTCGTTATTTTGGCGGCTTGCCGGCTCTGCCTACGGCAGGGCTGCTAAACCTAATTGTTTTGATCTTTTTTTTATGTTGGACGTTTTGTTAGGGAGCGTAGTCGTCCAGACTACGTTGGTGCACGAGGTTGCAGAGTGCATGTGTGTTATGAAGTTAATTAAAACAGCATTTAGTTTGACTTTAGTATTGAGACAAAGTTAGGGAAATAACGAATAATCTAAAGATACACGAAGCAAAAATCGGCTAATGAAAAACGTATTTCAACGCCATGAAAAGTGATTAAAAAATCTTTGCCCAAACCGGTTTAATCCGGCAGCCCTAGGGGCGGCTAATGGGCCCGGCAAAAACGTTTTACTGTCGAGACTGCGGATTTGCAGGTTTACGACGTCTGCCTCCGAACTGATTGATTGTGTCTCGCTTTTGTTTTTAAGCTTGAATTTTTCGGGACCTAAATGTTAAGGTTTGAAGATTATAAATTTCTAAGGGGAAAGAGAATAAGTGCTTAACTATTTGCGATTATTAAGAATAGACTAGTTGTCAGAATAAGAAAATATGGCTAATGCAGAGGGCATTTGATCACGTAAGTCGTCTTGACTGTAAGTGTCTTGAGTCTTGTGTGTATTTTACACCCATATTCTTTAATACGGCTCCACAGATTAAGACTCCTAAATCTAGACTTCAAGTGAGTATTCTTGAACAAAACCTCAACGGTCCGTGCGGTCTTAATGTTTTAAATATTAATTTATCGACCCTCCATTGGAGTGCTGTCTGACGCCTATTTATTTATTCAACGTGAAATAATAAACATTTTACTCTCTGACATTCACCGTGACGAAAGCAACATGCCATGGCATGGAAGGCTTTTCTTGTTAAACGGTGTGTCATATGTCATTTCCCAAGTATACGACCCAGCCAGTGGCGAGCATTGGTTTTAATTCAAGGTAGGCAATAGGTACTTATTAATGTGTTTTAAGGATGAAAATCTCAGTTTTTCATCAATGACACACATTTGTAAGTACCTATTGCCTACCTCTTTTTATTTATCAAGTAGGCACTGCTTAATTGCTTATATGTAATGCACGCCCCTAGACCCAGCGACTCGGTTGTCAGTTATCGTCGTCGCCGCAGATGTAGAGACGTCAAATGGTTTTACGCGGTCTCCGGCGGTTCGTAGCGCTAAAACTTAACGACATCAAGATTTCGCCAACTCTGATTGATCGCTGTTGCGGTGTTTCGTTTTATGCCCCGGGCGACCCGCCATTTTTAATCCGCATTTTTATAAGGATTCCGTAATGGAGCCGTGAAAGAATGTGTTAATCATATTTAATGAAAGAAATCGGCTATTTTTGTATAATGATTTTGACAACAGACTTATTAGATTTTCTTTTTTCTGGCATCCTTATTGTTTGAACAAGAAATTTTGTTACAATTTATCTTTTAGGGTATTTATCGTTTATTTAAACGAATAGTATTAGCAATTTAATGATGGCTCTACAAAGATTTGTGGATGAAATCGTAAAAGAGCTATACTAATTGTTCTTTAGATTTTGCTTCATTTGACGAAAAAAGGATTCTGTTTGGGTCGTAATTTTAATAAAACACAGCTGTTTTTGTCATTGTTATAGAGTTGGGAACGCACGCTAAATTTTTCCTACAAAAGCAGTGCCGCCAATTAGCGGCATCGAATGCCCATTGAATTATATACTCAATCAAAAATATTTCAATAAGGGAAAAGTACACTGAATGTCTTAGGGCGACGGAGCCGATTGCATCAATGCCAATTTTAAACAAGGATTTCTAAGGTTAAGGAGACACTGTAAGCGCTTACCCCCCTCTAGCCACTTCCAACTGATTGCTAGCTAGCTATGTATGCATGGCGCCAGGTGACTAGCATGGTCGTCAAGCATGCGCCATGCATGCTTCAGTGTGTTCACTTCAAACGTTTCTATACTGGTAAATACTCGTAAATAAATATTGGACAACATCACATGCATTGCTCTGATCCTAAGATAAGTAGCTAAAGCACTTGTTATAGAAATCAGTAACAACGACGATACCACAACACCCAGATCCGAGACAATATAGAAAAGTTAGTTTTCCACATTGACCCGGATCGAACCCGGAACCCCAGAGATGGCGGCATATTAGTCCGGAGTGCTCGCCTCTCGGCTACGGAGGTCATCGACTGGTCGCCCTTAGATACCAGGCGCCAAGCAATCCGCTGCCTAAACCCAGTATTCCATCTACATACTAAGTAGCCGCTGAGCAGTTTGACAAATGTACAAAAATGTGCGTCTCCTTCCACACCCAAGTCGTCGCTTCTAAGGGGTCGATCCATCTTGCACGTCCCCTAATTAGGCTCGCTCTGACGGATGGGGTCCCGCGGGCGAGGCTAATGAACACCGAATACAACACCTTCGGACTGACTTAAGCCGAATACCTGAAGACGCCGGGTCATAACCATAATGATTGTAATATATTTCACTTGGCTGCTGATCAGGAAAAGAACCGTTTCTTTCAATTATAGCTGAATTATACCAGGGAAATTCTGCGATGAATTAAATTATTTCAATTTTGTTCTTTTCGAATTGGAATAATTAGTAATTGTCTTTGCATTTATTACTCAAAGATTTTGGTAATTCGAATTTAACAAAACCGGCCAAGTGCGTGTCGTGCCACGCGCAGTATAGGGTTCCGTGGTTGCCCGTCGTTACCACAATATATTTCAGCAATAACTTCATTTCAATCACTTTAAACATTTGTAAAAGCGCTTAGTTTAAGCCTATTTACAGAAATAAATTGGTTTTAATGGTTTTCCCTCTAAGAAATTTTTGAACGACTAAGTTGAACGACTATTACTCTTAAACTAACTGGTCTATCGTAACAGTTATGATTTTCCTTGAAAGTGAAAAAATAAATCATCCCCATGTTACATGTATGGCTACCCTGAAAAAAAAAATTTTTCAAAATTTTATTCTACCATTATGTCGGCGTGATTGATATACATATCTCTACAAAATTATTATTGTCCAGGAAAACCTCGGACGGACAGACAGACAGACATAACGAAACTATAAGGGTTCCTTGTCAGGACAACGGAACCCTAAAAAACATCAAACTCCGCCTAAAATATACTACACAAGAAAATTGACAACACAATATTAAAGAATCTTATTGTTTTATAAAATCTCATTTCTCATCATTTCCTCCTCCTTCGATTAACATAAACAACAACACAGCCAATTTGGGAGGTGAAGGTAATGTCACAATAAATTGGAAATCAAAGACAACGGTCCTCTCCATTGTAAGCACTCGATATACAGAGTCAATTTCGAGCACAAAGCAAATTTTAATACAGCCATGTTCAATTAGCTATGGGAACCCTTGTCCCGATTAATGCGGCGATACGAGGCGAGGATATTACACCCACACTTGAGTATGCCGCCCTGGTATAGCGTTTATCGGTATCTCTAATTTTAATGAATTAATATAGGTACCATTAAAATATATAAAATATATAAAAAATATTATAAATAATTTAGGAGCATGGTTTATTTATATTTAACTGCATAAATTACCTTTATTTGATCGCAAATAATATGTTTCCTTTTTTTATTATTCTTAACTCTATTAATCGCAGACTCTAGCTTAGATATAGCAAAAGATAGAACTTAGACTTTACCTTAACAACAAAAAAAAAGAAAAAATATGTTAAAGTAAAAAAAAATATTGTCTCTTTGACATAATATTAAATCAAAAGCGACATTCTTATATTTAAATTTAAAAAATTGTCTGGGGTCATTTTTAATCTTTTGTAACGACTACAGGCAGCTGGTTTAATTTGGGAAATACCACGATAACAATCTCATTTCGAATCAAAGAGAAGAATTTCCTTGAAAGATCGGCCGGCCTTCGAGGCCAAATATAACGGTCAACGCACAGCCCGCTTAAAATCCTGGAAAACTCAGTAGTGAAAATGTCGCGGGGGTCCCAAGTCCCGACTCATTCAAAAGGCCGTTGTAGAGTGTGACTTGCGAAATAAGGCACAGTAGGTACTCAAATAATTTATGCGCTGGCTGGTTAGTAAAATATCTGTTGAAAATAACCCTTAGTTTTTTACATAATTGTGCATTATAAAATTTTTACCGGGTGCTAAGTAAAGAAACAAGACGGATATTAACCTACGGCCGTCAGCAACGATTAGTAACGAACGTAAAGCAAAAGAAACAGCAACGGTCCTATCTTCAAACATTAATTAAAATGAGCAGAAAAATATGGCAAACTTTTGAACGCCATCCTGACTGTCAAAAATCAATAATTTGCTATTAAACTACTTTCAGAGGCTCTAATGTGTTCAATTCGTTATAAAATTCATAAAAAACTCACGGAAACCCTTGTTTGTACCTAAGTCAATCTTACGTCCTTCTTTCCAAATGTTAATAAGTTTCCAGTTTTTAGATATTTAATGAACAGTGTGTTCTTTTTTGTCTACGGATTGCTCTCGGTCGCATAATAAATACGTAGCTGAAAAGAATTCCCGCCTGTGCCCGGCCCACGCCGCTGACACACGCCTAAATGCAATGGATTCTGTGGAATTATTTATGACTCTCGAGTGCCTGACGTCAATTGGCGATACCAATTTGCAAAATACATCAGTTCTGCCACAATGCCTGAAGAGCAAGGTATTTGATCAGTGCGTCCTACCAATGATGACCTACGAAGCCGAAACGTGGACCATGGCAGTGATACTGGTCCACCGACTCCATGTCACTCAGCAAGCTATAGAAAGGTTGATCCTTGGGATTTCGTAAACGAGATCATCAGGCAGAGGACTAAAGTAACGGACGGAGTCCAAAAATCTAGCAAGCTTAAGTGGCAGTGGGCTGACCATATTTGTCGCAGAACCGATAAAAGGTGAAGTAAACGGGTTCTCGTGTGGAGACCTCGCCTTGGCAAAGGTAGTGTAGGACTCCCCCCAGCTCGATGGACCGACGGTCTTAGTAAGATGGCAGTGGATGGATGAAAAAAGCGGGAGATTGTGCTCTTTGGGGGAGGCTTACGTCCAGCAGTGGACTGCAATAGGCTGAGATGATGATGATGATCAATTTCGCAGATCACGGAGCAGTATAATGTTTTGTATGACGACCTGGTTGACGTATAAGTGCCGTTCGGTATGGTCATGGATACTTATTTTGATAAATTGGCTCGGGTCTGCCGTCTGATTAAGCTGGGAAATGCTGTCTGGGTAACAGTTAGAAGTATTGTAGAATGCAATGAAGATAGCACAAAAAATCATTTTTTTTTTGTTATATGTTACGATTTAACCCTAATGTGAATAAAAAGCGACATAGGCAGGTATGCCAAATGAAAACAAATACTGGTCACACTACATTTCATTATTGTGCAAGAATTAGCGATTCAGACTTAACCTCACATGTTTGGCCGGACG
This sequence comes from Anania fuscalis, assembly GCA_950371115.1. NCBI lineage: Eukaryota > Metazoa > Arthropoda > Insecta > Lepidoptera > Crambidae > Anania > Anania fuscalis. The sequence continues at coordinate 660,596 of OX493344.1, read as the reverse complement.
GATAAGAATGAGATTTATTACCGACAGGTGGGTAAGACGGAACAGATAGACGAAAGGTATGACGTAGGTAAATATCTTGGAAAAATATGCCCTCGTCCTGACAGGTGTCTGAAAACTACTTGCGAGTAACTAAATACAGGAATACATATCTGATATCCCTACGAGAATCAAATTGAACGCGGGCAAAACCGCGCAATATGCCAGGTAATATCGTGCATAGCTATTGATACTATATCAAATACAAAAATTTCTACGACCTCCGTAGCAAAGAGGCGAGCAAGCCGGACTTTAAATGGCGCCGTCATCTCTGAGGTTCCGGGTTCGATCCCCGGTCGGGTCAATGTAGGAAACGAACTTTTCTATATTGGCTCGGGTCTTGGTGTTGTGGTACCGTCGTTGTTTCTGATTTCTTTAACACAAGTGCTTTAGCTACTTACCTTAGGATCAGAGCAATGTATATGATGTTGTCCAATATTTATTATTTATTAAGAATGTGAGACCCTAGATTGTTTTCAGTGAGCGAACATTTATAGCGTCAGTTCTTGAAATTTCTTACATTTTTTGCTACGAATACTTTCCTTTAAAGGCTCCGCACAAAAGGTCGGCCATTTTAGATTAAATTAAAAGAAAGCGTAACGAATACTTGGCTACAAAATTAGTGTTTGTAGAATACCCGGTTGTTAATAAACGTTTGGAGAGAACACAAATTGAATTAAAACTCCTTCAAGTAAGAGTTGGTAGTTGTAAATTTTTGTTTTTAGCCATGCATGGAATTCCATGCATGGTTTCGGGTCCCACCTGAGGTCGATGATTTTTTTCAAGTGTTATTTATCTTTAATAAAAGAGTTGGTAGGTCGGACTCGTTGAATTGCACCCTATAACATCCATATTTATTATACCTATTTTATTGCACAAGTGGTGGAAGTGTACAAAGAATTTTCTGCCAGTGAATCGTTGGGTCATGCAGAAAGCTTTTAAAGGGTTATTTTGTTTAATTTATTTTAATATATTTTTTATAAAATTATGTAATAATGTTGGTACAAAAAAATAACTAACTAGATACTAGTTAGATATAAATTGGCTACATCAACACTTGCATGACTACATCCTATCTGTAAATACTACCTTATTTTTGTGCCCAACAGGGTTTACTCAGATAATGATATTGACTATGAGTAATATAAAAGGACAGAATAAACTTATTACGTTCTTTTACTATCAATTCAACATACTTGTATGTTATATGTCATATAGTAGACCAATTGTACTGGTATCTCGTTTATAAATCTGCCTCTGTAATCTAAGTGACCAGTGTCATACTTAATAAATCTGTCAAATTTATTTGACCTAGAAATTAAGAACACTATCAAAACCTCACATAATGATATCTCTCCAAAAACGCTTCGACGTCATTACTCGTCTATTTCCTAACTTAATTTAATTGTAAAACACTCTTAACTGTTCCACGTCAGAGGAAACACGTGGAGGACGGTTCAAAGGAAGACAAATAGGAAATTCGTTACGAGTGCCGCCCGCTAATGCTGGACATTCGATGCTTCGGGTCACCCATCCTCCGCGGGGCCACAGTATTACGAGGTACAGTAGGACCCACTGTCTCCCTAAAAACACATTATATTAAATACATGTTCATTCGTATTTTGAACACGAAAAATTTCGTTGTCATAACTTAAAGTATACCACGTTTAATTTTACAACAAGTTACCGGAATAATGTGCTCTTTTAATAGCTTTAACCTATCTGATAACTTTAAAATATTATAGACTAGTCAAGTCGACACTAACACTAAATTCAACAATCTTAAATCGTTTGAATTACTTATATCAAGTCCAGAGCAGTAACGAAAACATGAAATTTTCATTCTAACTGATCCCCGCCCGTTAAAACCCTCTGTTGTGTTCTAAAACATGAAATTTTGTACAGCAGCAAGAATTTAAACATGTCATTTACCAATTCATCCATTTAACGATGATACACCGACATGCCATGGAAGGGAATATTCCATCAAAAGCAACTGAAACTATTTCGAACCGAAGCATAACCCATCAACATCGTCGGTGGTACGCACCAATCGAACAGCACTCGAGTTGGGTGTAACAAACACTCACGGGAGCGTCCGACCCGTCCGCAAACAGACCGCCCCTACTCGATGGAACTGACATTTATATCTCTACGATTCGATTTAAAGTGCCTACGTTAGCCTCTGGAGGACTAGTACGAAAATGTATCTTTCGTTCGGACGTATAAACCTATAAAATTAAAATAACCAGTCTCACGACGTGTCAATCCTTTGATAAAATATGACTATCTCAATCTAGCCGTGTTAAAAATCCGACCGTTTTTAATTGTTCATAAATTTGTTTACCTTTGATACAAGTGAATGGATATTTTAATTTGATCGGATAATACGACCGAACGAACTAACTCTTTTGTATTAGGCCTCCAGGCCTGTATCAATCATCCTCATAATCGTACGATAGTCCATTGACACACATACTGAGATTGAACCTAAACCTCGGCTGCTGTATTTTTGTTATAAGTACTAGGTACAGCACGTTTCCAAGTCATTGACCCTTCAGAGGACCGCTGGACCGTAACTACTCAACCTTTTCCTCCACCTTGGTATTAGTACGGTACGTTTCCAATTCCTTGACCCTATTTAGGAATGCTGCACCGTACCGTTCTAGCTCTATATTGCTGTTGTGTTCTTGAATATTTTTTTGTATTTTAATATCTATGTAGGTACTCACATCCTGAATAATGGGCACGTGTGCTGGAAGTGGCGCAGTGAGACTTACCTGAAACAAGAAAATGTTATTAATATGTACTCTAGTCAAAATCGATTAGGTCTTAATGTGAAAGAATGATTAAAAACAAGTGGCTCTTTATTATCTATTATCAGTACGTAGGTTTTCTTTCAGAAAAATCAATAAAAAAATGATGAGATAATGTTTCCTGACTACAAGTGTTTTATTTTTGTATATTAGTATATAGATGTAAAGCAAAGTAAAGTATGCCTATATACGTCCTACTGCAGGGCACAGGCCTCACCTCAACTATGAGATGGTTTGGGCCATTGCGGATTGGTGGAGGGGTGTTACAAGGACGGTGACTAAACCGGTGATGTAATCAAGCCGCCATAAGGCCTCTGACTAGGCTAACTAATATCATATCAGCCGGGACCAACTTTTAACTAGCCTTCCAAATTATATAGATGCTTAATACTGTAATTTTTTCATCTAAAACATAGAATGGCCCACAACACGCAGCCACAATATCTCCAATCAGATCCACCAGCCGTTGGGACTTCCCAAAATCTCGCGTTGAACAAAAATTCCTCGACCCGAACACAAATAACCTCGTTAACTAAATTCCTAAAGGCAACGCCACACTGATGGCCTAGGGTTGATAGAGCTAAGCTACCGTCCCGCGAGATGTTTAACATCTCAACTGGGCGATTTATTTGATAGGGTTCCTACTTTTGTGTAGTAGGAAAGTGGGTGAGCACTACTAGCAATGGATAGTAGGAGATCATTATTTTATGCCATCTTACTGAAATGCTTCTGTCTGACAAGATTTTTTTTTACGGACGGTGAGGTTTACTGGGAAACTCTGAAATGTCTAGTTTCTATAACAGCATAATCGTAGGTAATTGATCGAACCTGACATTGTTTGTTACACACGATACACAACAAATACTAAAAAACAAAATAAAATTAATATACAGGGTGGTCCAGGCCAGATGGATATATTTTTTTTAGGTAGTCGGCTTAGGGACCTATTAGTACCCGCCAGGAAAAAATCCGCTTACAAGAATTTTTTTTTAATTTTAGAAATATCTCCTCTCTTTCTGAGAGCGCAATATCTATTTTTTTTTTCCTTAGAGAGTGGAATCACTAACTAAGCACCTAAAATAAAAAAATAGTAAGAATTTTTCATTTCAAAGTAAATAAAACATAAAAAGTGGTGATATTTCTAAAATAAAAAAAAAGGCTTGTAAGCTGCCAAGCGGCTGACAAGCGTGTTTTTTCCTGGCGAGTAAAAATAGGTCTTTAGGCCGACTACCTAAAAAAAAAATGTATATCCATCTGGCCTGGAACATCCTGTATAAGGGGGCTCCCATAAAATCAACGTAAATCTTTGCCGTTTTTATAGATAATAAGTTCCGTAAACCCTTCGTGCGCAAGTCCGACTCGCACATGGCCGGTTTTTTTTTTAAATAAAGACAATATTCAAAATTACAGCTTTAAAGCCGATGTGATTACATGAATGAAAGCAATAATACTATTATCCATTATACATTTTTCAAAAAAAAAAAGTTTAGATTTTGAATTAGGTAACTCGGTAAGCTAGAAGCTAAAAACTTTTCTCAACGCTGGGCAAGCTCGCTCCATCGTGGATCCCATCTATGCTTTAGCTAGAGCAAGATTGGGGTCAAGAGTAAGCCCATCTCAAAAAAAAAAAAAAACGCTTGCAGTGTGCCCGCAGCGCAAGCCCCCGATCCTCCGGTCCCTCGCTGATGAGCGAATCAATATGCAATCAGACTGCCCTCCGCGGAGGTCGAATATTTTCCCACTGATAATTACTATGCCAATAGTAATTCAATGCTGGTCGTCGAATTAGTCGTCGTTGTGATTTCGGAGTGATCAATCTTGAGGTCGCCTTTTAATTTAATGGGTCGTAATTTTTAAAAACTTACTTTTAAAATGTTTCATATCTAAAGAAACCACTCAAAAACAACCTCGTTCGTATATTATATATTAACAGTTTTAAGTAAGCTGCTATAACTGCAACATTATAAAATATAGTATATAAATTTATTCAATAAAACTTTGAAATCAAACAGCTTAATAAAACAATTATACTCCAGCATGAAAATGCAATTACTCCCGTCCCCTCGGTATTGTTTTTAAAACAAAAATGAACAAATTGAAAGATCCAAACCAAACGAATCTTCCAAATCAAAAGAAAAAGGTATATCTGACCGGTTTTTAGTTGGGCAGAAACTCATTTAGCAACAAAATGTTTTGTTCTGGTAAATTGCGTTTCAAGTTTATCAAGTATTCATTCTAGTCCAGCGGTTGTTAAACTTCTGAATAGGGCAGCCCCTTTAGTAAATAGATTCGAGTAACCTCAAAGGTCCAACTTTCGATCGGTAAACAAAAGGCACGGGTGCTAGAGGGAACACCTTTTCTCTGTAAATGTGTCTAATTAGTAAGTTTAAAGATCATTATTTAACATACGCAACATTTATCTTACTCAATCACTTAGTTTTTAAGTTACGTTTCTCCTTGTGAGAGTGTGATGATAAAATAACATAATTTAGCTAGCTAGTTTTTAGGGTACCGTACCCAAAGGGTAAAACGGGACCCTATTACTGAGGTTCCGCTGTCCGTCTGTCTGTCTGTCCGTCTGTCACCAGGCTGTATCTCATGAACCGAGATAGTAAGAGGGTTGAAATTTTCACACATGATGTATTTCTATTGCCGCTATAACAAAAAAAAAAACTAAAAAACAGAATAGAATAATTATTTAAGGGGGCTTCCATACAACAAACGTGATTTTTTTTGCTGTTTTTATAGAAAATGGTACGGAACCCTTCGTGCGTGAGTCCGACTCGCACATGGCCGGTTTTTTAAGTTACGTTTCTCCTTGTGAGAGTGTGATGATAAAATAACATCATTTTGGCTAAGCTAGTTTTTATGATTTATAATTAATTTATTTTATTTTATATTATTTAATTAATTTATTTATGCTATGAATAAATAAAATAAATAATGTTTCGGATAATATACTTAAATGTTTCATCATCGTATTTGTTTTACTTACTTTACTCTTTTTTCTTTAAATATTCTCCACCCGAAAAATACTTTGAGGATCAATAGTAATTTCAAATGTAAATCTATTTTCGCGACTTCGAAACTAAAGCGATAGGGATTCCATTAATAGTAATGCTGGGCACTTACCTACACAAAGAATTCCTAAACAGTCTCATTTGCAATTAATTTAAATTTTCTTTGAGATACCTTTCGATCTCTTTGAAGAAACATTATTTATCTAAATTCAAATATAAAAAGATATTAAGTAAGCCTTCCAAGTTCAGCTGTCGCAAGCAATGCAGATTCATTAATGTGTTTCGAACTTTTTCTATGATGATGAATGTGTGAACCTCCTGTATTCCGTCGCATTATAATATTGGGCCGTCCGGAATACATTTAACTTGTCGGTAACAAACATTTGTTGGAAAGGAGGCGGACATCTCAGTTGTCCGCTCGATATCTGGAATAAATCCATTCCAAATGACGGCATTATTGCGATCCTTCGAGAAATTCGGGACACGACCTCTCGCGGTGACGCGCGACAAATCCTAGTGGGGAGACAACGAAGCGTAGTATACAAAGTGTAACAAAAACGCGAAATAATATTTAGGGGTATGTATATATGTAATGTAAACATTAAGTAGTAAAAGTTTTAGTTAAAAATAAACAACGTTTTTTCCCATACTAAGTAAATAAATTGTTTTTTTACCGAAAGTGTTGACAACCCTGAATGTGCGGTCATTCGTTAGCGAACCCCCGCCCGCAACCCTCGCCCGCCGCACGATCAGCTGATGCGCTAAGGTTGTCACCGATAAGTTTTTGTTAAAACTTTAGCATCAATTTACTCAGTAATTTATACTCGCACGAGTTTGTGGTTTTGCATAGGAACTACACATTTACTACTCTACACGTCCTTTAAATTTTATTTCGCCTTTTTGTTACACCCTGTATAGTAACGGGTCTGTTCGTAGCTTTGTAAGCCCACCGTAAACCGTAACATCATTAATTACCGTACCTTGCCCATAACTGGGATTAAAACTATTATAGTTTGACGACCTGCCTTTAGATTTATTTAGTTTTATTATAGTTTGGTGTAGTGGTTCGCGCTCCGGACTACAGTACTTGGCGGTTGCAGGTTCGAATGCCGCAAGGGGCAAATGTTTGTGTGATGTATACGAGCATTTGTACCTAAGTCATGGATGTTTATAAACGTACCTATTCAGGTATATTTATCCGATATCCTAGTCACCATAAGACAAGCTTTGCTTAGTTTGGGGCTAGATAATCAGTGTGATTGTGGAAAGAATTAATATTAATATTTATTTATATCAGTATTTGAACCAGAAATGTACATAGGTTAATAAATGGTATAATAAACACATGTATCGAGCACTTGATCCAATGTCGACAAATTAAAGATAAATAACACTTGAAAAAAGTCATCGAACTCAGGTAGTCCCACCTGAGGTCGATGATTTTTTTCAAGTGTTATTTATCTTTAATTAAACCTTGCATGGAATTCTAAAAACAAAAATTATCAATGTCGACGGCATTATGTCGTATATTTATTTTAATAAAACTGCACAATTTTGCAATAAATTGAGTACTAAATCTATAAAATATCAAAAACCAAATACGCATATTTAAAATTCCACTTGTTGGACACAAAACTTGTTCTTAGATTACAGTTTTTATTTTAACTTTGTACTAGTTTAAAACTCGTTATTTTGCTATGACACTAAAATATACCTCACAACAGAACCTTTCAACTCTTTTCCAGCACAAAGCGAAGCGTTGTCCTGGCTGAACAATCGAGCAGTGCTGCACTGTACAATCGCGAAATACATCATATTTCTATTTTCAATATAACCAACTCCCACGCATTGTCACGGACACGTCTCACTGGGATAAAAATGGCAACATCGCCAACATTGATGCCAAACGAACTATGTAAGTTTTGGAAACCTGTTTAATGCCATTCTATTGTGTATATTTAATAGCCGAACATCAACACGTTGCAGTGGTTGGACCAACTGGTAAAGACTATAGATCCCCCAAGCCATCCAAAAGGGCACAGGATAGCGAAGAAGACGTCTCGACTATGGAGGTACCACATAAAATTAAATGCCAAGCAAAAACTGTTTTATTGTGCCAATTAGTGATTTATTATGTCACTTTATCAACAAATGTTAAGAGCAACATCAACGTCCCGAAAAATTGAAAACAGTCGGGTTTTTTACACGGTTAAATTAAGTTGGTAATTTTCATTTGTTAGGTTTATACGACCGAACGAAAGATACACTTTCACGCTAGGCCCCTGGCTCAATAATTCTACAATATATCGAAAGGGTTTCCAAGCACCTAATTGTAAGAAACTAACTTGTATGGAATTTCACTGCACGATTAAGATTTCACATGCACCGGATAATTGATCGACTAGTATTATATTATACGCCAGTCCAATCCAAATCATTTCGTTCCTTTCCAATTAGATTTCAGGCATTAAAATTGGGCTTAAAACTCAACTCTAAATATCAGATAACAAAAAAGAAATATAAGATTTTAACTAAGTATTCTGTTTCTTACTAAAGTTGGTTACGAACGTACCCTTATAACCCTTTATCGAAAAACTTAAAGAACTTCATATTTTCTGAACTTTAAATCAGAATTCTTATATCTTTCTGCGAAAAGTTAATACATTCTTCAGTAATAGAATAAATACATTGCTTCGAAATCGAAGTACTCTCGCACGAAGGAATAGGCGCCATTTATTTTCACAAAGCAGCAAGAGGCAGCCTTACAAAGGAGAATAGTTGCATCGGGAACAAAACATATTCAATACGAGAATTCAAAAGGAGTTATATTTCGTTGGCGGAATCTATTCTGAAGTGTGTCGTTGGAATCTATCATCTACATAAGAAAAATAAAGAGTTTTATCATATTTTTTTAGAGGAAGTCAAAGGCACGCCCTCCAGCTTGATGCACGGACGACCTTAGGAAGATGGCTGGCAGTGGATGGATAGAAAAAGCCGGAGATAGTGCTCTTTGGCACTCTTTGAGAGAAGCTTACGTGCACCAGTGGACATCAATAGGCGGACTACGGAGATGATGAAAGGCATATGATATCAAAACAAATGTTTTATAAGAAGCCCATTCTTAAATAAGAATGGGCTTAAATGTAACAGGTATGGACATTTAAGTTACTGTTTATCATTAGCCTATCCATGCACGTTAACAGTAGTGGTGGCGTAAATGGTTGAAAAAAAATATTCGTTAAAAAATATTGGTTGAATAAAAATATCGATATTTTTAATGGTTGAAAATATCAGTTGATATTTTTATGCATATACATTATTTTTATCAGTAATTGAATATGGTTGAAAATATTCGTAAATATATTTATGCAGATACATTTTTTTGATATTTTTACCTGTTGTTGAATTTGGTTGAAAATATTAGTTAATATATTTATGCAGATTCAGTTTTGATATTTTTCACCGTAGTTAAAATATGTAGTATTACGCGTTACACCTCGTGACCTCGTCTCACTCACGACGCCGCTCGTGTCCTAAATTATGCATTCAAATTAAGGCTCTATTCCGTTTACTTAATGCTTAAGTTAACTTACTCAATAAACGAATAAATATATTCGAAAGATTGGTTATGATATTTTTATTCTTTGCGGACTAGCGTTAAAAATATTCATTAGATAATTTTATCAACCGGTTAGATTTATCTATACGAATAAAAATATTAGTTGCGTTTAATTATCAACGGCTGGAATGAATATTTTTATTCAATAAGGTTAATAATATTTATTGAATAAATGTGATATTTTTTTTATTAGTTAAATTTAACTGATAATAGATATATTCACCATCTCTAGTTAACAGGCAATACTTAAAACGTAGCAGAAGGAGGATCGCATAGTACCAATAGATCTCATCGCTAGCATACCTGCATAAACCTATAACTACGTTTTCATAAACTGAACTCCAGCTAAAAGGACCGCCTTTACAATGAAAGTTCGACATAAATTGGATATCTAGCTAAATTAGGATTCACCAAATTGATATCAAAGGAAACGCCGCAGGGGTAGTTAGTTGAAAATAAATCAGTGCGGGAATTAATTTTAGTGAACAAACAATCTTAGCGCTAATGCACACTAACGATCAGCAAACACGAATCGATCAAAGGTAATTTGAGAGATCTTTAATGTTCCTAATTTCGAGATTTGTTTTGCGGACCCAACGCGGCACCGATTTGTAGGTAGAGGTAGGGAAATATATTTGTATCTGGTTCGTTTTTTAGGCTTCCGTACCCAAAGGGTAAAATAGGATCTGTCCCCCCCCCTGTGTGCATGGGGTCTGTCTGTCTGTATGTTCGTCTGTCACCAGGCTGCAGTATCTCATGAACCGTGATAGCGAGAGAGTTGAAATTTTTACAGATAATGTATTTCTGTTGCCGCTATAACAACAAATACTAAAAAAACAGAATACAATAAATATTTAAGGGGGCTTCCATACAACAAACGTGTTTTTTTGCCGTTTTTATAGAAAATGTTATGGAACCCTTGGTGCGCGAGTCCGACTCGCACTTGGCCGTTTTTATTTGAATTGGTCAGGCTTTTCATTTAGAGATAAGTCTAATCTACTTTTTATTTTGTAATAATGAGTATTCTAAGTAATTGAGCTACTAAATATAATGCATTTGTCATCGAGTCCTTCTAGTAATTTTGGTTTAGGTAAAAAAAATAATAATAACCCTTTATCTATAATTTAATAAATGCAAGGTTTCAATCGCTAATATCGTTTGTAATATGTATTAGACAACTATTAAACAACAAAATAAGTGGAAGCAAATCATATTTTTTCGAACATTATTTTATATTACAACGTAAAAAGATTCTCTATCAATCCCGCCCATAAATTTAATGTATCCTGCAGCAAATACGAGGACATCAATAGTGGAAAAAGGTAGCAAATCGAATCACCTAAATGCGATCGAAACTACCCGACGAGCAAAGTGGATGAAATGCAATCATAATCCCGACACGACAATAACGTTACCTATGCGATATCGTTATACGGTAACGGTATACGATAACGTTAGAGGATAAACGTATTAGAGGGTAGTGTAAAACGTGAGTGAGACAAGAGGGGTGATTAAAATCATACGTACCTAATATCTAAGCTCGCTGGTAGAACACGACCAGCTGCACTTTGGACAAGTTCGTTTGAGGATTTCAGTCGTACGGGAACGTGCGAACTACTGCGAACGATCCCGATCCTAATATTACAATAGAAGTTTGCAGACTTGGCGAGTCGCGTTTTCGCGTGGAATACGTTTAGCACATTCGAGCAAAAACGCAGTAGGTACCTTAAGAGCGGTCGATTTCATAGGATGTTAAAAAGATGCCATGCATTATTATTGTAATCGTAAAAACTAAAATAAAAATGTTCAGTTCACATCACTATACAGGGTAACATTGCAAAGCACTGCCAAATTTTAAAAATAAGATCTAGAGGTGCAGTGCATAAGGTCCTTGTTGGCAATTTAAACCTCTGGTATGCGCGGACGCTCCTGCTGTTAGAAATGTACCTTACATCGAAAAGGCTAAGGTTTGTTTTCGCGTGCCATTGTGACTTATTGCATTTAACTTTGCAGTTCTAGGTTGCACAGGGATAGTGCGTGCGTATTTTTAATAATTAAGACAAGAGTATCCACGCGTAGCATCTTTGAACAGCGGATAGTAATAAAAAAATAAGTTTGTTTTTAGATCGTTTATATCGTAGATCGATTTACTAACTGATTCTGAGTCGTCCCTGAAAATTTGGCACTACTTTGCAATGTAACCCTGTATGTTTGTGTACCGAAATGATAACCTCCTCCTTTTTGAAATCGGATAAAAAGTTACAATTTATTTCTACCATTCCCTGTGAGTAGCAACTCGACAGCGCAGGACGTAGGAAATGGAAAGAAAACACTTGATGGGTGAGAGGAACGTATCAACACCGATCGCTCTTATTGTAATTGTAAGAATTGAGCTATATTTCAGGGGCTCTGAGTTCGGCTTTTCCTTCTTCGTTGGGAACCTAGCCCGCAAGGCGTACTCATCACCTAATTACTGACAAACAAGCGCGGCATTTTAGGACTTAGGTTTTAGTATTTGTACAAGACTTTAATTTTATTAGTGAATGTAAACGTTCAGTGAAGCTGCCGTTTTAGGGAGCGACGACATAAGACGCATCTATAGCTAGCTCTAGAGCTACTAGCGTCTAGGTGCGAGACGGAACCTATAGTTATATAGTACCTACTCGTAGTGTTTGTGTGTAGTGCTGGGAGTAGTACAACACATAGTGTGTATTCAATTATTTATTTGCATTCCAAGTGTGTACAGTTCTTATGATGGGTCTAATTGTAGTAACCTTACAGGTGTTGCAAAAGTATGGTAAAAGGGCTACATTTTTATTATTTTAAAATCAGGTTTTTTTTCATGTATATATTTGTGTGATTTTAGTCCACTTTAGAAGCTTTAGTATGAAACATGATTTTTTTTATTTTTTTTATTGGCTAACACGATTTTTATCATCTAAATAATGTTACGCGTATTTGGTTCGAATAGCAATAATAATAATAATAATAATAAGATCTTTATTTCAGGTAAAAAACACCCATATTACAGACAGCTACATTACAAAATAACATAATATCGAAACAATTCAATAAAAGCCAATTAAAATTTAAGATTTCGTAAATACATAATAAAATAAAACAAAAGATTAAAATTAGAATTTAAAATTGAACATCATATTTTAAATATTGTAAAAACAGTGTATTTATAATTTAATAAAAACTATGTGTTATTTCCTATTCACGCTCCGGTGCACAGATAGCCAGTAGGTAAAAAAAATATTCTGGTATATATCATTGCTGACCGCAGACAGCATCTCGTTATCTGATTCACGCACTCTTTGCCAAAAAGAGGCTATACGATTACGGAGCACGGCAAAAAAGTCTGGAACACCGAATTCCGCGAACATAGCAGAAGCGCTGCAACATCTTGGCAATCGCATCATAATCCTAAGAGCATTATTATACTGTACTCTAAGGATGCCATAGGACTTTCTCGTGTACTTCAGCCACAACTGACAAGTATAAAAGCATGTACAAAATGCTTTAAAGAGAGTTACCCTGACATCCCTCGAGCACTTTGCAAATCTTCTCGCCAACATGTTGCAGCGCACCGCCAATGCCCGGCGCTCCCTATCCATGTCCAAGTCATCACATAAATTTTCTGTGAGTACGTGGCCAAGGTAACGAAATTGCTTCACAACCTGAACTAGCGAACCATTTAAGTAAACCGGTGGAACTTTCTCCGGTACCTTACCAGCACGAAAGACCATAACCTCTGTCTTTTTTGTATTATATTTCATGCCATGCGTGGCGGCAAATCTCTCACAAATGACGAGAAGTTTACGCAAACCACCGATCGAGGGGCTTAGCAGCACCATATCGTCCGCGTAACTGAGATTATTAAAACAGACTCCCTGTACGTGACAACCAGTTCTGGCGCTTCTCAGCTCCTCGATCAGGTCGTTTACGTACAAGTTGAACAGGTCCGGAGAAGTAAGTCCCCCTTGACGTACACCGCACTCTAGTCTATAGGCACTAGAGTGTGCGTCGCCCCATCTTACACTATTAGTCTGGTTCGCGTACCAGTATCCAAACAGCTCCACCACCTGGTTAGGAACGTTAGACTTACGCATTTTTGACCAGAGTAAATCATAATTTACGAGGTCAAAAGCGCGGCTTAGGTCGAGAAAACATGCGTATACGGAGGTCTCTCTCGCTTTATAGTAATTAATTGCATGTTTTAGACACAAGATAGCAGAATCCGTTGAGAGACCAGCACGAAAACCAAACTGCGCGTCACTTACACGAACATATTTCGCTAGTTCAGGCTGCAAAAGCCTCTCTAATATTTTACCTATAATAGTACCTAAAGAGATAGGTCTGTAATTATTAATATTTGACATATCACCTGTTTTGTTCTTGGCAATAGGTACCACCACAGTCCTCATTAGGTTGTCAGGGTTGTCAATAAATATTTTTGAAGTTGGCTTTGGATTTTTGCCGAGTTCATCTGGTAGTTTCGTTTTTGCGGAAAATACTCGTATTACTAAATTTATTTTACAACGGAACCAAACAACGAAAAAATGTAGGTTTAATTAATTCACGTTTATTTTATTACACGTTGTACAAAACAATAATTTCCCGTTTCCCCAATTTGTTAATTACAATTTATTTTCAGTCAAAGCAAAGGTATTCACATCAAAACAACTGAGTGCTTTTAATTTGAATTCCAAATTGAAAAACACTTAATTAAAACGTGTCTTATCCCGCTTATTGCTCGTCATCGAGATAATTCTGGAATTCTAAGAAGTAGACGGTCGGTGCCCTCCCCCCCGCCCGCAGAACACACCGGACCCCTCAAACGTCTGATAGGGCTACCACATAATTTTTAATAGCATTTGAAAATGAGACACTTGTCTATGCAGCCAGCAACAATTTTACGGACTTAAAGTTCGTAAAAACAAAAATCCGTACTTTTTAAAACTTTAACTAAGCCGATGATTTTCTATTGCAGTTCTTTTTTCTTGTTTTATATGTCAACCGTTGAAAAATGAAACATTGTACAAGGTTTACCTAAATAACAATTTGAATAGTTTGTTTTGCGTCCTAGGCTACATTTGCGAAGCCCGAACTCTACTCACAATGCGTATCAATACTATCATGTAAAGCCAGTCTGCAAAATTCAGCTAAAGATCTAGAATTGAAATTATTTAAAAATCAAACCTTGTAGTAAGCTATCAACAACCCTGCGGAGACGATGTTTTATTCATAATCCGAGTAAGAAGTCCCAAAACAGCGATTTGGCCGGGGTCCATTAAAACCTCGGCAGACTGAATTTAAATCGCTCGTTGTAATCCGACGCCTTGCGGTTGCTTTTGTCCTCGCTCGTTAACGAGTACTTATTAACGATTGCCGTACTATAATAACTGTCATAGAACTGTGAGATACTTATTATATGCTCGCAACAAGCTCTATCTACATTTCTTTGGGTTTTTATCATCTAATGCAAGCTTGCGTACAAAGGACGCATGCAAGCCTGCCGTTCTGGCTAATTTTTGACGCTTGCATATTATTTTTATGAATAGTTTTGCTGTTTAGAAAATCGAAGGTCTCATAAACTTGCGCTGAGCGTATGCTTGTTTAATTGTAGGTGACGAACTACTAAATATTAGGCAGTACACTTTGCGTACGCTTTCACCTTTTGTCTACACAAAAACGTGATATGGCCTTCACTGTCGCACAGTCAGTTAAGAGTACTCATAATGCGTTCTTTGCTTATTAATCAACAATTTTAATCAAGCCACGCAATTTTCAATTTATAAGTTGTAGAGAACTAATTAATTCAGTTTAGGAACGTTTTTGTAGTACGTAAGCTTTTAATAGAATATTTTAAAAGTAATCTTAATGTAAGCAGGAAAAAGACGTTTCACAGAGTAAGGCTGCCTGTCCACTAAAGCGGAGCGGTGAGTGAGATAAAAAACCACCAATATAATTGCATAAAAGCTCCTCTTCTCTTCAGTGGACAGGGACTAGTTGCTAACTAGCTTAAAACATACAAATTGGGAAGCGAAGCAAGGTCGCAGAGTGAGGAAAAGGAGCGCGGAAGAGATGGATCGAGATGCGTGTGCCAACGTATAGTCCGACCAGTGCGTACGTACTTATGTGACCGACGAATAAAATGTTTGCTGGCGGTGATATTTCAACGTAGAACTAAACCAATCGACAGAAATCATCAGCTCAAATGACTCGTCGCGTGCTCGCGGTCTAGCTCCACGTATGGAAAGACAGTCCGCTACTCCACACCTCTTTACTTTCTCGCTCTGCTATCTAGCTCCGCGCCTATGGACAGACTCAGTCTGCAGCTCCGCTCCGCATTACCCCGTCGCTCCGCTCCGCTCCGCTGCCTCGCTTCGCTTCAGTTGACAGGCAGCCTAATGCCGTCGGTACGGGATTATTCTGTCCTACGTACAAGTTAAAATATGAGCAGAGTATTATTATATGTACTAGGAAATCATGAACGGAGTGGAGCACTGAAATATTCATACAGCGGCGAACGCCCATTATTTATTTAGGACGTCGAATAACGAGAAATAATAATAAGATTGTGTTTTCATTATTATTGCTAACAATGTTCAGAATTCATAGTAACCAGTGAATGAATTCGTTTGAACTCCTCGTAATTCAAGAAAGAAATGATTAATAGCTTGATAAGAGGTACAAATACTATTTTGCTCGAGAACAATATTTCTTTTGATCTCGCTTTCAATTACAGAACGATACAATATTCGTGATCTAGGCGGAATTAAGCACAAATCCTTGACTAAATATCATAATTCGATTCCCCACTTAAGCAAAAACCCTTTGGAATTAAATTGAATTGTTATAATTGAATGAAACAATCCTGCTTTAACTACACACAACTTCAGCCTTAGAATAAAACCTATCATATCGCCGATAGCTTGTTTCAGCCATGTCCTCACTCCTGTCTGTGATTAAAATTAAGAATTTCTCGTTGGCCAAAGAATCTTTTCAGATGATGGTTACCACAGAACAAGTAAGACTAAGACTTATCTCTTTTCTGTTATGGTTACAGTGCTAGTGGGATTAATTAGGCATTAACAAAGCTGCAGGTGGAAAGCAAGGTGGAAACTTGCTGTTTAAATTTAATTAAGTATCATACCATAACTGGAAGTAGGAATAGTAGATAAATGAGTTCACATGCTCTATCTAATAAGCCAAGTCTCACAAAAAACGAACTGACTATGATACTAATCACGCAAGTCTCAATACAAATGCGTGTTTTGCGACCGATAAAATAAAACCTCGAAACAAATTAAAATAGACATCAAAACAAAACTAAATTACTGTTCGACAAAATAGCATCAAAATTGATATCAATTTCGGAAAATAAAAAATAATAACTATTGTAACTATAATAATGATTGTGTTTTAATTTAAAGTTTTCTTTTATTAGAAATAGAAAAATATTTATTTGACACATACATCATACATAGAATACAAAAGTATTAAGATTTGAAAAAAAAAAATGTGTCAAAAAGGCTGCTGCTCAGCATTTGTCGTGACAGCCAGGGACATATCACGACGCTGATTTTCAGCAGGGACCCTGACGTTAGGGGTACAAAAGCACGGCACTAGAGACAGGAAAAGAAAAAACTAAAAACTAACAGCTTGACAAGCAAATAATAACAATGACAGTAGAAGAAGAATAATAATCATAGTAACAGACAGAAAAAAGACACAATATACATATAATTAGATGACACAAATACAATTTTATTCCCCTTTCCTTGCCAGTCGAACGAAGTATCAGCCCAGCCCGTATTGTAATGTATCATCATATATTATTAATATATTATTAAACTTGTAACTAAGTTGCTATCGTTATTAATAAAAATTAATGACGTCCGGGGCATACAATTACTTCACTATCGTAATCAATATAAGTAATACTTTCATCCACAAAGGCAGCAACGGCGGCAGATATTTTTGATTTGAAACACCTTAAATAGTCGTGATTTTTGCACAAAAAAATGTTTATGATGCCAAACAAAACAGAACACCGCATAATCTCAGGCAACACAACACGTAACCGTTGCAAAAAAATAAAAAAACCGGCCGCCGGCAACAGCCTGTCACGTCACAAAGCGGATTTGCAATTCCGCCTGTCGGGCTCACGGCGGCATCGACACGGATATTTGTGAACTAACACAATCACAACAAAGGGTTTCTATGTGTTTGAGTACAACAAAATTGGTAAAGAACGTTAGAAAGCAAAAAATACGAGCACAAAGGTCACAAACGGTACTATTGCTCATTGACTATTACTCTTAAACTAACTGATCTATCTTAACCGTTATGATTTTCCTTGAAAGTTCATGAGAAGCACTATAATGGGGGGGGGGGGGGGGAGGGGATTTTGGTGAAGTGAAAGTATGGCAAATGAATTATCTGGCAAATGAAAAAAGTTTAAAAGAGACTTCGCCAGTAGTAAAAAGTTATTTTGGAATTCAGTAAAACGTAGTTCGGTAAAACGATACAAAGGTCAAATAATACTTAGATGGTTTAAAAATGTGGCAAACGGTGCATATAGATAAAAAGACTTCTATCAAATGTTTTCAGTCAAATAAAATTCGGACAAGTAAATTTCGGACAAATAATCGGTTCCCAAACATATACTATGTTGTCTATATAAATTGTCTAAGTAACCAGGAGCAAACCAACATTTAATACATTAACCATAAAGTATTGATAATAATGACTAAGACACATTACAAGTCCCTTAATCAACCGGCATCTATCATTGACAAGGATAATTAAATACAATATTATCTGAAAAGCCGAGGTGAATTTCTAGCGTAATTTCTCCGTTCATTAATATCTGACAAAGCTCCTCTCTCTTGCTAAGCCCCTGGTACTTGGCTCGAGAGACTCCCACGCGTTTATACGCAAAACTCGACCCAGTCGCGAAGAACTTACGGGTTTCAGTTATTTCCATGATTTAGTATGCGCAAATCTTTCAATATTACTTGTGAGAAGTATGCGCGAGCCGCTCCGCTAAGCTTTCTTAAGTATTGACATAAATAATGTTTGCCAACGCATCTAGTGTACTTATGCCTCTTACTACGTACATAAACGGTAAAATATTTACTTAGTGACCTCATAAAGTTTCCATCATGTTCCAATAAATGTGAAATATTTTTCATATTTCTGTCCATTAACTGAACTCTCAAAGCCTCTATTGATAAGAGGATATTGTACAGTAACATCACATTTGGTATTTATTTTACGATTAGCATGAAAGAAAAACGAATGAGATGTCAAAGGTTTTTTGTGATGTGGTGCGCATCCTATGTGCGCAGGCCTTAAAAACGTATTTTAAAACATTATTACAAAGTGAACAATAATTCGCAGACGTGTTAGGAATTACATTCCTAAGCTAACATCATTATACTCTGCCTGATGATCCCTGGTTTGACTTGGATATTAATTAAATAAACATAAGTAAATTAAGCAATTTAGGTTAGATCATTTCGAAACAGTCTCCAGAAGACTTGAGGAACCTAATAGAAGTCCATAAAGTGGTGCTAACAAAGCTTTACATTGTGATAATCAATCCCTAATCAAATATGTGTAGAAATAATAGCAGCAAAATATTATTTTTTATGTAACACCACAAGACATGCGTTTTGTGGAAAATTGGAGCTGGAATTGGAAATACAGCCAAAGCATTTAGTAACCGGATAATTTAATAGCAGTTAAAAATAGCCTTCGCGCATAGTAAATATATTCGAGAATGTGTAGAATGAAGCATTTGCATTCAAAGTAGTTTCTATCGTTATTACAAGCTGCATAGGAGGGTTGTGCTTAGTATTACAACATTCAAAACACGACTGATGACTATCATACAGTTTTCACAAATGGGAAATATTGAAAAACATATGCAATGATTACAAAAATATTGCTGAGTTTTAGTAGTCTGCATTAGAACAATAATAATGATTTTTAAACTTACGAGAGCTCAAAGGGCCTTTTTTATACCCATGTGATATGAGTTAAAGACAAAACTTAAGATTATTCTGACACAGAAATATATATATAACAAATCAAGAGGACATAAAAATTTAGGTTCAATAACCGTTACATGAAGTACACCCACCCCTGTATAAATATCCCTGAGAACGTGAAGTTTTAATAAGTTTTTTCTACCAACTACTTATCTACCAACTCACCGAAAAAGCCTTCAGAAAGACCAGGCACTGTATGATCCCCTCCATCGTGTCTCCTGTTAGACAGAAGGTGCCAGTGAGGTGGCGACCTTTCTTGTCTCCTATGGCCGGCGCTGCCGCCAGACTGGCGTGGACCAGGGCCCCACGCGGCCTGGCGTCTCTGGTGGCCCCCAGCACGCCAGGTAGCGGTGCCCCGTCCATCAGCCTCGCCAACGGGTCCATACCCGTGTTACCACACTTCCACCAATTTCATCATCATTTTTGGCACTTATTTTCAATAACACACACTATTTATTGAGTTATCTAAAAACAAAAAGTTTTCCCTTGTTTAGGTCGAAAGTACCAGGTGGTCAGAACACTGCGAGAGTTCTCACGGTCGCGTGATGACGTCGATCTTCGAAGACACAGAGAGAACTGACGGCGTAATCGCACGGTACTGACAGAGGCTCTTGCACTCCTCGCACTGGCACTTCTGATGCTCTTGGTTCCAACACTTGCTGTTGTACAATATGGTGAAAAACGAGTAAATCAACACAGCCATTCCAATTATTATGTATATTTCCATCATGCACAGTAGATAGACTTTGACACTGTTTTTGGTACTTTGATGACCTGAGAGAGCAATTTAGGTGAGATCAGTGGCATTCGGGCACGGGTCACGAGTCGAATACATTAATAAGAGGGAATTAAACGGTTTAGCAATATCGGAGGTGTAATAAAATCGGACGCGATGCGTTTATCATTTTAACGACGGTTGTTTTCATCGGATGATTTACGCAGCGCGCGCGGCGTGAAATGGAATCATTGGAACATGGCTGCTTTGCATACAAAAACTGTAACATCCCGCGCTGTTGGATATTCAATAACAGCGCAGTTAATTCTGCGCGCAACAACAAATGGTTTAATGTTGGATTCGGAAAATTGTAATTCCCATTTCGCTTCTAACGTAACGGTCCTGTGGTTTGTGATTTTAACGTGGATTCCAAAATTAATATTTGTAGTACCGCCTATTAGTACCTCATGTAAAATGTCGGGCTTGTAAACTTTATTAAACTAATTATATCTATATTAATACCACAAGGCATTCTCTACCAGTTGATTTTTGTTTAAGCAGGAATGTGGTATCGCCTGTTTTGGTATTACAAAATATTTTTATTTATTTGAGGGGTATATCATTCTACTAGTAGCCTAAATGAGATGACGTCACCAACTTAACATAAAGTTTTAAAGAGACGAAAGGCTTTCATTTAACTCATAGTTACGTAATATACCCGGCCAAAATCGAGATAACTGTGTTATGTTCACGTTGGTTTGCGCGACGAGACTGACAAACAAAGTCTTTCGCGTGATTGGCTCATTGTGGGCGTCCCGGCTCACGCGCCAATCACGGGGCATTCACGATACCGATAGGATCGGAATTTTCGGAATATCACAAACAAGTATGTAAGTTATTTCTTTCTTTAATTCGGAATGCGATTGATTTAATAAAATTAATTAATTTAAAAAATCGAAAAACCCGATTGCGTAAAAAGTGAACTTAAAAGATGAAAACAAGATTTAAAGAATCAATTTGCAGTCTGAGGCATCAAATTTATGTTACTTGATTCGACTTTTTCTACACGGATTTTAATTACCTAATTAAGTACTAACGCAGTGCATACCAAGTCAATCATCATTATGCTGTTAATGGATTTGATGCCTCCGACTGCAAATTGATTCTTTAAATCTTGTTTTCATCTTTTAAGTTCACTTTTTACGCAGTCGAGTTTTTCGATTTTTTAAATTAATTTATTTTATTTTTGAATTTTTAGTTTGAAGTGTTCTACTACTACTTTTCAATGAACTATAAAGCCTTATTTGTAACTCTTCATTGAAAATAAAAGGTTTTAACTCGAGTAAGTAGTATCTGAAATCGGTTTTTCCCGTTTAATTCATGTACCAATAGGAATTCCGGGTAATAACATAGCCTATGTCACCCCCACAACTGAGACGAATCTAATGACATATCATATGTTGAAATCCATTAAACGGTTTTTTCTTCCTAATTTTTTAGTGTATTTTTTTGCCTGTTCCCGTAGGAATTTTGGAAAATAAAGTATTAAATACTATTAGCACTGAAAATATGTGACCCTTAGTTAATAAAAGAAAGTTTAAATATCGGTTTATCAGTATTGCGGATCCGTTTTTCCCGCGTAAGTTCTGTTCCCGCGGGAATTTCGGGAAATAACATACCCCTTGTCACTCCCGCAATTGAGACGAATCTATTGATATATTTTACTTTTATATCCGGTAAAAGGTTTAGGCTGTAGAGCGTGCCAAAGAAATAGACATACTTACATACGCTCGAAAAACATAACCTTGTTTGGCAGTCGGGTAAAAAGTAGATCTGTTATTAGCTGTAGCCTGTCAGGCGAAGGTCAAGAGACACAATGAAAATTTTATTGTTACGGAGCGGCCCGAGGGTCTTTGCCGCTTGATAGGGTAAGTTTAGTTCTTGAGTTCATCTGAATTGTAATTAGAGCTGTGGATCTTGTAATTGTAATAAATTAAGTTAAAATACAATATGTTGCATTCGTTGCCAAAATAAGAATAGTGTAGAACACGGTTAGTGTTCTACGCTAGGTCTTATGGTAAACTTGATAAGTAAGGCCAATTTAATGATGTTGTCTGTTTGAATTTAAAGAGGAAAGCAGATAGATAATTTTGATGACAGTGTCTGATAAAGGGTTTCTGTCAATTAAGGCGACATGCGCACTTCATCGACCGATGTATATTCAGGCTGTACTTTAACAGGAGCAACAAATTTAAGTATGAGGTATCAGGAAACTGTAAAGTACCAGTTTCTACACTCCCTTAATTAATATTAAGCCTTGCCGTACACGGTCCAAACAGGACGGCCGTAAAGCCGCCACTTTAAGCTGGAAGCCGCTTACAGCCTCTCTTAAGATCACTTATCTTAAAGTTTGTGCATAAAAAGTACACAAAATATGTTTTTCATCGAGAGAAGAGACTAAAGAAAAGAGAGCTTTATTTGAAAGCCAAGGCGGCATTTCGTCATTTACCGCAAAATAATTATTTATTAATCCCGTTTTTCTAATCAAAATCTAAGCAGATTATTTTCTTGAAAGAAAAATATTTTTCTTTCATAACCCCACTACTCAATAGCACACAATGAGGGTACACACGGGCGCGCCGTGTGATTGGGTTCATTGTGACGCCGCGACCAATCACGAGCATTCACTCCGCGCACTTATCCCGCATTTCGGATCACGTAAATTGAAATAATTTCGATTTGCCGTGCCAATAAACGACAAAATCATCTTAATGAAAATACTTTTCGTCAATGCGTATATTCGTTGAAATGTTTGTATTCCAATATTTATGATAAGTAAAAACTAAATGAAATACTTATTTTGAAATGTATCAGTAATTTACTTGCCATGTTCTAGTTATCCTTCCATGTTTTCGTAGTAGAGCAAGAGGAGGTAAGAGTAGGACAGATTAGTGGTCAGTTTTGATAACAATATAGTAACCTAGATACTATGTGGATTCCGAGGATTCTTCGCTGGATTTTTTTAGTACACCTGAAAACAAGTATTTTCGCATTATTATTGTGAATGAACGTTTACATACACGGACTCATTTTACAGTCTAGATGACTAAGGCTATGGAGACATCTAAATATTACTAACTATCTTTCCTCAAATAATCAAAAACACCAACAAGTGTATGGGATTCCTCTATCAATCATAGCAGTGTATAAAACAATGTAAATACTAACTGCAATATGAAAATACCAATCACATCGCTATTTCCAATCTAACAACACAATAATAAACATCCCCTCGCAATAACGACAGGAGAATGAGTACGAGTATAAGCGACCCACATATCAGGCTCATTCCCCTGGCCCCAATGCGTCCGTTTCATCTCGTCTCAATCACGTCTCACATTCCAAGTCATTGTTCGCACAGGTTGCGGAATGACAGGTTATAATGCTTTTGTAAATTGTTTGATTGAAGGTACCGTAAGCAATTTTCCTGGAAAATTTACAGTGTAGAAAGTAGGTAGGAAATAATTTGTATAAAGGTATTTTAATATAATACACTACATGGTATAGGAAAGGCTACAGTTTTTACTTTTTATGAAGACAAAGTTCAATATGTTACCGAAAACTATTGCTGAATGGAATTAATTGATAAAATGTTGTTGGTTGTAAAGTAAACATCAAGTCTAGTCATGAATCTTTCTTGCTGGTTGCGTATAAATAGTAGAAACTCTATCCACAAAAAGTGGCAGTCACATTTGCCTGAGTTGCAGCATGCAATAGTAATTTTATTAAATGGCAGTTTGTTATACACCTTAACGGTTCTCAAATTCTGGTTATATTCAACAACAACAATTTTGCTCCAAATATATAATTAATTACCTACCTTTCATTTGTTACCATTAAGGAAAAGGTCACGCTAGATTACGTATAAGTAGATTGTCCATCTACAATTAATATTTTTTTGATGTATGGAGTCTACAACTGGTTCTCCATCCTTTATAAAATAGTATTTTCTCGCGATGCAAAGTATGCACACATCGCAAAAGTAAGTATTTTCTTTTCGCTTCCGAATATGAACATCTCCAGCTCCGCAGCGAAAACACGTGAGCTCCGTTCAAAAACAGCGATTTCCAATTCAAATGGGAGGCGTCACAAATCGACGCAATTCAAGAGCGGAATTAAACCAATATTTGTCCTCGCAGTTTGTTCCTTGTTAGATACAAATACAGATAAATTGGTCCTATAGACACAACGCATACAGCCTATTAACCAATCGTGTAATAATGACAAGGCCCACGAAAGAAGCAGGCAAGAGGCAAATCACAATTTCTAGAGAACCGATAAGTCTCCTAATGCATTTAATGTGGACTAAAAAATACGTGTGACACGCTCTTCTATCGGGTAGAGCACTTAAGACAGACAGCGTAGAGTAGTTAAGAAATCAGCACTGTTTGGCAATCGAATTCTTCAGCATTGGAAAAGATCTGTGTCTATTTTGACTCCGATGTAAATATGAACTTCTCTCCATTGTGTCACTCATCTTCGCTTGAAGCCGGTACCAGATCTATATACTATAATGCGGTGCTTTCACTGTCATTACTCAATCGATCAATACAGAATATTCAATTGTAGAGTCATTTGAAAGAAAGTTGCCTAAAGATACAATACTTCCAAAAATATTATGTTTCTTGAATGGTCAATCTGTAGGAATTACATTTGATTGAAACTAAATTACTCCATTATACCGAAGTTTCCGAATTGTATGTATTGCAAAGTTCATCTCGCAAATTGACGGCAATCCGTTCGAAAACGCTTTTTATATAAATTAAACTACCTTTCAACCTCTGTTGTAAATTCCTTTTTACAATGTAATTTTTTGAGTAATGGTTGTTTAATAGGTTGTTCTTGCTGTCTAATATCAAATACTTTAGTTCTCAGGAAACAAATAAAGATAGATCAACCATAGGTCCTCTAGGTTAGTTGAAGACAATTTATGGCAAAAGCTGTCACCATAACTTTGTGCTCTCAAGATTGAAAACCAACAAAAATTAAATATTGTCTAGTAAAGTACTGAATTAACACTACTATGAATCTAATGAGAAAAATATTATTGAAGTCCGTAAAATGTGTATAAATACTATCTGCTTAGATAAAAAAAAGCAATGCTGTCACGCCCACCGTGCTGAAAATATTATTTTATAATCCCTGTATCAGGTTACTGCAGAACAAAGACTGCGAAGAAAACATGAAAGAGAACACTATGAAAGAAAAACAAAAACGAAATGCTCGCATGAAAGATAACACTTTGCCAATAACGATGAGTGATAAAGTGTCTGCCCGTAACTATGGTTAATTCATCACATTTGAGGGGCCGTATTAATAATGCGTCTATGCGTATCCCGGCTCCAAGTACTTACTGATCCACTGAAAATAGTGACGCAATGGTTATAATCGACTGTCGATAAACAACAAAAAAAAACAACCCTAGAATCGCCATTAACACGACTGATATAGCAACGTCCTGCCTGAGTTTGATTGGCATTCAAACTAATTTAGATTTTTCAGGTGGCCTTAAATTTAATCAACTCTGTCAACTTAATTAAAGTAAAGGATACAGAAAGCCATTTCAAAACTGGTTTAAGTTAGGTCCTGATTTACTAGGGCTAAATGTTAAATAAGAAGTGTTTTGATTAAAAGTATGAAAATGATAATTATCTTAATCAGTAGTTAATGGACCAAGAATTTTTGAAGGTAATTACAACTTATAGATATTCACATTCCACTCTGCACTACACGCCATTAGCAGGTAACCAGTTTATTAAAATTTATCGATAGTTCCACAATTGACATAGCTTCACTAACCGAAACTCGAGCTTAGAGCATTAATACAGCCCTCGCAAAATAATAGGACGAAAATGCGGTCTGAGCCGTTGGATTTCATATTCGAATACTAATTCGTGTTTAGTTTCGTGTCCCAGCCGTCCGGGCGAGCGTAGCGGGTGAAATGTTTTAAGGATTAAGGATTTGTGTAGGTATTGCTTGGAACCTCATTCGAACAGCTTTGACTCAGCCGTTGGTTATTTATATTTCAGTGTCAAATTATACACTTATTTTAGTATTTACTTCGACATCTCTCCTTATAAAAGACTTTCAATTTTCGTATATTTACTTATAATTGTAGCTGTGAAGCTTGTTTGTTTCGAAGTCATTAAGAAGTTGCATGCAAGTGGGTGTGATTGTGAGTACCAAAACATATTGTACATATGGCATAAACACCCATTCCTCTTGATGGTGTATGAAAAAACAATTATTTTTTTGTACACTTTTAGAGAAATTGCTGTCCTTAGCAAGTTAATATATATTGGTTTTAAGTTCACTTCTGACCCTGAAAAAAATGGTTTTAAAAAACTAACAACAAACTGGTTTTAGTTTCTTTTAAGGTTCGGCATCCTACATTCAAAACAAAGCATCGCATATTTTAAAATTCTTCAGACTTGGATGTAAAAACATAAGAACAGAGGTCAATCAATACATAACTTTTCGTCAGGTGGACATGATACCCATTTGCATATTAGTAACTAGCAAAACGCTTCATATTAATCATTTCATTTGCACTTTTATGAAATTCTTACTTAACAAAAAAATATATACAAAAGAGCACAAGATTGTTAAAAACGCTGTATTTACCTATAAAGACATATCTTTTACACATCAGTTGTGTCGCTGGTAAATCTGTTTCAATAAATATATAAGTGCCCATTTTACAGAGATCACAATATAGCGGTGTTTGTTAGAGAAATCAGAAATTCTTGTAACTCACTAAACAGTAAAACTTTAACGCTTCCTGCGTTTGAGCGGTTAATCACTGAAGCGAGCGATATCCAAGTTCCTTTTGCAAAATTCGTGTTCAATGTTCAGTCAAACATGGATGATAAAATATCGGTTGTTTTTTGCGATAGACGTAACGGTTTATGTTTTTGACCGTTCAAGTACGAGTAGGTATTAAGTTGGCAGAATTATAGCCATGTTTAGCTCCCGTTTTTTACCGTGCAGCGAAAATAAGGAATGTTAGTCCACCTCTCATATACAACAATTTTTTTAACTGATGATATGTTAGATTTACACTATTTCAACATTATTAACACGTTTTTTATTCATTTAAACTTTATTGCATAGATTACAAACGTACAATAGTTGAACTTAATGCCATAACTTTTAATGTCTTAGTCGTCAAGCTGCTTTAAAACAAATGTCGCGTTTAACGCCGCGATTGTAGCATAAAAGAACTGACTGTCTAAGTGAGCTACCAGAGTCCTAACAGGTATCTCTGTTTGCCGCACTAATCCATGCATGTAGTTCCCACAGGATTAGCGGGAACTCAAAGGAGCGCGGGCCGTCGGACGGAAAACGGAATTGATTAGCTCTGGGAAAATCAAAAGAACTTGGTTTTTATGCGACTTTAAACGACCCTGGGTGAGGTATGTGAACTGAAGAAGAAGAATTAAAGATAATTTTGGGTATTAATGTATTAATTATAATTGGGTAATATATGTCATCGTGTAGAACTGACGGCCGATGGGCAGAAAGGTTCTGGAATGGAGGCCACGTACCGGCAAGCGCAGCGTGCGACGCCCACCCACAAGGTGGGCAGACGACCTGGTATAGGTTGCAGGACGACGCTGGATGCAGACCGCTTCCAATCGGCCGATCTGGAAGTCACTGGGGGAGGCCTATGTTCAGCAGTGGACGTCCTGTGGCTGAGATGATGATGATATGTCATCATAGGAAGACAGGAAAGTTGTTTCTACGCAACAACTTTGGCAGTAGTATTTATCATCCAATAAGTCATTTTCAAGCAGTAATATGTGATTTTATTTTATATTATCATAAAATAAATGATTAATATTAAGTTCGTTCATTTATAAAGTTGTGAAGGCATGTAAATACATTCCATTACATATTTACAGTATTCTATAGCATAATTTAATATTGAACAGTAGTTTGTTTTCCAATAAACCTAAAATAAATTATAGATTTAAACACCCACCTCTTCAGAATACGATTCCATAAATATTCACAGAATTATAATCCAGGTTTAACTGTGGTTTAACGTGCAAATTAAATTTCGGTAAATGTTGAAGATTGCTTTTATACACAGAAATATCTGTTGCAGCAATTTTTAATTAATTCTTTTCAGATAAATATTTGCAACAATAAATTTTGCGGTTTGTATAGTAGTTTTGGTATGATTAATTAAATTATTTATTAAACCCATAAACTCCGAATTATAAATAAATTTAAAC
This sequence comes from Anania fuscalis, assembly GCA_950371115.1. Lineage (NCBI taxonomy): Eukaryota > Metazoa > Arthropoda > Insecta > Lepidoptera > Crambidae > Anania > Anania fuscalis. Next base: position 632,023 of record OX493344.1, on the reverse strand, counting down.
GTTTTGTAAGTATTATACAATAGAAATAAAACGTCCTGCCTCCGTCCTAAGTTGCTGAGGCCTACTAGGTTCATATTTTTTTTTTAAAACAACATCACATACATTGCTCTTATCCTAAGGTTAGTAGCTAAAGCATTTGTGTTATGGAAATCAGAAACAACAGACAATATATAAAAGTTCGTTTTCTACATTGACCCGACCGGGGATCGAACCCGGAACCTCAGAGATGGCGACGCCTTAAATAGTCCGGCGTGCTCGCCTCTCGGCTACGGAGGTCGTCGTTATTGCTTAAACTGTAACACATAACTGCTTTTATGCTAAAGCCAGAAATGGTTGATTAATAAATAACTCTCTTACTTTTACGTTTATGCGACAAATTCATTAAATCAAACTTAATTTACAAAATAATCGCGATTCTATTCAAATGCGAGTTCCCACCGCCTTGCTCGCGAGCGCAGGAACAATGTAACGCTCGGGATGTAACTACGGGACTCAGCCCTCGGCTTGGTGTTTTGCATAAACTTGCAAGATTATCATAACTGTCGGCCAGTTGACATAGTCTACAGACTTAATAACATTAAAACACTGACAAATTTGGAAAGTTGTTTTAAAGCATTTGTTTATACAAACAGAAGTCTATTTCTTAGCCGTAGATTAAGAGATTACCAAATTGCAAATTAGAAGAACAGAAACAGTAATTATATAACGTTATTACGGAGAAATAATACAAAGGTCCGACTGCCTACGGCCATTCTCAACCTAATTAAACACAGATATTAAGTAGGTGGTGCTAATTAGGCTTAAAAAGAACAAAACGAAAAAATATATGAACATGCGTAAGATAAACATAGCTTAAAAAATGCCTACTAATTCTATTCACAAAAAAATAACGTTCAAAATATTAGGTTTTGTAGGATGACAACGAAATATAAATGAGGTTCATAACATTTTATGTCAAAAATATGCAAAAGAACATAAAATCGTTTTCTCAACAGGTCTCGGTGCGAGAATATTCTCCAATTCTCTAAGGCACGGGATGCCTCCTTTAATAAGGTTTCCGTTTGGCGGAAAAGACAATTGTTATATTTACCGTAGGTACAAGGATTTGAGTAACGAGAAAAAACTCCTACGCAGACTCAGTAAACCTATAAAAAAATATTACCAAGGAACATCAGGGCAACGATTTTGGTGACTCTTTCCTTTTTGAGTAAGACAAACAACCGTTTATTAACGTAATATTAATTCCTTTTTCCTTTTATTCAAAAATGACTAACTACACTGTCTATCGCTGAACTACCTGTGCATAAATTTAAATCGCATGTCAAGATGATTATCATTAAAAGAGGCTTTTACACTGGTAACTGGACGTATTTCAGTAACGACTATTTTTTTGGTAACTTTTGGTAATTGGTATTGGAGTACAGACAGCCCTATCGTGTTTTGTTGCTCATGCTCGAGAGGCTGGTGTGGCTACTGGTACACAATTATTATCTTGTAATGTAAACATATGATTTAATAACAGGCTTAAAATAGTGTTCTCTGGACTGCTTTTCCTCGGCATTATTGCCAGAACATTGTCCCAAAGTACTGTAAAGTTAAAAATGATTCCTAGACGTGTAAAACAGTTAAATTCAGGCCTGTTTAACAAATAAATTGGTTTATTGAGATACATTTGAAGTCTCGTGGTAAGTTAGTGGAGCTGACGACTATACCTATTTCAAGATATGATTTCAAATGAAATGGACTATTTCAGCAGGACAGGCGATCCAACGAAACAAATAATACAGGTCTACGAATACGAGAGGCCTCACTCATGATTGATGAAATGACATCGTCACAAATACAATAGCCTAGAGAACTGGAATAGAGCAGTAATGTATCTTCTTAGATAAGAGGATTTCGCCTTATATTATTAACTGTTTAGTCAGCCGTTCACTGATGCTACAAACGATACAGAAGCAGTAGGCTCACTACCGCACGCACACGATTACTAGAGTTTTTGTGGAGGTAAGTTAAAAAAAAAGCCCACAAGTAACTATGTGTAAACACTTGACAATAAAACCCCATGCTTCACAAAGGTCTCTTTTCCCCCTTTCTGTCTGACATAAGATAAGGTTGGCCAAGTTTGTCGTAGGTCTGAAACTTTATGGTCAAAAATCGCAACTAAATACAACGTCGTACCTAATGGAGCCCTAATGTAAATACAGGACTCATGGCAGACCATGATACGTCTAACTGAAGAGATAATCTCGACACCTCCATATAGGGATTGGCCTACAAAAGTATACAGCCGGATCATCATTACAAGGCATATTACTATTAGCAAGACCATACGATGATGACTTGTTTTGTTGGAGTTAGCTTACTGTATCTCCATCGATTGTGCCAATGCGGTTAGCAGTGACGGAGGCGGAATTCGCGTCAAGCCGGGACAAGGAATGCCGAGTGGCGAGCGAAGTCGCGTGACCGCGCCGGAGACATTCTCACTAAAGCGGCTTTGCCGAACGTATCCGTGAACCGAGCCTAACTTGCAAGTGCAGTCTCAAGTTTGGGTTTGAATACATTCCTCTGGCAACGATCTTGTCAATGCAGACGCCTTTGTGGACAAGATCTGGAGCGCTACGAGACTGATGTGTTTCGAAAACTGCAAATGACTAAAACTTGAGTAGGAACATCTAAAGTTTAATTAGCCTTTAGAAAATTAACAACGAAAAACTATCAATACTGGAATGACGCAATTCAAAAACTGCTATTATGCCTGCCATCGTAAACAGCACTTTTTGCGCAATGTTTATGAAATGTTACAAATAACGGTTAACAATGTAGGTTTTGTTGCTTACAATGAAGTAAAAACAAAAAAAAATAAACCAATAGTTATTTATGTGATTAGAATGTCGATCAGCTCAATGGCTACACTGACTATATACGAAACAATTAGTTCAAACTGCAAGTGTCATTCAATAATACGCCACTCACTAATGAGAAATCCCAAAAGGAACAAAAGAAAAAACAGGAAACATACCTGTTTCCTTCCTTTTCTTCCCGTATCGTTCCGGAATCCGATACGCGGGCAGCTCAAAATCGATGGGGAAACACAACGAATATCGAGGAAAATTGAAGAAGTCGAGAAACAGAATTAAAAAAGGTAAAAAACAGTTGACAATTGACAAGCATCTACGATCAACGCACTTGTTCGTAATCGAATAGAATTCGAATTACGAATTAATCCTGAACGAGTAGTTAGTAGTACATGTATTGGATATTTCATTTCATTTATTTATTCATAACAATCATTGTGTCGAACATTAATTAAAATACATTTCACAATTTCCCACAAGAGATAAAAAGTGTAAAAATCTTGAAATTATAAGGCTTCAATGGAAAAGTTTTAAACAGAAACCTTACATTTGGGTCGGCCAACTTCTATAACTGCAAACTCAACATTTTTACTCACAGCGACTTAAAGTAAAAGAGACCTATGTTTTTAAACAGCAGAATGTATAGTACTTACTTTAAAGTTAGTTTGACGATTGGTTGGATAGGTTATTGCGTGTTACTGGTACTACTACATCTGAAACTAAACTTCAGATGCTTAAGTGACCATGTTACATTCTAACAAATGACTGACTATCGTGTTTAGAAAAAAAATTGAGATCATGTATTTTATAAGAATTTCTGTTGCCGTGAAGCGGCATTGAATCACCGTCACAAATCGAATCCGGCTCTCGCAAGTTTGATGAAAAAACCCCTGGAAGGAAAAACGGCAGGAAAGAAAGGAGTTTTCATAAAGGACCTATCAAAAAGTTTCCACGTTCCGAGACCGTTGACTACGCACGTAGTGATGCGATGGCACATTATTTTACAACAGAATACAAATAATAAATAAATAAAAAAAAAGTTGACAAGCATCTACGATCAACGCACTTTTTAGTATTCGAATAGAATTTGAATGACGAATTAATCCTGTAGTAGTAACACATGTTAAAAAAACTATAACCCGATTACGTCAAAGAAGACGAAATAATTCACATAGAAATCCAGAAATGCATAGGTACAAAAATAGTCAAGGTAGAGCCGTGGTCGCACCCATTGTATACCTACCATGTCTGTCTGGTTAATGGAGGAGTTCTTAGCAGTTAGCACCCACATAATCATAGTAGGTACATACATACAACTGCCAAAATTATTACCCTTTCTTTTTGCCTTGTCATAGTTGGGTAAAAAGAATAGGATTTAAAAATAACGCATTTTGAATAAAATTCAAGGATCTCCGACGACGAATCCTGGTGTTGCAAATGTTTATAGGCGACGTTAATGTTGTACCATCTGGTAAACCGTATGCTGACTTCGTTTATTACATTTATAAATTTAAGTTAAATTGTGTAATTTAAAATGTAATTCTTTCTGGTTCTTTGTTAAGTGAGATGTGCAATAAATTGTATCTATATTATCTATTTTCAACCGACTTAAAAAAAAGAGGCGGTTCTTAATTCGACTTAATGTTTTTTTAGACCTTTTACATCTGGCCCAGCACTAGGCCATGCTGACAAAGTTTACAAGCCCTGCGTCGAGTGTAACTCGTACAAAAGGCAGGTTATTTACGTTATCGCGAATGTAGCGCGTCCGTGCCTCATACACACTACAATAGATAGTTTTACCGAGCTTTCGAAAGCTTCTTGCTTCTAACAAAAGAGCTTCCAACTTATTTCCGGGGCCGCTGTTATCGCTTCTGCAAAAATTAAGTACTATGTTCCGATTCCGAATTACACATTCTTATACAGAGAAAATTCTTGTGCATTTATGACACTAGGAAACTTTCTTTAATATAATTAAAGATTTTCGTTTGAAGACCTTTCATCATATAAATAAATTTCCAATAAGACAGTAAGCTCTCAAAGGAAATTGAGTGTAACCAATAGCTACTTGAATAAACACAAAAATATATTTACAAATCAGAAAATAAAGGCATCAAAATGATTTTGAACAATACAAACATTCCACGTAACATATTGTTACGAAAATAACAGTTATTAATGAGGGCCATATCAAAATCTCTTTGTCATATAAAAACAAAACCTTTGAATGTGCGTGCTCTACGAAAAATACAAAATACGGTTGAGTATTCGCATGAATAACTTATATAGGGTGTGCCTTTAGCCACTCCGCGAATGCAAACGTAATAATGTTATTTTAACGGAATTATGTTTATTTGTTTTAGGCTAAGTTGGGCAGGTCCCCTGCGTAAGAGGATTAGTCATAGTCATAGTCATAATCATTTATTGCATCATGTTGGTACATTGGTAGCTGTTAAAATAATAAAATCCCATAACATGGCCCTGTAAGGGCATAGCAACAATATTATTGTTAGCTTAAAACTAGAAATTACTTAATTTAATTATTTATATATATCTATATAAAGTTAAATAGTCCAAGTTAGAGTAATGAATAATAACCGTTTGGATTAACAATAAATATCATATTGGGCTTAGTTACTTAATTGTCGAAAAATTCTTTAAGAGAATAGAAGCATTTTTCTATTAAATAATTTTTTAATGTTTTATGAAATTCTGGTTCTTTTGATACGTTCTGGATTGCATGTGGTATTCTATTGTAAATTTTTATAGACATGTGGTAAGTTCCCGAGCTAACTATGTGTAACTTGGTGAAGGGTTGAGCCAGCCTACTTCCATATCTTAAGTTACGTTGTTTTGAGTGGAAATCCTTGGCTTGTGCATACATATTTTTGTTTTTCCAGACAAACTTGCATATTTCGAGTATATATAATGATGTTAGTGTCAGTATTCTTAGCTTTCTAAAATGAGGTCTGCAACTTTCAGTGTCTGTTATATTTACCAAAATACGAACACATTTTTTTTGGAGAATAAACAGTTGGTTTGTATCGGTACTATTACCCCAGAGAATGATTCCGTAGTTCAGCCAAGCATTAGCATAAGCATAATAGGCGGTAGTTGCTGTTTTTATGTTGGTACATTTTTTTAATTCGTATAAAGCATAAGAAAATTTAGAAAGTTTAGCGGCAATTTTTTCAATGTGAGGTTTCCAGTTAACATTTGAATCGATTTCTATTCCTAACAGTGTGCCTGACGTTACAAATTCTATTATGTTATTATTAAATGAGAAGTTAATGTTTAGTGGATGTTTTTGTCTAGGTTTAAATTGCATTAATTTTGTTTTAGATACATTAATTTCTAAATTGTGGTCTTGTAACCATTCTAGTATTTGTTCTAGGGTGTTATGGAGCTGTTGTTGTAAGTCATGGCTGTCTGTGCAAGGGAATACGACTGAAATGTCATCAGCATATAAGATGCATTTTTTATTTATGCATTCAGTTATGTCATTTATATAAATTAAGAAGAGCACACATCCTAATATACTACCTTGAGGAATGGAGCGTCTTACATCTAGTTTATTAGAGTTTATATAATTTAAAGTGTTGTTCGTATAATCGTAATGTTCAATGTTAACAAATTGCCTCCGATTTTTTAGGTACGATTCAAACCATCGATGCGCTACTCCACGTATACCTATTCCGTACAGTTTTTTAAGCAAAATTTTGTGAGAGACTCGATCGTATGCCTTACTCATATCTAACATTAAGCCGATAGCATATTGCTTGGTATTTATTATATTTAGAATCTCGTTTATATATTTATACACTGCTGTAATTGTTGATTTTTGTTTCTGAAAGCCATATTGGCTTTCGTTTAATATACTGAATTTTTTACAAAAGGAATTTAAGCGGACTGCCATAGCGGTTTCAAATATTTTAGAAAAGGTGGATAAAAGGGATATTGGCCTGAAATGATGGGGTTCATTAGCATTTAGTTTTTTAGGTATGGGTTTGATTATGGTCGTCTTTAATAAGTCAGGGAAGGTTGCCTCATCAAAAGACTGGTTTAATAGATAAGTTAAAGGTGCGACCAGCTCTTCCCTACAGTGCTTAACCAATGTAGGCGGGAATTCATCATCACCATAACTGGATTTATTTTTTAATGATTTTATTATTTTGTCAACTTCAACGGCACTGACTGGGTTGAGGTACATTGTGTTTTCTACATGTGTTGAGGTACATTGTGTTTTATAGGTACAGTAACTGGACGCCCTCTGGGTTCTGAATCCTTATCGTTACCTGATGATCCTACTGAAATAAAGTATTTATTTAAGGTGTTTGATACTAGATAGGGATCCTTTAAGATTTCACTGTTACTTTTTAAATGTATATCTTTATGAATATTTTTATGAATTTTATTAGTGCGCTCTTTAATAATTTGCCACATTGCCTTAGTAATGTTTTTTGATGTATTTATTTTCTTTATATAATGAAGTTTTTTAGATAAATATACTGAACATTTTAATAATTTTACGTATTTCCTATAGTATTCATTAAATACATTACTAGTTATTTGTGATTTAAAAATTTTAAGTAGACGTTTATTTCCACAGGCAACTTTAATTCCCTTAGTTAGCCAGGGTTTTATTTTATTTTTAACTATTACCTTTTTTATTGGGATGCATGAATCAAGTAGGTTTGTCAATTTATCATGAAATGTTTTATAATTCTCATTTACATTTTGACTTGATATGATTAGGTTTGTCCAATTAATATTTTGCAGTTTCTCTTTAAATAAATTTTTGTTGTGTGTATTGAACCTTCTTTTAAATACAAAGTGATTTTGCCTAGTGTTTACATGGAATCCAGCTTTACTAACTGAAACCGTTATACCTCTATGGTCTGAGAGCCCATGCTCCTTGACCTCCATGTCTACATAGGTTGTATCAAAATTTGTAAAAATTATGTCTAAGCATGTGGAACTTGTGGCTGTGATTCTAGTAGGCTCCTTTATATTTTGGTGAAAATTATAACTTTTAAATAGATTGACCATATTTTTTGTTTGTGTTGTATTAACAAGAAAATCCACATTTAAATCACCCCCTATTATTATGTTTTTCTTTAAATATTTTGTGGTTAATAGTTTCAACATTTTTTCTAGTTGTGTATTAACTGTAGGTGCTTCTCTTTTTCGATCTGGCCAATATAAAACTATTAATATTACATTTAAGCTAGGTATCTCTATACCACACATTTCAATGATATATTCCACCGAAAAAGTCTTGATGTCTTTGATTTCAATGAATTCAGTACTATCCTTAACAAATATACACACTCCACCGCCTTCTCGAGTTGTCCTAGAAAACTGACTAGCTAGGGTGTAGCCCTCCAGGGCCAGTAGATCAGATTTAGCTGTGGTAATCCATGTTTCAGTAAAGCAGAGTGCGGATAGGTCAATTTCTTCGGTAAGGGCTTCTATCAAATGAAATTTATTCTTTAAACTTTTTAGATTTTGATAAAAAAATGATAGTTTATTTTTAGGTACGAAAGGGCTGTGTTTTAAACGGTTTCTGTATTGTCTCTTGTGTTTTACGTTGGTAGTCGATGTGGGTTGTGTTTTCCTCTCGGGTTGTGTTGTCTAGTATTGAGGTAGAGTTATTCTGGTGTCTAGTATGCGATCTAATAGCACTTCTCTGAGTTTGGTTTAACTTTCTAAGGTTTTCCCTTTCCAGTTTTCTGCTTTGAAGGCCTTTTTCATCGAGATAAGCTGATAGCCAAAGACCTGTATTTTTAAAGTAACTGACACATTCTAGGAGGTATTTTGTCATTTTTTTACTCAATAATTCAATTTTCAGTGGTCGTCTATTGCCATGCCTTCCTATACGACTTATTTCTTCAATGTATCCTGTTAGATCTACGCCAGCTATGTCATAGAACACGTTGAGGACACGGTCATGTAATTCGTATTCTAACTCATGCCTGCTGGATTCATTAAGTCCGTACAAAACCACCGTTTTGTTTTGATTTACTGAGTTGGATGAAGTTACACTTGCGTATGTGGTCGGATTGGATGGTTTACTTGTAATATTGATGTTATTTTTATTTTCCTGAGTTTTTTGTAGTTCTTGTTTGCTTGTACTATTGATAATCTTATTTTCCTTAATTTCTTGTAGTTCCTGTCTCAACTTCATATTTTCTTTTTCTAAATTATTTATACGTTTCATATTTGTTTCTGCGGTTTGTCTTATTATTTTTAAATCTGATTGCATAGTTGTGTGTTTACTGGTAATATCTAATAGGCAGGTTTGTAATAATTTAATAGTCTCCGTAAGCTCTAAATCTCGCGCTTCTTGCTTTTCTATTTGACTACTCATCTGTTTCCTTAATTCACGCAGTTCTGTTATCAGGGTGGATTCAATTTCATTTGAGTTTACTAACATCGTGTCGCCATTAGGGAGCGTATCATCCAGAGATTGGGAATCCTCGTCAGTGAGTTTTGTAGAGATGTTGCGCCTTAAAGTTACATTAGTGTAATAGATACCTCCCTGTTCTCTGACCGGAGTATTTTTGTTGTCAAGTTTTGGTTGCTTAGACTTGCATTGTGGACATTTCCAGGCTATTTTACTTTCCGCAGTCATCAAATAAAAGATCTTTTCAGATACATTAACGCAAAGCAGATCATATTTTTCGTTGCATAATGAGCAGGTCAAAAATTGTCTATCTGGAATATCAATGAAACAAGCAGCACATTTCTTTTCCATCTTGCGGGGATTAGTAAGAACCTTCACTCGTTGAGATAAATCTTATCTAGCATGACCCAAAACTGAGCATTAGAAGTCCCTTAAGAAGCCGATAGGTGGCTAAGCGGCGAAGAGGCTGATGGAACCGCAATCGTACTAATATTACGTAAATCTATAACGGCAATAAAGTACTCGTAGATGTCGCTAGATGGCACTAATTGTCAATTTCTATAAAATTTTCCAAAATCTGGTTTGAACTAGATAAATGTAGGTATGTTTTTGGTGGTTATGAAAAAATATAGATTGCGTATTATAAAGTTCTGGGCACTGCACATTGGTTCACTGAGTTTTGAGCTTTCATAAAGCTTGTTATTTGCAATTTTTCACAGTCACATTTGTTACTTTGCACTTTTAGGCGCGAATCACAAGCACAGTTTTAAACACTGGTTATCTTTCACAAAAGTCAATGGATCTTTTGAAAAACACTAACACCAGCTATTCACAGTATACTTTTAATAATGTTCACTTAATTTGGTCCTAATATCAAAGTTTGATGTTATAAATGAATATTAATTACAGAGCTAATGTTTACGTGATGGCAGCGCCATCTTGTTTTTCAATTAAAATTATAAAGACTTCATTTCATTTTTCGAGTGAGGTTTTAATGTACATTCTGTAGGACTTTATAACTCGCAATAGGAAACCTTTCTTCTCAGCACTAACACGCAATCTTGGTCGTGACTGCGAAGAAACCGGATAAATGAAAACAAAGCAGTTTAAAAGTAAAGGAAAATGAATAATTAATTAAGAAATAACTTAATTGAAAATTAATAAGATAATAAATCGAACATTTGTCTCTCTGGGGATTAGAACCCGCAGCCACCTGGCTTTGTAGCCCGGAGCGTGAACCACTAGACCAGACGTAATGACACGTGTCGTTTTAGTAAAACGTAACCCATTTAAAATATTCCAGTTCCGCGAAAACTAAATCCAATATCAGGATACCCTCCAAGGATATTGGACCGGGATTTTTTGTTTATACAAATGGATTTGGACCGTTTTCGCAAAACTAAATCGATGAATTCGTAATGAAACCCAAAAATCCCGCGTAAAAGTTTATTTAACTTCAATTTATCCTTTAAAAATCTGGACATTATATAAAAACCACCGAAAACACGTTGAAACTCATCAGAAGCCGTATTTACCCACTGTAGAAAAAAATTTGTAACTTTCTACAGTCGGATAAATACGGGTACAATTCATGTCGTCCACCAACATATTGTGTGACGTCACAACACAGCACCGGACTACCGAGAAACATTGGTACGTCCAACTTTTGTCGGTTTTTAACGTGCCACTGGCCGCTTTGCGCCTTTGTGGGCATTTTAGAGTTCCTGCCTTTAATTATGTGTTCCAGAAACTGGGTCGGAACGGAACTGCGGACGCCACGCGGCCGGCTCGCGGCGGATAGTCCCGATTACGATTCGCCGGGAAACGATTTCCCGTGTGTGTTAAAATGGGAACAAAATTTTACTATGTTCTTTCTTTAAGCAAAGTTTTCAAATAGTATGCGTCCGTCGACTTTCTCGTGCATATGTCGAGTCAAATGTACCTAGTGTTTATTTAGTAGAACACTTTTTTGGTTATTTAATTTCGCTTTACGATATCCAGAACTAAAGTAACTTAAGTTAAAAAAATCACTTTTCGTTACGTATCTTTCCGTAACATCACTGTATAGCTGTCACATATGTTTTTTACAAGATAATCTATCTATATATCTTTAACATGGCAATTATTCAAAGAATTAACTTTTATAAATAAATAAAGTAAATTGATTGTGATTGTTAGAAGAATTCTGCTAACAATCACACACCAATTAACTGGAAGTTATCCAAAGTTTCCACAATGGCGACTAGATACCGGATTGTATACTAAAATCAAGAAGTGTGTACAAATGCTCGTGCTCATCACAAACATCTTCCGCTTATATGTTTCGAACTTGCAACCGCCTAGCCTTGCAGTTCGGAATGCAAATCGTATTTCTTGAAGCTCTATATTTTACCTTATATTAATTAATTAAAAACTTATTTTTAAAAATAAATCATGGTATCCCCACCCAGACCGTTCCAGTAGTTAATGGCGCCTGGAGGCGGCAATCTGATCAATTTATTCGCGGGCCGTGTCCCAACCCGCGCCACCGGTTATTTGTCACGCCATCTCAGTATTGTTAATTGACTGAAATGACAATTTCCAAAACTTTATCATTCGAATCTTAAACTTGTCTGTGATTTCCAAAATAGACAAACAGATGAGAGGTTTATAAAATCAAGTTAACGCTGGGAAAATCAATTCGTAGCAAGAGAAATGTGGTTCATTATAACACTATGTATAACACAAGTGCTTTGGCTATCTTTAGAATCAAAGCAATGTATGTGATGTTATCCAATACTAAAAAAAACCCGTGTAGTGTATAGAGTTAGAAAATCAAATTTTATAGTTCTTGAAATTTTCGAACAAGCCAAGTACTTAACTGCTACTTGTAATTAGAAAATTAAGGTATGTAAGGATACAAGGCGTGTGAGGTGTAATGACTGTAAATAATGCGTGATTACTGCAGAGGTTTCATTAGGTACTTCATATTAGTTCAACAGCGAAGTAAATCGACATCCATCATCAAAATAAAGGAAACAATTATTATTTACATGCTTAGTAAACGAGTTTTTAAGGTTCCTGTTCCCACAGTTAAAAGTAGACACGCTAAAAAGTATGGCACCTACCTGCACCCATACATTTACAATAAGGTTCAATCACACTGCTACATACAGAACTGTTCACTACTGGCGATGAAGAAAATAGTTTCATAGTAGATTGTTACTCTATCTTACGAAAAATTGGAAACAATACTAAGATCACAAAGTTAACCTGTTAAGTGGGCATAGCTGTGAATTCCCGTAAAGACACACACACACACACACATGCACACACATGCACAAAATTCAATCTCGTTTCAATTCAACTTTGTAAAGTCGATTGACGCAAGTCGCGCTCACTTACCTTGTGACATTATGTGATAAAATATTGTCTACAGGACAGGCCTAGCCTAGTGTAGAAATCTCTGCAACCATTTAACCTTGTGAAGCGTGTAAAATGTTAGCATCTAGTGTCTAAGATAACGTATTGCCTACTATGTAAAAACCATGCGAATGTTGTTACATAAACTTATAAAACTTATTTGTAAATTGTTTTTTATTTAAAGCGTTTTAACTAGCTAAATGTTAGGTAAACTGTAAAAAAGAACTGGGGGCTAACCATGATCACTTATTATAGCAGTGATTCTTCATATTTACTTCGTATTTTTAGAGTTGAAAAACAATGGAACCGCGACACATGTGTGCGGGAACTGAGCGAGAGAATAACGTAAAAAAAAACACTGCTTGCCTAATATTTAGCATTTATGGAATAGCTACTGAGATGCGAGGTCGTCCCTTTGAAAACAAAAACGCTCATCTCCCTTTTTGATATCAAATGACAAGATACAAAACACCTCGAGTAAGCGGGTCAAACTGTTAGTCCGGGAGGCGCCGACATTAGCCGCTTGTGTACTCTGCTTCGAGATGTATGTCGGCGACATTATCGCAGCGTGCCCTCCCATAATGCGCGCCGAAAATAGCTGAGTCGCGACCCGATGTTTGCTCTGAGCCCCGAGTCCGGGGCTGTGTTTGAGTTGCACGTCTTGTGCCGTGTTTACTGAGTTATTCTTGGTGTCTATGACGCTTTAGCCCTTATGTATAATTATGGATTGATATTTTTTAATAATATTATTATGTAGCGAAACCAGTTGACACAAAAATGTATAAACTAAAAATCATAATAATATGTAATAATATTCTTTATTAGGCACACAGAAAAACATGGTAAAAAATTTAGTCGGCAAAAAACATTGAATGTGCCAAAAGGGTCCCCGCTCAGCATTAGTCGTGGCAGCTAGAACTAACTGCCACAACACTAATATTCTGCGGGGTTCTAGACGGTATTATTAAGATACAAATATATAACTAGGCCCAGTTCGTATGAAAAAGTATGTCCGTTATATCGAAAAACTAATAAAACACTAAAAATACTATATAATTTCACTACTAGTGCACACTAGGATTATGTATAACATGATAACAGAAAAACGAATACTTATCTATTGACAGAGCAAGCGCCAAAGTTTCTGAACGCTACGAGTTACGAATGTGAGTGTTACGCCGTAGTTCGTAGCAGCTGTGTAGCATGCTACGACGATGCTACGACCACTACAAACTACGAGTTACTTAGCTATTCTATTATTACAAAATGTTTTAAGTTCAGAATGCATTATTACGTATTTTAGTTAATAACTTTTATAGTTAATAATAAGGTCAAGCATTCACCAATAAAATAGCATTGAAAACACCGTCACCTGTTTAGGTTGCCCGTTTGTTTCCATTGTGCTGTACGGATCCCTAGTAAAGTTTTGAAAACTCTACGTAGCGTTATTCTTAGCTAAGATTACGGAACTTAGGTACTCGTGCGCTAACTTTTTAACATCACCGGGAATACTAGACACTATCTAGATAACAGAATCGCAGCAGTCTCCAAAGCGCGCCAAAATTAACGTAACATAACATTTGCTACATTTAGAGCATATTTCACAATGTACTGGGCCCTAACCATGAACTGTTAAAACAATCACAAATCTGTCAAACATTATCATTTCTGTCAAATTTTGTATGAAATGACGTAATGACAGATTTGACACCTTTGAGATCGTTTTAAGAGCTCATGGTTATGGCCCTGATATATCCAAATAGCTATTGTAACAGATAAATTATGTGTAGGATTAAGTTCTTGACCCTAATGTATCGTATAACGCTATTTGATGGCCGTGAAACGAAAAAAGAGTGTTTATTTTTCAGATAACTAAAAAATAGCTTATTCAGAACTTATGCAGATCTATCATTGTACATTGTGACAACCCTTAGAAATAAAAAAAACTGAATCAACCCTTCATCAACATAAGTAAAACATAAAGTATATCTAAGTACGGACTAATTAAACACGTAGAAAAGTTCGCAATAAGTGAAACAACGTAACGAGCAGAATTTCTCTTCACTAATGAATGTCAAGTGTACCGTCCCCGGTCAGCGACAAAAGGTTCGCATGACTTACTTTTTTTAAGTATTTTTTTCGTGGACCAAATGTTTTGTGACCATTGCTAGGAACACATCACAAGTGGAATAGTTGGTGGCAAATGGTTTAGGTATCACAACGTGCGTGCCACCAAAGCAGCCAAGCCTAATTCTTACGAAGTGTTGAAAATGCTAGGAACATTGCAGATTCTTTGTGTTAGATTTGATGGCTAGAATGTAGATGAAAGCTGTGGCTGGCTGTGACCGTGAGGAGAGGCTGTGGCCATCAGTGGATAGTGATAGACTGTTTTAACTGTAATACTCTTTACTATCGATGTTTAAATCATCTAAAGAGCTAATTTACATACATGAAGACCTGCTATTTGTAAGATGGATGCCTAAACAACCGACCAGTTCAATGCTTTTGAAATGGGATAAAATAAATAAATAACAACTTTGCTATTGAATGTACAAATGTAACTTAATTAAATATATAAGTAAATCCTCTCAGAACATAACAACAAGCACTAAGTAAATCAAAAATAAAATATAATGAGCTTACCTAAGTTATATACGTACGAGCGCGAGCACAACCACATTATTTGGACAATGGTGAGTTTAGTCGCAGTCCTAGGGTTTTCGCAAAACTTTAGTCGGAATTTCTGCTATGTATATCAAAACAATGTATATAAATGTATGCGGGGCGTGTGGGGCAAGATGTGTTGATGTGAGAGACATATAAATGTATCACATGCTTATTGTAAAAAACGATACAACACTCATTAGAACAGATCAAAATTGTTCGATTTTTTATATATGATTTTATATTTACCAAAGAAAAATATTTTTTTTTGAAAAAAGTATACCCGAACCCCACATTACTTAAGTTTAAAGAATTCAAAGACTAATACAATACAGAAAAGCAAATATTTCTTTTTAGCAAATGAAATTTAAAGAATGTATAGCTAATAGATTGAAAGCCTTTAAACGAGACAGCATCCCTATGCACTGCGGCGCACAAAGAGACGCCACATGCATGCCGGAGCGATTACCGGCGCAGTCAGATCGACGCTGCATACGGTATTATCTTAATTACGTCTCTACACACGTATGTGCCATACGATAGCGCACGTACACATGCAGACATACACATGACCGACATCAACATACGATTATCGTACTAACCACAAACAAATATTTATCGTAAAACTGTACATGCTATCGGAAAACATCGAATTAATTATTCGTTAACTCAAATGTCAATTAATATGAAGTGAATGAATTGGTAAAACATTACAAACAGCTTGTGCATAACAAAGCAGTGATCTTTAACCATAAAATTAAATTACATAATGTTATAATTTGTATATACCTAGTAGTCCTAGAACTCAGGGCCGTCGGACCTTACTTTAAGAAACATTTTTTTTATCGATTAGTGAACTATGAACGTGTGCTTACAGCAGTTTGTGCCGATAAACATTCCAACTTTTTTTTAAATTCTATGTGCTGAATTTGTAATTGTTGTTTAAAATAAACTTCAAAGTAATAATCAACACTGCCCGAGAGCGTTAATTTCTATCAAGCATCTATCAACAAACCACATTTTGCACCACTTTGGAATGGAATGGCGGACTTTAAAGGCATAGTTACCGGCCTAAATTGCGGTACCCATCGATGTTAATTTGAATTACAAATTTTAATCAAACGTCATTTATTTAATTATCGGCTATTACTGCATGGAAACGAACTGGGAATTAAACAGAATTACCTCTTAAACCCCATAATAAAATTAAGCGTATTTTCGCGGACGACCGCTAACGCGGCATAAAGTGCAAATTTAACAGCCATTTTAGGACTGGATACATTGAGTATGTCGTAGTTTCATGTGTATAGTAGATATAATTGAAGATAAATAACACTTGAAAAAAAATCATCGACCTCAGGACTCGAACCCACGTCCCATCGCAAGCCGGGCGAGTGCTTTACCAACTAAGCTACCGAGGACGTCACGTGACAAGATGAAATTCCTCAAGCGATGGGACGTGGGTACGAGTCCCACCTGAGGTCGATGATTTTTTTTCAAGTATTATTTATCTTCAATTAAACCTTGCATGGAATTGCTAAAAACTAAAATTTACAATATAGTAGATATGTTCTTGAGTGGATAACACGATTTAGCAAACGCAGCGTAGGGCGCCATCCGACGAGGAGGAGCTGTGATGTGATGGATACGAAAAGCTGCTGGCAACGATAAAAAGAATAGCCCAGCAGGGCTAGCATGCGCAACACGATAATTTTTGTCGTGGCATTTTATCGAATTTTCGTTTTTTCTTCGTTTTGTCATCGACGATAACAAAGAAAAAACCAAAATATCATGGCAATGCCGTGTTATAACGTAAAAATGACTGGCTACGAAGAACGGGAGAAGCGAAGAAGGACCTGAGAGCAGGCGAATGATAATGATGACGATGCAAACATTATTAAATTACAAACATTAGACCAAAGTTCAGCAACGTTAGTACAAGTTATCGAAAAATCGCTAAATATTACACTGTAATGAAAACTTTAGCACTTATTGGAATTTACTATCACAGTTTTCAGTTTATCAATATTTTAGGCGTTATCTTTAGCTTCTTTATCTTTTGTATTAATCAAATGAAACTCTCTACTATCAAAAGGACGTGTGAAAGGAATTCTGTGTCGTAGATTATTATCAAACCAAAAGTTCTGATGCGGGTTTCAATGCTGCGAGGGGCCAGTGTTTCAGTGATGAGCACGAACATTTGCTACCTGAGTCATGGATCTCATAAAATCTTAGTAAAGTAGGTATGTCTATCCGTTATCTAGTCACCATAACACAAGCCAGTATGGGTACGTAGTTTGGGGCTACATAATAATTGAAGTTACCTCCGTAGCCGAGAGGCAAGCATGCCGGACTATATGGCGTCGCCTTCTATGAGGTTCCAGGTTCGATCCCCGGTCGGTCAATGTAGAAAATTAACTATTCTACATTGTCTCGGGTCTGGGTGTTGTGGTACCGTCGTTGTTTTACTTACGTTAGGATAAGAGCAATGTATGTGATGTTGCCCCACATTTATTATTGGTTTATTTTATTGAAATAGCCCATCAGCCCAGAAAAGCGATACATTACGAAAAAATAAATGAAGTTAAAACATGAGGTACAAAGCTTATTGATTAAGTAAACATGTCTGGTTGCTCTGGTTTGCTTTGCGGCCAAGTCCAGTCCGGCGTCATGATAAACAAACAAACTATCGATGGGTTTTTATTTAATTACCCGATGGGCGCGCTGCGGCTTATTCGCAGCTGTTTAATCGCTGCGGAAGTGCGGGTGCAGGCAGGGCTCCAATTACGAGTAGATTACGTCAAATTTCGTTTTTCAATATCGAATGAGACAAAGAGTGAAAAAGGAGACAGTTGGCGATCCTTTGTATGAGTGTTCCAGAAATACCAAATGTCGCGATAAGCGGAGGGAAATCGTGAAGCGCATAACATCGGCAACAGCGCATGGCACATGATGACCACGACCGCTCTGACAAGAGTGTCACGAAGAAGAATAAGAAGAAAGTCATCTACATGTTATCCCCTAAGCTACAAGGGCAACGAACTGTAAAAAAAACTTATAAACAATTCAACTGCCATGTGAAATCACAGAAAACCATTTTATAAACGGAATTTAAAGTACAGTTAAAGTTAAGTTTCAACTTTAAACTCAAGACATAGAGTATAATTTCGATTAAGTTTTGTGTTACGTTGATAAGCTTGAATACAACGGGCGTAGTTATATCTAGTCGTAAAATGTATTAGGTCCCAGACAACGACTTGTCTCATTATCTGTAAAATTAGTTTCATTAATTTAATTTGTCATTTATATTCAGTGTCCACGTCTCTTAGGAATCCCGTGGAGGTGACAACAAAGTTAAAGCTGTGAATATGTATTATTATTATCAAATTTAAACTTTAAATGCCCTTATTTAAACTTCAGATACCTACTGTAAAAGCTCACTGCCACACGGTTATTTGAATAAATAATCCTACTAATATTATAAATGCGAAAGTTTGTAAGTATGGATGTATATTTTTTACGCTTTCACGCAAAAACTACTGAACGGATTTGAATAATTTTTTTAATACATACACGGTGTTACTTTGCATCCTTGCCATATTCACAGAGATAAAAGTAGGGAACAATACCTATTGTTTAGTTAAACTAGAGACTCCCATAAATAAAGCACACTAAGTTTTTAGTAAGTTTGGTTTTGCAGTACACATAGGAATAAACCAATTTTGTCTCGAACGGTACGCGATCACTAATCAAGTAATACTACAAAGTCTTTTATGCCGATGAATAAGATGTGATGTGCAGTGATGTGCATGCGTTTCGATAATTAGTGTTGTGTTTAATAGATTGTCA
The DNA here is from genome assembly GCA_950371115.1 of Anania fuscalis. NCBI lineage: Eukaryota > Metazoa > Arthropoda > Insecta > Lepidoptera > Crambidae > Anania > Anania fuscalis. The sequence goes on along the minus strand of OX493344.1, from coordinate 612,847 downwards.
ATAAAATAAAATACTCAAGACATAAAAAAAAAGTCTTTCTTTTTTTACTGATTTGTTATCATTGTCAGTGGATATAGTTACCTCTGTAAATATGGCAAGGATGCAAAGTAACACCGTGTATAGAATATGATCTGGATTAACATATAAAATACTTTTTATCTCCGTTGAATGATCCTGTGAGATACATTGAATAAACTAAATATCACGCGAGCGAAGTCGCGGACAACAGCTAGTACTCATAAATTAAGTAACTTCGGGGCGTAGAGCACATCTTAATACAGCACGTCATAAAATATAGCATTGACCTAATACCAGTTTATAACTACATATAGAAATGTGATGAGAAGAAGAGGTGCACCAACTAAGACATTGATATATTATGATATAACATACTGTGTATACTGTTTACTTTAGAATGATATACTAGGAAAGCATGATATTGTCGCTGGTGTATTCTGTATACAGGTTCACTTTTTTATCACCATCCAACTGCAAAAAAAAAACAGCTGTTCCATACATTTTGGTCGAATGAATATTGATATTTTGTATGGAACAGCTGATTTTTTTGCAGTTAGAGAGTTGGTCCAATAGAAAGAGTTGTTTGTTTGTATCACGAGAGTCTTCTCAGAAGGTTTGGTTTGTGATAAAAAAAGTCAACCCGAATAGGTAATGCAGTTTAATTTTAGAAGGTACGGACAACAGCTCGTCGACCTACCACAAAATGTCAAATTTTCTCATTTGAAATTGATCTCTATATATCAGTCTTAAAGTTGAAAATCTATTAGAGAATTATTGACTTTTGGGGTTGGTCGACGTGCTGTTGACTGTACATTTCGTTAAAAGACAATATGCTTTTGTCAACATCGTAAAAAATGAAATTTCTTGGATGCGTCTGCACTACACTATTTAAACAATCCGGAAGATGTTATAATATGCGTTTTCTAAACTCAGGGGCGTGCGGTGCATATAAGCAATTAGGCAGTGCCTATCTAAAGAAAAATCCTACAGGACAGCTAACCATCTTTATTTGCCAAATTGACATTCTATAATAAAGTCTAAGTTACCATTTTGTCGTCTTTATTAAACTTACAAACTAAAGCGCGCTCGTTTCAATGCACAGTAGGCGGTCGCGAGATCGCCTACTATTTCACTCACACTTCCTTAATTTTCACACACACTTATATAATCTGTGCGCATACGTACACAGTTACAAAACACCAATTTTTGTTAAGCATTTTGCGGCGACTACCTGCTTAGCTCCCACCAGATGGCGCTCAATTTCCGGTTCCAATTTAAAGTATTATTATAAGTAAACTTTATATTACAAATTGTAAAAAATGAAATTTCAAACGCTAAAATCCTAATTATATTTATAGTAAAGAGTTTGAAGTTTGAAAAAGAATAACAAATTGTTTGCTAAAACTATCCTAAAAATAATGTAAACTTAGAGCATTTTGATCGGCCATATTTTTTTCATTAGTTTGTTTTGGTTATCATCCCAAGGTGTTTTGGAATATTGTTTTTATTCCTAATGATCGTAAACGATTTCTTTTAGTGATATTTATTGTTTTTGGAGTTTAGTGTTGTGTTGTTGTGTTCTGTACGATGGAAAAACTACAATGTACAGTAATTAGAAGTCTATTTGTTTTGACAAATTACGCGCCAATCCCAAGTAAATTTTCTTTGTTAAATGGCAAAAATAAAAGTGACCATAGTAGGTACCTAACAGTTTTGCAAAGCCACTACTGATATAAATTTAATGACATGTTCTAATTCCATTCATTGTTTTGATATTTGTGGTGGTGAAATAAATCGTCAAACACACCATTCACTAATTTACGAAAGAAAAAAAATAAACCCTGGTAAGATATTGTTATTGATTTATGAGCTTCAATGCTCAGATTTTATTTTCGTAATTTTTTAGGTTTACGTAATGAAATGTACGTGCGTATTTAAAAAAAACTATTTTGTTACTTAGCGCTATCTATGATTTTCTTACTAAACTCATCAAACTAAAAGCAACATCCACCAATAATTTCTATAAAATTTGTTAGTTTCGATCCGATTAACTGTTGCCAAATTTACCGAGATGGCGCTAATTAAGAAATAACTTTGCATAGTGCTATGGACATGCTACATTGACCCGACAAAATTTTGACTGAGTGATACTTAATTTGTTTTTTACGCATTTATTTTATTACCTAGATTTGTAGACGGAAACTTTTTTTAAGAAGGTAGTCCTAGTTTTAAGTTTTACGCCTTTTAGGTAGCACTTTTCGAGGACGAGATATGAGGTTCAATTTTGATCGAACAAATAAAGCTTATTTATTGAAAGGCACATTACGAGTTACGGTTTTAATTTAAACATCGCGTTTAAAGCTTACTTGGGATGTTTTACCGCCTACCTCAAAATAAAATCAATGACCGCCACTGTCTAAACTCAATCCTAAATAGAAAAGGCGTGGTCATTACTGCTAAGCTTTAAATCAAAATTAATCCAACATAGTATCTACTCCACTTACAACTTTAAATGAACAAAACTACTCCATTCAATGGTAGTGGCACAGAAAATCTTTCAGAGAAAAATATTGAAAGTATTTCAAAGCTCTTATCGTTTATGCCAAGTCAGCTAGAAACTTATAAGGCTACAATCTTCTATTGACTCCACCATTATAGAAAATAGGACCGCTTACCAAAGAAGTAATAGCACTTGTATGTGTTTGTCGAAAGGAGTTCCAAACTAAAGAAACATTTGATCTTTTTGCTGGATTTTCTTTTTCAATTAAACTTGTTAAGAATTCATAGAAGACTCTACAAATACGAAACCTGCTGCTAATATTTGAAAAAAAAAAACAATAATTTTTAAAAATCTTAAAAATCTCTTATTCTTAAAAATAACATATGGGAGCTATCATATTGTTCCCAGTAACAGAAAAACTACTTTTTTAACAACATTTTAACAGTAAAGAACTCGATCAACAATGTATAGAGTGGTCCAGGCCAGATGGATAGAAAATTTTTTTTAGGTAGTCGGCTTAGTGACCTCTTTGTACCCGTCAGGAAAATATCAGCTTACAATTTTTATATAACTTTAATCACCAATTAATATCACCAATTTTTCTGAGAGAGCGCAATGTCTAATTTTTTTTCTGAGAGAGTGCAATGTCTTACTAAGCAACTAAAATAAAAAAATATAGAATTTTTCATTTTAAAAGTAAATAAAATATTAGAAGTGGTGATTCTCTAAAATAAAAATATAATCATATCTTGTAAGCGGCTGACAAGCGTTTTTTTCCTGGCGGATAAATATAGGTCCGTAAGACGACTACCTAAAAAAAAATTATATCCATCTGGCCTGGACCACCCTGGATAGTATCCTGTCAAAAAAAAATGAAATAAAAACATATTTTCCACGGCAAGCTTGTCAAAGTGTCAGCTCCATGTAATTATACGTCACATGCATTGTTTTGAAAAGTTCGTTTAGGTTTTTCAAATTCTACCCATTTTATTTCTGTTGTTTTAGAATTCATCAATTTTGTAAATATATTACTTTAATGCGTTTGCAATAAATTAAAAAAATATGCTATATACTCAAGCTATGTTTTTAAAATCACTACGTATATGAGTTCTATGTATTACAATGAATGACCCAGATTTTATTATAATTTTAAGTCAGAATTTCTGAAACAACATTTTTAGAACAATACTATAAAGCACTCGAAAATAACTAAGTCATCGATTCAATAGAATAGGCGCTGAAAAACACTAACTTAAATCAATTCCTTTGTACGTCGAGCGAAGGTTAATTCTCAATACGAGAGGTTTTTCAATGGGAGTTAATCCGAGTCGGAGACTTATGGCCACATTTGTCTAGGCCGGCAATCAACTGATCTTTTATCTCCGTTTTGTCTAAGTTTCCCGGCGGATTGATTTCCAGGCTGATGCTGCTATTTGCGAAGGGTTACAGAGGTGAGATGAAACGGGAGGCGTTGACTTGGAAAAGTAGACTAATTCCTTTGTCTCCTCAGCTAAGAGAAACCAATGGATTTTATATTCTTTTGGTCATTGTTACTTTTGGTGTTTGGAGTGTTTAGCCTTATGTAAAGTTATAAACTATGATGGCCTTAGTACAAAAACTATCTTAAGATTAGTCAACGAATTAAAATGTTTGTTAATAATATGTCACGAATGTCTGATAATCAACATTTCAAATTGGTTAGCTATTCTTCAGACATGGTTTAAGCCTAGTCTATATTTTTTGGGTGTGTAAAATATTTGATATAATGACAAAAACACTAATGATTACTTGACCTAATCTCATTTTACACATTTTTTTTAAATATAATGATCAATTGATCTAACGTATTATTGTTATAATTTCATTTTACCTAATTTTATTTGCTCAAATGAACATTCTCTATAATAAACATCTTAACTAATATGTATTTACTTTAATATTCATTTAGTGTAATAATTCAAATCTATAAACAGCATTTCATTTAATTTAGATACATTTTTACATGAAAGCAAGCATTCATCATGCAAGCAGGCATAGCAGGCATGCAGCATGCAAGCAGGCATGCAGCATGCATGCAGGTATGCAGGCATGCAGCTTGCAATCAGGCATGCATGCAGCATGCAAGCATGCATTTAGAATTTCGTGTGCTTGCAGGCATAGCAGGCATGCAGCATGCAAGCAGGCATGCAGCATGCATGCAGGTATGCAGGCATGCAGCTTGCAATCAGGCATGCATGCAGCATGCAAGCATGCATTTAGAATTTCGTGTGCTTCGGCGCTACGGGAAGGCAGCGCCTCCACCCTGGCGTAACATAGTACAGGCGCTCGGGCTCTCCGTAGCGGCTGAGGCTGGTCGCTGAAGGCGACCAGCAAGCCGAAGCTGCAAAAGAGAGCGTGGGTTACGCCAGGGTGGAGGCGCTGCCTTCCCGTAGCGCCGAAGCACACGAAATTCTAAGTGCATGCTTGCATGCTGCATGCCTGCTATGCCTGCTTGCATGTAAAAATGTATCTAAAGAGGGCTGGGGCTGGCTCCCTCCGCGCCTCCGCCTTATTGAATAACACTCTAGGGGTAGGGCAGACAAGTAGCACATGGAGTCGGGGTTGGCCGAGTCGGATTCGCCCTAAAGTAGAAATTAGTAAAAATGAGAAATATATGAAGGGAACGTTATAGGAAAAGAACATTGTTCAAAGTGAAAATTCTGTAAAACAAATGTTATAATAAATGTTGTTAAAGCAAACAATAGTTGTATGAAATAAAATATTAAATCAAATGAAATTAGATTATTTGTCTCTATAGATTATGGAAATTCTATCATTTGAACGTTATTCCTATTGAAATTATATTATCTGTTATTGTATCAAACATTACGCACCCATATTTTTTGTAGTAAGCCCATGAAAGTTTTAATTCGAAACATACTAAGTTTCGATGCGAAAATACCAAATGTTACCCAAGCGGCAGCTAATCTAAAGTTGTACTGGCTTGAACGTGCTGTAGGTAAAGACTACAACCAACGGCAGGCAGAGCTGTAGCAGAAGCCCGACGAAGAAACGCGAGATGACCCAGACGCGTTCCTAAAGATAGGAAGGCCTTCCCTGATGTTGGACACACCAGCATAGTTTTTTTTACAACAGCATACTCCTATTTTATACCAGAGCAGTAGCTCAATGGTCAGAGTTTCGCCTTACATCCGTGGGCTGTGAGTCCATGCCCGTACTTCAAGATATTTCAGAATCATGAACTGGTCAATACCACTTGCTCGAGGGAAACCGTTGTGAGGAAACTTGTGTAGGTTTCATACAGGTAAAGAAAGTGTGGTTTTACTTTCTAAGGGGATTTCCCATTATAAGGGTTACGGACACCTAATAACAAAAACTTTAAATAAAAACCTGGCTGCATCGCAGATCATGATCTAGAGTGCCCCAACTACTAACGGGACAAAGAGCCCTAAAAACCGAAACGAAAGCCTTAAAATAGGAAGATGTATATATTAAATTTGTTTGTGACGAAAAAACAGTGCCCAAGACGACAAATAAATGAATGCATAAAAGCACAAAATGATATCTTCGCTATAAACATTATTTCTATTGACTCAAAACATGAATACTCATATCTATACTAAAAGGGTAAAAATTGGAGCACATATTGCATTAAATACATACCAATTAAAAGAATACATGTGCATATAGTAGCCATGTCTGATGAATTAGTTAATTGAGTCGCAACGTGGATGTTTCATTCGATATTTATAACTGCGTCCAACTTTAATATAATTAAGAACTTTCACAATATCCATTCGAAAGAGCCTTAATGTAATAGGGGACCCGGATTGACGGGAATGGGAAAATGCGATCGACTGTTATTCATTTGAGTGACAGAACGGCAGATTAAAGCAAAATGTCTTCTGACATTTAAGGCACAAGGATATTCGCTACAATAAAAGCCATTTTCCCACTGGTTCTAGAAAATCGCAACCAATTAAGTGTTAGAGCTGAAGTTTAAACAATGACAGGCAGGTAGATTGAAGGATAAATAATTGCTGTAGATATAAATGGTTGCTATTACGTTAAATGCGAAATCTTTAGGCCAACCAACCTGGTATATCGTACTTATAGCCAATGAAAAACGTTATAGCGAAGTTTTTTACTATAATTCAAGTGCAATGGATACAAATACATCTGAAACAGGGAAACAGAGGAGATCCACGTAAAACCTCTACAAACCACAGGCGTTTACTAGGACTACATAACCGAGCAGGCGATTTTGTGAGGCTTAACCATCTAAATCACTATTTAGCACAGAATGCCACTGAAATCAACTAACACTCATAGATTCCTGCAATCCTGGTAGAGCGGGCACTGTTTACGCGGGAGTGCGACGCGAGGACGCGTTCAGGCGCCAGAGAGGGCGGCCGATCACTGAAAGAGCCCGGGCCGCCGCCTCCGCGCCCCGCCCGCCCCTAAACAGAAACTCTCAATTATTTTATTGGGGAGTTAATGAGACGCGAGCCATCCAATGGATCGTTGTCTATCCTTATAGTTCTAAAAATAAGCTGTATGGATAGGCTTATGCGCCGCTTCGTTAGAGTTTGTAATACTCTTGGTAATGGACTCGGATTCGATACCCTACGGATTAGCTGGGTAATCAATCGGTCACCTCCTAGTTGCCGCGTTAATTACACGTAGTGATTGGGAGACCTTATGTATGTTTGTGTGAGTAATAAGGCTGCTCCATCGTAAGTTATAGAGCGATATATAGCTATAAGTGACTCATACAAGCTGTTACAGCTACATTTATGGTGAATATCTAAAAGAGAAGAAAAAATGAAGACTAAATAAAAATAAAATATGGTTTACCTTATAGTAAAAAATCGTCTCATAAATAAGAGCACCTACCTACAGTAGTATACAGCAATGCCCGAAAAACACGACACGTTTTGTTATGTTGAAAATTTTCATGTTCATAACGTGGGAGTGAAACCAACAAAAGAACACGTTACGGTTTCAAATTATAACTTAATTTACGCAACTTGTATTTAAAAGGTTTTTCATTTTCAATATAAATTTGTAATTACGCTGTGAACATAACAAATTTAATAGAAAACGAATAAGATAGATTTCGTCTGAAATTAATAAATGGCTGCTACTGTCTTTAAACCTAGTCTTCAATGATACTGGGAATGGCTGAGCCAACGGACTGGAAGTGATTGAAACGCCTATCACACGAAAATACTCTGCGAAAATTAGAAATGCTGAAATCCAGATTATAATCTTTAGATAATGGTACATTAGCTGTCATTTGACGGTCGATTAACGAGTTATAGGCACACAAGGAGTTATGGGCGCTTAAATAGAACGACCATTAAATAGCTATCTAGCTAAATAACGCCATATTTAGGTTTTATTAAAGGATCCATATTTCATAACTACCCAGTTTTATTGCAAAAAACGTCACCGGTTTTCAGTTCCATTTGTTCTATCAAAGTATTTTTCGTTTCTCTTTCCTAAAGTATTTTTATGTTAGACTTGCTTAACTACAGCTCATAACCATCTATGACCAGCTAAACCTTGATCGAGAAATATAAAAACATTTAAACGCCCTTAATTCAGAAAAACACAAAGACAATATAAATATCGTTGTAACACTGCCTCTTAAGACCGCTCCAACAGAGCTGGTAGGATGAATATAAGGCATAAACAATATAAAAGTCTAGTCGTTCATAATAATCGATTTGCCAAACGTTCTCTTAATCTGTAGGTATTACAAAATAATTAATTAAATCATAAAATAATTTTCAATCAAACGTGCGGGAGCTTTACTCAAAGTACATGCATCCGTATTTTTAAGCCTTAATTGAATTTATAAATCAATCTCATATCCGCGAGCGAAGTACCTATGTGCGTAGCAATGTTTTTGTCAATTTTCAAATTTAAAATTGAAAACTTTAACTAATCGATTAGGCGCTTGCCTTAATCATAATTATCATCATCATCATCACCATTTCAGCCACAGGACGTCTACTGCTGAACATAGGCCTCCCCCAGTGACTTCCAGATCGGCCGGTCGGAAGCGACCTGCATCCAGCGTCTACCTGCAACCATTACCAGGTCGTCTGTCACCTTATAATTTTAATCGATTAGTTGAAATTTACGCTTCACGTCTCTTAGAAAACTAGGTAATTAAAAAGACACTGCTGGGGGTGTTGGATTAATAGGCAAAGAATAGATAAAATTTAAAGAATTTGAGTTCTTTTTGAGGTAGCTCAGCTTTAGTGTAGGTCAGTATAAATCAATCCTTGCCATTACTTTTTTAAAGATTATTTCATGTAAATGTTGCTTACAACTATGTTTTAGACGATCCATACGAAAATTCTAATTTTGAGATACTTTTTCAAGCATATCGACTGTTATCTCACCGATAACACGTGTGATGTTGTCTTCTAGTGCTCGAGTCGATGCTGGTTTATCGCTCTAAACAAGAGATTTGTTGTACCCCCACAGAACTAAGTCGAACGGTGTCAAATTGCACAATCTGGGATGCCAATTCACTGGTCCAAAACGAGATATGAATTGCTCACTAAATTAATTGAGCAATAGGTCCACCGTTTTGTGTGCTGTGTGGCATGGCATGTGCTGTGTGATTTCAACAAGACGGTCACCGTATATACACACATATCAACCAGATTCTGCTCGTTTATTTTGGGCAGTAAAAAGTAGGAATTATTGCAGTAACGTTGTTCTCATCGTCATCTTTGAAGAAGTTCAGGACAATGATTCCTCTGGACCACTAACCGCACCAAACAGTGCATTTCTTGGGATGCATTGCAGATCTAGATTGCAAACGTATTGCTTGTGGCTACTCATTGGACCAAATACGGCAATTTTGCTTATTAACGCATCCGGTTAGCCAAAAATGTGCTTCATTGCTAAAAAATATTTTTGGCCGAAACATATTTATTACCTACAGAGCATTTGGCAATACAAACTGAACAACTTTGACTTGGCACATGGCACGAATTGTGCTTGATCTGTCAAAAACAGAGCACTGAAAAACCAAACAACTAAATAATCACCCTTTACATCATGGTTGGGTTAATTTTATTCATGGTTTAATTCATGCTACAAATCTTTCCTGTAAGTAAATATTTCTTTAATTTTTACAAATGATTAATATCTCTTTAACTGGAAAAAACCTTGCATAATTCAATGATGGAGTATGCAGTAGTAAAGTTTTCATAAATCAATCGAAAATTGCGCAAACACTATCGAGAGCTCGTTAAAACTCGTTCTAGGGTCGACTTCGTAACGATCGCCGCGAACGTTCCGGACACCACTAATTATGACATGCTTGGATGAGGATTACCATCTTTGATAGGCATCGTGGTCAGATATCTGACCAGAGCAGTTCGTTAACGTTGCAGGAAATGCTTTGTAACATAATCAGTTTTAAAAATTAGGGTATCTCCATTGTGCTTGGCCTTATCCAAACACAAGCCACCAAAGCCGATCCTTGCGCTTTTTCTAAAAAGGTATACAATTACCATTCCTTCGTCACTTAAATTGTCTGTGGGCCGCCCGATGCTGCCATTGCAGTCTTGGTTTTCCACTCAAAACACATCTCAATTATCAGTTCTTTGGTAAATACAACCAGTCAATCATCTAGGATTAAGTAGACGGAGTAACTTGTTTCCTTTACACGACGGTCCCAAGTCCCAACCTTAAATACAGTTCGTCGTTACATGAAATACTGCATTATCGAAAGCATCAGAATAAAAGGCCTATAAAGAGCGTTAATACGATTTGCTCTCTACACGAATAGAAGATGTACAAAGAGAATCAACAAATCTACAGGATTACATCACTAGCCACCCCCTCTGCTCATTACGCGTCGTTTGCGTGCGGGCCGCGTACGGGGCACGCGTCACGGGCGTACGCGTAAAACGTACGCTGGTTTATGGCCGACGTCCACATTTCGTTTATCTTGACGATACAAAACACTTTAATTGATTAAAGGCGAGCGAGATTTATTTCCAGGAATGCATTATTTCGGTTTTTTTACTTCTTTATTATTTATACTTTTCTTTTATTTTACTTTCTACTTAGGTAGGTTTAGGTGTTTACGCAATGAAATTTAAATGATTTGTTTTTTGACAAGGTGAAGTGACATCGAAAAGCTGTTAGCAGCTGATGAAAAATAATAGCCAAAGATAAGGCTTGGTGTCGTGCATCATATGTCGTGAATCCTGTATTCACAGTATGCAATTTGGTGCAGTGTCATGTGTGTGTGTGCAGTTGCCTATGTCACGCCATGTCCAGCGGCCATGAAAGTTTAAATCTGTAGATGCATGAGTATGTACCTACTCAGATAAAAGCTACCTACTTTAATATTTTTTCTTCTTTTTCTTCTTCTTCGTCGTTCCCTCAGTGCTGAGGATCGCGACCATACACGACACGTCTCCAAGCCGCGCGGTCTTCAGTTCTATGGACCGCATCATATATGTTTCCTCCGACAGCCCTCTTTATCGCGTCTGTCCATCTAGTTGGCGCCCTGCCCCGAGCACGTCTACCCTCCATCTGCCCCAGCATTAGACGCTTCTCCAGACGATGCCTAGATGAGCGCATTATATGTCCGAAGAAGTTAGCTCGTTCCTGGCATGTGGTTGAGAGTCGCTTGGTTATTTTGAGCTCCGAAAGTATTGACTCGTTAGTTCTCATGGCTGTCCATGGTATACGTAGTACTAGTCTTCGTTAACACCACATTTCGAAGGCATCAATTTTGCTGCTATCGCGACTTTTAATGCATTAATATTTATATCATAAAATAAAGATTAAATAAAATTAGATCTTTTCCTTTACTTTTAGTGTCTGTGTCTAATGCGAGACGTTAATATTGTACGTCCTTTTCTTCCTGCCTCACACCATAAAGTCCCTTTCGTTAGGTGGTCTACTTACTTATTTATATTAAGACATGTCTAATTAATATTATACAAAATACTGCCACCCCACATCTTCAGACGAGTGACCGGCGATCCCAGGGTGTTCCCTTTGATGAATAATTTACCCAAGGCCGGGCGGAGGAGAACGAAAAGCATAGATAACGAGCGTTATTTTTTTTAAATGCTGAAATTATTTCGTGAAATTTCACGACGCGACGTGTACTTCATATAAAAGCTAAAAGCAAAAAAAAACTTTTTAAAAAAGATTTTATTTAAAAGCTCTAAAAAGAAGAAAAAAATTCTTTCCTATTAAATTTTAACTATTGATCTTCTGCCTTATTATACACAACTTATATGGACAAGTTTCGATCATCAGCTTTTAAAAATAAACAACCTGAAGGGTAATGCTGGCCACATTTGCCGTGTAGAGCCGATAACCGATGGCGCAGACGTGTCGGAAAGCGTAGGACGGCCTAACAAATTGGAGCTATGATGGACAATTTACACGAGGCTATTTGACGGGCCATTCAACTAAGCTATAAAGTCAGATATAAGAAAACAATAACACTTCTTAGTAATGGATTAAATTTCCAAAAACAATGCTGCAACGTAAAAACAATAATAAAAATCAACAAGCGCGGTGTTTAGACACATAACATGACTAACACTAGAAAAACATTAAAAGATCGACACTTATATGTACTGTGCTTTTGGCTCGACTGTCGTTGTGTTTATGTATGTGTGTATAATATTCCACAATTTTGTGTAAATCTATATGTAAATTTGAATGCTGCTGGGAAAAACACAAAACACACACACACATACACACATTATACACATATTTCGCATCACCGTATAGTTTCCTCAGGAACCAGCTTAATTAAACATCAAGACCATTAATCAGGCAAGCCCAGACAACTGCATTCGGAATGAGCTTATGTAAGTTACAGAAAACGCAATTACTGGGTAAATTGTTCACAGAAATAGTAAAAAAGGAGCGTATTAGTTAACGATAAAGAGCTGGTTCTATACATTTGTCGTCTGCTGCCTGGCGCCGTAGGTACCGTTGAATATTTAAGCTAGACGACACTAGATGTCGCCATGGCTCTGTGGTTTAACTGCCCATTTCGTGCGACGTCCAGAGTTCAATTTTGGTGTCGAGACGTCATCTCACATATCCAGTGCTATGCCGTTACGAACACGCAAGAGGAAATAGCTACATAATTAAGTCTAATATAGTCGTTATGTAGTGCTGCGGTAGGTAGATATGGCTAGGTAGTTAAATAAAACAAATTCGAGTCATAACATAATATTGGTAGACATTTATTGGCTTTTTAAGTCTTAGTGTAAAAATTAGAGACTACGTTGTTTTAATTTCCTACCAAGGGTGACAAAATACTTAAATGTATTACTTCTAGAAACTGTGAAACGTTTCTCTCATAATAATAACTATACGCGCCTTAAAAATTAAGCATCTGTCAAATTAAAGAACTTTTTTCCTTATACTTACTCTATATCACCGATGATATGCAGACGTAGAAACAAATGAACAAAATCTTACCTGCAACAATCAAATAAGACAATATTAAAATAAAATCACGTAAAGTCTAAGATTTATGTGTTATTTCTCAAGTTTTCGGGGCTTGAAATTCCAACACCGATAGTGATTCTCTTGCCTTTTCATGTTTACATGTTTAAACACAAAAATGTAGAATTGTAGAATATATCTCACTAGGGCAGGGCACAGGCTTCACCTCAACTACAAGGTGGTTTGGGCCATACTCCACCTCATAGGCCCATTGCGGATTGGTGGGGTGTTGTAAGGCCAGTGACTAAACCTTACTGTCATATGTAATCAAGCCGCCATAATTAAGGCCAACAGAGGCCATGATGGTGCATATATCTGTCAATATTATTAATTGCTTGTTAAGCTGTTAGTTTTAGTTTTTTCTTTTCCTGTCTCTAGTGCCGTGCTTTTGTACCCCTAACGTCAGGGTCCCTGCTGAAAATCAGCGTCGTGATATGTCCCTGGCTGTCACGACAAATGCTAAGCGGGGGCCTTTTTGACACATTTTTTTTTCTAATCTTAATTCTTTTGTATTCTATGTATGATGTGTGTGTTAAATAAATATTTTTCTATTCTATTCTATATCTCAGTAAAACAAGCAATGGATACTACAAGTAATCATACCATGACAAATGCCCTGTCTACACGATGCCGATGACGTAACGCGCGAGTAAGGCAGACTCAATTCAATTCACAATACCGCGCAATACAAGCGAATTTGAACTTGTCTTCATTGTGTAAAATTTGTGTGAATAAAAACGATTATATTCGCGCGAATTCTCAAGGCGACGCGGAACTCGTTTTGGTCATAACCAACAAGTATTGTACAATCTCACATTACGCAATTGAGATGAAGTTTGAAATGCTAAGTACATTTTCGTTCCAAAAGTGCAATTTATTTGTTAATAAGCCAGTCTAGTGCTGTCTTGGTAACGATTTCGGGCGACATGCATCCTTAGACTTGTTAGCTCGTATAGAACCTACTCGAGTTAGTCAAAAGCGTAGCTAGTTAGTTTAGAAGTTACCATCATCACCCTTCGTAAGTCGACTGGGACTTTAGTATCCTGCGGCTTCCTAGAACATTGACTAATATACGTCGTCACTATCGTCAGTCAGTCGGGTGGAAATCCTGCCCAGTGTCTTCTAGTTCATAGTTTCCGTTGGGGAAGAAAAGTTACAAGAATTTTTCTTACCCGACGTTTTAATGTATGATTTATTTAAACTTCCCGTATGATTTGTTTAAACTTTCATGGCCTTCAAAACTTTATTTTGAAATTAAGCAAGACTAATTTGTTAGGAGCGCATCGCCCGAAATGTGCCGTAGCCAGTAAACACGAGCGCAGACTTGTAATTACCTTCAGGAGCCACCGACGAAATATAAAGCAGGTAAATAAACCAGATTTCGTACGCTGGCCCACCGCCTTCACGTCACTCAGCGAGCTATGGAAAGGTTGATGCTTGGGATTTCGTTAAGGGATTAAATCCGAAAAGAGATCATCAGGCAGAAGACCAAAGTAACGGACATAGTCCAAACATGTAGCATGCTTAAGTGGCAGTGGGCTAGCCACATCTGTCGCAGAACCGATGAAAGTGGAGTAAATGGTTTTCGAATGAAGACTACGCCTTACCAAACGTAGTATAGGACGACCCCTAGCCCGATCGTCCGACAACCTTCGGAAAATGGCTGGCAGTGCCTGAATGAAAAAATCGGGAGATTTAGCTCTTTGGCGCTCATTGGGGAAGGCTTATGTCCAGCAGTGGACTGCAATAGGCTGAATAGAAATAGCCCAGAAAAAATGCATTTTTTTGTCCCGTGCCTGGGGGAGATGGGTAGAGGGGGGAGGTGCGCTTATCCGTCATCATACATTCAGCGAGTCTAATTGTCATGAACGATTTCCATCTCACGCAAAACTGCGAGCCCAATAAATAAACTTGCAAAATAAATAAGCGAATTATGACTCATTATGTTAATAAATAAATTGGCCATCTATCGAACCACATCGACGAAGGTTGTTTCACTCCACTGATTGCTAAACTTCGCTAATTGCTACCGGCTACAGCTATAGCAAATAATTTGAGGTCTTTAACGAATCTTATATTACATCTTAAAGTTCGCAAAATCTGTAATGAACCATGAACCTCGCACCCTCGGAGCCAATCCGGCGGAACAGCCAACAATCTCGGCTAACTGTTCAGGAGCAGCCTCATAATCCACTAGAACTTTGCCCACTTAAAGAACAAAGAGGCGATTGTAACGCACCGCGTTTTCCACGAAAAGTTGGAAGGGATGGGAGATTATCGATGTCGATATCGACTATTGAAGACCAGAATACATATTAAATTCAATTCAAATTAGATTCAAACAAAAAAAAATTGTGTATACAATTTAAAGTATCTTTCTATCTTATAATGTTGTTTAATTATTAAATCTTATATACACATTTTGATATGCATGAGAGTCGTTAAAACTAGTCAAATCAGACCAAACTCACAGGTTTTACGAATCGCCTTCAAAGAGTTCGCCTTACTCTTAGGTAGGTATCAAATATTATATCTTTTTCCGGAAAACACACACATACTTACAAAGTTTCAGATCGATATGACAATCGAAGTGGGTAAAAATTAATATCCTAGATTTGACATAATTAGATCTAGTTGAAGTTAATATGGTAAAAAGCCTTCATTCAAATGTAATTTCTTTGTTAAAGTTCAAGTACGTAATTATTATGAGTTTCCGTAATAGAAACATGCTAAGTATGATCAGCAAGTTTAGTGAACACATAATTTGTTTTACAAGTCTCTGTTAAAAACTAATTGAGAACTAACTTGGTTTAATTCATGTTCAAGTTTATTAACTTTATCACAATATTGCTCCCCAGAAGTCGATCAAGTACTCGAATTTAATTTGAGTGGGTTAATTTTCACTTGGTTAATCAACCAAGGAAATATTCAAGAACGAGCCAGACGATAACAAATTAAGTTAAAACGGTTTGACATACTATTTTATGTTTTTAGGTTTTTTTTAAAAAATAAAAACCGATATTTTTTCAACATTGTCCCATCCCTATCCCAAAGTTAATTTCACAGTTAATAGCAGCAAACTGGACCCTTCAACTGACTTGACAGTAACGACTAATAATAACGTTTCCGAAAAGCGGTTTCACTTTTAGCGACTTTACCTGGCACTTGTGGAACAAGATATCGAACTTTAAACAATGTTGACGTTGCCTAATTAAATTTGTACAAGAGTTTATTACCACAGTAACTCATTGATTATGAATAAATTAGATTTTTATCACAGACTCAGCAGTACTACAGTATAAAAGGAGTCTGAAATTCCCCAGGAGATAGTAGTGATTCTTCTCCACAGTAACCGAAAGAAAAAGTGCTCTTCAGATTTAAATGTTGAACCCATAAAAAACGTATTACAAGGGGTTCTATTCCAAATAAGGTTTTTCAGACAGAAATTTTCAGGTGCAGCATAATCACCCGTATTTAAAAATCCTTTTCTGAGATAAAACTGCCTTTTTTATGATTGCATAACCTGCTAAGGTAGATATATTTTTTTACAACTAACTTTTGTCTTCTTCTTGATTAGGTAGGTTTTTCATGATTGTACAACCTACTAAGGTCTATAACTTACTTTTGTCTTTTGCTCGATGAGGTAGGTATACCACCAGTCGGACTACGGTCTATTTTGAGATATTGAACAGGGGAAAATTGCGTGGACAATGTGGACATAAAGGGGAAAAACAGCATTAGTTTTACAATCGCCTACTAGAAATAGTTTATAAGGAAGCTGTGGATGTGATCTGTATTTGGTCATCTCGATGATGAACAGACTTTATGGATAGCAGTCACTTATCCGTACTAGAAAGAGTTTTATGTTTTGTGTAAAATGGTGCTGCTTCTCGTTTTGTTACGTTGAATCGCACCTGTGTCAAGTTACTACAAATGCAGTTATTCTTCTTCTGAAAAGGAAGGTTCCTACGTTGTTTCTTGAAAGTAAAATTGTGACTCATCGAGTAATCAACGAGAAATCGACTAGGGTAACTAACTTAGCTACCCTGCATATTACAATCAAATAAACCGTCCAAAATTAATTATACTTCTTCGGGGTGTTTCATTAATACGATTATCCGACGTGACAGAGAGACGAGAAATGCGTTTAGCGGCTGCGGGCGGGTCAGCTGAGTGGATTACAGGAGAGGAACGTTTAGAAGACGAATATTTTTATTAGAATATTAAATTATTTGTGCTGCGTCACGGGCACCATACTGCTAACAAACCGTGAGCAATATTTTTTAAAAGTGTATTAACGACTACAATCGTCGCAGACACAAAAAACCTTGTAATAGAAATGGTAAGCCATACTCATGAAACTTAACAACTTTCTCAAACAATTATGGTTCGAAATGTGAATAAATTTTGGTCCCGTATAAACTGCCTGGTCAGGGAGTCCATCGCTATAGTAAAGATGGTCAAAAAGTTGTTAAGTTTAGATCACTAATGGACTGTGACTGTAATCGTCACTTGCGAGATATATTATTTAGGGCATCAAAGGTAAACATGAATGATGCTGATTCATTGATTAATTTAAACGGAAACATCATCAGATTCGGGCCAGCGTCATTGGCTCCCCAATGACTTCCTATGCTCTATGCCTATGTTCAGCAGTGGACGTCCTTTGACTGAAATAATAATGTGATAAGATTATTAGGTATGATGGAGCTGATATGTTCAGGTACATCCAAAGCTGCAGATTTTCAAGACACATAGGTACCCAAACAAAGTTAGATACGATATAGTTAGTCAACCAATTTGACATGTTGACATATCTGACATTCGAGACATATTACTAAAGTTCGGCCGTTCAGAGAATGCGTTCCTGACACCTATCAATTAGTCACGACTAGTGATGGGCACAACATAACACTGAGCTCGTTACCGTTCCTCCAAAATGAATCGCTACGTTATTTTTAAGATTATTTTCGTTTTAAATTGGCGGAATCATTTAAAATTTATATTTTAGTAATTTAAGTGGAAACCAAAAAAAGGTAATTTTAATATAATAAAATTGTTTTATTTATTTTTTGTTACAAAGTTATAATCTGTATTTCTATGCAATAAAGTACATTGAATTGAATGTGCGTACAGAATATTAATCAGACTCCGATTCGCTTGAGGAGGTGGTGTCTTCATCATCATCTTCGCCTACATGTATAATTATATTATTATCAATAACAGAATCAATCCTGATATCTCGGTCAAAATGTTCCATAATCAGGTTTTTAGCCTTCTCAACAACCTTTGCCCAGTCATCTCTAGTGACTTCCCCGATGGCTTCTTTTAATAGGGTCATCATCTTTTTCGTGCTGAATGGCGGGAAAGTATTGTGGCGGGCGGCGTAACCTTTTATTTGAGCCCAGATTAGCTCAATCGCGTTATATTGGCAATGATACGGTGGAATTCTTAGAACGCGATGACCATACTCCAGAGCCAGTTCATCGATTTCGTACCGCACATTTGCCGCTTTATTTTCTTGAACTAATTTAATTAGTTCTGGTTTTAGCATCTGGTCATGGTCAATGCCTTTTGCTTGTAACCAAGCCACCATTTCTTCTTTTTTATTAGCTTGGGTTGGTGGTTTCTGTATTTGAACCGAGTGATAGGAGGCATTATCCATGAATATTACAGAAGGCTCTGGTAGGCTGGGCAAAAGCACGTTCTGGAACCACTCTTCAAATGTAGAGGCATTCATTTCCTCGTGGATCCAATTCCAAGTCATTTGTGGTTTTTGATTAAAATGCCAGTAACGCGTTCTCCACAAAGCCGTATTTTGCAGTACCTGCGTGGCATATTATCAGACGGTACCCCCCTTTACCATTGGTACTTTCGACGTCGACGCTTGTGTATCATCCGTCCAAGAACGGGAAACCGTGTGATTGGAGTTTAGCCATGTCTCGTCAATGAAAACGACATTATCCCAGTTATCAATATTTTTTGCTTCTCTCAAAAAACTTATCCGTTTTAAAATGATGTCGTATCGTTCCAATAAAATTTTTCTTTTGTCTGTTTTTTTATACGTAAAACCAATATCTTTTAAGATTTTGGTTAAAGCAGTTTTACCCCCGCTAAACAGTCCAGCTTCTCTTAACGATGCCAAAAGCTTCTTCCTGTTGAGATATTCATTTCTGGAATAGTAACCATATATATGATTTCTGATTGCATCGGCGTCAAAGGAGTCAATATCTGTCACGGGTTTAGTTCTACGTTTCTTCATCGGAGTACGTAAAATATTATCTTCCGTGCCAGTAGAGCCGAACTTTTCTTTATTAATATTTGTTATCGTTCGTTTGCTAACTCCAAGTGCCTGAGAGACGCGTTCTTTTACTTGTTCGACAGGTAACAGGGGTCCGCCATTTTGCCGCTCCCGCTCAAAGTAATCTTGCGGCTTGATGATTAACTCACGGGCTCCACTTTTCAATGTTTGTCCACGTTTAGGCATTATTATGCACCAAAAGTAAAATGAACGCAATACAAAACACAATCGAAGTCCGATTTAGCGCCGATGTCAGTTTGAAAAGCAGAAACAGTCCATTAAACGAAAGCCGGGTAATCCAATAAAAACAGATCGAAAACACTTGAAGAACGTGGTCTATGCGCACGAAACGACAACAGACGACTGTTTTAGTGTCACAAAATGGCGGCCCATAACGCCATTTGGGGTTACCATTTTCAACCTAAATATAAAAATGCTACTTTCTTTCGCGCGTTCGGTTTGTTCATAGTTTTATTTTTATATTTAATAAAAGTTATCTTATAGTCCATTATTTTCAAATTCTTAAAAAGAAAAACAAAACGTATTATTTTATAAAGTATAACTGTATAAGAACAGATTACGATACTGTTATTGCCTGTTATTGTTAGCACAGCACTACAAATATAAAGCGCTGACATAACCCTGTAATAGCGCAGTATAGATTTAGAAAAATATTGTTTACCAAGTTATTTGACACTCAGTTTGGCACAAAATTATAAAATTCATTGATTATTGATATAATAATGTTGATTTAATGCTCATCAATTGTTAAAACGGTAAACAACCGGCAAAAACATTTTTATCGTAACTGCAATGCCATTACAAAGTTACGTCGTCAGTTCAATCGCGACGTGTCAGGAACGCATTCTCTGAACGGTTATACTATAATAAACATTTTAAATTGGTTGGCTAATCTTTAGACAAGTGTTTAACACTAGTCTTTCTTTTTGTAGTAAGGCCAGATATGTTTATTTTTAAACAGTTTCACATTCGATTATTCCCGCTAGGTTTGTGTGACTGGTCTAAAAATACTCTTGATTAAACTGAAAAAGCGATCGGGTCACGTACACACTGGCACATAGCACAATTTGCGCAAACAATGAAATATATTCGTTTGGGCTCTCGTTAGCCTCTTCGTACGCGCCGGGTCAGGTATGAATTAGGCTAACAGGTCTGCCATTTAAATTATTCCACGGTAAATATTTTGTTTCTAAACAGAGAGCAACACTAACTTTAGTATTCATTATCATAATTGTACCGCAGGCGTAATTGTTACGTACAAATTAAAGGTCAAAATTGGATTGGATTTTTTTGAGATCTTTTTTTAATTTACTTTAGCGTTTTTGGTTTTAATAAAAGTAGGAAAAATGTCTTATTTAAACGGAAAAACGTTAAATCTGGATGTGGAATGCTGTGACAAAAAAATGTGTTAATTTATTTCTGCTTGCAGGTTTGAAATTCAACCGTGTTCTTCAGCCTGTCGTGTTTAAGCGCCAGGAAGATTGCATAAATACCTACCGACAAACTAACTATTATGACAACATGAACTGTACATCTAGATAATAGTTCAAAATAACATCTACCTCTAGGTAAGAGTTCGCTTACACAAAAATTAAGATTGACCCTAAACCTGGTATAAACCCTAATTATCACTTATTTTGTTCGAAGTTGAAAAACAAAGATGCTTATCCATACGGGCTAAATCAAGATATTCAAGTTGTCGTCTTTATCAACTTCGAACAAAATTACAGACGCACAATGTCACTTAACCTATCAAGCTTCAATTACCCACCGGTGGCCGCGAATTATAGATTTCTTATTGTGTCTCTTGACCTTGGCCTGACAGGTTAAAACGAGATTCGCATTAACTCTTTGGATACTCTACCCTTTGTCTTTTGCGCTATTTAAAGAATATTACTTACTTACTTACTTACTATTAGTCGTATGAGGCCGCGTAACGAAACATGTTTCTCATTTTGCTATGCTGAGGAGATAAAGTTCTAGAAGTACCTTGGCATTTTGCAAGTGATGACCTTCGTAGCCGAGAGGCCAGCACGCCAGACTTGGCGTCGCCATCTCTGAGATCCCGGGTTCGATTCCCGGTCGGGTCAATGTAGAAAATAAACAAAATTAACTTTTCTATATTGTTTCGGGTCCGTGTGTTGTGGTACCGTCGTTGTTTCTGATTGATAACACAAGTGCTTCAGCTACTTACCTTAGGATCAGAGCAATGTATGTGATGTCAAATATATAATATTTATTTTATTCCGGTAGAACAACCATAAAAACGCCGATTTAAACGCAAACACAAGCCTTTTACTACCTCTGCGTTCGGTCGCACACGAGTAACGGGATCGTAAATCCGGAACGTACGTAGACGATATAATTTATATCTCGAACTTCGAGTTATTCCGTTTTTATTCGTTCCCCAAATATTCGCAAACATTTCTCAAACGGACAAAAGCAAAAACCAATCACTTCCAGAACTTTTAACAATGCATATCGAACATTTAACTGAACATTTATTAAAAAAAAACGGAAAGTGTGAGTAGGTCCAGTGCTTAGTATTCTGTACCATAATATAATGCTGTACACCGTTTCAAGCTATTTTTAAAGACATCCCACTAATATTATAAATGCGAAAGTTTTTGAAAATGTTTGGATGTTTGTGTCTCAGTCACGCATTAAATTTATATGAAATTTTGCACACATAGAATATGATCGGAATTAACATATAGGATACTTTTTATCACGGTTAAATGATCCTCTGGTATATTTTTCTATATACCTATTGTTCTTTATTTGAACGGTTTGCATTATGTGTCCACGCAAACGAAGTAGCACAAGTTACATTATGTGGTTCTGTTAAAATATTATTGAAAATAAAGCAAAAACCTTAATTATATTATAATTAACAAAATGTCCTTCTGGTGCTCGTAGCTCAGTGGCGGCAGCGCTTTGTTATCGATTACGATACTATAGTTAAGCAACCAACGCCGCGGTTGTGGTGAGTGGATGAGTGATCATTCAGACCATATTTTGTGACATTTACCACGAGCATCTCCATGCTTCGGAAGGAACGTTAAATGTTGGTCCCGACTGATACTGGTCCTGAAGCCTAGTCAGATTTTTTAAAAATAAATAAACCACGGTTTAGTTTTAACTTCAAGATTATTGAACCCCAAAATCCCTCAAAAGACCTTCTCATCGGCTGAACAGCGATCGGGATTGGACGTTAATTCCTGACCTTCGGGGCGAAATTAAAACTTGGCCCAATCTTGCGCACAATGCCGCGCCCCGTAACGAGCCGAAGCGCGGGACGGATGAAAGGGATCGCTTGTACCCTGTCGGCAACAAGCTATAAGCGACAGCGGATTGACATTTTACGATAACATGGAACAATAATTGAATAAACAACAAGAAGAAAAACTTATTGGGATTTCTTTGTCAATATTTGACTTAAGCTAAAGTATATTTTTAGTCTTTCGAGTTATTTCAATATTCGAAGTAAAACTTAATAATTAATTAATTAATAAGTAACGAATTCCACAACCACACCCAAATAGCTTGTAATATGGCTACTAGATAACGAATAAATAAACAAACTTAAACATCCATGACTTAGGAAAAAATACTCGAATGCTCGTCACATTCTTAAACTTCTGCCTTTTGCGGAAATCGAACTCACAACCGTCGAACATCGTGTAGTGGTTCGCGCTCCGGACTACAAAGCCTGGCCAAATATTACCGTGGCTGTTGCGGGTTCGAATCCCGCAAAGGGCAAATGTAAATATGTAACGGGCACAAGCATTTGTACCTAAATCATGGATGTCTATAAACGAATCGTAAGTATGTTTATCCGTTATCTAGGAGCCATAGGCCAAGCTTCACTTAGTTTAGGGTTAGATAATTGGTGTGATTGTGAAAAAAAATTAATTTAATTTAAATATACAGCCTTGATTAAGTCGTCAGCCGCAGCAATAGCAGTACCCCAAACCATGCTACGTCTTCCAGTTCGTGGTTTTGTTAGAATTTGATTAAACCTAAAGAAAAACTTAATTAAATGATAGCCAATAAACCCGCGACATGTCCCACCTTGCCCCACACCCCAGCGGCAAGGCCGAAGTCGCCGAAAGCCGAGCAAACTTAAATTGGATCCGCGAGCGGCAGCGGAAAAACTGTACAATTATGCATCTGGAAAATTTGGTATTGATTCAGGACGAGATTACTGGATGGCGTTTAGTTTAACACGAGGTTACGCCGCGCTTGTAGGCCACGCACGAAAGAAGGCAAGCCACTATGAACTATGAAGTCCAGTCAATTAATTTGAAATACAGGCTAGTGTGGGATGAGGTGGTTTAAAACGGTCTATTTTTTCAAACTGGTTGGCAGATAATCTTATTTTATGTTAATCTCCGATCAAGCTAGTGCCCCCAAACATTTATCGTTATTTGTGACTGTGATATTATTTATAGACGATTATACGTAGAGCCTTAAAGTATCACGGAATATCAGCCAGCATCCATTGACACTGGCTGATATTCCGTGATACTCAAAGTGTCTGCAGTGGGCCATGGCCCACTCGGCCATTGCCCGCCCAGTGCATTAAAATTTAACTATTCGGCATAAGCAATAATATACGTAGCATGTGTAGATGTTTTACGCATGTCTTGTCAAGATCTTGGCTTTCTATTTATATACGAGTCATGTCATAGTCAAATCTACATTATGCTTTAGAACCAAAAGAAACATTCCGACGACCACCGTAGCCGAGTGGCGAGTCAAGACAATTTATATAACGAACTTTTCTATACTATCTCGGGTCTGGGTGTTGCGGCACCGTCGCGTTGTTTCTGATTTCTATAACAAAAGTGCTTAATACTTACTAACTAACAGCTAATGGGATCAGAGCAATGTATATGATGTAGTCCAATATTTATTTATTTATAACATACTTATGAGGTGAACTAATAAAAAATGATCAAACAACTCTTCGCTCTCAAATTCTATTCAAGTTACAGAAAAACATTAACTGTTTGCCTGAAGAATTTCAAGCAGTTTGTATAACGCACGCAAATAGGTTCTGGTAGTTAAACCTTTTTACCAAAACTCAGATAATAAGGAAAAACCATTAAAGGTCCATTTTATAGCTAAGGCAATTGGTACAAATAGTGGCGCGGTCAAACTTTAACTGCTTCATACAAAATGTATGGAAGATGCCTCTCGCTGGCCTGTGTAAGGCGCCTTCAGGTAAGTGCCAGTCAATATTTGATGTGACAGAAACCACAATGGAGAAAGTTACAGAAGATCACTTATTAATCACGAAAGTTAAGTGACAAACCTCGCACGAATAGGCACAACAAATCTGATCTAAAAAGGTTTTAAAAATACTACTTACCGATAATATAAACGAATATGTCGCCAGGGAAAGAATTGATTGATTAATTATAATGAACAGGTAATATGTAGTGAACAATATTTGTATTACTTAGGTACAACAACTAACTTACTAGCTGTGAAACTAACTACTTAGGTATACAGCTATCATTAGGTGTTCTTACAAATTTTAGTCACAACAAACGAGATGAGATGACACGACACAGTTCAGCGCAGCGCTATTTTTTTTTTAAATAAATAAATAAATATTGGACAACATCACATACATTGCTCTGACCCTACCTAAGTACCTAAAGCACTTGTGTTGTAGAAACCAGAAACAACGACGGTACCACAACACCCAGACCAGAGCCAATATAGAAAAGTTCGTTTTCTACATTGACCCGACCGGGGATCGAACCCTCAGAGATGGCGGCGCCATTTCAAGTCCGGCGTTTTGAAACATGCTTTGGGAAAATGACACGACACGAATGTTGTCAATATAAATCTTCATCTCGGCCACAACGAAATGAAAGAGCTGAGCAGTGTACTATTGCTGTTGAATGTTACAGTGTAAATTACAGTGTTAAAGTTAATGGACCTACTGTAAATAACTTACTTGTATTGTGGCAAAACGATAGAGCCCCAGGGTTCCGCTTCCATCTTATGATAGTGGCTACATGTTATGAGGAACTAGGAATGTATTTTGCTAATTTGTGTACTTGTTAGAAGAAATAATTTATTTGCTTATTTATTTTTCTTCTTCTTGTGTCGAAGGCAAGTAAATATTTTTGTGACTATGAGCCAATCGAAATGCTTTTTCCGTGGCGTGAAGTATGTCGTTATGTGAGCAGCTGAGCAAAGAGATAATACATTTATTTTTGTCACTTTGACTATACTCGTACTAGTACTTCACGAAATCAGAAGCCACATTTTGTTCGATTTAGAAATGCAAATTTAGGAGTGTAGCTAAAACATAAATATTAACAATGTAAAATGATTTGAAGTAACTTAGTAAAATATTTTACTACTAAATTTACTAGAATAACCATATAGGTATAACCTATTTCTATTAAGACATAGGAAAAAATTGGGATCCGATCTTATTTTCTAATTCCGCCCACAACAAAATATTATAACATAGTTCGTATTTATGCCCCAAAAAATTCCCAAACAACGAAGTAATCGAAAGAGTTGTTCCACTCTGCTGCCGAGAGCGCCTAATTAAATATGTTATTACAATTTTTCCATTAAATATCTTAATTAAAGGAAGAGTTGCGGCCCAAACGTTGTTCAATAATTGTTTTCGTAATTAATTACGCGCCGTCTGTCAATATTTTCTCTTCGAATTTCGGGGCGTGAGTTAAAATAATATTCGGGATGAGTGTGCACCGACTCATTATGGGGCATCCACATATGTGCCACATTCGGGAAGTTCATTTCTGCGTTTGGCTGATTACGGGGGCCACAATGAATTATTAATTTACAGCACAAACTTTGTATTTGTAATTTAAATCTTTGAATGAAGTTAAGAATCAACTCACTCTTGCACAGACTTTCGTCGAATATGTAGTTATAATGGCATATGAGACTGCCAATTCACCATAAGTACCTATAAACTAAAAAAAACATATTGATAGAATCAGGCGTTACTTTGCGGAAATCCATAACTAAATAATTATAAAAATGTAATTATTTTGCTAACAACTTCCGCTTACAAACTAAGCGGAAGTTGTAAGCAAAATAATTACATTTTCATAATTATTTACCTATGAACTACTTTTGTAAACGTACTATTGTGGTTAATTAAAATAGGTAGAAGAGCAAGCAACTGTCTTTATAATTAAATATTTAAATGTGTTTAATCAAGACTTCGCCGCCATTTAATAAAAATGTTGACAAGGTTGGAAGCTGTGGTTTACAGCTAAAGATAAACCAACGTCGCATGTCACCAGCAATCGAGAAATGTCAAAATTGACCATGTTTTTTTTTTGTGTAGCATGGACCAAATTGTTTAAACAGCATTTTGTAATCAATAAAAGGACACGTTTTGTCTGTCATATATTTTGTCTCGCTTCTACTAACCTTAAAATGTACACCTAACGATTATTGTAAGAAGCAAAGAAATCGTTATGTTACTCTCTCTTATGTCACGTATTAAACTCCTGACTTTTAATAAATGTTGTAGGTACTTATATCGATTCAAATTCATTCGGATTTAAAGTAGTATTTTCACAACGTATGCAAAATTATGTGCACAGAACCTGATCCCACTCGCACTCTAAGTAGGTACCTTAACTACCAATTGTACCGAGAGTCCCTTACGTAGTTAATACTATCGTTACACACGAGCCGAGTACCTATTCTACTGAGACTAGGTCCTGCAACAAGGCGCCAAATGTAATTAATCCGACTACAGTAGTGATACCGAGGTCACGTGACCACCACTGACAGCGCGTCGTTCGTGACCCTATTTACTCCATTAAACCTATTATTTCCTGGTACCACAGGGTGTAATGTAATCTAGTAATATGTATTGTGGATGATAACTAGTTTGGATATAGTTTTGCTTATCCAGATCTAATTTCCAGACCCAATAAATTACTTTTATAATTGTGGAGAAGATAAAACATCATAATGACCATTCTAACTAGTCGACTTATCTAGAAAAAAGAAAATGTTGTTTTCATGTGTGAATAATGTGCTTAGAAACCAATTTTTAAGATATTTTTTTACAGAGGAGGTATAATTCAGGTTTAAATCAAAATGGCGACGATGCAAATATAAAACTTTCGTGCTACAGATGATTGGCACCTCCCAATAACTGATAGTATGCATGCTTGATTCGCTCATATTGCGACCGGCTTCGATAAGGGTGATTCCTCTCACAACTCTGACGTTTCGTCATACCTTCGAAGAAAATATTATCATGGAATTCCATAAAAGATGCTCGAATATATTTATTTCTATTTCAATCTGTAACACAAAGTTCTTCATCTGTAAAACAAAGTTCTTTAATGCTCAATCGTGATGCGTTGACATAGATTAACACATAATGCGCCTACCAAATAAATATTTAATACTGA
This sequence comes from Anania fuscalis, assembly GCA_950371115.1. NCBI lineage: Eukaryota > Metazoa > Arthropoda > Insecta > Lepidoptera > Crambidae > Anania > Anania fuscalis. Next base: position 585,042 of record OX493344.1, on the reverse strand, counting down.
TTTTCATTCTACTAAAGTGAAGTTTTTTTTTTATAACATCACATACATTGCTCTGATCCTAAGGTAAGTAGCTAAGAACTTGTGTTATAGAAATCAGAAACAACGACGGTACCACAACACTCAGACCCGAGCCAATATAGAAAAGTTCGTTTTCTACATTGACCCGACCGGGGATCGAACCCGGAACCTCATTTCAGACTTTGAATGGCGCCAACACCGGCGCCATTTAAAGTCCGGCGTACTCGCCTCGCGGCTACGGAGGTCGTCTGAAAGCGATCGCTAAAATACTGCTTAAATTAGGTAAATTTTTATGAATCATTTATTGCAAAGCATTTAAAAAGAGCGGTGACTAAAATAGGAACTAACATTGTCAGTACTGCTATAAGTGTTCGGTGGAGACAAGTAGCGCTACCCTTCAGCTCTTTTTATTTGTCGAAAAAACGTGCAATATATAGTGATACATATATGTATATTATTATAATACAGAAGCCCCTGCTTTCCTAGGAAACATCACACGGTTATCCGATTCCCTTTACGCAGTAGTTGCTGCAGGCAAGGGCCTTTGAAAACAGGTATTAATGCGAATTGAATAATTGAACAGAGCGATTGTCTTTGAGGCAAAGGTAGAGCTTTGTTCTGTTTGATTTTCATTATAATATTCATATTGAGGGGGCTGTGGTCCAGTCCAGGGTACAATTAATGTAATGGGAAGGTGGAGCATGATTTGCTACTTAATCTATTATCTAATCTTAAATATGATGTCAAGTGGTTCATTGAATGCTCTGGAATACAAAGCCAGCGGCCGCGGGTTCGAATCTCGCATGGGACAAATGTTTCTATGAGCGATGATGAGCACAAGACCCTATGACAAGTCATGCCATGTCATCATGTATTGATTCTTGAATTAATCTGTTTTCTAGTCGACACAGTAAAAGCTTTGTTTAGTTTGGACTTAGATAATATAATTGTTGTCATTGTTTTTTTTTAATTATAGCTTGAAGGTATTTTGCTCTTCCTAAAGGTCGCAGTGTGCGCTGGCTTTTGATACTAACCTAACGTGTAGTCAACGACGAACTAAGCCTCACAGACACTTCTTGCCCATAATAACTGAATTACCGAATGGTGTAGTCTGGAACGGCGCTTCACAACCCTTCAAAATCAATACTAAAATGTCTCAAGACAAACAGACAGGACTTTAACTCAATGAAAGGGGTCCATCCGTTCGACCCCTTCTGTTACGGTATGTTCATACGGCGCCTGTTATAGCTGGATCCATTTTAGGGGATTTAAGGAGACTATAAATAAGCTATCTAGACTAGATCTGTGTCGTGTGGTGCCGGCACGTTAAAATAATTGTACCACCCCTTCTCTTCGTATGGGTGTCGTAAAAGGCGATTACAGGAGAACCGCCATAAGAAGACAGGCAGCAGCGTCTTCTCTCCACCATTGGCCAAACTGCGATCGCCAACCCGCCTGCCAAGCATGGCGATTATGGCAGTGTCCTCCTTTTGGAGAGGCCTGTGTCCAGCAGTGGACTGATATAGGCTGGTGATGATGACGATGAGACTAGATCTCTCTAGATTGTAGCAGCTCAGTTTTGTACTTAACACCTCATAATTAGTCTGACCACAGCTTATGTAAACGGCTTGCCCCTTAGATGTTCGTGTACGTACATTTGCGTGTAGCCATAGTTCGACTCGCAGAGTACCTCATCGGGGGCGTAGTTAGAGATGTACTCTTTATTGCACACCAAAAAAAAGTAGTTACAGTCGATGTTTATAGAAATATATACAATTTAGGCAGTAGGTCAGATGGTAGAGCGCGCGGTCAGCCTGCGAGAAGTACCGGGAAAGATACCTGGCGTTAACACGGTGATTTTGTACCTTTAGTTTTATTTTTCAATCATTATTTTGCGTTTTGTGGTAACTTGTTTTTACTTAGACAACCTATACATCATAATCTACGATAATCATTATCTGGTTGTGCAACGGGGATAAATGTATAACCTCATATAGCAAATATGAAAAATATTATTATTGAACCAGTAAGGTTGAACCTGATTGGCAATTTTGTTTATAGGTTTGAAAATAATACTCTGTGACCGAAAACAAGAAGAACTAACATTACCTCATTTGCGTGTTCGATGAGGATATTTCGCTACCACCTACAATGTACCTACTACGAGCGACTCACTGTATAATGGATACAGTAAGTATGTTATTGTGACCTCCTTATGTGTGTTCGTTAAACAAGAAATTTAATTAACCGTTATTGTGCTAAAATTGCAAGCTACATCTCATTAAGTTGTTATTTTCAACGCCTTCAAAACAGCCCTTGATTGCACACAGTGAACGCGACGCGCGGTGAATGGCGCGAGTCATTGCGACTCTCCTCATGCGCGGCTGCATTTGCCGCTTAATTACTGCGACATGCGACCAATTTGCTAACAAACGGCCTCAAATTGGACGATCTTCTTTTGAATTATGTGCTCCTGGTAAATACAAGCATCAATTGCAAGAACATCTAGCCTAAAAAGAACCATATACTCTTAGGTATAGACTTATAAAGAAGAGATAGCTAAACAGAGTTGCACGACGTAAGCACGTTCTAAGCTGAGTTATTGTAGAAATTAAAGTATTAAGAAAACAAAAAAGTATACAGTAGTGTACAGTAAATATTTTTTTATGCTTATTAGGGTAAAGATAGCGATATTTAAAAAAAAAAAAAAAAATTCAGTTATCTCAAAATTTTAGGACAGCACATTGTAGGGTAAAAATGAATGGAAAAAAACTATACTATCCCCCTTGAAGGCTCCACCACTCAAAAGCTGTCACCCTCTATATTAGATAAAGAGAAGCCTTATTCGTTGGCTAAGAGCCGATTTTTCAATAGCCAAATAACTTTCATTAGTCTTTTATATCTTCAGCCAAACAAACACTCTTACATTTTTTATGACAATTTAAATTTTCGGCTACCACTTTTGATTTGAAAACATTTTCATTCGCTTTTCGGAAGCTGCCTACGAGGAATTCGAGACAAAGAAGTAGACAGATGGCGCTGGTATCATCATACGATGGGGGTACTTTTTGTTGATAAGTACTATTTTCTTTTATTATTTTGTTTCTCTTTTGAAGACAGACGTGCTAATTGGTTTTATCGGCAACATGATAACATACGATTGTACCTATATAGGTCTGGATGATGGTTACAATCATGTTTTGAGCTTAGAGCAGTGAATGCTCTAAGGTTTTGAGTCACATTGCAAAACGCATAATTCCACTGTGTGAGCTGTCACGTCGTCCCTTGTGTGGAACACGCGACCAATTTGTCGACTGACGTGTCGCTAACAAACAGGTTCGCTCGAAGGACTCGCTCGCCCGCCACTTGCGGCCTCTTCCGCCTTCATGCTGTCCTGGTAATGCGGTTGTATTTGTTTGTATGCACAAACTAGACTTTGAAGCTTTACATTTTATATTTTAACCTCATTTGTATTTTTCTTGCTTTGTAAGGATTCGCAATTAATTCCGCTGTTATGGTTTTAAAAATGAAAATCAGGATTTTCAATTCAATAATGCACTGATCACATTAGGTTTCCCTGCCGTAGAATAAAGGCTCTTTTTATTTCAAAAAATTCTAATCTTTTGGTATGGAAGTTTCCTAGTCTAGCGTCAAAAGCATATAATGTTGTTGGTGAGATTTTAGGTTAATCTAGATATTATCTGAAACATCATTAATATTTTCGAATTTCACTAAAATACATAAACTTTTTTAAGTTTTATTTTCGATTTTACTTTTGCAAAGAAGGAATGGTGTGTACAGAATCATTACATCAAAAAGATAATTAATAAAGTATGACCATAAAAGCTAATATTCATGGTAGCTAAGGTGTAACTACATTATGTTTTACTTTATTAGCAAGAAAACAAAAAAAAAAGGTTACTTTCGCTCAACTCATACAAATGTACGGCCGTAAAAACAAATCGCACATAAGGGCACGATTCGGCCGAGGCAACCTTTAGGTCGGAGATTACGAAGAAATAAGATGCAATTCCCTAGAAATCATATGGGCCATTCCTGATAATCCCTCAGAGCTCATATTACGAGCAATTCCCTAGAAATCAGATGGGCAATTCCTACCAATTGCTATCGTCGTTTTATTGCACCAATGGTATCGCGATCAAGTCTACTCGAGTGATTGGAAATGTACACACAGATAACTATAATATTTTTTATTAACCAGTAACTTTACTGTAAGATACTCATTAAGTTATTTCGAGTAATAGCTTTAAATATAATAAAGAGATAACATTACGAAATGACTGATCAACATTGTATTGTATTGTATTGTGTTAGCAATTACGAAGAAATGCTTGACGATACAGTAATGTTTTTTTAATAATATTAATACCATCTTCATAGTTCTGTAACACTTAAAACGATAAAAGTTAAATTTTGAGACGTAAAACAAAAAAAATATTAAAATATAGTCTACTATTGGACTGCCTATCAATTTATAAAATTATTTTGCTCATTCATTGCCTACAATTCAAGTATAAAACAAATCTGACCGTAATGGTCATAAACAGCATTAAAAATTTTTTTTGGCTTTCTAAATTATTAGAACGATGACGTCAACCTCTCATTTGACAGGGTCGTCGCGCGCCTAGTCAGCATTAACAAGCAAAAAGGATCGCCTTTTTGCTTGGACCCGGGGCCCTGGACAGGCGCCCTGCGGGACCCTTCGGGCCTAAATTGAATTCTGTCGCGGAAACTAATTTTAATGGCCGAAGCGAGCCCGTGGCGCAACCATACTTTTAGACAGGGCTGCCGAAAATGCGACTTCGCCTAAAACAGACTAGAAAAAGTTAGACTTTACGGTCGGCCGGGCAGCTTGTCAAGCTTTTGAAGCTTTCTAAATAAGTTTTTAGCAGAGTATAGCGATGGCATTCCGCTTTGTTGTTTAGGTTGCCCCTTTTTTGCTTGACCCGGGGCAAAAATATTCAATTGTAGTTTTACTATTTACATTTTTAGTTATGGTGAAACCTTTTCCTAACGCTAACCAACAAAAACAGAAGACAAATACAAGATATGCATTATAAGAAACATTGGGATTTTGGTGCATTATAAAACTAAACAATGATGTACACACGTACTGTATCATAGTGTTTCTTTAGATCTTAAACAAAATCATTAAAAACACACGTAAATCAGTAATGTAAGTTATTTCTTTTATTGATAATCAATATATTCTAATATTTAAAATAAAAAATAAAAGAGATTACTTACATTACAAAAAAAAAAAACAGTTAGTTGTTATCCTAAAATTTGTTTCGACATCAAAGATATCGTAACTTTTCATAAGTAGGTGTATGGCAGTATTTCTGCAAAGATATATATTTTATTCAACCCTAGATTCCATCCGCGAGTATCCGCATACCTCAGCCGCATTCCGCGGCCGTCCGCCCGACTTCGTGCGTCCCGTTTGTTGTGATTTATTAGTGTTGTTATTATTGTTGGGACAGCCTTGGTTTTAGTTTGGTGACGTATGGGGTTGTTATGTGAAATTTCGTCAACAACGACGACATAGTGTTCTGAACAGAGCAGATTCAATAAAAGATGACGCACATCAGTCCAAAAACATGAAAACAACTTTTAGAGAGCCAACTTTCCTGTATAATTTTTACAGGATAAAAATATATTTCATATACTTATTATTGTATTCCTTTTAATTCAAATAAAAATTATTGTCATAACTATCAGGGACCGGATCGCATCGTGTTATAAATAGTTCGCGGTTGCACCATTTCAAAACGTAGTAAGTGTGTTTGACACAATTTTACAGGAGAACGCTAAACGTGTTTCATGCTAGCCTTTCAAAAGAGTAAAGAATTTGTTAACAAATTTGTATTTAAAAAATAGAGGAAAAAATTGGTTTTTCTTTTGATGTGTATAACGTTTGACGACTTAGCAGAACCTAAATAACGTGGTGATTATTTGATCAGAGCCAGAACCAACTAGATCAGTGTTTGAATAACCAACGAGCAGGACCAAAACTCTGGTAGGTTGTGTTTGTGTTTGTGTGTGTGTGTGTGTGTGTGTGTGTGTGTGTGTATTACTAAATTGGTATCATGCGTTAGCAAGTCACATCTTCACCGCAATTCTAAGGGAATATTTTTCAGTGAAAGACTTCATTAAAAATGCATTTCATTGCACAATGCAAGCACAAGCACGCGTCAGCCCGCAGGCAGCAGGAGACAAAGTAACCCGTCGAGTACCAGGGCACCAGCGCCGACAAAGAGCAAAGAGCACGCGCTACTCGAGCGTCCTTGTTGTTTTTCATTTGCAGACGTTTTTTAGACTGAAGACGAATGTTTTGGTGTATCCAGAATAATGAATAATAATTAATCATTATTTTGATGCTTGAATTTGGTTTATAAGGAATAGATTTATATTGGCATATGGTTAGAAAATAAAAAAATGTCATGTCATATTATTTAGCAACCCAGCAAAAAAAGACAAAATAGTAATTTTATTAAGACCAGACCATGTAGGTCTCATGCAACCACTATGCATTTAAAAAGTAACTACATCGATTATTGAAAATTGAAATACGTGCAGGAAAGTTATGGACAGAAAATTCTAAAACATAGACTGAATTCAGTGCCATAATATTTTTTTTTTACAGAATTCCGCTCACGAAAAGGTAAATTGTAGTAAAGTTTCATCCCATTTCAGTAACTCGCTGATATGAAAAAAGGAGTTTTTTATCACATTTATGCTATACTTATTTACGAATTTCACTTCGTTTGTTCTTCTGGGTAGTGTCTTTTATCAATACTCTGACCGAGTATAACTTTTTCCAATAATACAGAGACTGGAAATGCATGTTTGCATTCAGTACAACGCAAAAATGTTACTCACAAAAGTATAACAGATTTTTTTTTTAGAGAAAGCGCCATCTCTGCGTCGTTCTCAGAACTTTTAAAGTAAGTGACACACATGCGCTTGGAACTCGGTGCTCGTGAAAAACGAGCCCGTTTGCAAGCAGCCAGCCTCAACATGAAAAAGCAACCCCCAAGTTTCGTTGTAGTTCACGGAAAATGCTACAGATGGCGCTAGTCGTGAAAATTTTTGCAAGGAAAGCCCATAGGGTTATAAATATTAATTTTTAGTAGGTATGTAATTAGTATTAATAAACATTTTATACATCGTACAGGACTGGAAATTTAGTCTTTTATTTACTCACGTTTTCATATGGCATTTAGATGAAAATCGATGTTATTTCGTTTTCTTACCTGAAAAAAAAAACATGAAGGTTAATCATTTGAACACGTCGTTAGTTTCGCAAAACGTGATTAAATTATTGTAAACATTACAACAAATAAAGGAAAATTTCAGACGATTTTACACTGTCAAAACAGCAGATTCGAGTTTAAAATATTTTATTTTATTTTTAGAACAACTCTATACAAATACTTGCAAGTTGCCCCATACTAGAAAATATTGACCAAATAACAGTTAACACCTTATTGCTTTATAAACTTTTTGCTGTGGTACTTTTAATTGTACGCCTGGGTGTGTTAAGCCCCTAAATACGACGCAAGTAATGCGAAACATCTTGCCTAATTAGCTTAGGAATGATGAAGGCCTTAATTAGGGTTGTCGTTTGATATGGGGTACAGGGATGTCGTCTGTAAAGTTTACATTGAATGAATACGAGGGTTTCAGATTAATATTCCCCTATTTTACATGCTTTTATTACCTTTTATTGGCTTCACATGTAACTACTAGTTTGAAAAACTTTGTAAGTTGATTTTGAAACCTTTTTTTTTATTCTTACATCGATTTAAAACTTTTCATATATACAGGATGTACATTTCAATCAGAGCAGTATTAACTTAGAAGACGTATAGCCACTTACATAACACGAATTTTAACTAATTAATAAAAATAAAAAAAAATAGCGAATATTTTTTGTAAAGCCCTAACGAACTGTGGCGTATGATACTGCGATAAGTTTGCACTGCACGAGTGGAAACCACACGCAATATCGCGGGAAGCTTTCTGGTATTGATAACTTTTATCTGCCGTCCATGTTATTCTTGAAGTTTAATTTTTTTTTTTAAATAAATCAAAATAAAAAATTTTGATGTAATTTTTTTCGTGATTCGTCATCAGTATAAGGTATAGTATCACCGCTTTAAGGTACTGCTTAGATTGAAATCTACACCCTTTATATGACATTGTGGTGATCTGATGAAGAAGCCAGGAGGATAAACTTATAATTAGCTAGTAACGAGCGCCGAGACTCATTCTCATAACATAATAAAAGCATGTTTTATAGTTTTTGGAACTTTATTTAACAGATAAATAACATATGAAAAAAAAAATCATCAGACCTGTTTTTTTTTCAAGTGTTATTTATCTTCAATTAAACCTTGCATGGAATTGCTAAAAACAAAAATTTACAGCATATTTTGTACTTCTTGCAGGCAGTTATAGTTTAGAAGTACCTAATATATTCTGTGGCGTTAATTATTATCATTAAATTTAGCTTTACTTTAGTGGGTTAAAGTACTTAAAAGCTCTTTGAAACTCGGTATCTTCTTATTTGGTTACATGGGAATGAATTCACAGCACGGGACAAATTCCTTTGTGCCGTCGCTTTAGAGGCACTAACTAAGAATAGGGTAATTTTTGCCTTAAACCCTATCCGCCTCAATTACAAAACGCAGCCTTGGTTAAACTAAATTGACTCTAAAGCCAACATTTTAAAGTGCAAAATTGCATAAGAACCCACGACATAGGTTGCCGGAGTTAAGCTTAAATAGTAAATAGGATGTTACGTTGGAACACCTGAATGAGGTCATTGCATTCTCGACTTTAAGTCACTAGGCGAGAATACAAATTTCCATTTTAATGTGCACGGGGATAGGATTACCAGAATAATGCATGCAATATTCGACCTTTTAAAGCAGAATTTAGAAGCGAAAGAGTTGAATAGAATTGAAGTCACATTATAAAAAGAATATAGTAAAAAAGATTTTAAACTACGTTAATGTAAATTATACGCAAGGGAAAAACTATTATAACACATGTTTTATTTTGATTCCGACACATTTACAAAACATTACATCAACTCTAATCTAACCCCTTAATGTCCTGATTGGTCAAAATGCATTGAAATTATTTAACTCAATGCAGGCAGGTAAGGGGTAGAGCGAAGTCTGTGATATTTTTAAGATCGTTAAGTTTATGATGATTATAAATAGGTTCGACGAAGATGCGTTTTGTACCTATTTACTTCATATTTAAAACTTATAAAATATGAAATTAAAAAAAAAAGAAAATTAAAAATAAATATATTATTTATATGCTCTTTAGGAGTTTACCGGCCATAAAGTGACCAGGTTTCGAGCGGGATTATCATCTTGAGTCAACTTTGGTAATTAATTAAAATGTTTCCCTCCCCTGGCCGGCAGCGTCATCGTAATTATTTCGTTTTATAAACTCGGATTTTTATATTAAGCGCTGGAAGTTCCGATCATAGGAACAGGAATATCTGGATTCCAGGAAAGAAATTAATTAAAAATCAGTATAAGCCTAACTTTCATAACGAAATAATGGCTATAATTGTTTCGTGTCAACATTTTGCCTACTAGACTTTTTGTACAAACTGTGAAATCGGAGAATTGGCTTCTTGTTTTGCTATTTACAGTGTTAACGTAGTTTCGTTTAATTTTTCTGCTTCAAAACATTCTCTCCATGTCCACTAGTTAATGGACCGTTTGATGTCTTTTTAATGATAAGTAAAGATTTTTGTTAGGTTAAACGCAGAAACACTTTACTCAGTCCTCATCGTAATCCTGAATGGACCATAGGCAGTCGACATTTAAACTGACACCCGATTGGATCGGATAGATTCCTTTTCTTTGTAATCACAAAACTAAGCACTAAAGTATTCAATACAAGTACAGTCATTGACTCAATTCACTTTCGGCCAGGAACGTCGCGTCAGAAATAAAATCAGTGTAAGAAAAGAGACGGCTCCAGGGTCCCCGATCCGCTCCCGCAATGTTTGCGAAGTCGAGACACTCGCGCGGACACGTCTGGGCAAACACAGGGACGGAGTAAGGAAAAAGGGCATATAGGCACTTAAAGACAGGTAGAAATTTGTATTGCTCAAAGTAGATTTTATGCTGCGTATCCAAGGAGCTTGGGATTAAGACACTAGCTCCAGACATGGGTTAGGAACGCTTAAAACGGGTATTTTAATAATTTTGAGGTTAAAATCATCAGCTATTTATTTTAAAAGCAACAAAACTCGAAACTCGACATCTCATCGAACTCGATCTCTAGTCAAAAGTTTAGCTTTTGAAATTAAAAGTAACGAAAGTAAGCCATCATAAGGTCGACTTCCAAGAGTGAAACAGAAGATGAAAGTTTGTATGGGCTAAACACGATACAACTAGGTATATAGTGTCTCTTCGCCTAACATTCCCACCATAAAATTACAATTTCACGAATGCTGACGGTTTTATAGGTAATTTAGTCATTATTGGCCAGGAATTTATTTATAGTTTGTTCAACAAGCAAGAGATGCGTTTGCTGGGAAAAATCTCTTCCTAGCATACCTCACTGAACAGAGTAATTACATATTTCGTAAGAAGTTTATAAGCACAAAATTATTTCCTTGGTCCTTATTTAGCACTAATTGAGGTCTGAGGACCATGATTTAGCATTTAAAAATAAAGGAATTTGATGATCTAAAGCATGCCATCTCATCCATGGGGTGACATGTTCGAGATAGCTCGGGATACTTAATACTTACTTCCGAGTTAAATGGCTCAATGAATAAGTAAAGTTTGAGTCAGTTCAGTGTATAAGTTAACGCGTACGCTCTAATATAATAAATCACACTTGAAACTAACAATAAACTTTATAAATACACCACTTTTTAATATTTTAAATCTGACCACACTGTTACCATCACACATTACAGACACATGTCTGCGGTACACTTATAACAGCAAAATCTAATGTTTTCTAACAGGGCCCAAAAATATTCTCGCTAGCCCGGTCCTGGTGCCCAGTGGGCAGCGCGGTCGGACTAAATTATTTATGAGTCCGACCCTTTCCCAGGACGAGCCTAATATTTGTTCTACTCACTTATCCCGGGCTCAGTATAGAATAAATGGTGGACTTTTTATTCCCATTCAATCCTCCAGGCTGTCAGTTTTCTAGGTAAAACATATATTTTGAATTTTCGACAAATCGGAATAATCCTTTGCACGTATTTTTAAAAATAAGTTGGGGTTTTTGCACATCCTTTCTCTTTTTAGTAAATTTCCTATCGAATTTGTGGCGACCTAGCGTAATTTGTAAGTGGGTCTCAGTACAAACATACTGTCAGTTCGTTGACCGAAATAATATGCAACAATACGCATGCACGCGTGCACGTGACACAAAACTGTAATGTTTTAGATTATGTTAATAAATAAATGATTCTGAAACTAAGACATGTGTTGATCACTAGTGTTCCCTGTCCTTACACACGCAAGATAATACACGCACAAGATAGTCACTCACAAATTAAATAAAAGTCCTATTCAATTAATACCTTCCTGACTAACACATAATATATAAAAAAATAACTAAATTCCAAATTTTTGGGTTTTCATACTCGGAACTGCAGTGATAGCTAAATGCTTTTACTAAATGCATTATACCAAGTGCGTAAACGTTCGTAAGATATCCACTTTTATTAAAACTTGGCTTTTGTTGAAGATCTTAGGTCGGCTCCTGTAACTTCTTGACGGCGACACTTGAAATTGGGCCCGTAAAACTTACTGTGTTATTAAACTTTGACACAAGACTGATTACTTATATGTTTTGGAGATTTTACATAAAGCAACCATAAAAACTAATGGAGGTAATTAATACGAAGATAACAACGGTAACTCCATTTAAAAGGTAAAGATGAAATTGATTCAAAACAAATAATGCGATAATAAACTATACTATGTACCTACATTGTACACCTAAGAATCGAATCAACAAAAGAAAGACAATTTATTATAGATTTGAATTAAACAAGAAAAAGAGTGTCTATCTCCCAAATGGACAATATCAAGAGACAATATTGCACGGCATTTTAAGGAGCCTCGTGTACCTTCCTAAACCCTCTAAAGTGAGATTATAAATACCACAAATGATGTTGATAAAATGATCCTTCGAAGACCTTTAAAAAAACCTATTGGTTAGTTGGCAATCTAAGGGACCTTCGAACAAACCTTATTTTTAGAACTAATTACTTATCGCCGGCCAATATTCGTGCGATAACTTTTTCCGAAGTCTACGTGACATTAAATAGACAATTTCGTATTTTATCCGTCTATTTTTGTTGATTAGTATCATCAAGGACTAGAGCCCGTACATCAAAGGCCGGACAGGAGCGTGGAAAAAATCGCAATATCAGAACACAAATAGATAAAGGTAAGTATTCCTTCCTCAAACGAATTCCTCTCAAATTATTGGATCAATGTAACAAGGAAGGACCCGATTTTGGCTTATTTGAAGTAGGTTCGCCGAAGGCACTACGGTAATTACCTTTTTTATACGTTTAACAGACTTGTCCTCCTCCTAAATAGTCGCGCCCTCAGCGGTTGAGGATCGTGACCCGTATTCAGTCGCCTCGATGATGAGTCTAGTAAATGAGATATATAGTACACTTTGACGTTAAATAATTAAGTGCTAGTGGGATTGAAATTGATGCATTTTACAATAAATTTTAAACATTACAACACTTGTTCGCTGTAGTTACGAGATTGCTGCCATGTTCACTCCACACATACACACGCGTAAAATAAGAAAACTTCCGTAGGCTGATAAAACTTTATTAACAGAAAAAAGAAAGGACCCATATGTTATTGAAAATTTGAAGACATACCGCGAGTCAACTCCGTACAGCGCCATCTATGAATGCGCGCTAGTACTACGCTTATTAGGCGCGGAGGTGCTATACAAAGAGTTAGGTACACTTAATAAACTAAACTAAGCTATTGAATTTGAACAATTAAACATTGCCGCCAGCCAAGGACGAATTAGTCCTTTAAATTAGGAAGCAAACATATTTTTGTGATAGCTCGTTTCAAGATAGTTTTACCACACTTTACTGTCACTACGCGTACTAAACCATCATTACCAGGGTGAATTTCTATCACTCTACCCAATAACCACTTAGAAGGAGGCAGGCACTCATTTTTAACAATAACTAAATCATTTACTTTAAGTGAATGTTGAGGAGAAGACCATTTGTATCTATTTTGAAGGGTGACTAAATATTCTTGAGTCCACCTTTTCCAAAATGACTGCAAAATGTGCTCGATAAGTTGCCAGCGATTAAGCCTGTTAATCGGAGTATCCAACACATCTTCATGAGGTACTACTAAAGGTGGTCCTAACATTAAAAAATGACCAGGGGTCAAAGCAGTGTCATCATCTGCTGAATCACTTAAAGTAGAAATGGGACGAGAATTAAGACAGCATTCTATCTGAGCTAACAGGGTGCTATATTCCTCAAAGGTGAGTTTCGTATCACCTATCACACGGTTTATGTGGTGTTTCGTCGACCGTACCCCGGCCTCCCACAAACCACCAAAGTGAGCTGATCCTGGTGGATTAAAGTGCCATTCGGTACCACTAGACGCTAGAAGCTCTCTTAATTCAAGGGGAAGGGAACCTTTGGATTTATTTAACATTCTAGCAAGCTCAAAATTTGCACCAATAAAATTTGTACCACAATCAGAGTACAAATGTGCACAGTAGCCTCGGCGAGATGTAAACCGTTTAAAGGCAGCAATAAAAGCGTTAGTTGATAGCTCCGAGACAAGCTCTAAATGTATAGCTTTTGTAACAGTACAAATAAATATGGCAATATAAGCTTTAACAAAAGCGGCGTTTCTAAGCTTGGAAGATTTCAAATAGCAGGGACCGGCAAAATCTACACCACTACTAGAAAAAGGTTTAGATATAGTTACCCTGGCTGCTGGCAAATTTCCCATCAGTTGAGTACCAAACCTAGGGGAGTATCTAATACATGCAAAACATTTTCTAACATGTGACTTAACTAAAGATTTAACATTTGTTATCCAAAAGCTAGCGCGAATCACATTTAACATGAGCAAGGGTCCTCCGTGCAAAGTCCTTTTGTGAGTTTGATCAATTATTAATTTCGCTAATAGAGATTTGCCTGAAATTATAAATGGGTTTTTCGTATCACGAGGTATAGGAGCATTCTTTAGCCTGCCGCCAACTCTTAACAGCTCATTCTCGTCAAGAAATGGATGTAAGAAATATAGAGGACTTTTCTTGGAGACACCCTGTCCCTGTTGCAAAGCATTAATTTCATCAGAATAATAACAATTTTGGGAAACTTTCATACAACAATTCATACTAAGTTTTAATTCATTAGAAGTTAAATATTGTGGAAATTCATCATTTTTACTGTTTTGAATATTTAACTTATCCTTAATTTTGTTTTTACAAATTTTGGCAAATCGTAAACAATATGCAATAACTCTTATCAATTTCATCAAATTAGAATATTTTTGTAATAAAAATTCATCATGTATGTCCATATTTACGTTATGTGTAGTCACTTTAAATTCTAAATCAGTTTCATGCAATTCACTACTAACAATAATTTCATTAGAAGAATGTAACCACTTAGGCCCATTCCACCATAGCTCCTGCACAGGTAATTGTGAAGGAGAGATTCCTCTCGAAGCACAATCAGCCGGGTTGTCTTTAGAGGCTACGTGATGCCATTGACTAGGTAGAGTAACATTTAAAATTTCTGCAACACGATTACCCACAAACGTTTTCCAAGAATTTGGATGTTTTTGTAGCCATGCGAGAACTATGGTAGAATCAGTCCTACCATACACATTTTGATTACGTACATTTAAACAATTCTTGACTCTGTCTATTAATTTAGCCGTCAGCACAGCGCCGCATAACTCTAAGCGAGGAATCGAGACTTGTTTAATTGGGGCTACCCTGGTTTTGGCTGCCAATATTTTCACCAGAACTCCAGAACTATCGATTATGCGAACGTAAACAACTCCAGCGTAAGCCACGTTGGATGCGTCACTAAAACCATGAATTTCCACCCTCAAATTGGATTTGGTGATTCCAATCCAACGCGGTACATGTATAGTTATCATGTCGTTTACCTGATCTCTAAATAATAACCATTCTGTCTGAAAATTAACTGGAAGTTCGTCGTCCCAGCCAATACCAAGAAGCCAAAGTTTTTGTATAAATATCTTTGCAACAATAACCACCGGAGACAACCAACCTAAAGGGTCATATATTTTTGCTATCTCAGAAAGAACCACACGTTTAGTCAGTTTTTCGGGTGAATATTGGGAAAAATTAATGGTTAATTCAAAACTGTCCCCCATTGGATTCCATTTAACCCCTAAAGCCTTAACTGAATTTTCCATTATGATATCAAATGACTCTTGTGGTAGGCTGTCATCCTTTGGTAAACTATTCAACACATTAACTGAATTTGAACCCCATTTGTGTAACACGAAACCTCCCCGTTCTAACAAACAGATCAATTCTTTACATAGCTCAATAGCATCATTTTCAGAATCACATCCCGACAGCAGATCGTCCATATAAAAATCAGTATCTAGAACACTTGCGGCTTTAGGATATTTATGGCGTTCGTCATTAGCTAACTGCCTCAACACCTTAATGGCAAGATAAGGAGCACAAGACATACCATACGTAACTGTACACAACCGATATTCACTGATTGGATCGGCAGGGCCCTTTCTCCAGACGATCCTCTGATAATCCTGGTCTTCTGGTCTTATAAGTATTTGTCTGTACATGCGCTGAATATCGGCTACTACGCATACTTTGTGTTTACGCCAGCTTAGAACGATGTCACGAATGTCATGCTGAAGAGATGGACCTATTAATAGTTTCTCATTCAGTGAAGTACCTGTATTTGTTTCTACAGAACCATCAAAAACGACACGGAGCTTTGTGGTTGTGCTTTCTTCTCGAAAAATCCATGGTGTGGAAGATAGCAAACTTCAGACTTATGTAAATCTTCTATGGGAACTTTCTCCATATGATGTAGATCCTCATACTCATCCATAAAACCTCTATAACGTTGTTGGAATACCTCATCTCGATGGAACCGTCGTTCCATGTGCAACAAACGTTTGACAGCAAGGCTTCTAGATTCTCCGAGCGGTGTTCCATTATCGGTGGAAAATGGTAGAGCAACAATAAAGCGCCCGGAGTCAGTGCGAGAATGTGTTTCCTCAAAAATCTTCTCGCATTGTGTTTCACTTGCAGTCTGTGTACGATTTTTTGCGTGTAGCTCCTCTGATTCCCAGAATCGCTGTAATGAATCATCTGTCTGAAGTTGGCTGTGCATAACAAAAACCTCATTTATTTCAGTGTGGAATCCCTCAACTTTGCCTGAAATAAGCCAACCCAGTTGCGAATTCTGTGCTAAAATTGAGCCATATCTTTTAATACCATCTATCAAAATTTGTGCGTAAACCTCTGCTCCTAATAGAAGGTCTATTCCACTAGGTTGACAAAATGTGGGATCAGCTAACGGCAATTTGCTAATCTCTGAGGCGCAGGTGACGTTTACCTCCTTCCTAGGTAAAATCGAAGCTAGGGTTCTCAAAACATGAGCCTTTACATCAACAACTGGCTTTTCATCATGTAAACTATATAAATTGAACCCTACGATTTCCTTAGATACGGTGCTGAGCGTCGAGTCAATTCCTGTAACTCTGCTGTATGCACGTTCCCGGTGTAGTCCTAAACGTTGAGCAGCCGATGTTGTGATAAACGACGCTTGTGACCCTTGGTCAATCAGTGCTCTCAGAGTATGTCTTTTTCCGTCCTTGCCTTGGATCTGTACCATTGCCGTAGCCAGTAAGACCTGTGTTCCGGTAATATCAGCTTTGTATACTGCCAACTGGGCTGTGTCATCATCTTCAACCTCTTCTTCATCTTCGTCAACTTGGGTAGCATGCGATTGTTGCGCGTCTGTAGTATTCAGGTGCAAGAGTGAGTGGTGACGTCTCTTGCAAATCCTACAAGATGTATTCTGTCTACAAAACCGAACACTGTGCTTTGGTATAAGACAGTTGAAACACAGCTGTTTTTCCTTAGCAACGTCACGTCGTTCTTCTGGACTCAATTTGGTAAACTCCTTGCAACTGTGTATGTAATGATCTTCGCTACAGAGTGTGCATACCGGTTCAGTTCTGGCCTTGAAAGCTTTTATTTGTGGAGTTCGATTAGTAGTTTCCTTTGGGAAAGTAATTTGTAACGACTCGAGTGTTCTGAATCGCATCTCCATGAAATCCAGTAGCTGTCTAGTAGTCGGAAGATCACGTGATCCTCCCAAAGTTTGCTCCCATAGTCGATGACTTTCATTGTCGAATTTAGCGACAATGATGTGCGTAATAAGAGGGTCCCAGTTTGTAGTCGATACGCCCACATTATTGAGCGCATTCAGCGATTCGTTAGTGGTGTCTAATAATGCGCGTATACCCTTGGCGGACTCTGACGGAAGTTTCTTTTGACCAATAAATCGTGTGATGTGTGCATGTACTATAAGTCTCTTATTATCATATCTAGCTTCTAGAATTTCTAAGGCCTTAGCATAATTTGCCTCAGTCAACGGGAATTGTCTCAGCAATAACTCTGCTTCACCCTTGAGATTACTCTTCAAATAATGATATTTCTGAATATTACTTAATTCTGGGTTCTCGTGAATCAATGACTTAAACAAGTCATAAAAACTCGTCCACTCGTTGTAATTTCCCGAGAAAGTCGGTATTTCTATTGCAGGCAACATTGTTCTCAAACCGTATTTAGCTGGGGCGAATACTGTTTCATGTTCACAGTTTTTTGTTACAGATGTTAATTTAGGAACCAGTTCTTCTAAATGTTCCTTCATAAGTGTTTTTAATTCTAAATAATCATCTTCGCAGTTATAGTAAAAATCTTCTTTGAAATATTGCAAATCTTTCCTTTCGTCTGTTGAAGCTAATGTCATGATTTCTGAATGGTTATTTTTAAATAATGTGAAGTTTGACTCTAATAACTCTAATCTTGTTTCTATGTACGGTTTAGTAACTCGGGTTTTTGATTTCTTGTAATTAGTTAAAAGTCTACTTATTTGTTCACATAAATCCCCCTGCCCACGCAATAACTCTTGAATACCCATTTTAATATTTTTAATAACTTGCCAACTGTCTCTGATTCGCTTATGTTCAAATTCACAACACTATAAATGTAAGTCTAAAATATTAAAATTTCACTAAGTCATTTGCCCATACAAAATTCACAAAAAAATTCTAAGTGTCAAAATTTCTTGAAATCACGCTGTCTTTTTTACCATAGAACATTTACTCAAATTATTCTAAGTCCTAAAACACTGAAATTGCACTGAGTCAAATCTTCATACTATTTTTTCTTGAAGAAATGGCAAAGTCTTTTACTTACAGTTTATGAACTGAACATCAAACCAAATCCGTAAAAATCACTGGCAATCCAATAAGGCACTGCGATCCGATCTCACTTCACTTCACTATCACAATCCGGCTCGTTAAGGTCCAAATGTTCACTCCACACATACACACGCGTAAAATAAGAAAACTTCCGTAGGCTGATAAAACTTTATTAACAGAAAAAAGAAAGGACCCATATGTTATTGAAAATTTGAAGACATACCGCGAGTCAACTCCGTACAGCGCCATCTATGAATGCGCGCTAGTACTACGCTTATTAGGCGCGGAGGTGCTATACAAAGAGTTAGGTACACTTAATAAACTAAACTAAGCTATTGAATTTTGAACAATTAAACAGCCATGTACATTATTTTTGAGTTCTCGATATTTCGGCACTGTTGCAAGCGCCATGATCACGGACTTTACGGAGTAACAACAAGTAACAGTGCCGAAATATCGGAAACTCAAAAATAAGGTATACATGGTAGCAATCCCGTAACAAACTATTCTAATGTAGTGACAATTTCAATTTCAATTTTCAATTTATTTATTTTCAGATAACTTTAGATCCATAGTGTTAGTAACATAGTCTTACGTCTAATATTAGTAAAATTGAGATTTGATTAAAAATAATTAAATAATAATAATAATAAATAAAACAAAACAATTCAACTCAATTTAAAATTAATTAATTTGCGTAATAAATTTGCTCCGACTTTGGGTTAATTAGGGCAGTGATCCAGTGCTTCGTTAGGGCACTATCCCATCTCCCCGCCACAACCTTTAAAATACTGTTGGGACTACCGAGCATTCTTTTTTGAATAGAAAAAATCTTTTTCCGCATTAAAGCATGAAAGGAGTCTACGTGAGCGTCGGCAAACATGCCAGACGCGCTGCAAAACCTCGGCAGTCCCACCAGCACCCGGAACATATTATTGTAAAGGACGCGCAGAGCGTTGTAAGTTTTTTGCGTATAGCCTACCCACAGGCCACTCGTGTAAAATGATTGGCAGTATGATTTAAATAAGGCTATTTTTACCTCAAATGAGCAACGAGCAAACCTGCGGGCAAGCATATTACCGCGTACTGCCAACGCTCTGCGCTCCCTCCCTATGTCACAATCATCATTGAGGTCGGCGGTGACTACATGACCTAAGTATTTGAATGAAAGTTTAAAACAATATACTTGTTCGTTGCTTTTCCCGATTACATGAACTCTGTTACTTAGTATACCTACACAAAATATGGATCAGAGTTATCGAGAGATCAAACGATACGATAGCAAAATGACGGTTTAAAATATTGCAAGTGAAAAACAAAAACTTGTTAAAAAAAGCATGTGTCGGCTATACGAAAAATAAATGGCCGTACGTCCTTGCTTTAAAAATAATAACAACGAAAACCATTAACATAAAACAATCAGATCTAATCTATAGTCAGACGTCATCGGCAGGCCATACCACATGTAACAAGTGACCTCCAGGAACGGTCAAGTTAAATTATGGGAATTAGTCCTCAGATACAAATCCTCGTACCATTTAAGCGAAATATAAGATGAAGCCAGTTTGGGAACTTAATTAATTACCAAACCATTTGTATTGCAGATGGATAAATGAATCGTGAATTTTATTAAAAAAGGTTATACTTTT
This sequence comes from Anania fuscalis, assembly GCA_950371115.1. Taxonomy (NCBI): domain Eukaryota; kingdom Metazoa; phylum Arthropoda; class Insecta; order Lepidoptera; family Crambidae; genus Anania; species Anania fuscalis. The sequence goes on along the minus strand of OX493344.1, from coordinate 564,827 downwards.
ATACCGAATTCAGATAGACGAAAAATGTATGTGTTTTTTCTTACTGGTTTACTGCATCAACATAGAATATGTTGAAATGACATAATTATACACTTGCTTGATTAAAGCTATAAAAAGCGTCGACAGTAAAAAATAGCAAAAAAATTTAAGGTGCTGTCCCGCTAAATAAGAGTACAAAACTTTTTTTTCGTTACATTCAATTTTGTTGTTGTGCAAAGCTTTTTTAAGCAGCAGAATCAGACTTTCGCGTTATTCTTTATTTCACACATTGAAAATGCAAGGGTATATTACAGAAACGTCAAACATGCGCCTGTGTCAATAGTCCCTATTTATTGTAAATTCTCTGGTCTTATTATAAAAATGACACATTACTCGCAGTAACTCTCTTATACAGTTCCCGTGGTATACAGAATCTACAAAAGAATGGGACACTCTTTAAAACCACGTGATCAGCTGGTGATATTCAACAACTTTTCCTATAGGAGCAACATCGAAATCGAGATTTTATTTTCAGATGCTCCATACATTATCAAGGTATGCGAGTAAGTTGATAATGGAGCAGATAAAAAATCGCGATTTCGATGTCGCCCCTATAGAAAAAAAAAGTTGTATATGACCAGGCTATCACGTGGTTTTAAGGAGTGTCTTATTCTCTTGTACACCCTGTATAGCAATGACATTAGTCTCGACACCTTGCGTACACTCGGCGACATAAATCAGCGTCAACCGTCACTAATGCGACGCGAGTGCCTCGTCTCGTCTCGTCGGCGGCCGACACTACGGAGATCGCTCAAATAAGACACGTATCTGCTTTATTGTCTTTTGTACCTAAATGCCTATATCCAGTTACCTGTTTCATTTTATATGGTTAAGTTAAGGCACTCCTAAGAATACACTGCTAGGTGAAGTTTGGTTAAAGCTCCTCTGTTAAGACTTGAGAGCCAAGGTCGGCTATGTATGGTCAAAGCTTAAATTAATATTAATTTTAAATTCTAAATAATAAGTAGGTAGATATGTGTATGTTGTTACTTTCAGTGTTGTGTACGCAAAGGCATATGTATACGAATTTTACGATTTTATCCTATTTGTTGCTAGTGTTGTATATGCTGGTGGTGTACCTTTTTTTAGGAAATTAAAAAAAAAAGTTTATCAGCAAGATTTGAGGCGAGGACACAAGTTTTAATAAAGTAGTAATAAATTAATAGGGCCATAATTGTTTTAACTATAACGTTTACGTATGCAAAATAAATTATATTTACGTATCACTACATAGTATAAAACAAAGTCGCTTTCTCTGTCCCTATATCCCTATGTATGCTTAAATCTTTAAAACTACGCAACGGATTTTGATCCGGTTTTTTTAATAGATAGAGTGATTGAAGAGGAAGGTTAATATGTAAAATGTAGTGTATTTAGTATCAGCATTGCACCCGTGCGAAGCCGGGGCGGGTTGCTAGTTACGTATAACCAGATAATCTTCGGTTGCTCTACGACTCGATTAGTCTGGAGTTGTAATTACAAAATTAAAAAATACACATAAGCTCTAAAAAATTACACAAAGCGATCACCCATCAACATTTCGACCACAGGTAACGTTGCTTGACCATTGACAAACCGCTTCAGCCACAGGAAACGCGAACGCTTTCCGATCCCCGGGCCATTAAACGTATGCAAATGTATGCGCGCGAGTAAAGCCGAGCTATGAATATTGTTAGCGGTCGGACAGACGGCCTAACTAATTAGCCGTTGTGATAATTGCGGATTAGTCTTAGCCTTTTGAAGTGTGACGGTCAGATTTTCATATGAGGGACTAATGCGACATTGTACAATACCCCTCATAACAGCGCAACGAAACACAATAGATGAATAGAAATATTTTTGTTACGCGGTCTTGTGGGACTTCATGGCATATTAAAGTTGAGTACACACTCAAGAGTATTCGTTTCTTAACCTTTAAAGATATAAGGTCCTATCTACATATCAGGCATAAGGTAAGTTAGGATATTCATTTTATTATCTTCAAAAATGTGCCTATTGAGAACTAACTGACATACTTTCAAACAAGTGCCTTGCTTGCCATCCAAAAACCATCTCTCATCTCATCATAAACTTTATTTTGTATTGTTGTCATTTTTAATCGAAAAAATAATCAATCATGAATATTAATTTTAGATTTGCGACTTGATGCAAAGGGCGGGAGATCGTGCGCTGTAGCGCTCCTTGGGGGAGGCCTTTGTCAGCAGTGGACTGCAACAGGCTGATATGATGATGATAAATTTTAGATTTGAAAACAGACAAGACAAGTATTAAGCTTTTGAAAATTTGCCTGCTCAGCCTACCACCTTCAAGTCCGTATCAACTTAGTATAAATACTCAATCGACTCAGTCGCTCAAGGACCCTTCAAAGCGCTATCGACAATGTCAAGAGTTGCGCCACGCCCCCTTAAAATACGCTTCCTGATCGCAAAGCGCCGATATCGACAGCACTGGAGGCCTAATACGAATGCGTATCGTTCGTTTGGTCGTATTATCCGATCAAATTAAAATATCCATTCACCTGTATCAAAGTTTTGACAATTTATGAACGACTGAAAACTGTCGGGTTTTTACACGGCTAGATTGAGTTGGTCATGTATTATCAAAGGATTGACACATGAGACCGGTGCTGTGGTTATTTATCACAATTCCATGCACAGCGTTGCCTTTCTCCGATAAAACTTAATTTCTCTATCCAAAGGTTTGGTAATAAGACTCTTTTCTAAAACGAACCTTTTTATTATTTCATTAAAGTGTGTTTTTCATTAACAATCATTGTTTCTGTATCTAAATTACAGCTGCCGAAACGTCTTAACGATAACGATTGAAGTTACTACTCATAGACACTCCACTCACTCATAGAGTTCTTCTGTGTTGATAGATGTTTTGATTAAATGAATACGTGAAAACATCTCTTCACTCCGTATTACTCACAGAAAAATACAATCGGGCGAAAATAAAATGTCAAAAGAGTCCGCAAAGCAAATGTAAACACATGAGAGACGCTTGTTCATTTCTGCCGACTTGTCAAATAAGTACACAATGGGACCGGTGAGCACCGTCCAGGAATTGCTTTCAATCCCGTCCCTGTGGCGCGGGATACGCAGGAATCACGAGGCTTGTTGACTGCGGGACAGGGGCGGAGTAAGGACTGGTGAGCGGGGTAAGCAGACATCTTACAAAAAAGATAGGATTAAGCAAGAGTTGTGGGAAATCGTGAATGGTTACTTGCATTGCATTGCAGCCCATACTAAGTAAGGTAGTGGTGTCGGACTACAGGGAAAAGTACTTACTAAGATCTTGGGGGGTTTAAAGATTGGATATTGCTGGATTTGCCATATAGTAGCTTGTTAGTTTTTTTTTTATTTAGTTTAGCAGTACCAAATTTCATTCATTACATTTCGACCGAACATAATACTTTAAATCAGAATTAGGTGGTGCATAGTTTACAATTTACAAAAATTGTAAAATACAATAAAAAAACGCAGGCTCGTGCAGTTAAGGAAAAGCAAAATAAAAGGGAAGACGAGTGACAGACATTTTATCAGTCTCACATGTCAGCAAATAACGCAAAAGATTTATTCACAAATCCAAGTCCGTCCCAGCCACAAACGCAGACGAATATGATTCATTTACGAATAGCGATGGGCAGACATAATAGGTAACTAGATCTGTCTAGATCGTCGTCAGACGAGTGACGACTGTAGCCGTGATGCTACGTGGCACTTTGGACACAATAGAGATACCTACATCGGCACGTTCCGGATTTAGAAATAAATATTATGTACCCTAAATAAGGTTTTATCGTATAGGGTTTAATCCTAGAAAGCTACGCTCTTAACTCATTATTCGTATACGAGAAATTTCAGTGGTGTTTAGTTTAATGCGCTGTTTAGTTAACGCGGCTAAATGTCAAGGACCAGAGAATTATCTCAACGCTCATTTGTCTTGAACAAAAAAAATGCAGATAACTATACGCATTAGCGTTGGGTTTTTTAAGGATAAAATTTAATAACCGATTCAATTTGTCATTTTTATTGTTTTTTGTTATCAGAGTCGGATGTAAATGCCGTCTGAAATTGTATTGTTTTCACGGCGAATGATCCTCTGACAAGGAGAGCTATGATTCAACTCTAAAGAAAGCTGATGGCAGCGGTTAAAGTTGAGCATCGGACTAAGTGGAAATGGAAAGTGGTCAGTTGCAGAAACGGACTGAAGTGGTTTGATAATGACGATGATCTATAATTCATCATCATCATTATTTCAGCCACAGGACGTCCACTGCTGAACATAGGCATCCCCCAGTTCCTTCCAGATCGGCCGATTGGAAGCGGCCTGCATCCAGCGTCGTCTTGCAACTTTACCAGGTCGTTTGCCCACCGTGTGGGTGGACGATGGTCCAAATGCTTGATTTCATATTACCCTATCAGTAGACTTTTCAATAAAATGCATTATCCGTGCTCTTAAGTTCTCAACACAATACACCTCGTGCATTTTTCTGTAAACATCTTTGTACGGTGTGCAATAAAAAGTATCTATCTATCAACACCGTTGTAATTTTCACGTACAACAATCTGTTTTCTTTACCTACAGCTACAGCCGCGCATACCTCGGAAGATCTAGTGCATTTCAGAGGCGCAGGTGAACGGGCGCATTCCAAGCAGAGATTTATGGAGCCCGCGTGATGAGCTACTCTTGAGCTATGTTGTCCAGCAGAGCTAGCATGCGCGCATCGGTTATTTTATCGATAGACAAGACAAATTTTGTCTTAAACGATAATTTTGTCGTTTTCCCTAACCTAACGGATCACAGACGTCTCGAATCCTTTTTCTTAATATTTTCAGGGTCTCCCGTTCTTCGTAGCCACTTATTTTTCGTTATAACACGGCATTGCCTTGCCATGCAATTTTGGTATTTTCTTTGTTATCATCGAAGACAAAACGACATAATTTACGTCAAAAGTCGAAAAGATGCCACGACAAAATTTTATCGTGTTGCGCATGCTAGCCCTGCTGGTAAGTTTTCATACGTTTCACAAAAAATCTTTGGAAAACTTACAAGTGAACTTAAATTACAAGGAAATTGTTTATTGCAGTAGAGTGAAGATTTTAATGGAAATATATAGCTTAACTTGTAGTCTGTGTATACGTGTATAGACTTCAATTTAAATAAGAATTACTGAATTCCGATGGTGTTTAAGATTTATATTAATAATGTAATAGATACGTTTACGTACAGTACGTCAGTTTCCTACAGGTAAGGATTAGAAAAATGATCTTGAGCATAATATTTTCTTTAAAATTTCACATAGGAAAAGGATTAGTTCATAAAATATTTTAGAATTCGGGTTTTACAATTCTTGGTTGCTGTAAGATAATAACCATTATTATTCCACAGATTCAATATTTGACCAACAATCCCAAATAATCCCAACAGTCAATGTTAAGTCAAAAATTTTATTTCACGAAATGGTTTCTGTTCTATCAGCGGCAGAAGACAAGACCCCCTCGCGTCGAGAGTGGGGCCGGGCTCAAGATCGCTCGTTAAACACAAGCTGAACAACTCAAAACCAACCCAAAAGACATTACATTACGACTGTATTTAGAACAACAGCAGGTCAAAAGAATAATACGCCGCACGACCGAAGAGTTTCAGATTAAAACGCTTTATTCCATTTTAAGTTTCACGTAATCGCTGGAACGGAAAGGTTAGGGTAGTTTGCATTATGGATGGCGTCGAGTTTTTTTATCGATTTAATATTTTTACAGTTGCAACGAAAGAGTTCTGCTTTTTTAATGAAAACAAAGTTAACGAAGCATTCAAATTTCCACCTCTGTTAGTTAACAGTATTGAACGTTTTTGTAAAGATTATAACTACCTATTTTGGAAGGTTAAAAATAATAACACGTTTTTTCCGCTCCGAATACTAGCGTGAACAATCAGAAGCTACCGTTCCTCTGGACATCGTGGGGCTGCGAGAACTCAATGTCGGGACAAACGGGTAGTATATTGGAACATGAGATCTTTTGGCAACTTAGACATGTACAGAACAAACGACAATGCAGTTAAGGGTGTGGATTTTTTCATTCAAAGAGAACATTTAACAGTATTGTGATTTACTTTGTACACAAATTATGAAAGTAAAGGTTACATTTTTTATAAACCATTCGCCCGTTTCCCACACAGGGACTAACAGGGTCGCATATATAATCGAGTATGGGAGAGGTGCCTTGAAAGGGACATTCGTGTTATAGAGGCTGTTGTGAAAGAATGAAACAATATTTTAAATAAGTCGTAGCTGAATCGAAAGCCTTAGTTAATTGACTATTAAAACACAATGTAATAAATTAAAAATAAATAATTATCATTTATTTATTGTTAGGTTCTTGTTTTTCCAGTCTTCAAAATGCGCATTGTGTCCCTTTCATAAATGAACGGTTTTGAAAGGGACAGTACGTAATATCGTGGAAAATTACACCTTATATTGTGCACAAACAACTTATTCTTTGGTATACACGTTATAAATATTGTAATGTATGCTTGCAACAACAACTTTTGTTTGAAAATCAAATTTTAAAGTAACTTAAGACAGAAAATAAATTACCTATAAATAATTTAAACAGAAAAACAATCTGATCTTTTTATAAATTATTTTAGTTTAAAAATAATTGTAATTATTGCTTTACGTAATAAAAGTAACAATCTTATCAAATAAAATTTAGTTAAAATACAATATTTTTATTTTGGCTTGGTGAGCAGACAGTTACCTATAAAGGGGTGTCCCTTTCATGACCATTCCTTGCGTCCCTTTTATAAATATCACAACCAAATTAAAAGCATAACCTGAAAATGTACAATTCCGATTTAAAGTTGACTGACCTTTTGCTTTCGTGTCTGTATAAGCCTATCTAATCGTAAACAACAGTAATAACATAAATAATACATGTAAAAACAGCATTTGACAGAACGATTTTAAAATACCCTGAAAAATTATTTTTCCCTGCAAATATCCAAAACACGCGGCGCCGTTATCTTTGAAATGACAGGAGCGTGAAGTTAGGTGCAAATGGATATACATCGGGGTTGCCATACAACAAAGATAGTCTTGATTGGAAACCATTTTTTTTGGGTAATATGAACTGTCCCTTTCATAACGTGTCCTTTTCAAGACACTTCTCCCCTAATATCAAATAAAATAAGCCATCTTAGCCGACTGGCTATATACTATAGTTACTTTAGGTGTCTCGGGGGAATCCCCAGCATCGGCTGAATAATTCTAAGTACTTTTTTTTGATCTGTTGGTCTTCATGTTTTTTAGTATTGTTGGCTTGTGTTATTGTGACTGATGTAGGTTAAAATTTTAGAAAATCCAACTTTTTCTTATTTTCTGATAATGGTTTAAATATGTATAGTAAATCATCGTTAGTTTTTTTATAGGGCAAATACTAACCTTAATAGGGCAAATATTAGTTTGTAACCCATTCTTTATATCTGACGAAAATTAAAAACACCAAAAAACCATTATTACAAAATTTCTACACATATTTAATTTATCGTAATATTAATAAATCATAGGTTATAGCTGAAGGGTTCAACAAAATAACTATAACATTATTGAAATACGGACGACATAAACAATCAGACGGTTCAATCGCTACCTTTGCGTCACCTATTCATATGCCAAACCGTTTAACAAACGTAGGCCGTTCGTAATACAGTCTTGTGGACATTTGGACGGCTCAAAGCAGGCCCCGAATGACGTCAATTTTGGGACGTCGGCGTACAAATGCTCCCATTAGTGGTGCTGGCGATTTGCGTGTGCTGTCATTACGCAGTATTCAGGGAAAATTGTTGACATAGGTATTAACAAGCGTGCCAAAGAGCTTTAATTCTGAGCCTTGTCTTCAGTCAATTTAAGCAAATCACTAATTAACAACTTCACAAATTATCTTCGGTATTTTAAATTACAAATTGTGGAGTCACTCGAGAGCTATAGTATCTACTCCACACAATAGCTAGTGAGTGCTTGACTAGAAACAATGATTGACAATCAATTGTGTACACATGTAAATATGTGAACTTGGCTCGAGCCAATTTAACTTTTCAATAACATGAACATGTATTGAGCCAGACAAAATCAGGCAAAAGCGGCAAATCAATACATTCAAATCAACTCAAAGTTATCTCACTTACATAATAAACTCAAAACTCTTCTACTAAAAGGCTTCTAAGCTACTTAGGCTATGGAAATGGCCGGCAATCATCGTCGAATGGAGGCTGGTTTTAATAACTTCCCTTTGGGAGCAGGTCTGAGAGGAAAAAGAGGAAAATACAAGGGCGTGAGGTAGGTTATTGGAAGCTAATGAAATATTGATGAAGTTAGAAGCCCGTTGTATAAATACGGCCATCTTTTCGTTTTTAAGCCCAAGTCTCTGTGTGTGTGATTATCAATATGATAAATGGAACTCATTGCAGAATGTTTCTTATTATATTTTAATTAGAATACGATATACATAAAAACTATTCTTTGCATTTTATTATAATATGCAATTAAATAAAAAAAAACCGGCCAAGTGCGAGTCGGTTTCGCGCACGAAGGGTACCGTTCTGTACCATTATCTAATTGCGGTTTACGATTTATGACGTATTAAAAAAAACTACTTACTAGATCTCGTTCAAACCAACTTTCGGTGGAAGTTTGCATGTATATCATATATTTTTTTAGTTTTATCATTCTCTCATTTTCGAATCTACTAAGGAACACATTTTAGCATTTTGGAAGTGTCTCTTGTGCAAACTATTCAGTTTAGAAAAAATATATATAAGAAACCTCATTATCATTTTTGAAGACCTATGCATAGATACCCCACACGTATGGGTTTGATGAAAATATATTTTTTTCGAGTTTTAGTTCTAAGTATGGGGAACCCCTAAAAATTTATTGTTTTTTTTTTTTTTTTGTGTAAAAATCTTAATGCGTTTCACAGAATACATCTACTTACCAAGTTTTAACCGTATAGTTCTTATAGTTTCGGTAAAAAGTGGCTGTGACATACGGACGGACAGACAGACATGACGAATCCATAATGGTTCCGTTTTGCCATTTGGCTGCGGAACCCTAAAAATGGTGACGTACGAGGCATGAAATTTCTTCACTATCGTAGCAGCAGCATAGCAGCCGCGGCAGATATTTTTGAAACGCCTAATATACTTGACTAATATTCGACGACCTCCGTAGCCGAGAGGCGAGCACACCGGACTTTAATTGGCGCCGTCATCTGTGAGGTTCCGGGTTCAATCCCCGGTTCGGTCCGGTCAATGTAGAAAACTATTTTTTTCTATATTGGCTCGGGTCTGGGTGTTGCGGTACCGTCGTTGTTTCTGATTTCTATAACACAAGTACTTTAGCTACTTACCTTAGAATCAGAGCAATGTGCCTATGTGATGTTGTCCAATATTTATTATTATTTTTTACTATCCCGCATCTGAAAACATATTAGGCGCTCTCCATAAACAGGGCGACACGGCACCGAATCGCCACTATCACCACCCGTCCGTTATCAGCTATAAAACCCAGAGAACTAAATTCACCATAGGGGGAACATAAAATCTGAACGGTGTTTCAGTCCTCCATTACGTAAGACCAATACAACTTAATATTTATAAAGGCACCTGCATTGGAGATACTGTCAACTTGTTACTTTAAGAACAGAATAAATAATAGGTATTAACACAGTATTTATATTTATACAGTAAAGAAACTACCTATAAACGGTCAAAATGGCGTACTTACACATGTGCACGCCTCAACAAAAATCTCAGTAAAATAAAGCTACGGCCAAACCGATGCGGGGGCGTGGGCGTGCGCGTGGGCGTGGGCGTGGGCGTGCAGGCCACACCAAACACGCGGACACTACGCGTTCAGCAGGCCTAGCACGAAAATGTATCTTTCGCTCGGATGTATAACCCTAACAAGAAAGAGATTACCTAGTCATAATTGAAGTCAAAGAAGATTAAAAATGTTAGTCATACTAAAGATATCTAATGATGTTGTAGAAATTATGATTTAACAATTGTTTATATGATATGCAGATATACTACGAATATAAAAGCTCAACCCTTTTACTAAATAAACAAATAATTTTTGTACAGTTTTTTATTTATTTACTATCTAAGTTTCAAATTTATTAATTCCAATATACAATTCGCGCTAGAGCAACGCACAAATAGCAATGGGTCACATGTAAGAAATTTCGTAATTTTTATGCTTGAACTTAATGCTCAACCGCAAATTATAATCAGTACTATGATATTAGGTTTGGACTCAATTTATAACAAAGTAAAAGTAACAATCAATAAAAAAGGACTCGATCAATTAATGTTAATTAAAAGTGTATCGGTGTCATATTACGTAGTCGAAAGATGAAAAATGAACATGAACTCCTAAAATATAATACAGCTCCAAATGCCATGGAGCTTTGTTTAGAAAGAATCTGCATCTGTTTTAAAAGTAACTGGTCGTTATGAGATTACGTAATATCTATTCCGCGCGGCCGGGTCGCGGCTCGGGTTTGATGAAATAACAAATTCTGATCATGCACGTGTATTTTATAGGAAACGCGAAGAACTGAATTTTCTCCGAAACGACGCGAAGTCGATTTAAAATAAGTCAGTTCAGACGTTCGTATGTCAGCATTTGTCAACAAGGCTCTTTGGGACATAGTACTTATCGCAAAAAATAATATGATGGCATTTTAAGCTTTTGTTGCATTTTACGTCGAGAAAAGAATTAATAAAAAGAGGTATGTGTTGCATTAATACCCGTGCTGTGTTGTGTTAAAATATTAATTTTAAATTTTACTTTGGGTGTATGTGTCGTGGCCCGATCTTAAAATTTATCACTTCATGATGTGGACGGCCATAATCTTCAATTTACACATTTTTATTAATTTATTGAATATTACCATTAGTTTTCCCCCGCCATGATGTATTAACAAAGCGACACAGCGCCTCTACTCTACCGGTGGATAATATAACTGTTTTACCTTCGATATGACCACAAAAGTTTGGCCATTTCATGAAGTAGTCGGTCATATCGTCAAACGCTGACTGATTCATTGATCTGGCCTAAACACATCATGATATGACCAGCGGGTACTGTGCCGCATCATGAGAAACGGCCATTTTATGAAATGGTTGGAATGGTCGAGGGAAGCAGGGGGTCGGTAGGAAGAGGCTGACATGGATGGATAACATCAAGGAATGGGCAGGAGTTGGAAATGCGTGTAGACTTCTGCACTTGGCATCGGACCGTCAACGCTTTGCAGTACTAGTAGTAGCTGACCTTCTCTAGTTGGAGAGGCACTTTGGGAAGAAAAGTATGAATTTGCTTATCTACGCTGATTGGGTAACAGTTTTGTTTAGTTGTTTTTTTTTTTAATCCAGCTTCATTAATAAGGATGGTCTTAATTAACACATAACTTATTTTTATATTTTATTTTTATTACAGATCTCGCCCAGTCTCTATTAACTTTAAATAAAATGACAAACACGTAAAGATCGTAAGTGTGCCTTCGAGTGTAACTTGAGCGAAATTATATTCACGTAATTCAGAAATACCAAGAAACTATTTCTTCATCCTACCTAACCACTAATACCTCAAAATACCAAATAAGATATTTACTAAAACGTAAAATTCCTAAGTAAGTTAACTCCCGCCATATTCCATTTTCCCAACGTAGGCGTCTACGGGGCTTATCGCTACGAACTACGACGGCTGTAGTCGGCTACGCCGTAGCAAGCCTACGAGCACGGCTACGAATTTCATACTACGAACTGTATAATACGATGGAGCAAATCGACGGCACAGTATAATGGCTTACAGTACCGACAGATATTGTAGCGGGTTCTCTGTTAAAAGGAAAATAATCTTTAAACGGACGTTGTTAAAGAATGCTAGAATAAATCTATTTGGCAATGAAATAAACCGTCGCAAAAATATTTTAACTTAATGCGTACATATAAAAGAGGACAGCGTGACTGTTTTGCTTATACGACGTTATCGCTTTAGAAATCAAAATCAAAATCATTTATTTCTGTAAATTGGCCATAAAAGGCACTTTTACATGTCCCAATTTTTTTACCTACCACTGCTTCGGGACTATTGTGGGCTAGTGCCGAGAAGAAGCAGCGCAAGAAACTCGGTCACTATTGTCAGCCTCTTTTAAAAATAAATAAATATTTTACAAGATTTGTTGTGAGCTAAGCAGATTTAAATCCACACATATTTATCATTTATATAATCACTAACGGTGTAATAGCCCTTTTTCATTAGAGTCCTTTTAACATGCAATTTGAATTCATATACAGGCATTTCAACAATGGATTGTGGTAATTTATTAAAAAAACGAATACAATTGCCCATGAAAGAACTTCCTACCTTGTGCAATCTAAACATTGGAACGGCAAGTTTATCTTTATTCCTGGTATTATACTTATGTATGTCATTTTTCTTAGTAAACAAGTGCAGATTTTTGCGAACATACATAATATTTTCAAAAATATATTGTGAAGCGACTGTAAGTACGTTAATTTATTTAAATAGTTCTCTTAGCGAATCTCGGGGTCTAAGATTGTAAATAGCCCGAACAGCTCTCTTTTGCAGGACAAATATGGTTTCAATATCTGCAGCTGAGCCCCATAACAGTATGCCGTATGACATTAAACTGTGAAAATAACTAAAATACACTAATCGTGCCGTTTCAACATCAGTCAGTTGTCTTATCTTTCTCACGGCATAAGCAGCTGAACTAAGTCTTCCCGATAAAGCCTCAATATGAGCACCCCACTGCAAACTAGAGGATGTCAGAGTTAAAATTATCAACTTTCTCAATGCTCTATGGCACCAATATCAAAACAGTTACTGCACTATACTGCGCTGGTGGTTGGCTAACGTCTCGGTAGCTTAGTGGTCAAAGCACTCGCCCGGTATGCGATGGACGTGGGTTCGGATCCCACCTGAGGCGGACGATTTTTTTCAAGTATTAAAAAATCTTAGATAAACCTAGCATAGTAATTGCTAAAAACAAAAATTTTAATTATTTAGGATTTCTGATGTCTTAGTCAAACGTAAAAAAATTGACAAAATAAATAGCTAGTGCGTTTAAATCACCACAATGATAAATTGCAAATATTACAAAACAATTCTACGATCAATAGAAAATCATATTACCGACCTATACATATGTGTTACATAATGTATTACTAACAGCTGTGGATGTCTCTAGGAAACCACCAAAACAATATTTAGAGCTTGTGGTTCTCGCTGTTAACGTTTATTGTTGATTATTCGAGCGTATAGTATACATAATGCAGTGCATTTAGATATTTATATATATTTATACACCGTGTTTTTTTAACCGTCTTAAAGCCGAAGCCCACGTTATGTAACCATCCTAATAAACCTCTAGAAAGTATTATTTTTCTATTATCAACCATATCATTTTTAGGTAAAAAATAACAAATAATTCAAGATAGTAATGTATCATCCTGTTTATAATGTTTATGGTTTCAACAATGCATAGTCCTTGACCTTGCCGCCTCCACGCGTGCAGCACCATCCACGTAGACTATCATATCCGTGTACAGAATGTTCCAAACTAAATTTTGCTTATATTTTTTTTTTTTTTTTAGTTTTTGAATAATTAATAATTACCCAGTTTTATTATACAAATGACATGTAGCTATTGGATAGTTTAAGTGGCCTTCGGCTTTAAGACGGTTAAAAAATCACGGTGTATATATTAACGGTAGCCGCCTTCAGGGCAAGTAAGATTTAGCCCGTGTTCTTGCCGACACGAAAGAAGAAGAAGAAGATATGAATAAGTTGATAAAGGTGTATCGATATCATCATTCATTATTTCAAAACATTTGCACTGTTTTTAAATAGTTTTAGCCTTTTATTTGGTAGCATTCTACATATTCGCGTTGGCTTGTGTTAGACTCTTGTGACAAAATAGTGAGAGTGTTATTCTTTAATACCGGTGATAAAAATACAATTCGTTAACCACTGTCTTTCATATCCCGCGTGTAAAGACAGCCCACGCGAAGACCTGTTACGCGCCAGCAGAAGTGTGGTGCAGTTCGTGTTTCTCAACAAAAAATGATAGAACTGACACAAAAAGAAGCAAGTCACGGTCTAACAATTTACCTTACATTTAAGTAACTAACATACAATAAGGTCCAATTGCACAATGATTCGTTAAAGAAAATTAAAGCATCAATCAGCATCATTTAAGACATCATACTGTCTTTGTCACTGTCAAATTACTGACAAAGACAGTATGATGTTTTAAATGTATTAAGCGTAATTGTATATAAGGAGTCATTGTGCAAGTAGATCAAAGTATTTTATACAAATGTATTTTATTCACGTTTTCAGAACCTTACTTAAAGTATAAATTCAATGGACTGTGCCGGTAGAATCCATTTTTTCCCAAAGAGAAAACTATTAAACATTCCACCGCATCTTCCGCGGAGCTATCCACAAACTATCGGCTAAGCTATAAAAGCGAGCGAGCTAAAAATACACGGGGACATTTTACAACCGCTCTCGCTCGAGTTTGCGCAAAGCTTTATTAATGGCGGCAGAACAAATGCTATTTGGTTCAAGTTAGAAGTTGAAGCCTACGATCAAAAGTCATACATCTCATTGTTTTTATCACTTGTTATTAGGAATTAATATCGATACTAAAGAGTATATTTATTTAAGCCATAAATAAACTACCGCCATTGTACAGCAATTTTATTAAGCATAACTTAATCTACTTAACGCCTAAATCGTGGAAAACATAAAAGAAATTATCCATCCATTACACAAGGTTAAGATATTTATTAAAATTTGGACGTTACATACAAATACTCGTATCATACATACAGCTTCTGAAAAATAATAATTTTGTTTTTCGTATAAACTAAATAGAGCGTATTTCTTTTAATCTTGCTCGCATTGTTATTATTTTATTATTTTCATTGATATGCATGACCATTACCTAATTTACCTAACGCCCTTTAAATTATTTTAAGTGGCTAGAGCAACACCTTTAGGTATATCTCAAACAACAAATTGCTGCTTTTTGAAGTATAGACTGAGCTCATTTCATAGTTTTCGTCTCAGCCCCGAGCGTCAAGCCTCGTCCCATTCAGATTGTTATTCTTTGATCAGGTTTGGTCGACGGTGATAGGTATTATATATATGTTATTACTTTGACTAGAATTTTAAGTTACTAAAGGTAGACTCATGTTGCATTATTATCATTACTGCTTTATGTACCATCTTTACATTAATAAAAAGAGGTTTTAAAAAAAAACATTTTAAAAAAATTGTTCCAACTGAGTTTATTTATAAGAAATCTACTGTTTGCCTTCGCTCTATTTGTAAGAGCGAAGTAAGAAGAAGTAAGCACTGTTGAAATAAAACCAAATCGTCCATGAAGGTATTTAGTTATGATTGCTAATCCAATGGCAACCGCTTTGTTCGAGCTCAGACATATGTTTGTGTTGTCCACAGACCATAAGTCATGGATTAATAAACGTATTTCAGTATGTCAATTCGTTATATAGTTAGCTTTGCTTAGTTTAGGGCTACACAATTGGTGTGATTTTAGAAAGAATAATAAGAAAGCCAACTAGGTTATTGTGACTTAATAAGGCATTATATGCTCAAAGTAAGTATAGCTGATCATTATGAAGTGGGTTGATGAAGAAGATTTACTCTGAGTCCATTGGGGACATGAGTTCGTAAAAGGGTAAAAGCGGCTTATCGATTAGTATACTTGTAAACGACTAGTTACAAAGTATGTGAAAAATAAAAACACGTTCACCAGTAACTTGTACCATCACCACCAACATCAAAAGCCATTGTAGTTTAAGTTCCTCTAGGCACCATCCCGTGTCCCATTGCCGTTCTTTAACTCTCGACTAGCTGTCCCGCTGTCCCGGCCCGTCCCACCGCGTGCTGTCCCGGTCTGCGGTCTTAACCGGATTATTGGGGGCGAGTCGACGAGTCGGCGGATAAAGCCGTTATTTACGGTCTCAGTGATTAAAAGTTAAGTTTTGTTTCTATGGAGTAACAAGGTGCTAAATAGAGTTAGGAAGTTTAAACTGTGGCTACTAGAAACGCAGAATATTGTTGATATAATTCTTAACGCCAATTACTGTTCTGTAGAGTTCTGAATAGTTTGCACGGTTGACTGAAAGTTTTTTTTTTTCAGGTTCAATTCATAAGAACTATAGGAGTACTAAAAATAAGCAGAAAGTTATACCACATCTACGGATTAGATTTTAGTCTTCAACTTACACAAAGTAATAATCCAAATCAATCAATCAAAATTTGATATTAAGATAATATTAATACATATACATGTGTCTTAGGCTAAATGTTGTACTTTATAAGAGCTGATAAAGCCAAAAAAGCGAAACAAAATGTATCTACCAAATACCGGAAAGTCCATCAAACCTTGCATTGCGAATTCAACCGTCAATTTCCACAACAAGGAAAGTTTCCAACTTCATGTAAGCTGTCCGTTTGTCGGCCGGAAATAAAAATGGACATTCAAAATATTCTGCAAACCGACATAAAACTAGCCGTTAAATGTCCAAAAATATTATTTTTGGCCACCCGAGGGTTTCCGCATCGTCACAAAAAGTAGGCACCGAGCGGAGTCAAGCGGCGTGACGGGTGCACAAAACGTCGCGGGACGCTTTGTGCTCTGGCGGCACGGTCGCAAGAAGTCTGGCATTACCCAAAACTGTCTGGCAGAAAAATGATTTTGTGTTGCAAAAAGGGTTGCGGTCATATACAAAACTTCTCATTATATTCAATTGGTTTCAGTGGCAATAACAGTATCATTACGAATAATTTAAGTCAAGATTAGTATATTATAATTAACGAATACCGGAAAACCTGGAAACATTTTTCTAAAAAGGATTTTGCTACATTGCACCTGCAACATAGATACCGTTCCATCGATAATACCAGTTCATCTCTTACGGTTCACTATATAGCAAACACATGCCTATCGTAAACAACGTGTACATGTATTGTAAGAGGTATCGTTACACTGTACTGTGGTTACTATGGTTAAAATTTTTAAAGCTTTTCACTATATCACTCACTCATACTCATCACGGTTAAGACCGCAGACCGGGACAGCACGCGGTGGGACGGGCCGGGACAGCGGGACAGCTAGTCGAGAGTTAAAGAACGGCAATGGGACACGGGATGGTGCCTAGAGGTGCTCGTAGCTCAGTGGCGGCAGCGCTTTGGTATCGATTACTAAAGTTAAGCAACCAACGCCGCGGTCGTGAGTGACCATTCCGACCATATTTAGTGACATTTATAACGAGCATCTCCGTGCTTCGGAAGGCACGTTAAAAGTTGGTCCCGGCCAATATTGCTTGATTTTGGTCATGAAGCCTAGTCAGAGGCCTTAAGGCGGCTTGATAACATCTGACAGTAAGGTTTAGTCACTGGCCTTACAACACCCCTCCACCAATCCGCACCGGGCCGGGCGTGGTGGAGTATGGCCCAAACCACCTCATGGTTGAGTTGAGGCCTGTGCCCTGCAGTGGGACGTATATAGGCATAATTTCCTTTTTTTTTTTATACTCATCACTATAACAAGTCTATCGGTTGCGTAAACGTCCTGGAAAAATATCCCTCCACCTGGAAACCTTACTTAGCAGCTTCCCTCATTGCATTGTTCATCACAAAAGGAGACGTACAACCGCCGGCAGCCGTTTTTAATTTCCAAATTGCCTTTCGGTTATTTACAACGGACATGCCACAATATGTTTAATCTTGCAGAAGATCTGCTCTGAACTTATTAAACAAATTAGTACTGTAGTATCTCGGGTCAAGGGTCCAAGCGGCAGAAAAGCTTTAAAAATAAATTGCGAGTATTTCGGTGCCTAGTTTTTTGCAGCACTTGCCAAACTCGTCTTGTCCCGAAACTCATAACCATATCTTCCACGTATTTTTTCTTTCGGTTCGAGCGGGCTTTCTGTACTTTCCCCTATTGCGGACAGACGGACGCAGTTCGCGGTAACCCTCTGAAATTGTAATGAATCGGGCGGAAAGTGTGGCAGTGTGTCACACGTGAGCTGCTTTGCCCTCGAAATCACAACCTTCTACCGCATTAATGATAGCGTGCCACATATCGCAAAACTGAGGTAAGACTTTAGAGGCCTATGTAGCCGGAAGGGGAGCACGCCGGACTTGGCGTAATGCAGAAAACGAACTTTTCTATATCATTTCGGGTCTGGGTGGTGTCCGTCTTTTTTTCTGGTTTCTAGAACACAAATTCTTTGGCTACTTGCCTTAGGATCAGAGCAATGTATGTGACACGTTGTCAATATTTTCTGCGGAAAGTATAAGATTTAATTCCTAGTCACTTTAATTACATTGCAATTTGATATCATCATTTATAAGTGCTCTTTCAAATAAGACGATTCAAGCCTGATGTTAGCCGTCCTATTGTAAGAAGACAGTCGACAAACTTACATCTATAGCTGACATATATTTATTGACGACCTCCGTAGCAGAGAGGCGAGCACACCGGACTATAAATGGCGCAGCTATCTCTAAGGTTCCGGGTTCGATCCCCGGTCGGGTCAATGTAGAAAACGAACTTTTCTATATTGGCTCGGGTCTTGGTGTTGTGGCACCGTCGTTGTTTCTATTTTCTATAACACAAGTGCTTTAGCTACTTACCTTAGGATCAGAGCTATGTATGTGATGTTGTCCAATATTTATTTATTTATATTATTTATAATGTTAGTTCGTATGCTATGTGCAAACGTGCGTTAGCAGTCCAGTTTGAAACGTCTAAATAGAATGCGATCGAATACTTGACCAGTATTCGATCGCATTCTATTTAGACGTTTCAACCTTCAAAAAATCATTAAGCTCACAACTAGATGTTTAAAAACACTATTCCCGTACCTACTTTGCTCTACCTACGAAAGTTAATTGTTCTAGGTTATGTGTACGAGGTCACCATGACGTCACCAGATAATGGACTGACCGAAATTACATTTAAACACACCTTTGAACTTCATTAAATTGTAGTATTCTGCTGTATCATAAGTTCATGACCATGCCCGATCAATACGACAAAAAACTACCTATTTCAAATTACCTTTTGAAGATATTTTGTAGTAAAATAAACTTTTACTAATAATTATCATGTTAACGTGCTCATTTAGCTGCGTGTACTTAGGCGTTGGTCCAAGAAAGTTTAAAGTAAAATTAAATACAGTTGAGGGAGTCATTTGTTTTGACTCTGTAAGTCCGCAGGTTTAATTATTTATCAAAATTTACGAACTTTAGGCGGAAGATATTATGTCATTTGCAACATAGCAGAGAACGATATTAATATACAAATACTTACAAGCATATTAAGAGGAACTAATTTTATTAGTAATGCTGCAATTAAAAGGTATCACTTATAAGTTTTAAAAAAAACGTTTAAATCGTTTTTCACATATATTTTTAAAAACAAAGCTATGTAAAACAATTTAGTTTCTCAGTGTTACAATAAAATATCTTTTGTCTCTTTTTGCTAGGCCGAAGGTTTAAGTAAAAAGTATATCTCGACAGCAGAACCGTATTCATCAGCCCCACCATTTACGATATCCTCTCTAAGCCGATCTGACCATAGAGATCTGTGGCTTTTGTACGCTACACGGCAGACCAGTCGCCTTTTATGTTGACTTTTCCAATGCCTAGCTTAGTTAAGCTAAGGCGGCGGTTTCAAGCCACCGAGCCGGAATGAGCAATAACCAGACAGAACTTCTGTATTAGACGGCGACTTAAGCTTAAGTAAGTATAGACTTAAACCTCTTCAGCACACCGGAGGTGGGTACAGAAGGCTCACACCCAATTAAGTCGCGAAGCCGCGACACGCCACGCTTACAAAGGAGGTAGGTTAGGTCTGACGTACATAACAGAAACAATTAGTTTATGTGGCAATCGTCCCCTTACAATTAATTATCTAATCCATAATACGTTAGAATAGTTTGTTACGGGATTGCTACCATGTACCTTATTTTTGAGTTCCCGATATTTCGGCACTGTTGCAAGCGCCATGATCACGGAGTAATCAGTTACTCCGAAATATCGGGAACTCAAAAATAAGGTACATGGCAGCAATCCCGTAACAAACTATTCTAATGTTAGTGACCATGAAAGTTTAAAACAATATACCATAATACGTTTTTCGAGTAAGTACGTCACTTTGAGAATAGTTTGGTTTACATACTGTCAGTTAATGTTACCTGTTTTGGAAATACACGAGTTAAATAAGCCTTAACAGCAATGACAAGTGTGTTTCTGTGCAGACGTAATTCGTTTGTTGTGTACCTAATAGGTATTATGTGGCATAGTGTACGCAAGCCTGGTCGTGGGGCGTGCTCGCGATGTTGTACTCGTATGCACGCTATGTCCACAAAGACAGAAGAGATCCTACTGGACCTACGTCTATTAAGGTTTAGCCTAGAGGCAAGAGGTTCTTAAAATGTCGATAACGTGAGACTTCACTTGGCTTTCGTTAGGTATTGTATTATAAGACATATTCAATAAAGTAGCTGAAATCATTAAATGTATTAAAATTGCACCTGATAATCAAAGAGTATTATTGTAACAATGGTATGTTACGAAAAATTTTACCATCATATCTTTTTTTTTCTAACCAATAGTGTCCCACTGTTTGGTAAAGCGACAGCTTGGACATTTGAACACGCAATCGGCAGGCTTTGGCCTTCAACAAAGAAACATGGCGGAAGTTAAGGTAATTATACTTTTGTATCACTATCAATTCTTACTACCAGTTGTACCAAAGATATGCAAGTTGTAACTAAAAAAGATCAATAATTTTCGTTACGAAATAACTAAGCTAACCCAAGGTGCGAATTAGAGCGTTGTCAAAATGACAATTAGTAAGCCGATAGTTGTCAAAGTTCTAGACAATCAAGTCGAGGGTGGCTTAATTAATCAAATCAACCTCACGCACGCACCGGAGCTGAAGGTAGTTTACAATAGTCTTTACTTGAATTACTTTGGTTAGTCTCTACTCTAAAGCGTGAGCTTATTTAAGCTTTATGAAGCTTTCCCTATTTAGAAATAACCTGATACCGACTGTTCAACTGATTCACAAAGGTTTTTGAAAAACATACGTAGCTTAGTTGTTATATTCGTAGATCTACTTTTTAGCGATATGATAACTTTACGTCGTCTACAAATTTTCTCTAAATGCGAGAGCGTATTCTATCTTTACCTCAAGCGAATGCCTCGTTTCCCTGAGCTAGGGCTTAGTTACAGTTTTAAACTTAACAGCTGTAACACAGACAAGATAATACTTACGTCTTTATTATTAAAATGTTAAATAGAATTTTAGAGACCACAAATAACACAATACTTCAGAATCAGATATTATCACTAACCCGTATTTTGTAAAAGCGTTTGATGTGCCAGATAACAGTCTCGTTCAGCAAATACAACCGGATTAAAAAAATCGGAATTTGTAAACCTCAAGAGCAAGCCCATCTCAAATAAAAAAAAACCTTTATAAAAAAAGGGTCTTTGATTTCTATGCTTACCTTACATAATAAATATCACTTTCAAAGCGAAATTTATCAAAAAGTATCCCACGTTCTTTAAGCAGACCTCGGTCAATAGAAAACAAGCGCAAATTCTCTTGATATAGGGAAATAGCAACAAGAATAAAACTCGAGTTAGGACTTTGTAACGAATATTGTTGTTAATTCCGAGGAGCGTTTAATTTGGGTTCTGATATTACAACATTTATTTTGGCTGGTTTATCGTTATAAAGCTTATTTGAATCTTTTGCCCCTATTTGTAGCGAACAAAATTATACTGCTATGAATAAATTAAATCAGAATGTTTACCGAGAACAGTGTTATCGTTATCGGCCAATACCGAGTGAAAGATTCTATGAAATACACACAAAAATACCTTTACCGCGCCCGATTAGGGAATGGATGAAAAACCTGCAAATGTCACGCGGAAAGGTCATTGGCAACTGGGTCACCAAGGGACTGCCTCGTAAATTTGTCCATTAAGCGTGGGCTAAACAGCGTGTTAGTATTAGTAACGGATTGTTTCACAAGCAATTTATCGTAAAGATTCTTATACAAATTCATTCTTTCTGTTTACTTACAAAAGTAAGTATTGCTTTTAAATCAAAGTGTGTCATTTCCTGAAGCTAATTATGAAATTCAAGACAAACTTTGAAGGTTTTTATTTGTAGTAGTATTAGCCTTTTTTTCTTTCATACGGTGCCTCCCCAACACACGAAGGTTTATATGGCTATACTAGCTCCTGAAACTTGTCATTGTTTCGCAAGGTGGAATAATTGAGCTGCACTCGCAAATACCATTTCCGAATGTTAATTTTAGATGCAACATCCTGCTCTTTGTGACCTGACACCCGCAGGCGGGATGAGCTTTTGAATGCCACAGATAATGCCGTTCGTGTGGAAAATCACAGGCTCACTATATCAAACTTCATGGCCATCAATACGCTAAGAAGGTGAACGTCAAGATGGAGGGATTAAGGATTTTGTGTAAATATATCAATAAATACATAAATAATTATGTATTTATTGAGATACCAAAATTTATTATAAAGGTACCAAATAGCACATTAATGGTATTAGACTAGTATGTATGTCAACTGGAAATCTAAGACTTGGTTCCTCCATCTTGACGTTCACCTAAGAAGATGAAGATTTTTAAATACAGAATTGGATTAATAAACCTTTCTATCACAGGAAAGTTACTATAGACAGTAGGACCTAATAGCCTGGTTGATTGGTTTTGTAACAATATGGTGGATTTGGTCAAAGGTTACTGCGAAGTGCGGACACCACCGAAATGGGTTGCCAGTGTAATATTCTTATAAATCTATCCCACCTGCCACCAAGGTACGCAACAATATGCAGACGCATAGTGTTACGATACAAAACGGACTTAAACAATAATTTATTGCTATTCTATTGTTAGAAACAAACCTTCAGATTGGGTGTAAAATGAGACACAGCTGTTTAACAACATAAGCCCTAAACGATGTTTACAATGAATTTCTAGTGTTTATACTTTCTTAGGTATTTATAGCGATGGCCAACCTCTAGTAGTGGAGAGGCACGAAGGAAAGAAGAAGAAGGTATATAATATAAGGTAATAGATAATTAGATAGAATGTGATTCCAGAGCTGAATCGTCTCCCACTCGTCAACATCCTAAAACGTCAAGGGTTGATAGAGTTGTCCCGGTCGGGATCGAACCCCATTTGCATTCGTTAGCGCGGATAAAGGATATTACCATGCCAATGGACCGAGATTTACGACCTAGGGCTTGTTCACGTTGACTTAACATCATTAAACAGGTCTTAGTTAAGACAGACATTCTGCTTGTTTGTAATAGCAGCTCTGCTTAGTTTAGGACTGCTCAATTGAAGACAGAATACGGGTAGAATAATAATTAAACTTTGTTTATTTTCAATTGGTTTAGTAGGCCTTTTTTATTTGAATGCTGTTCCCATAGGGAGTGTTCTTTTTGAGCACAAAATCACTAATAATTTGGGTAAAAATAAACCTCTATTTATATTATTTAATTATTAATAATAATTAATCTCTATAATTATTTATATTTCTCTCCAGTGTTTTTTTTTTCTTTTTGACGTAATTATGCTTATTTTAATTTATATATTTTATTCAGACAGCACATTATAAATAATACAGGCCCATATTATAAATATCTTATTATCTAACATACATAAAATAATTAATTTGAAAATACACTATAAATGACACTATTTCGACGGCGTAGTGTTGCGCAACTTGGTGTCAGGTAGCCGGCCACGATACCCACGATAGACAACACCTTTCGGCCAAAATTCCGCTTTCATGAAGGTCGACAGCTGTTCGGTTGGAACCCTTACCACAAACGAATTGAAATTCGTATTGTGACGAGATTCTAACCGTTCGACCATCAGTGTGAATTTGGTCTTAAGTCGGATGTACTCTACAATCTCCTCGGCCTTTGTAGAGTAATGAAGCCGCAATGCACAGGTTCTGTGTTCTGCGTTCTAGTTTTTGACGGGGTTCAGGCTATGAGTAAATTCATGAGAACCTTTTTCAGTAACTACCCCTAAATAATTATTTATACAAATCGAACCGAATATAATTATTTATCGAAATCAGAAATTTCAGCGTTAGACATTTTTACATAGACACCAGACTCATTCCTTTTTTTTTTCTTAGACGAGGCGCTTAATAATATTAATTGCAGGATCCTCTTTCTTACTTATGTAATATTTCTATGACAAACTGACCCTTCACGGCGCCGGCAGAGCCAAGGGCAATCGCTTTTGTATGTTTTGGAACTTTTCTGAACCCTAAAAGAGATTATTAGTACCTACTGAACCTACTGAACTGACCACATTAAAATATAACATCAAACATTTCCAATCTCTTAATTAATCTCCATCTTATCACCAGGAGCCACGAGGACAGCTTGACATTCAGCAAACGACGGTATCTCCCACGCCTACAAGCATCATATCCTTTAAAAGTAATAAGATAAGGTTCATTTTCGTCCATGTCAGTGACGAGGGCAAATTACACAGGATGTTCGGAAAGTTGTCGACACTTGCAAGGTTTAGGCTGCGGTTAAATGGCAAAAGCGAAGCGGAGCGAGTAGCTAAAATATTATACGTTTAGTAAATGTATGTTACAAAGGGAATCCAAGGCAACTGCTAGATAGGTCGGGTAAATCAATGTGCCTTTTAACATTGAACTAATAGTCTGAGTAGTGTTTGGTGGTAATCAGGCATACTAAGTTCTGCACTCGGCATATTTCGTTTAATGTCGTAAAGAAAATTTGCGGAAAATTGTGATGCAAATATTCCAAATGCACCTGAGGAAAACTATTTACAATTCAAATTCCTTATGATAAAGTGTTATTGGGTTATTGAGTTAAAAACTAAGGAAATTCAATACAATTGACCATGGCCATCTGCAAAATAAGCGAAACTGCTGGCATATTGCCGATATTTGAGGGGGTTATACACTTGAAAAATCTCCGGTCCGGAGGAAAATCTCGAGTATCTGGAGAAACAGTACTTTGGAAAACTGTCAAGCATTCAAGGGTGCGCTGCGCAGGTGAAATCACACAAATATTGTCAATGGCCTAATATTTTATACAATTTCAAAAAAGGGTGTTTATGCCGCATTTTTTTCGCTTTATTATTATTTCAACTGTAGTATTGCAGGTTTTTAGGTATCTAATAAAATTAAGTGACGCCTGAGTGCGGAAGTAAGTCTCAATTTTGTGTAACTTATAAAATTTCTTAAATCTCTGATTGATGTTACGTAAAAGCTTAATCCGCTCAGGCGCTCACCCCGCTCGCTCGCTTACCTTGCCCTCACCCTCGGGCGATCTGCAGCGTCATCCCAGTAATGAGCATTGTCGCCCCGTTTTAACATTAATGCTTACATAGCTTGGCCTCTGACGATGGCGATGATTAATATGGCCATTTTTCTTTAATGTGCAACGTAATAGCAGCTTATCGCCTGTAATTGTTAAGGTGTCGAGGCTTTCATTTAGTCAAAGTCTTATAAAATATGAAAATAACTCATACCTTAACTTTTGATTTCGGATGTCATTAGGACTTCGAAAGATTTCAAATTGTACTGACCTGACTTGAAGCTTTTGAAATCTGCTACTAAATACTTTAGAGATCGAATTCTATGAATCGCTTTTGTTTCCACTGAGATCTTTGGGGAAGGCAGGAAAAAGATATTAATCCGGAGGCAAAATACATAATTATACCTATGCAAATCATGCGATGTTTTTTTTTAATGACAGGCGTTTAACTGGTAATAACTCTAACCCAGCTGCAGTTGCGACATTGAGATTTAGGACCAGTAAAAGTTAGCTTAAGACACATTCAGTGGATACTACATTATGTACGTGTATTAAGTATATAGTTCATTATGTACATAGTGTCGTCACAGCTAATAATTAGCCAGCTACTCGAAAAGTTTCCATCCGTTCGAGTTCCTTTTGAATGAGGCCGTTAAATAATTAAAGCTGTGAGGAAATTGGAAACCTTTGAGGAATACTCAACCTACGCTGGTAGACTAATGAGAACCTAAGAAACATATCTCAAAAATTTTAAAGGCAAAATATGATTAGTTTATAGAGTTTGAGATATTTTGCAATCTTTTTGAGTGAACTACATTGTGCATGAAAAAGTTTGTCTTTAGAAATCGGAATGTTTGTTTTGTGACTAACACCCAGTTGCAGAAAGCTGTCTTTAAAAACGACATTAGATAATGTGACATTACCGCTAATTAGGTCATTAGATTTAAAGTCGTTGCACAAAACTACATAAACATCCTTTAGTGGTCCTTTAACTAAAGACTATATAATGCCGACATTATTAAATGTTGCAAGTCAAAAAAATAATTTTGAATGAAGTGAGTGAATGGTTGCGTTTTGTTACTGTGTTTTGTCATAGAACATGCATTGATAAAGAATGGGTTTGCAAAAATAAAACGTATGAAAACGTCAAATGTCCTATTTCAAAATCAATCAATTGTCAAATGAAAAAATCTAAAATTGGCGGAATTCGGTGCGAGTTGTAGTATTGTGTTGAAACTTACCTGCTCTATCTCATCTACATTTAAAATGGCACAACAGCAAATGCTAAAACAAGGGGCAAGCTACACTCAAGAACAAAAATCATTACTACTGGATCTTGTGATGTAGGTAGTGAGTATTCAAATAAACAGTTTTCACAATCACTCCAATCTATAATTATAAACTGTGTTCACCTTCCATTTTTACTTTGATATTGATCTTTATCATTATAATCTTACAGATACAAGCACATAGTAGAGTGCAAAAGAACGGGGGGCATGTACATACATTGAGATGAAGAGAGAGGCATGGAATGCTATCACAATAGCATACAATATAGAAAAAGTCGTTTTCTACATGGACTCGACCGGGAATCGAAAACTGTTATCCTGACACATACAGAGACAGCAAATTTTGCCTAAGAAAAGGGAATATAATCTAAAGATGGAAATTTTATAAAATAAAGTAAAATAGCCGAATACAATGTTGAATACTAATGTTTTAATTTTGTCAGTAATATAATATTTTCACATAGCAATAGAATATTTGTATAATGGTAATGTTTTGTTTTTTATTTACAATAGGCTTCTAAATAAAGGCCCTTTAATACTTAATTTATAAGTTTAGGAATTTCATGTTTCTATAAAGTATATTTTTATAATCATGAATAAAACAATAATAAGTTGTGAGTACCATTTACATGTAGTTGGTGAGTTTATTTTAAAATAGTTACGGAACAATTTTATTTAAGAGAAAACACTATTTACAATTGCAGCCCGGTCAGATGTCTGAACAGTCTGTGAACTGGAGTAGATAATGGTTATCATCTCCATCATTATCAATTTCTATGTCAATAGAAGGTTGCACCTATAGTTCTTTACACATATTATGCATACCACACATGCAACAATTACTTGCAGGACTGTTGATGTTTTGTTTAGCGTAATACCTTTTTCAAGGCATGGGCAACAGCGTTTTAGTACTCCAAAGCATCTTTCTACTGTATTTCGGGTCGCAATGACTTTGTTATATGCTTCTTCTGAATTATTTTGAGGACGCAGAAAGGAAAACACGACGTGTCTCGGAACATATTGCTCGGGATCCGATAAAGACGAAAGGCTTGCGAGAGACATTATTTACCTATATCACACTGAAATCCACTATAATAAACGAAATATTAGGTGTGAAATTAATGTTTACACAGATTGCACAGCTAATGACAAGTTTAATGGATGTTTGAGCAGGCATTAAAAATTATAACCTCGAACTGTCAAACTAATGCCCCTTTAGCGCTAATGAGGTTTTGTGCAACGTAAAAATATTGATTTGACGTTCGGTTCTTTAAAGTTAAAGCAGCATTAAAATTTGCGTCAAATGCTTTTCGTGCAACACTTTAAAGATACATTAATGTTTAAGGTCGCTTTAAAAATTTAATGTCCGTTTCTGCAACTGGGTGTAAAGAAGATAAACGAATACACAGCGCATGTATTTAGATATAATTTGTCACACAACTCGTAACCCAGGTAAGAATATCGTTTTATTCATACAGTTTCAGTCTAGGATTACTGTTCTAGCTAACCCAGTATCTCGTCGCGCAGGTACCTAGATACCTAGTAGGGCCCCAAGTCTGCTAATTTAAAGTGGCATAATTGAATATCAATTGGATCTTATTGTAATGGCTTGACACATTTAATATTCTGCAACTAATTAAATAAGTTAAATTTGAGACTTAAATTAATTGAAAAATACCAAATCAAAAATTACACATTTGGTATTTTGCTAATAATTTAATAATTAAATTTAATAATTAAGTTGGACCAGAATACCAAATGCGTCATAAAATTACAACAGGATCCAATTGATATTCAATTATGCCACTTTTAAAATAGCAGACGATAGAGCGATGCAGCGCTTATGGCTATCTATAGTTCTACAGACAGTAGCTCCCACCTAGACCAACAATCAAAAAAGGGCAATTTTTGGTAACCAAATCTGACCGCGCATTCAGTTGGCTAAAACAATACGCACTTTTGAAACCCAACGCTCGGCAACCCGCAACCGCGACTACCGCAGGCATCGGGCTAGTTTATCGTTGGCACGCAGTCCTCATTGCCTGTGGTGAGTGATGTATACGTATACGATGAGATTCCAACATTTCCAACATAGATAGTCACCGTTTAGATACCGGGTGAGTTTTAAGTGCTGGACGAGTTTTTCAGTACATTAGTTAGACTAACTTTTAGTAATCAGTACGATAAAACTAAGGAATTCGCGTAATAATTCTTAATGAAATATGCGAAAATAAACAAGTACGTTTGGTCACTATTGTGTGATAATCTGGTAACAGCCGACATAGAAAATATGATTTAGCTAGGTTCAGACTTGCCCACGTAATTTTAAAGTTTGAAATGTAAGTACCTATTTTATATAATTTCCGTATAAATCGGACACAAGTAACAACAAAGAAAAAAACCTAGTATGTACTATACAAATGTGCAAAAACCGATGCTTCCCGAAGTTCGAACACCAAAATAATATCGGTTACTTGCCGCGTTTGGTGTCGCTAGCGCCAGTGTACTCACGGCTTAGCGCATCACGCCGCCTAAAGGTGCGAGCACACTGCACACTGGCGACACGATAAATTGATACGTATATAGCTCGAATTAACGCAGAAACATACAAATTACACAACATTCGTTTAATATCTGAATGTCCTATTTTTGTAGTGTCCCAAACAAGATTTACTGTCCAAGTCATTAATACTGAGATAATGAAAGATGTACCTACTCTCTGGGCCTAGTGAAAGGACGATGTAGAGACAGACTGGATTTCAAGGGGAAGGATCTGAAGCGAGAGACGGGAAATACGTGTCCAGCAGTGGACAATGACTCAAATGAAATTATAATACATGGGCTCGATATTTATGTTCATTAGCTATTAAACGCTTCATTGTACTGCAAACCCTATGTAAACCTTTAGAATTGGGCAAAAAAAGCTAATCCATCCATCCATCAGCCGAAAGACGTCTGCTGCTGGACATAGGCCTCCCCCAAGGATTTCCACGAAGATCGGTCCTGTGCCACCCGCATCCAGCGGCTTCCCGCGACCTTTACAAGATCGTCGGTCCACCTTGTAAGCTAAGGATTCATTTAATCTAAATTTTTTGTTTAACATTTCGGTGTTTATTAGATTGTTTACTTTAAGAAGATAAAACAAACGCTCTTTTACAAAGTCGAGTCATCGGTATATTTAACGAGAAATGATAGCAGACAGTTCGGCGTCAGTGTACACACGGCTTAACGCAGCACCTCACATAATGGCTTGTGCACACAGGCTCAGGATCGAACGATAAATATTGGCCCTCATACTCCAGGCCAATGCTGTGGCTTTTGAGTGTTGGCTTAAAAATTATACGCTATTTTATTGAAAGCACTACCTTTACAACGTATAAGTTCTGTAGAGAAACTGTTAAACTACCTATGTTAAGAGATATTACAGAAGTAAGGTCAGCAAAAATAGTATTTGTTTTAAATATTATAGTCTTTTGTATGTCCTCGTGGTATGTTTATGTTTAATAGGCTGAGACCATTTCATATCACTTCTCATCGGATTAGTATAGAGAATGTTGCACAGTATTTCTGAACCTAGAAACGGACAAGTTCATATCTATTACATAAGGTTCATCCCAAAACGTAGCGATGATCATTATAACCCCAATACTGGGCTGAACTAAGCCTGCAGACTACATCAGAGCTGAATTGTGCCGTTCTTTTGTTTTCCTAAAATCGTGAATTTGCGACTTGGTGTATTTTAATTTGAATATAATTTATTATACTTTATTGCACAGACAAAAAAAAAAGGTACAAATGGCGGACTTAATGCCAAAGGCATTCTCTACCAGTCAATCATCATTTGACATCGATAAAAGTAGCGAACTGCCTAATCATAACCACCATCTTCATTCTACCCATAGGACGTTCACAGATGAAAATAGGCCTCACCCAATGACTTCCCGATTGGCTTTTGACTTGAAATGGTTTTATTTCTAACGTCTTAAGAAAGGGCAAGAACTTGACAAAGCTTATTGTGACAACGTCGTCCATTGTCAAGAGTCAAATGGGTCAGAAATCAATTTTCTATTTGTTTTCTCGGTCAACCCCCCTCAAATTCGTGTCATCACATCACATCACCAGCTTATTTCAGTCCACTGCTGGACACAGCCCTTTCCAAAAGGAGGATTTTGCCATAATCGCCAGGCTTGGCAGGCGGGTTGGCGATCGCAGTTTGGCCAATGGTGGAGAGGAGACGCTGCTGCCCGTCTTCTTGTGGCGGTTCTCCTGTAGTCGCCTCTTACTTATACTTATCAAATTCGTGTAGCAGTCGTTAACAGGCTATCTGACGTTGTTTACGGCGGCTCTCATTTAATTAAAATTCTTTTTGCCCACAACTACAGAGGGCGGGCAGCGGCAGGCTTCGCGCTGCGGTCATAACTTAGTTATTACTTTCGAGAATCGTTATGAACAAAAAATGGAGGCCGCTAAAAACAAATTTGTTTCTAAATATCTTTGGCTGTGATGGAAATACCTACTGAATACCAGGGTACCACCTACATTGTACAAATCGAAACATGTTTTGATTGATTTCTTTGTGTCGTGCGCAACAAATCATACATGTTTTTATACGAGTATATGCAAATAAGTTATTATTTCAACGCTACAGTACCTTAATGGTAAATTACCTAGTCCGTAAGTACAAGGGTTTGGGTGATCTTTATATACTAACGATTACCTCATATCATTAAATTTCAGATACTTGATTACAATGACACAACAAAGTTCGTTACGGAGAAATTAATAAACACAGTAACGATGATTGCTCCTGAATTTGTAATAGGTTTTTTGGGAAAACCGACCTGCGGGAGCGAATGATTGCTCCCGAGAGACCCTTGCAGTTCGCACGTACGCCAACCAATTTTAAATGTGGGCCAGCCTCTGCCCTATATTCATACTAAAGATCGCGGGAATACATTACATAAACACAGCTTTATTGGTGTTATTGACACATTTTTTAAAGATTGTCGCATAATTGCTAGTTCTGCCTCATTATCATCTTAAATATCCAAAAGACACTGCTAGACAGATCTTTGTTTATAATACTACATGCAGTCTGGTTTTATGCTTCCCTAGGCCAATCGTTACATAATTAGTGATAAATACTTAATAAGACCATAACCCAAACTAATAACAACCGATGTGCAATTATGCGCGACAACATGAACAACGCCAATCCTATGTAGTGTACATAGCAACACAATGGTTATTAATCCAGCTACATAATGTGTTATTCGAAAACCAATGTTTACTTATAACTAGCTAATAACCACTTAAATGCAGTGATTTCTAAACTGACAGCGTAAGCCCCAGGATGATATGCCGTTACTTTGCAAACAAAGATTTCGTCATAAATATTTAATAAGTATATAAACGCATAAATAGCCACAGTGTTTTATGCCATCAGGAAAAAAGCCCAAGAAAAGAAAATGGGCGTCTTTAAGGAATTCTTTCTTCACAGGTACAGTCCAAACAAAAAAGTTAAAGTGAGCATAGCTGATCAATTTCAAAGCGAAAAAGATAACCATAAAATGTTTTCCTGTAAATGACGGAGTATCATGGGAGTACCTTATCTTTCAAAGGGGTTTGGAGGTTTAAAAACCGGCCAAGTGCGAGTCGGACTCGCGCACGAATGGTTTTGCACCATTATCTTTAAAAACGAGCAAAATACACGTTTGTTGTATG
Organism: Anania fuscalis; assembly: GCA_950371115.1. Taxonomy (NCBI): domain Eukaryota; kingdom Metazoa; phylum Arthropoda; class Insecta; order Lepidoptera; family Crambidae; genus Anania; species Anania fuscalis. Next base: position 532,273 of record OX493344.1, on the reverse strand, counting down.
GGAGCCCCCTTAAATATTTCTTTTATTCTAGTTTTTAGTTATAGCGGCAGCAGAAATACATCATCAGTGAAAATATCAACTGTCTAACTATCACGGTTCATGAGATACAGCCTGGTGACAGACGGACTGACAGACGGACAGCGGAGCCTTAGTAATAGGGTCCTATTTCACCCTTTGGGTACGGAACCCTAAAAAGCGCGGTTAAAATGTATGAAATGAACCCATCTCTTCGTACTCGAGTGTTGACGGTAATTACTTTGCAAGCTGTTGTCTTGGGACTCTCAAACTCCGTTCTCACACAGTTTCTGAAGGATGAGTGCTCAAGAAGTCTCTTGTGAGGAACTTTTCCTCGACTTTATGGGGAGGGGACTGAAACTCGAATAAGCTAATGTTGCCGTACACATTTGTTTAACTAAGGAATTGATTTCATGATATCTTGCTGTATTATGTAGGACTATTTCTAGTTTATTCAAGTTAAACGGTACCGTATTAGGATATCAGATTATAATTTTGAAGTCTTGTTGTTATTTAGTAAATACGACCGAGGTAATATTTTTTTTTATAGTGTCCATATTTCTTGTACAAACGCTTTGTACAATTTGGGTTATTCTAATACTTACATAGATTATTTTTGTATCTGGTTGACCGCTATAAGGCAATTTCAAAACAAACTGTAGGTAGGTATATAATTTCAGTGAACAACCTATGTATGGCGTACCAATTAAAATGATTGAACAGGTTAATGTGCACTTATTATTATAAATACTCTACTCATTTGCTTTAAACTCAATTTTGATAGTTTTTTTTACCTATATAAGTGAATTTCACCATAGAAATAACTGCATCGCAATCGGCAGAGTGGTATATCCCATCAACTGATAGACCCAAATTTGGGAAGAGAAGGGTCTAAACGAGGGGCCATAAGGGGGCCGATCCTAAATGGATAGCAAAGTTAAATTCGTTCCTTGTTGGTCCACCTCATTTAATATTAATGATGTTTACCAAAACGTCTGATGTCAAATTGAGCCTCTGTCAAAGACAGCATAATTTTGAAGACTTTTATTTCAGTAATACTGTTTTATTCATTGTAAAAAACAAATGATGTTATACACGAGATTTACAGTCCATCTTAAGACAAATTACTTTGTTTGTAAGTTTTATTTTAGTTTAGTTGAAGTTATGCGAATGGAGGCCTACCTAGTCTAGCAGTTCGTTTAATTTTCGATATTTAATTATACTTACAAGAACACGAGTAATGGATGTCATACAAGATAACATAAATTAAAGCATGTCTAACCGTTGTCTAGTCGCCATAGCACAAGCTGTTCTTAGTTTAGAGCTGGATAATACGATTAAATTACGATTTAAGAACAAGCTTGACGTGCACTAGGTACGATGTAGGTAACGTTACGTTAGAGTTTGTAGCTTCGCCGCCGGCAATGTTGTTCACTATCACGAAGCTGTAAGTAGTAGACAGCTTATCAAACTATCGCGAAACGATTTTTTACTTAAAGTTCGACATATACAATTCCATATTAATTAAGACTTTGTAATAGGTTGATGAGCTATTTATTTTACATGACGTGTAACCACAAATTAAAGCTGGTTAGTGAATTAAAAAACAGTACAGCAGTAACAATAATAAGTGATACTTTACGCATTTATTAGGCTTTTTATTTAAAGACGCTCATGTTTTTATATAAAGCTAGTTGCTGGTTTTGCAAGAAACAATCTTTGTTGGATCTTGCTCGGTTTCCTTGAGTATTGAAGTTATTTTCTGAATCGCAGATACACTGTGAACTTCTGCACTTCTTTCCAGAAGGGATAACGAACGAGCCAATGGTTCTACGAGTATCTTGAATTCTTTTTGGAATTTTGGAAATGCCTATAAACAGAAATCATTAATTTAAGTTGCAGAACACTAATCGATGTAAAAAAAATATGTTTATTTCTTTTTCCTGTATGAAATCCCAACTGAGTATTCAAATGCGATACATTTTGGTGAGGTTGCTTTAATAAATTGAACGAAATCGCAGAAAACTGCTAGTATTTGATATAAATTTACTTTCTATAACATATCTAAGTTTCATTCCAGATATTTATGTTCAATACCTTATCGGATAATTATTATACAATTACTTTATAACTTCCCTCGTTGTTCTTATTTTAATTACCGACTTTAAAGCCTTAATAACAAAAGCAGACAAGTTTAATAACTATTTATTACATTTTAAGGCAGCCAAGAATTCATTACTGCGTCCAGGCCGCAGCCCCGCAGTGAAAAGCTTGAGCAAAACAACTGCAGATGCAAAAAGATTTCATTTCGTAGTAAGTAGTTTATCCGCCGGGGGGCAGCAATATCGCGGCGCCTTGTGCTACTTATTTGGTTAAATTAAAACTTGTATTAGATCGCGGGTCTTCATAACATTACAGACGAACGCTATTATAGTTTTATTTGAACATGAGTTTGAATTGGAAACCAATTGAAATACAAAATTTGTGCAAGGAGCGAAGGAACTGCCCGACATACAGACAGAAAGAAGAAGACGGACTGTGAGCCTGGCAAGCAGTAAGCTAAGGGGTTTGGCATTAAGAGTCTCCGTTATTCCCATTCGGTACAGAACCCTAAAATATTAAGTAAATAATATAAGTATTTACTGTATGTTATGAGACAATTTTTAAAAATAAATTATTTTATTCTGTCCTCAACTCACGGTACCGTTGCCGATAGATTAGAAGACTTCAAGTATCATACCTGGAACAAAAACAAAGACATGATTGTTACCATAAAATGAACATAATTATTTGATGAAAAAGTACTTCAGTGAGTTGTCACTGCTTTACGTATCAGTAATAATATACGGCTGAGCAAAAAAGCAGTGTTCATAAGTTAAAATAATAAAGCTTTAAAAGATGAGTAAAATCGAAACTTGTTTCATCTGAAATATTAATAAGTTCACAAAGTACGCACTTATTTGAGAAAACAAAATGATTCGTTCGAAATCAAAAGGTATAAAATAATAAGCTAATTAAGTACAAGCCTCTCTACAAAGTACGAACCCCTATTTCTAAAAATAGGAAGGACACAACTCAGCTTGCTACGCGAATATAATACCTTACAGATTAAGGCATAGGGTTCATTATTCTACAGATGTGTGATGTGTGTACTTAAGATTACCGCAAACATAGATGGTAAGAAACTTCAGATCTAAATATAGACGTCAGATCCAAAGCTTAATGTATTGCAGATATTTGTATCGATTTTATCACGAAGAAAGAATTTAGACGACTAAACAAAATGAGTAAGTTTTGTTATGGTGTTTATAATTCAACTTTGTAAAGACCAAAAAAAACGTATAGGACGACCTACCTAATAATATCTGAGCGAAAAAATAAAATCTAAGAAGAAGTGAATAAGGATATTTTCTTCTTGTCTTATCAGCAATAACTTCACGGAGCTCTGAAGTTCTTGATAGATAAAGGCGTAAGTGACTACTAACTTTCTCGGAAAATCATTATAATAACACAGAATTTAACATTTCAACCGTTAGACACAAAATAGATTAATTATTGTAGACCCAACGACCGCAGCAGCTGACAATATAACGCTTTATTATCGTAAAGCTGAGACTGAATGGCTTCATTTGCATCATACATGGGAACTGCTTTAGAACATAATTATATGTTAAGTGTTAAAGTCGTATCTTTACTTGAAACTCCATTTTAGGACCGATTTTCCTAAAAAGTAGGTAAAAAGGGATAAAGGGTTGTAGAAAGGCCAAAGTATCAGACAATCCGTACTAGATCCGCGTGGTGTAGTAGTAGGTATGCGGTCCAACAAACATACTCATGATTAAGGTGATGCCCCTGCCTTGTAATAACGTGTATACCTAAGCTTACTGTACTTTTATCGTAAGTATCCAATACTGGATCGAAATATCAATCACAAACCGGTAAACCTTATTAAAAAACAATACCTATAATTTATTTGTCAGGTAAGTTATTAATTAGATTGTTCTTTTTGACAAAGCCGCAATCTACATACTTATTCAGTACATGTATGCTTCAGTGCTAGTGATCCCGTGAGAAGATTTTAGTTAAGCTGTGGGGAAGAAGCCTAAATCTAAGCTCAAGTTGAAAATAAACCGTATTAATAAAAAAGCTACATTTTAGCCGACTTTACAATAAAATGTATTGTCCCCATAACCAATACATAAACCTTTGTAATGATAGGCCGAAGATAAAATCTTTAATAATAAGACTAGTTATGTTTTGGATACATCATAAATTGGTTGACTAATTTGGTAAGTCAAAGATTCAAATCTGGTCTATATTTTAACTAATAAGACGGTTTGCAGTAGCAAATTTATAGTTATAACTAATGACTGACACATCAAAAAAATTTGTCCATATTTTAGCTTAATCTTCGTGTATGTCACGAAGCAAAACAACCCAATTGTAAAGTTAAACTCTAATAAAAAGGATGAAAAGAATAACAAAATATTCTGACCTTAATTAATGAGCGAGAAATTTGTCCGGGATTAGCATTTGAGCTGCGATACGCAATGGAGGGCATGTAGCATGCAAAAGTTTGTGCACGGAACGCCGGACAAGGACAAATTGCATAGAGATATTTGTGACAGTGCTTAGAGCGGAGCGGAGGAAATGAGTTCCATAGATAGTGTTCAAAACATTAGCATAAACTGTACATTATTTCCATATGAAAATACAAATCTACGATACTTTCCGTAAAATTCCACGAAATAATATTACACGTGTTTTTGTTTCCACAATTTTCAGCGTTTACTGAAGACGTACAAACGGTGAATATTTAATATTCTATTCTATAAATGGAAGACAATCTAGTCCTTATCAAGAATAGCAAAAAAGAAAAAGAAGGTTCAAAATAAAATGTTTCTTAAACAATTAAAAATATACAAAGTAGAATTAGCTAAAAGGACAAAAGGGTGCCGTTAGCTCCCTTTGGCACGGGGTAATTTGCGGGTTCCTTTCAAATTGGAATAGAACGATATTAAACCGTCAAAAGAGTGGGAAGTAATTATATTAGCAGCCGGCAGCTGTCATTGTTACGCAAACTGCTGTGAACGGGACATTACGAGAATAGGCGAGTTAAGAGTCCAGATCGTTGTGGTGCAAACAAGAACAGATTAGCTAGTAACAGAATAAATGTAGATCAAATCAAATCATTTATTTATTCATAAACATTTATATTTATATATTTCGATTCTATATTTGATAGCATATTACACACGTTTGTAATTTCTAAAGTAAGCAAGTACTCAGATTACTTACTGTCTCTGTTTGTTTTTGGGATTGATTCCTATGGGATGCTCAATTAGACACTGTCACTTTCACTCACATGTTTATTGACCAATTAAAACACAACATAACACCATAGTCGCACTTTTTACCAATGTTTTAGAATTAAATGTATAGAGCTTGTAAAACGCATTTGATCGTCAAACAAAACAGGAAGAGCGCCAGTGGCGACATCTATAGTAATAAATTTAGTTCGAATACTAAACAGTAACTAAACTACAAAAGGACTGATCAGCTCGTTGCACATCTGTGTCCACACACATTTTAATCCGGGCATCACGAGGTGCTTTAAAATCATATTACTTAGAGTAAGAATTCATACAGCATACAACGACTATAAACGGTGTCATGCTCGACTCGTAGGTATGCTAAAAATATGTATAAGGTATGAATACAAACACTTTGTTGTTTAATTACTGTACAGGCAAGCAAATTATCCGTAATTTCAAGTGGAAAACCTACAACAAAGTAAGGCATTTAACTTCAATATCTTACAAGAACAATGATTAATCAACATCGACGTTAACGGGTTGTTATTCGGCTAAATTTGAAATTCTCAGACTTAGCTCTTCATCTTACTGTGGGTGGAAATTGTTACACAATTTCGATGAGAAATATCCAGTCGTTAAATGGTTGATAACATTCCTTTGTAAACATTCCCGGGAACATAATAACGAGTTATTGGTTGTTTATTACATATTTCCTCCGACCGCACATCTCCGGTAGATGCCCGCTATTGAATATCTTAATGGCAACACTAGTGTTTTATTGCCTGGCAACATTAACAGAACTATACTATGTATTATTTAGTTAGGCGTATGTTGACTAACCATTGTCTGCATCTAGACTGCGGGAATTCTCTTAACTTATTCGTAGCTAGTTAGTAGTCTAGTCCAGTGTTTTATGCTCCGGACAACTTAATCAAAGGTAAATTAAAATTATTTAGTTATGGATTTCCGCAAAGTAACGCCTGATTCTATCAATTTTATAAAATCAAAGGTGTTCGAATTCCTAGCATTCGAAACTGTCGAGGACCAACGTATGTACCAACTTGAACCATGGACGACATTCATATACCTAGAACTAGTCTCATTCAATTTAAATAAAAATAATTCAATACATTACTTATGGCTGTTAATAATGTCACATAGGCGGGGTAAGTGGGTACATCAGGTAGGGCTAAGAATTTATTACCACGTTATTATGACTTTGGCTTATCTTCAAACCGTAGAATTTCTTACACAAGCAGTAATAGCACACTGAAACAGCGTTTCCCAGTTTGTTCGCCGTAAAAGTTTCCCTTTTGTTTTTGCCAGCTCTTGTTCCTAAAGTTTGCACGTAAAAAGTACACTTTGAATGATTTACTGCAACTTCCCGGTGTTACATTGTTTATTTTATTCTATCACTCGGCTCTTAGGCGGATACATTGGCAAACAGTGGAACGTAAAGGTGTTAGTTCTGTTACAAATTACGATACCCTGGACACGGGCTGTATTTTAACTTAACTAAAGGTGTGTTGTTAGCTTCACTTAATACACACTTGTGTTGTGTGGTGCCGGCACGTTAAAAGAATAGCACCACCCCTTCTCTTCCTATGGGTGTCGTAAGAGGCGACTACGGGAGAACCGCCACAAGAAGACGGGCAGCAGCGTCTCCTTTCCACCATTGGCCAAACTGCGATCGCCAACCCGCCTGCCAAGCGTGGCGATTATGGCAAAATCCTTCTTTTGGAGAGGCCTGTGTCCAGCAGTGGACTGATATAGGCTGGTGATGGTGATGATACACACTTAAATGTACATCTTACTTGCCCAGCCAGCGCGTTGTCTCTTTCAAATCATGATCATGTTGTCAACAACATTGACAGGTCTGATTTATTAGAGCTCTTGGCACTGGATATTTATACATTTGCATAGTTACAAAGTCATATCAGAATTTTACACTGGATATTTATACATTTGCATAGTTACAAAGTCATATCAGAATTTTAATGTGTTATCAAACATAATACCAACTCAAATTCTAGCTTCAGTGTTATTAAATTCCACAATTTCAAAGTAATAATAACATAAATTGGCAAAAGATAAACTTATTCTAAGTAAACCTAGTCAAAACTTAGGGATCAGTTTTCTGTTTACTTACAGACGAATTTCATAAGGCAGAGAGAGGCAAAATTATGTTTTTCTTTGAGAATCTCTCGTGAGGAAAACATGGACGTTTGGTAAAGGATCACGTAGTCACGGCCGTTATGTTAGATTTGACAAGCCGCCAACCGACGAATGAAGTCTGCATCCCTTACACGCATGTTGAGTGAAAGTAGTTTATGAAGGGTGTGTCACCGCGCGGGTAGAACAAACCGTCGAACACCCCGTAGATGCCCTGCTGAAATCATGGGATGGATTACACTAAAACTAAAGGGATGTTCATTTGTCATGTGTGCTTTATTATGTGGTTCCTTTGTTACTTATCATTTACGACGATGGTGAGTGTAATTTGCGTTGTACAGAAAACAGTTCGATTCGGGTCAGTCCAGGAAATGTTTTTATCCAAATTTGCTCGAGTCTAAGTGCTAGAATATGGAAAAATACCAACAAAATCTGGTACCGTGATTTTAATGCCTTGCTTCGCGACCGTGTTGCTGTGTTGTTTGGTAGGTACTGTTTGGCCACAGATTGTTTGGTATAAAATACTATTTGGTAAGGCCGTCAATTCTACAATTATTTTGAATATTTAATCATTTAAAAATACTTTCTTTTTTAATCTGACTATGTTCAAAGATGTCGAAAAGCTTAACAGAACTCAAAACGAAAGAACGGGAGCATGAATGTGTTATTTGTAATTTTATGAAACTTTATACCACACTCATCTATCAATACTTATCACTACGAACATTTTTAAAATAGCTTACTTTCACCGATCAGGCGCTATCAGGTACATCCAAATTAAGCATGAAAGTAAACAAAATATATACATGTCTACAAAATTAATTAAAGTATTTGTACTGGCTGATATATCCGTGCGATGACGTCTCCCGAGTCGACTGCTCGGATAGTGTAGCCCGGATGCGGTATAAGCGAGTCTATTGTCGCAATCTCTGTCCGGAGATAGACCAGCCCCAGCTCTTACCGACGGCAACCGGATATTTTATGTCTACGTTTTTTATTTGTAATTAAATGGTAAAGCTAAGTAACGAGAACTATAAGAGTTACATATTTTTAAATAATTGCTTTTTAGGTACAAGTTACAAGTATTTATGGGTGAAATTACTAGTCGTTATTGGAGATGGGCCCGTAACATAACAAAAAAACTAAACGAAAATCGGTTCATCCGTTTGGGAGCTACGATACCACAAACTGATACACAGACAGACACGTTAAACTTATAACACCCCTCTCTTTATGCGTCGGATGTTAAAAACGGGCGACAGAAAAAGTATTTTAAAAAGCAGGCACTATACCTAAAGGGGATAAATAAGAATAATGTTTATTGGGGGTCTCAAACAATAAAAGTGGTATATATTTTTGCGTGTGTAAAAATTACGACGGAATTTTCGTGGCTAACACTATTATGGTATTTTTTATAACTTACAAGGCTAAGTGAGTATGTATTCTTTTGTGTGAAATCATGACATAAACTAAACCTTTTCATTACAACTAAACCTTCATGGTAAATATTATCAACAACGCAATAAAATCTAAAATCAATGAAGTTAAATCCATTGAGATACCTCAATGAAAAAATTGAGCAAATAAAATAAAAAAAACCCTCGTTTTATGTACACCAGTTAACTATTTGTTTACTGCAGACATCTGATTGATATCCGCGTAAACATGAAATAAATGCGTGTAAGCCACGTAAAATGTTGAGAGCTAATACAGGCATTTTGTTTTATGCCGCCACGGAGGCGGCGAACATCGTAACACTGGAGTTATTGACAGGCATTGATTGGGAGCTTTTTCCTGCAGCTTAATAATACTCGTATGCGATACAGAAAATCGATCTGTTTAAAATATGCACAATTAAAATGAAAAATTTGATTACATGCTAATAAAATTTTATCCCCCGACGTATGCCAATAACATTATTTTTATTGAAACAGACAAAACGCAACTAGTTCCAGTTAAACCAACGCGGTCAATCTGCGGGCACGGTCTTGGACAGGGGCGTGCGGTGCATATAGCCCTGGGCTTTTGGAACAGCTTGATTAATATACCCTACAAAATGCTAAAATCCCGAGACAAGGAAGATATGTTCCGTTCACTACCAAGGGATCCAAAAGCAACCTTGGTCATTTCCATGCCTAAAAGTGACTTCTAATTTCTCTTTTAAAAGTTAAATATCGCTTTAAGCCGTATATTTATTTAATAATAGATATTATATGGACTCATTTGAAAGTCGTGGCAGCCTGTAACTGAATCAACACTTAGTTTTTTTTTTTTAATAGTTTAACTTTTTAATTGTATTAGTGTACGATTTGTTCGTTGCCCTTAATAAATAAATAAATAAATAAATATAGGCAATTAGGCACTGCCTACTTGATAAATGAAATTAGATAGGCATGAGATCATCAAAATGTGTATTAATGATGAAACCCACTGATTTTTATTATAAATACACATTTGTAAGTACCTAATGCCTACCTCGAAATAAAACCAATGCCCGCCCCTGGACACATACCATACACGAGCATTGTACCCATGGTAAATAAGCACGAGCTCATAGCACAAACACATGCACTGGATTGGAACCCGAGGCCGCTTGGTTTTGTAGTTCAGACCAAGAACCGCTAGACCAGCGCGTTCGTCATGACATGGAACTACGATTTCATATAGAGGTAGTAAACATCACTAACCCTATAATATTCACGCGTGGTCTGCTAAAATAGTGCAATCGTAATTCGATTCTGCTTTATTCCCTTATCGAGCTACCACCGTATGGCTCAGCTGTCTGTGCCGACTCTGGAAACTGAGATAGATGGTTATTTTAGTCAGACATTGGCCGCAAGACGCCCCTAATACATCAAGCACTTTACGCGAAATATTGGGAAAGTTCGAAGAAAATGGCCTTTGTTTGAAATGAAATGAAATGAAATGAAATGAAATGAAATTGAAATGAAATGAAATGAAATTCTTTATTCTGTATATAGGCCCTCTTCCGGGCACTTATACACGTCCCAACATATAACTTAGCCCTACCACCGCTTCGGGACAACATATCGGCTGGTGATGAGAAGAAACGGCGCAAGAAACTCAGTCACCTTTGTCAGCCTGATTTTATTACAGGAAATACAATTACAAGATAGTGTAAGTGCGAGCTAGGCAGGCTATTAAGTCCATGCACTCTTGTCGTTCAAGTAATCTTCAACTTTGTAGTATCCTTTTTTCATAAGAATTTTTTTAATGTGGTTTTTGAACTCATAAACAGGTAAGTCAACAAGAGTTTGTGGTACTTTATTGAAGATTTTTATACATTTCCCCAAAAATGAATTACCCACTTTCTTTAATCTGAAGCTCGGAACGGCAAGTTTATGTTTATTTCTAGTATTATAATGATTTCAATGCAGTTTCAATGCAGATATAGGTATAAAGGTTTCGGCTTGTCGGTGATACGTCCTAGTATAGTGCGAATAATGAAATTTATTGTTCGCTCTCAAAAGGGTTACTTAGTTACACCGCATGATTTATTTACTTATATTCACTTACTCAGGACCATTTTGATGTCTGTGTATTTTGACGATACTATGTCTAGATCTAGAACAAATTTCAATTTCCTAAAAAGCAATAAAATTACCTAGATAAATCTGGAATTAAATGTTTGTTGGTTATTTTTGTGTGCTGCTGTGAAATAATTAGTGGCTACCAATCTATGCGCGCACATCGGACGCGTCCAAATATCTAGTCACCCTCATTGGCTCTTACGATTAACTGCATAAAAAGTAATGTTACGAGAACGTTTTCGACTGCAATGCCATTGTAATTGAATTTCTTTGCGAGAGAAGTCTTGATATCCCATTTTGGATGTCCAATCTTAGTAATTCACACAGATCGCTGGGCTACTTACCATTTTAGCTGCTATTCCGCTACTGAAACGGAACTCCTGTGTATAATTTTAACCTAGCGTAAAATAAGCCATTTCTGCAAGTTTTATCGCGCCAATAAAACACACATCAGGCCTCAATAAACCCATCAAGCTCGTATTTAAACAGCGTCAAAACAAAATAAACGCGCCGTAACAATCGGCAAATCGTTTGTCGATGCGAGTGCCAGCAGTAAATTCAATAAATAAACGAGTCAAGTGCGAGAGAAAATATATTTTACTGATGCAAATGGATTTCCACAATTGCCCGTGGGTGTGAAGATGTCTACCTATGATGAAACAAGATTGCTAAATTGCCCCTTTTTTAGGGTTTCGTACCCAAAGGGTAAAACGGGAACCTATTACTAAGGCTCCGCTGCCCTTCTGCCTGTCTGTCACCAGGCTGTATCTCATGAACCGTGATAGAGTTGAAATTTTCACAGATAATGTAATAATGTTGCCGCTATAACAAAAAATACTAAAAAACAGAATACAATACACATTTCAGGGGGCTCCCATACAAGAAACGTGATTTTTTTGTCGTTTTTATAGACAATGGTACGGTACGGTACCGTAACGAAACCCTTCGTGCGCGAGTCCGACTCGCACTTGGCCTTTTTTTTCATAACTGTCCTGTACGAAGGTTACGTGGTCTTATCGCTAAAAGCGACCTCCTACAGATAACTGTAGGAGGTCGCTTTTAGCGATAAGACCACGTAAATTGTACGTCTTTCTTTAAATATCAACTGTAACTTCTTTGTTTGGTCTGCAACCTTTCCAAGAAATATGTTGTATTAACAACATATTTCTTGGAAAGGTAAGGTAAAAGTACACGGTAAGTAGTCGAAATATAGAATGGCATATAAAGGCATTATATTTATCAAAATGATCTTACGTAGCAGGCCTTTGCCAAATGAATCAAAGACAATATTCTGGTATGTAAATTGGTAATTATGTATTGTAAAACGAAAGTCCCACTACAGCCGTGATGATAGATGATGATAGAAGATAAAAATGATATCACAGAATAGTAAAATGAAAAACAGGTTATGGTACACATTTTATATTAAAGAAATTGTTGCACACTTTTGAGTAACCACTTTAATTTGCTTATATTAAAGACCTCCGTAGCCGAGAGGCGAGTACACCGGACTATATGGCGTAGCCATCTCTGAAGTTCTGGGTTCGATCCCCGGTCGGGTCAAAGTAGAAAACGAACTTTTCTATATTGTCTCGGATCTGGGTGTTGTAGTACCGACGTTGTGTCTGATTTCTATAACACAAGTGCTTTCGCTACTTACCTTAGGATCAGATCAGTCAGAGCAATGTATGTGATGTTGTCCAATATTTATTTATTATTTATTTATTTCATCTACTTCTTTTCGATGAACTAACAAGCAGCATTGACGACACCACCCATGGTGGAAGACATGATCGCTTGACTACTACTAGTACTTAGTTAGAGAGCTATCAACTTGTCTACATAAACAAAAATACTAAGGATGACAATTAATCATGATTCCAATAAATATCATACGATATAACCCTCAGAACGATTCACAAAAATGTTTCCTCTTTTTGATAAACGCCGTTACAGAAACATCAAACAATCGACATCGGCCAGTGACAGGCTATTTGTCCGGCTCGTATATCCGCTGTCGCGTCGCGCATAAATTCATATGCGCGTATTACCGATCAGGGGTAACCGGGCAAGCGTGAAACGATCCTTTTTTCAAAAAGGGATCCGAACAAACAGGGACTATTTAAAGTAAGCATTAAGGTAACAGGTAGTAAGAATAGAAGTGAGTCTGAGCTATTTTAAGATGTAGGTAGGCGGTGAATTTTTGCAGACGCAAATAAGTATCTCACTCTCAATTAACATGACACTGACATCGCAATCACAAAATGCCAGTTGGTTACCGAACTAACGGAAATATACCGTGACACTTAACAAACTTTATGCACACAGATTGAAACTACCTTATCTTTCACCGTAAATAAAATGCTACGCCTAAAAATTGAAATATGAAACTGAAAATTGAAACCAGAATCACATTACAGAAAACGTTATGGTCAATTGAAGTGAAATTAGAGCAGGATTTGCAATGAATAAAATTCCAAAATTTATATATTTTTGCTATAGATACCTATATTTTTGCGAGATTGTCTACTTATTGGTGTTTTTAGTTGAACACCAAATTGCACAGCCATTACTTCACGTTTTATAATGCCCGGGTTGCTGCGATGGCATAACTAGATTACGGCTGTGTGCTCTCGCCCTAATTGTTTAAAGCTTTCTGCTTTTATTGTGTTTCATGCCGCTGCACTCTAATGGCAGGCATAAAAATATTTATGGATGATTTTGAAACTAATATATTACGCAACAGGACACATAAATAAATAAATATTGGACAACATCACATACATTGCTCTGATCCTAAGATAAGTAGCTAAAGCACTTCTGTCATAGAAATCAGAAACAACGACGGTACCACAACACCCAGACCCGAGACAGTATAGAAAAGCTTTGACAGCGAGAACCACTTGAAAGATTTCGTCGAGTTGACTAACGTCTCGGTAGCTTAGTGGTCAAAGCACTCGCCCGGTATGCGATGGACGTGGGTTCGGATCCCAACGGAGGCGGACGATTTTTTTCAATTATTAAAAATCTTAGTATAGAAAAGTTCGTTTCCTACATTGACCCGACCGGAGATCGATCCCGGAACCTCAGAGATGGCGACGCCATATAGTCCAGCGTACTCGCCTCTCGGCTACGGAGGTCGTCATGATCACTATGTAACCATAGTTAAATATCTTCCCAGAAAGTAGTTTTTACCACAACCCTTGGTAAGGACCCCATGTTGTGAGTGTTGTGGCGCCAAGAGAACATAAACAACATCGATCGTTTCCAAACTTTATCACTGCGTTTCGTGCGTCCTATCTTTTGTTTGACAAGGTTCCCGAATATTAAATGATGCAGGTTAAAGTCAAAAGTCATAAGTGGAAATTGCATGTGTCTCTTTGAAGTAAAATTGCATGATCGATCATTCCAGACTTATTGAACGTTTCATGAAATCTAGGCTTAATATATTTTCTGTCACTGCATGGCTAAACCAGAAAAGATTAACATTTCGCGTTTGGCACATCATTAACAATTGTCTGAAGCAGTATCCTCCGGAGCGTCTAACGAGCTCTGCCGTAAGGAGTAGGGACACAGTGAAAATATAGTACACAGTAGCTGAACGAGGGGTTTGTAAAATAATAGGTTAGTATTTTGACACGTAGTGAATTTTATAACTTGGGATTCCATGCTTTTATACGATCACATTCATAAATTGAAAACTTGAATTGAATATTTCATGTATCTACTGCCTACCTCCCGAATCTATGGGAGCTCAATAAGAATTTACTAGTTGCATGACGCCATAATAATGCAACATTGCACAGCGATTTCATTGGTCATGTAAAAAAATATTTTTGATCCTTTAAAACTTTTAAATTGTTTTTTTTATTAACTAACGAATTCTACAGTTAATTATCAACAATATTTAAGTTTTTTTTCGCAGACTTCAAGCATATTAGTAACGTATTTCTTAATTCAAATGTATAATAGTTATTTTTTATATTGCCTAAATTGTTAGGCAACGTGTTCCCTATTACACCAAATACTAATGTCTCGCAGACGAGTTACCGAAGAACGCTTGGAGTTCTTATTGTGGCATATATCACCGTATATCTTATTCTCAGCACGTGGATAAGGGCGTTTAGGATGAAGTAAAGATACTGTTATAAGCCTCAGATGTTTACTAGGTCTGCGCCAACTTTACTGCTGTTTTTATTTCTTTCTAAACTAGCGGCTCAATTCTGGAGTACTTACTCAGTACTTGAACTTTCGTTAGTAAGAGTAACGGCGCTGTAGGTTGGAAATTACATCAACTACCTTATTTAACCACTAGACTCTAGTGACTAGACAAAACTCGGTCCATAAAATATATTCTTTTTTTATAATAAGACGCTTGTAAATACTGCAGTTTAAATAATGTTCTATTTCTTAGTTTTTATTTTTAATATTCTTTAACTACTTTATGGATTAACTTTGGTTTCCAACATCATTTTTACATTATAATTGAGCAATTGTCTTAATCAGACTAGCTGTATTCGACTTCAAGTTATATTATTCTTATCGGAACATATCATCACCAGCCTTTGGAAGTACACTGCTGGACATAGACATCACCTACAGAACGCTACAAAAAGCGACTCTGAACATACACTATGTATCAATAGCATTAGTCGGCACTGTCATACAATATTCAGACACGACAGAAACGAAACCTACAACCATATCTCTAAGTCTATAAAAATCAAAACCCACTTAAAGTCGCAGGGCACTTGAGTAACAATCATCCAAATTAGTCCCAAGACCAACAAAAGCTGGCTCATTGAATTGAGACGTAGCAAGTTGCTCGGAGTTATTACGATATTAGGTAAGTAAAGTCGACGGGAACTCTCGAGGGCCAGGACTCTGATGCTCGTAACAAACTGATCGTCGCCGACAGCTTGGATCCGATTTAGACGAACGGCGTACACTATTAAAGAGCCTTTAAACGTCCCACAGCTGGGCGACAATCAGACTTAATAATAATATACTAATAATTTCCAGATTTTGGAAATGATTTTATTCGAAATTCTTGATGATTTTGGAAGTGTATGGGAAAACGAGAAATTACCTACTTCTAAAAATCAGAGGCACTCACCTGGTATCCTCGAGATGTCTTCTAGGAGGTACCTCCAATCTGGTGTCCGGTTCTGGTCTCTCGAAGCGATTTTGTGTGTACGGTTTGATTTAGCACTAATTTAGTAGTTTTTTGAAAAGGTTTTAGAAAACAGTGCCCGCGCGCCGCGTTGCAAGTTGAAGACAGAATGTGAAGTTTTTTTTTTTAGAAGGCAGCACTAGACTAGACTGCGTTTTGTTTCGGCGCTGGGAATTGGGATTGTGCCTCTGAATAAATGTTTCGAAAAGAGAAAATAATAAGAAATATTTTTTGTGCTATAAATAATAATAATAATAATAATAATAAGCCCCCTAAAGCCCAGCCTTTCGTCCGCGCTTGAACACCTAAGCCACGTGGGGGGCGGACAACCGCAACAAATTCACCATGCGGTTGACTAACAGGGCAATGGCACACCCTAAAATATGGAGAAATGTCTGAAAGAAAGTATAATTTGCGGCCGCTGCCCGGGGGTCGCCGGGGCGCACCTGGAGCTGTTGCTGGGTGTCTCAGCATGCGAACCAACAGCGACGAGGAGTTGAGCAGGCGGGCTCCCGTCGACAAAAATACTACAGCCGATGCCACCACATCCGACACACAATCATTGTTTTCCGGCGATTCATCGCTATATCAACCAGATTTGTTAATACCATCATCATCTAGCACTAATGATCAGATCGAGGATGTTGTACAGGATGTACTTGATACAGCTGAACCTGTACCCACCACGACCAAAATCTGTAAGCGTAGAAGATGGAGCACAGATATGAATACATTTATTCTACGCACCTACTTATTGTTAACAAATCTTGAAACTGACAAAAAAGATTACCTCCAAGCACTACATAACCAATTTTCAGAACAATTCCCAGATATGCAGGCTACCAGACAACGACTTGGTGATCAAGTAAGGTCCATTATACGTAACAAACTTTTAACACAAAACGAAATAGACAATATTTACATGGAAGCACAAAGAGAATTAGACAAAAACACTTCCCCACTCACACAAACACTAAATGCATCTCAAAACTCCGCATCACAATACACACCCAGTGCAGACAATACACAAAATTTACACCAGACAAATCAGCGCATGAGGTGGACAAACGAGCACAACGAAGCGATAATGCGATCCTATTTTAGAGTAACTAATCTTGAAACGGACATCACTGCGTATAGGAAAAAAGTACATCAGGATTTTATAAACAGTTTCCCAAATCTTTATAATGTAACAGAACAAAGAATTGCTGATCAACGACGACTAATTATAATTAACAAATGGATAGACAAGGAAAAACTTAACAAAATTAAACAGGAAATAGCAGAAGAATTAAACCACAACACACAAAACAGCAATACCCAAAATACACCCTACACAAAAAATTATGAAAATATTGAACACGATGGTTTTCAAATTTCTCAAAATATAAGCATGAGCATACTACAAAATAATAGCCAAAACAACGATCAAAGTCCTACAGAATGTGATACAACTACCTCAAACTTATGTGAAAAAATACAACTAGAATTTGACAACGCTTTACAACTGTTCAAAAATAGTAACCCAACTCAAAGACCATACTTACCTAGGCAAAGAAACAGCAAAAAGTTTAATTCCATAGTTTATTATTTAAATAAAGACATTGTACCAAAATACATATCAGTTGACCAAGATTTTCAAGCCGTGCAAACTATCATATACTGTGCAGCATACACAGCAGCTGTATGTAATGGAACCTTTAAACCTAATAACGACAATAGTAAGATCCGTAGAAAACCACACTGGCAAATTAGACTAGAAAATAAAGTAAATAGACTTAGAAGTGACATAGGACGACTCACGCAATATATTAAAGGTAATAGAAACCCACGAGTAATAGCCGCTGTAGATGAAATAAAGACTAAATATAGACAACACACTCAATATGAAGACTTAAATGAAGACCTTACTTTATTCTTAGACACACTCAAACAGAAATTAAGTGCCACAGCTAGCAGGTTAAAAAGGTATATTACTTGTACAAAAAGAAAAACACAAAATAATTTATTTGCAAATAACGAAAAGACTTTTTACAGAAACTTGGATAATAACCAACCTACACATAACACTGACACGCCTTCTGCACATATCCTACATAACTTCTGGGCTGAAATATGGGAAAATCCAGTCTGCCATAATGATAACACCGAATGGATAAACTCAGTTGATAGCAATCATGTACCTAACATGACATTTGAACACATTTCTGTAGACACATTTATCAAAATCATAAATCGAACTCATAATTGGAAGTCACCCGGGACCGATAAAATACACAATTTCTGGTATAAGAAACTCACTTGCACATATCCTTACATACATAATCACATCAATCAGTTCATCCAATCACCTGAGACTACGCCTGAATACTTAACACAAGGTATCACATACATGCTCCCTAAAGACAGAGACACTGCAAACCCTGCAAAATACAGACCGATCACCTGTTTACAAACCATTTACAAGATTCTGACAGCATGTTTAAGTGAAAGCATTTATAGCCATTTAGAAGAACACAACGTACTAGCCGAAGAACAGAAAGGATCCCGTAAAAATAGCCAAGGTTGTAAAGAACAACTTATTATAGACGCAGTAGCTATGAAACAAGCGCATGTTAATAAACGAAATATTCATACTATGTATATCGATTATCGTAAAGCCTTTGATTCAGTTCCCCATAGCTGGCTTATTGCTGTTCTTGAAAAATATAAAATCCATCCAACAATTATAAAATTTTTAGAATCCTGTATGAAAAAATGGCAAACTGTCTTAAATATTAAAAATGCTGAGATATCCACAGACCCAATTAAAATTCAAAGAGGTATTTTTCAGGGAGACGCTCTAAGCCCTCTATGGTTCTGCCTTGCACTTAACCCACTATCAAAGCTTCTGAATCATTCTAATTGCGGATTTAAACTAAATGATGGTAGCTCACACTTAAATTTAACACACCTTCTCTACATGGATGATATTAAATTGTTTGCTTCCAGTAAAAACGAACTCGATGAACTTGCAGAGATAACCGAAAACTTTTCCCGAGACATTAACATGAACTTCGGGGTTGATAAATGTAAAATACTCTCAGTAAACAGGGGGAAAGTAGTACATAATAACAGTTACACTTTACAAAGCCAAGAAATAATAGAATCTTTAGGTGAGAATAATACGTACAAATATTTAGGTTTCCAACAGTCAAAACAAATAAATCAAAAGCAAACAAAAATAGATTTAACTGAAAAATTTCAACGCCGACTAGATAAAATCCTTAAAACTGAACTTAATTCTAAAAATACAACTAAAGCAATTAATACTTACGCCATTCCAGTGTTAACTTACTCTTTTGGTGTAGTCAACTGGACACAAACAGATCTGAAAAAGCTGCAACGCATTATAAACACCAAACTAACGAAGAACCGTAAGCACCACCCTAAGTCATGCATCCAAAGACTCACATTACCACGTCAAGAAGGGGGCAGGGGTCTTATAGATATACAAAACCTACATAACAGACAAATATCTAACCTTAGAAATTTCTTTTACACAAAAGCACAATATTCACCACTACACCAATTTACAGCTAACATCGATTTCCACTCTACACCTCTAAATCTTAACGACAAAAGTCTTCAAAAATCTGAACAAATAGTAAATGAGGAACAAAAAATGCGGGAATGGAGAGAAAAATCACTGCATGGCAGGCATAAAGCGGATTTGGACCAAGAACATGTCGATAAAGAGTCTTCAAATACTTGGCTTCAATCAGGGGAACTATTTCCAGAAACCGAGGCATTTATGCTTGCCATCCAGGATCAAGTCATATCCACACGCAATTATAGAAAACACATAATCAAAGAGCAAAACCTTCCAACTGATTTATGCCGTCAGTGTTGCAGTGCGAGTGAGACCATACAGCACATCACAAGTGCTTGTAAGTCTCTCGCTAACACTGACTACAAACATCGTCATGATCAGGTCGCTGCAGTAATACACCAAAATTTAGCACTTCAGTATAATTTCGTAAAACATAAAAACCCTTACTATAAATATAAGCCATCACCCGTACTGGATAATAAGAAATATAAAATCTACTGGGACCGCACAATTATAACTGACCGAACTACCCACTATAATAGACCCGATATTACAGTACACGACAAAGAAAAAAATGTAGTCTATCTTATCGATATTGCAGTACCCAACACCCATAACATACAATCTACCATCAACGAAAAACTAACAAAATATACAGATTTAGCCATACAATTGAAAATACAATGGAAAGTTCTGTCCGTCCATATAATACCTATAGTCATCTCCGCTACAGGAGTTGTACCGAAAACCTTACTAAAATGCCTTGACACACTGCAACTCAAAAAACACACCACGTTAAAGCTTATTCAGAAAGCTGTCATCCTCAATACTTGCCGAATAACACGTAAATTTTTGTCCGATGCGCGAACTACACATTTCATTTAATATTTTACATGTTGTTACGCTTGGTATAAGCCCGCGTAGCAAGCATTAGTACCCACTCACAGAGGTGGAGAAAATAAATAAATAAATAAAAATAATAATAATAACATTTATTTCAGGAAAAATGAGTTACATGCTTAAATTACTACAGCGGCCTCTGCACTAAGCGTAGCTTGTATCGCAGTTGCCAGATCACAGTTACTAGGGGCAAATTACAATGGGCGCACGGTTTTTAATTATTGTAATACAATAAATGAAGATATTTTACTTAATACTAATAGATATACATTATACTTAGAGTGTGTGTGTGTGTGTGTGTGTGTGTGTGTGTGTGTGTGTGTGTGTGTGTGTGTGTGTGTGTGTGTGTGTGTGTGTGTGTGTGTGTGTGTGTGTGTGTGTGTGTGTGTGTGTGTGTGTGTGTGTGTGTGTGTGTGTGTGTGTGTGTGCGCGCGCGCGCGTGTGTGTGCGTGTGCGCGTGTGTGTGTGTGTGTGTTGTGTTAAGGAGGTTTACCTTGCAAAAAGGTTCTCTGTTTCGTCGTAATCCATTGTAGTCAGCCAGGTCTCAATAGTTTTTTTTGCTTTGCGTGTAGTCATGTTTTTAATATCAAGTCGACGACAAACAGTATTGTAAATTTGTGGTAAAAGTACATTTGGGTGACGCTTGGCAAAAGTAGTACGTGTCGCAGGGACCGGGACTTTATAGACCCTTTTTTTAATCAGCTGCTCGTATTCTGGAGAGTTCAAGG
Organism: Anania fuscalis; assembly: GCA_950371115.1. Classification (NCBI taxonomy): domain Eukaryota; kingdom Metazoa; phylum Arthropoda; class Insecta; order Lepidoptera; family Crambidae; genus Anania; species Anania fuscalis. The sequence goes on along the minus strand of OX493344.1, from coordinate 510,827 downwards.
TGTTACTATGCATAACTGTTGCAGCTCGCAGTACGAACAACTGTCTGACTCTCAGAATTTTGCAGTCATTATACAACTGGTTTGTACTGTATCTAAAAGGCTTACGTAGCATAACTTTAAGAACTGATCTTTGAAATATCTAAAGCTAATGAAAGTACGGAACAGGAAGGTTTGGTAAAAAGATAGTAGGTTCATGGTTTGTCGGGAAATAATGGTTCGTGCGAGGGAAACGAAGCTCTATAGTTAATTAAATTGAATCCAAAGGTAACAGTTTACTTTATATTTGAAAAAATAAAAACCTTTTTCTACTTTTAACCAAACTTAATCTATCTAATTGAATCAGCCAACAATACCAGGATAACTGTGTAAATACAAGCACTGGTTTGAAGAGTGATTTTTGATGAAGGGGATTTTAAGTTAATCAGCATAAAGTTAAATAAAATCAGTAATCTGTATTCAAGATTCTCGAGAGAAAAAATCCATTTGCTAAAACAAGTTGATGTACTGTTTAAATTTCCACGCTCTCAATCTTTAAGGACTGGCCTATCGCCCTCGTAATGGAGGGCGATCGCAAACTTTGTTTAATTTTCAGATGCCTACTGAGGCTCTTTTGCAAGACCTATTTAAACCTTCCACCTGCTTTTAGAACGTCATTAAGTATCTGTCACTTGTCTTAAATTGACAGAGACAGAATGATGTTTTAATCTAAATGTCAATTTGATCTAGACTGAAAGCGGCTGTGCATTGATATGGGCTAAAATATTTATTTCAACTGTGACAATGTGTCACTATCAAAGTAAAATAGATCCCCACAATATATCTCCAAAGCCGTGCACAATACCGATACAATTTTCTGAGTGAAATGACATTGTTTGGTGGACGAGATTTGAAGAGTCCTCCGGCAGACGTCCGCTAGAAAATTCAGTAAAACGATAAAATAGAAGTGTAAAGATGCGTCTTCACCAGGAGCGAACAAATTCAAATAGCAAATACATGTCAATAAAGAAATATTCTTCGCAACCAGACTTTGACAATTCGACTGAAATTGGACTGGACAAAACGTGATTTCTGGCCAAGTTGTAATACTCGGTTCGTGCTTGACGATGAACGCTCTTTAAGACTGAATGCACAACAAAGCTGCAAGCAAACTGCCTAGTTATGATGATATACACTGCTCCCCACCACTTCTATCGTTTTACTGAACTCGGATTAAACCCTATGCATAACCCCAGACCTGTAATAGATTAACAGTAATACTGAGTTCAAAGCTTTTACGAGTATATAATCGGAAAAATTAACCTGAGTCATTTAAAAATTAATCATAAATTGCTTATTGACAAAATTTCAGAATTTTCTGGAAACGCAGACTATACAAACCCCTTTTAAAGGATGTCAAAAGAGGTAATGGACGCTGGCATATCGACCACGAGGGAAATTAAGTCGACACGGCAAGGAAAGGGAAACTTACTGATTAGCTAGCAGGGTGAAATAGCTTAATAATGAGACATAATGAAACGAAATAACGATGTTTACGATTAAATAAATAGCAAGCTTAAGCGGAAGTCTATAGGCTAAAGTTGGTTCAACGCGTTTTAATTTAATTATTTATTTCAATCGATCCGAAGCAAATAACGCTCATTGAAAGTACGCTTCTGTTTCACAGTCATGTATCAAAAAAATATTAAATAAATTTATTAAAGTTTTGCCTGACCATAGATGATATGAAATATACGATACATTTTTGGCATGAAATGTTTGATTCATCATGGAGTACACAAAAGTAGGTATAACCTTTTCAAGATAGCAAGTCAGCATCACAATTATCACAAATTAAAGATACATACATTCCTTTAAGACGCAAGTATATGAAGCCACGACAGCACTTTGATATTGGCCTGTATTATTTATTAAAAATGAGCAATGACTATTCACACCACCCTTTAGTACACATTACTCGGAGATACAAACTGCAGAAGGTAACAACTGATTACAAACAAGACTATTTATAATGGCAATCTAGCTCATTAACCACACGAACTCGTGACCGCATAACTTACACCGTCCGCAGTACCGCACTAAGCATAAAGTTGCGGCTACAGAGCTCTTACTGGTATGGAGAAAGCAAGTAACTACTAAAACAACTTAATAATGAGGTAAAATGTATGAGTTTTCTTTCTGTAATTGAGATGTAAGTAATTGTATGACTCGGTCGGTATCCATAAAACATTATGAAGCCGAAACGAGTTTATAAGACCGACCGAACAACATACCACCAACCAATAAATTAGAGATTTTTAAAAATAGAATTAAATAAATATTTATTTGCTTAAATGAGGTACACAGGATTTTATACATAGTATACAAAGAAACGAGACACGACATGCAAATCAATTAGGTTATACTGTATATCTAAATAATAAATTAACACTCTAGCCTATTTTAAGGAATTATAAAACAAAGTGACAGCACCAATTGCCTCATTCCTTTCACGCACACAAACTGCAAGCGTTTAATTGCATCCGTCAGAAATATCATTAAACAATATTGGACAATTTGGTCACCAAGCTGTTATTAGGTAGTTCATAATTTTATACATTATTCTGAACTAGGTTTATCAGATTCCAGATACGACACAGGAAAGTCTGTACTTTAAAATTGGTGCGGACTCAAACGAAGTCGCGTGAAACCGCTTGAAAGCAAATAAAAGTGGGTAACCGTTATTATACCAATAGTGAACTAACCAGTAAGCAGTATCAACTACATTAGCCTGCCTGGCCAACTTAGAGCCTCTAAGCACAAAGTTGCCGGCAACAGACCTCAGTAACACTGTTGAGGCAAAACAAAGTTGCCACTAAACAGTTTCAGCGACAAACGACTGACTTTTAGCCATTTCAGCCGCCAATCTATCCACGGATTAAATTTCGGAAGTTCGGAGATTAACATCGGAATCAGTAGACCTATTCAGGAATTTACATACAGATGGTATTGTCATGACCGGATAACCGGTTTATTTTGCAAGCGGTTATCATTTTGGTTACTTGTTATATAAATGCATTATTTGGGATAAAATAAAGAGCATATTAGTCAAATCTAAGTTAAATAATTATTTTAGATGTGACAACTCGACAATATGATGGCTAAGTCCCATTATTTTGCCATCATATTGTCGAGTTGTCACATTGTTTAATTGTTTTAATTCAAAGTTACAAAAAAACGGAGAATCCCCGTCGAATCCCCTCCGAAGTGAAGATTTTTTCTGAGTAGGATTAGGTTTACTTGCCTACCACCTTGATGAGCCTTATAACTTAGAATTATGTTTGATGCTGGGTTAGTAGACAGTTCGATATTAAATTCGTGAATCTTAAAATACAGACCTAAAAGTCAAATGACAGTAAAAAATGAAAGCGAAGTCGTATTACCTAATATCAGCAAATATCAAGGCTTTACTGCATACTGGTACGACCTGTGCCGTATCTCTCTACTGACCATGGCCCGTTCACGGCGCGAATCATTAAAAACCCCAGGCTTTGTCGAGCTCATTTATTTAAATGACTGAGGATTAAAGTAAATGCCCTTAGACGAATCTGGATTACAATGGATCCGGATTCCGCCTCTCCGCTTAGGAGATTCAGGGGAATTGTCGCAAAAAGTCCAATTTTTCTCGGACGTGAACGAGGGGGGACCGAATCAAGAGGTCTGGCGATTTATGCTCTAATTCTAATCAAACGATCTTTTCGTCTAAAACTTATGGGTTTCATTACTGACTACGAGTACGACATTTAGGACCTGTTTTAAACTCTATTGAGGTATGTTAATAAGGCTCTATAACAAGAATCGTTTGGATTCTATATTATTAATATATTACTTAAGATATCCATTTTTAAGTTTGTGTAGTATACCTTAACTCGGAAAGCAGGCATTTGAGTTGTCAATAAACACTTCCTTAATTAAGCATTTAAGAAGTTTACCACGGCTGATCATACAGGATCGCTGAATTGTAAATGGTCACAAACATAGATGCAATACAAAACTTACATTTGCAATTGGAGAATAAAGTCTACGTACAAAATTAACATTTTTAACATTCTTGGTGCATTTTTTCTCAAACTAACACGAATGCACACGTCTTCTCGCGACCTTGGCCTATGCAATTAGGTCGAAACGTCGGTACCCATATTCCCTAAAAATTTGCAATCAAAAATAATCGCAGTCTTCGCCCGATTGATAGATAGTGTCAAAATGTATGAGCAGCACTGACAGTAGATTGCTTTGTTTTTGTTTTTTGCTGTCAATTTGCGATTTTAAAGCCAGAATTAGTAAATTTTTGCCATCGCATTACTTTTGCAAGATAGGGAATCAAGGGCGGGAACATAATAAAAAGAGATGTGTTGCATAAATACCGGTGTGTAGTACCTATAGTGTTAATCAAAATTAAGTTTACACGGAACATTCAGAGCGAGTCCCACTCAGCTTTTCTGTTTCTATTCGCTATAGTATAGTTGGGTATGGTGAAGTTAATAATATTTTGTCCTGCAGCAGATATAAGATATTTCGATCACGCTCACACCGTTTAAAGTTACTGACGGACTACGTTCGTTGTATAGGTTTCTTAGTCATAACAATGTATTGTTAGTGGAACTTAACGTGACATTTTAGTTCCGTTGACTAAGCTTTCAGAAAATCGCCATTTTAAGTGCCTTTAACGTGTAAGCAGTATTAGAAGAAAACTATAGTTGAAACTGCAATATCAGTGATTATATCGCAAAAACTATAGCCGTTTCTTTAGATATAAAGAACTTGAAAAGTCTTATACATTCGCGATATTGTTTGGTTGCTACTTATAATATGAGCAATTTCAGTATATTAATAAAACTTGGCTGAAATATATGAAGTTCAATTTTGTACATTTTGTTTTTAACACAACCGAACGTTTAAGCTTCATTCCAAAACCTTTGAATATTGACATTTTGAAAATTTGGCAGGATTCAAGAGGCACTCAATCTCTTCTTTCAAAAATTAAAAGCAACCGATTTTTCCTACAAAAATCCAAATATGACGTTATAACAGCGCACACGTAGACGTGCGCGTAAACCTTTATGGTTACGGTTACGGCACCGTAAATATCCGGCGCGGCTCCGACGGCAATGTGCCGGAACGGGCCGGACTATTATCGGTTAGTACGCACTCCGGATCCGATCGGGAGAATGTTATTATTCAATCAATTGCCGAATATTGCACCGTTTCCGATAACGGACCATTTCGCTTTGATTTCTAGGACATTAATAAAATATATTAGGAGTCATGGTCTAGCTAGAGGAATTATTGTATCTATCCTTAAAGCTTTTTTCCAACAGGTTTTAGAGATTTTAACTTTTTTAATTCACCAAGAAGAGTCTAGTATTTTTAAAGGTACTAATTTACCTATAAGAAATCAACACGCGGCACGCGTTCTATACTCTGGCCGAAAAAAGGTATAGATCGGTAATGACAGAATGTACATCTCAAACAACTATACCATAGAATTAAATATGGGTTCATTCAATTTGTTTAAAAAAATAAAAGTAAAGTCTTAGAACGACACCTTCACCAAAAATCATGTGTAACCCAGTAATTTCCGTTTCCGGAAAGAAACATCGAAGAATAGCAAATGTTGCAACTCGTCCCATTTAGACGGCACGTGCCAGCAAGTCGTGCAATCGTAAGTAACGCAATTTCCATCGTTTTCCTATCAGCGAGTCCAATTACGGCCCCGGAGAGGCGACGGCGGGACGCGGAAATTGTCGCGCTGCACTATTAGTGGGTGCTTGAGCACAGCGGTTGAAACAGAACGAGTATCGGAGACGCGCCATTTTGAAAACATTTGTTACACAAAGGTTTTCTAAATGGCGCGTTTCCGATATGTCGCCTCATGTCTGGCGTTGTTTTTGAGACAGATCCACCATCCATCTATTGTTGAAATATCACATGTGCTTACTCAAGCAAGCAAACATACTTGACGTGAAAAGCACAATAGAAACGATGTAGATAGCGAAAATGCTTAGTATAAGAGATAAGAGTGACCAAAGTAAGTGGAAGCTTAACCAGCATTTGTTTGAGAAAAGCTGTGGATGCTGAGTCAGCTGTCCGGTCTATTAAAAGTATTTTAAGGTATAAATTACAAAGCCTTAAATATTAAATGCTGTCCAATTGACGGTACCGTTTTCACGAGCGGTATATGCTGATGTCTGTCCGCCCCCTTATTCCCTAAAAATTAGCAATAATCGCGCAGTCTTCGCGCGATTGGCAGTTAGTGTCAAAATGTATGGGCAGCGCTGACAGTAGATTGCTTTGTTTTTGTCTTTTGTTGTCAATTAGCGATTTTAAACCCGGAATTAGACAATTTTCGCTATCGCATTGCTTTTGCAAGATACGGAATAAGGGTACCGGTATCTTCCAAGCTTCGCATAAACTGTATACAATGTACGGACAAAAGCTCGTCGACCTACCACAAAATGTCAATTTTTTTCATTTGAAAATGATCCCTATATGTCAGGCTTAAAGTTGAAAATCTATCGGAGAATTTATGACTTTTAGGGTAGGTCGACGTGCTGTTGACTGTACAAAAGATAAAATGTACAAAATAATACAATAATCAGTCGAAAGCAGCAAGCATTGTAACATTTTTGCAGTAACATGAATCATCTACTTTGTACCCGTTGTGCTCGGAGACACAGCTTCTTATCTGCTACAACGAACTTGGTTGTCGTTTTAGATTAAAAACAGATTAACTCTATAAAGTCTTGCTAGGCAAACATGTGAACATCGATAAGTATATCTGCATCTATGAGTTCATTAATATTTCTTAAAATACATACTGCACCAGATTTTATATATTTACAAGACGATGTTTATTGGGGTAATAAACTAATTCCCTTCGTTGTTAAAAATGAATATATTATTATATTAGTATTATTAGCGGGTAAGACACAATATAATTTTCTAGAAAGCCTTGACAAAGTTATATATAGTAAGTTATATACAGTTGCACATACCGACGAAAGGGTATACAGTAAAGCAAGCTTTGTGTTTATTATGCAGCAAACATTTGAACACTAGCTAGGGTTGACGATTCACGATATTAGCCAAAAAGGCCTTTTTAATCCAATCAACTAAAGCGTTTATTCCATAAATAAAAAATACATCGCATAATGTATCTAAATTATTTAAAGCGTTACAGAACCCTGCCCTGTCTGTAGAGTTTTCCGCTTAACAAATATTATATCCACACTGGCTCGGAACCGCGTGATATATTTGCATCACTTTCAAAATAGATTTGCCCTCGATATCTCTGACCCTTCACTAGACGATTTAAAATCGACGCACAAAAAAGGTCAATCTCCATTTTCATGCGGAGTAGTTTATTGGTGGCATCTGCGTCATACAAATAGAATTTGATGGAATTTAAATTATAGCCTGCCGTGATAGAAAATAAATATTACGTAGTAACATAGGCATTAAAGTCCGTTTAAGGTCATAAATAGGTAGGTACCACCTACTCACACCTAAAAATAACAATGGACTGCAATTGAATAAATACCCTAGATTGCATGTACCATCATGACGTTAATATGAAAGGTTAATGATAAAAAAAAAACCACAATATGACTCAATCACGCAGGAGTAAAGTACCAGGACAGCATAGAACTGGGAGCGGTGGGCGGACGTGACGGATCGCCGGCGCGGTCACCGTGTAATAGAGCTGTCAGATTGCCCCGCGCGGTAATGTATCGTAACTTATTGCTCTGCTGCTAAATCATCACTTGCTGGCGAAACAATACAATTACCACGAAAGAAATCATTTATGAAATAAACGAATATTTCACTGCATAACGTAAACCTCCGCCGACGCCATAAATTATAAAAGATATTAATTAGTTTCAATAAATAATAAATTCAAACCATGAGTAAAAACAGAACACGTAGTCAAAAAACAAACTTTTCTAATTACTGCATTTTATATTTAAGTTAGATTTATTTAAACCGTCAAAAGACCATACTATTAGTTAATAAAAAATTGATGTACTCCTCAGGAAAATAATAAAATCAGAATTCTAGAACTAGCTGCCATGACAGATAACCAAGGCTAAAATAATGTAATAAAGCACCTTGTAAAAAATAAATCGATAAAACGTAGTAAAGCGAATCTAATAACAATGGGAACAGTACGTCGCAAGCATATGACAACCACATGCATGTCAGGAAAGTAAAGCGATTATCAGATAATGAACATAAAAATAAATTATAGAAATTAGTTAATTAAATTTATTTCAGGCTTTGGGTGAAAAAAACACCCCAACGGCTAAAAAGAAATACAATGTAACTGGTTTAAATTCTTGATACATCATAAGTGAAAATAAGTTTACCTAATAGCTCGTTGTCGTTGCCTCAGAACTTGTGACAAAAAATACGTAAATATAATAGTATACAGAATGTACAAAAGAATGGGACACTCGTTAAAACCACGTGATCAGCCGGTCATGTACACCCATTTTTACTAAGGGAACAACATCGAAATCGTGATTTTATTTTCAAGTGCTCCATACATTATCATTGAGGTATGCGAGTAAGTTTGTATGGAGAAGCTGATTTTTTTTATCGATCTGCTGCTCAAGCGAGCATAAACCTTAAGAGATTTGCCGTTGAATATTTCATGGGCTCAGTCCGGTAAGGCGCAGAAGAATTCACGAGGATTGGGAGGGACAATTCTACACTGAGTTAGTTTTTCGTCAGTGCTATGAGAATTCAAAAAGCGATCTGAGCTTACTAAGTTCTAGAGGTACCAGGCGAGCATATACCCTTAGAGATGTACCGTTGAATATTTCATGCGCAGGCAGTACATTAGACCACGGTTCCCGCGTCGATGTGTCGTGCTCGCAACGTGAAATGTTAATACGGCCGCAACTCGGCCCGAATCAGAAATAGGCCGGCATTCCGGCAATCGTATTAAAACGTAACGTGACGTCACAGCCGCGCCTGTCTCTCCCACTAAACGGGGGTGAAAAATAGCAGGTCAATAACTAGCTTACGGTTTTAGTAGCTCGTATTCAAATAAAAAGCAAGGCGGTATTTATAATATGAAGCTTCTAACTTTGTAATGTTATGCTACGTTCGAGCGTTCAATTCCGAAATTGAAATAATATTATTCTGAGTATCACGTTTAACCTGCCCGATCTTTTGATTAAATAATAAGGTACCATCACTTTTACTGGTGCTGTGCTGGAAAACAGTTTCTTTTCTAGCTGCTATGTACGGAACTCTCAGTGCTTAAATCGAATACCTCTTGCCCGATTTTTATCGATCCGGAAACGAGTAGATAATTCATATTTCACGCGAACTCGTGTCGCGTAATCAATGTAGGGAATCGATCATGGGCCACGGTACTTCGACGTATCGTAAAACACTCGATTAATCAACCGAAAGGGGCAATTGACATACAAAAAATCACTCAACTGTAACGGATACACGGAGAATCCTATATTTTTTTTCAGTTAAGATACATTATATCAGAGGCCATTGAACTCAGTTACAGACAATTGTCTTGTTGCGTGACTCCCTGGCGGGAATTCAGGCTATTGAATTCCTAATGATAAGAAATGACCCAGGGTCACCCACGCTTTGCAGTAATGTTTCTCCTAAACTAGCTGGATAGATATAAGTAACAAAGAAACTAGACGAATCACTTTACAAATAATATTTGATTTTACCATGAATTTATATTTTTATGAGAGAATAAAAAGGCATACTACACATCATCATACTCTATTTCTCGTCATCAACTGAACGCATTGTGATATTAAATACTTAGCAAAGAAGCATTACCATGAATTATGATATTGTTACATAAAATCATTGAAGTTAGCCCGCGAGTAAGATAAACCGCGATATAAAGGGAGGGCAATATGGCCCAGGAGCAGCCACGCAAACTTGACTCATAAAACTTAAGTGCTGGCCGCTGGCCCATTTTAGAAAAAAGGTAACCTAACTACCTAGTACCTACTACATTAATGGAAGATTAAAATGTTAACGGTCATTTACACTTATAACTTTGACGACCTCCGTAGCCGAGAGGCGAGCACGCCGGACTTTAAGAATGCCGTCGCCGTCATCTCTAAGGTTCCGGGTTCGATCCCCGGTCAGGTCAATGTAGAAAACGAACATTTCTATATTGGCTCAGGTCTGGGTGTTGTGGTACTGTCGTTGTTTCTTCTATAACACAGGTGCTTTAGCTACTTTTACCTTAGAATCAGAGCAATGTATGTGATGTTGTCAAATATTTATTTATTTATATTTACAGGTCAGCTCTGCTTTGCTCAGATTTTACTATAGTCTCACTCTTTAAAAAAAAACTTGATATAAAAAGGAGATTCGTGTGTGACATTTGTCCTTATATCATGGCAAAGTCACTTTCATCACCATAAAACCTGAGCCAGCCGATTTTATCATAAAGATCCGTCGGTAAATGAAGATATACCGTAGGTTCAAAGGATGGTAATATGGCCCGGGAGTAGCACGCGAACTGGCCTCGTAAAACCTAAGAGCTAGGCATAATTCATGTCCCACCACGGACCCGTGAAGAAAGATTGTGCTGCCTTGAATGCTCTACGGAACGTGAGCATGAATTAGAAGATTAAATATTAAATAGGTTGAATTCAGGTTTGTGGAACTAACCAGGGTCTGAACGTAGCTAAGCCATATGTAAAACTCATTAACTTTGCTTTTGAATAACCTGAAGATGGTGTAACTTTGTTTGAACTTTTAAACGTGTGTATATTTAATAGGGAAATTTTACCACCAACATTTTTTTGTTATCTCCCTAATTAAAGGCAAAAAGAATTTGAATTTATTATTATTATATTTAAGACTTCCATCATATCATCACGTAATTTATTGACTACATCTTTATCTTATTTATTAATTAATAATACTTAATCTAAAGCCCTAAATCCTAATATATTCTGAAGTTATATTATTAATGAAATTTCGTAATGAAAGTGATTATTTACTTTATTAAACTAAAAGCATCAAATATTTATCCCTTATCTAATTAATCAGAACATCGTTTGATCGTCTTGTGTTGTTTTAGCCGACATTTCTTTCAACAATAGCTCAGAATAAACGTCTCGTTGTGTCATGACATGAGCAGTTGAGCAAAACATCACAAGGAGCCACAAATTGTTATGCTAATCACATTAGACCCAGACGACGCTGTTAGCTTGACTTATGTGGGCCCTGTGTGCTCCTGACATCTGTAATTTTACTTCCTTACAACAAAATAATTGAAGAAAGTACTTGTACAAGTGTGTTTTCATTTTGTAGGGTTATCATTATCTTTTGATTGTTTTGCGACATTCAATAGACTTTTTCATCTGTTATCACTTTTGAATGTAGATGCATAAAAAGTAGCTACTACAATCCTGTGCCGTTTAGACATATAATCAGTGCAACATAAACATTAGTCTACAGTACTCCTCATTTGAGGGTAAGCAATAGCAAGGTTATGTACGACTATTTATTGCTTGCTTTTGTACAGATCAAATAAATTATTAACACTAACATGAAAACGGAACGTTCAGCGGAATTGAAATTGTATTTAAGACCAATATTTAAAAGGGGATCTCAGGATAGTTCTATTTGTCAGAATAAATACAGACACGCCGGAGGACGGCCATAAATCATGACCAAGGACAGCTCGCTATTCCATCCATGATTTCAGGTTCAGCGCACTTGTAAAGATACCATTAGAATAGTTTGTTACGGGATTGCTACCATGTACCTTATTTTTGAGTTCCCGATATTTCGGCACTGTTGCAAGTGCCATGATCACGGAGTAACTTCGGCGCTTGCAACAGTGCCGAAATATCGGGAACTCAAAAATAAGGTACATGGTAGCAATCCCGTAACAAACTATTCTAATGTTAGTGACCATGAAAGTTTAAAAGAATATATTGTAAAGATACCGTTCGGAGCGGAAGGTACATGAGCAAATAGCTTTATTGTCTACAAATGTATCAAGTTTCTATCGCGTGAGATTTCACGCAACATTACTCGATTAGATTGTGTGGTGACAACACACCTCTTCGATCTTCGTCTATAAGGTAAAGCTGTTTAACCAATGTGTTAAATGGATTTAGCATTATGGCAATGAATTTGAGTGCTCAAATAGATTGTGAGGGCATACTTAGACACTTTTGTCGTTGTCTAGCTTTTGCAACTAACATTATTTTGTTTGAAAATTAGCGATCCCCTTGACTCAGTCGCGCAAACGTCGAAACAAAAAATGTAATATCCTCAATGGAAATGGACATTCGAAAGTTCCTAGTACATCTTATGTTCTTTAAGGAAAACGTTACTCTTAAGAATGTCTTTAACTAAAAAGTTTCCTGGCCATAGATAAGGTTATTACTACCTTAGCAAGTTTTTTTTTTATTTTTACATCAAGAATTGACTTCGTAAAACGTTGAGTATAGTACAAATGTATAGTACAAATGAAGCGATGTAATTTGGATGTTGGAAAAAGTATTTATTGCAATCGGTTCGTTACACGTCGAGGAATAATGTCGCGTCGTGTGAAGTCGGAACAGCGCCAGAGCTAGCGTGAAACTGATGGCGATCATTTTTAAACTACTGAAACCTACTGAACCAGTTGGCTTTGTACTATGTTCATATAGGATATCAAAGTTCCATTTCAACATTTTTGATTCAGTTAAAAAAAATATAGGAAAACCAATAAAAAATAAGTGTTTATTGTTTTAACATAAATCTAACTTGTAAGTAATGCAGATTAATGTAAGATTCAAATCTTGACAAACCATCAATCATAAGATATATTTATTCAATACGCAAGTGACAGGATGACAGAGTGTTCGGGAATGTGCTAGGCAGGATATTATCCGTTATTGTTCATGAACACGTAATCTAATGTCAGAGTTATTCGCTTCACTCATCTTCTTACGTCTTATTGACTGTAGAGTATTTTGAAACATGAGCTCCGTTTTTTCGCTTTACTTATTTCATCAGTGTACAAGGAAAAGAAGGTCATTAATCTAAAAAACACATAATCACAAAGCATTTAAAAATAAAGTTAAACAGCTTTCGAGAAAATTGCTCTGCAGAATAATCTGAATTAATAATTTAAAGAAATAAATAAAATAATTTACAGGAATTGAGACAAACTAAGCTTGGAACTGATTAAAACGTCGACGGGAAATGCCAGAGGAAGCTTTGTCTGGCACCAATAAAAAGATCCAGAGATTGGTGAGACGCGACTTCCGCAGCTACAATACTCGCCTCATAGAGGAGGCGATTGAGCAGAATCGGGGGTCAAAGGTCTTTACTAAAAGACCGGGAAAAAGTCACCCGACAAAGCTAAAAACCTCGGATGGCAGAATCGTCTCATCGGTTCCGGAGATTCTGGCCGAAATCAAAGGCTTTTACGGCCGATTGTACGCATTGCATTCCCTACAGCCGCAGCCCGACGCGAATGATCCAAGAGCAAAGCTTACCCGCTACTTCACTGAAGATCTCCCAGACGTGGAGGAGGATGAGATTGAGGCGGCCCTCGGACAGCTTAGTAATGGGAAGGCTCCCGGCGAAGACGGAATCACATCTGAGCTCTTAAAAGCTGCAGGCCAACCTGTGCTTGGCGAACTTAAAAGGCTCTTTAACTCCGTCATAGCGAATGGGAAAACTCCGGAAGCGTGGAGTGGGGGCGTGGTGGCATTGTTTTTCAAGAAAGGCGACAAAAGTCTTCTGAAAAACTATAGACCAATCACGCTCCTGAGTCACGTTTACAAGCTGTTCTCGAGGGTCATCACAAACCGTCTTTCCGCAAGATTTGACGCTTTCCAGCCACCGGAACAGGCTGGGTTTCACAAAGGTTACAGTACCATAGACCACATTCACACGGTGCAGCAGGTTATACAGAAGTCCGAAGAGTATAACCAGCCCCTGTGCCTGGCCCTTGTGGACTATGAGAAAGCCTTCGACTCGGTCGAAACCTGGGCTGTTCTGGACTCCTTGCAGCGATGCCAAGTCGATTGGCGGTACGTGAAGGTGCTAAAAAGCCTGTACAGTATGGCATTAATGTCCGTCCAAGTACAAAACCACCGAACAAAACCCATCCCGGAACCAATTTCCATCGAGGGCACTACGCTCGAGGTTGTCCAAGAGTACGTCTACCTTGGACAAGTACTACAGCTCGGTAGAGACAACTTCGAGTGGAAATCGCTAGAAGAGTGCAGCTTGGCAAGGCAGCATTTGAGAAATTGCGTCATATCTTCACGTCGACACTGCCGCAGTGCCTAAAAAGCCGGGTGTTTAACCAATGCGTCCTACCAGTTTTAACCTACGGAGCCGAAACGTGGAACATGACAGTCAAGTTGGCCCACCGACTACACGTCACTCAGCGTGCTATGGAAAGGTCTATGTTGGGGATCTCATTAAAAGATAAGATCCGGAACGAGGTCAAACGAAATAAGACTAAGGTGACTGATATTGTCCAAAAATGTAGCAAGCTGAAGTGGCAGTGGGCTGGCCATGTCTGTCGCAGAACCGACAAGAGGTGGAGCAGGAAGGTTCTCGAATGGAGACCACGCTTAGGCAAACGTAGTGTAGGACGCCCCCCGGCTAGATGGACCGATGACCTGAAGAAGGCAGCTGGCAGCGACTGGATGCAAAGGGCGGGAGATCGTGCGCTGTGGCGCTCCTTGGGGGAGGCCTATGTCCAGCAGTGGACTGCAACAGGCTGATATTATGAGACAAAAGAGCTTTTACTCATAATAAAAACTAAATATATTTAAAGTTCTTTTTTTGTTTCTCAATTCAAACTCTTTAATTTACCACACCGCCATTCAATGTTTCTGCCTCGCCCAATGGTTGACTGGTAGAGAATGCCTTAAGGCATTAAGTCCGCCAATTGTACATTTATTTCGTGCAATAAAGAATAAATAATAATAATAATAATAAAAACTGAAAAATAGGCAAGTTCCATACATTTAGAGTATTTCAGTCTTTTTGGCCCACTAGATTGTAATAGAAACTTACACTAATTAATTATTATTTGCTCACTTGCTGTTTTTCGTATTTTGTGTCCATATTGGCAAAACTGTATTAATTAGCGTTGGAAACTTAAAATGCTAGTGTATGTTTAATTTAATTTTTAAGCTAAACAAAATATTGTAAAGCTGTTTGTTTCCTTAATAAAGAAAAATAAAAATAAATAAGTTACTCAGTCTACCGTACCTACCTACGTACATCCTTCATTTTAAAAATTATAAATACACACATGATTACACGAACAACTTAATCTTTTTTTAAACTATCGCATTGCATAATTTATAAACACACTAAAACCTTATTTTCTTTTTTCCTGACGTTTCGACCGGGTTACACCGACCTTTCACCGTGGTCACAGGCTGACTAGCTGACTTTTGTAAGTACCTAAAGGCAATTGCCCATCAGCCATACAAAAAAATGCCTGAGATGAACAAAAATGAATTCTATGCCATATTCTTCTTTAAATAGCAAGTTATCCAATTCAATTTGAATAATTGTCTAAGAACTCGGGAGAAGCCCGTTTCAAGTGATTTTGCTAAAACATAGGTTATGTCCACTGACGTCAAAAAGCAGGACCCAATATTGTCAAGAAAACAGAATTTAATTATATTGCACACACTGTCTTCCACCTGCAGGGTGGAGGACGTGTCAGCACGATATGAGTAATAACATTAACAAGGTTTTCAACACATTGAGGATTGCTTTACTTGTCAAGATGAACGCGCATCTATGAACACTGCAAGACCTCCAACCACAGCATTATTAAAAGATGGGTATCGTATACAGAGAAAACATCAAATTCCCTTAAAAATAGCCGGGGTCGTCGTAAATTATATTAATATTAGCAGTTCGTAATTCAAGTCGCAAACGATAAACAATGAATCGAGTGAACGAATGACAAAATAAAACGTCAATAATTGTCATACTATGGCAATGCCAAATTGTTAGTGAGGCAAAGGATGTGTGCTTTAAACAGCCATTTTAGCTAAGGTTTTTCTTTGAGCCCCTTAAGAATAATTTGATTTTATTTAAATAATCGGATACCAAATGACCAGACTTATTAAAGCACGCTAAATCAAAAAAAGTGATTAAAATACTGTCTTTTGTGATTG
The DNA here is from genome assembly GCA_950371115.1 of Anania fuscalis. Classification (NCBI taxonomy): domain Eukaryota; kingdom Metazoa; phylum Arthropoda; class Insecta; order Lepidoptera; family Crambidae; genus Anania; species Anania fuscalis. Next base: position 494,622 of record OX493344.1, on the reverse strand, counting down.
TTTGATTGGCATTTGTCGAATAACATCTTGTCGCCAGTGACATTTTGGAAGTTATGTGACATGTCTTATATGAACTTTATATGATTATACTCAGTGAATCAATAATAAATCTAATTAAAATAAAAATAATTTTCCCTAGTTTAACAGACTTGAGACCATTTTGATAATACATATTTAATTTTAAATGGAATTTAGAGATAGATGTAGTTTCTGTTCATTTCAGGCATTTTTTGGGCGTTCCCCTTTATGTCGATCCTCAACCATATTTAAAAGACTTGAAATAAAAGTCTCAGCACTTTTCCCGTGTTAATTAGAGGGTTTCATATACTACACAAATGTCGAAACTGAAACGGAACTGAGCCGGGCCATAGATGCACTCATCACCGTGCAATCTAATATTCATGGAGGAGTTCCGGGAACGGGGACCGCGGCGATCGACCGAGCCGAGTCTGTACAGTACGCGACATTGCATGACTTTTTGAAGAAATACTCGAGGATATTGTAGATTTATTGGTATTTACACATTATTTTAATCCATAGAGTCAAGTATTTAATACTTATGTAAGAGTACCCGTTAAATGTTTGAAAAATGTGTAATTTGTATAACCTCTTCGCACAATCTTAACACAATAACATTCTTATTTTGAGTAATCTTTGAAATTCTAATTTTTAAACCGGATAATTAGGTAAACTGACGGCCGATGGGGCAGAAAGGTTCTGGAATGGAGGCCACGTACCGGCAAACGCAGTGTGGGACATCCACCTATCATGTGGGACTCCAATTGGACAGACAATCTGGAAGTCACTGGGGAGGTCTATGTTTAGTAGTAACACATAAGTAGAGCGACATTTTTTTACATTGACTTTCCTTTTCATAATAATCAATTATATTTTTAAAAAGAAAAACTAAACCTTTTATCACAAACAGAATTTCTCGTTTGAGTTCACAAAATATTGACTTCAAAATTTTAAACCTGGGGAACTTAAGCTGCTATTTCATTTTTTTCATTTCATTTCATTTCATTCATTCATTTTTAGCGGGAAAGCTCAATAATATACACAAATCAAACAGAAATTGCAATAAAGCCCGCAAGCACTTGTATATCCACAGAAGCTTGTATTTTCCTGGTCTAATAATCTAACTAACTTCCTGCCAAAGATACATGTCAATTGTGTTTTCGTGCTAACACAATACACGGTATCGCCCGCCCGATGGGTAAACAAATATGGCTGGCTTTATCTAATAAGCCCGGTGAGCAGTATTGCTCGATGTGATGCGAAGGGTATATCCCGTAAACCAGTTCACGTTTGACATCGGGATAAGGTTCAGAAATCTGCTCCCTAATTTCTCGAGTTGGAAACCAACTCCGCCGCCGAGTCTATTTTATTTATCTAATAAGCCCGTTTCATTGGGTTTAAATGTGACAGGGAAGGAGCATTCACACAAAATCCGGTAAAGTGACAACGATTTGGCTACCGTTCAAGATAGCACAACCTTTGTTTGACTTTTGACATGTCATGTATTCATTTCGTGCAATATACCATGGAGACTTTATGGGAGATTGATTTTACGCTATTTAGGGTATGTACTTACATAATATTTCTTTGGAGAAAGTTTTCATAAATTTTAGATTATCTTTAATCTCTTACGGTATTATACAGTGATACATACCAATTAAATATTCTCAAAAGCAGACACGATGCGAACGATACCTCAGCTATTTTGATTCAAATCGATAGAGCCACACCAAATTTTTTAGCAGCTTTAAGTGCTCGGAGCCAAAACTTCCCATAAATAACCAGGGCGTTCACCTCTTTCAGACTGGCTACTTCTACTCAATTGTGTGCTGTTTGTAATTGCCTACATCCGATTGCTTATTTAAGTCCCTACAATGAGTTAATTAACATTCTGTGGGTAATAACTGATAAGTGACAGGGAAAGTGTTCTCTAATGTGCCTTGAAGTTATATGTCGGCTGTTTCTATTTTGTAAACGCAAAAACCAATTATTACTATGCAGAAATTTTATTTTCAATAAAAAGTATGCACATACGAAAAGCCAGAAAACTTCTCTTTGGCAACAAAATTAAACTAAAATCATAAAATTCATTACAAAATACAAAAACAACATGTTGGGCGCCGAAATTAACAGCCTCGTTAACGTTGCAAAAACACGTTTTTTGCGTCGTGCAAATCTCTCCGGGAACGCTTCGAAACATTCAGGGCGTCGAGCGCTCATTAACAAAACGACGAGGCGCAAACAAAACAGGGGCTCAAGTGGTGCCTACAAATACACGGGACAAAAGCGCAGCGACCAGCGACCTGTGTGGTTACTCGCCACAGGGATTCCGAGTGCTATTTGCTGTAATAGCTCTCTGTATTATACAGTGATGAATGGATTTCAAACACCGAAGTATATTTCGGTGAAATTAATACGAAACTTCGCCATCGTAATCTTTGTCATTCTCAGACTTTGAAGATCTTTTAGGGAGCTTATGTCCACTTAATTTAATCTAACGAATAACATGCACAATGATAGTAGTCAGGGGCGTGCAGTACATATATGCAATTAGGCAGTGCCTACCTGGTAAATGAGATGAGGTAGGCAGTGGGTACTTAAAAACGTGTGTCATTGATGAAAACCACTGATTTTCATCAATAAAACACCTAAGTAAGTATCTCTGCCTACCTCGAAATAAAACTAATGGCCGCCACTGATAGTAGTAAAGACTGTACAACGGGTTGAAATAAAAGCAAATAGCAAAAAGAATCTGTCACAGTTGAATGAAAATACACAAACATTTTCTAACAGATAGGTCTTAACAGAAGTTCAAAGCATTTATACGGCAAGCCGCAAGGCATAAACATTCGTCAAATTGACATACAACTTCGTAAATACAATTTATCCTGTGGGATATTAGTGAGCAGTAAATAAAACAAGTCTAAGGAATTTTATAAAAATGAGAAACCTCCTAAGATAATTCTTAAAAAGTTCCTGTCGATATCTACGGCTCGTAGCCCCGTAGCAAGTGTCGTAGCACGTAGCATACTATGATTTTTCTTAATGTCTACGAACTTTTTATAGGAGCTAGTGTAGTCTGTTATGAACAATCAGTCTATCCATTTTAAATCTATGGGCCATAGATTTTACGATAGTACGATTTTACGTTAAACGCCAAACAATATATTTTCTATTGTGCCTAGTTTTATGGCAGTAAGGCTTAAGTATAATTTAAGTTTCGAGGCTATTTGTCAAATCATTTTTTGACAACTTGAATAATATAGGCCTTATTCAGGCTACACAATTATTATAGTTCAGAAGAAATGCAGTTAGTTGCTTAGGTGTTGTAAGTGACTATGCCGTGATGGTAACCAATAAACAGCACAAAGCCATGACCAAATTCACATGACTAACAATTCATATAAACAACCTACACTTGTTTCAATTCAATTTCACTACACTTCTGATTGTTTTTACTCTCGAAAAGTATAGCTTGAAAATATGTATTAATATCATATATCTCTCAAATCAACGATAAACTGCCGCCACGTCAGAAACATAAATAACGCACTTGTATCCTCCCACGTTTATTACAAAGGGGCGAAATATGATAAACGTACATAGATAAACATCTTTCCGTCCATTTACAGCGTTTTTAGGGTTCGGAAACTCATAAAGTAAAAACATAATTCTTAAGGGATTTGGGATACCATTGTTGTGAGACTTTAAAGAAGTCATTTTTTCTTTAGATTGGTTATCTGTATAAGATTTAGGTTAGGTTAGGTTTAGTCATGTAAAGAAAAATATAACCTATGAATTCCAGAAATACTATTTGGAAATTTTAAGCTTCTAAACTGTATTTTTCTATTAACATAACTTAGAATTACAAGATGACGTTTAATTTTACAAAATATAATTTAACATTCAATCGATACCACAACACCCGGACCTGAGACAATATAGAAACTTTGTTTTATACTTTGACCCGACTGAGAATCGAACTCGGAACCTCAGATATGGCGAAATACGTAAAGTAAATATATATATTACTTTAGTTTAAGAACTCACAGTGCGTGAATCCGACACGCACTTAGTCGTTATATTTCATTATTACGTTACAACAACGGAAGCAGCGTTTTTTTTTTCTTAAACCATTATTTAGGGTTTTGTCAGGAGAGTACGCGGAGCTTTTTTCGATCACAAGGGAGGTTGTGCTAATAATTTAAGCTATAGCTATAATACGGGGTCAGGCATCTGTGTAACAGTGATATCTTTTTATCGGTTTTCGTGAGGTGGGCGCAATTACCCCCCGGCACACTGGCCCTGACTAACTAACCTTAGTAGCGAAAGCTGACACATGAGATAACCAAGTTCCGACATCTTACGTGGTCTCAGCTCTCAGGAAAAAGCACGACATCAAGTCAGTTTAAGTTCTATTCGCGGTAACTGACATGCGGTTGGGAATTTCTGTCCCAGAAGCAAGTTCGTCTGGCTAAAAACAAAGTCCTCTCAAAGATCATCCACATTTTACGGTGACCAACCTCGGGAACATTAACTTAAGTACCATTACTTAGAACCACAATATCATTGCAATGGATCTAAATATTTATCACAAAGGATTTTTTTGCACCGGTTTGTTAGACACCTTTATTGCTGTCGTAATAGCTAAATGCGAAATAGCCTAAGTTATAAAGAGCCGTGCTTACGTACAAGCGACCGTCTGCTGCGACTTTTCTCGTATACGCAATTTTCGTTGACACACCTGGTGCTGGCTATTATGAAAAATTGCATGGTAAGGCTTAAAGCTTTGAATGCAAATGATACGATATGCTAACAATGTACGATTAACATTAAAGATCTATTTAAAATGGAATATCACAAATCAATCTCCAAAACGCAATTTTAACTTTAGTGAGCCAATTGTTATCGTAAAAAGAATATTTAAAATAAATTTGCTAACTGTATTCTGTCTGTAAAATCTTATCTTATACACTTTGAACGTCGCATAGATCTTAGATAGATATTATGATTCAATTAATTGTTAATTGAAAACTAAATTAAAAAGGTACTGAACCTGACCTCTATAGCTGTAATGAAATACATAAAGAACGCAGATAGATATTACATTTGAAAGCATTTTAATATCTAAGACAAGATAAAATTATTCAAGATTTTTCAAGTTAAATGAATGGTACAATAATTAGCCCGGCGACTCCCAAATAATTTACGGGAAGAAAGTCAAATTAATTAAATGACAAGGCAGAACAAACTTTGTTTTTTTTTAAGGCGAACATTTTGCCATGAATAACTTGAGCCGCAACATTTCTTAGAATTTAAATCTGGATAGACTACAAATAAACCTGTAATTATCGTTTCAAGTACCACTTTAAGAGACATTGAATAGAATAAGATCGTAAATTGTGATCATTAAGTGGGCTTATTTCGCACAGATTAATCGAACGTTTGTTAGGCGAAATAAACGTAAAAATAAAAATCAAATCAATGTAGCCATAACTAGGTACTTAACTGCTTCATATTTATTGGATTTGATAGGTGTGTGGTATTATCTTGAAAATGTATAATTTACCTGTATGCTTTCCAGTCTAAGAATTGAAGCACTTGCACATATGCAACTTTAGTTATTTTCTGAATTTAGTCACATCACACCCGATGGAAATTGATGATGCACTAAGTCCTTTCTCAAAAAATATTACGCTGATGGATGACTCTCATATTAAATACTCCCAATTTAAAAAACAATGTTTTGTTGTATTTTCCATCACAGTTAACTCGTAAGAAAGTTTGAACAACCTGGCGCCCAACGTGGTAATTTTAATTTTCTTGTCTGTGTTTATTATTTATACTTTATCAACCGTCATACTTGATGAGTTACTTTGTAAATGACTTAACAGTAAAATTACCAGTTCGGAGTAGTTTTTTTTAAATATATTGTGTGTTTAAGTACCTTTTTTTATGGCACAGCAGTGGAATAGCCAGTTTGGAGTTCACGTTATTGACTTGTCAACTCAGGGTGTATTAAGTCAACACTCGAGTCACTAGTGTTGTGGCTGACGTGGAGAGGCGGCCGATATCCAGTTAATTGAAGGACCATAGCCTCGGGCAGTAATCACTAGAGGCAATTACACGACCCTCGTGGACTAGTTGGAGTTGAAGTCCTCGAATGGAAATTAATTTGAAATATTTAATAACATGTTCAGTTTCGATATGTTGTGGAATAAGCTAATACATTAGTAAAACGGGTTATTTATATGAAACTTAAACCAGATAATCTAATACAGTTTTAATTGGTTGTTTTGTTGCTTCATAAACCTAAAATATCTGGTGCCCATACCTAAATTTGCTTATATAGTATCAATTTTATACGTATCTGAGTAGCAAGTGCACGCAAAAGGCCACACAGCAATATTAGATCAAATTCTAAAGATACGGCTCCCTAGAATAGAGATTCTAGAGAGCAGAACGCTGCCATTGCAAATGGAAAAATAAAAACACAGTGTTTAAAAGGCCCATAGACGCAAAATGACATGACACGGTGGCGGGCGTTCATTAAATGACCACCGAACCCTCGTAGAGTGAACATTACAAAATAATAACCACCTGAAAGGGATACGATAAACACCCGCGCCACTCAAATTAAGACCGGGCTTGCTGACCTAAAATTCATACAAATTAGAATATAAGAGAATTAGGCTACCTGCCAAGCCCGCAAAGTCCTTTGAGATTGTTATACGAATTAAAAAACATTCCTTTGTCCGCTACAAATAAGTAAACTCTCAAAAATAACATAAACATTTTAAGCCTACAATATTAAACAAGACTGAACAAATAAAAGTACGACTTAAAAATACTACGCCGATTTCAATTTGCGTAATCGTAACCTAATATTGTGTTCTTTGATATTGAATAGGTACGTAAAGTCTGTGAGAAGATTGTATTTATTGTAACAACGTTCTCTATTCGTTAATATTTAAATTCATGATACTCATTTTAGAGGAATAACATACACATCATCTCTTATGTTTGGGCTTCACCTGCGTCTAATGCCATTAATTAGTGCACTATTTGATATAGGATGCAGGTGCGGCCGGTCTTAGTGCGCTAATCTGCATTAATACCATTATACGTTAGGCGATAGCTCGGAGAGCGGTAGCTTTCGACACATCAAAAGGATTTAGCGGACGTAGTGCGTTGTGTGTGAACCTACTATAACTAAACATGTTAAAACACGGTCACATTCAAAAACCTTTTTGTGAAATAAATGAAATAGTGCATAGTCATCTAGTTCGGAATTCGGATAGAGTCGGAAAAAGGAGAAAATTATTGAGTTCTTGGAAGCGTTTTTATTTTATTTTAAAGACTAGTATCCACAGATCACACGCTAACTAAGCCGCGAGACGCTAGAATCAAACGTCAAATAAGTGTAGCCACGCATTTAGCGCGTAGTTAAGTGCATTAAATATTGAACGCTAATCATGTCGTTAATTGAACGTTAGGCGTTACGCAGGTGAAGCCCGAGCATTACAATAAAAATCCGAAACCGATATTGCAACGTATAAAGAACTAAAGTGAGCTGAAGTGAAGTCGACCCAACTCTGTTCTTCGAGAGAAATAGATTAGCAATAAACGGCGAACCGCGAGCGTAACAACCGACCGCTTTATTTACGACACTCCGTCCACATAAAATATTCATCTAAATCCAACCGTTCGACAGAGGGAAACCAGCCATAACCACAAATTAAGTAAATACTTAATGCGAAAACGGCACCGTACGTGATAATTGCCACCAGCTTAACAGCACCGTCCATTGGCAAGCTTTGCAGAGGAGTCAAAATGTTATTATCCAAATGACGCAGCGTCTGCCCGTTATAGGTTATTCCACTTGTAGTACAGCAATAAATAGGAATGATTCTCATGTGTCATTGTTAAGAAGTTATAAATTTTTAAAAATAGTCTGCTGCGATGTCCCATTTAACATAACAAAACAAAGGATCAGTCTGACAAGCTTAAAATAACAGTATTTGCCATCACGACTGCGATATCCATTCGGAGTGCCCACAAAAATCTTCTTGTTAGAACAATTTCCATATCAAACGCGACGGGAGAGTTAAAAGAAAAAATAACAATTGTACAGAGCCCGCAGAAAACTTACGCCTCGAGCGAAACGACGAGACGAGCCGTGTTGGTGTAACTATACGAAGGACTGTCGGCTGACGCAAATTGCCTTCAGCTATTGGTTGGCACGTTAGCGCGAAATATAAAAAGTTTGCGACACCTTTTACGAATATTCTTGTTGGAGCTGCTGTGAATCTCCCCTAATTTAAAGTTAAAATAATCGCACATATGCTTGTTTCATAATCTTAAGAACTGAACTAGCAGCAGGACTCATAATAATATAATATACGCAGTATTGAAAGAGTATTGCCAGACAAAGGATAATGCAAGTGAATGGGCCAAAAAAATGTAATATGTTGTGCGGATTTAACACCTTTAACTTTTTTTATGACGTCGCAAAATTGGCCCTAAATAAAAACAAAACAATTAGTTTGTTTATAACCAAAGTAATAAATTATTAAGGACGTTAAAATTTTCCCTCTGGGTCAGATTATAGTGACGTCATAATAAAAGTTGATGGTGTGTGTGTGGTCTTTCACGTAGAATATGTCTCATCTCTGCGCATTGACTTAATTTTTTTGGGCCCAAAGACAAAAGCAAGATTTGCATTGTCCTTTGCGATGCCTAATGTAACTTTTTCCGTTCTCTTATTGCACAACACAGTTGCGAGCAGTCGCATTGTTTCCCGCGCCATATTATACAGGGTTATATTGCAAAGGGGTGCCAAATTTTCAGGGACCACTCAGAATCAGTAACTAAATCGATCTACGATATAAACGATCTAAAAAAACAAACTTAATTTTTTAATTCTTCTTATTACTATTCGCTGTTCAAAGATGTTACGCGTGGATAATCTTGCCTCATTCACAAAAAATACGCACGCACTATCTCTTTGCAACCTAGAACTGCAAAGTTCAATGCAATAATAGTCACAATGGCACGCGAAAACAAACCTTAGCCTTTTCGGTGTAAGGTATATTTCTAACAGCAGGAGCGTCCGCGCATACCAGAGGTTCAAATTGACAACAAATACCATAAGCAATGCACCTCTAGATCTTTTTAAAAATTTTGCACCTCTTTGCAATGTAACCCTGTATCGCTGTGGTCAGCGACACGAGTCCATTGAAGCCGCACGACACGAACGACACAATATCGATCTGGCCAGTTCACTTCAATACTATAACGCTAATTCGCTTATAGAAATATTTAACTTTATTATATGCGGCACAGGAGATGGTGTGGATTATCTTAAGTAATTTCCTCGCTAGTGAACACCTGCACATTAATTTAGTTAATGGCATTATGATTGAGGAAGACTGTAAGTTTAGTTTATTAAGAACTGATCTGACTTTAAGTATCAAAAACAGTTTATGATTGCATGAAAATTATACTCTTATAAGAGGAAAATCCTAACAATAGACAGTAACAAAAAGAAATAAAAACTTCAAAAAGCAAACAATATTGTTTTACTTTATCAGTGAGCGAAACCTTACGTTTTCTATCATTTGTAAGACTAAATTATCTAGATTTGTTTAAAGTCTAAAATTACACGCTGAATCTTCTGAAATAAAAATAAAATAAAGGAACTGAACTAACAAATAATCTTTCATTTAAAAGAAGTCGGCATTGTGTGAAAAGCTACGATAGAAACTACACGACCTGACATTGCATTGTGGGTATCTGTCTCACAGAACATTCTGCTAACTTTTTACTTCAAGTCATTTTAGTTTCTTCGAACTAAATCTCATTCAAAGAACAAACATCAAAAGATCTGTGTAAACGAATCTTGTAAAAGCGTGCAGAGAAATTACAGCTCTAGCCTAGTCTTCACTGTGTATAGATAGATATGTTATAGAAAGGAATTTAGCATGAAATAGCCAACTTAGGAATATCACCCACCACCAGCCTATATCAGTCCACTGCTGGACACAGGCCTCTCCAAAAGGAGGATTTTGCCATAATCGCCACGCTTGGCAGGCGGGTTGGCGATCGCAGTTTGGCCAATGGTAGAGAGGAGACGCTGCTGCCCGTCTTCTTATGGCGATTCTCCTGTAGTCGCCTCTTACGACATCCATAGGAAGAGAAGGGGTGGTGCAATTCTTTTAACGTGCCGGCACCACACGGAATATCACTCAATTCTACAATAATTGAAGTAAATTGTACAGGTACTTTAAATATTGTTTTAATAAAGTAACTGCTCCACCTAATTAAGAACCTAGTTTTAAAAATAGCTCATTCGGAAAATATAATTCCCGCGAGACAGTCTGTATTACTTGCTGATTACGTAATAAGCAATAATTGACAAATAATTGGGCAAGGGACTCGGGTTTATCAATTTGCAGAAAGCATTTAGAGAAAAATATAAGGGATTAGATTTAGGGACCTCGGGGTCATCGTTCGACACCTTAATTGAATAACTGCAGAATTTGCGAATGATATGCGTTCTTAATTGATTCTGGGACCAAGATGTCACGTCATATGTATTATAAATTATCGAATAACATATATTTATTAAATTATCGTTACGTGACTTGATCATGGCGTGATCACATAGTCCAATAAAAAAAAGAGTTATGGTAAAACATAAAAACAGCAAATGTTTGTGTTTGAATGTAAGAGTATTGTTCCTTTCTCAACAAACGTTTAGAAAGTTATAAGTTATGTTTGTGTATAATGTGCTTGTTCTTAATTAATATGCGACCCAAATTTTATGTTAGTAGATAATTATATACTGTGAAACCTCTTCACTCATTCAAGGTTAGGTATATAATATGTAAACGCGGAACATTCCATGCGTGCATATAAAATACATTTTTATAGCTGTGCACATTGTCAAAGACGTTGCAATGTTTAGTTTGAATGGCAGGAGTACCAACCATCTATCTAAGAATAAATTGCGTTTGGTTAAATTTGATTTTCTTCCAGTACTCATAAGAATGGGACAGCTCACAGCCTGTATTATTGTACTGCACATTCCGTGTGAAAACAATGTGTCAGTGGTCGGACACCGATGGAAGCCGCACAGCCGGTATCGATCCTGCCGCGCACGTGGTGGCGCTCGCCTCCATTGCATAGGTATTACGCCTGTGCGCATATCGTACGTTCGAATGTCATATTGTATATATTCGAATACATATGTATGTCTATTTCTTTGGCACGCCCTGCAGCCTAAACCGTCGGATTGTAAAGTATAATATTTCAATAGATTCGTCTCAATTGGGAAGTAACATACAAGGGATAGGTTATTTCCCGAAATTCCCGCGTGAACAGAACTAACGCGGGAAAAACGGTTCTGCATTACTGATAAACCGATTTTGAAACTTTCTTTTATTGGAGGATGATACTAGCCGTTTAGATACGCTTTTGCGCTGTGTCCGTTAATTTCAATTGAATAAAAAAAATACCACCATTGTTTGGAAGCCGCACAGCCGGTATCGATCCTGCCGCACACGTGGCGCTCGCCTCCATTGCATAGGTATTACGCCTGTGCGCATATCGTACGTTCGAATGTCATTGCGTGCACGTGCGTTTAAGTGACACGCGAGCCGAGAGATATCATGTTTTTGGAAGATGTTGCTGTTGCTGGCCGTTTAGATACGCCTTTGGTGCTGTGTTCGTTAATTTCAATTGAATAATATAAAATACTACCATTTCCTACCTTCATTTGTGAAGGTCGTCTAGGTGCGTGTCCTAAACTATGAAGTAGCGATTGCGGGGGCAGTTTCAAATTCCGCAAGGGGCGAATTTTTGTGTATCTAAAAAGTTTATGCGTTGTCTATTTGTTGTTTCGATGATAAATATTTAATTCATTATATTACGTGGCTATCCGGCCTGCGTCCGGTTATCCGGCAGGCATAGTGTTGGTAGGCCCCCCACAAGGTGGACCGACGATCTGGCGAAGGTCGCGGGAAGCCTCTGGATGCGGGTGACACAGAACCGATCTTTGTGGAAATGCTTGGGGGAGGCCTATGTCCAGCAGTGGACGTCTTTCGGCTGATGGATGGATGGACGTGGTCATATTTCTCTGCTAGGTCAAAGATAAAAAACAATATTACAGAAACAGCAAATCTTAACTTTGCTGTTTCTGTAAAGTTTTGACTCTTAATAATTTATAGGGATGGATAATAATCAATATAGAATCTTATGCTGTTTCGCAAGAATAAATGACCAATGATATCACAAAGCACTCTTTATCATTCACAAAACGAGATAATTATCCTCTATGTTCAACAACTAGTAACCACATCACGAGCGTCCCCTAATCACAGAAACGCCCAAACGCAGCTAGAAATCCAATCCTAACAAAAATACGACGGCAATTACTTCGGGGCGAACCTGCGTAATCAAGCCTGAACTAGGCGAGGCGGTCACCATAAAACAAATCAATTACTGGCCGAGGATAGTGCCAGCCACTCCCTCTACTCAATCAATGGCCTTTGTAAACTGGGTAGGCAAAAGCCGCCAGATGCACGCAAATTGGACATTTCTGGTGGTCGCATTCGCATCTGAGAGAAGGTATTTCTCGTGCACAACTCAAAATAACCTAAATAGAAAACAAACTTTAAAACAAAAGCCGTTTAGGTTCATAACAAAAGTAGTCGTAGAGCACTCCAAGCGCGTAATTTGTAGACGACGACCGTCTGGTGTAGTGGCACGCGATCCGGACTACAATGCCTGGCCGTTGCGGGTTCGAATCCCGCGAGGGGCATATGTTTGTATGATGAGCACGAGAATTTGTACCTAAGTCATAAATCGTCAGTATAATGGATGTTTATAAACGTATTTAAGTATGTTTATCCTAGTCGCCATAATGCAAGCCATAAATTCAGGATATGTCTGGAGGCCTACTACGAAAATGTATCGTTCGTTCAGGCGTATAAACCTAACAAGTTAAAATAGCGAGTGCCTTGTATCAATGCTTTGACAAAATATGACCAACTTAAACTAGCCGTTAAAAAAACTCGACCACTAACAATAGTTCACAAATTGTCAAAGGTTTGATACAAGTAATTAGTTATTTTGATTTGATAGGTTAATACGTCCGCACGAACGAAACACTTTCATATTAGGCCTCCTGGTGCCACGGATTATGCCACAGTGATCGATCAGTACTACGATTGAGATCAGTACAGCTGCCTCCAAAATTGTGTTACGTACGCCCAACCAAAACTAGAAAAATGTATAGAATAGCTGTAAATATTTCAATCATTTTTTCATGTCCTCATGTGTTATCTCAATTGTTATGAAAACTACTCTCAAAGAATTCATTTTTGCCCGACCATAAATTCCAGTTACAATCCGACAGCCCATAAAATTTATTTCCATTTTTATGAACGAATTACAAAGCAGGACCGAGCTCTCTTGATACTTACTTCATTTTCGATAGAAAATAAAGCATAAGACTTACTATCAATTTTCCTGCGTCCTCTAATCAGGTGACTTGTTAGGTTCTTGTTTCGATAAGTTCGTTTTTACTTTGTAGTATCACCTTTCAAGGTACGTCTGAGCAATTACAGCGAACGGATAGGGGTTAACAACTACATCGAGCATTGCGAAGTTTACACTAGTGATCGTAAATCTTCGCAATAAGGTCTCAACTTAGAGCAGGAACACCCATAATTATGGTTCTCGTTTCGAAGTGATTGCCGCGTCTTTGCAGAGTAATAGAAAAACTCGGTTAGGACATGTTATAAAAAGTATGAACTGCATGCTCTATGGCAGTAACTTTTATATAATAGTTCCTGTTCCTACAGATGTAATCTACCCTATCTTAGTTCTTGAATGAATAGACAAAACACTATGTAGGACTTTTTAGGCAAATCCATTGTTTCGGATTATAGTACATATGTGATTCATTAAAAAGGTATCATATTAACCAATTCTCCCATTTTCATTATTATGGACAATCAGGTGTATTTTAATTTTAATCAAAACATAAACTACTAACAAATCTCCGGCCGTACTAACAATGTTTGGTTTGTTTATTAGAGTTAAGACGCGAGTTTTGAATGCACTAACATTCTCTCTCGGCTGTCGTTAAGACGTGTTCGCTGCAGTTTGAATGCGCATTGTGTGCAACTTGTTTTCCTATGCAAATTCAGCGGCATATGCATCTATTATGTTAAACAATTATAATTTGTGAGCACATTATGGTTTTAAAGGGTTAATCCTTGAGATGGCTCATCTTAGGTTATATAACTGAACAAATATGTTCATCATAAGCTACACATACATATACTTGGCGTCACGTAAAAAGAGCGGTGACCAAAATAGGAACTAACATTTTCAGTACTGCTATAAGTGTTCGGTGGGGACAAGTAGCGCCACCCTCCAAGCGTTCTTTTTATTTGACGAAAATTATACATATGTACGGCAGTATTTTTGTTGTCGTCTTTCACTATAAAATTTATTATACAATAAAATATTCCGGTGTAGTCGAGCCTTGTGCGACAACGTAAGAGCTTGTTATACTTTATTCCGGATTGAAGGGTGTTTACTGAGAAAGCGTACGCCGACTTACTGCTTCATCGCTTTTGTAATACTGGCTGTTTTGAGTAATATACTACATTCGGTGCCTTAGACAGTAAAAATTCATGTTTTCAGTCTCTTGGTGAAAATACGTGTTTTATTTGTAGGTATCAATTTAACCGTAGGTAACAAACAATATAACTGCTTATAGATAATAATAAGGCACGTAAAAACGGTTGGTGAATGGACGACCTCTATAAATATTTGTTTTTCAGATTTTTGTAATATTTTGTAGAATTAGTATGGTTCTATTCTATCATCATAACGTATCTTACTCCTATCCCGTCTTCTGTCAAGCATGTTGGGTACATAATATTCTACAGTCGATACTCTTGCTGATGTGATGTTCAGCCTCATAACAAGCAGCTAGCGAAAGGCGAAATCCGTACAGATATCTTACGATATTTACCAGAAAAGTGTATTCAGTGAAGTAATTTACTTGTAAACGGTGTTTAATCAATTAAATACTAATTTCGGAATTACTCGCTAACCGTATAATCATTTACGATCAAGGATTACACATTGTTATCGTGGGTAATGGCGTGTGCGCCGATCGCCGGTCGATACCGAAACGAAACTTAACGCGGATCGATTTCACCGGGAGATGGCGACACCAGAGCAGCGATGCGCGAGCGCAATGAACGGTGGCGGGAGTGAAAATGAATCGGGAGAAAATAATCTACTTTAATTGATACTGGTTTCTAATTACAGTTTATTAGCTAAACGGTTTAAAATGAGTGCCATTAGATTTACAAACGCCAGCATGTATATTTTTTTCATTATTCAGCGAGGGCCTAGCCAAATTTCAACTTATCGAGATATTGTTGCTATAAATAATTTATTTATAATAGTCCAGCCACTTAGTGAAAGATGAACATCATTAATTTTCCGCGACGTGCCATTTCAACTCCTTAATCTGCCGGATATGACGCGGGGCATAGCCCTTCACCGTGTTCCTTACCTAAATAAAGACCGAAATTATTAGCAGGCGTGTTATCAGTTGCAAAACTTGAAAATGAGTGATTAAAACGCATAAGACGCGCTAGGTCGACGACCTGGCATAATTATGAGGTGTTTCGGCGAGCGTCGGAGGGAAGCAACCCTCCACAAACCCATTCAATGTTCAAACCTAAGCATTTAATTGATTGCGTAACGGAATTAACGAGCGAAATAATCGAAATGAAAGGTATTACAACATTTACAACACCAGAAGGAACCAAAAGTAAAAGTAGGACCAATTTTGGTTAATAAAATGTTTACCAGACTCTTTTGTATTTGTAAAGGTATCAAAGGTATCGTAAAGTCGTTCACAAAAGAATAAGGCTTTGGCCCGAACTAAAGCTTAGGGACTTTTGATATTTAGGTACAATTGCAGGTGTATGTTACCAATGAGTTGGAAAAACAAAGAACACCTGTCAACCACATATTATGTAATGCAATAAATAAATGATTTGATTTGAGAACTATTGCAATGAGCCAAACAAAAGCGATAGAACTATCAAGAAGCATCAGTCGTCTTAACTCGGTTATGATATACGACAGATACCATCTTCTGCCACCTGTAGAAATTATGATTGCCAATATCGCCGAGAAAACACGTTAATCGCAGAAGGAAGTCGTCGTTTGTGGATAAGCAACAAAACCTAATAAACGGTTTGGACGAGTATAAACTAACTAAGTATTAGCAAATACCAAAGATAAGTGGCTTAACTAGTATTTAATCTCATAAATTGGAGAGACACTATAAGAAGAGGTTCAGTTCTTCTTCTTAGCGTATCTCAGAGTTCGAAATGAAATGAAATTGTTTATTCTGTATATAGGCCCTCTTCCGGGCACTTATACACGTCCCAACATATAACTTAGCCCTACCACCGCTTCGGGACTACATATCGGCTGGTGATAAGAAGAAGCGGCGCAACAAACTCAGTCACCTTTGTCAGCCTGATTTTATTACAGGAAATACAGTTACAATATCAAAGTCGCATCCATTCACTTAGGATAACCTAATACTCATATAATTTTCAAGAGTGTCTCCTCGAAAGGATGCGCAATGCCAACAATGGGTGTCCGCGGAAGACAAGCGTCATGACATGCTTGCAAGCATATCATGGCAATTGCTGAGCGGAAGCCTATTTGGCACAGACCAATTTTGTTTTATAATCTTCTTTGTAATATTTTATGTGTTGTACTGTGTCAATAAAGTTTTTTTCTATTCTATTCTATTCTATAGTGTAAGTGCGAGCTAGGCAGGTTATTAAGTCCATGCACTCTTGTCGTTCAAGTAATCTTCAACTTTGTAGTACTTATCCTTTTTCCATAAGGATTTTTAAAATGTGATTTTTGAACTCATAAACAGGTAAGTCAACAAGAGTTTGTGGTACTTTATTGATGATTTTTATACATTTCCCCAAAAATAATTTAACCCACTTTCTTTAATCTGAAGCTCGGAACGGCAAGTTTTTTTTTATTTCTAGTATTATAATGATGTGAATCACATTTAAGGCTAAACGAACTTAGGTTTTTTCTAACGTACATAATATCGTCATTGTTGTTCATGTTGAATGCCATATTTCTGACGTTAGCTTTGTTGATTGTATAATACAGAACCTTTTGTAGATCAAAGAGTAACTCGCGCAAAAATTAGCCGGCTTTCAAAACTGGAGCAAAGGAAGCAAAATTTTACCGTAACCATTTCTGAAACATTAAATCTGTGATTCGTACACTTAAGGCTCCTAAAACTTGGTCGATAAATTAACATGGGCGTAGTGGCACAGGCCGCCGCGACGTCCAGGCTCATTAGCGGGGCTCGGCTGCACTAATTATATTCATTAGCTTTACCTTTTAGTGCGGGCTGAAGAGTCGGGGTATGCACTGAGTACTCGTGCCGTTTCAGAGCAGAGAGTAAATTCAGGATTCTTTCTACAATATTTAAAAAGTATTTTGGGGTTTAAATTTGGTTTCTATTACAATACGTATTAAGATTAGCTTTTCACAGAAGTTGCATGAAGTATCTTTAATTCATTTCAGAATGTTCGTTGCATTTTTGTCTTAGGAAATATCGAATTATCGAGTGTCTACGCATTTAAAGTTTTTTTAATATTACATTTTTACTAGCAGAAGTGTGTGGTGATGACGCCCGTTTTATTTCCATTTTACGGATAAGTACGTGCAGATAATAGTTTAGTTAGTTATAAAAACTGGTTATAGATAGTTCATGCTCCAACCGAAAATGAAGTTTGAAATAGCAAAATTAATGTAACTTCGAATTAGGATGTTTTCCTCAACATCAGCTGTTAAACCTTATTATTATCATTAGCCCTTCTCGCTTATTGCTAAATTTCTTGATTCTTAGTCAGCGGCAAGTACCACTCTTAGGTTTTGACTGATGAGATTTTGAGTTTCAAAGTGAGTGAGTGGTACCTTGGTGTTATTTCAACTGGATACCCATTCTTTATTAGAAGAAAGGTCTACTTAAATCGACTCTAGCTAGACTGACCGTCAGTCACAACAGTTTTCCTATAACAAGGGTTCCATTTCTATCTTTCCAGGTATGAACCCTAAAAAGATCGCCTATGAATACTAGCATCTATTTAAAAAAGCATTTGTATAACTTCCTCCGCATTTGTATGCAAGCGGGCGTTTCTGTGAATAGCGGAGTTGGCTCGAGTGATGTCATTGTTGCAGCCGCGTCTGTCTGCGCGACAGATTCACAACATTGCGGGAAATAACTTTCTCACTGAATCAACTGTATTTTTAAAATAAAATAACATACGATCATCAGACCTTGTCAGTTTACTCATGGACATAGGCCTCTCTCATTGCACGCGATTGAGCCCGATCCTCGGCTAATATTTTTCATCGACAATCATAAGCCATAACCTTTTCGTAGGACGCCCTACACTACTCTTGCAATGCCGTGGTCATACGAATAACATACCAACCCATCATCATCATCATCATCTCAGCCTATTGCAGTCCACTGCTGGACGTAGGCCTCCCCCAAAGAGCACGATCTCCCGCTTTTTTCATTCACTGCCAGCCATCTTCCTAAGGTCGTCGGTCCATCGAGCTGGGGGTCGTCCTACACTACGTTTGCCTAGGCGTGGTCTCCACTCGAGAACCCGTTTACTCCACCTTTCATCGGTTCTGCGACAGATGTGGCCAGCCCACTGCCACTTAAGCTTGCTACATTTGTCACCTTGCCCCTACGCAGCTACGTTCTTCTGACTTAATATTAATTTATATAGAATACATACCAACTATTCTATATAAATTAATATTAAATTAGAACGTAGCTGCGTAGGGGCAAGGTGACAATGATAACACACACAAAAAACACTATCTTTTGCCCACGTCTTCGTCTACGTAGACTACGAAATAGGAACCAATAATCATCCTTCGTTCAGCCATTAAAGCGTGTTACTAACTTGTCTATTACATTACTAAGATTAAGTGCATCAACTGACGTTATCGTGGACGCTAGAAACAAAACAATTGGTCAAGAGGTAAAATAAAAATATACATCTTTGAATGCAGGGAAGTGAAGAGAAAACACTAACAATTTTTTTTGATTTTTTTGATTCGGTTATTTATACAATAAATCACTCGATGTTTGTGATGATATCGATTTACATAATAGTCACATTGACTTATCAAAATTAAATAGAATGTTATAGTATCATATGGCTTATGAGGAAAGTCATTTAAGGTTCATTATAAACATCAGTTCACTAAACTAGTTCGTTTTTAATTGATTTAGTACTTAATAATACCACATAAGTAACGAAAAAAGTATTATATTAATATGGCTGTGCAATTAAACTGTAAGTTATGCGAGTATTACTTTTTATAGTAACAAAAGGGAAACTTGTAAATAGAAATAGAAGAATATTATTTCGTTTGAAATACGTGTGTATTTCCGACGAAATAAAATATGTGGCTAGAACACAGAAAAATAATCATAATTCTCGAAACCTCTTTTGACGTCACGGCGTGTATTTTAGAACTCAAATTCTGTATTTCCAGTCCCAGCAACCCTCTGTTTCCAATTCATTGAGTAGCGATTTCAATTTCCTTGCTTCTGCGCGAGTAACAGCTCTGTTCGGTTATTTTTTAAATTGGACTTTATCTCTTTCCACTACAAATAACTGGGAAATTCAATCAGCAACAACCTTTTACTGCCGAGAAATGTAATTGCGTAAATGACTGGTCACTGAGCTGGTTCAATAATGTAGCTTCCAAAGCAAAAACATGCAATCAAATTATTTACGATTACGATGCTACCATTTTTAAAGAATCTCAGTTTCACTAACAAATGATTAAATGAATAACAGAAGATTTCAAGATCCTGAGAATTCGTCAAATCTTCTGGTTGTGACAATGTTTTTTACTGAAATTTGATAGTATACAAATATGAATCACCAATGCCATCTTTTCTTCGCATGTAAACCTCATATTCATAATGTGCATTAATTTATTGCGTCATCATTAGTCTACATTTCCCTGGATCTGGACCCGGTAAGAATATGCATTCTTTGTTAATGCATTCTTTGTTAATGATAATAATGTTACATCCAGTGTTGCGAACAACATGAAGGTTTCGTGCTATGTATTTTAAATTTACTTATAAAAAACAAAAAACAATATACTTCACTTTTGACAGCTACAGAAGTCGTTTCATTTTATCCATTTTCCAATACATTTATTTAATCCAAAATATTAATTGTATGTTGTTTATAACATATAATTTGTCCCGGCACCAAATTCAAAACCTTCATGTTGTTCGCAACATCCAGTATAATAAGACATTTGACAATCGCCGTCAGTATAATACCTCCTACATATCACTGTCTGTTCAGATCTCCCAGCGGCACGGGCGACCACAAGCATCCGGCGGCTCTCGGATTATATCGGTCCACAATTAATTGCCGTCGGACGATGCCATTCCCGGAATTATATCCGGGACGCGTTGGTGAGCTTGTTTAAACGTCGAATAATTAGAGGGATGTGGTATCGATCGGCTCGAGATTAAACATGACAAACGAGACAAACTGGCTTATTTTTTGTAAATAAAATGTTACCTATATTTACAAATCTTTAAAAAATATATCATCATCATCATTTTTTCAGCCACAGAACGTCCACTGCTGAACATAGGCCTCCCCCAGCGACTTCCAGATCGGCCAGTTGGAAGCGACCTGCATCCAGCGGCTTTACCAGGTCTTTTGTCTGTCCAAAGCCTTTTTATTGATAATATAATAATCTCGATTTCTGTTTAGTTACGTAGTTTTTACTAAACTTAAGCACACGTCTAATAATGTTATCAAAGTTATCGCTGCCTAATAGTAAAGGAAAGTTTGTCAGGAAACTGCACAATAGTTGCTTTGACTAATGTATAAAACGGAGAAGGCATTGGCAAAACAATTCAGTGAATTGCAATGAATGTCGTTTGTGTATTTCGTTCCAAATTTCCATGCACAGGTATTAATTTCGATCTAGACTCACAGTCGTAATGATCACGACTAAGAATAATAGAGCAGCAATCATTTAGAGTACCTACCTATCGTAGCTTCGGTTTAATTCATCAGTATCATTAGCCAGCAACAGTAATACATACTGTTCTCAAATGCACTTTCTTGTAAATATAGTAATAAAAAAATAAATAAATAAAAAACCTACTAACAGACTACGTAAACATACATGCAACATAGGACTGCCAAAATAATTACCTTTCCTTTTGACTTCGTCGTATTCGGGTAAAAAAGGTACAATAAAATAATTCAGATAGAAATCCAGAAATGGTCAAGGTAGAGCCGTAGTCAGCCAATAAATAAAGCAATATCGAATCCCTAAAGAAAAGTATATTTAATCTTAGGTTCGATCATAGATGTTCAGAATAAGACGGTTTCCACGCTAGCCTTTCGTGAAAAAGAAAGTTTACAAACCTGTGAACAAGCTGTCTCATGCACAAATTTTATTTATTTCTCGCTGTCAGATCCCTATTCCTGCCATTGATTAGCGGAATGGAAGGGCGTGACTACGGTAATAGTATATAGATAGTGTTACCGTGGCGTGACTACGCACAAGTTGCCAACGAAAGACATGGTGTCTTCCTTTTTTAAACGGTCATAGGTTAAATAGAAATCAATAACGTTCTTCCCAATAGGGTTCTTCTATCTATATCACCTACATTAATTAATAATCGAGTGCCGGACATAGACAATCATTGATGGTTCACAGTCTCACACCATTAGCAATATGCATTCAATGCATTGAATAGGAATCCATAGTCATCATTACAGAATAATGACCCGTCACTTCTGTGTTGCGAATATTACAGCAATCTTCACGCTCTACTTGCGCTTGCGCCTAATTTAAGTATTTTATTTAGATATTCTATCTAGAATTCTAGGATTTGATGCCTCGATTTAGAAAACGAAACTTCGTTGATAGGTCTTAGATTTCGTTGAGCAACAGTATGTTGTAAGCCAACTGTGAAATATGCCTTTTCTAAAGATTAGGCGTGAATAAACAAACCTTACTAGACAAATTTTATGTTTTTAACCCACCCACAATCCAGATTGGCCATAATGATATATTGACAGCGCAGTTTTAAGTCGATCGATCAGGATTGCCCCTCTTTAAATAATTTAACGTCAGTAAATAGATTGTATCACTGGCGTGACTGGTTCGATTGATTGCCATCCATGGAAGGACTGGTTGGAAAAAACATCGGTAGCGTTGCATCGGCAAGGTCGAGGTCAAAAGCGTTAGAAAGCGCGGAGACGTCAGCTGTGAAAATCCATACAAATAGGTGGTATTCAGTTCTTTATGCGTATACGCATCTGGGTAGAAGTTTAATAGAAGTTTATTGTATTGACGTTCCTCATATACAAATAATGATCTTTTTTCTAGTAAGAGAGTTACAAGTAGAATAGAATATAAAAGTATTTATTTGGCACACGAAATTGATACAAACATAAAGAATAACATAATTTGACACAAAAAATAATAAAGAAAATAATATAATAATAAATCGTGCCAAAAAGGACTGTTGTTAGTGTGTGTGTTATTTAAACAACTATAAATAAATCTTGTACAGAATATAAGTGGGTAAGCGCTCGTGCGCATTTGTAAAAATATTGAAAATTTGAAAGTGACGCGATTTTCTTCGACTACGCAAATCAAGATATTAATAATTATAAATATGGATACTTTATTCCGTATTTTTTTCCCGGTGAACATTTTAAGAGCCTCTAGCTTTTCTCAGCATCAGTGATGGAAAATTTTGCGACGTGTTCGTGTTTAGGCGACTTCCAATAGTCGCAAAAAAGACGATCGCCTATGCTTCCGACATCGGCTAGCTAGTCGCTGCGGTCGAAAGGGTAAAGTCACGAAAACGCTGATCATTAAAGCTCTGTGGGGTTAGTCTCGAGGCATTTGGGTGACAAATAAACTGTTAATTGGAAACTATACCTTGATTTTATAGACGATTGTTTTTATGTACTATGCTTGGAACTAGTTACGTTTGTAACTATATAACGAGGCGTAATGGGCACCATGCGGTTTGATGGCTTTACTTGTTAAAGCGTGATATGCGCCAAGGTGAATGGCTAACAAGCGCGCTACCGGACATTTTTTTCAACTAGAAGCAAGGGAATGATTTGATATGCTTGTGTGAAAAATGGTTTCGTTTGTTTCTTAGGCAAAATGTTTTGAGGTTCAGTTTTGTAGCTGGAACGTGGGATTCTCTTACGAATTATGCTGAGAACCAAGTTTTTTTTTAGAATCCGGATCTAGGATGCTTGCATCTTAGTGTAGTTTTATTTTCATTTGATTCGAATGTTATAAGGTGGAATTGCGAGCAACCGGATTAGTTTATTTAATTACCAAAACATTATTCTGTCTCTGTCATTGTCATACAAACTGACTGCTATAAAATTATGTTTAATACCGTGTTAATGGAAAGTTCTGGATTAAATTCGCTAATCTTGAGATGTGCAAGTGGGCCTCAGTGTTATTTAAGCAGGTTTTATGGTTTTCAAACAGGTTAATGACCGTAAGACAAGAAATACTAAACAGAGAGAGTACACCGAAGATGAATCATGGTCAGATTTACATAACCTTGTATAATAAGGATTGCGCAACCGGCTGAGTTAGCCGTTACAGTAGTGGTGTTATTAAAATAATAGTTCAAACATCAGCATGGTCTTGCCATTACCATTTTCTTATATGGCAGTTCTTAATACGTATTCGTAAATCTTTATCGTGTAGTTACCTTCTAAGTTGGTTTACAAGGACGTTAAAACTATTGAATTACGAAAATTGATTACGAAATACTGAAAAATGACAGACAAGTCTATTGTAACTGTAAAATAATATTGACGACAAGGATTTTGTTTTTATTGTCAACAAAAACAGTAAAAGCATTATGATATATATGAGACTACAATATAATTTCACAAGTAGGACGGGTAAATAGCAGGTAAAATATCCGAGTCAACTGCATAAAGTTTTGGATTAAACTATCCACACATGAAGACGTATTTCTTTGCTTTGCAATTAGATTAGTTTAGTACTTATGTTATCTTATCTAATAGGACAGCAAGTTTATTATATTTGACGTTTACGAATAAGTAACTGAAATTTTTTTAGCACAATAATGAAAGGGGTTCAGTGTGTTTAATTAAGTACTTACGTGTTTATTAATTACTTAATAAATTGAAGATTACTAACAATAAAAAGAAACCTAGTTATAGGGTTCCTTGCCTACCTAAACGGTTACGGGACCCTATTACTAAACCTACGTCGTCTGTCTGTCCGTCGATAATAAAAAACAAAGTGAAAAAATATTCACCCTTATTTTATGCAAGAAATGTGTTTTATTATGGACATTACAGTGCAAAATCAAGTTTAGAGTAAAAAAGAAACAAAATGGTTAAGTGTGAGTGGAGCTCACGTTAAGGATTGAAGCAGTGATCCCCGATGCACGGGTTCTTCTCGCAATCCACCGGTTTTGTCAGGGACACTATAGATCGTGATGATAAAATAGGCCAGAATTGGTTAAAAATCAAAATTCAATCATCCAAAGAGTACTGAGAGATAAAGCGTAGATGTAGCAATTGGCGCGTAAATCGTATTGATCCGATTTCAATCCGATATCGTACTATAACTTTAAAACGCAAGAATTGTACGCCTATCGAAGATTAAATCATTACTGCGGACCATCTGCCTAAGAGAACTGCGCCAACTTAAGGCAAATCAGTTATAGGATACGAGGTGCGTGATTACCCTAGCTAGGGAGGTAAAGTAGTCAAGTCAACGAAGTAAACCAATGCAAATATTAGTTCAATGTTAACAAATCACATCAATTAATAAATTAACAACTCCTGCACATGACATCTGAGTGCCGTCTTTTATTTGAACATAAACACTCAGTTACAAATATTTAGCGGATAAATTCAAGGCAAATTGCGTCATTATTTCGCTTTACAATTAGCACGTAAAATTGTTTGTTTGTATGCAGTCATGATCGCGTATCGCGAGGAATGGAATGTGCTGCAGCGGACGGTGCAGTACTGATCGCCAAGGTGCCGCCGGCAGTAAAATATCAAAACAAACATAGTGGCTCGCCGGCCGCGCCGCGGTCAGCATAGCGATCCGCGATTCATGACCAAACGCGATCGATAAAAACAATGAAAATAGACGCGCCACTCCGTAACAACATGCTTGTACACCTACAACAATATCTTTGACACAAAGCGATAAACATGGCAAATTATGAGATTTATTAAATGTTTATGATATTATAATAAACCTGAGTAATTGAATCGTAGAATCCCATAACCTTTCCAAGATGATTCCAATAGGAATTCCCGTTGATTTTTCCAGAATAATGTTGTGAAATACGTGTCGAAAACACTCTACACACTTACCAGATGCAGGACGGTGTTCACCACCTCCCGGTTGGTCACCTGTCCGACTTCAATCAGCCCGATAAGAACTGCAAATTTCAGACTATCGTTCGTCGTCATCCTCACGACCTCCTCAGGTCTCTTGATGTCACTAAACGGCGGCGATTTTAAGTCCGCCATGGTTTGTTTTTTCACAATTCACTAATGCACAATTTTTAAATCCACTCACAATATTATTATTCAAGAAAACATTATTTCTTCAGCTCACATGATAACACACCAAAGTCGCATTCTGCCATTTTGGAATTAGTCAGTGTTGCCATATGACAATAAAAAAATATTTACCCGATCAATGAAACGAACGCAAGGGTAATTTTTAAGGGTTGAAGATTAAAGGGAAGGAGAGGGGTTGTGCAAAAGAGTTAATTTAAAGTAATTTTGTAACATTTAATCAATAATTTTACAATAGTTAGATCTGTTAAGGCAATCTCAGGGTCTCAGGAGGATTACCCTTAAACCAAAACAGGTTAATCTTTAAAAAATGTGTAGAAAATTATCAAATCGTTTTAGTATAATTGTTTAATTAGACAACATCACATACATTGCTCTGATTCCAAGGTTAGTAGCATTTGTATTCTAGAAATCAGAAAAGACGACATAACAACACATGGACCCGAGACAACAATGATTTGTTTTCTATAGCGACCCGGTCGGTGGATCGTAACCGGGACGTCAGAGATGGTGTCCAAGTCCAGCGTGCTTAACTCTCGGTTACGGAATTTATGGAGGTCGCCAAATTCATATTTTTTGTGGTGTTATTAATAAGGACGGCAAAAAAATTGATCAAAATCTGAATATTTAAATAAATCTTTAGTTTTCTCGTTATTTTCACTTTATAAATAACAGTGTAAAAGTAAACATCAACCTCTCATCGTCTAAAATTGCTTTTTAAGACTCGCGATCACCACATCTAGCATAAAGCATCTATAAAATTAATGGCTTTGTTGTACTGTAATTATAGAACCACCTTGTAAGCACATATCCTGTCTATTCAGTAATATGAAAAACATTAAAATTTGGTATATGACTTTTGCAAGTTTGTATGAAAATTATTCGACTTCCCATACAGAATTACCATGCAGCCGATTGAATTTGTCTTAACAGACTAAAAAGCATATTATTAAAAATCATACGCCTAAGTGGTTAACATGAATGACACACAGAGCGGGAACCACTACATCAATCATCCATCCATCCATCAGCCCAAAGACGCCCACTGCTGGACATTGGCCTCCCCCAAGGACTAATAATTGAAATAATTACGGACGCATATTTTTATAGTTTGGTCTTGTAGTTCATTTTCCTAATTTTTTATGTGCTTATGCATTATAACTTAGGTGTGACATTCGCTTTGGTATTCCCAAAGTCCTACAATCCACGCGGCGTTTGGAGTATAAAATGGGTTACCTTTATGACCATGTTTAGTGACATTTGTTATTATGAACATCTCTGTGCTTTGGAAATTCAAAGGTAACTTAGTTGATCCTGCCCGGCTTATATAAATGAATCCTTCTTACAGTACTCGGCAATAAATGAATCAATCAGTCAATTTTCATGACCATCAATTATTAGATTTATCCTTATCAGAATTTGAATTCAGAACTAAATACTACATTGTTGTTTTGTTTTAATTTCCACGTAAACTGTATAGAGATGTAAAATTACTTGAAATATTCGATGCGATGTGCAATATTAACCGCCGGGTACAGTAGTGTTTCGTATTTATTTTATAATTATTAAAAATCCCGTTAATATGGGTATTCTTTTTTAAATGGTAACACTAGATTGGCGTCATCACAGCGCTACCAACTGCACAAAAAAGTGTATATATCTGAAAGTTATAATATCATCAATTATTTTACAAAGATTATTTATTTCTAAGCATATTTTTATATTTAATTTTTAGCTAGGTATGTAGTTTCAAAAATCTACAACATCTTAAAAAAAACCTGTATATATACAATGGGTTGATTGACTTTTTTTTTGTCTCAGTGTTGTTAGCAGTCACTCTTGAAGTTGCCGATAAATCCTCGGCAACAACTGGACAAAACGCCTTCAACTTCATTCCTATTCATCAGTCAAAAAGTAATCATGGCGGCTATTGATGTCGAGCCCCCGAAAGTAAGTTTTATTTGATAAAATCCGGTGATTTCGGCCTAATATAATTAGAATCCACTTAGTTTTTGTTTACTTGTGTCCGGATGTGTTTTGTAAGTGTTTGAATCTTAGGCGACAAGTGTAAAGTAGATGCGGTAAATGGGACCGAGGGCGTTGCTCCACAATCACAATTTGTGACGGGAAAGTGGTTTTATTATGTCTGTAATTGGAACTGTGTGCAAAGAAATACATTCCTTAAACACCGGTGCAGGAATGCTAACAATAAACATCGTTGTCTGTCCATTTGTACCTGAAATGTGTCGACTTTTCTTGTGCCAATTACTGGTTAGTGCTACATTGGAATTGTTTATTTTAGATGGAGCCTTCCTTACGCACCCTAAAACTGTCAGGGCATGTCGGTTTCGACAGCCTCCCGGATCAGTTGGTGAACAAGAGTGTGCAGAATGGGTTCGTCTTCAACATTTTATGCATTGGTGAGTGGTGAATCATTGTTTTACCTTGTCTGCTAGCTAGCATTAGTAATGCCCACGACAGCTTATCGTTGCAGTACGTTACAACACTATTGTGGGCTCAATGATTAATTAACTAATGACTATTTAGAATGATAATACTGTAACCTCATTTATTTATGTTGTACTTCTACTAAACCATACTATATTTAATTTATTCAGTATCGATGTGTAGTACTGCTTTCAATGTGTATATGTATATGTATGTGTATTTGAGAACCATGAAAATTTATCAAAAACATTTTACCCGTCAGGCCACGGCAAAGAGACAATGAAAATTTTATTGTTACACGGCCACCGGTGGGTAATTGAAGCTTGAAGGTGAAATGGTTTTCTACTCTTTATTTCCCAAAAAAACACTTATTCATGAAACTGTTACTTTAGTTGTACATGGAGATAACTTTTGGTTTGGCTATGACAACTTGTAACTATTAAGTTGTAAATTATTACATGAGTCATTTATTTTTCACTAGGTGAAACAGGCCTGGGCAAGTCGACCCTGATGGATTCTCTTTTCAACACCAACTTTGAGTCCTCGCCCAGCCCACACAACCTGCCCACGGTCAAGCTAAAGGCACACACATACGAGCTGCAGGAGAGTAGTGTACGACTGAAGGTATGGAAAGCAGAATTTTGATATATATTTTTATTATAGAAAATTTATCATACTTTTTGAAAAGGTCTTATTTACTTTTTTTGCAATTACACTTTTTACTGTCATTAATCATCAACTTGTGTAATTTTAAATTGGTAATTGTTAGGCGTGGATATTTACAAGTTTTGATTTAAAATTACTTTAGCTTTTGTGTGGTTTATATTAATATTTTGATCTACTTACCTCATTTAATTTGTTGTAAATGTAACCTTGTTTTTTTACTACCATATTATTTTATATTTTTAGCTAACAATATGCGACACAGTGGGCTATGGAGACCAAGTAAACAAGGAGGACAGTTTCAAAGCAGTGGTGGACTACATTGATGCGCAGTTTGAAGCTTACCTTCAAGAGGAGCTGAAAATCAAACGGTCGCTGCCAGCGTACCACGACAGCCGTCTGCATGTCTGTCTCTACTTCATCTGCCCCACGGGTGAGTGTTACACTATAATCATTTCGGTGGCAAGTCTACTCATCATCATCATCATCATTTCAGCCACAGGACGTCCACTGCTGAACAGAGGCCTCCCCCACTGCACAATCAGATTAGTTTAGTACAAGATTAAGCCATATACGAATATGTCTTAGTCATACGAACTGAGAGCCATAGAATGATGTATAATATACATATTACATATACATATAATACCTTGTTACTGGATTAAATTTGCTAATCCTGAGTTGCGCAAGTGGCCTTCAGAATCTAAATTTTAGATAGTCAGTCATCATAATTATTAACTAAGCTGACTAGTTTACCTAAAAAATCCTTGGAATTCTTGTTACTGGGTTTCTTCTCACTAGTGAAAAATGTTGTATTTTGCAAGACAATTTGTACAGGTCCTCTTTCAGGTACTATTGAGAACTACAACAATGGTCTGTCCATGAATCCACACCCACTACCTACCTAATAAATGACATTAGAATATGCTACCGGAGGCCTGTAGCCTATAAGCATCCAATTGTTTACCAACTGTAGAATATGAAATTGGTGTAGTGCAGTGGGTAGTGAAGTGTTTGTTTAATTTATCAATGAAGTAAACATCAATGGAAAGAGCAATACTCGTCATCTTATTTAGAGAACGCAACAATTGCTATTCTATTGCGACGATTTGCTATATACGACGACCCTCTGGTGTAGTGGTTCGCGCTCCGGACTACAATGCCTGGCGGTTGCGGGTTCGAATCCCGCCAGGGGCAAATGTTAGTGTGATGAGCATGAGCATTTGCACCTGTCATGGATGTTTATAAACGTATTTAAGTATGTTTATCCGTTATCTAGTCGCCATAGCACAAGCTTTGCTTAGTTTGGGGCTAGATAATTGGTGTGATTGTGGAAACAATTTATTTATTATAATCTTTCAGAAAGATTTGTAATAAACAAATAAAATAAGGTTCAAGCTTAGTTTGGGGAAATTGAATATTGCTGGTTATAAGCGTCCTTATTTATCCTCATTTTGTTCCAATCGCATTTAATTCTGGCGATGATTGGTGCTAATCGACCAATTGCTTTAGCAGTCTCTCTCAAGACTTTAACCACTGGCCCACCTGTCATTTGCGCCCAGCTATATGCCCAGCGCAACGCCACTAAGTCTAACGAAATCAACAAACATTTCCCATGCCATTGGGTCTTGTTTAACTACTAATACTTTCTCGCCCTTGACATTTGGTCCGTTGATGTATGCGGGGCGCGCGCGACACAAAAAGATGTCCTCGAAATTTGTAACGCGTGTCCCCGAGGTATTTCCATAATGTAACGGGACTCGTCTTACTACGTGCGTCGTGCATTATAAACACAGACACGCACAGTAGGCTCGCTTCTTACAAACTGTGGTGAGTAGTCTCGGTCCGTTGACATCGTGCCGGAAAATTATGGACTTACTCATTTATACATAGCAAAGTAAGACTCTTTGAAGTAGGATCCAGAAAACCACTTAATTTAGGTACCAAAAACTCCTCCCCAAAGTGATTAATTACCCTTCCTTTTGGCTTCGCCGTAGTCGGGTAAAAAGAGACATTGCAATAAGTTTTCCATCATATTTTAACAGTGATGGTATGTATACTCACTTTGTTTTCCTTGGATAATATATAATACTCCTGATGTGACGTCTGCCTTTTTTCTTTTATTGAGGAAAGGGCAGGTGAACTAAAATCAGGTTTAGTCTAGTCAGTGACTGCAAGGAATTGAACCCAGTGTCTTTCCTGTTGGTTGCTGTCTTTGGAGTATATCATTTATAGCATACGAAGACTACGTAAAGGACGGTACAGTCGGACGTATATATCAGCATATTACAAATCCTCATCATCTTCATCATCTCAGCCTATTGCAGTCCACTGCTGGACGTAGGCCTCCCCCAAAGAGCGCCAAAGAGCACGATCTCCCGCTTTTTTCATCCATCCACTGCCAGCCATCTTCCTAAGGTCATCGGTCCATCGAGCTGGGGGTCGTCCTACACTACGTTTGCCTAGGCGTGGTCTCCACTCGAGAACCCGTTTACTCCACCTTTCATCGGTTCTGCGACAGATGTGGCCAGCCCACTGCCACTTAAGCTTGCTACATTTTTGGACTATGTCCGTTACTTTAGTCCTCTGCCTGATAATCTCATTTCGGATTTTGTCCTTTAACGAAATCCCAAGCTACGACCTTTCCATAGGTCGCTGAGTGACATGTAGTCGGTGGGCCAGCTTTACTGTCATATTCCACGTTTCGGCTCCGTAGGTCATCACCGGTAGGACGCACTGATCGAATACCTTGCTCTTCAGGCATTGTGGCAGTGGCGACGAGAAGATATGACGCAGCTTCCCAAACGCTGCCCAGCCAAGCTGCATCCTCCTAGCGATTTCCCGCTCGAAGTTGTCTCTACCCAACTGCATCACTTGCCCGAGGTAGACATACTCATTGACAACCTCGAGCGCCACGCTTTCGACGGAGACCGGTCCGGGGATGGCATGATCATTGAACATGACTTTAGTCTTGTCCAAGTTCATCCCCAGGCCCACGCGTCGCGAGGCAGCGTTGAGGCTTTGCAGCAATTTCTGCAAATCCTTCAGCGATTCCGCCATAATGACAATATCATCGGCAAAACGGAGGTGCGTGAGGTGTTCGCCGTTGACATTGATGCCCGCTCCTTTCCAATCCAGTGTCTTGAAGACGTCCTCCAGTGCGTTCGTGAACAACTTCGGAGATATGACATCTCCTTGTCTCACACCCCTGAGCAGCTGGATAGGTCTCGTCTTATGGTTTTGGACCTGAACAGTCATCGATGCCATTTTATACAGGCTCCTCAGCACCTCTACATACCGCCAATCGATTTGGCATCGCTGTAAGGATTCCAGAACAGCCCAGGTCTCGACGGAGTCGAAGGCTTTCTCGTAGTCCACAAAGGCTAGGCACAGAGGCTGATTATACTCTTCTGACTTCTGTATAATCTGCCTTACTGTGTAGATATGGTCTACGGTACTATAGCCTTTACGAAACCCAGCCTGCTCCGGCGGCTGGAAGGCGTCAAATCTTGTGGCTAGACGATTTGTGACGACTCTTGAAAACAGCTTATAGACGTGGCTCAAGAGCGTGATCGGTCTGTAGTTCTTCAGAAGAGTTTTATCTCCTTTTTTGAAAAACAGAGCCACCACGCCCTCGCTCCACGCCTTCGGGGTAGTCCCATTGGCTATTACGGAGTTGAACAGTTCCTTCAGTTCCCTAATTACAAATCCTACTAATATTATAAATACGAAAGTTTGTAAGTATGGATGGATGTTTGTTACTCTGTCACGCAAAAACTACTGAAAGGATTTGGATGAAGTTTTGTATACACATAGAATATCATCTGGATTAACATATAGGATACTTTTTATCTCCAATAAATGATCCTGTGAGATACCTACATTGAATAAACTAAAGATCACGCGAGCAAACTAGTTATTACATGATTATTAAAACTGGGGTGATAAGGACGAGAGGCCTACTGTACCCACCGCGGCTGTGTTACGTGCCGGTTGGTTCCCCGGCAAGTGGAAGTGTCGATATATCGGTAGCCGTTTTGTTTTCACAACGCTCGATTAGTAAAGTGTTATTAACTTGCGCTACTTTGTCGATGATATCGGAACTTTGCTGTTGACACGTTTTGTGTGTCATTACGCGAAAAGCGTACGATTACGGTAACATAACATTGAGAAATGTGAAATATTTGATGATTGTGCATGGAACTTCCGACGGTCGACCGACGAGTCCGCCTATTATACATATCTTTAATCTTTTAAATTAACGTGGCAAACACTTAGGTCCACTAGCGAATTTTTGGATAGTTGAATTGAATTTTTTAGATGTCAGTTTATATGAGTTTGTAATAGAGATACGCCGCGGCGCTACCATATGTTTATCCGCTAATAAAAAAAAGTATTGTTTGCTTCAAATAAATTGTTAGACACACAAAGTCAATCTTAATACATTATCTAGGTTGTTAAAGTTGTTGAGATAGTTAGGGCCATTGTAACCACTTCTTAAATATATTAATAATCTAAATCTGGGTTAAAATATCATTGTTCCCATATCTTTAGGTTCAAACAAACTGTCAGATACATAATTTCCAAAAATAGTCTCCTTTGCTCGCATCTCAATAATGGTTTATAAATTACCATCAAACTAATAGGCACGTTACCAGCACGGAATGGATAAACAGCACTTGACTAGTCAATCA
Organism: Anania fuscalis; assembly: GCA_950371115.1. Classification (NCBI taxonomy): domain Eukaryota; kingdom Metazoa; phylum Arthropoda; class Insecta; order Lepidoptera; family Crambidae; genus Anania; species Anania fuscalis. Next base: position 461,012 of record OX493344.1, on the reverse strand, counting down.
GCTAGGTTGGTGTAATTACAAACATAAATTCCTACGCGATTGTGCACCCGCGACAATAGCGCCGTAAACTGTAAAATATCTATTCACACTCGAGTGATCAGTGATTGACACCGGCTTGGTTAAATTATGTCTCGCACGGTTCATCAGTGTTTCACTTTCAATAGAAATGTGGCTATGAGCTATTGTTTTGTGGATATTGTCAGGAAGCTGTTGCTTTTACATGTTATGCATTATCTTCAATATACGGTAGTTGATAATGTTGTTTTTACCTGTCAAGCTTTTGTGGCAATTATGTTACTGTCAGGCCAAGGTCAAGAGACACAATAAAAAATCTATTATGCGATCCAACCGGTGGGGCAATTGAAGCTTGATAGGGTAATAGATATCGAATGGAAATCTGATTATTGAAAATAAGTTTTTTTTTTTAAACTTTGCGTTGCTTAATATAAAACTCAATGAAATTATGATCGCGTTAATTCCCGTTTCATTGAGTTATTGAGTTTTAAATAATTTATTTATCTGAGACAAGGTAGCATTATTGTAAATTAGTATTTTTATTTCATAGTATACGAGTATGTTGATGAACAGTAAATTAATTCACTGACTACTGACTGACTGCACGTTTTCGCGTACGCAGCAGGTGTGTTTTTGTTTTTAGATTTAATTTGACGACCGTCTAGTTTACTGGTTTGCGTTTCTTAAAACAAAGCCTGGTATCGGGTACAAATCCCTTTACTATTTGTGTAAATATATGCACTAACATTTATGCCTAAATTTTAGAACTCATACACTTACATTTCAAATAAATAAACCGTCATCGTTTTTTTACAGGTCACGGCCTCAAGTCCATCGACCTGGTGTGCATGAAGAAGCTAGACACCAAGGTTAACATCATCCCCATTATCGCTAAAGCAGACACCATCTCCAAAACTGAACTGCAGAAGTTCAAGGTAAGACCCATTGATGACCTCTCGGTAGCCCGAAAGCCGGCCGGCGCGTCGAGGCTTCGATTGACCTACATTGTGTGCTATGTTGGCCACTGGTCGGCCTAGAATGATGGGCCTAGTTAATGTCAATCGATTACTGTTTATACTTGCAATTAGCTATGAGCCGGTGGTTTGTATGCATTGAATTTACATATTAGAATGATTAGATCAGAGTGTAGTTTGCATATACTACAAAATATTTGTTCATTTTGTCGCTTATTTACAGTCTCGTCACTTAATTCTTATAACAACGTGAACTTGCATAATAAATAATCTGCATTTAATCAATCTAATTCGTAATTGAAAATATCACAATAGAAACATGACTCCGTGTGCTTTCTTTGGACACAGCAGATTCGACCCCTTCGTTCACACAGGAATTTTGTTTAGGTTGTGGAGGTTCTTTTTGCTTGTAATGTAATAAGTAGACTTGAAGTCATTTATTCTGTATATTTGCCCCCTCTAGGCACTTATACACGTCCCAAAAAAATAGCTTTTCCCTACCACCGCTTTGGGCCGTACACGCGACTAGAAACAGAAGAAAGCTTCAGAAATCTATATCTATACTTCTATACTAATATTATAAAGAGGAAAGATTTGTACCTCTGTATTTGTGTTGTATGATTGTATGTTTGTAACGAATAGGCTCAAAAAGTACTGGGCCGATTTAAAAAAAACTTTCACCAATAGAATGCTACATTCTTCCAATTTGACATAGGCTACATTTCATTTTGAAAAAAATTAGGGATCCTTGGTAAAATTTGAACAATGTAACCGACGGTGTAGAAAAATGAGTCTTAAAATGTCTTTCGTCGAATGCGCTGCCGAAACTATTAGCGATAATTGTCTACCCCGTGCGAAGCCGGGACGGGCTGCTAGTGGAGTAATAAAATCATTCAGTGTGTAATTTAATTTCGCATATTGCTTAGTTTTTTTTTGTTTGTTCCCTTGAGTTTAGGATATGTTTAATACTTATATCGATGGTATTCGTTTAGAGTTTATTTTTCTATAGATTACATGCATGACCTAACTTACATCCACTATAATTGGCAAATGTTATGTATACCTTTAATTAGCAAATGTATAAGAACATATCCTTTAACTAGTTCTAGAATTTGATGTGTACATTGTGCTGTTGGTGTACTTACTTGAATAAAATAAAATAAAGCGCTAAGAAAAAGATTAGTTTCTTGGCTCATCTAAACAAATGTTTATTCGTGTCTATCTTTACTGATTCTACTATCTATACCTTTCAGTCAAAAATAATGCAAGAGCTCCAAGCCAATGGAGTCGAGATCTACTCATTTCCGACCGATGACGAGTCGGTGTCGGAGGTAAACTCGGGAATGAATTCGCACATCCCCTTCGCGGTGGTCGGCTCCACCGACTTCGTCAAGTGCGGGAACAAGACTGTGCGCGCGCGCCAGTACCCCTGGGGCACGGTGCAAGGTAATTGTGATCTTGTGTTTATAGAGATAAGGTACATAAAAAATAATTGCACGAATGGAGCTATCTTTTGAAGGTTGCATTAAAATTTTAAAACCCTTTTTTACCTTCATTTATGCCAAGTCACAACCTTAGAAATGACTTTGACGTGATAGAATAGCCAGTGCGACGCTATTGTTAGCCGTTTTGCGCCAACAAATCAGAAAACGGCCTTAGTCGTACGATGAGTATAGTAGTAGACTCAATTGACTGGATTCATTTTGATTTTTAAAATCTCATCATTCTCATCATGACTAATCGTGACACGTCATAAATAACATAATATCGCAATGTAAGATCCGTAATGACGACGACGTATCGTGTTTTTGACGAATCGTCAATGATGGATACTGTGCGAATGAGCCCTAAGGTTACGATTAGATCTGGCGAATGCGCAGCTCGCGAACACGTTTCCGTTACTGCAATCACTTGGTGCGCCTCTTCAGCGCAACTCATGCATGGCTTTTACAGTGCGCGCGACCTGCATGCGTGCAGTTATAGTTCACGCTCTAAGAAGTAGGTGTAGCTCACGGATCGCGGCTCGCGCGCGGCTTGCGCTCGGCGCATTCGCCGGATCTGGACGCACCCTAACATGTTGTATGTCCTGCAGTGGAGAACGAGTCCCACTGCGACTTCGTGAAGCTTCGCGAGATGCTGATCCGCACCAACATGGAGGACATGCGCGAGAAGACGCACGCGCGCCACTACGAGCTCTACCGCCGACGCCGCCTGCAGCAGATGGGCTTCAGCGACGTGGACGCCGACAACAAGCCGGTACTAGCACTACTCGCACTACTCGCACTACTCGCACTAGCCACTACGAGCTCTACCGCCGACGCCGCCTGCAGCAGATGGGCTTCAGCGACGTGGACGCCGACAACAAGCCGGTACTAGCACTACTCGCGCTACTCGCACTACTCGCACTAGCCACTACGAGCTCTACCGCCGACGCCGCCTGCAGCAGATGGGCTTCAGCGACGTGGACGCCGACAACAAGCCGGTACTAGCACTACTCGCACTACTCGCACTACTCGCACTAGCCACTACGAGCTCTACCGCCGACGCCGCCTGCAGCAGATGGGCTTCAGCGACGTGGACACCGACAACAAGCCGGTACTAGCACTACTCGCACTACTCGCACTAGCCACTACGAGCTCTACCGCCGACGCCGCCTGCAGCAGATGGGCTTCAGCGACGTGGACGCCGACAACAAGCCGGTACTAGCACTACTCGCACTACTCGCACTACTCGCACTAGCCACTACGAGCTCTACCGCCGGCGCCGCCTGCAGCAGATGGGCTTCAGCGACGTGGACGCCGACAACAAGCCGGTACTAGCACTACTCGCACTACTCGCACTACTCGCACTAGCCACTACGAGCTCTACCGCCGACGCCGCCTGCAGCAGATGGGCTTCAGCGACGTGGACGCCGACAACAAGCCGGTACTAGCACTACTCGCACTACTCGCACTAGCCACTACGAGCTCTACCGCCGACGCCGCCTGCAGCAGATGGGCTTCAGCGACGTGGACACCGACAACAAGCCGGTACTAGCACTACTCGCACTACTCGCACTACTCGCACTAGCCACTACGAGCTCTACCGCCGACGCCGCCTGCAGCAGATGGGCTTCAGCGACGTGGACGCCGACAACAAGCCGGTACTAGCACTACTCGCACTACTCGCACTACTCGCACTAGCCACTACGAGCTCTACCGCCGGCGCCGCCTGCAGCAGATGGGCTTCAGCGACGTGGACGCCGACAACAAGCCGGTACTAGCACTACTCGCACTACTCGCACTAGCCACTACGAGCTCTACCGCCGACGCCGCCTGCAGCAGATGGGCTTCAGCGACGTGGACGCCGACAACAAGCCGGTACTAGCACTACTCGCACTACTCGCACTACTCGCACTAGCCACTACGAGCTCTACCGCCGACGCCGCCTGCAGCAGATGGGCTTCAGCGACGTGGACGCCGACAACAAGCCGGTACTAGCACTACTCGCACTACTCGCACTACTCGCACTAGCCACTACGAGCTCTACCGCCGACGCCGCCTGCAGCAGATGGGCTTCAGCGACGTGGACACCGACAACAAGCCGGTACTAGCACTACTCGCACTACTCGCACTAGCCACTACGAGCTCTACCGCCGACGCCGCCTGCAGCAGATGGGCTTCAGCGACGTGGACGCCGACAACAAGCCGGTACTAGCACTACTCGCACTACTCGCACTAGCCACTACGAGCTCTACCGCCGACGCCGCCTGCAGCAGATGGGCTTCAGCGACGTGGACACCGACAACAAGCCGGTACTAGCACTACTCGCACTACTCGCACTAGCCACTACGAGCTCTACCGCCGACGCCGCCTGCAGCAGATGGGCTTCAGCGACGTGGACGCCGACAACAAGCCGGTACTAGCACTACTCGCACTACTCGCACTACTCGCACTAGCCACTACGAGCTCTACCGCCGACGCCGCCTGCAGCAGATGGGCTTCAGCGACGTGGACGCCGACAACAAGCCGGTACTAGCACTACTCGCACTACTCGCACTACTCGCACTAGCCACTACGAGCTCTACCGCCGACGCCGCCTGCAGCAGATGGGCTTCAGCGACGTGGACGCCGACAACAAGCCGGTACTAGCACTACTCGCACTACTCGCACTAGCCACTAAGAGCTCTACCGCCGACGCCGCCTGCAGCAGATGGGCTTCAGCGACGTGGACGCCGACAACAAGCCGGTACTAGCACTACTCGCACTACTCGCACTACTCGCACTAGCCACTACGAGCTCTACCGCCGACGCCGCCTGCAGCAGATGGGCTTCAGCGACGTGGACGCCGACAACAAGCCGGTACTAGCACTACTCGCACTACTCGCACTACTCGCACTAGCCACTACGAGCTCTACCGCCGACGCCGCCTGCAGCAGATGGGCTTCAGCGACGTGGACACCGACAACAAGCCGGTACTAGCACTACTCGCACTACTCGCACTAGCCACTACGAGCTCTACCGCCGACGCCGCCTGCAGCAGATGGGCTTCAGCGACGTGGACGCCGACAACAAGCCGGTACTAGCACTACTCGCACTACTCGCACTACTCGCACTAGCCACTACGAGCTCTACCGCCGACGCCGCCTGCAGCAGATGGGCTTCAGCGACGTGGACGCCGACAACAAGCCGGTACTAGCACTACTCGCACTACTCGCACTACTCGCACTAGCCACTACGAGCTCTACCGCCGACGCCGCCTGCAGCAGATGGGCTTCAGCGACGTGGACACCGACAACAAGCCGGTACTAGCACTACTCGCACTACTCGCACTACTCGCACTAGCCACTACGAGCTCTACCGCCGACGCCGCCTGCAGCAGATGGGCTTCAGCGACGTGGACGCCGACAACAAGCCGGTACTAGCACTACTCGCACTACTCGCACTACTCGCACTAGCCACTACGAGCTCTACCGCCGGCGCCGTTTGCAGCAGATATTTTATTATAACCGGATTTTACAGTCACTTAAAATCCTAAATTCCTAGCGCCCTAGCGCTTGATACGTCACGGCGCCTACGCGCGACACGTCACTCGTCACAGAACGTACCTAGCGCATACGAAAAAACTGTTGGCAACAATTTTGTTTTTATGTTTGAAAAAAAAAGAAAAAAAAAATGTGATGCTTCTTCTGGATGGCGTGAAAAAATATGGCTGGGGTTCCAAAAGTAACTTAAGTAACCCTGTATAAACTTGGTCGCTCGCAGGTGTCGTTCCAGCAGACGTTCGAGCAGAAGCGCGTGGCGCACCTGGCGGAGCTGCAGCAGAAGGAGGACGAGATGCGGCAGATGTTCGTGCAGCGCGTCAAGGAGAAGGAGGCCGAGCTCAAGGACGCTGAGAAGGAGGTATATACGAGTACTTCACTGGCTTACTAGCACGATATCTTAGCCGGCAAGCTATAGATTTATTTAAGCTGCAGCGCAGACGGCACACTTTTTGTGTGATCGAATCTGCGGCGCACAAAAAGTCGGCAAGGCGCGCAAAAAGTCGGCAAGGCGCGCAAAAAGTCGGCAAGGCGCGCAAAAAGTCGGCAAGGCGCGTAAAAAGTCGGTCGCTGATTTTTCACAGACTCAACGTACACGACGCACATCTTCGATCATTCTTTCGGCAGAACTGTAGAGACGTAACGAATGCAGATTGCAGGCTAAAGAACTGCTAACGCAGACGGCGCACACTTTAGATCTTTAGTTCTGCATTTGATTACAAAGGTTATATTTTCACAGACTAAAAAGTGCGTCACAGATAGTCTGTCGTCTGCGCTGCACCTTAAGGAAAGCAGTAGACACTTATGGCCCTACTACAAAAAGACAGACTAGGCTTGGCTAGACACTTGTCTAAAAATTAGTTGACCAATTAAAAATGTTTGTAATAAAATAAAAATATTTATTAATCAGATAACAAAAGACCCACTAAAGTGTTAGTAACAGCAAGCTTAGCAACTATGTTAGTACTTAATAGTTAAAAGTGACCTAGTTATCTTACAGAGGTGCTCGACCAGTGGACAGTCCCCACTGTCAGCTATGACCTGTAGACATTGTTGCGGCTGCCACGAACTCGCCGTAGAAGTGAGCCGGCTTTTTTGCGCAGTATGGCCGGGAAACTGTCGACGTGTGCGTACGCGAACATGCGAATATGTCTCAAATGTCTGATGTGTCAACATTTCAATTTGGTTGACTAATGTAAGACAAGTGTTTAACCGTAGTTTATCTTTTTTTTAGTAAGACCATTACTGTTTTATTAATAAAAAATCAGTAGTTTTGACACCTAAGTAGGTAATTGAGTACTTACTACCTATCTCATTTACAATATGAGGTGTTCCAAAAATATCTGCCACGGCTGAAATATTCCTTATACACCGTGAATTTGTAATTACCCGAGAAAATTAACTAACATACTAAGATATCGATATACATCGAATTTGGCGAATAAAAAAAACGGAACGGCGTACGGCGTTGGCGTACGGAAGGAATAACTATGAATGATTTTTTTTTTATTCATAGTTATTCCTTCCGTACGCCAATATTACGCGACCAAATTAGGTGGATTTTGGTTCCGTTAATGTTGGAATGATAATGATTACTATTTGAATCAGCAGGACTTTTATGGTCCATTTTTTTTAAGGAATGTTAGGGACCTTTTGAATAAATTTCTCATCAAAATTTTTTTTTTAATCGCCTTATTCGATGTATATCGATATCTGAGTATGTTAGTTAATTTTCTCGGGTAATTAAAAATTCACGGTGTATAGATTACGATAGGAAATTTCGTGCCACAGATTGGTAATAATTACTTATTTAAGAAGAGATAGTAGATATATAAATACTTGCCTCATTTTTTTTCATAACGGACCCTGCCATCATTTGACTATGCGCAAGAGCGAGACGTAGTACGCTTGGGCTAGTTAGGCAGGTGTGGGAGGTTTTAGACAAAATGTCTTTTCTTTTTATTTTATAGTTAAATCTAGTTTATTAGAGCGTTCTAGCGTTAAAAAGGTTAGACGAGATTGGCCCGCGTGCGTATTATCTGCAGTCTCTCTTATTTTATACAGGGTATTGGGGTATGACCTCATAAAGCTGGAAAAGGTATGTGCTAACGTACTGTATCCTGGTCCTAAACAATGGGAAATGAAAGTGTTCACAATAATGATATCCAATTTCTGACTTCACTAATCTACGTATGTGGATATGTTTATACATACCTTTTTTGGTTTTCTGAGTTCATTATCCAACATCCTGTACAAGGTCGTAATTTATTAGTTAGTTTCCTTATATGGGCTAATGAAACTGCCCAAATTCAACTACTTTATTATTAGGTTATTCCATCATACGTTTTCAACGGGGCCAACGTCAAAATCTTAAAATGAATTCACTTCATTATTAACCGCCAACAACGTCAACCAGCTGTTTGAATTTAACGTTTAAGTTTGAATGTTGTACAGTCAACAGCACGTCGACCTACCCCAAAAGTCAAAAATTCTCCAATAGATTTTCAACGTTAAGCCTGACATATAGAGTTCATTTTCAAATGAGAAAATTTGACATTTTGTGGTAGGTCGACGTGCTGTTGTCCGTACAATCCCCCCTAGAAAGTGTTCGTATGCTCGAGAAAAACTGAACTGCATCTAATATCGCATTGTATGCATTCCAGCTGCACGCAAAGTTCGACCGGCTGAAAAAAGACCACACCGACGAGAAGAAGCGGCTCGAGGAGCTGCGCAAGAAGATAGAAGACGACGCCGTCGAGCTCAACCGCCGCAAGCAGACCGCCGCCGCGCACCACACGCTCACGCTCGGGAAGAGCAAGAAGAAGTAACCAGGCACGCTTCTCTGCTCTTCTCTCCTCTTCTCTTCTTGTATACAGGATGTACAAAAACATAGGACACTGCTTAAAACCATGTATTGTTGTAAGACATTTGAGTCCTAAAGTCTTATAATAATGGGACTTAAGTTCTTTATTGGAGACTCAGTTCTTTTTAAAGACTCGTGTCCGAGTCCAGCTCAAGTCTTTTGAGTGTTTTAATAAGACTTGAGTCATGATTACGAGAACTCGTGTCGTGACTGAGTCTTTTCAAAAGAACTCGGGACTGAATTTAAGCCAGGGTTCGTTACCACATGGGCTACTCCCGTTCGAAATAAAAATATATCAAATATTATTTAATAAAATGATATACACCCTATCATATCTATAAAGAATCAAAGGACTGAAAAGACTCATGACTCGCGAGACTAATAGTCTCGAGTCATGCAATAAAGACTCGAGTGTCGAATTTAAAGAACTGAAGAACTCAAGTCTTCTACAACACTAAAACCACGTGACCAATTGATAATAGACAACAACTTTTTCTATGTGAGCAACGTCAAAATAGATATGTTTTTCTGCTGCTCAATAAAACTTTCTCGTATGAATCGATGATATATATTGATGATATATATATTGCTTGCATAGGATAAGTTGTTATCTATGATCAACTGATCACGTTGTTTTAAGGAGTGGCCTATTCTTTTGTACATCCGTAAAAACCGCCGCGGTACAGTATGCGACAGCGATGTTAAGCGCTAGGGCAAAGAGTGGGTATCGCTTTGCGCATCTTACGATACGATCATCGTACCGGAGACGCGTGTGCGCGGACCTAACAACCAATCCCGGCCGGCGATGCGGGCGCGCGCGACTAGCCAATCATGTAATTGTAGTCTTCTGCGCATCTTTTGTCCAACGCTCAACTTCCGTGCCGCTATTTGTACGGGGAAAGCTCTGACCAGGTTACAGTCGAGATTTGTTTTGACTGTCATATACCGTGTCTTTCTTGACAGATTTTGTCATTTGACAGTAAATTTTAAATGGAATCCGAATCGTGCGCAGCTTATTAATCGAACGCCAAATTAGCAGGACTCGAGCCATACGTAATTATTTATTTGTTTATCTGCCGCCAACACACAACTTTTAACAACAGAGAGAGACGGCTATACAGATTCATTATAACGGCCGTTGATATCTGAATCTGTGGTGGGAGGAGTTTATCCGAATTTGGCGCGTTTTGCCATAAAATCTCAAAAAACTTCTGTGTTGGATTATATGTAGAAAGTGTCAAAACTCACAAAACTATGTTTACTTGTATTACTATTCCCTAATGTTCTGTAAGTTCAAACCATAGAGAAAAAATTATACTACGTAAAACAGAGAGTCAGTCTCGGTACTTTGAAAATTTCCACCTTAACTCGCGCGAAAGACAGCGAAGGTGGTGAGTAAATGGAACTAAAACTTATCTACGCCATCGTTTGTTTCATTTTCTGACTAGATGGCGCTATCTGCGCAGTGATAGATAACTTGCACATAATTCATAGAGCATAATTTATTTACATTAATTTCTGTTTCGTTCCGTCAGAGAATGACAAATCACCATAAGGTTTACAATTGTTTGCACCCTTCTGTCAAAAAATATAAACTAGCACTTGACAAATTTCGAAAATCGTTCTAACGTCCTCGTAGCTTAGTTGGAAAGGCACTCGCTCGTAGTGTAATGAGACGTGTGGGTTTGGATCCCGCCTGTTGCGGTCTTTTTTTTTAGTGGTTACATTATCTTGAATAACTTTTTGTGCGCATCCATATTTTAAAGATATTAAGTACTATATTAATTTTCATTTAAGTCGGTTTCTGATTTCACTAGAGTATGATCCTAATTTTTAAGAAAACTGATGATGGCGAGCTTTGACCCATTTTCTATTTGTTATTTATTTTGTGAATATTATGTAAAAAAATATATGCAAAAGTTTAGTACTAATTTAAATAATTAAAAATTGTTTTAAGTGTAAATAAACAATTTTATATCAAAGTATTTTAAAAATTGCCGCCGACCAAGATTCGAAGTCGCGCCCCATGGAATATTATCCCGAATTATTAGCACTTTGGGCATCGATACTTGACAGTCAATAACGAAATTCCTAATTAGGTTTTAACTTGAAACGACCGTTTATGACATATTTACGTCATTTAGACTTGAACTTTGGACCTGACACACAAATGCCTTCAAATAAAATTCATTGATAATCAAAGTTGATGAAAAAAATTGGAATCGTGAATAGGGTTACCAAATTGTCTTTTTTAGATTCATCGTAAGAATTTATTCCAAAATTAATGCTTTTGGAATCAAATCTCTCTCTCGGTCAAAGCAAATCTCTCTTAAAGCCCTTTCAACCATTTTTTACCTGTAAATTATTTTTCCAAGGTAAAACAAACGTCGATGCAGCATGATAATTTCAATGTTTGAGCGTAAGCATGCAAATCGTATGCCATGCAATATTTTGCAAAGAGTAAGTTGTGCCAAATGAAACATCTGTCTGATTAAATACTATTTGATTAAATAAAACATGACCAAACAATTATTTGTTAAACAATAATATCCCAAAAAAGATTTTGTAACTAAAAAATTGCTATGAGTTGCAAATGCAAATAATTGCCAATGTTGTTTTGATAAATGTTTTTTTTGCCAAATGAAAATTTGCGTAAAATAGTTGGGTTGTGATATTTTGTGAAACGTTTTCTAGCTAAAAATTGGTAATCCATACTTTTCTCCTGAAAATTGATTTTTTAAATCACTTCCCAAATATTAAAACAAATCCCCATATTATAAAACTACAATGCTCCAACTGGTAGCCCTAGCTACAAAAAAATATTTGACGGCTGTCCAAAACCTACATTATTTTGAAGCATCTTGCTTTTGACCGTTAATTTCCAGAGAGTATATAATTACTCATTTAAAAAAAAAACTTGTTTTTTAAAATTTAGATTTCCTTTATGTATTTTTATAAATTATTCGATAAAATAATACGAAATGCATATATACCTCTATAACCAACACAAATGCCGTGTTTAGTTTTTTTCAATCTAATAGCTGACGTTGCGTTTCCATAAAAGATAGTTTAAGTTAAAACCGATAGATGGCATTATACAGTAAATGTTTTAAATTTTTGTTAAAATGATTTGTTTTGAAATAAATGTTAAAATTCTATAAACATTTCATTTAAAAAAAAAACAAAAGTGTTAAAAAAGTGTTTTGATAACGTTTTTATCAAGAGTTATCGTTCATTGAAATCAACCCCCATCCTAATGAGCCTAGTAGTGATATCTTTTCGTTTTTAATATGTACTAAACCTACGACATATGGCGTTGACCAGACATGTTCAAACCGAGGGCCACATTCACTTTCACACGAAGACAAACTAACAAATCGTACGACTTTATTGTTTTAAATAAAAATCCTATATTCTTACTTTCTAGCTTGCTTATTTATATTTTTGTGGCCGGCGGTTACTAAACTTTTATTCACTAATAAATTTAATGAGATTATCAAACCATGATTTAAACTAAATAGATTTTATTACAAATCGTGGTGGATGCTAAAACTTTTAGTGCAAAAATGGAGTACCTTAATGTAACTTCATGCGTTAGTGATATATTAAAATAGTTTTAAAATCAAACTTATACAAGCCAATGACTTCAGTTTTGATATTAAATTTTAACAAATAGCAGTTGTCAAATCTCATATCAGTTTTAATAAGTAAAATGTAATTGAATATACTACAATATTATACAGGGTGTACAAAAGAATGGGACACTCCTTAAAACCACGTGATCAGCTGGTCATATACAACTTTTCCTATAGGAGCAACATCGAAATCGTGATTTTATTTTCAGATGCTCCATACGTTATCATCTAGTTATGCGAGTAGGTTTGTATGGAGAAGCCGAAAAAAAATTTTCGATTTCGATGTTGCTCCCGTAGAAAAAGTTGTTGTATATGACCAGCTGATCACGTGGTTTTAAGGAGTGTCCTATTCTCTTGGACACCTTGTATAATAAAGCTTGAATAATAATTAACGGCAGTGAATAGGAATAATAAAACAGCAAACGGCTTATCGCTTCCGTAAAAAGAAATGTGTCATAGTGATTCGGCCAAATGTACCGCAACGGTACAAAAGCACGTACCAAATGTATTAATATATTTGTAATTATTATTTACTACCATTAGTTTATTTGTAGCGTAAGAAGATATTTGAGCATGTTACTCGTAGCACGTTGGGGCATGAAGTCAGTGGCGAGCATTGGTTTTCTTAGAGGTAGGCAGTAGATACTTTCTAATGTGTTTTATAGATGAAAATCAGTGGTTTTAATCAATAACCAGGGGCGTGCGATGCATATAGGCAATAAGGCAGTGCCTATCTGGTTAATGAAATAAGGTAGGCAGTAGGTACTTACAAACGTGTGTCATTGATGAAAACCACTGAATTTCATCAATAAAACACCTAGGTAAGTAAGTATCTACTGCCTACTTCGAAATAAAACCAATGCCCGCCACTGTCAATAACACACATTTGTAAGTACCTTTTTTTTGTGATGGGCTTACTCTTGACCCCAATCTTGCTCTAGAGCATAGATGGAATCTACGATGGAGCGAGCTTGCCCAGAAGATGCCTATTCACTCTGGACTTAAAGAGAGTCAGATTATATGCACTCGGAAATACAGACGCAGGCAGGGAATTCCAATCTTTAGCTGTGCGCATTACAAAAGATGATGAGAAGCGCTTAGTGCGGATTATGGGTATATCGACTAAGAACGGATGGTAGCCGGCCGTGCGTCTGGATGTCCGATGGAAGAAACCTTTGCCTACCTCTTGTCATTTATCAGGTACGCACTCCCCTAATTGCCTATATGCATTGCACGCCCCTGCACGTAGTTTAGAAAATGTCATTAAAAGGCTATGCACGTTGAATCTAGTTCTGTCGTCAATCATAATCTTAAATCTAGTGTGATTCTAATCGAATTACGATCGACGAACTAAAACTAGACTGCGACGTAGTAAGTATGTAACATACTCAAGTATCTATAGTAGGGTCCTAAGTTATATATATTCGAGAAATTAAACATAGTTGTGTTTAAATAGTTTATTGTGAACTGATCAAATATCGCTTGTAATAAAATTGCCTATACATAATTTTGTATGACTAGATTTAACTATAATTTACTGAATATGCAATTTACACACTGATTACTTTTTATTAGTTTATTTATATTAAGATGACATGAATGTTCCAAGATTTGTGTAACGAAGGAAATATGCATTACATATTTAGAAGTTACTAATCATATGCTCTCTAGTATTTCTTTTGGTTAAACTTTATGGGGCATTTGCACAAATATTTGCGTTATTTTGCCAAAAGAAACTGAAGTTTCTACAAAAAAGCAAAGGTGTGGCTGAGAATATCTTTAATATTTGTGCAAACGCCATCTTTACTCGACCCATTATAAATACGGTCACTCACTACGAGATACCCGAGCATCGAACTAAACGTTCCACTCGCATTTAGTATTCACTCTTTATTCTTAGTTTTAAAAGTAATTTTATACTTATTTTTTAAATATGAATTTACCTGACTGAGGTATTTAATAAAATCATGAAATTACTTACGTTATTTTATTAAATTAGTGTATAAATATCCTAATTAGACTATAGTGAAACTATTTTTGATAATAATTGTCATGTTGGACGGAGTTATCGTTTTATCACGCTGCTTGTTCTTAGCTGGCGAATTATGTAAACAAACCATTTATGCATATAAATGTTACTTACTATGACAACATAGGAAGATGCCAATTCTCATGCATCTTTATATACCTAAGTCCACGTGCGCTGTTAAGGACATCAAATGAGATAATATCTCATTATTTTTAGCAAATTTCATAAAACTAAAATTCACACAGAATACGATGGTGTGCGAGGCTACGTTAAGCTCACTTGAGTACCGACGGATTAGCTTAGTACGGGAATAACGGTACGGCGTATTCAATATCCACGTCACAGAATACATAATACTACAAACCACGTGTTAGTAGATGCCCAACTGCCCACGCGCCATGCCCAAGTGCGCAAAACAGATATTAACAGGATGTTTTAAAAGAACGATGTACTATTTAGTTGGTCTTATCGCTAAAAACGATTCTAAAAATGGCATAGCACACCAGACGCCAGAAGGCGTATTGTTGAAGCGTTCGAATTCTAATTCGCATACGAAATAAGAAACTTATACTATTTCCTAGGAGTTCGTATGCGAATTGGAATTCGAATGCTTCAAAAATAAGCCTTAGGTTTTTTTACATTTTTCGTCAGTCCCAATCCCAAACGATACATGTGTACTTACGCATACACCAAACCATACCTATTCCCATTCGTCAGTTCGCTAGAAAGGGCTGTTTATTTTTTGAATGGACTTTTATTACTCGTTCGTAGTATTTGTATCCAATAAAGCTGTAAAAATCTCCAAACAAAAACACAACACTAGAGTTGGTATCGCAGCCTGCAGCCAGTGTGCAATCGTTAGAACTATACGCCGATTTTAAGCGGATTGCATAGTCAATTTTCAGTTTCAATGCAGTTTTACCAATCACACAAAAAATCCAAACTACAATTTTGCAGCCTTCAGTTGCATGATATCCTTGCAGCCTTTAGTTGCATGAGCCCCCTGATTCAGAAAAAATGGTAACAAATTGTCGACTGATAATCCACAATAGGATTTAACACCAATGTCACGTGATTTATCGGTTGTCAATTCGTTACCGATGGGTTTTGAATCGGGGGCAGTATCCCGTCAGTCGGTGGGTTATAAATCATTCTTCCTACATTCTGACGAAAACTAGATTGATAAAATGTAGGTTGTAAGTACGAATATCTTTGTCTAATGGTCCTAAAAGCTCATGATGCTAAAATAATTTTTACGGCCGTGTCTCGCAAGGTCCCCGTCAGGCCACGGCAAAGAGACACAATGAAAATTTCTTTGTTACGCGGCCACCGGTGGGTAATTGAAGCTTGATAGAAGCTGTTGGTATCTGTTGCGAAGTTTTCGGCCTGTATCCCGCGGGCCACAGGCTGGCGGCCTCCCATCACACGAGCGACACCTTGAGCGGCTGCGGCAGCTCGTAGCACATCGGCTTGAACATCTTGTTGTAGTACGTGTAGCGGCGCCGGTGCGGGGTCACGGACGCGCGCACCGGCACCGCCACCGACGCCGCCTCCCGCGCCGCCGCGCTGCGACACTGGAAGCGGGAAACATTTCTTAGTTTCTGACTACCCGCGACTTAGACCCTATGAAAATGCTAGGTTCATGTGTGACGGGACGGGGCCATTGTTATTTAAATTATCTCTTTTCCGAGCATACGGGTGAAAGAAATGTGAGGGTAGTTTATTCTACTCAGAGATCATCATCATCATTTCCACTATAAGACGTCTGTAACTCTACTGTTGAACATAGGCTTGCCCCAAAGAGTGATTATTTTTGCAATGATAATAGTGAGACCAATTACATTCTTCGTTTATATTATGCGCACGGTTTGCTTTTGGAAAGCTTTTTGTGTGTTTGAAGAGATATCTGAGCTTAACTGTAAAATAATTACTATAGAGCACCTTTTTACTTTAAAGGTTGTGCGATTTAATCGTTACTAAAAAAAATGGTGACTGTTGTATTTTAACGGTAGCACAAACCATAGGATAATTTAAAGGTACTTACTTTGATTCCCATGCATGCTCTGTGAATGGTGAGCAACGACCGGTGCACCTTGTGATGATTTGATTAATGATGATGACAGTACTTGCGCCTTGCATACGTGCTATGGTACCACAGTGAAAATGCACTTATTGATAAACATACAAAATCTGAAGAGTTTGTATTGCTTTTAAGTATATGGAAGCTCAGAATAAAATTTTACTAAAATATACTGACAAAGCATATTTCTTTTAACTACTTACTCAAAGCACATCTATCAACTTTTAAAAGTAGGTTAGATCGAAATTTTAAAAAGTGTCGTTTTTGAAGTACCTTCTTAAGAATTGTAAGGTAACGCAGAAATGTCTCTGGGAAAAGTATTTTCACAATGGCTAGTGTCAGAAGTGCGGTGCTTGACCAAATCCATAGTGAAATGCAATATTGCGAGTACATACATATGTACCTAATTCTATTTAAAATAATACATCTATAGTAAGAAGTTTTAGAGCCTGTTTCACAATGTACGTATAAGTTCTGCATTAGTTCTGAATAAGCTATATTATACTTATCTGAAGGATAAACACGATTTTTGACACATTTGTGTGTGACACGATTTCCAAGCATTTTTATCCTCTACTTAGTCTTATTTTTACATAACTTTATCCGTACATTGTGAAACAATCCCTCAAAGCTATTATAATGAAACTACAAAGTGTTCCCGAATATTAAAAACTTTATTATCAACCATACATAATTAAAACTGTTGGCACAATATTGCAGATAGGTAGGTAGTCGGCAATCGGTAGTTGATTATCACCTTAATTATTATCATTAGTGTAAAACTAGCTATAGCGCTAAGCTCATGAACATGATATTTCAGATTAAGATTATTACTTACATGTCGAAGAAATCATTGAATTTGCTATTTCCATTAAATTCGATATTTATTTTAAAATTTATTTTTGTTTCTACCTTATGTTATTCTGGTATGGAAATAGCAGATTACGTGATATTTTAACTCTTACTCAAACGGTAATCTCAACTCCCTTAAACTATTCGTTGATACAATCAGGCGTCAATGTAGAAAAGTTTACGCACTGCACTTATATTGGCAGAAGTAGAATAAGCATGGCTTCCAGCTATAAATAGTTCATACAATTTCGCGGAATAAATAGAAATAGATAAATATTAATTTTAGGACTCCTCGATCGATGAAATAAATTATTCGATTATGAAGTTACTTTAGTTCGTAAGAAACTCAAGAATCTAAGTTCGGAAAAACCTATAGAACAGTCTGTTGTGGAGTCAGAATGTAAATAGGCTTAGAGGGTCGAGAGGGCTGGAGGTATCTTGTGAGCGAAAAGACATTTTAGTCGTAGCGTTCTTAATAACCAGTGGGTCTTACTCTACTACGTACTCGGCGTCTAGCTAGTGCGTCTATCAATAAGTCAGTGCAAAAATATTCATTCGTCTCGTATCAAAATATAGGATGTGTGGATATAATGTCTTTGTACCATAGAGGTCGCTAGTGTATGTGAGGCCACTTTATTCCTAATCATTTTAAGTGCACAATGTCTAATAACAGCTGATAATAAGAAGATACTATCAAAAAACAACTATACTTACAATAATTTACAAGTTGCGAAACAATGAAGTGAAAAACTAAAATTACTTATGGCGATGAAATAAAATAAGAGAATTAAATTGTAACCTAATTCATAAATAACGAAAAAATTCACAAACAAATAAACCGTAATACGCAAAATATAATCTGATTAATTATTGCCATCGTTATCATTAAACTTACAACTAAATGATTTATCAATTTAACATTACAATTAAAACAATTCATTATGACTAGTCCCCGACGGGGGCATGAATGTGAGAATTAAATAAAAGCGTCTACTCGCTACAGGTGATAAAATGAGATTGCTTACTGAGGAGATCTAAGCTTACGATACTAGTGGGGCTCGCGCCGTGAACTCCCGACTCGCACGCCGGCTACACTTAGTCAAACTATAAAACTAGTGGAATGAGAAGTGAAGTCGCGGGGAAGTTATCTGGGGGGCACCTCCCGGGGCGGGGGACTCCGGTATTTGGCTTTGATGTGCAGAAACGGCTTTTTGGAGGAGGAATTGTCTGCGATGGTCGCTTCCAGGGAGAGGCGGATGCTCTCCTCGATGGCGGCCTGCGTGAGCGCGCCGCTGATGTTCACCGAGGCGCTTTTGTGCGCTGGCCTGAAGCTCTCCGCCGGGCTCGCCAGACTCATGCTCCGGGTCTTTTTGGCGTACCCGTTCGCAGTCGAGAACGTTTTCTTAGTTTCCACCGGCGTGGTGGCGAGGCTCTGGCTGCGAGTCTTCCTCCCCGCCGCGGCGTGCGGCTCAGTGGGAGTGCTGGCCGCGCTAACGCTCTTCTTCTTAGCCTGGTTCAACCGGTCCGTCCCGCAGAACGGTTTCAGATCCTTCTGCGTCGTCGCCAGACTCATGCTCCTAGACTTCTTGGGTGCGTTCAACAGTGTCGTGGTGGTGAGAGATTTTCTATACTCGATCGGCGGGGTCCGGACCGACCTGCCCGTCGGGGTGTTGGGGGTGCTAAAGCTTGACGGTGCGGATTGCTTTCTAGTGCGCGGTGCGGGGGACTTCTTGTCGTCCGTTTTGAGGGGCAACGTCAACGCCGACTTCAAACTTCGAGCTGAAGCCGGTTTGGTAGGCGTGGACGTACGCCGAGCTTCGTGCAGGGGGGAGCTTTTACCGCTGCTAGCTTTGCTGGAGGCTCGGGTGCCGAGTTTGGGGTCGACGGGGGACAGTTTCCCGCTGAGGGAGGAAGCCTTGGAGTCTACCGGGGAGACGGTGCCGGCGACGGATTCTTTGAGGGAGGCCTTGCTGCTGGCCGGGGAGAGGGTGTGCTGGCGGGGTATCGGGGAGAGCTTGCGGATGTCTTGGTCTGTGGGCGCGGGGGAGAGGGAGGAGGGGGTGGGGGAGGGGAGGGGCAGCAGGCCGGCGCGGCGGCCCGGCGTGACGAGGCGCACCTGGCAGGGCTCGTGGCGCGACAGGAAGTGCTCCAGCGTGTCCCAGCCGCCGCCCACGCGCACCATCATGTGCCGCCCCTTCAGCAACTGCCGGACAAAGTTAGGCAATTAGTACAAAGCGTCATAAAAGGAAGTGAATTCTGATGTAATTTGAAGGATATGGGAGATAGACAAAATGAAAATTCTGTTCTATTTAGATGATAAATTGAAATTATTTTTTAATACTTAAAAGCGCCTTACTTATGTGGCGTGCCCTACAGGGTCCATAACCCTGGTCTGAAATTGTTTTATAACACAGATGTATATTATGGTTCAGCAATAAAATTTTGAGTATACTTATGTTCCATTTAGAAGGAACACAAGCAGCTAGTTTACTACAAGCTTGTTTTCTACTACTACAGTCTCTGAATAATAAACAGTATTTTAAGAAGCTTGCTTTAATAATAATATGTAAAGGCGAAAACGTAGAGTTATTACAACCTACGAATAGGTAGACATCAAAAACTTGCTAATTAAGTAGTGGAAATCTGACTTTAATTTTGGCATACTATAAAAAGGATGCAAAATGAAGGTCTTGGAATTTGCTATCGTACGAAAGAGAAGAACGTACCCGAATAAAGACGTTTCTCCCAGCGATGTTGTAGCGGCCCTCGCCGACCTTCTTGACCTTCAGCAGCTTGGAGCACTTGCCGTCGCCGCAGCTGCAGCCGCGCTCCATCAGCCGCGTCACCAGCTGCACCTGGGGGGAGGCGGGGGGGGGGGGGGGGAATCATTAACTAAGCGTACAAGTACACGAGCCTACAAGTATGAAACACTTGTAAATTTTTGTTTTTAGCAATTCCATGCAAGGTTTAATTGAAGATAAATAACACTTGAAAAAAAATCATCGACCTCAGGTGGGTCCCACCTGAGGTCGATGATTTTTTTCAAGTGTTATTTATGAAACACTTATAGGCCACATTGTCCAATGCAGTTCAGCTTGAAGAACCAATGTGTTAAAATTCAATTAGCATTAGTAGACCATATTTGGACCTCTTATAGGCATAGCTTTAAAACTACAAATGGGCCGGGCAAGATTGTGATTAAGTGCAAAACCATTCTCAGATAAGTTTTCTGTATAAAGCTTCCCTTGATGTTTATTTACACTCGATAAAATGAGAAAAGGTTTTGAAGGTTTAACCAAGATAAAAACAGCATGACCCACCTAACCTCTGGGTCGAGGTGACCTGATACTTACATTCTGAAAGAGTTAATAAATGCAGATGTTGTTATACGCGTGGCAAATCACTGGGCCCATATTAAGGTATTTTGTCATCTCTAAGCTAAGAAGAACAAGTAACTGCAGGGTAAGTCGAGGGAACACCAAGATATTCTTCTTTAAAGAGGACAGACAGAATTTGAGCGTGACTGAGTGGTGATGTCAAACGTTCATTTATAAGCAAGTAAGCAATAGTTTTCCTAGATCTTTGCTGCCAATTAAAGATGGTTTGTTGATTGAAGACAACGTACCCTTTTGTCCAGCTCGTTGGTTGGCTTGAGCGGCACATCGGAGTCGGTGCTGGCGACCGTCTCCTCCGACTTCGTGCTCTCCGCGTCCACGTTGTCTGGCACTGACTGTTGAGCTGAAACATTCAAAGGGATTCGTGAATGAAAAGCATTACAAGACAGTCTTAGCGAGTACTGTTAATAAGCATTTGTGGATGTAAGGCACCACAAGATACTAACGAGAGCTTTAAACATTGGTGGAAATTATCAAACTTACATTCATTGGGTTCAGGCGAAGACGGCGGTGGCGCATTTGTGGATCTGGAAAAATAGGATGTAGTTTCTGAGTAAAATTGTTAGAATAAAACAAACATTTAAATAAAGGCGATAAAGTAACTAAGTCAGGATAATTAGTAAGTACCATTTATCTGTTTCACTATGTTTGTCACTATGACCATTTCAGTTCGTAAAAAGTGATAATGGTTCTGCCTGTGGTAATAGTTGCTGGTAGTTTTTATTTTACAAATGTATGTATGAAGGAAACCGTCAATACGTCAAAAAATTTCAAAAGGATCCTGACATCACTAGTCCAGACCTAAACACAGTTTAGCCACTGTTCAGGTAATCACTACGTTTAAGTTTAGGAATAGGTACCTATAAAACTACCTCTTTGGCATTACCGAGGTCTTGAGTCATACTCGTCCATAGAAATCTCTATTCTTACTAAGCGGCTTTCAAAAGAGTTTTCCCCAAACCACTCACTTCTCTCCCTCCGGAATAGGCGAGGCATCTCTGAACTGCCAAGCAGCTCCCGACATGGCGGAGTCAAGCCCTGAATCGCGCTCTTCCATAGCGATCTCCTTCTCGAGCTGCACCAGCCCCGGCGGCTCCACGTTGAACCGGGTGGCCAGGCGCGCCACCTCCAGCAGGCACAGGATCACTTGGCGCGGTTGGTTGTGGAGTACTGGAATAAATTCAAATTCATTTATTTACAAGAAACACGGTATATATAAGGTGTTTTCGCTAACTTACTAGCATGCAAATGTCAAATTGCGAAAAATAATAAGTAATTAAATAAATATGTCAACTAAGTCATTCAAATCATGTCAATATTTGAATGAAATATTAAGCACAATATTACATTATTAACATAAAATGTCAGTTCTTACATTATACAACACTCCACAGTATCATTCCACATATTAATTACCTAATGCCTGAGTCTGTACATAGAGTAGAAGCACTGTTCCTGTAACCAGAACTTCACTGCCTTCCAAAACTGTGTTTTTGAATTTGTTTTTGTTTGTGAATAGTCGGATCCAGAGTAAGGAGCAGAAACTACTGATTTTTCTCGTCTACAAATTGTGACGTGTTAAGGTGTAATTAATGGCCTATTTGCAATTTTCTGAGCTCGCTCCATATAACACAGTTATGGATTAGAAACAGTCAGTCCCTAATATTGATTCGAATGGAAAATTTACTCAAATTTATCTAAAACAAAAGAAGTAAGTGTTTCCTTTTGTGTTATAGTGTGCCTTAATATTCGGGTATTTGCTTTTAAAATAAATTAATTCATTTCTTTAGAAATAGAAACAAATACACCGTGACATTTTAGTGGTTGTTTTCCCGCAGTAAAATGATTCTATCTTAGCAGTACAATAGATTAATGAAGTTTTTTTTATATATTTAAATCGCCTGTAGGCATTCAAATTCAAATCGCCTGCAGCGCGTGCGATGCAGTTTATGCTGTATTACTTTGTGCGGGAGCTTCTTTTACTTCAAACATTTATTTTGTGCGGCAGGCAGTACCCAAATACGTCTCATCTCGTAAAAGAAACTATCGTTTCCAAGGCTTTCGAGTTGATGATTATTTTTTTGATTAGTGGAGAAAAAAATATTTTTATATAAAAAAAATAACTCGCATAGTACTAAGTACTTAAAGTAAATCGTTCAGCCGCGGAAAAACAACCACTAAAATGTACGAATTGGCCCGCTAGGAGAGGCTCCTGGCAAAATTGACTGTCTGGTACTGCTTAAGGAAGCTTACTTTTAGAGAATTGCAACAAGTGCTTGGTGGATATTTATTATGATTATTTACCGAGGTCATCGCTCTCGAACAGCAGGTTCTCGTGCACGCCGAGCTCCCGGCAGAAGGTGAGGAAGTTCTCGGTGTTGTCGCGCGAGAAGAAGCTGCGCCGCGCCGCGCGCTGCCAGCAGCGCCCGCGGATGGTAGGCACCGGCTGGAACAACACTTCTATGTCAGCCCATTGGTGAACATAAAGGTTACTCGTTTCATCATCATCATAATCATTTCAGCCACAGGACATCCACTGTTCGAGATAAGCTTCCCCAGTAACATCCTGTAGTCCACGCAAACGAAGTTGCGGGCACAGCTAGTATAATTATAATTTCGACATGATAACGTTTGATAAATCGATTAACGCACGAAAAAGTGTCACGTTCCGCCTGAGCCGAGTGTGCAAGCGAGAGCGCGAAACAAGCGATAGAGAGGCATGATCAGCCTAAGCGTTAGGCTTGTGACACATCTATCTCTTATTACGTTATCACGTAAAATTATCGTCCGTAAATCAACTTAAAAGACAACCAATTTTTTATTCTGCCGTCTATAAGCTAAAAGGCCGCTAAATGACATTATATTTGGTCAATTTTCACTTTTGATGAGATGACAAGCGCATGAAAGCCCTTTCATTCGATACATACAACACATGGTATGTTTAAAAATTTTTTTTTCTTTGTACCACCGACTTTATGACGTCACAGTCACAACCGCAGTTTTTCGCGCTTGTCATCTCATCATAAGTAAATGATGACCAAATGTCATTTAGTGGCCTTTTTAGCATATGAGACGGCAGTATGAAGTGATACAATATCAAATGAAAAAGTCGGTACCCACCCCCACTATGAGCCCCTGGTCCAGCGCTTCCCTGGCGCACGCGTGTATCACGGCCGCCAGCTGGCACAGCTCCACCCCGTTGTCCACCACGTCCAGGAAGTTCTCCCCGGTCAGGTAGCTTATGCCTGTGGGAAAAGGAAACGTTTTTGTTGTTAAATTTAACGTTTTAATTAATAACTTTAATCAATCTCAATTGTTGGAGGAAAAGACATCAACGCGCTACGATAATTTAAAATTACTAAATTAATATTTCCCGACAGGCCACGGCAAAGAGACACAATGGAAATTTTATTGTTACGCGGCCACCGGTGGGTAATTGAAGCTTGATAGGCTAATACTTTATTTGATAATATTACTACTTTTTGGTAAAAATAGCTACTAAAAGGAAATTGGCACGACGTAAGACTTTTACCATTGGCGATTGAAAATTTAAACTAGAACTAGAATTTAAAGGTACCGATCGCGGATACAAAAATACACAACGTGCGCAGGCGCTGAGATAATATAATTGGTAAAATAATGTATTATTATTATATCTGGCGGATAGTAACTAAATGGCCTCAAGTATGCCATTTGCGCGTTGCAATAAATATTTTTAAAATGATTTCTATCCCAAATCACAGTTCTCGATGTACGCAACGTCTTTGTTTTAGAAATTATTAGGAAAATGGACATGACTCATGCCAGTACTTTAATATTGGTTGTATAGTGGTCCATAAACAGAATATTTACCAATGAATTCTTTATGAATATCAAAGTAACACCTTTTATGTTTTGAAATATACTAACTTGTATTTGCCAATAGTGTACGGCAATATTCAAAAGTGTACACGTCACAATTGTAACTGAATTGACAATAAGTGAGATTATTTCCAAACGCACTTAAGGAATAGTATTGTGAAACGTATGCGCTTCGACGGAACATATCTCGTCTAGTTTATGATCTGCGGGTAGGCAGAACAGTTGTATTATGCAGTTGATGTGCTATAGGTTAGGTGTGCGTTAGGAGTTTGGACCCTGAATTTATTAACTTTTATTTTTATTTATACTTAACGTTTTTTTTTGCAAAGAAATACAGTTGATAGACGTGGACAATGGACTGAATTCTATGACAATTATCAAAATTATTTATGAGCCGGGTTTTTAAATATTAATATATGAAACAAAGTCGGGATTGTTACAATTTTCATGGTTTTTACTTTGTTGGATTTGTCTCCGCCCCAAATAGCAAAAATTACAAAAACATTAAAAAAGCTGACGAAATAAAAACTGTTAGGTGGTACGACGTTCGCTGGATCAGCTAGTAATTAATAATGGTCATAATGCTCTAGACAATATACCAATTGTCATGTTCCCATATCATTAACATGATTCTTACGATTCTTACGATGTCGAGTCAATTAAGCAAGCCAAGGTCTGGCAGCAGTGTCAGACTTGCAGTGCTCCGTCTCTGAGCACCGACCCGGGCCAGTAAAAAAAAGTTTATTAAATTGACCCTGACCGGGTATCGGAACCTAGACCACTAGGTCTTATTTAGGCGCACATTTTGACTAGAACGCACTAGCATTCTAGTCAAAATGTGCGCCACGACACCAATCGGCTAGTCTTATTATGTGTTTACTCGTATACCATACCTGCGCACGCGCATGCAACGGTCTCCGTTATTCAACCGCGCGTTTTTGCTGTTCCATCATAAATATCTATCAAATTGGTATTAGCGTAGCTGCGGCTAATAAAGCCAGATTTAATGGACGAGAACGCGCTAAACGTTATGTTTGTATAACTGATCGTGCGCGTCATGTGGCGAGAAATGTTTCATTTCAGTCACAGGACGTCCACTGCTGAACGTAGGCCTCCCCCAGTAACTTCTGTCATCGGGGGTTTTTTGCCATACTCGCCACGCTTGGCAGGCGGGTTAGCGAGCGCAGTTTTTTTTTATTTCGCACGTAGACGCTGCTCCCTGTCTCGTGCTACAGGATTTAGTCGCCTCTTACGACACGCCTCCTGTTGGCGGTGGGAAAGTGTATTCTTTACGGCCGTCCCCACACGGCACGAGAAATGTTTATGTATGTAATAATAATTAAAATAATTTCTACTTTAGATAAGAGAATTGATTGTAATATTGAGAAAAACCAATTTCTTACATAACCGCGGAAAAGAAATGTTTTGTAGTATTCAAGCTTGTCTTTTGACTTGCGAAGTATCCTATCTTCTAATCTTTCGGAGTGTCTTATGGACTACTAGTTTGTGATTTTCTTTTCGACAAAAGATTAATTATAATTCTATTACTTTGTTAAATTATACGTTTACCTTCTAGGTGAAAAAAGAGAAGTAGAACTATCTACAAACTATTGTAGTAACGCGAATTTGATATTTAGAACCGTGACACTAGAATTATATTTTTTTATTTTGCACAATATCAAAAGAGTATTCATATTCATATTCATATTCATATTCATTTAATCACTTCATAATGTACATTATAGATGGTCAATAGTAAGTAACATTACAACCTTTATAAGGCATTCGTGAATTCAAATTAAAGTTATAATTATATTTACATGTCATCATTATGTTACATTCATACAATATTACATTCATAAATTGGTATAATTAAGTCATGCCAAGATTTCAAGATGTCAAAATTTACGTCTTAAAATTAAATTACAATTGTCAAAATAAAATTCAAATTTATACATAGTCACAATAAAATAATGTCAAAGACGTCAAGAATTATAATATTTAAAATTTGTCCCTGAAATATTCATTCAAATCATAATATGCCTTGGCAAGTAATAACTTCTTTAACTCTTTATCAAATTTAGTACCTTGGAGGGCTTTGAGCTTTATTAATCTTACAACTGTTTCCAATAGTTGTTTTATTTTTAGGTACATAATGTGGGCTATCGGCTTATTTATCAAAGTAATTGGCGCTCTATCTGATCTGTAAACTTTCACGAGTTTGCTCGAGTCCGACATTGAACCCGCGGCCCTCTGACCCGCGCCCTATCGCCACTGATCGCTCGTATTGTCACGACTTATCGGTGAACATGATCTACATCGCTAAACCTTATTAAGTTTTATATTTTATCTGTTGTTAAAATAAATTAAAGTTCTAAATAACCAACATTGACGTATAGGTATTTTTATGCAAATCACCTGAAGTACCTGATAGAAATAATAAATATTGGACAACATCACAAATAATGCTCTGATCCTAAGGTAAGTAGCTAAAGCAGTGTGTTATAGAAATCAGAAACAACGACGGTACCACAACACCCAGACCCGAGACAATAAAGAAAAGTTCGTTTTCTACATTGACCCAACCGGGGATCGAACCCGGAACCTCAGAGATGGCGGTTAAAGTCCGGCGTGCTCGCCTCTCGGCTACGGCGGTCGTTATCATTCCCGAGCAATGTATTGAAAGATCGTTGAATAAATACCTAAAAAAAGAAAAAACACAAGTCACACAGCACCACCTATTGCCATGATCTTAAAGTAAGAATTAATAACAATCCTTTTGTTACAAGGTTAAGGAATAAATTATGCCAGGGGCGTTATCAGGAAACCAGCCCCTGTAGCACGATCAACAAAACACGAAATGATACGATATGATATAGCGATTTATCGCCTATTTACTTTTATAATATGATAACATAGCCGCCATCTTAAACTTTTATTGAAACAGTAAGCATGTCCGTGCCGGCGACGTCACGGTTAAGCTCGCTTTCTTGATAAAAGTTCATATTTTGACAAAAAATATGCGATAAATCGCTATATCGTATCGTATCATATCGTGTTTTGTTGTACGTGCTAGAGGGGCTGAGCGAGCAAGCTTAGAAAAGTTATATTTCTTTCAAATTCGTCCTAATTTCGAACTTGGGGCAGTTCGCATTTTATGCGAATCGCTGCACAACTCTGCTAGACAGCATGTTAAGTTGTCTAGTCGTATAGTCACAAATGTCCACAGGTGACAATTTCTATGATGTGAATCATTCGCTTGCCCTCTTGTGTGGTCACATCTGTTAGGAATTGCTTTTAGTACTAATAAATTTAATGAGGCACTTCACTACCGTAGGAACTAATACTATATCTCATGAATAATGTAGACTGCGTGTGCGCAATGCGTGCGCGTTTGTTTCTTCACGTTACGGTGCTTTTTACGCACTCATACGAGATAGGTACTTACTTAGCAATGTGTTTAAGGGATTAAATTAAGAGAAATGAGTGAGGAATACTATTTTTTTGCGCTATAAAAAAAGTTTATCGCTTTCACGGAGTAGATTTTAACATTATAGTAAAGCAATTGGAGGTGACTAAGCTTGTTGGATCGGAATCCAATCCAGCGTTGATTTCTTATCGGTGCTTGACTTGTAATAAGTAAAAACTTGTCGTGTCGTGTGGTGCCGGCACGTTAAAAGAATAGCACCACCCCTTCTCTTCCTATGGGTGCCGTAAGAGGCGACTACAGGAGAACCGCCATGAGAAGACGGGCAGCAGCGTCTCCTCTCCACCATTGGCCAAACTGCGATCACCAACCCGCCTGCCAAGCGTGGCGATTACGGCGAAATCCTCCTTTTGGAGAGGCCTGTGTCCAGCAGTGGACTAATATAGGCTGGTGATGGTGATGTGATGAAGTAAAAACTAAAAAGCGAATATTTTTCAACTCATCCGTTTAAAGGTAAAAAGTTTTTAACTATTGCTTGTTAAAAATAGTAACATTTCTGTCACAGTACTCGGAATAGTTAATACACGACTTAACCCTATCATGTAACGGCAACTATAGTTACACACAGTAGGGTAAGCGTGCCGATGCTCGGCAGTGAGGCAGTGGCACGTGTAATCGGACAGAGCAGCCTAATCACATTAGCAGAGTACGGCGCAATGCGTTGTTTACTAGGGGTAGGTAACCTGTTATGTAAAACGCATGCTTGGAACTGGCCCACTGAAGTGTAGCAGACTTAAACTCAAACTCAAGCGTTTATTTGCCAAGAACACAGTAAATGAAGTGTGTACTGTGTATCAGATAGACTAAGGTTAAACAGGCCTACATTGCAAGGTAGTGTCAAATTTTCAGGGACCTGTCAGAATCAGTAACTAAATCGATCTACGATCTAAAAAACGTTTTTTTTATTACTATCCGCTGTTTAAAGATGGGACGCGTGGATTAGCTTCTCATTCGTAAAAAATACGCACGCACTATCTTTGTGCAACCTGTAGAACTGCAAAGTTTAATGCAATATTAGTCACAATGGCACGCGAAAACAAACCTCAGCCTTTTCAATGTAAGGTACATTTCTAACAGCAGGAGCGCCCGCGCATCGCAGAGGTTCAAATTGACAACAAATATTTTAAGTAGTGCACCTCTAGGTCTTTTTTTTTTTAATTTGACACCCCTTTGCAATGTAGCCCTGTATTTAATTTGTATATATACTCTTTGTGTCCGTCCCTACACCTGACCTAAACAGAGGATACATAATGTCGTAGAAGTTACCTAGTTTTGGTTGAAATCCGTTTAGGATCACCATTTCAGCATCACTCGGCAGATGAAGATTTTATTGAATTTCATTTAAAAATGTACATAATTATATCAAGCTAGATCATAGCTCAATCAAAATGTACGAAATTATTTTAACTTTAATGTTTATAACCTTAGACTTATTTCAATATTACTAATATAAAGTGAACAAAGGTTTCAGAAAAGGTCGAGTTTCATACATTTAGCTTTTGACATAAACAAAGTACCTATTCGTTTTGAAATACATCAGTGTAGGTACTTAATACCTACCTCTCTTAGTCAATGTAACACCTTATAACATGTACCGTGTTTCATGTGAATAAATAAATTTGAATTTGGAAAACAAAAAAAAATGCTACAGACCTCAAGTCCTGCCAAGTTTGGAAGGCATCATGATTGCAAATCACAATAATAGGACCGGACCAAGTCAAGTCAATTGCGATTTAATAAATTCGCATGTCATTGGAATTGAATTCCCATTTCGATAGTAAATCGATTGCTGTCATACAAAGATTGAAATCTGGCAGATACAAGGTAGTCGCTAAGGGTAAGGCTCACTATAAAGTCCAAAGACAGTGACTGTCAACGTTACCTTTCCAGGGTACTTATTATAAACACTAAATAAAAATTCGACCTCAACTTTTTTTAAATCTATAAGACTTTCATTACCATATCATCGTTTAATACATATATTTATGGATTTATATATAATTTTTAGCTTTTTCGTTATATGATATCGATGTGTTTTTTATATAATTTGAGACTTAACAAAATATATCTACTGTGCACGGTTTTTTTTATTTTATATTTTTGCATTTTTAGAAATTATTGGTTATCTTGTTTGTTTTGAGCTGCGGCCAGTATTTTAGATGGGATTTGCATTAGTAGATTTTCGCGTTAGCAGGTTAGATATGTTATTTACCTCGCATTTTGCACTGAATGCCGATTAGTACCAAGTTGTCGTGTAGTGACTACACTACACGACAACTTGGTTTGGTACTAACCAAACATCAAACGTTTTTACAAGCTTTTATTTAGTTTCACCTGTCCCGTTGTCTGTAATCAAATCTTGCAAGTTAAATTTGATCCACTTCCCGGTTACCGATTGAGCTGAAATTTTGCATGCATGTGTAAACCGCGTGACAATGCAATAATATGACAAAATGGTGGTGATCTGATGATGGAGCTGAAAGGTGGCCATAGGAACTTCTCAATGAAACGAAACAACCTCATCGAGTGTGGGCTCGTTTGAATCGTCTTGAAGAGTAATTTGTATTTCAATGGTAACCAGGGTCTGGTGATGGAGCTGGAAGGTGGTCATAGGAACTCTGTAATGAAACGACGAAAGCCCATCGAGTTTCGGCTCGTTTGATTCTTCTTGACGAGTAGGTACTTTGCTTTAGATGGTTACCAGGGTCTGATCTGATGATGGAGCTGGAAGGTGGTCATAGAAACTCAGTAAAGAAACGACGCAATCCCATCGAGTATCAGCTTGTTTGATTCGTCTTGACGAGTACTTTGGTGCTAGATGGTAACCAGGGTCTGATGATGGAGCTGGATCATGGCCATAGGAACTCTGAAATTAAACGATGCAACCCCATCGAGTTTGGACTCGTTAAATTCGTCTTGACGAGTACTTTGACAATAGATGGTAACCAGGGTGTGATGATGGAGCTGAAACGTGGCCATAGGAACACCGCAATTAAACGACGCAACCCCATCGAGTTTTGGCTCATTTCATTCGTCTTGACGAGCACTTTGATAATATATGGTCACCAGGGTCTTATTATAGAGCTAGAAGGTGGCCATAGGAACTCCGTAAATAAACGACGCAACCCCATCGAGTTTGAGCTCGTTTGATTCAGCTTGACGAGTATCTTGTTTGGCGTGAATATGTATCTCCAACAAATTTGGGAAATAAGTTCATTCCGTTTGTTATGAATTTGAATTATGGCTGATTGATTAGATGTATGACCTAATGCGAAGTTGAGCACGTGCCGAGGGCTGAATGGTATGAGGGTGTATAAACACCTACTAAAAAGTTAAAAATAAAATTAAAGAAAAAAATACTTTTTTAAACACAAACTTTTATTATTTGTTAATAAAATGAACTAAAAAGTTTAAAATAAATTAACCTGATGCGAAAAATATCATTATAATATAAGCAGCATTTTTTTTATAAATAAAAGCGTGTTACATTTTAATGGAACATTAGCTTACTAGGTACTTATTTTTCTTCTTCAATCACAATGTAACACGCTTTTATTTATAAAAAAAAATGCTACTTATATTATAATGATATTTTTCGCATCAGGTTAATTTATTTTAAACTTTTTAGTTCATTTTATTAACAAATAATAAAAGCTTGTGTTTAAAAAAGTATTTTTTTCTTTAATTTTATTTTAGTAGAAATTAAGATCAATCTCAAGAACTTAAACTAAAAAGCCTTTAGTGTAAGTAATTACAAGTCAAACTCAAAAATAAGGTACATGGTAGCAATCTCGTAAAAAACTATTCTAATGTTAGTGACCATGAAAGTTTAAAACAATATACATATAATTACAAGTCATTCTGAACTCACAGTTGTGGCATTGGTACCTAAATAGATGTAAAGCGATTTAGCTCTAACCACATATCCAGGCAACCATTGTGTGCCTTTTGCCTAAATGCTATGTGCTGCTATGCTATGGAGGACAATTTGTCGGCACATCAAAGCAAGAGGTGGAGGTACTCGCTCGTAAATATCTCGGGAACAAATTAAATCACCGCCTGGACAAACCAGTTGAGGGAGCGATACGCAAATCGTTCGAATTGTACTTGAAATTGACAATGTTATTAAAAGTTTTAGTTTTTTGTTATCATTCATACCAGCTCTAAACGACTAGTTTCGGATTTCATGTTACGCATTCAATTATATGTTTCATTAATATTACGACATTAATTTAGTCACCAATTAAGTAGTCTTCGAATAAATCTGGCCATTCGACTAAGCTTTAGTAAGCTCTGAACTGTTTTAATTTAAGCTAAATGTTTATTCTTTTTTTAATGAACTTATCTACTATCATAGTAAAAACAACAGCAGCACTCTTGCTTGTAAATTGATACTTTCGAGTGACTCCAGAATAGTATGTAAGCCAAGAGATCTTTGTCTCTTTATATGATCTGTGCACAATGAAGCAATTACTGTGCAGATCGTCCTTCAAGCTATCAGAACAAGCTGCCAAGGCATGGCCGGGAGACGGGTTTATTGCCTCGCGTATGTCATGTCGGACACGTGGAAGGTTTGAAGGAAACAAGTTAAAAAAACAAGAATGCAACAGATTTATTATGGCCACATGAAGAAAACAAGGCGAGACTGGACACATACCAGTCCAGCGAAAATACCTAGATAATTGAATAACAATGGACGTGCGATGGTAACCGATTACCGCTTGGGAGTTAAATGATTACGAATGGAATTAAGTGGCAAGCGAATATAACAATCGTATCGTAGCTGAGATCATGAGAAATTAGATGAGATTTAATGAGATAAAGCAAGCAAGCATATTAATAAAACTACTGTCTGCTACGGTACGTCTGCCACTACACTACACTTTATTACGAAATACGTTCTGTCTATAAATCGCAGTATTATCTATTGACCCTAACCGTTAAGGAGTTCTGTGGCCTCCATCATTGGCTCAGCAGTATGATATGCATACTCAAACCTTCTCCAGAATGTAACAAATACTTTTCTGAAAACCGCATCAAAATTGGATGAGCCGAACGCGAAAAAATCGCAAACAACATACATATAAAAACAAACATACATACATAAATACATACTAAATACATACTACATACATACAAACATACAGGCCAAACTGAGGACCTCCTTTTTTGAAGTCGGTTAAAACAGCCTAAAATGTTATTTTTGGGACCATACAACAATGGTAAAGTTTCATGGATTTCCATAGCTATGAAAAAGGTTACCATTTTCTTTTCTGATCGCACATAAAACCTTTAGCATGCAATATAGACCGGTGGCATGTCGAGACGTCCGATGCAAGGTCCATATTTTACTAGTTAATTGTTATCGATACCGATCGTTAATTAGCGCGGTGGTTTATTTATTTCAAAATATGAAATATGTTTAAAAATATGTCTGCGAACAGGGCCGCATCCAGGGCTATGTTGGAACCATGTTTTTGTTAGGTTTGTTGAGCTTGCTGGTAACAGAGCCATTACAATTTTGCAGTAAATACCTATATAAGAGAGAGTAAGTATTTACAGTAGCATTAGTAATTATTTTACTTCGTTTTTTACAGTTTGTGAATTTACACATGACAATACTAAACATAAAAGATGAATTATGTACTTATTTTTTATTTTTGTCTGAACTAACTTTTAGGGTACGGTAGCAAAACAAATCAGTTTTTGAAAAAAGAAATAATACTAGTAGATTTTGATAATTATAATTTAATTATTAGGAAAAGAGCCTATTGGACAAAGAAATGTTAAACGTTTCTCTGAGTCTTACTTATTTATTCTGTGGCAACTTTAACAACAAAACAAACCAATTTTAGATCTATCTAAATAAATAAGTTGGCCGCATGGCGAATTTCTTATAGGCTTATCTGTGAAATATTTACTTAATTTAACTTTTGTAATCTGAGGCCGTCCCTTTGGATGACCCTGGCCTGCAGCCGGCCCTGCGGCCCTCATCGATAGGGCTGTCGCGTAATTACGGGCTTCGTGTTGCGAAATACATAAACGGCCAATAAATAATACTTCGCGGGCTAGTGATGTGCGCTGGTGCACATCGAAACTTTTTACATTATTATGTGGAAACTTACTGTTTTCTTTATTCAGTGTTGACTAACAGGTTGCTATTTTAAAATTAAAATTAGATCTAGCTCATTTAGAGATAGATGAATCTATAATCTAGCAGAATGAAACAGGTGGGAAACAAACAAGGAATAAGATAAAGCACACACACCAGCAAGCAACCCGAAAGAACCCTCCACAAATACTGCTTAAATTTTATTGATTAAAATAAACAAAATACTCAAAAACATTTTCCTTTTAATGCGTTTTTAAACATATTTTTACGTTTTCTTTAGTTTTAAAAGTTTTGGTTTGATGATACCTTCATTTATCGAACTACGCCCTACCTACGGCATGGGTGGTCTTTGCATCGATATCATCGAACAACTTTCAGCAACACTAGCTGACAAGGACAACATTGGTGAATGGGAAGAAATTGTCCAAATATTTGGTTTCAATTTGCATACTAAAGTGGCGCCGGCGCAATTAACTGAATTGACTTCGCTGTTATTATTTCACACGGCTGCAAAGCGACTGGTGTGTTCAAACCAACCAACCAACAAGTTTCGACTTACTTTTGATTTAATAATCCTATAGTGTTATTCGCAGGTTTACAATTTGTGATATTAATAGCCCCTGGACCATTAATTGTCTCAATCCGGAGTACCCTTATAAAGAATAAAGAGGTGTAAAGTGGAAAAAAATCGTTAAGGTAAGGTGACAAACCGAATCCCATTTAGGCAATAAGCTAGTACTATTATGGACTTTAAATGGCGCCGCCATCTCTGAGGTTCCGGATTCGATCCCCGGTCGGGTCAATGTAGAAAACTAACTTTTCTATATTGGCTCGGGTCTGGGTGTTGTGGTACCGTCGTTGTTTCTGATTTCTATAACACACGTGCTTTAGCTACTGACCTTAGGATCAGAGCAATGTATGTGATGTTGTCCAATATATATATATATATATATATATATATATATATATATATATATATATATATATTATAATATATATTATATAATTTATATTATAATACATATTTTATTATAAACTAATTGTTGCGCGTTCTATTGAACTTCGTTCGAGGGTTTTTAAAAAACTTTCCGTCCCGTCAGCATCTGTCTAGATGTTTTGAAGATTAGCCGGAATACCGGTACCGTAAATATTATGATCTGCATTAATTAAAAAGCCGTTATTTTGAAATTACAAACAAACACTTCAATTACAGATATTTATAAAGATTTTAAACGAGAAATGATATTCCCCGGCACATCCTGCGTCGTTAACGCCCATAACGTTTAACAGCTTAACGGTTAAGATAACGCTACATTCGCAGGTTATTGCGATTTGTCGTTAAAACGTGCTTAAATTAACAATCGAACGCCTCTGCCCAAGGTTGCACAGCACTACTAATTAATTTAAGTTAGTAGTAGTTAGTACAGAAAAAAAACTTTATTTTACCTAAAATTGTTGTAGGATTCATAAGTCGTTTAGACATTATTAAATGTTAATGCATTAGATTTTGTTTAGTAAAATATATATTCGGCTGTGTTACTTTAGGGTGTATATAAATCTCTAAATAAGTATTAGACTTAACCTCTCCACTTTTCTCTGTCTGGGGTCAGGTCTTGCCAATTTTTAAGAAAATTATTCATGTCTTTACGCCATCGATTCCTGGTCTACCTCTGAAAATGATTTTATTTAAATAAACGCTGCAGACACCAGCAGTGTAACCTTCAGTACGGTGACACCCCTGCGTCCAGAGTCCACGCTGCACGGGTGCGCAAGCGCAACGGAACCCAGATAGCTATAAAATTATCATCACAACTGCTATGCATACCCGCGCAGGGAAGGCACCGGGACCGTGAATGTTATAGACATTAATATAAAGTTATTAGAGGCATTTTTTTAAAATAATTGTGTGCCACTTTTTCATCCTCCTAATGATTCGTCCTGTTAGGCTTTTAGTTCTTGGGGTACTAGACTATTTACGGACCATGTTAACACATACATTGTTTAAGGGAATGTGCCTGTATGTTTAAACAGTACCCCACAACGTTTTACAACAAAGAATGTGGTATCAATCAGTTGGTGCATGATGGTGAAAATTGATACGTACCTATTGGGATTCGATCTTTGAGCGGATGAAGAGACACAAGAGACCCCTATCTTATTCTCCTCTGCAAATTAAAGTTCATCTAAAGGAAAGTAAATGAATTTAATATTATTATTGGACTAATTAGGAGCGAGTTTAGACATTACTTACCTGACATTATTTTATGGTATCTATTGATAAATTAGCTTGATAAAATGCTTTCTAATTATTAAAAAAAAAACATTTTTATTCCAAAAAAAGACTTTTACACTTTTTTTAATTAGGATGTAAAATGTAGATGTAGAACAAACAATACAAGGATGTCCTTAATGTCACTTAAATAGGTCAATGTCACTCCCGGATTGCCATCACCCAATTCGGAATATAATGAAAGTTATTTATAATGCGTATGCGCATATGCATATGCCACACGCGGTGTTGTTTATTTTTCGTATCGTACCAAGAGCAATCCTGAAGGGCTGTTAATTATATAATATTTAATCCAGCTGTTTCAGTTATTTTAAAGCCGGAGATAACTATTATGTATTCACCATTTGCTTTGCAATTTTCCATAAAAACATTTTAAATTTATCAATCAATAATCAATTTATCAATATCTATTACAAATGCATTAATAACTGTAATTTTAAAACAGCATTTAAATTCTCTATTTGCAGCTGTACTTCGATTTAGGCAAAATTATGAATATACAAAGGTAATACGACTGTAAGGTTAGAA
This sequence comes from Anania fuscalis, assembly GCA_950371115.1. Classification (NCBI taxonomy): domain Eukaryota; kingdom Metazoa; phylum Arthropoda; class Insecta; order Lepidoptera; family Crambidae; genus Anania; species Anania fuscalis. The sequence continues at coordinate 423,871 of OX493344.1, read as the reverse complement.
AATCTTATTGCAATCTAAATAAAAATAAAGAAATTCGTACGCTATTCAATAATAACTTGGCGCCGCCATCTCTGAGTTTCCGGGTTCGATCACCGGTCTGGTCAATGTGGAAAACGAACTTTTCTATATTGTCTCGGGTCTGGGTGTTGTAGTACCATCGTTGTTTCTGATTTCTATAACACAAGTGATTTAGCAACTTACCTTAGAATCGGAGCAATGTATGACATGTTGTAAAAAAAAAATTGATAGAACAGTTAACAACGCTTACATAAATAAGTATAATAATTTTATCCTGTCTCTATCAGCTAAAAGTAAAACGGTAACGTTAAGAAGGTTGTGTGTGGACTTGTATTATCTATAAGTTAACTCTCCTACCCATAACGAATTTATTTATGGGTTGGTTGTTATTAATAGGCGCATTTAAATCTGTAAAGTGACTGCACTATTTTAGCTATGTAACATTTTAACTACTCTACGAATGAGTAATCATTATTTATTTCTTGTAAAATATTAATCAAAACTTCAATGCTATCAATCTATACAGGGTGTAAAAAAAGGCTTAACGAAGCCTTAAACCACGAATTCTATACATAAAACCAAGTAGAATGCAAAAAAAATAATTGCTGGGAAATGACTTTTATTTTTGGGTATCAAAAAAAATAACTTATTTCTAACCCGCAATGTATAGCGCGCACGCCACAGAAGAAAGAAGTACTGAAAATTTTTATCATGTTTCATTGTAAAAAAGTTTAGTATTATCAAACAGAAGTCAATTTTGTAAAAATCTTTGAAAAAAAATTGTAACTTTGACTGTCAATAACTCGGTAACCCGTCATTTCCCAGGTATAGTGTAAAAGAAAAAAATTATCGTAATAATACGTAGAATATGTGGTATTCGGCTTCGTTAAGCCTTTTTTTACACCCGATATATGAACCAAGTGCCGTAACAGCTGTTGGTCGTAAAAATGATTAAGAAATATCAATTAAACAATACAATACTTTGACTTCAAATAACTAATTTCTAAAATAATTTCATGTGGCACAAAAGGTAACAGTGTCTTATATTGGCGCTGTTGAACCTACTGAAAGTTACGTAAATTACTTTATCATGTAATCTCAGCATATGCAATATGACGACAAGATCCCCCGGTATAGGTCAGTGTCATGCTGGGGCTTCACCTGCGTGACGCCTAACGTTCAAATAAAGGCATGATTAGCGTTAACTAAATTAAACCATTAAGCTACGCGCTAAGTGCGTGGCCACACTTATTTGACGTTTGATTCTAGCGTCTAGCGACTTAGTTAGCGTGTGATCTGTGAGTGTGTCTTTAAAATAAAATAAAACGCTTCCAAAAACTCAATATTTTTCTGTTTTTGTCTACTCCATCCTAACTTAATAACTATGCACTTCAACATTTATTTTACAAAGAGTTTTTGAATATGACCGTGTTTTAACATGTTTAGTGTAGTAGGTGTAGCCACAACAACGCACTAAACGCCCGCTTAATCCCTTTGATGTGTCCAAAGTTACCGCCGTCCGAGCTATCGCCTAACGTCTAATGTTATTGAAGCAAATTAGCACACAAAGACCGGCCACACCTGCGTACTACGTCAAATAGAGCACTAATTAACGATATTAGACGCAGATGAAGCCCCAGCATAACAGTATAGCAACAGTATAGGTCAGTGTAACAGTACATACAGACGGCGCGTGCAGGGGGCGCGCTCGGCGACGCGCGCGGCTGCGTTTAGGCTTCGCGCATACGTATCGAAATATCAATCAACGGTACTCAAAGTTAAGACTGTATTTAAGGCGTTTTATCGTACTGAGGGTCGTGATTGCCTCAATGGAGTATCTATTCGCGGGCGTTTTGAAGTCACCTGCTTAGGTCTGTTGCAGTGTAGAGCATCACTGATGGCAGTGTCCAGGGTCTTGCATATCTTTATCTTGCATAGCCTTACATGTCGGGCTTTTTCCTCTAGGTCTACATTCAACTATACCAGTGATTAAGATGCCGTTGTCCTTACACTCCTAACAAGCAATGTGTCTAAATTATTTCTATTTTGAGCCTTTGAAAATCAACACGTTGATACGATCAGCTGTTCAGAATTGCCATAGTAATAACACTGGCTTAACGCTGGCTTTGACAGCGATAAGCACTTGAAAGATTTCGTCGAGTCAGCTAGCGTCTCGGTAGCTTAGTTGGAAAAGCACTCGCCCGGTATGCGATCATGGTCGTGGGTTCGGATCCCACATGAGGCGGAAGATTTTTTTTTCAAGTATTAAAAATCATTGCCGTAGTAATTCTACATGTCGCTTATCATGTCTCACTTGGAGTAGATTCATGTTTTGTGATCACTAAAATATATATACTACTTTTCAAAGGTATATAGCCTCAATGTTTTTTTAATTTTTTTATTTGAGATGGGCTTACTCTTGACCCCAATCTTGCTCTAGAGCATAGATGGGATCTACGATGGAGCGAGCTTGCCCAGAAGATGCCTATTCACTCTGGACTTAAAGAGAGTCAGGTTATATGCACTCGGAAATACAGACGCAGGCAGGGAATTCCAATCTTTAGCTGTGCGCATTATAAAAGATGATGAGAAGCGCTTAGTGCGGATTAGGGGTACCTATATCAACTTAGAACGGATGGTAGCCGGCCGTGCGTCTGGATGTCCGGTGGAAGAAAGAATATGATAGAAGATGGAAGAAGAAATGTAACTTGTCATCAGATAGTTAGTGATTCGATTCGAAATTGCGAAATTGCGCGGGCAGCCTTATATTACGTTACAGTAATTAGTAGCCTATGTAAACATTCCTTCGCACTAGCTAAAGTTTCAACTTTGCTAAGTATCGGATTAGATGCAATAAGATTGTTGCATAGATTTATTAGTTAACACAATACGTAGTCGTTAAGGTTTACCATCCATAACTAATGCTATTAGATACCTACTTAAACAACACTTTTAAATTATGATCGATATAAACTTGTATCTTTCTTCTTTGTATAATTTTTAGTAGCTGTTCGATATGGATCCCAGTTTATTGTTTGACGTTATATTAAATAAACCAAGGTTACGATATATTCCTTAAATTGACATAACTTTAGAAAGGAATTTTAATAAACCTAATAGAAGGCGGTGGTCTAGGTGTTTAAGATGAGGTAGAGAGGTTTTAAATGGCACTCGGCCTCTCGGCTTTTACTCATCTGACTGAGGACAATTTCTACGCCGTTCATGTCGTATTTTTGGCTTTTGTTTTCTTCGAATGAGATGATTATATTACCTCAGATAAACGGAAGGGGTATAGCAAAACTGTTTCCGTGTATGTCGACATTAAGTACAGACAATCTGCCGAAGCCGCGGTGCCTGGCGGTGCAGGCTGCGCGAGCTGATCAATAAACTATTTTAGTACTAGCTCTTAACTTCGAGATGTTCAGGTATCGAAAAAAACAAGCGAAATTGACGAAAACTTTTCGATAATAATGATTATAGAGACAATACTCACGTCTTCTGTCGACTGAGGGTGAAAACGCGTTAATCGTCCAAACAGCAGTTGTGAATGAACGGGGTTCATTCATAAACGTGATTTGTCACGAAGGGAATTTTTGTAAGTCTTGTAAGGTCAAATTATAAAGTCTCCGCCTTATTAAGTCTCCGGGTTAATTATGAAGTATATTATATAGTATACGTATACCGTAGGTATGTACGCAGTAGGGATGACAGTTTAAGAGATTCTGTCGTATTCACTATTAGAAACTAGTTGAAAATCGGGATTAAATGGCTTAGTACGAATGGAATGCCGATCACATTAATTTAGAACATTTCCTGTCTGTAGATCAATAAAGGCGATTAAATCGAGGTCCAAATGGTCATATTATACACTCAGCAAGCAAAAAGATTCAATCGGCAGCACACACACAACACAGCTGTCATCATCAGACGTGGCGACTGCGAGTAATTGCTCCGTATCATGAGAGTTTCACGAGAGTGCGCGATGGAGCGTGAAAACGCGAAACGCGCAACGTTCTGTGATCAACAGATTTTATTTATGAGCACTGCAATGGTTTAAAGCTTTACGTAGTACCATCTACGTATTAACCATCTTTTTCTAAATCAATAATCATCAATTCTATCGTAGTCATCGGTAATTGTTGTATTAATAAAGTCATATATAGCATAAAAACCAATAAAACCAACCAATAAAAAACCAATAAAACCAATTTATTTCTGCAAATAGACTTAAACTAAGCACTTTTACACGTCCCATTGTTATTTTTTTCCCTACCACTGCTTCGGGACAAGTTTGGGCTAGCGCAGAGAAGAAGCAGCGCAAGAAACTCGGTCACTATATATCTGTGATAAAGTCTGTGGACATTCTATGCTACGTTCAGCTAACTTCTTATACACATTAAGAATGCTTCAGACAGTGACCTGATGAATATACTCTCATATAAGGCTGAAATCAAATGGGTTGCAAGTGCTAACCAATCGTTAGAAACTTCGAACGACCTTTCAGAAACTTAATCAGAAGGTACGGGAATAAAAACGGGAGGGAAAACACTTAAATAAAAGGTTACCTAGACGACCTCCGTAGCCGAGAGGCGAGCACGCCGGACTTTAAATGGCGCCGCCATCTCTGAGGTTCCGGGTTCGATCCCCGGTCGGGTCAATGTAGAAAACGAACTTTTCTATATTGTCTCGGGTCTGGGTGTTGTGGTACCGTCGTTGTTTCTGATTTCTATAACACAAGTGCTTTAGCTATTTATCTTAGGATCAGAGCAATGTATGTGATGTTGTCCAATATTAATTTATTTAACTATTTCCTAACTATTTATCTGCTTGCATCTTCTGAAAGTATCGCGATGCATAGTATATAGGTACATACTTACATAAGTACATATTGCAATCTCTACTTAACAATTACTTTTGGTAACAGGTTTTGAGCCGTTTTGCATCTAAACTGGAGTAGTTTTTGCGACTGAAATCAATAAACTAACCAAACCTATGTGGCTGAAGTCGCGTGTTAAGGTGTCATAAAAGTTTCTTATCTACTTAGAGATGTAGACATTTATCTAAAGTTCTATACTATCTTCGGCATTTCCCACGATAGCAGCAGCTTGGTACGGGAACATGAGAAGCAGGATCTTGGCCAGACGTTTAGTCCCACGACGTCTCGTCTCGTGTCGCCAATTATGCGAGATGACACGATAATGTGTGTTCATCTTGGTTTCGTGTTCATGACGTGGGTAATACCACTACAGCTATAGTTAGAATGCAATTCCTCGATGTAAAACACGAGATTGCAAATATGCCCTTCTAACTTTCTCATTTTACTTTGATTTCTGTAACAATGTGTTACCTACGCCCCTGGCAAAAAAAAACTTTATCTTATATCTCAATAAAAATAAGAAGATTTCCTGGAAGAGATCGCTTTTAGCGATAAGACTGCCTAAATTGTACATCTTTCTGTGAATATCAACTGTACATTGTTTATCTGGTGTATAATAAAGTAGGTTCTATCTCGTAACACAAAAATTGCCATAAATTTTTGTGTTACCTTTAAAACCTCGACAGTTAGTGTTTTTATGGCACATTCTTTTTCTTTTTTTACTTAGATAATTTTTCACGATTTATAAATTGATCCCCATAAATCACTAGTATTGATTACACACATTTAACTCCTTTAATATGGCTACAAACTAAAAAAATCTGTATGTGTTAAACAAACTACTTCATTGTGGCAGATCGAATGTTGCGATAGTCTTGTATAAACGTTAGTGGACTATTTATTTCGTCCTCCACTCCATTAAAACGTCTTAATCGAGCGTACATTTCTAGGGCAGACTTTCACTCGCCTCGCTTGGAATTATCAGATTATATCGTCAGTCAAACATCCGACATAACTCACAACAGTGTCAGCGTTGCCAGTTGCGACACACAACAATCCTCGTAAATCTAGCGTAGAGCCATGTACACACTGATGTTCAGGCGCAGGAGTACATTTCTCATTTGGTGTTTCTTGCCCTGCTTCTTCTCCGCGCTAGCCCAAAATTGTCCTGAAGCAGTGGTAGGGAAAGAAAATTGGGACGTGTAAAAGCATTTAGTGTAAGCCAATTCACAGGAATAATTGGTTTTATTGGAGGGTGAAAACTCGAACCAGAATCATTTATACCCTTCGAATTCATATTCAAATTCATTTAAACACAAGAAACCCGGCTTATGTTATGGGGTGTAACATTCAAAAATAATGAATGATATCTATCTGTGCAAACACTCTGTTTACAAGGGGATCGAATTCAGAATCTTGGCAGTTATTTTATGACAATAATGGGTTCAAAATTTTCTGTAAATGAATGGGGTCCCTTAAAGTGACTGTCGTGAGAAAATACCTAGCATTTTCTAGGAAAATAGCCAAAGAGATAAGTTTTTTTTTTGGTATTTTATGACTCTTTGACTGACTTAATGTACTTACGTCCTCAAAATTCTTTATATAGTGTTTTCCAACCTGTGGTCCCGGACCCCCAGTGGTCCGCCGACCTATCTAAGGGGGTCCGCTAACAGAGAAAAAGGAATAGTAGAAGAGCTTATTTGTGCGGGTGAACGGTTTAATGGGTCCGCGGATTGTAGGTATTTAAGGGGTTTAAGGGGTCCGCCATTGAAAAAGGTTTAGAAACACTGCATACCTTTAAGCATGCCTCTATTATTGGCCAAATATGATTTTACATACCTTATGTTTAAGGCAAATAAAGTTTATTCTATTTTATTTTAACTTTGTTGTTATGGCTAACTCTTTAGATATTAACACGTGCGCTAAATGCCTTGCCTAGCCTAGAACTATGCTAGGTCCTAGTCGCAAACAGCAGCGTGGGCGGGCGCGGATGCTTGCGAACACTTACGAGCACTATTGTTGGTAATGACGGTTTTATTGCCGCGTTTTGAGTGAAACGACGTAGGGTTCCGTACCTAAGGCTTTTACGACTTGACTACGAATTTGATGGTCTTAGGCTGGGTTGCACCCCCTGAACTTTAACCATAACATTAACTAAAACCTGTGTTTCTGTATGGAGTTTGACATACTTTTAACGTTTGTTAAAGTTGAAGTAATATTGTGCAACCCAGGTTTAAAAATTTAATATGACAACCGTGTGGTGTAGTGGTCCGTGTTTCAGATCACAAAGAGTTCGCGGCTTCGAATCTCGCAAGGGGCAAATATTACTTTGCGTGATGGTCATGGATATTGTTTAATCTATTCAAGTATGTCTATGCTACTAGAATTGGTGTGGCTGTTTTTTTTCGTATTTAATAGCAATTTTATGTTTTCCACTATTTCCACCTTGCTGAATTAACTCCACCCTAAACAGCAAACTAGTCTTATTTGTGAGATTTAGGAAAATAAGAAAGTTTGATTATCCAGTTGTGTGTGTGTTGTCCGATTGCCTCGAAACCAATGCCTAATGATTTCTGCACATTATTAATCTAGTAGGAAATTTTATTTTATACATTTGTAATAATTTTATATTACAAGCAGGATACACTACGTAGAAATGGATTCAAAGATGGATTCAGGTGTTAGTTTTATATTTAATGATTTTGGTCATTTTTTGTTACAGTACATTACCCTCTATCATGTTGAAAGTGTCGTCAAGATTATACAGAGCCCAATAAAAAACTTCCCGCTTAGAATAAAGTGCAAATTAATATCGGAACACGCACGTACTTCGATAGTGATCCATCATGGCACGATATTACGCCTCAGCGGTCTTTGTCGTTGCTAATTTTTAGAGATCCGCAAAATGAAAAGTCTTCCTATTTGTATTAAATAAATATGGAACATTTTCCAAAGTTTTTCAAATGACAATTTGATTGGTGTAGTTGCGCTTAAGTTCACCCTAAACGCAGGGGTCACGTGTTCGATACTCGGTCGGGTTAATTTAGAAAACGAACTTTTTTTAAATTGGCGTTGCATTAAGTTGACCTGGAAATGTAGGTACTAGAAAAAAGTTGTCTAGTTCGTAACATGCTCTCTCAAATCCATGAGAATAAGTGTATATGTAGTTAATACATTTTATGACTTACGTCTACATTACACAAAGTATCAACATACATACCTACGTCGCGTCTACTTACTGAGTATACTAAGTGTACATGTATTATTTATAATACTACAACTTTAAGGATTAAAAACAGCGCCACATTCATATTCGGACTTGTCCATCTTTTTTATCACTAAAGTTGTAGCAAAAAGTTGTTTGTATGGAAGCCATTGATCGCCCACGTGGCCGCGCGGCTAATAAGGCGCGATGACACAAGACCGGACCATTGTTATAGTTCCCATCCCATACAGACCATGGCGGTATTGATTTACGTTACCTTATATCGAATCATTATAAAAACAAGCAATATCGGTGTAACTTTTGTGTTAAGCATTTGAGAGGCGAATTAAAGAGTAGGTATGATGTGGTTTTTCCTGATAAAATGTGAGGCAGAGAACGACTACAGGCCACGTGGTAAATACCCCATACCAAAGAAATTGAAAAAGTACAGGACACCGGTTAACTGAAAGACAAGCAAGACAAGATAAGTCTGGGTGGAGAATAGAGGAATAAGGCACGAAGAAGAATATGGGATACTTTTTGAATATGTAGGAAAATATCTTTTTACAATAAACATATAAGTATCTGCATACATAATACACGTTTCAATCTACATTTTTCTTGGAACTGAGTCTCATTTTAACTTCAATTACACTTAATGGCAAGTGATTTTGAAGCACGTTAATTCAAACACCTTTTTACCGGTAAAAATATAATTAATAATGCAATGCTCTCATAACTTCATGGCATGTAAACTTAGGTGTAAGTAAAAAAAACTAGTTGCAATTAAAACAGCTGTACAAGTCCAACTCGTCTAGCCCTGGCAATGTTTCAAAAATACTAGTACAAATGAGGGTGCAAAAAGAGAGAACATGTTTTCAATTCTTGTAATTAATTCCAGTATGAACATGTTACGTCTGTTTTGGTGGTACGCCCAATTACTATGGACCAGGTCGGAAACTTGTAAAATCGCAATTTTCACGCAAACGTTGCGCCCGCGCAACTCATAGATAATATCTGCACACGTGAATAATTAGCCACAAAACCAACCGCATCAGTTTCTGTTTCACTTGCCTGTTTTTGGTTGGTTTCTTTTACTTCCTAATGTTACGCAATTTATCACATATTTTCGCTTGCTGTATTACTTAACGAATTCCAATAGAAATAAACATTAGCTTCGTTTTGACTGGTCAGAAGAACTGACTCGTACACACCTACAGTTATCTGCACTGTTAAGAATTTTATTACCGTTTTATAATAAATACTTGCACCTAGATAAGCTATTGTTAATACCTTTATGCCTTGTGTTCTGGTAAAGAAGCGCAATTTTTTTAAAATAAAACTTTCTGGCAATAATATTTTGTGACCGGCGTGTAAGTTAAGAGTTACAAAAAAAACTTACCAATGGTCTTGTTAATCCAATCCGCCAAGTCTTCCTGCAGGGGGAACAGCTGCCTGGCTTGCGAGTACAAAATCTTCTCTCTGTAGAAGTCCTCGTCATCCGAGCACGGCGTCTGCGCGGCCAGCGCGCAGTCCGCCCTCTCAAAACTACTGCTCATCTTCCTATTCACGACTATATCTCCATGCCCCACGTGTCTCTCTTCTGTGCCGTCATTCTTGATGTACTCGAAGGCGTTGGTCCTCTCAAAAGCGTTGAATATCCTGTCGAAGTTGCCGCTCAGAGGGCGGTCGAAGCTGGTTGGCTCGACGGAGCCGGGGGACGAGACCGGGCCCCAAGAGGTCCGATTTCCGATCGCGGTGGGCCCGCAGCGGTAGTACGCCATTACCAACGGCCCTATCCTGTAACAAGACAAATGACAGTTGTAGCAAATTTTTTTTTTAAATAATAATTTCATTAAAGTTATGTTGAGGACCACCAATAATTTCATATACCATGTCGTAGGGAAGGCCGTAAAGAACACATTTACCCACAAAGACAAGACGACAGGAGACGTGTCGTAAGAGGCGACTAAATCCTGTAGTAAAAGACGGGGGGCCAGCATCTGCGTGCGAAATATTATAAAAAACTGCGCTCGCCAACCCGCCTGCCAAGCGTGGCGAGTATTGGCAACCACCCCCCGATGTCAGAAGTCACCAAGGGAGGCCTATGTTCAGCAGTGGACGTCCTGTGGCTGAAATGATATGACTTCTGATACAAGAGACATTTAGACAGTCACGTTGCACTAATTTGAAGAATTTTGAACAACTGTTTGAGTTTGTCATCCTGATAGAAGCACTGATAAATATACCTAGAACTTTTCTTACACAATATAAATACTCATACATGCGAAGCATAACAAATTAATAGTGGCCAAATAGCATTTGGTTCCTTAAATCATAACAACGGCCTAGTTAATGCTTCTAATGCGTTTTTATGGTCGGTGACATTAGAGCCGTAATGAGGTCCGTCAATGTGGCTCGTTGTCCGGCCATCGAGGAAAAGACTAGATCAATTTGCATTTTAACAAGGGCTCAGTTGGAAACTGACGCTGAACTAATGATGGGACGAAGGTCGGTTTTTGACAGACCAATTATGATACAAAGGCTTGACGTAGACAAGACGTAGGTTAAAATTTGAAGTGGATCGAATTCATATTTTAGGTTGTTAAAAAGATGTGTTTTCGTTCGAGTCCAACAAGTTTTGTAAATGTGGGAACTTACTGGACGATAGAGAAAATTCAATTACAGACGAATATATAAGAAGTAGAATTCTAGCTAATTATGATAATTCGGAGTAATATCGTCATTGTATAATTAAATTATCTTATCGACGTCCACTGCTGAATATGGACCTTCCCTATATCGATATGAATTACTCGCGATTCATAGGATTCATAGCGGCCATCCCATGTCTTCTGTAACCTTTATCAGATCATCAATCTGATTTCACGCGAAATTTATTTATTAACGTCTCTGTATCAGCGGCAGTAGATCTTCAGACTATGACCAAACCACCTTATTTTGACCCTTAATTGCATAGAAAACATTAAGTTTCAGAAATCCTAGTAGGAAAAAAACTATGCCGTCCAAAACCATCTTAGATGCCTGAAGCTGTTTCTGTAAATATAGTTTTTATACCTACTGATTGCATCACAAACTCTTATTGAAGAATTGGTAATGGAAGGTTTTTTGTTGTTGCTCTTACAACGACGTTGTAAGAGGTTTTTCCAGACTCAATCCCCATCCAATCCTCGACGCTAAAGCAGCTTGGATCATGCGCGGCAGCATGAAAGCCTGCCCATATGTGGCCATACGCGCGTGACGCCGCGTAAGTATATTATACCTACGTCCGTGCGCCTGCGCGCGCTCACCGTTAGGGCTTTACACAGAACTTTATTCCCGACACGTTATGTGGGACACGATCGACAAACATGTCAACAAAAACCCGACTTTGCGAATGTCCTATGTTTTTTGGGTAACGATTTGTTTGATTTGGTTCAGTTTTGCTAGAGTAATTCTCTCAAGATCCTGTTTGGCAATTTTTGATCCAAGTAATGAGATAAATAATGATGTAGGCGTTCGTTTTCTTTTTATCTTCTGTGCCGACTACTGCAGACAAAAGGCGGACTCCTTATTAACACTTTCTGGCAAATTGTATCTTGAATTATCGACGTATTATTTGTTTAAGTGTTAGCATAATTTTGTCTAAACATGCTATATGCTCTTGTTACTAAATTAACACGGCGAACGTCTTTTGAACTCTTCCAACCGAGGGAGCAAATCCGGGTCGATTATGTTGCATTGTTTCGCTAAGACACGCTCGATTTGACTGAAAATGTGAAATAAAGAATGCTGTAAGTCGTATGCGACAATATTTCTGGCGATGTTGTTGACTTGAAGATTTGGCTAAGAAGCTATTAGTTTGTTCCTCGATCTTGAAGATGCAATACTCATTTGGCTAGTTGAACAATGAGGAATGAATGAAAGAGAAAAAAAAATGGTAATTTTTTTTTTCAAAATAATTGCTGCAGCATACCCTCGGTGATTCTTAACTTTATTAATTCAGTTTAAATTCTCATGGTATATTTATAAGGCCTCTGTGCCTACTCACAACTGAAATGTAACTCCTTTTAATCCCCCACTGGCTGAGGCCATTGTCTACTGCGCGTGACCATACGTCTGTCGGAAGGACTCAGTCGTGAGTCAGCCTCACCCGATAGGGAACAGCAAAAAGTTGTGACTCGATAGAAAAACTTTTTGCAACTAGCCAATAAAACGAGGTTCTTACAAAGAAAGGTTTTTGCGGACTGAATATATTTCAAGCCGAAGGATAACGAAGAGTAGTAATTAGAATCTCAATAAAAACCAGAATTTCGATGTTAAGGGATTGTAATTCGTAGAATTGACGATGAAAATAGATTTTAAAACGTTTCGCAATCATAGCTGATGGTTTAAAAAATACACTGATTTCTATTTTATTCTATTGTCTTTGAATATCTTGACAAAACTGAGCATGTTCCATGTTCAGATAAGTAAGTAAGTTCATGATAAGATAAGTCTTCACCCTATAATTTCATTGATCATAATTAGTCTCACTTATGCCACAGGAAATTAATCCCCCTAAATAGTGGTGAACACGGAAATGGCTTCGACAGACAATAGCTCACTGACTGCGCACTGCTTACTCATTTAATTGACTATTCTGATGAGTTGAGGACGATTGAGTTTGCTTTTACGCAGTGTCATTACAATCAGCTTCGCGCTCAGTAAACATAATTCAAGGTTAGTTCTTTAAGTGGCATACAAGAATCTTAGTTTAGAACTGTTGGTAACAGCAATTATATCTTTACGCCCCTTCAAAAATTGATGATCTTAATGCATTTGATGACCTGATTAGCATAGAGCGCGATGATTAGCATAGATTCAATTCAGACAAGGATTCGGGTTTGGAAGAAGTTCCTGGTAGAAAAAACCCCGTTTCACGCGTGTCAATTTCGCAATCTAAGACCATGATATTAGTGTGTGACGGCGCTTGTTTATTAAAAACGTTTGTCACCTATTTAATATGGCCACGGACAGAGCGCATCCGAATGCAAAATAATAAATCTCTTCTTTCACCACACATGCTGGTCTTCATACTCTAAGCACCGCCTGCGAAGTTTTTCCTACATCTATAAATTAGTCCTGTCTATATACATTTTGTTTCATCGAGTAACTTTAATACCGCTATACAATCACGGCTTAATATCCGCAAGCTGTCCAATTCCAGCTATGCAAAGTGGAGTTACTTTATTATAGGATTACGGTACTTTGACAAATAGGAACGGAGAACAGTTGGGACGGCCTGGCACGGTGTTGCGGAAGTATAAAAATCGATCGCACCAAATTGGGACAGTATTTTGCATAGTATTTGACACGCAGACAATGTAAATGGAGTTCTACAGCTGTAGGATACAGTTTGTTATTGTTTGCAGGCGTATTATTGCGCACCAGCACGCAAGTATGCAGGTCGCGGTCTCGCGGTCGTCCCAGGGAAGACGTACTATGACAGTTTGGCTTCATTTGCGGTTTTGCACTTACTGATCCTGGAGAAATAGAAACAACTCGCTTTCCATGTAGGTACTGTGAATTTTTCAATCAAAGAATCCTATTGTTTTCAACCACAAAATTTCTATGCGAATAATTATTGCCACAAACTGTGCTGTGCTTTCAAATTGTGTAAAAATTTTGTACAATTTACTTCATATGCGCCTCGTATTATGTAATACATAGTTAGCGCGATATTTACTTGCTACATAAAGCATTCAGAGTATTAAGGTTAATTATATAATTACATCGGAATTCAGCGCGTAGCTTGTCGCATATCCAGCGATTTAAGATCCCGCGTGGACGGTAGATGGTAATCTGCAAGAGGCTCTCCTTGGCGCTGCATCGGGTGCACTTTCGAAGAAACGTCAATCAGCAGTGCACGCCCTACGCGTGCTGCATGCAGTATGCGATGAAAATGCGCAGAAGCGACAGTAATATAATAACAAATATTTCTAAGCCAAGTTTTCTGCCTATCTGCTACCAAAATACTTTGTCCTATGTGGCGGCTATTAACCGGACATCGATTACTTACATGCCCTTTTTCGCTCCAAGTACATTGCATACATTGCAGGCCGTCTATTAAAACATACACTACGCCGTAGTTCACACCAATCTGCTCTGGCACTATTCAATACTGTCTACATCCACAACAGGTGCCAAGTTGACGTGAGTGGCGTCTTGTTTTTATCCCTTTCACTCCCAATTACTTAGCATGTTAAAAAAATGAAAATTTATTACATAATTTCTTACCTACTTGATCATAGGAACTGCAGGATATTCTAGTTTGTTTTATTAAATTTTTTTTGGATACGACTTTGATAAGAAATGACTCAAATTTGCTAGTGACTAAAATTGCGATATAAGTGTTATACTAGTTTGGAATTGCCATATCATAGGGAAGTTGTTAATGGTATTTGTTCATTATGTTTGATATTATTTTTTTTCACGGTTGCTGTTTAAAGTCGAAACCATTTTCTTTGGGTAAAAATCAAATTGAGATTGACTATCGATTGTCGTTATTTCACACTATTTATCGATTGGATAATGACTGGATAATCATAAACAACTATTGCCCAAGGCGTAGGCTTACAAAAAAAAAAAAAAAGACCTTTATTAAAAAACTCTGATACAAACTTTATGAAAAATTGGCGATTTTAAAAAAAATACTAAATTTGGTGATACTCAAAACTGATAAAACTTTTCTATGGACATGTTAGCCTTGTTCGATGCGTCTTAGGCACATCTATCTCCGGTGTCACTGTGACGTGCTAATTTTGGGACACCCTGTATAATAGGTAAAGAAATTCATGCATTTTCTAAATTCAATATTAAGTGTCCCTTCTGTGTCTATCTCATCCTTGGGCCCTACGCGTGTCGTACCCACGCGAACTACGACTAGGTCAAGTTGAGCCGGCGCGCGCGCAGTCTTCACAAGCAAATTACACCAAGCGTTTTTGCGGCCATTCGCTGATGTATCCCGACGAAGATCGATGGCCGATCGAACAGCAGATACTGCATTATTCATTCGGTTAGCGTGATTAACTGTATGTGTTTACTTTAATTCCACATGACCGTATCGCGCAGTAAATTTATTAGATTGCAATTGCTTGAAAGAATGCACACACCTTACAAACTAATTAAGTAGTGTCTACGTAAGTATAAAACTAGATTAGGAACCGATTTTAAGGGTTCTACTTAAGTAGGTATTTAAGTACTTAAGAGATCGTGCTCTTTGGCGCTCTTTGGAGGAGGCCTATGTCCAGCAGTGGACTGCAATAGGCTGAGATGATGATGATGATGATGATGACTTAAGTACTTGATCATCATCAGGGGGCCTAGCACTAATGTGTATCTTTCGTTCGATCGTATAAACCTAACAAATGAAAATGGCCAGTCTCATGTGTCAATCCTTTGATAAAATATAACTAACTTAATCTATCCGTGTAAAAAACCCGACCGTTTTCAATTGTTCATAATTTGTCAAACCTTTGATACGGGGGAATGGATGTTTTAATTCATTCGGATAATACGACCGACCGAACGATGCGCTTTCGTATTAGGCCTCCAGGCATCTACTAACTTCTTGTATTGCTAAAGAAACAAGCCCGAAAACAATTATTTTCAATGTTTGTCGTGACTCTACAAGATCTTTTTGCCGTAACGTGAATAAGAATGATTGAAATAGGTAGCATACCTACAAAAGGTTTATTATTTGCATCAATCTCAGTAAGTTTATCGAGTTCAGTTCGAGTTTTTAACTATGAACTGTTAAAACAATCACAAATCTGTCAAACATTATCATTTCTGTCAAATTTTGTATGAATTGACGTACCAAAATTGACAGATTTGACAGCTTTGAGATTGTTTTAAGAGTTCATGGTTACCCCGCAGACTGGCAAGTGCCCTTGTGTGCATCGCACGTCGAGTGCAGCTTGCTATTGTATCCCTCACAATTGCAATACTTCTACGATATCAAGGGCTCTCAATCAGTGCGGAGATACGGGATAAAAGCCCTTAATACTGGTTAACAAGTAGAATGAAAATTAATTGTACTTGAGAATGTAACGATACATGGAGTAGATAATTGAGCGCAAAATATTGATTTTGCCATTTGTAATGTAATTTAAATTAGATAGTTTGAAATTAAATTGAAAAAATAGCAAGAAAAAAAAAGTTTTAGGGAGTTTTGAATTCATTGCCTTTGGCTACGTTTGAATCACACGATATTTAAGACGTAATAGTATAAAAGTCGAACTTTGATGAGGGATAACCATTACCTATAACCCAATACCTATTACCTAATAAGGAGATATCGTTAAGCTGACCTTTGCGAACAAAAGGAAAGAAATGCTGATAAAATCATGTTTGTTTTATTTCTACTGAATTTTTATTTTATGCGGTGTACCTACGGTTGAAACAATTTTCTTTTACTGCGTTCCCTTCTACAGAGAAGGTGTTTGTAGACTTGTTTCAGATGTTGTTATATCATCATTTTCTTTTTCCACGCAACATGAAGTGCCAGTCGCAAAACAGATTTATTTTCCCCGTTGCCTTATCGGTACTACCTCACACAAACCGGAACGGCTTTCCTCCGGACCGGCCGGCGACTGCGCTTCCGCGGCGACTCCTGCGCAGATCGCATCGGCGCGGGAGCGGCTTCCCGCAGGACGCTTCCCGGGTGAACCACCTCGATGCTTTCTTGCGAGATGTGCACTAGGGTTGTGTTAAGACAATTTTATTTTAAGGCGTTAAAAAACGAATAGAATTGACAACAATACCTTTGTTTTTAAGACAGGCTGCGTTATGCATTATTAAATTCATTTATCATAAAATTAATCAATGTTTGCGTAAAGGAGCTCTCTCAGAACCTGTAAAACTTCTAGACTTGTCCAAATGTCCATGTCTACAAAATATGGCTAAAATTACTGACCAATTATTTCTAACACAGAATGGCGAAATTTTTTGAGAGACTATACAATAAGCTGTTTCCATGGTACTGTGACTATTTTACAAAGTGGATTAATCGTCATTATTATAGAACAAGTATGTAGATTCTTTAGTTTTCCGCCCACTTATATGCTTATTCATACGATAAACTTATTTGAGGGAATAACCCTATTTAGTATCTACACTGCAAATCCATACAAATGAGGTTCACTCATTCAACTTGTCCATTAAAAGAAATTTGACCATTAATAAGGAATAGAATAATATCTCATAGCAGACAATTTGCTTGGCGGGATCCGAAGCAGCGCCCTAGTGGTCTCGTCTCGACGTAATCGCGATTATCCAATTAGGTAACGCGCACGGGAGCAACGCACTGAGCTAGGGATGCCTCCTGATACATTTTTATTTCATTTATTCGCTGCAAAACATAGTACATACTCTAAATAAGATCTTAAAAGTACTAATTATCCAAACATATGCGCTCTAGACAGGCGTAGTAGCGTTTGCTAATACAATTCGTAGCAATATACAACTTGGACAACGACGTAGTTTTAGTCTCTTCTAAATTATAGATAGCCTCTTGGGTGTCGGTAATTTAAAATTGCTTTGAAAAATAAAATAATTACTGACAAAGTGAGAATTACAGTTACAGGTTAATGAAAGGCCTAAAATAGAAATAGTGATTCGAAAAACACGTAACTAAAATTACTTATGAGCAAAGTACAAAACTATTAAATTATAAGGAAAGTACAAAACTTGTGACCTCAGTTTCTTTTAAAAATAGGAACTTATTATAACCCTCTGTTAAACTTGCAAACAAATAAAGATACAAAACCTGTTCCCTTACGTGATTTAACGTCATCCAAAATCTGCAATTTTAATTCAAAGTGTTAAATAAATACTTGCTGGCAACCCTACCGTCACAGCTCCGTCTTTTGTCCCGGGGGAAGAAATTGCTCCACGCCTGGACACGCCGATGCGACGCGCATACTCTATCAGGCCGTTTGTCTTGCTCACTAGTTGGCGATTTATTCATTGAAGACATAATGGGTCTTAGAGTAGTTATGACTACTATTTCCAAATAAGCCTCGTTACATTTTAAGGGCTCTTGATCTCATATAAATGTTCATCGTTCAATGAACTCTCCATTTAACAAGCCTAAGTCCCACTAACGCATCTCAGTAGCGAATTTAATCCCAAGCTATCCACTAACACGGTATTATATCGGTTATAATCAATCTTTAGCTGCCAATATGACAATGACAGAAACAGAAAGTAATCCGTATCCTTATTATCTAAAAATTAGTAATCAGCAATAATCGCCCGATTGATAGATAGTGTCAAAATGTATGGGCAGCACTGACAGTAGATTGCTTTGTTTTTTCTGTCAATTTGCGATGTTAAAACCAGAATTGGTCAATTTTCGCTATCGCATTGCTTTTGCAAGATACGGAACCAGGGTACCGGCAAGTTCACCTTAGATACTTAGTCTAGGACACTCTTTTAAAAAGCGCTTTGTCCCGTTTTTATTTTTTATATCATTGATCCTGCAAATTTTGTTTTACATTATTTATTTGCGCAATTGCAATCGAACCTTCGTTTGTGTCACTATAGAAGTAGAATATTAGGATTATGTAGTGTTATTTTAAGGGAACATAAGTGCAGTGTGCTTGTTAATGATATTTATCCACTGCTATCAGTAATGGTTAAAAATTTGATCGGTACACATTTTGAAAAATCGGTGCATATGAGGTATCGATCTCAGGCCTTCTCTGTAAAGCAAGACTCGCACTACTGATATTACCACCGCTTGCTCAGATAGTAATATATTTTTTATTTTTCATCTCAATTTACACATAAATCACATAAATAAGTCTTCTGTCAGTAACAGTTATGTAACATTTATTTTTAACGCACTCAAAAATAAAATTATGCAGTTTACGAATTTCATACAAAATTACTTAATAGGTTACGTGTTGTCGCGTTTATTCTTCGTACACAAACAAAGCCGTGTTTGCTTCTTATATCTAAGTATGTAGTTTTACACGAGGATTTTACAAAGTACCTGTTAGTGTAAAAAACTGTTGAAAACTGAGCAGATTGATGAGATTTTATGGTCGGCAGATAAACGCAATTTGCATTCAGATTAGTTAAAGTTCAGGCCTGGTAAGGGTTGGGAGCCACTGGATTCCACTGAAAATCACTGGGGGAGGCCTATATTCAACATTGGACGTCCTGTGGCTGAAATCATGATGATGATGATAAAAGAGACAAGATCTGAAGAATTTATGGATGGTTCCAGTGTGGTGCCATAGACTTTCAGTTGATTTTTATTTACTAGCTTGTGGATACGTCAGTGTTGTAGCCAAGATATTAGGCGACAGTTTAAAAATATTTTTTGGAAATCTGAAGTTTCGTAACCTCATTATTGTTTATCAACCGACTTTAATAAGTAAGATGCTCTCAACTCGACTAAATCGTTTTTTTTTTGTTTAGTAAACATTAACCGAATCTAATGTTTTATATTTAATTACATAAAAAAATAACAGCAGTTTTTTATTTAAATGAATCGTCTTACGGACTAAGACTTACTCGTATCATGAAAAATTGAATTCTTCGTAAGAATAATTCAGATATTACAACATAAAAAATTATAAACAAAAGGAAATATTACTTTTGTCTTTTTAGCTTATAAATTCCCAATTAAAGACTGCCACCTTATTAAGAAACCACACAAGAGTAACGTCATGTAAATACGGGCCTAAACGAGCGTGTGAAAGGCACCGGCGCTGTCAGGCCGGCGGTGTGACCGCAGCTCATTTCCTCGCCGCAGGGTTGTGCTTCCTCGTCTGATGCAATTGGATATATTTCCTGGCCTGGCCGGTTTTGTTTGCTGGGAGTTAAGAATTTCAATGCTTGAAAGGAAACCGGGCGTTGCAATGGGCTCTCTTCATAGTCCAATCAATAAAGTAGTTTTAGAGTGCGTGAACGAAAATCTAAGCGATTTCTTCAGAAACTTATTTAGGGTGCTTAGAAAGAAAACATACTAAAAATCCTGACGTCTAGGAGGTGCGCCGGAGGGAGGGAGGGTGGTGAAAAAGGTCTCAATGTTTGGTTTTTCACCAACATCTCAAAAATGGTGCGATGTAGTGAATAATGTTCTAAGATCGAAAAAAGCTAGTAAAATTAAACCTTGCATGGAATTGCTAAAAACAAAAATTTACAAGCTAGTAAAATGTTCTATACATTTTATTCTATACACTTTTTTCATATTCCCAACCATTTTTGAACTACACGCTCCAGAATTGTAGATATCTATTATATAATAGCCGAAAAAAGCCGGAGGGAGGGGGGTTGACAACACCCCCTCCGGCGCACCTCCTAGATTTCAGGATTTTGGTATGTTTTCTCCGTAAGCACCCTGAATAAGTTTCTGAAGAAATCGCTTAGGTTCCCGCTGACGCACTCTATACCCTCCCTTGAACTGCACTTGACAAGCCTTTTAGTCATGACCGCTAAAAAACTACGCAATTCAATTGCGGTAAAAGACAGATTTTGCCGAATATCTGCTAGTTTTATGAAGGAGCTTAATTTCTAGCCACTGCACTGCCTTTCGACAAAATGGGTATTGCAGTCTCCTTGTAAATCTCTGTTATAACTCTTACATAAGTAATGTGTCAAAAACGAATCACTATTTAAGTTAGATCTCTATTTGTTTTTTATTTACGCTTACATGAACCCTAGGATCCTAAGTTTTTATCAATGGACCTATTCTCCACTGAATATTATAATTTGCTTGGTCGGCAACCCTAAGCTGCGTTTGCGCAGCCTGGCTAGCCGCGGCGCCATCTCGCGAGTTTTCCGTGTATCGCCGCAACTCATCCCATATTCTTAGCTATACGAGAATCTAAACCAACATCCTTAATGTAAGCAGTAAATTGCTTTAAAGCATCTCACACTATTTCGATTTGGCCTCAATATTGAATAGTAAAAAAAATATAGAAATATTGCTACAAAGTTTTTTAACATGCTTATCCACGGACACAACAGAAATGTTATCGTTACGCAGCCACATGTGGGTGGTTTGAGCTTGAAAGATTACCACGTGTTTGTATGTGTTTACCAGGCATTATTGTCATAATATTTAGACAAATTCGTAAACACCAACCCTCTACTTTGTCTTTTTAAATTTCAACCCACAAACTGATCTTTGTAGGGATAAAGATCAGTCAAAATTCAGCTTTTTGATTAGGGAACCTACATTCTGAAAAGACAAAAATTATCTTAACTTCTAAAAGAAGACCAAAGAAACCCCTTGATCTACAGATGCAAAAAGTATTTCCATTTAGTATTCTTGGGTTGAGTTAAGACTAATAGAGTCACTGTTTGTTTCAGCGGTGCGTTACCGCTGCGGAGCCGCGCGGCCCCGCTGCGTGTCGCGTTTCGACCGCAACAGTTAGCCGGCTGCGGTCGTTTCTGTGCCGGCGGGCAATCGTACGGAAATACTGTACGGTATTAATGTCGCTTTCATTCGATGAATTAGAAGAGATACAATTACGATCAATAATTGCTTCACTCTCAACTTGTATTCACGAATCTGCAAGAAAAAAGCTTAATTTTTGACAGTTAACCCCGAATACTTAACCGGAAATAAAATTGTTTTGCCTTTGTATCGCACTCTAGACAGGTGATGGATTAACTGATATTCAAGTAAAGGATCGTTTAAATCGTCTGTCACCGCGATATATTCTATTTATTTGTCCAAAACCATTACAAGTTACATAAATACAAAATCGAGTCAATAAAAAACCAATAAAACCAATTTATTTCTGTAAATAGGCTTAAACTAAGCGCTTTTACACGTCCCAATATTTTCCCTACCACATCAGACAAAGACCCACCGTGATAAATAATACAATCAGCAAAAGTTCCTATTCATAATAAGAAAATAACATAAAGATGCTGAACGTAACATACACGTAACACCAGCCGAAGCGCCTATTCCTTCCGGAATAGGCGTCTTACCTGTAAATAGTCGCGCGACAAAAATAGTCGAGACAAAAAAAATATAGTTCCGCTCCTAGTCGCGACCGCACCGCACCGCACCCGGCGCACCCGCTGCGAATAGGGGTGATAGCCTGGGCCAAGGCTCTCATGTTTTTATTTTTTCTAATATTTTCTTTAAAATATTTATGTTGTATTTCATTTGTTGCCATGTTGTTAATCATTTTCGGTTATGTTGTGCTGTCTCAGTAATCGTGCCTACATAATTATCGATTGGTCAGTATCACAAAGCCGAGTGGTTTCGGGTTCAAGTTCACGAGAGGCAAATGTTTGTGGGAAGATCACGAGTATTTGTACCTAAGTCATGGATGTTTCTTAACGTATCTAATAAGTCTATCCATTATCTAGTGGCCATAGTACAAGCTGTACTTACTTTCGGGCTAGCTAATTGGTGAGATTGTGGAAACAATTTATTTATTTACATGGCTAACTCAGCTATTTATTGGGTTTAAAAACTTATAAACATAAAAACAACAGGTTCTATACCTAGCTAATCTTACTTAAAATAAAAAAATACCTACTCATAAAAAACGCGTGTCCATGAGGAAAGGAGGCGAAAATGGTTGCAGCGTTTCCTCGCCGAATAGCTATACTTAGCCTTTAGCGAGGAACGGGCCAGCATTTTTATTTTTCGAAATCGTTATAAATTTTGGGGCAATTTTACCAAAAAGTTATTTTGCACTCGGTCCCTACGGTCCAAAAACCTCAACACCTAATAGCACAAACACGTAGTCACTTGCAAGTGACTCTTATTGCGCCGTTTGGCATTTTCTGCGGACTCCGCTGCAGCTCCAGCTTTTACGACAGATTCCCTAAGATGAGAAAGGGCTAAAGTATCGACACAAGTTTAAAATCGTTATACAGATCAAAAATGTTGTTTATTCAAATCTGAACTATCAGCCCTGGGCGCACCCATACGTCTAGTCATCAACTCATCGCACAAAGTTGCACTGCACTGGCCCTGCCTCGGACATTCCGACGGAATGATTCCGGGAACGCGCCATTTCCTTTTCAACCGCACCCACAGGCAATTACGGCATTAATAGTATTCGGGGTGAGCTTTAATCGAGTATATGGAAACAAAGAAAATTTTACTGTGCTATATGAACCTCATATGATTGAACCTTACTTTGTTAAATCGTTAATTTGTAATTTACTTTGTAAGTTACGTTAATTACCGGGTCCAATCCAGTTCCCCTAGCATGAACAACAAAACACGATATGATATAGCGATTTATCGACACCCAAATGTCAAAATATGAACTTTTATCGAAAAAGCGACACGGGCATGATCGCTGTTTCGATAAACACTCAAGATGGATATTTTGGACAGTTGGGTTTCGATAAATCGCTATATCATATCATGTTTTGTTGGTCATGCTAGGGGAACTGGAAGTCATAATATCTGTTAGACCTTTCAAGAAGAATTACTCAAATCTTTGCGATAGTTAAACGTATTGTATACTTTTCTATTAGATTAGAAGTCTTGAGAATTGATTTTCTTAGCTTAAACGACATCAGTGAGCTTTATAAAATTAGTAGGTATTACAGCTAAAAGTATTATTTGTTGTTGGGAATCACTGCGAAACTATGGCTATACGTTGATAGCACCGCGAATGCGCTGTTCGGCGCCCGCCTTTGTACCACACGTCAGCGGAAGCCGACGCCCCCTCTCTTTACCCCCCACATTGACGGGTTCATTGACGGCGAGCCTTTGTCATCTCAATGAGCGTCGGGCCCAAAGAGGATTTAAATACTACGTAATAGTCGGACCGAGGTCGCAGATTACGAGAACGCTGTGTGCTCTAAAAAATTTAATTCTTTTTACAATCACACCAATTTATTATCTAGCATCAATCAAAATGTATATTATGGTGACTAGATAACGGATAAACACACTTAAATAAGGTAATATAAACAACCCTGACTTAGGTACAAAGGCTCATTACATAATCATTTGCAACTTGCGGGCATTAACTTGTATCTAATTTTGTAGCTGTTTAATTTTTAGGGTTCCGTACCCAAAGGGTAAAATTTTACCGTCCGTCCGTCTGTTTGTCCGTCTGACACCAGACTGTATCTCATGAACCGTGATATTGAAATTTTCACAGATGATGTGTTTCTGTTGCCGCTATAACAACAAATACTAAAAAACAAAATAAAATGAATATTTAAGGGGGCTCCCATACAACAAACGTGATTTTTTTGCTGTTTTACTATTCTAACTCCCACTTTGCCGGTTTTCAGTTACTTACATAATTACCTACCACAATAATTAAGGATTCTACTAATAATGTTTGCCATAGGTACCAGATTTTTAATATTAACCCTTTGAATCAAAGTCCTTTCACAGTTAGAGAATATACAAGCAGAAGAACAAAAGATCCTGCCAGTCTGGGCTTAAGGGAATAACTATGCATATCCTTGTCAAGCCTTGAGTGCGTCTGACAACTCTCTCCTCTTTTTGGTTCAAGTCACTGAATAGAAAGGCATATGCTTTGAGTTTTAAAAGATATTTATTACAATTGTTTTTCTTTGAGGTGCCAAAAATTACATTCTGTAGCGCAGGATAAATGCTCAAAAAGAAAGTTAAAAGCTGAAGTCTTCATACACAAAAGTACAATTTTAAATGTTTATTGTATTTTTTAACTTTAGGGTAAAAGAGTTAACGCTGAAACGATTAAAACTGATTGTTATATAATAAGTAAACAAATAAACTCGACTACTTCCAATCGAATTTTCTTGGATAAGGATCGGATGCGGGTAAACGGACTAATCTAAAAATAATAAATAAATAAAAATATTGGATAATATCACATACGTTGCTCTGATCCTCAGGTTAGTAGCTAAAGCACTTGTGTTATAGAAATCAGAAACAACGACGGTAATACTACAACACGCAGACCCAAGACCATATACAGAATCTCGTTTTCTACATTGACCAGCCGGGAGAATCGATCCCGAGACCTCAGAGATAGCGACGACAAGTACCTACTACATGTTCGCCCGTAGCTACCGGTCGTCAAATTGCGAATCTTATTTCTATAATTATGGAGAATCTATGCCATTATGAAGGATTGGGTCAGACCTACTGCCTTATTAATAAAACTCTTCACTTCGTACATCCTATAGTGCAATCACTTAGTACTTAGGTTCTCTTGAAGAAAGTTGCGATCTCAGGCCATTAAAACTTACAGCGTCCATGGTTAATAGCGATGTTTGTGTGGGCACACAAACATCGCTATTAACCATGGACTAAGTAAAATACTATTAACGCTAAGGACCCTCCATCATTCCTGTTCAACTTGAGATACACTTGGGAAAACAGTTTAATATTGTGAAAGTATTAGCAAAACCACTTAGCTGTTGCCCGCGACTTCGATCGATTTTTAATTTTACTCTGAAGTATTATTCATTTTGCGATGAAAAAAATGCGCAAAATTTCATCGCAATCAGATAAGGTCTATTTAGAATCGGATACAGGTTGAACAAAAACGTTTCTAGGTACTTCTATACTGTAAACCTGGATGTCGTTGGCTAAATACAAGAAAGATGATTCTGAGCTGTGGCTGACGATGATGAAGCTAGACGGAGAATATTTTAAACTGTACAGAATAGGCACTTATTACCTCAACAACAACAATTCCACTGCACTATCTGTCAAGAGTACTTTTGTGTAGCAACACGGCAAGCCTAATTGCAGAGCTAAGTACTAGCGATTAGCATCCTGTTGTTAGGTTTACCACTTTAAAAGTTCAGTCTGCTCTTTGAGTACGTAAATTAGTTCTTACGTAATTTACGCAAATTACTAAGGTTAATTGAATGGCTTTTCGAGTTAGTCTTTTTTTTCTGCCATCATAATAAACAGGTTGAAACAAAAGGTGGAGATTCTTAAATTATTACGAACCGACTTTTTTCTTAAATGGTACAAATAACAACGTATTATTAAAAACATAAGAATAACAGTAAAAGCGCTGAGGTTAAGCCTAGGTATTAACAGAATAATATAGGTTATGGTTTTAATTGTTTTTATTAACAATCATTTGGACATGCCTGCCTGTTTAATAAATAAAGAACGACGCCGCTGATCAATGTGTGAAAATAAAATAAATTTTCTCATCACTCACATCTCTTCTTGACAAATTAAAGAGCATCTTACCCACCGTAAAAACCAAATAGCACCGCATTGCTTTGCATATTCCAAATCAAATTAAAATAAAACCAAAACGTTTATTTGCAAAAACGCATACAATACGAATGTATTTGAGGCGTCCAGTGATGTCCCTGCGCATATTTGAGTTGATCGCGCATCTATAAACACTGCAAGACCTGCCCCCATCCATCCAACCAACTATTCACATTATGTGACCGATTACGATTTCATACAAAGAATTCTAAAATGCAATGATTGCGGTGGTTGCGGGTCTTGCAGTGTTCATAGATGTGCGGTCACCTTTAATGTGGTTATTTTATTGTGGTCGCCCATGCGTCCTACGCGTTTCCTTTATGAGGGAAATGCCCTACTGAGTAGATCGTCCTGTGTACACAATCCTACACGGTTCACTATACTTACTTGCATACTTAACATTATATAAAATTCCTTTGGCAGGGATAGTAGAGACGTAGATAAATACTTAGGTTCAGTTGCAATAATTTTACTTGCAACGCTAAAAAACATTATAACACGTGTATGGTAATTTTTACATGTAGAATATGTCAATCTTATTATTACAAAACCATTTTTGAATCTAAAACAGTTCGCTGAGCTTAGTAAAATAAAACTTCTAGTGTCAAATTCCTTAAACTAAATTTTATTAGTTTGACTACTACTCGTATAACCCCTAGAAGGGAGGGAAAAGTCAAGTTGAATGGCCAAGTAATATTATTTTGGCATATTTATTAACGTGTCCTTACCACTTTTAGCGATACTTAAATTGTATCGTACTTATTCTTATTTTACATAATATAATACTCTATATTTTTTTATCTTACCGCACCCTTTGCAAGCTTTCTGCATGACCCAATGGTAGACTGGCAGAGAATGCTTTTAGCAATAAGTTAACCTTTTGTACACTTATTTTAAGTTTGTGCAGTAAATTTAAATATAATTAGCGTGTATGCAGTTGCGATCAGTCATTCAAGAGTAAGCGAGCGGCCCGTCCGCCTCGTGCCCCGTAACGGCGCCGCGGTCGACTCGCTCTACTAGCCGCATTGATGAAATTACTCATCTGGATCATGATTTGTACCTAGGGTTGCCAGTATCTCTACATTAAAAAAAATAATATTCATCACCATCATCATCATCATCTCAGCCACAGGACGTCCACTGCTGAACATAGGCCTCCCCCAGTGAATTCCAGATCGGTCGATTGGAAGCGGCCTGCATCCAGCGTCGTCCTGCAACCTTGACCAGGTCGTCTGCCCACCTTGTGAAATGTGGAACAGAAACGTGGCCTCTTACTATGGGCCTTATAAGAGAGCTTAAAGTTGCACAGCACGCTATGGAAAGGGCTATACTCGGTGTTTCTTTGCGAGATCAAATCAGAAATGAGGAGATCCGTGAACGAACAAAAGTCGCTGACATAGCCCGACGGAAATAAATATTGGACAACATCAAATTCATTGCTTTTAATTCTATGGTAAGTAGCAGCAGTACTTGTATTGTAGTAACCAGAAGCAACGACGGTACCACA
Organism: Anania fuscalis; assembly: GCA_950371115.1. NCBI lineage: Eukaryota > Metazoa > Arthropoda > Insecta > Lepidoptera > Crambidae > Anania > Anania fuscalis. The sequence goes on along the minus strand of OX493344.1, from coordinate 396,039 downwards.
CCATTCAGACACGAAACAATATAGTTTTTTTTTTAAATTGACCCGACCGGGAAATTGAATCCCGTGTTCTTAAATATAGTGACGCCAAGTCCGGCGGTCTTCTGCTTATGTATTAAGTTTTTAAATTGTGGTTGATCTTAAATACAAACATGACCTTGCTGATTGTTTAAACCTATCCAAAAACTAACCAGAGATCCGGAACTTTGACAGTTGGGCGAATTTGATGTCGGGCCATCTGCCGTTAACCGCCAGCATGGTTTAACGTCAGCTGGTATTTGAATGCCCTTTTTTGGCAATAATAATTAGAATCTTAAAGTTTGAATTAGTCTATAATTAATTCTAATGGATTTACAATACAATTAATTATAATGTACTTAAGAAAAAATTTCCGTATAGTTCCTAGACAAATAATCAGACAAGCTATTTATAGGCTTAAGCTATACTTGAAACGAAAAAAGATTTGAGTAAGGTAATTTAAGTAGGTACTTATATTTTCTTTGGTATCTCGATAGACAACCCTATCATACGATAGCGAGTAGTGACATACGTACATGCGCATACGCATCGAGTTGCGTTATTGCGTAACGATGCCGTCGTTAATGATCTATGTTGCACTCGTCGATAAACGGTGCAACTGGTAATCAGACTATCGACACTAAAACCCCGTTATCATCAACGGAGTTTTCAAGTTAAGAGGTATTGCTTTTTAGGGTAGGCGTACCCAAAGGGTATTACTAAGGCTCCGCTGTCCGTCTGTCTGTCCGTCGGTCACCAGGCTGTATCTCATGAACCGTAATAGTTAGAGAGTTGACATTTACACAGATGATGTATTTCTGTTGCCGCTATACTATAACAAAAAAATATTAAAATGCAGAATACAATAAATATTTAAGGAGGCTCCCATACAACAAATGCAATTTTTTTGCTGTTTTTATAGGTAATGCTACGGAACTCTTCGTGTGCGAGTCCAACTCGCACTTGACTGGTTTTTTTTAGCAATGACCAAATGCTCGAAATTCTCATTCGTAGTGGTGTTATGTTTAAGTCAAATTCGTATATTGCTGAGAGAGTGTTTTAGATCTGGCTAAGTTTAAATAAATGAATTTCAATTTTTTATGCCATAAGATTAAATATAGTACCCATTTTTAAGATATTTTGAGTGACGGCACTTAAGATTTGAAGCCTAAATCTTCCTTACTACAAAAAAGATAGACTAGGCTTAATCAATGTCTGAAATTACTCAACCAATTTGAAATGTTGATACATCAGATATTCGAGATATATTATTAGTAAACATTTTTATTTGGTTGACTAATCTTTAGACAAGTGTTCAAACCTAGTCTATCTTTTTGTAGTAAGGCCGTTATGTCTGTCGGCCGTATATTTATACGACAATGTTAACGCTTGTTTTTACTCAGTCATTGGTATAAAAGGTTATGTGTATTCACATAATATAATGACTTGTTTCCTTACCTGCCCATAAAATAACTAACAACGAATAGTCAATTTACCGTTAATGTAATGATGACGGGCCATCACGGAGACTTAACTGAAATGAAAGATTTATTAAAGTCATGCATACAACAGTGTGTAATAGTTGTCTCAAAATATACACGTAGAATAGAATATAATAATTTATTTGCTTATTACACGGTTCGACCATTATAGAGCAATCCCATTAATTGCGAATGTCTTCTTTCAATAAAATATCGCTAATCATGTATTCGTACGGTACATACACATGTATGTTCGCACTCGTCATTGAATGCTAACGACAACCCATTGCCCTGGCTGATCGTTCACACAATGTATTGTGTTGAAATGTCTGTCTGTCTGTTCATGTACTGACTTCGTTTCAAACTAATTTCAACTTTAAAGGTAATTACCATAAGGTTGTGCACCCAGATTTAAGAATTAGGTTTTGAGGCGTTGATTAGAATTCTATAACGCACATGACACGTTAAACAAGGTGAAACATTTACATTAGCCACAAATCATTTACGATAAAGAGGTACTTAATTATTTCATCCTACTTATACAATGAGGTTATAATGACCTTCATATTTTAAAGTAATTAAAATATTAGTTGCCTTATCAAATCTTGCGGTTAGCTATGGAATTTACGTTAGCAAATATTGTGCAACATTTAACATCAATGTTAAAATGTAATGCTCTAGTACTAAACTTTATTCATATGCTAAATGTAATATTGATAGCTGTTTGTTTCCTTAATAAAGAAAATAAATAATAAAAAAATCTATAATTCTATAATAAATAATCTACAACGATCATAATGGCTCGTGTTTCAGCAGTTGTATCTAATAGGTATAGCGATAGTGTTAGAATCACCCCTAATAGAAAGTTACCAATAAATAAGAGTAGATCTTAGATATAATCGAAAATTAAATAATTCATTAGGTAAACTTACCTAGGTTCGTTGTAAGTCTAAGATTGAAGCAAAGAAGGGACTTCCCCATATTCGTCGGTTAAAAAAGAAGCGAAAGTAAGTACTATTTATTCTAATTATATAACCTTTTATACCTAATACTATTAAATAAGAATACTTTAAATAGAAGCATTATAATAAAATTTAAGATTGAAGACGCCTTAACCTGAGGTGAACTTCAAAAGAAAACAATAACATTGATTCTTCTACCCTCACTAAAGTTTAGTATCTTTCTGCAGCAACTTTATTTCATAAACACGATCGTAGAGTGATGTTACACACTGGAGTTCTGCGTAACATCACTAACAGATAACAAAACGGCATTGTACTAAACTAAAGAGTGCGCCGGCGCATGCGGCTCAAACACACGGGCCATGTGTGTGGGCGGGAGTGATATAATGTAGGACAGGTATCAATGTGGTGACGAGTGACTATGGTGACTTGGACAGTGGTGCATAATAATATAACGTAAGAGAACCTTCTTAATTCGAGGTTAAATCTAAAATCTGAACGTGGAATTAAAAAACGTGCTTTATCTGTCATTTTGTCTGACAGCATGAGCATGATGTTAATATTAAATCTTGATTTGGTTGCAAATAAAACTTCTTATTTCTATTCATGAGTTTTTATGGTCATTCTTTAGAGATAGTGTAACTGATCATCAGTTTAGTAATTGTATTCTTGTACTGTCCCTAACTATGTATATGAAACATGTAATTTAGTTACTTATTGAATAATGTCTTGAGGTAATATCTAATAATTTTATTTTTTTAACTCAACTGTCTTTTACCCGAAGGTTTTTTAGCAATAGGACCATTGCAGCTCTAAATATATTTCCTGTAGGTCTGTACTGTGTTAATTTTGTCTGTGGTACAATAAAGAGTTTCTATATAACTTCTATTTATTACCTTCATATTTAAATGTATAAAATTTGCTCTCGTTCAGTCTCTAGTATTATAAAATTGTTCTACTTTGTCTTTAATTTCCGTGACATCGTCTGACACCATTTTTGATTGCCCTTGCCCCGAGCGATCTCGATCCAATATCGCCTCAAAATCAATTAGTCGATATCAAATTAATCTCACGATTATTACAAACTAATAACTGAACCCAATGTCCGTCGCCTTGTGCTCGATATGGCTGTAGCATTAGTGTTTAGAGTTTGATCATGAAATTGTTAGACGGATTACTTGTTTCTGGTCTTAAGCGCTATGAAACCAGTCAAGACCTCGTTCGTTACTCGTTAGTGCTCTCAGGGACGGAAAATATGATTGATAGCCTTGATTTTATATAAGTAGTTCATACATTATCAATTTTTATTTAGTCATAATTAGCCATTAAATAAACTTTGTCAAATCAAATCAAATCAAATATTTATTTGCAAGAATACAGTTTTACACTAAGGTCTTATTATATTTTAGTAAGTCGTTTACAAATTGTAATTATCCAGAAAGACAAACAGCTTGGGGCATTGCGGCTGTTATAATTTTCTCGTTTATTATATCTCTCTCTGTCTATAATTTCGTTTTTTTTCTAGTGTTGTATTGCCGGAAAATCATCTTCTAGCTTCACTTACATAGAAAGCTATGAAGCTAGGTGACAAACCGTGGTCATTATCTCGCTTATGGCGTCAGACGGTAAAGAGACACCCTTAAAAATACAATAAAACAATAATATTTTTGTGTTAAACAGAAAAAGAAAGTGCTAGTACATTCCTGTCAAAGGGACTGTAAACGTAGTAGATATTATTAGGAATCTTGAACAGACATTTACAATGGCCGCCCATTAGTCGCGCACCTGTTAATGACACGTCCCACCGCAGTCTGCGCAGGCGTTAACAACCCCTGCGCACGAGTCGATTATTTGTAGACGCAAATAGTGTGCAGTTTATGGTTCGTCTGAAAGTCTGTACAGATACAATTTATTACGGACAGTAGCTACGAAGACAAATAAATTGATAGGTACCAAAAAAGGACATTCAATTATCATAGAAAATTGGACATTATCGCAGTGTGGATAGGATCTGGTTTTGAATTTCGGTTGAAAGCCTTGATCAACAAAATAACACAAACATTTATTCGAACCTAAAAATTATTAAACTCTACTCTAACCTTCGGAATAAACATTAGTTCCAAGTCCTTCTAAAGACAAGCAATTAATATTTCACAGTATCACTTATAAAAAAGTTCGTATTCACATTATGTGGTGTACGCAAAAAAAACACATGCTAATAAAACTTGTAGCCTTACACTAGCTTATTATATACCTACGACTAGAAGAGCAACTCATGAAAAATAAATAAAAAGAATATACCAAAAAAGCACTCGCCCGGCTTGCGATGGGAACGTGGGTTCGAGTCCCACTTGAGGACGATGATTTTTTACAAGTTTTATTTATCTTCAAATATACCAAAAATCTTTTTGGTATATTTGAAGATAAATATATCGAAAATCAAGTCTTCTGTCATGGTTTCATAGCTAAATGGTTTTACGTTTATATTAATTAGCTATGCTCCGTCCCTATTCTCATGAGGATGAGTAGGATAATGACGAGGGTCATTAACTCATTACAATATTAATGTAACTGTCCAGCTGAACGCATTTAACTCGTTTGAAGTGGCCACCCCTGCCTGCCGTTAGAAGTGCGAAGCTATTACTCATGCGTCGGCGCAGCGAGATGATGTGCTATGTGCTAGGTATAAGGAAGCAGTCAAACTGATACGTGCTAGCAACACATTATTGGGGCTAGGGTTGATACTACCTTAAATCCTATATTGTTACAATAAGAGACAAAAACACATTAATTAAAAAGACTGATTGAGAGGATTGGTGTAGGAGTAAAATAGCCATTAGTCAATTGATTCAATTCTCACTTTCAAACTCAAAAATAGTCAATACTTGCTAGATAGTTACTTTGGAGTTAAAGAAAAAATCGAAATTTTAAATGAGTTAAGTACATGGATTCAGTCAGTTCTAGTAAGAATGTTTTTTAGTAAGCATTTAAAAGAAGCGGTTGAACTGAATGAGATTTGCACAAACCAGAGATAAAGGTACTAAAAAATTGTTTTGAAATCACTATTGAATGTAAGTCACTATTGGCAATTTATTAATTTAGTTTATCTATCTACACAGCCTATTTCCTTCCACTGCTGGACGTGAGCCTTCCTTAAAGAACGCTAAAGAGCACGATCTCCCGCATTTTTTTTTCATCCACAGCCAGCCATCTTACTAATTTAGTACTAAAATAATTTAACTCGATTCTTACAGGTAATAACCAACATTTCCTAGATTGTTATCATCCTATGAAAGTAACTATCATCTCTGAGATTCCGGGTTCGATCTCCGGTCGGGTCAATTTAGAAAACGAAATTTCTATATATTGTCTCGGGTCTAGGTGTTGTGGTACCGTCATTGTTTCTGATTTCTATAACACAAGTGCTTTAGATCTTCCTTTCTCTATGAAAGTATGCAATTGGTTACAAGTAGTTCATTGTGACAACCCTAGCCTGCGCGTACGCACTACAGCCGATCGAAAGCGGAACTGATTGCGTCACCGATCATCTGCACTGCAAGTGGGTTAGTAGAGCCGAGGTAGAGCATTTATTAATTAATAAAAATTCAAACTGTGACCAACGTATTAGTAGTATTACTAATTTAAATATTATTCCTGTGACAATCTCAAATAGTTTAAACTAAGAAAGCAGACAAAAGCTAAGCCTACCTTTAATATTGTGCACCAAAACATGCAAGTCTTGGCTGGCAAAGAGTTAGAATTAGCCTTATTCTTACAAGATTTAAATGTACATGTTCTATGTTTAACAGAGCATTGGATTAATCAATATGAGTTAATGATAAACATTGAAAATTATAAAATCGGCAGTTCGTTCACAAGGAAGACCACTACGAGGGGGGGGTCACTTATACTATTAAATAGCGAGTTAAACTGTAAAGAACGTAAAGATATAGTGTCACTTTCGATTGAACGAACTATTGAACTAGCATGTGTTGAGCTAGAGCAGTATATAATAATAAGCGTGTACAGCCCCCCATCAGCCAATTACCAGCTTTTTGAATCCAATATGGAAGAGGCTTTGAAAAAAGTCTGTAGTTCTAGTAAGAAAATAGTTGTGTGTGGAGATTTTAATATCGATATATTAGTAAATTCGCTGAATTCAACTCGTTTTCTTAATCTTTTTAAATCCTTTAATTTAATTAACTTATTTAATGAACCAACAAGAGTGACTCCCATAACAGCAACTTGCTTAGATAATATTTTTTGCAATAGCAATGTAATAGATAAATCAGTTATAAATTATTTAAGGTCTGACCATAGTGGCCAGAGGGCGTCGTTTGAGCACCATCATGTCCGAGGAATTATAGATGCTGTCTGCAGGCCAATAACCGTAAATAGAATAGACCGATTTAAAGAAAAAATTTGTGATGGTATAGATTCATTAAAATCTAGTAGTTGCCATAGTGTTGATCTGTTATATGAGGATCTTTTTGGCTTGATTAAAAATGAATTTGATAAAATTTTTACACAAAAAAAAATAAAAGCAAATAAAGTCAGGTGTAAGTTTAATGAATGGGCTACACCTGGTATTTACAAAAGTAGATGAACATTATATGACTTGTATAGTCTAAAAGCAAACACTCAGAACCCACAGATCATAGATCATGTTAGAAATTACTCTAAAATATTTAAAAAAGTATGTGCCACTGCAAAATCAAACCATCTTCGAAATATTATTTTGGGTTCTGATAATAAAGCAAAGGCCACATGGAACATAATAAATAAAGAAACATGTAGGCGTAAACAGAATGATCACACTTACTCTCTTAAAATTGGGGATAAAATAATTAACTCACATGCAGAAGTTGCAAATGCTTTCGAGGAATTCTTTTCAAATATAGCTCCCTCTACAACTAAAGAACTGACTTCTTCTGCTGAACTAGCTGAATCCCTTCTCAAGTCGGGTGTTGATGAGTGCAAAACTCCATTTAATTTTAGACATAGTAATCCTGATATACTAATAAAAACTTTCAAGGAATTAAACATGAAAAAAACTGAGGACTTATGGGGGATCTCAGTCAATATTATCAATACAATTATAAATACGATAGCCCCTTATCTTACAATTATTTTTAATAAATGTATTGAAGAAAAACAGTTTCCTACTTTGATGAAATTTAGTAAGATAATCCCTTTATATAAATCAGGCGAGAAAAATGATCCTTCAAATTTTCGACCAATTTCAATTTTACCAGTACTTAGTAAAGTTTTTGAAAAAGTAATTTTTAATCAACTTTTATCACACTTTGTCCTCAATAAATTGTTACATAAAAAAAAATATGGCTTCACGAAAGGTAGAAGCACTACAGATGCTGGAGTTGCACTCTTGAAACACGTGTTTGATGCTTGGGAAAGTAGGCAGGACGCTTTGGGTGTTTTTTGTGATCTTTCTAAGGCTTTTGATTGTGTGGACCATCAAACTTTACTGAAAAAACTTAGACACTATGGTGTTTCATGCAATGCCTCAGATTTAGTAAACACTTATCTCACAGGCAGAACACAAAAAGTTTGTATCAATGGAGCTGAGTCTTCTGGGTCGCCTCTTACTATGGGCGTGCCGCAGGGTTCGATATTAGGGCCTCTGCTCTTTCTAATCTACATAAATGACCTTCCATCTTTTACGAAAGACCTCTGTGAGACGGTGTTATTTGCAGATGATACTTCATTGATTTTTAAAATCAAGAGAAGTAAAGACTCATTTGACGATGTAAATAATGCACTCTCGCAAGTATTGCATTGGTTCACCACCAATAATCTTATGCTCAATGCAAATAAAACAAAGTGCATCAAATTCACAATGCCCAACGTAAAACTTGTCTCGACACATATAACTGTAAAAGATGAACAACTTAATACATCTAGTTCCACTACATTTTTAGGAATCACTTTAGATTCCCGTTTGCAATGGGGTGCGCATATCGAGACTCTGTCGGGAAGACTTAGCTCTGCTGCTTATGCCGTGAGAAAGATAAGACAACTGACTGATGTTGAAACGGCAAGATTGGTGTATTTTAGCTATTTTCATAGTATAATGTCATATGGAATATTGTTATGGGGCTCAGCAGCAGACATTGAATCTATATTTGTACTGCAAAAGAGAGCTGTACGGGCAATTTACGGCCTTGGACCCCGAGAATCCTTAAAAGAACTGTTTAAAGAAATTAATATACTAAGAGTAGCATCCCAATTTATTTATGAAAATATAATGTATATCCGCAAAAACCTGTCCTTATTCCTTAAGAAAAGTGACATTCATAATCTTAACACCCGAAATAAGAATAAACTTGCCGTTCCCAATTTCAGACTGCATAAAGTGGGTAATTCGTTTATGGGAAAATGTATTCGCTTTTTTAATATATTACCAGCGTCTATTGTAGAACTGCCCCTGTTAAAATTTAAATCGCATATTAAAACAACTTTAATGAAAAAAGGATATTATACTGTAAATGATTATATAAATGATAAAAATATTTGGAAATAAATACTGCCCTGCTCGCACAGGTACATTTATCTTGTAATGTAAACTATATACTATTTAAAAAGAGGCTGACAATAGTGACCGAGTTTCTTGCGCTACTTCTTCTCGGCGCTAGCCCAAAATTGTCCCGAAGTAGTGGTAGGGAAAAAAATATTGGGACGTGTAAAAGCGCTTAGTTTAAGCCTATTTACAGAAATAAATTGGTTTTATTGGTTTTTATTGGTTTTATTCCTTCAGACTCCACTTACGAGGTGAAAATGGGCTGTAAACTTGGAATGGTTGTTACAATCTTTGAGCGGATCTTTGATTGCAATGTCTCCTTACTTAGATAGCAAAAGGTCCATCTGCTATCGTGTATTTTTACTTGGCCACTGACGATGCAATACTACCTATGGTATACGTAGGTATATAAAGTCTGAATTTGCCGTCGACTTCACTGCTACAATGCTTCAGACTTTCAACTAAGTATGTAGACCCTGATGTCTTTCTGTAGAGACTATTCTCCGAAACTATAAAGTCAAAATAATTTATTCAGTAGGTGTCAAAAATATAACAAGCCCTACCACCGCTTCGGGACTACATATCGGCTGGTGTCGATGACAAGAAATTCTGGGTCTATATTGTGGTTTTCATTAGTAGATTTATTATTTATTTATTATTATTCTTTTTACAACTAAATAACTTGATTAATTGCCTCGCAAACCACTTCCGTGGTTGACTGCGAGTGCGAATCTCGCTTAGTTAGATTTAATTTAACTTAAACTACCTCGGAAGATTAAACGGAAGTACTTAGTTCTCATCTGTGTAACTATTATAGCGCTGGGGCAACAGTTGCAAAAAATTATAAGATTAAATAACGAAAGAGCAACCATTCAGTGAATTAGTGACCTAAAATTATACCCTTGACTACTTTAGGATTTAATATTTAGTATGCTGTGCTATTTCTTTGCAAACTATGTAGCTCCATGTCATCGCGCTAATTATCGCAAATGTATAACAACGAAGAGCACCACCGAGAAAAAACAAAATCGAATAACTTCTTATTCCAAGTTTTAATAAAAGCAAGCCTGAACCATTTCTCACGTACGGTCACACATTGTAAACATTCGCATCGCAAATGTTTCAAAACATACGAACCGGGTTTAATTACAATCCACCAAACCAAAACTAACAATATTCCCTCGTTGAAACAATATGTTTATGACTTTATTTAATCGCTACCAATATCATCATAAAACCCCCCATCATGTAGGGATGTTAATATATCAACATCATCATCATCAGCCTATTATATATATAGCCTATATCAACTGATGAGGATGCCCAAGATAGAGTGAAGTGGAGAAGAAAGAGTGGGAAAGCGGACCCTGTCATAAGACGGGAAGAACGCTAGGAAGAAGCAGAAGATCATCATCAGTCTATTGCAGTTTACTGGTGGACGTAAGTCCCTCAAAGAGAACCATCTCCCGGTTTTTTCATCCATTCACTGCCAGCCATGTTCCTTGGGTCGTTGGTCCATGGAGCTGGTGGGCATCCTACACCACGTTTGCCAAGGCGTGGTCTCCACTCGAGAAGCCGGTTACTCCACCTTTTATCGGTTCTGCGACAAATTTGGCTAGAGCCCACTGCGACTTGCTATACATTTTTGGACTATGTCCGTCACTTTAATCCGCTGCCTGATGATCTCGTTTCAGATTTTATAACTTAACGAAATCACAAGCATCGACCTTTCCATAACTCGCTGAGTGATATGGAGTCGGTGGGCCAGCTTTACTGTCATGTTCCACGTTTGTGCTCCGTATGTCATCACCGGTAGGTATGCTTAAATACCTTCCTATTTAACATGTTTATAGTTATAGCAAACTAATTTTTAAAGCGTTTTTTTTAATATATACTAGCATTTTTAGGTTTATGTTAACACCATCTTATATCATAGCTAGCACATGTAAAAGGATCCAGATTACATAATTTCTCTCATCGGCGACATCAAGGCTGGCGATGGCATCATCCTGTTGTAACATCTTAAGCGAATTAGTTGTAACGCAACCAGTGAGTGGTTAATATTCATATATTAACGTTTGTTAGCCGCCGCTGCGCGTGCGCTTTCGAAGCAATGAACTTGTCTACCGGTTGCACAGACCACTTAATCTATTAGACTCTCCACTATCAGAACAAAAAAAGACATAGCAGACTATAGACAGCAACAACAACATCAAGTAGTATTAATTATGATTTGTTCTATAAAACTATTTATGGAATAACTGTTTGTGCCAAAATAAAATAAAAAAATAAATAAAATATAGAGGTCCGGATCTAGCTGAATAAGTTTATTGTCTTTGATATGGAGCTTCAAATTTTTTTTACCTTACAAAACACGGTATGTAGCGATGAGATACAGGAACGCAAGAACATAGGTTCCTATATTAAGATAGGTCCAAACAATATCAAAATTCGAAAAAATAATAAAAATACGCTGATGATAAGAGTACGGAGTATCTTCACTGTTTGCGTCTTCTATTTTAGGCGGATAGTAACACGTATTTCCTTTTTTTAATTCTGCGCATAACAAAATTTTGAACGTGACAGCCTTTATATACGTCTAATGAGCTAAGTTGTCTGTAACATTGTATATTATCATGTTACATTCATTATGTTAACGTAAATGTTTCAATGAATGACATTACCTACCACCATTTGCTGCAGTGAAACTTTACATTGTAATTATGCATTTGCAGAGACCATAAGCAAAGCGTAAATAATACTCTTAAGATATTAAATAGCACTTATCTAAAATACTTGTCATTTATTCACTCTCATACTGGGGCTTCACCTGCGTCTAATGTCGTTAATAAGTGCTTTAATTGACATATCATGCAGGTGTGGCCGGTCTTTGTGCGCAAATTCGCTTCAATAACATTAGACGTTAGACGATAGCTCGGACGGCGGCGGTAACTTTTGACACATCAAAGGGATTAAGCGGGAGTTTGGTGCGTTGTTGTGGATACACCTACTACACTAAACATCTTAAATCACGGTTACAGTCAAAAACTCTTTGTGAAATAAATGTTAAAGTGCACAGTTATTAAGTAAGGATGGAGTAGACAAAATGAGAAAAGTATTGAGTTCTTGGAAGCGTTTTTTTTATTTAAAAGACACACTCACAGATCACACGCTAACAAAGTCGCTAGACGCTAGACGTCAAATAAGTGTGGCCATGCACTTAGCGCGAAGCTTAATGCTTTAATTTAGTAAACGCTAATCATGCCGTTATTTGTACGTTAGGCGTCACGCAGGTGAAGCCCCAGCATCATAGGATGTAACAATTTAGGAAATGTTGGTTGTTACACGTAAGAACAGAGTTAAATCTTTACCACAAAATTAGGGTCAATAGTGACACTAACATGCAAAAGTGACATAAAAACAAATGTTAATTAAGTGTACCTATAAGCACAGAGTAAGTATTATACTATAAGTTACGTGTAAGTTCGTATTCTATCAACCCTCATCTTTGGGTTGTATTTTGTTCAACAGCTTTTAATGTCTTGGTAACCACTCCGTAAAGGCTCTTTGCAATCTGCCAAGATTGCAAATCTGTCTAACCGCGTGATTCTTTTCAGTTCGAGAGCCAAAATATCCTTGAAAGTTTACACTTATTTTGACCCAGTTGCGGACGGCTAATCCTTTAATCTCACCAAAACAGATGGGATAAATCAAACTGTCTCATCTCGCGACGATCCTACGACGAATGACGACGTTTTAATAAAACAACTATAGGTGTGTCACAAAAAAAAAATTCATGCTGTTTTCTTTTTCTTAGAAATAGGCGTAATAACTTAGTAAATGTTATTCCTGTAAATATATAACATAATTAAATATTAAATTATTCTTATGGCTTATCTCATAAAGGTTGTGATTACGATTTCTACTAATTTAACAACTCAAAAACCTATATCTACATTAGGGCATTATTTTATTGATTATAGTGACATAACATTAAGTGTGGCCGGAGGCTGCCCCGAGACGTGACCATGGTGGACGAATCGAACTGATTAACGCAATGGTGTTGGACACAGTAGTTTCTCTTACTGTAATCGCACCTATTCTGAATTACAAAAATAAATGTCTATCAGCCTGTCGATACTGTAAAAATAGCAATCACTTCGACACTGGGGGCCTAGCACGAAAGTGTATCTTTCGTTCGGTCGTATAAACCTAACAAATTAAAATGGGCAGTCTCATGTGTCAATCCTTTGATAAAATATGACCAACTCAATCTAGCCGTGTAAAAGACCCGACCGTTTCAATTGTTCATAAATTGGGAAACCTTTGATACGGTGGAATGGATGTTTTAATTTGATCGGATAAAACGACCGACCGAACAATGCGCTTTCGTATTAGGCCTCCTGAGCTCACTCATCGACAATAAGTAATGTGAGCACACGCTGTAACAAAATAGAGTTTATTTTCGTTTGTATTACGTTTCTTATAGAATCGACAGGAAGAAAGAAGTACCTGTGCTCGTAAGACCCGTGCGGTCTGATGTTGTGCACACTGTTTTCGTTCGCAAATGTGCTGTAGGTTGCAATTTGTATGTTTATATTTTACCGCTTATCATAACTTTTTAACTTTAATTGATGCCTTTCCGAACAAATGGTAGTCTTTATGGTCACTCCAATCGCAAAGATAAAAGATAAAATTCCAACAAAACGTTATATTTAAACATTTCGACAACCTCCGTAGCCGAGAGGCGAGCACGCCGGACTTTAAATGGCGCCGCCATCTCTGAGGTTCCGGGTTTGATCCCCGGTCGGGTCAATGTAGAAAACGAACTTTTCTATATTGGCTCGGGTCTGGGTGTTGTGGTACCGTCGTTGTTTCTGATTTCTATAACACAAGTGCTTTAGCTACTTACCTTAGGATCAGAGCAATGTATGTGATGTTGTCCAATATTTATTTATAAACAGGCTGAGCTTACTGCTTGGTCGACTGTTGTGAACATTAGTCTGTGAAGCGGAACCAAATAAACAATTATAGTTTTCGATTGAGTTCGACAATCGTGGGTTACAATTGATTTCATGTCGGCCAATAAGTCAATATTATGTTTCATTAGGGAAAATGTCTTGCAGTCTAACTGTAGAAACGTAATGATTCCATTAACCATCTTTTTTGTGGTCAAATAAGGTAAACTATCAGACTATTTCTGACAGTAACGGATAACATCACAGACTTTACAAAACCTAGATGCTAAACAGTGGTTAATTTCTTTACAAACCTATCTATTTGCCCTCGCTACACAGCAAAGGCAAATAGATAGGTTTGTACTGTTTCTTAATTAGTCTGATTACCTAATCATATCTTTCTATCTATGTATTAGTAAAATTGTTTCAAAATCTTACATCATATCATATCAGCCTGTTGCATTCCACTGCTGGACATAGGCCTCCCCCAAGGAGCGCCACAGCGCATGATCCCGCCCTTTGCATTGCATCCAGTCCGTGCCAGCTCCCTTCTTCAGGTTACGGTCCATCTAGCCGGGGGGCGTCCTACACTACGTTTCACGTTTACAAAATCTTACAGTAGTTTTTATTATTAGCTATAGCAAATTGCTTTCACTCGTAATTTGAACCGTACCGACTCGTACACTTACCTTTCATTGCGGTAGTTGTTGTTTATGGTTAAAAATTTAGCTGCTGTTCTTGAGTTTGTTTGTGTTTTATTGTTTTACCTTCAGAAACAAGATTAGACGAAGGCTTGAGATTAGTAGCGCTTCAAGAACAGTGTCACAACAAAAGCGAGCCAAGCCTTTCCTAACGCCATATCGTACTGACCCTAAAAGGGCCTACGACCATTACGCCCTAATGTGCCCAGCGATAAGCACATGAACCTTCGACTAGAAAGCACATTAATACATGCTAATATGCCCCCTATTCTATATAACTTTAAAGATGGTAATTGCGTGAAAGCTTAACAATGTACAATTGGTTAAGTTCGTTACGTAATTGTTATACGAGTAATATATGCGGTTTGTTTTAAATGCGGAGGTGAAGATTCTCTTAGTAAATATGAAGCGTAACTGGAGTAGGTAGTTTAGGAATTTTACGAGGAAAAACTCAATCTAAGTACACACTAGAGACTAGACTGGTGCCCGAAAGATAAGAAAAACATTTTCGGCCAAGTGCGAGTCGGACTCGCGCATGAAGGGTTCCGTACCATTATCTATAAAAACGGCAATAAAATCACGTTTATTGTATATTCTGTTTTTTAGTATTTCTTGTTATAGCGGCAACAGAATTACCATCATCTGTGAAAAAACAAATTTCAACTGTCTAGCTACCATGGTTCATGAGATACAGCCTGGTGACAGACAGACAGACAAACAGACTGACAGCGGAGCCTCAGTAATAGGGTCCCGTTTTACCCTTTGGGTACGGAACCCTAAAAAAAGAAGAATACAAACAAAAATAACAAAGAAAATAAAATTAAAAACAAAAAATAATGTAGTGTGAGCGCCACACTGCTACACACATGACAAAGGCGAAATAGCTCAGTTTGTTCTTTTCAAAACGAAAATACAAAGAAGACTAAAATAAATAAAAATTGTTGCGATAGAAGTATTGGAATTTAACACTGACGCTTTATGAGTGCCTACTGTGGAATTACTTATTTTAATGGGCCTATCAACCTATTCAAATTATACTAGGTTTTAATTAAATAATTTGTCGAATCTTATTTAAAAAATCAAAACAGTCATAATTTGTCTACAGGCACTCGTAGACTACGACACGAAAGGCAATCCCAATCAAGCATTGTTTGTCTCGTAATTAAGACGACATGATTGATGATTATCGTCGCTTTATTACAATCAGACAGACAGCCTTTGTTTTTTAATATTGGACATTTGCATCAAAATTAGGCCCGTTAATTGGCTACGGTTAATGTACTCTTTATTGGAACATCTTTTACAGAAAATATCAGACATACCTACAGGTTTATTTTCAATTCAAAAAGACATTTCCTCATTCTTAATGATCAATCATCTGTTTTAGGAAGTTTTTTAAATTTTGATATCGGTCCCGTTAAATAAGTTTTTATATAAACAGTCCTTGGAAGGTCATTGATAAATAAAATAACCCTGTATATTATTATTATCCTTCTGATTGTAATAATCAACATCCTTTTAAACTTTTCAAGGCTGGAGAACTACAGTAAGTTGTTAAAAAAGCAATTCACTTCAATTGTATCTTACTTTTGCCATTAATAAAGAATTAATTGCTTCAGTAATAAAATTTTACTGTTATTTGACGATCTAACCGATTCGATCTTTTATTAGACTTCCAGGATTTTATTTGCTTTAAGTAATTACTTAAAACGCAAATGATACCGGTTCCTCGCTACATTTTCTTTTATTGGTCTATTAGCTAAGTAATTATCGCAAAAAACGATACGTACGATAAGTGTCTGAATTAAAAGTTAAAATATCTCAGCGGTGGTCCGAAAACGCCCTGACCATACTCAGAACAGCTTCGAAAAATGGCAACGCTTAATTTTGCCATCTGTCTCCGTTTTACTCTTCAGTGCGCGTCGTGTGTGGCGACTGATCAACTTTCCCACCTAATCCTTTATTGTGAATTTTTGTTTTTAGCAATTCAATGCAAGTTTTTAATTGAAGATAAATAACACTTGAAAAAAATCATCGACGAGATGGGACTCGAACCCACGTCCCATCGCAAGCCGGGCGAGTGCTTTACCAACTAAGCTACCGAGGACGTCACGTGACAAGATGAAATTCCTCAAGTGTTCTTTCTCGCTGTCAAAGCCAGCGTATTCTGATCAATGTTGTAGCTTTATGTATAGCTGAGTAGTATACTACCGTCAACACCCTATAGAAATATTTTTACAAATATTTGACTATTGGTGATCAGAAATGCTTAAACATTAATCCTTTAGTTAAATACCTCTAGGAATCAATGCTCAATCTAGGTTACTATGCTTAACACTCGTAATATGGAGTAGGTATTGTTTTTGTGGCTAGCTAAAAGAAAAATAAAGCAAACAATCCTACTAAGAGTACTGCCGATTTTAAGTAGAGTTTAATTAAGTCAATGTTAGCATTGAAGAGAGGGTTTTAGAAATTTTAATCGTAACTGGAGAAATAGGCCAAATAGGATAGGACAATTACTATTCTGTTTTACAAATATTTAGGGTATATTTATATATATAACTTTACTTAACTTTGTTACCCTGATTAAATGAGTATTAGTTTAAACATAGATACAGCGATCAGAAATGAATGCCTGGTCGTCAAATAAATACGTGCCAGGGTGAACTGCTGTAGACCTTCAGAGGAATTACCTTACGATGGCATAAACTGGAATGGAAGCCGTAGAAAGACAGTTAAAAACATTTACCTAAGTGTAGTTAAGTGGTCTAGAAAGGCAAATTATGAGATAAGATAGGAATGAAAGAGTTGATGAAATTGACAAGTTTAACACTACACTTACATAAGCCTGTGCCAATAATAATATCTCTACATTATGTAAATAGTTAGTCTCGCAAATCTTGATACAACAGGGCCCTAACCATGAACTTTTTCACGACCGAGATTGTTTGGTAGCACTTTGATATGAGCACAAAATTTTGGTCACGTGATTTGGTACCATGAACTACCTAAAACGATCTTGTTTAGTGTTGTGAAAGAACGAGTGAACTGTAAAAAATTGTCTATGCGTTGAAATAATGTCAAAAAATGATGCACGCGGTCCGAATTAGATAAATTAAATGAACGAAATATTATTGAACACAATAAATACCTGTGTTTGCTTGCTAATTACTTGAAAATATAAAAAAAAAATGTATTTTGCTTGCACTAGGAGTTATTTTTGTAGAAATGTTACCTATTTTTAGCGTAAATATCAGCCTTTCTTAATGAGCTAGGACTGAGCTCTTGATTTTTAAAAATGATTTCGGACCAAGAGTCATACGTCATGAATGATCAAATTCAAACGTAGTGGTTCCATTCTCTTTGGATAAAATTAGAAAAAAGTTAAAGTCAGTATTTGATGTAAACACTCGTATTTACAATTTATAGTATTATTTGATCAGTTAATTTATTTTACAATTATTTTTTTCTAGACTCAATAACACATTTCATGTGTTCTGTTAATTTATGATTTTACTTTATTTATAGGTAACACTTATAATAGTTCAATTGTATAACGATGTTTGCATGGGCAACATAACACAATAAATTATCATTTTTATGGGTTTCTTGATTCATTTCGAGAAACTTTAAATTACCTTATGTACCTTATATATACCAGAGGGGAAAAAAGCTAACAGCGTCTGGATAAGGTACCTCTGGTACCGGAGCAGAAGAAAGCTAGCAGTGTGATAATTAGGCATCCAAGATACTAAGTCGTTGAAATCAGAATTAGATGAAGACAGAGCCTCACAAGTGTTTATTATCAGTGTTTCTAAAAATATTGTGAAAGTCAATCGTTAAGAATAAATAGTGTTAATAAATGTATACCCATTAAATTATTTTAATAATACAAACTGGTACACAAGGTACTCTGAAATTATACTAATCCACAGCTACTCACTTTGTCTTTTAGTATTTCACTTGCTATAGAAAAAAAGGTGGCATTTACTAAACTAGGTATTCAATGAATTATCCGCAACGACCACTTTTTAGAGGCATAGGAAGCGGGGTGCTTCATCTTACGCAGCAAAGCTGCTCGAGCGATTGCTGCTTCGAATATAGGTACTTGTTTATCTTGACTTCACCACTCTCCAGCCAGCAAGCATGCTCCACCATCTCAGCAACCAGGAGCAGAGCGATACGTCCGTCACAATTTTGTTTCCCGAACCATGCGGATCTCGCCGGTAAAGGAATAGTAAACTAAACTAAGAATAGTAAACTAGTTTGGCGCGTTGCATGTTTGATTGTAGGGGGCCCTCTACCATCTCCTCAACATCACACTATTACATGACTGGCCACCGGACGATAGTCGGTGTGATGAGCCCAGCAGGTTCACGCCGACGGGAGCCCATTTGTACGGCTAAGATTTTTATGGGAAGTCCGGTCAGCCAGTCTATACATACTGTCTATCTATTCAGCCTATTGCAGTCCACTGCTGGACACAAGCCTCCCCCAAAGAGCATGATCACCCGAATTTTTATTCATCCACTGCCAACCATCGTCCTAAGGTCGTTGGTCCATATGGGGCTGGAGGGCGTCCTATACTACGGCTATCTCTCATTTATATATAAATAGTTCAAAGTATGTATACTTCCTCATAACGATACTATTTTTAGGGTTCTAAAAAAATCTAAAAACCAGCCAAGTGCGCGTCGTGCCATGCGCAGTATAGGGTTTCATAGTTGCCCGTGGTAGTTCCCACAATATATTGCAGCAATCATTTCATTAAGTCTTCATTTAAGTCACTTTAAAAGTTTTCCTCTAAGGAATTTTCGAACGACGACAAAATTAAACGATTATTACTCGTAAAACTAACAGGTCTATCTTAACCGTTATAATTTCTCTTAAAAATTCATGGAAAGCACCATATAACCATGATTTTTTCCAGAATTTTAAAACCAATAGTTAGTTTTATTTACGCCCTACCCGAACAAAAATTGGCATTTTAAAGTTTAATATTTCGCAAACGGAACTCTAAATCAAAAAGTAGTATTAGCAACCCCTAAATCATTTTAAGGGACCTATTCAACGATGGGTTAGACGATGAAAAAATAATCACCCAGACGTTACATACAATGCTCTGACCCTCTAGCACGAGCAACAAAACACGATACGATATGATATGATATAGCGATTTATTGCCTCTTTACTTTCAAAATATATATATTACTATAATTACTATATATTACTATAATATATTATATGGATAACATAGCCTTTAACTTGATCTTTTATTGAAACAGTGAGCATGTCCTTGCTGGCGACGTCACGGCTATGCTCGCTTTTTCGATAAAAGTTCATATTTTGACAAAAGATATGCGATGTTTTGTTGCTCATGCTAGAGGGACAGATCCTAAGGTAAGTAGATTAAGCACTTGTGTCATAGAACCAACGACGGTACCACAACACCCAGACCCGAGAAAGTATAGAAAGTTCTTTTTCTACATTGACCCGACCGGGAATCGAACTTGGAACCTCAGAGATGGCGGCGCCATATATTGTCGGGCGTGCTCGCCTCTCGGCTACGAAGTTCATCTAGTATCGGAGCTACCCTAAAACTAAATTTTGCAAAATTTTATGCTATCATTTTGTCAGCGTGATTGATTTACAAATCTTCACAATATTACAGCTCTCTAGAGTCAACAGCAAAATCTCGGACGGACAGACAGACACACAGACGGACATGACGAAACTATAAGGGTTTCTTGTCAGGATTACGGAACCCTAAAAGCTGGAATAAACTAAGTATTTAAGGGGGCTTCCATATAACAAACTTGATTTTATTGCCCATTTTTATAGATAATGGTGCTCGAAGGGTTCCCTTCGTGCGCGAATCCGACTCGCACTTGGCCGTTTTATAAAGTTAACTATTTACTAAAACCTACTCACTTAACTAAGGTCTTATTTAGAGTGCAGGACCAAGGTACCTACTAACTAACGTACGGTGAGTGGGTATAGAACAGTGGGTTAATCTTAGTCCCGGACCAGCAAATGCACTCTGAATAAGACGTGTTTAATATACAGGGTGATAGGTAAATAGTATATCAAGCTGAAACTAGCCCATATTAACATAATAATATGCATTAAATTCTATCGTGAAGACAGAAAAGACCATGCAAAAAATCGACCCTACCCACCAGCAGACTTCAAATGTATCTCAGTTAATAGATCTCGACTGCTGATGATTTTATACTATGACGGCATCTCTCGTAGGAATGAGGTTTTCATGAAAAAAAAAACTTTGTAAATAGGTTTTTTTTTTATTGATTTTCCGTATTTTTCTATAATATAGTGCAGTTAATTCTTGTAAAGAACGTACTTAAGTACACTGTGGCAAACCTTACTCCGTTGTAACGTTAAAGGCTGCGACCAGACTACATTATGGTCCAGATCTGGCGAATGCGCCGCGAACACGAAGCTCGCGCGCGGCGCGCAGACTTTTATCCCTCTAGCTAGTGTATGCTAGTCTAGGCCTTTAATACTCAAACTTAAATGTTGTCATTTATTGAAGGTTAAAACAGGGTTTCATTGTTTTGGTTTTCGTATACCTACAAGAAAACCGTTTACGTTTAATACAGGGTGTCCCAGAACTCAACGTCAAGCCGGGGTGACAGGATTAATTGTAACCATCATGAGAAAAATCAGAAAAAAATCTTTTCCATGCAGTTTGAAAATTATTGGCATTTAAGAACAACCTAGAAATTTGGTCAAACTGTAACCATTTTTCGGTTATTGTGGTTAATTTTTATTATTTTTGTTCATTTAAACTTTGGAACCGTAACCCTAAATAACATTTCTAGAATCACAGTAAAAAAAATGACACATTTGCCCCAAGTTTCCGAGAATTAAGACTGTTTGTTAAACTATGTTTTTTTTTTAAATTTTGTCGACTTTGGAATGCCCTTCTTTAACCTGTATGCTCAAACATTTGTGCGCGACCCGAGCTTATTGCTTAAAAAAATGTAATAGAGTGCCTTGACTCCTCCTATCAAAAATAAACACCTGAAGTAACCCGATTTTTGCTAACCCATTTTACTCAGTTAAAATGTTTTTAGGGTTCCGTCCCCAAAGGGTAAAACGGGACCCTATTACTAAGGCTCCGCTGTCCATCTGTCTGTCTCTCCGTCTGTCTGTCCGTCTGTCTGTCCGTCTGTCACAGGCTGTATCTCATGAACCGTGATAGCTAGAGACTTGAAATTTTTACAGAAGATGTATTTCTGTTGCCGCTATAGCAAAAAAAATACTAAAAAACAGGATACCATAAATATTTAAGGGGACTCCCATACAACAAACGTGATTTTTTTGCCGTTTTTATAGAAAATGGTACGGAACCCTCCGTGCGTGAGTCCGATTCGCACTTGGCCGGTTTTTTATTCGCACAAGCTCTTGGTAGGTTCTTAATTTTATGGCAAAATGATGAGAGAGAAGGATAGTGGACATGTTTGCCATGAGTGAGCAAGACAGATAGTGACGCCACTTTTACCAAAGTCAACAAAAGTAAGTAAAATTAATAAAATAATGAAATATCTTGACCTAGTTTAGTTTAGGTTTATTGGAATAAAAGTCAGCTAGGGATTATTGTAATAGGATATGTTATTTCCCATATGTGTATGAGAGTATGAGATTGGACTCCCTTTTCCGCACTTAAACTCGGTCCTCTCTACGTGGGGGATGTGATGGTTACGGTTGAAACCAGCCTAGCTCCGCTCAGAAGCGCAGAAGTTTCCTGGGTTTTTACAGACTTCGCGGAGCGACCTTGGGTTTTAAAGGATTTCATTAAGATGTGATGCTACGGCCTCGCATTCCAAGACTACGTGGGCGGCGGTTTCATCTGTAGTTAGACGAACCCTGCAGAGAGGGCTGTCTGTGTTGCCTATGGTGTAAATATGTATGTTTAGGAGACAGTGACCGGTCACTGTCCCCACGATTATGCGCAGATTTTATCTTTCAAGGTTGAGTATACGCCGAGTCAATTTGGGTGTGACCCCTGAGAGGGTCAGTTTCGATTGTCTGCATGCTGTACTCAGAGTCCATCGTTCGTTATGTTGGGATAAAGCACTGTGTCTAATCCAGGCGCGCAGTTGGGAATATGGTAAGGGGAGGATCGAGGGTGGCCCCTCTATGACCATGTCCGAGCCCCTTCTCGCCAGTACATCTGCGGCATCGTTGCCTAAGGAATTACTATGCCCTTTTATCCACGGCAGTGTTACCTTGTTGACCCTTCCAATCTTTTATATTTGAATGAATTTGTTCTTAGAAAATTATTTACAAAATGTCAAGCGATTGCCTGTGGATCCGTACTCTTCGGTTTGTAACAAAAAACGTACCCGGTTACCTTAAACCCAAAATAAAAAATCGTTATTATATATATAAGTAAAATAAAGTTAATAATAAATAAGGTCCTAAGATAAAGATATTAATTTACTTCCTCTTAGGGGATAAAGCCTGTCCCAGACAGACGCGGCCTGAGGTGGCGGCCGCGGCCGCGGCCTGTTGTGTAGTATGAAAGTCCGTGGATTTGAATAGTACTGAGACTTTCATACTACACAACAGGCCGCGTCTGACTGGGACAGGCTTAATTCTCCTGCTCACATACAGCAACTTTTTCGAAAGAAGATAATTTAAACCTTAAAAAAAACTAACATTGTAATAGGAAACTGCCGACCAGATGACATCAGTTTGTACAATATAAAGTTTAAAAATATAATATAGGTAGGAATGCTAAGGGATGTTATGTCTCAATGATGAGTAAATGCAGAATGCAAGGAAGAGAAAACAAACTAGAAACTAGTGAAAAAAGACTTGGAACATGGCACGCGAACGGTGATAATGATGATGGTGATTGGTGATGCCAGGAAGGTCATGATTTATCTATACACCGAATTTCATCGAGAGCGGATAGGTATATAATTTTAATACTTGACTATGTTTAAACAACTTTTGTATGTCTTCTTGTACCAAATAAATGATATTCTATTTCTATCTAGACAGTTTTAAGACAAACATCCAAACGTTATGGATTTAAGAATTTTTTGTCTACCTTGCAATGATAACTTTACATGTAACTTGCTAGTTGGACTATTGAAGCGTCTCTTTTTTGCTCACGCTGTTCTTTCCCTGAATCGCATAAAATATACATTAAATAATCACTTTCTCTAAAGTAAATAAGGTCCTAAGATAAAGATATTAATTTACTTCCTCTTAGGGGATAAAGCCTGTCCCAGACAGACGCGGCCTGAGGTGGCGGCCGCGGCCGCGGCCTGTTGTGTAGTATGAAAGTCCGTGGATTTGAATAGTACTGAGACTTTCATACTACACAACAGGCCGCGTCTGACTGGGACAGGCTTAATTCTCCTGCTCACATACAGCAACTTTTTCGAAAGAAGATAATTTAAACCTTAAAAAAAACTAACATTGTAATAGGAAACTGCCGACCAGATGACATCAGTTTGTACAATATAAAGTTTAAAAATATAATATAGGTAGGAATGCTAAGGGATGTTATGTCTCAATGATGAGTAAATGCAGAATGCAAGGAAGAGAAAACAAACTAGAAACTAGTGAAAAAAGACTTGGAACATGGCACGCGAACGGTGATAATGATGATGGTGATTGGTGATGCCAGGAAGGTCATGATTTATCTATACACCGAATTTCATCGAGAGCGGATAGGTATATAATTTTAATACTTGACTATGTTTAAACAACTTTTGTATGTCTTCTTGTACCAAATAAATGATATTCTATTTCTATCTAGACAGTTTTAAGACAAACATCCAAACGTTATGGATTTAAGAATTTTTTGTCTACCTTGCAATGATAACTTTACATGTAACTTGCTAGTTGGACTATTGAAGCGTCTCTTTTTTGCTCACGCTGTTCTTTCCCTGAATCGCATAAAATATACATTAAATAATCACTTTCTCTAAAGAAATTAAACACACGATAGGTAAGACTCGTAAAATGCGTACCTATCTGATTTTGCATAGTGAAACGTACCTTGTATTTATGGTATTACCAAGGAGTAATCACTACGTATTACTACTAAGTTCCATGGTTTCCAAAAAGCCGGTAATTTAATAAATTTATGTAACGGTTATTGATTTAAATTCAAAATTTTGGTAATGTCTTAATTTGAAAACTGTCACAAATATAGATTAGAAGTTGACTTTTTAGTCTATTCCGAAACAAGGTCTCAACGTTGGTCAAAATTTATAGCTCAATTAGCTCATTGTTCAGATTCAATTTTGTGCCATGCAAAAATTTCTAGCACTTGGCATACAATCTCAGTTTTTGAAACCATAAAACCTTAACATAATTGCATTACCTCTCGCCTGAAATTTTTCATTTCAGAGTATATTGCCCTATTCGTTTTTTATTTAATTTTGGTTTCGGACAGCTGCTCGGTGTTTTTCATGGATATGACATTAGGCATAGACTAGGCAGATACAACAATAGAAAGAGACAAAGTTATCTGTTGACAGTAGTTTTGGATATTGCGTTCCTTTTCTTCTGACGACCAAGATATAGACAAGTCGTTCATTCTTTCACATCACTAAACAAACACATTTAAAGCAGTTCATGGTACGAATAAAAAAAAAGATAAATCAAAATTGCTAAATAGCATAATTGCTTTTACGATTTCCGGAGAGTCAAGCGAAGTATCATAATATTTTATGCAAATATATACATATAATTAATCCTATTTTTGAATCTTGCTACTATTTTTGCAGCATTCATTTAGAAATTAAGAAAACAATAAAAAATAAATTTTCCATACAAATTATTTTGACATATGAAATCAATTTCTAGCTGTCATTAGTGTCATAATAAACGTCATTTGTACTGAAATGAGTGAATGATAGGCAAAATTGTTTGTTGTCAAAATCCAATAAATGTGATTGTTTTTACGACTTCATGGTAGGAAATTGACAGATTTTGACAGATTTGTGATTGTTTTAACAGTTCATGGTTAGGGGGCAGGAGTCCTATCTTCTATCTTTCAAGTCAAATATCTCTACTCTTTCTAGTTTCTACTTCTTCTTGACGTGTTGGTATTCTATGGTAAACTTTGTCGTTGTTATACTATTGTCCATGATTAACATATTGTATGCCAACAAAGTTCGTGACCATTATTAAAATTTCAATCATCGCGTTTAGAAGACGTATCAATTAACATAGCTCACGTATTTCTTAAGCGGCACTTCGCGTGAAAATATTTATGACTTTTCGATTGACCAATGTGCTATCTGGTAGGTAGATTGGCATTTGAAATAAATTGCAACGAGACTAACTCATGTCGCCAGTTTTATTTTTGCTTATTATAAAAATTCTATAAAAACCAAATCTAGGTTGTTTTGATGGAATATCTAAAGTAGTAAATAGTAATACACTTTAAGCTTTAGATGTGAGAAGCGTGTTTAAAAACAGTAGACCAAGCAAGCAAACGCAAAGATGCCATTGAAATATAGCGCTGGAGAAGTAATGGTTTAATTTATAACTACTCGTACTTAAAATCACAACTAAATCTTACCAACCTGTCTTAAGCTATGCTACTATATAAGTCTCATTGCCAAAAATGATGCGCCATGCTTTATAGATGGTGTAATCTTAACAAGATGAAAGGAAAAGGGTCACGAGGTTTCCGTCCAATGCGTTGATAGAATCAGAATTCATACCGCACTTGACACATCCGTCCACGATGCCCTACATAAATAATGGCCAGAAGTAAAGAAAAAAGGTGTACTATCGCCAGAAAATGCAAACGAAGGTGGCCCTAAAATATAATATGAGGTATGCTACTCAATGCTGATCAATTGTTTCAAAAAAGTTTGTCGAATAATTTAAAAATATTAATATCTACTTAGGAACATTTATAACACAGCGATAAGAAAATCTAGACTGATCTCAAAGTTGACTGTAAACGTAAGTACCTATTCCTTAAAATATACTTGCTTTTTGCAGCACCTTTTACAGAAACTTTGATTGCATTTGCTGGAGCTCTACAATTTTGCCTTTCAAGACCATTTGAAAGTTTAGTCGATAAATCTCCATGCGACAAAAACAAATGCGTAGACTTTTAGAATTTCCCTTCCTAGCACCTCACTTAGCGAAGGCATTACGCATTAGTCGTGGCAGTGGAAAGTGTTAATGTAGTCTACTTTTAAACTAACACCACAAATGCTGGACAGAATCTTGGTGCGTTTGCCTTTTTCGGTTGAAGACAAATCGGTCTAATTAGATTCCAAACTGCAATTGTCATGATTTGATTTTGCTCTGTCAGAACCCGTCGGGGGCAGATGACACCAAAAGCAGATGATACCGTAAATAGAGTCTAAAAGCAACATATACATTTTATTATAATATTCAGGTAGGCAGTCATCAACACTAATTTACGAACTATGGTTTATCCTATGTTATGTTGATCTCTTGACTTGATACAAAACAAAGCCTAAATTTTCCTGTACTTATGTACGTACCATGTATGCCCTTCTAGATCTTAACGTCCCACTTTTGCCTTCGGTATTTACTAATAATTATTGTTCATACTAGTTTAAATGTTTTTTAACCTGTCAGGCCAAGGTCAAGAGACACAATAAAAAATCTTTTATTCGCGGCCACCGGTGGGTAATTGAAGCTTGATATGTTAATGTTGTTTAGTCTTTAAAATATAACGTGTGAAAGTGTGTTTTTAATTCCCCAAAACTTTGTTTCGTCGTCGATCGATAACTATGTTTCAATGTAGCTTTAAGGTATTTGGATAGTTAAAAAAAAATTGGTTGTTATCAGTTGTATATATGTTATCAATATTTTCTTTAGAAATATTTACTGTCTACTAGTCGTGCTCATAGGTAGAAGTCTTGTGTAAGGCGGAGTACTCACCGGCTCAAAACAGGCGTCGCATTATACAAACAACGGCGAACTGAAACAAAAGATACAAGCCCGTTAGTATACTTCGTGGAACATTACTACTGTTTATTGTATTTCTTTTTTGTAACAGAAGGAATATAGCTAACACAGTGGAATACATCGTGACTACAATGTCAACTACGCAACGTAGCAAACCTATATTGTAGGATAATGTTTTGATAATGATGGCTTTTGTTTAAATTACTCCTGTTTTCCATTTCCTTGTGGACTCTACGTTATTGGGATAGTGATTTATTTATTGTATTTTTATTGTTCATTAATTACCTATCGTATTAATTTGTAATTCATTTAATATTAGAAACCACCAAAGCAATAACATTTAACTAGCTAATCCGTGGCAGCTTGAAAGGTCACTCGTTGCAACATTTATTGCTGCCATATTTGGAACTGTTTTCACTCGCTATATTGGCTATTTGATCCATTAACAATACCATTTAGAGCTTAAATAATACTAAAGAACGTCACGAAATAAACTGCATTTAGGTGCTTTATCTTACAAAAGTTTTGAAATGTTGATGTGCCGAGAGATTGTGCCGTAATGTGAGATTTTAGTGGGTACACTTGGTGAAGTGAGTAAATAACCTCCTTTTGTCTTCGGTCCTTCCGAACGGAACGTCGTGTCATAATTATCTTACATAAATTAAAAGATCTTTCCCGAATAGTTAGTACCTAAGTAGAAACAAAAACACAATAATCTTCAACAGCTACAGAAAGTATTAATTTCGACTTGATTATTAATAGTCCTAGCCGTAAAACATGATTAGACATGCAAAATTCCGCCGCCCGATGGTTAGCGCATCGCGAAGTGCGTGCGCGCCGACCCGCGATGCAAAGCAGCTGCTTTCTCCGGTTTGCGCGGATTTGTAGTGCAGTTCAGTGCTAATGTATTAGGGCAATGGTCAAGGATCAGGATATCGGATATTTAAGTACACAGCCCAATCAAAGCATTTTCCTGTCTTAAAATAAAAAAAACCTTGCCAGTGCCTCGATCACAAATAAAGTTTTCTCGCAAAAGCTGCTTTCTTTTGAAGTGCCTACTAGTACTTATTTTTTACTAATAGTACTGGTTTTATATTTATTTATTATTTTATTTTCTTTATTCAGGAAACAAACAGCTTTACAATATTTCGTTGAGCTTAAAAATTAATTAATCATACACTAGCATTTTAAGTTTCCAACGCTAATTAATACAGTTATAGTTACTAATTATTTTTGCTAGATCCAATTTAATAGGCCGAACGGAGGAGCTCATACTATGAATGATAGTACGAAGAAGGTTCAAAAGCAGGCCGGCTTCAATAGCTCATAGTAAGGGGCCTGAATCAAACAAGAATAAAAAATAAATATTGGACAACATCACATACATTGCTCTGATCACTCTGACATTGCTATGAAGAAGAATCTATAAAATAAATGAAAAGCTAATACTAGTTCTCTATAATTTATTCAAAGTCTCAGGCAGGTCATGAAATTATTTAAACTACCTATTTAATTCGTTTCGATCGTTACTCTAAAAGGTAATAGATCCAATCGACTTCGCTAATTCATCGATACTTTTCTTCCGACTACTATTTTTTGCCAAAAAACCGGTCGCGCAGTCCCGGCCGCGACCCGCCGGCTGCGCGTGCGCTTCCGCGTACGGCTAGCCGCTCATTAAAATGCCTGCAGACAAGCTTTTTGTTCTGATTGAAAATAGATTAATAACTTTAAATATCGAAGCAAAAAGTAATTACAAGGATGTATTTGGAAGTGATTTTATTGGCGTCACGAAATCAAATCAGCCTTAATAAAACCGCCCAAGTGCGTGTCGTGCCACGCGCAGATAGAGTTCCGTAAAGGCCCGTCATTGCTACAATATTCAGCAATCACTCCATTTAAGTCACTTTTAATGTTTTTGAACAACTTAGTTGAACGACTATTACTCTTAAACTAACTGATCTATCCTAACGTTACGCTAATATTCCAATTTTCTTTTAATTTAAAGAAATTAATATAAATAACATAAAAATTGCTGATCACAGATTTAAAGTCACTTTTACTTTAATGAACATCATTTAATATCTTTTAGGTTCGGCGCTGCTCTGATTACATAACAGTACATATTATAATGATTACAAAACTCCACCCACTAACATCCCGATAAACTAATGTTCGACATGCAACTAATTTTATATTATATTATACACATTCACGTAATGCCGAAGATGTGATTAGATCGCTTTTTATTAGTCGACCTGTCGGAATTCGTTAGCACCTATTTAACCAGAGGCGAGTTGATATAACAAGCGATTAGTCGAGACGAGAATCGACAAGCAATAAATAAACAAAGCGTTTCCACAAAACCGCACGTCACGTCACCATTCACATAGATCTTTTTTCTGCAATTAATGGTGTATCTACGATTCTCTGAAATTGAAGGGTATTTTAACTTAGCAACTTTATTTTAACTGCCAATTTTAAACTCTTTCATAATTCTCGAGTAGGTACAAGCAAATATCGTTTAAGGTAAAATTGGTATTTTGTTAAGGGCTTAACTTCATATATGTGTAATTAAATATACACCTACCTATGTAACCATGTATGCTTAAAACTGATTTGCACTAGTTGTAATATTATCGATCTTCCAGTTTGTCGGATGGACAAAAGAACGACCATAACAATTGCAGAAAGTCACATACCTAACATTATTGTTCACAATTTCACATTTCACGAAAACACAAAAACTTATTATGGTTTTCATTAAGGGGAAAAATATTGTATTGCATCCTGACAAAACCGGACAAAGTCGCTCGTAAAATCTAGTTCACAAACATGGCATTGATTACAAATCGTGAGTCAACGCGAACGCAGCTCGCGTCGCCTTGACCGTGGCAGTGGCTGCGCGGGCGCCGCGCGAGTGAAAACGGCCGGTTAAGCCGCTGATTTATTGTTTGCTTTTTCAATACACTCCAATTGGATGGACTTTTGATTAACCATGAGACATCAAAATCTATTATGGTAGTCAATATTTTAAAACTTTAGTCAGACGACCATTTTAGCGGTAAAGAGGACGTAATATGTTATTGCTGTTTTGATAAAGGCAACTGGACATTATTGGACTCTATTGGGAAGTACAAAACTTCTACATGCTGTCACTCTTCCTTAATTATAGCGCAGGGTATGATTATAGATAATGACGCCATTTGTGGGATGACAGAGATTTTCAAGCTAAAAGCTGCGATGGTTTTATTTATCACAATTTCGACAATCAGCAGGGCTAGCATGCGCAACACGTTAAAATTTTGTCGTGGCATTTTATCGACTTTTGACGTAAATTAAATGTCGTTTTGTCTTCGACGCTAACAAAAAAACAAACAAAATATCATGGCAATGCCGTGTTATAACGTAAAAATAAATGGCTATGATCAACGGGAGACCCTGAAAATATTAAGTAAAAGGATTCGAGACGTCTGTGATCCGTTAGGTTAGGGTAAATGACAAAATTATCGTCGAAGACAAAATTTGTCTTGTCTATCGATAAAATAACCGATGCGCGCATAGCCCTGCAGGTCGTGCTATTAAGTTGTAAATAAAAAATATTTTAGGACAATTATTGTATTCTAAGATATATCATAGAAAATGGAAAGCATGCTATGACGCACATAGGAATCAGTGTTTCACCATGATTGAAATGTTACGGAGTAGTGACACTGATAAGAGATTTTATTAGCATTCCTTCTTATCACGGCGCGTTAGGACTTGTAAGAGTAGGAAAACTTGAAAATTCAGACAGTGTCAGATTGCGTCATATACTAAAAATATTTTTCTTTATACGTATCTTTTTTTTTAACCTATATCATCCCACTGCTGGGCAAA
The DNA here is from genome assembly GCA_950371115.1 of Anania fuscalis. Taxonomy (NCBI): domain Eukaryota; kingdom Metazoa; phylum Arthropoda; class Insecta; order Lepidoptera; family Crambidae; genus Anania; species Anania fuscalis. Next base: position 364,557 of record OX493344.1, on the reverse strand, counting down.
GGTCTCCCCCAAACTCCTCCACCTATCTCTATCATGTACGTATCGTATTACACCACAATAAAACTACTATTTTAAGTATTAGTGTGTGTTATTAGGGGATTATCAGTGTTACGATAGAACCTGCCTGACTATTTCCAGAAGTAAAACTTAGAAAACTACTTAGTATGTATAATCAATATACAATTATGACACTTACAAAACAGATAAGCTATTAAATATTTTAAAAGAGTGGCATATTTTTAAATAAACTTGTGTTTTTATTTAATTTTATGTTAAATCGTTATTTCCACTCTGCCTGACTCGCTAAGTGTTTCCAATTACTTACTTACACCACAGTGTAGGAAAATATAGAAGAATCCCTCATATTAGGTTCGACGGCCTCGGTAGCCGAGAGGCGAGCACGAAGGACGCTATCTCTGAGGTTCCGGGTTCGATCCCCGGTCGGGTCAATGGAGGAAACGAACTTTTCTATATTGTCTCGGGTCTGGGTGTTGTGGTACCGTCGTTGTTTCTGATTTCTATAACACAAGTGCTTTAGCTACTTACCTTAGGATCAGAGCAATGTATGTGATGTTGTCCAATATTTATTTATTTATTAGGTGGTGTTAATTGACTTACTCATAGATTGCACTAATGTTGTTCTTTCTTTAATTTTTTATTCCGAAGAGCATATAAAACAAATCACAAAGCAAAATGGGATAAGATAACTGTATGAAGGAAAGATTTTTAAATAAGAAACTACTCGTAGTGTGGTAGAAATGTAGATATGGACAGAAGTCACTTATTGAAAGAACTATAGGTGTCCCATATTACGTAATTCCTATCATGTTATAGTCCCTTAATGCACGCGGTTAGTGAGGCTGCTGAGTATGCGTGAGGCTTTTGTGCTTATACGATCATACAATTTGTGTTTTCATATTAAATGCGCCAATTTACAACTTAAAATGCCCGCTCGATTACCACACTGTTTCGCAAGTGTAAGAAATTATTCGTAACTGGCAACTATTGAATAATTCAGGTTCAAAATGACTATAATCATGTGAGCTGAATGAGTTACCTATGGGTAGTGTTGCGGAGATACGAATATTTTTGTCGATAGGTATCGATAGAATTATATAGAATGAAATTATTTATTCTGTATGTAGGCCCTCTTCCGGGCACTTAATCGTTGTGGGTTGGAGAAACATTTATACTAGGTACCTAAGTAAATATTCCTAAAACCAAAATCTCGCTCTTTAAAAAAAAGTGTGACCATGAGGCAAAGATGTGAGGATGCATTGCTACTAAAAACTTATCACCTTTTAATCACAGAAAATTGAATTTTATATTGTAGATTAGAAATTCATTCATAGGTTCAACATTATTCGACATCTAAAGTCAAACATATTCACTTTCGTACTATGATCATCAATCACTAATAATGTGTGATCACCAAAATATTTCCTGGTAACTTACTGCATAGGTAAATTATAGAAATTGTAGTACATAAACAGTATCGATGTTGTAACATCACTGGTCCATGGCCTTAGGTCGATGGGTTTTCACTTTCGCCCATATCGCGGGGTATAATGCGAGATTTATAATAATACAATGACTTGTAGGAGTCTATGCAATGTGTGTGTAATTCAATTTGTGGAAACATACAAATGTTTAGCATAATCATTTAATTTAAAAGAGCAAAACAAAATAAGCAAAAATGCTTATTTTGTCGCTTTTCAACGTCAGATTATGATGTATAACTAAAATTAATGTAGGTTATATATATAGAAAGCATCACTATTAACCGGTATGCTCTGAAAAAAAGATAACAATTGAATGGCGCCGTCACATGTGTGCGCGAACTGAGCGAGAGGATTAAAGAAATCAAGTATATTACTAATGAGCTAGTGATTTATACACCTTTAATTATGGTCTAATTTGAATATGTAAGATTTATTCAGTAAATATGATAAAAATTATATAACCTAAATGCTTGCAAATAGCAATCGTATCAAGTACAACATTTAAAATAACAAATCACTTGCATATCGTAACTCTAATTTGATACCAATCATTTTTACTCGTCAAAACCGCTAACCGCAGATAACTGAAGCCACAAATAAAGTTTGACCAGGCCAAATGCGATATCTTTTAACTCAATTGAGCGGTTCACCAGAAAGAACAGCCGAGCCGTAGCGCACAGTTAACGGCAACAGGTGCTTGGGAACGATTGGGTTAATTGTGTTTAGTCGAATGCGTGAGTAATCACTTTTTGAAAATTATTATTGATTTAACTGCAAAACTTAGAACTGAGACTGCAAACGAAGTATGCGCTAAAAATATGTTATATTTGAGTTAAACAATTATGAAATTCAACCCCTCTATTGGTAGGATAAGCTTTTATTGGTGGAATTTAGCAACATTAATAAACACTATGATAGCCAATCAGCGTTTTCCTTGTCTTATCTCTCAAAGTTCTTATTCCAATACATAATTTTAGAGTATTTTAAGGTAACTTTATAATTTTGTTAGATTTGTTTATTAAGAAAACAAGTTTAAAAAATATAAGATTTACCTCTTAACAATTTATTTCCCAGATCAAACAGAAAATCACATGACATATTTCATTTGATATCTTCTGAAATTGGTCTTGGCAAATGGTGAAATGTGATCACTTGTTGTGCCACCGTACGAAAACAATCCTCTTGTTTGATTTAGTGCTCTGAGTAAGCAAGGAAAGTGAAAACTTAGTGAAAGTGCGGACGTCTGAGTTTTATTTCGAAACTCGAAAATGCGGCAATAGCTGTCGGTTGGTATTCTAATTTCATAGATCATTTGTTTCACGAAATGCGCTTCCGATCCATTTTATGCATTCTACAATTACGCACCAACATTTTTTACGCTAATTTTAATTATATTGTTTCCATGATCATAAAAGCAACTAAAATACTTATTAGGTACATTAAACATGTTATCGTTTTTGGTTTAAGTGTAATAAAAGTTTAATAACAAATATTGTAGACTCTCATCATCATTTGACGACGACGTCCACTGCAGAACATAGGCCTCCCCCAGTGACTTCCAGATCGGCCGGTTGGATGCGGCCTGCATCCAGCGTCGTCCTGCAATCTTTACGTCGTCTGCCCATTTTGTGGGTGGACGTCCCACGCTGCGCTTGCCGGTACGTCGTGGCCTTCATTCCAGAACCTTTCTGCCCCATTGTAGACTCTACCAACACTACAATTATAAACTACTAGATAGGTGAATATTTTTTACTTTTGTATATCCGACTTAGAATGTATCATTAATACAATGTTTGAAACTTTACAGGTAACGTAAGCCTGTCGTATTATTTATTTTATTTGGCGTCGCAGTCATAGATTTTATTTTACTCCTATACTTAGTACTATTTTTTTGTAAGCGGGTAAGTTCTAAAAATGTACAAAATTGCTAGTTTTTACAGCCCAAGTAGTTGTTCAATTGTTTCTATTAAACGCGATCATGTTAACACGTTCAATTAAAGCCGCGTAATTTTAGGAAAACTCAAAGATTGCGACTTGCATCATGTCACATTTCGAAACGTCGTTAGCATGCAACCGAACGCAAGTGCAAAAAGTGCGGCCACCCACGCGACAGAATTAAGGCTAATGAATATTTCGCAACAATTGAATCGATAATCGGCGTTAATCGGTGAATTGATAATTCGTTAATCGGCGCGAGCGTCTCGACTGCCGATTGTGACGTAATGACGTAACGCTTGGCCCCTGCGACCTGATGCAAATTATTTGAATTTGTTGTGTCTGCTTTGAAAGGAAACCTGTGTTACTAGATCACTATTTACTTACACTTTCTAGACTTACTCGGGTAAAATGTCTCATTATCATGTCTAGAGCTTCAACAGAACCGCCAAGGGAGAACAAAACATGATTATAGTGACAAAATAAATAAAGCTGTAGTCGTAAGGGTTCTTAATATTTATGCCCGAAAAAGCTCACTGAAAATTTATCATGAATACCAATGTATTCAGGTAACAGGCCTGAATTTAGCACTTTCACACGTCCCAATTTTAATTTAATAACCTCTTTTTTTGTATATACATCTTGAACTAAATTAAATTTTATTAATTAAATGAATACAATAACACAAACGAAAATAAATAATACTTTAAATTAAACTAACTTATCCTAAACCTAAATAGTAAATAAATACCTACTCAAAAATAAAACCGTGTTCGTGAGGCAAGGAATCAAGGATACTGGCAGCGTTTCCTCGCTGAATGGCTAAACTAAGCCTAACCTCTTTATTAACCTGTAACTGCTTTATGGCGAAATTGTGGGTTAACACCGAAAAGATAATATTACAAATATTCGTTTTTTTTTTTCAAATACATAATTAAATCTTTTAAATTATTAAAACTTATTTTTAACAAATAACCTTTGTAAGTAGGTTACGGGCATTTTGGCATAAGTAGAATGAATGACCTACATCCTGAATCAAAAAGAAGTTGTAACCACTTGTAACCCAAATAGCTTGTCTATTTAGCGGCTTAATATTTGATACTATACTACTACTTTAATTCTACTAATTTAATACTATTTGGCTAGCTAGAAGCAGCGGCATTTCGCGTTGTTTGTAAACTGCGCGCGCGCCGGCGGCCGGTAGTCGCCCACCGTGAAGGGCCAATACAGATAGAGAGTTTCTAATTTTTAGGGTTCCATCCCCGTAGGGCAGTTGCTGCCCTGCGGTAATAACTATTTAATGTTAATATTGACAACATCACATAACTTACTCTGATCCTAAAGTAGTGTTTCTCAACATTTTTCAAGTGTCCCCTTACGCCAAATACCGGTAGGTATTTGGCGTAAGGGGACACTTGACACACTACAATCCACGGACCCATTAAACCGTTCAGACGCACTATCGACAGACCAGTTAGCGGACCCCCTGAGATAGGTCGGCGGACCCCTGGGGGTCCGGGGACCACAGGTTGGGAAACACTGTCCTAAAGTAAGTAGTTAAAATTCAGTAACAAAAAATGGTACCACAACGCCAAGGCCTAAGGCAATTGAAAAAGTGTGTTTGAAAAGAGGTCGTCAAAGATTGTTTTGAACCTCAACTACCTAACTGGTTTAATTGTTTGACCAAATAGCATTATTAATTGTCTTTGATACACATTGCCATAAAATAATTCTTTTATCAATTTGAGTTATCCGAAATCTAATATCTCGCTTCTCTAATCTCGATGAAAGCGCTCGTTACGGCGCGCACTCGACCAAACTCGACCACTCGGCAATTGTTATTATAATTTTTGGCAATTTTCGTCTGTTTCCCTCATAATCATAACAGCGGAATTACTTTCTTGATCTGGTATTGCTCCAATTAATTCGGTTTTCTCTGTTGTTGCGTAGATATCCGGGTTGAGGCATAACTTGCGGGCACTCGAATGTAACTAAAAAACTTGCCTCGTATGTATTAGATAGAGACAGACTTTCAGAGTTTAAAAGAGTAAAAACGTAGACAGTATTAATTTTACATGTAATATTCATCAAATAATAATAATACGTAAAGGAGCACAGAAAGAGCCATAAGACGTTACTAATTCAGCAATAAGCTATTGTCTTAAACCTCTAGCAAATAATAGATAATAAACATATACGCATAGATAAGTATACATAACACTACTAGCCACAGGGCTCTAACTAACCATAACCATGTGTTGTTTTTACATCAAACTCTTTACAGAAAAAAAAAACAAAACAAGATACACACACCGGCATATTTAGCGGAACACCAAAAAAAGGTCATATTTAAAAAAAAAATAGTTTTATTTTAAAATCTACTCACTACACTTCTTTTGTTATTTAAAGTTTCATTTGTTTTAATTAAAATGAGAACACGTTAAGAACACATTTTGCGAGTAAAGGCTTTTTGTGAAAAATGGTACATTTTTGAACTTTTTATGTAACCGGGAAAAATTGATATTAAAATAACAATTTATTAAATTAGAAAAATGGTGATTATTATCGCGTATTTCCTCCACGTGCTCTTATTAAAGTTTCTACCCGTCTAGGCATACTGAGAATGATGTTATCGATGGTCTCCTGGGATAGTCTCCGCCATTCCTCAACTACGGCGATTCGCAGTTCACCCACGTTGGCAGGAGCTGGAATTCTGGACTTAACTTTTCTTTTCAGCAAGTCCCAAACGTGCTCTATTGGGTTCATATCCGGTGATCTCGCCGGCCACTCCATAACAGTGATATTCATATCATTAAGATATGCTTGAGTTACCCGAGCGGTATGCGGCCGAGCATTATCCTGCATAAAAACAAAATCGTCACCGATATATGGGGAAAACGGTACGACATTTTCTTCTAAAACTTCTCTGATATAGCGGTCTGCAGTCAGACTCCCTCTGTCAATCACTACCAAGTCTGTGTGAGCTCCCAAACAAATGCCCGCCCAAACCATTATTGATCCACCACCGTATGCAACTGTAGTTTCAAAATTTGTCTGAATGTATCGTTCTCCTTTGCGTCTGTATATTCTTTGCCTGCCGTCAATTGTATTTAAGAGAATTCTGCACTCATCACTAAACAATACTTACTCCATTGGTTCGCGTTCCAAATTCGATGTTCCTGAGCAAAAGTGAACCTGTTTCTACGATGATTTACTTCGAGCCTTGGAGCCTTTGCGGGCACAAATGAACCCAAACCAGCTTCTTCAAACCTTCTTCATACCGTACGCTCACTTACGGTTACACCCCGCACTGCTTCTAACGCATGTCGGGCTTGGACGGCAGTCAAACGGGGGTTCCTACGTACACGAAGCCGAATGAAACGATCATCCCTACTCGAAGTGCGTCTTTTTCTGCCTTGTCCTGCTCTTCTCACATAAGTACCGGTCTCCCTGAACCATTGGATACTGCGATGGATCGTTGAAACTGGTCGACGAAGATCTCTGGATATCACTCTGTAGGTTTGACCATTGCTTCGCATTTCGAGTGCCCTGGCAATCTCCGTTGGGGCTAAGTCAGGCATAATTCAGTCCTCAACTCCAAAAAGATGCGTTATTAAAAAAAAACTAACAAAAAACAGTATTTCAATGAAATTTTAAATCAAACTCAGAAGGAAGAAATACTCGAAGTTCGCTCCAGATAAGGTGTATTTGAATAAAATTAAAACAATTGCATAAAATGTGATGTTCAGTTGTTTTCTTAATTTGAAATTATTGCTTTTTAAATTAAATGACGTATAAACCAGCCAGCAACCTTATATGATACTGATATCAAACCTTTTTTTATGTTCCGCTAAATATGCCGGTGTGTGTAGATAGATACTCTTAAATTACAAGATTAAAATAACTACTGTTTTATAAGGTCAAGGTTAGTCCCTAAAGGTGGTCAACGAAAGAAAAATTTAAAATAAAAGTAAATCATTTTGTATATAATCACGAGTTACTACTTGTATTCTGTGAATATGTATGTATCCATCATTATATTGACGTAACCTCCCGGAGAATATGGCGGCTGTTGCCAATATTGCGTTGATCGATTATCATTGAAGCAATCGAAAGTGAATTTTGACTGACAATGCGGGTGCATGAATGTGGAGGTGTTGGTAGTACTAACTTATTTTGAGACAGTAACTGTCTTATTCAGAGTGCATTTACTAGTCCAGACTAAGGTTAAGCCACTGATTTTTGTACGTTAAAACAGTGGTTTAACCTTAGTCTCGAAATAGCAAATGCACTCTGAATAAGACAGTAATAGTTTCCGCGTTCAACGGATTTAATGACTTGTAATTTTATATGGCTTTAAATATTTGGTAGTAGTCGAAGTCTAGACTTACATCCATGAGGCCTGAGTTTTACTCCCAGCACGTATATTTATAGGGTCATCATATCCAACACCCTGCGGAGTAACCATGAAATCTTAAAACAGTCTGAAATCTGTCAAATCTGTCAATTTCGTACGTCATTACGTACGAAATTTAACAGAATGAGAAGGGAAGGGAAAATGGAAAAAATAAAAATTTTCTGAAACAACTATTGTTTTCGTATTATTACTTTTTTCATTTATTTATGAAATTTTTCATATCCTATTAAAAAAATAGTTTAAGTTCAGTTGAGCATTTTGCGATATTCTCATGTCCGGAAGTGCACTTCCCCGCAATGCCGAACTTTCCAGCAAAACGTGCAATTCGGATGCGCGGGCGCAGTGCAACGACCGCCAGGGTTGCCACATGCCCAGCAACTGTTCCGATAGGAAAGTTGTAGGGATAATAAGTAATGTATTGTAAGAAAAAGGCCAAGATAGGTTCCTTGGCACAATTTGATGTTATTCATATTTTTCACGCTCGATTTACAGTTCGGGTCAATTCAGAAAACGAACATTTCTAAATTGGCTCAGGTCTGGGAGTACTGGTAGACATTTCTGGCAAAATTAATTATTTGATACCTCGTAACACAAGGATGTTACTTGGAGACCATGCCAAATGGTATGTTTTCTGGCGTATACATTTTATTATACATATGTATGAGCAATATTCTAAATTATTTTTTTATTTATTTATTAGAATCATACATACATCTACCATTACTTAATTATATTATATTAATATATATTATTATTGGAATATATTATATATTATATTATTATTGTCGTGTGGTGCCGGCACATTAAAAGAATTGCACCACCCCTTCTCTTCCTATGGGTGTCGTAAGAGGCGACTACAGGAGAACCGCCATTAAGAAGACGGGCAGCAGCGTCTCCTTTCCACCATTGGCCAAACTGCGATCGCCAACCCGCCTGCCAAGCGTGGCGATTATGGCAAAATCCTCCTTTTGGAGAGGCCTGTGTCCAGCAGTGGACGGAATAGGCTGGTGATGATGAAGGTGATGATTATTGTAATGCCATTCACGCGCAGCTTCACTTATTGCTAAAGACTTGTGTCTCGATAATAAAACTATAACTAAGTAAAATAGTTAAAATTATTTCCTAAAGGCCTACAATCATCACTTAATAGACATTACATTTCAAAATTGAAATCCTCAGCAAAAACAATAATTACTTAATTACTGCAAGCGTTAGCGGCCGGCCCTACCGCGCGTGGAACGTGAATGCGGGTCAAGTAATTGCGCGCGTTACAGCACTTACAGCGCAATTACAGCACATTTAAGCGAACCGTTACCCACATCGGTTAGCACTAGACATGTTATCGAGCAAACCGATCAAATGTCATCTTCTTTTATAAAGAAATCAGAACTTAAAACTTTTAACTCTTTTAAGAGTTCATGGTTACCCCGCAGATTTCTTATATTGCAATCAACAATAGAGCACACGGAAACGAGTGGTTTGGTATGTTACCCAAAAGCTGAGCTTGACATTAAACCCAATATAACGCTCGCATACCCAAAGGTATAAACAAACAACACAACTCATAAAATAATGGTGCCACGATTCAAATAGATTCACATATTTTGTCATTGTCTTAAACTGTCGTACTAATATTTACTAAACTAATATGTATAATAAATGCGATGGAGTGATGACATCAAGAGAGAAGCCGGATCGATGTGGATATAGGTGGCTCACGATATAAGAGACTGGCATGAAAGAAAGGAGGCCTACACCAAGAAGATGGTAGAAAAAGGCTGAGAAGAAGAAGAAGAAGAAGAATATTTACTAAACAAATATGAGTTCTATGTAATGTGTGAATATGCTATAAGTTTGATGTTACCTCAAACTTGGAGAGCATTTTTAAATGTTTTACTTTCTTCCATTCGTTACCAGAAACTGTCAGTGTAAACACGTAAAAGCATTAACGCACATCTCCCATACTCCGCCGGACAATGGAGTGTAACGAGCGACGCCCAATTGAGATGTCGTGTCGTGCCCAGTTAGCAGTCTGCACTGTCATGGGTTTCTAAATTGTTCTCATCATGTAGGTAGGAAGTTCTCAATTTGTGAAGGTCATGTTTGATAATAGGTTTTTAGTGTTGATCACGCCAATTTTAAGGCAGGAAAATACTGATTTTCGTACCTACTTCACCACGGCGTCTGAGACGCAAGAAATGATAGCAGTTGTTTTATTTAATAAATGCTCAGATAGGGTATGATGCTAGATAAGTAGACTGCTGCAATTCTAAGCAAACTACTCGAATTGATCAAACATACAACCTACATACTAAGAATCCACGTGTTGAAGATTTTTTTTTTCATGGAGAAATAATTAGTACCTTCTATGTTAAAGCAACTCCGTCATATGACTCATTTATTTTGGAGCTATGTAATGAATACAAATTTTAAGACAACCAATGTCCAATTTAAATATTTTATAAGTGCTGCAAATTTGTTAGAACGCAAGTACTCGTATTTTCCTTTCTCGATTTCTTTTTAGCCGTTTACTAGAAATAAGTAGGTTAGTCACTAAAATAGAATAAATTCCCCATACTACAACATTGCTTCTATGATAGACTTTTAATAATCCGTAAACTCTATTAAACCCGTACCGCATGAATAGATCCATAATTAATTCAAGCTTGCTCATTATAGCTAATTAACTAATTAATACATTCCAATATTCAGAAATGTGCTACGTAAACTTGTCAAATGGTAATGAACCGCGACCGCTGAGGCTGCGCGCGCGCAAAAACCCGCCGCGGTAATGTCAGCTGGGCCATAAACCTTTGTGGCCGCATTGTTCGGCCACGTCAATATTGGACGGGATTTTCGAGTTTTAATTAGGCAGAAAAGTGGTAGCTCAGAGGCTGAAGCAACGGAGTCTCGGCTCACATCTATGGGTCGTGACTTTGCATCCACTTACCTGTGGATTTTTGTGAATCAGAGTAAAGATTACACCATGCACTTGCTTGGAAATTAGAGCAAAAATCGTGAGGGAGAAAACCTTTATTAATTACAATAACTGATTCATATCAGATGAGGAAATTAATGACCTATATTTGTAAACATACTAAACTTTGTAGAACTAAAGGACTGGAGAAATAAAACAAAAACTGGTTTGTGTTATGTAATGGCAATGTGCTGATCAAAGAGACAAAAGTCCAAATAAATACAACATAATAGGTATCAAATAAAATGATGAAAATGTAAAAATGCCAACCAATATAAGCAAAAGGCTTTGATTTCAAAGAAAACATTACATTTCGTTTCCAATTTCGGTTATTTACACGACGGCGCGTGACCCAAACGTCAACAAGAGGTCGTATTCATACGCGTCCGTTGTTCTACCGATTTGATATTGAAACCCACTGCATATCAGCTTATATAATATGTTCCGAGATATTTGAGAACCTTAATTCAATGGAACAAGGGATATTTTTGTTCGAAAGCCTAGATTCGTCATACAATAGACTTAGTTCCCGCATGGGCAGTCGTTCAAAACGACAAACATGGAAATTTATTGTTATTGGTAGGAGCCGGGCTGATGTTAGATGAATGAGCCCTTGTGGTATTGTGAGTTCAATTTGAGCTTTTGTTTTGGCTGGATTTTTGTTTTATTCGATCGTTCCCAGCATGGTTTATTGAGGTCTTAATTCATTCTAGGCTGGACTATTGAATATGCATGAATAATATAGATGAACATAAACATTTGATTGAAGACTTATTCACATCACTTCTTGGGTACGGACGGAACCCTTATTAGTGTCACGTTGTTTATTGGTTTATGTCTCGCCGACAAATTACTATCGAAAGGTTTTGAATCAGAGGACTTGACACTAAATGTTACCTACTAGAGACAAACCAGGTGAATATAATGCAATCCCTGAAATTGAAGAAAATAGTTGGAATATTGTCAAGAGAGAGTTGACGAAACTTAAAATAGATGAAAGGTCACGCCGCGCCGGTACACAATACACAAAAGGTAAGTCCGAGTCGGACTTATACTGTTCCGGCTTACAACAATTTCATTTTATATAATTTTACAATTACAGAACATATGATTTGTTTCTCAGACCGTTTCTTTTACTGGCTCGACCGCTGTCTATTATATGATGTCTAACTAAATCAAATAACACTTTAATACCTAACGCAAAATTGAGTAGCTCTCCCAATTCGTTCATTTCAATTGTTTGTTAACAAGTTAACAACATAGTCTAAACCGTAAATGTAGCGGTTTGCAATAATTTTAAATAATCGCGTTGCATAATTTAAACTCAATGAAACGGGAATTAACGCGATTAAAATTTAGAAAAATGTTACCTCTTTTGCCTGACGATGTCAGCCTGTGACCATGGTCGGTGTAACCCGATCGAAACGTCAGGCAAAAGAGGTAACATTTTGTACCGAATTTAAGATCGCGTTAATTCCCGTTTCGTTGAGTTTAAATAACATAGTCTGATTTAAATGAACAGGAATTGTTATCGCCTAACTTCTCGCAAATAAATGGCTAATCCAAGTCGGCTAGATTCTATTTCTTATCACTTATCAGCGCGCGCGCAGGCTCCGGCGCCTGATAACGCTTATCAGAGGAAAACTCCGCTTGACGTTTAGCTAATTGGATTTCTTTGATTTACAACACTTTCTTAGTCAGACTCAAATGTTTATGGGGTACTGAAATAGCATCAGCATAGACTGGACCGTGTTCGAGTACGTTACCAAACCTTTATTACTTTGACGACCTCCGTAGCCGAGAGGCGAGCACGCCGGATTGTAATATGGCGTCGCTATCTCTGATGTTCCGGGTTCGATTCCCAGTCGGGTCAACGTGGAAAACGAACTTTTATATATTGTCTCCGGTCCATACCGTCGTTGTTTCTGATTTCTATAACACAAGTGCTTTAGCTACTTACCTTAGAATCAGAGCAATTTATGTGATGTTGTCCAATAAAAAAAACTTATTTTACCTCATATAAAAAAATAACCGGTAGGTATGTTACCTACTAGTTAAAAATATTTTTAAAAATATTTTAAAATATTTTTATTACTGAGGCACAACAAAATTAATTACTTAATAAACACCTTGCTTAACATTTAAACTAACATATTATATTGGTGTTTGTTTACCTTTATATAATCAAATAAAAAATAATTATTTGCTCAAAAATCTTTGTTAACTTTAACCTTAATTGAGAAGATGTGGTTAATTCAACGTACTCAAGGATACAATAACTAAGAACGCACTTGTAGTCATCAGAGACTAAATAGCAAAAAAACAAAATCATTAAAACTACATTAGTCTTATCGTAATTCATTGTATTAACTACTATAGATTCTTCTTAAATCAACACATGGCATGACCAACACTATAATATTTTTAATAACAAAATGTTAGCGTTCTGTCAACTCACCTTAAATAACAACTGCCTACAAACTAACACGTGCTTATTTGTAATCACACATCACTAACCACTTTACAACCTTGCATGCAGTTAGGGCGTCCACACACTAGCCCTGTCACCGCTCGCGAGCGCGCGACGATCGCTCGCTCCGCTCAGCTTGCGTTATAAACATGCTGCGAGCGAGAGCGACATGACGACGCGGCCGCTCTCGAGTGAACCCTGCGTGTACTACAGTCTGGCACTCTGGGAGGGACGGATGGCATTACTCTGAAGGGAACCAACAAAGGTCAAGTTCGTGCCGGATTGAACAACGTTAAGCTGTATGCATTTTAATTTAGGGATGTCTTAGTGTCTTAGTCTGGAATGTGATAATTCTAAATAATTTTACTGGATATTTGAAGATACAAATATTACTGTAATATTATACTCTTCACCGCCTGCCCCTCTCAACTTTTACTAAACTGTCCTCTACCTGAAGGTTGTCTGGAAGAGATCGCTTCTAGCGATAAGACCGCCTAAATTGTACCATTCACAATGTATTTTTTCTGTGTACTATTTGTTTTGTGTGGTGTGCAATAAAGAGAATCTATCTACCACGAATATCGTTTATTATATCAGCCCACATTATTTTCATTTTTTATTTATTTATGTGAAAACTCAACAGCTTTTTCTTAACAAACATGCAACAATAATTTTCATAACTAAATGTGTTTGAGGCAGGTGATAATAAACAAATAAATAAAAATATAAAAATATTTATTTGGACCAAATAAGTAATATTAATAGTAATATAAAATAATTAAATAATAACTACAACAAAAAATACTGTGATATGATTCCAAAATCAAAAAAGGTTGCCACTCAGCTATATTGCCATTTCAAAAGTTGCCATGCCGCTGGCTTCCTGTTAAAACCGCAAACCGAAGATGCGTTTCTCCTATCACTACATTATTGCATTAGTCACTAAACAAAGCAACGAAAAAAACTACATCATTTTTAAACATATTCTAAAATGTTTCCCTTTCGTATAAAACATCCGCAGCATCTGCACCACGTGAACAAATCTCGAGTCGTCCCTCCCTTTCTCTCACACCCCTTTCCCCAGCCACCGGAGCAGGAGGGTAGACATTATAACGCGCAAGTCTTCACCCCAGGGCAGACGAGTGATCGCACACCACTACCAATCAATATGCGTTACGCGAAGTGACGAACGCGTAACGAAAGTGAGAGCCCGCCATAATACCATAATTAGAATTTATAGAGACTATGTTTGGGAGAGAAATTGTTGGGTAAAGGTTTTAAGTTGAAGTGCAGCCTGATTTTCAAGTAGCCCAAACGGCTAGAAGGGTCTATGATCCATTCCATTCAAATGGGCAGATGTATTTTATAACAGAAGTTACGACGTGACACGCGTAGTCCGGTCTGAAAGGTCTTTTAAATAGCTGGTTTCTTCTCCGAAACAAAAACATATTGGAGACCATGCTTCTCCTTAACAGTACAGAGGGACTAGGTTTACATCGTTAAAAGTAAAAAGGTGATTTTTACACCGGCTTTGCATCATGTAGGTGGAACAACAATAGTTTCTCTTCTGTTTTCTGGAGATAATAAGACAGATTAGTTCCGGAATACTTCATTCAATGATTTGGAGGTAAGATACACGTAAGTTGCAATGGGTTTCGGTGGGCCATGTGCACACTTGTTCTGTATGTCTAGCTAGTCTAGTCGACTTAAATCGTCATGCTGTCTCCTATATACTGACGGATCTCATTCGGATAACTATTTTAGCAAAGATTGGCAAGCCCTGACCACCATCTATAAGCGGTTTAA
Source organism: Anania fuscalis (assembly GCA_950371115.1). NCBI lineage: Eukaryota > Metazoa > Arthropoda > Insecta > Lepidoptera > Crambidae > Anania > Anania fuscalis. Next base: position 349,450 of record OX493344.1, on the reverse strand, counting down.
AATGTTACCGCATTTGCTCAGTGGTAGGACAGAAATGCATTGTAAAAAAATATATTCAATCATGGCCCAGCATTTATAGAAGGAGAATTCGATTCAAGAAACCATTTATTTTTATATTGCTCTGAAACCCTATCAGTTTAGTTAGCTGCGCTTACATATACGTAAGTAAGTAATTTAAAAGCTTTAGTGCGATACTTGTAATGGACCAATCGCCACAAAATAAAGCTCTCATAAACTTTTTCAATTCCAATTGAGACCAATTGAAACTACTGCAGGGTTTGCCGTGGGAATGTCTCTCCCGGGGGATGGATTGGTAGAATATGATGGTTATTTATAGACTTTTGGGGGCGCCATCAAATTACTGTCTGGTGTGTTTAATGTTTATGTTATCTGGTAGCATTAGGACTATTAAAATATTCATGTGTTCTGCAGCGGACTTAGATAGGGGACAGTGGGAACTGTGTGTTTGATTATATATGTACTATTTCTTTTGTAGATCTATAAGGGATTTGGTGTGAACTATTTGTTTTTCTTTCAAAAGAGGAAAGTCACACTTGAAAAATATATCGGATGAGCAATTGCCCGGCACAGTTGTTATGAAAATCTATCTTGTATTAAACTACTTAACTAATACAATGTATCTATTAAGCTACATAATGAATCATCGTAATAACAAACAGCTTATTATAAGCAATACAAGGTGTACATATTTGATCAACAAATTCTTAGAATATGTTATATTTATTTATTTAACTATACAGTAAATAAAATGGAGGTAGGTATTTGATCTGTTTTCATTGAAAGAATGTATAGCGTGGCACCAATTAGTTTCGCACGCCAATTAACAAATTAATCAGCGTGTCGCAATAACATCGCTATTACTTCTGTGCCATTTATTGCTAGCACTACTGGCTTGTACACAGTGACACGTAAGTAGAGCATACACGTTGATATTTCAGATTAAAGTAAAAGTGAAAGTCATTTATTCAGTATACTCTTCCCGGCTCATAAAGGTATATGTCCCAAAAATATAACTTTGCCCTACGACAACTTCGGGAATACTATATATAATACGAATTTGCGAAACAAATCTTATAAAAGTGTCAAAAGATGTTTGACAAAAGCAAACTATACCTTTTCTTTTGTAAACCCCTTTTTAAGAAGTAACATAACACTGTAAGAGAGCGACACAACAGTTGATATTATCCAACTACAATTTCAACCCATTCGTTCGTTTGTTTTGCAAAAATATCACTTAGTACATACTTGTTTTTTTTTTTGCTGAATGTTGATGAAACTTCATTGTTATTTTACCTGTAGTACCTGCATGGACTCTAGCACTACTAAACCCTTCTATACCAAATTGACAAATCACGTGACACTAATTCAAAATCCTATAGATTCCATGGTTTCATTAGACATATTTCAGCACAACAAAAAAAGGATTTCGCCAGTATTCCATGCATCCGTTATCAGGATCAAATATGTATCCGCCACGATGGAAATAGCCGCGATGCAGCCGTAGGGGAGGGGGGAAGGGGGTGGAGAGGGATGCATGCCCTGAAATAGTGCACTATTTGTGTTTCAGCTGCCAAGGACTTAGTGTCCTTGGTACAGAAGGAAATTTACCCTTGTCGATAATTTTTCTTGGAATTCTATTTTATTTATTTCATTTCTTTCTTCTCGCATGGAATGCGGCTTTACACCCCTTAATTTACTTTCGAAGGGCATGATTTAAGTTTTCCTTATACTAATAAAAAAATATTGAAATTGGTTAAGAGATTATGCCGAAAATCATAGCAGACTGGCAGAGATACTTTCGCAATTATAATTAATAACCATAAATAAAATTCATAAAAAATGAGACCAATTATCTAATCCTATACAACCATAGCTAGGGCAACTAGATAACGGATGAGTATAAAAAAGGAAAGTAAGGCTATATACACACATAACGTATAGCGGCGGATTTTTTTTATCTTGTGCTATTAACATCCCACTTAAGACATGAATGATCTACCTTGGGCAACTTGGAAGTCCTTAAATAGGCTACGGATTCAAGTAGGCCGAAGCAGGGAGAACCTGACAGGTAGGGTTACAGCATGAAGAGCGCATGACTATGTGGTATTTTCCTCTAGAGTAGACAATGGCAAATCTTCTATCATGCCCTGCGTGTCCCTACACCTGCAAACGCGAGGATCTTTACAAGGCCACCGATATAGCTATATCAGTGGCTGAGTTTTGGTCCTCACATATAAAATAAAATGGTCCTCACAAATGAAGCCTGGGTCGCCACGCAAAGAAGAAGAAAGGCACAGGCGTTACTTCAACTATGAAGTTGTTTGAGCTATACCTACTCTTCTTAGACCCTGTGTGGTTTTTTGATGGAGGGCTGACCAGTGACAAAAACCTTACCTTCTTTCAAATGTAACCCAGCCAGCTTAAGACCTCTGATTAACCTTACGACTAGCAGATAACTCAAAAACAAACTTACAAATATAAAACATCAATGACTTAGTACGAATCGTGTTATATACACAAACATTTGCTCCTTGATACTTCAGAAATGCGATTTTCTGTTTTTTTGTAGTCCGGAGCACAAACTAGACCGTCATACTGCAGTAAACTGCAGTGAAAACTAGTATTGGACAACATCACATACATTGCTCTGATCCTAAGGTAAGTAAAGCACTTGTGTTTCAGAAATCAGAAACAACGACAGTTACCATAACCCCCAGACCCGAGTCAATATAGAAAAGTTCGTTTTCTACATTGACCCGACCGTGGATCGAACCCGGAACCTCAGAGATAGCGGCGTCATTTAAAGTCCGGCGTGCTCGCCTCTCGGCTACGGAGGTCGTCAGATATTTACTACCAAAATATTTTCTAGATTTCACGCCAGTATTGCTTATTCGTTTCAAAATAAAATCCTGACTGTAGCAACAGCGCTAATATAAACTCCTAAATGCCGTTAGCCAGCTAATAAGTATAGTAGTACATGCGGCCGTCTAGACGTGCGTTGCAGCCAGCCGCAGTGCGCCACTGCGGACGCTCCGTCGCTCCTGTTTGTCTGGCTAGCGCCATACACTGATTTATTTAATTAATAGGATAGGACACGCAAAGAAGAAGATTTAATTGATTACATTTTAGCTGTGAGTTAGTTAGGTCACATTTGACGTAACACCGATTCTGACGAGGTTGACGAGTTCTTGGGTGGTGACCGCTACATGGCAAACGCAGCGTAGAGCCACCTCCGAAAAAATGATAATTATAAGAAGTTGCTTGGCAGTAGATAGAAAAGATTCGCCGGGAAACGGGCTCAGAGACACGGATTAGGCGAGACTTATGTCTGCAGTGAAATGAGGTGGACTGATTATGATGACCCCCGGCTAAACAAGATACGCTTAGTGAAAAAGGACATTCTATTGATAATAAATACATAGCTATATTGAGAATTAAAAAAAAACCTTTTATTTTATTTTCGTTTGAAATAATAAACAATTGCGTAATAATTCATAATACTACACATAAATGAAAAATTTATATAATTACGCACCCACCATTATTCTCTAGCTAATCATGCATGGTCCCCATTGTCGATAGGTTCGCCCAGCTCAGAAACAGTCAATAGTTTTAATTATAAATTGCAACGGTATCAACAAAAAAATATAACTGATTTAACTCTTCTTTGCCTAACATGAACGCATAGCAAAAAACGCCAAGTTATTTTATGATTGCAAACTAGAGAGTGCCAGACAGAGGGAGCGGCCTAATAGCCCTCATAATGCCGAGTGCTGCGTCTGCAATATCATTCACGCTTTTGTTTGCATTAGGTACGATATTTGCAGCGGGAAATGAGAGCTAGCTGTGTCCTTTAACAATTTCGTCTGGTTGATATGCCTAGAGGGAGGTATGCCTAAAGACAGTACAATACTAGTATAATATTAGAATAATAGAAAGAATGGATGGAGTTGGTGGGTGGGGATTAGCGGGCATTGGTTTTATTTCGAGGTAGGCAGTAGATACTTATGATGTGTTTTATTGATAAAAATCAGTGGTTTCCATCAATAATCCACATTTGTAAGTACCTACTGCCTACCTCATTTCAATTATCAGGTAGGCACTGCATTGCCTATATTCACCAAGGCTACTCTTGTTTCGCCGTCAATATTTAAGACTGGCTGGTGTAGTGGTAATTGCATCGGTCTTGGACACTAAGTTCAACGTTACCGAGTTCAGGACCACCTATGAGCAATAAAATGTTCTTATACTTTTTTTTTCCTTTTCTTCTTTTTTTTTTTAAATTTCTTTTAATTTTTTTTTTTTTTTTTCATATGAACTTTGAAACAAACATTTTTTATATTTATTTTATGCCCTAAAAGGGAAGAAAGGATTTGAAAATGATGACAAGAAAGAATTATGAACTGTTAACCAAGCTTAATAATACATTGGAAGAACTCAAGAAATATAAAGAATTAAGTAACTCTCTTCTACAAGAAAGAGACGAGGGAGAAATAGAAGTACAAGAAATAAACGAAAAAAATACATTACTTAAGAAGATATTATCTGACAAAGATGTAGAGTTAAAAAGCTTACAAATCCAATGCGAGGAGCTGAGGGATCTTTTAAACTCTTTCGACTCGTGCCGCAATGAATATGAACTAAAACTACGTGAAAATATGGAGCTTAAACAGCAACTTGCAATTGCTGAGCAAAAATTAGAAGCTGTGCAGAATAAATTAGAGGAAAATAAAAGGAAAGAAATACTTAAAAATACGATTACATTATATGAAGAGCTAGTCCCACTGAGAAATACAGGAGATGTGGTCATCGACCTAACTAAAGAAAGCACTGATTCTTTGGTTACAAATTTTAAATTGATAAAAGGCTGTAATAAAATAAAAAAATATGTCAAAATCAATAAACATATAAAGAAAATCAGAACTTATTTAACCAGGCTCAAAAAGTTTAACAAGGCGTTGCCATTACGAAGAGAAATAGTAGATCTGACAAATCAAGTATTAGATCTACAGACTAGTCTAGAAGCAGTTACCAGTAAATATGACTCGGCTCAAAACGAAATCAAAGAACACATCGCTGCAGCCAATGAGCTGCTTATGCTTGGAAACTACAATATGCAACGGTTTGAGTCACTGACAGATAAATTAAATATCGAGGATGAATCAATTTTTACAGATTCGGTATATAATCAAACTGTAGATAAAATACGTCAAGAAAATCGACATGCTGTTGTGGACCTCTCAAATAAGAACACTTTATTGTTTACTGACAGTGTGGGTAAAAATATTGGACAAATGTTATGTTATTACATAGATCACCAGATTCTAAATATATGTACTCCGGGAGCGTCTTTTACTCAAATTATTAATAATATTAGTCTTACAAAATTTGATAAGAATACAAATATTGTTATTCATATCGGGGACAGTAGAAAAGTATCGAAACAACAAATAGCACATGCTTTTGAGACATTTGAACGTATTAAAAAAGAATCAGAGTGTAAAATCATCTTGTGCTCATTTCCTTATATAGATAATGATACCAATGACTACAATAATATTATATTTAATAAAAACATGTTTATGTATACTTTATCATATCATAATGACATTATATTTTTTGACTGTAATAAAATTGTACCTAGACCTAAGATGACCCAACGCACTTTGAATTTTCCAAAGGTAGTTAAACGCGTGATGGCAAAATTAATGGCTGATTATATAAACAATCTTAATTCTTGTTATGTTAATTCAAATACATCTAAATTTACAGTAAATAGTAAGAACGACTGTGTGCCTTTAGCATGTTTAAACTAAATGATATGACAACGGAGAAACAATGTAGTTTGACATTAATTCATCAAAATATGCAGGGTTTCTCCAGCAAAGAGTTAGACATTGATTTATTTTTAACACTTAATGACATTGATATACTTTGTATTACTGAACATTGGATTGAAGATGATCAATTCCTATTTAGTTTTAAGAATCATTCTGTTTCAAGCGCCTTCTGTAGAAGGTCTGCTGGTAGCCGTGCTGTTCGAGGCGGTTCGTTTATTATAACAAAAAAATGTCATCATGTGAAGGAACGTAAGGACATAGTAAACTGTTCTGTTGAAAGAGTTGCAGAGTTATCTTGTGTGGAGTTAGATGAACATATAATTGTTTGCGTATATAAACCTCCTTCCGCCAAATATTGTGATTTCGAAGACGTAATGGAAGATGTCTTGAATAAATTAAGCCGCAACAATAAAGCACTAATTATTTGTGGTGATTTCAATATAGATTTTTTGATAAACTCCGCACATACTGCGATGATACTTAATTTGTTTACATCTTTTAACCTTGTACGATTATTTTTAGAGCCTACTAGAATATCACCGACTACGGCGACTTGCCTTGATAATATATTTTGTGATTGTGAGATTATAAATAAGTCAACTATTAATTATTTCACATCAGATCACCGTGGACAGCAAATATCTTTTGGATGTCATTTAACTAAAGACAGCAGCACATCGTTTTCGTACAGACCCATAACACATAATCGATTAACAAATTTTAAAACCTGTATTGACAAAAAGCTGACCCTGTTGCCATATGATGAAGATCCTGATAAACTCTATTCCTATTTATTTGACTTACTTCAAGGAGAATTTACAATGAATTTTGACATTGTTAAAGTAACTAACAAAAATAAGTTAGTTTTCTGTGAGTGGGCTACTCCAGGAATCTATAAAAGTAGATTAAGACTATTCAAACTATATGGGGAAAAGGAATATAACAAAAATGATTATTTTATCCAGTATGTAAAAAACTACTCAAAAATTTTTAAAAGGGTCTGTAAAGCTGCAAAAGCTTTATATTTGAATAGAAAAATTGCCAACTCATCTAATAAAGTCAAAGCGGTATGGAACATAATAAATTCCGAAACGGGCAAAGTAAAACAAAGAATCAATTCTTTTTCGCTGCAATCCCCAACAGATAAGCGTATAATAACTGAAAAAAAAGAAGTTGCAGACACTTTCGAGACCTTTTTTTCCAATGTATCAAAACACGTAACGGAATCATTAGCATCTTGTCCTACTAAATCTAGAAGTTTTTTAAAAAGCAATGTAACGGAATGTTTAGAATTGTTTGAATTTAGCCCTGTAACCGCTGAAAGAATAATTAAAGCCTTTTCTAGTCTTAAATTGAAACGGACGGAAGATCTGTGGGGTATGTCAGTCAGTACCGTTAGAACAGTTATTGCTTCTATTGCCCCTTATTTGGCAGTTATTTTCAATAATTGTGTGAATGCAGGCATTTTTCCAAATCTTATGAAGATAAGCAAGGTCATCCCACTGTTTAAATCAGGGAGTAGGCTAGACCCAACTAACTTTAGACCAATTTCTATATTGCCCACTTTAAGCAAGATATTTGAAAAACTTCTACTGCACCAATTGCAATACCATTTTATTCAAAGAGGTCTTATTCACAAACAACAATTCGGATTCACTAAAGGTCGGTCCACAATTGATGCGGGTGTTGCTTTGATCAGGTCAATAATGGATGCTTGGGAGCATTCAAAAGACGCTTTGGGTATCTTTTGCGATCTATCAAAAGCCTTTGATTGCGTAGATCATAAAACTCTGCTTTATAAGCTGCAACATTATGGTGTGGGTAGCTTGGCTTTAGGGCTATTGTCGTCGTATCTTGCTGGAAGAACGCAGCAAGTCGATATTGATGGAGAAAGGTCTGAAGGCGCTTTAATAACAATGGGAGTACCGCAAGGCTCTATTCTAGGGCCATTTTTATTTACAGTCTATATCAATGATTTGCCAAGCCTAGTCAAGGATAGATGTGACATTGTTTTATTTGCAGATGACACTTCTTTGATTTTTAAAATTGATAGAAAACAACCAAATTATGACGATGTGAATAGTACCTTGGTACTTTTACTGAAATGGTTTACGGCGAACAATTTACTATTAAATTCAAAAAAAACTAAATGTTTAAAATTTACCTTGCCCAATGTTCGCAAAAGTGATATAACAGTTAAATTAAATAACCAATTTTTGAAAACTGAGGAAACAACAACCTTCTTAGGTATTACATTGGATAATAAACTACAATGGGGTGCCCACATAAAACACTTAGCAGCTAAACTGAGTTCAGCCGCTTTTGCTGTAAAAAAGATTAGACAACTTACAGATATCGAGACAGCAAGGCAGGTGTATTTTGCTTATTTTCATAGTGTGATGACCTATGGGATTTTGCTATGGGGACAGGCGGCTGATATAAAGATGATATTTGTTTTACAGAAGAGAGCTATTAGGTTTATATATAAACTAAAGAGTCGCGATTCATTACGAGAATTGTTCAAAACAATTAACATTCTCACAGTTGCGGCGCAATATATTTATGAATGCATTTTACATGTACGAAAAAATATAGATTCATATACAAAAGTTAGTGACATCCACTCAATAAACACACGACGTAAAAATAGACTGGCTATGCCTAAGTTTCGGTTACACAAGGTAAATTATTCTTTTATTGGACAGTGTATACGATTTTTTAATAAAATACCAAAAGACATTTTAGATTTATCTTTTTATAAATTTAAGGACTGTATTAAACGTAATCTTCTGAAAATGAATTATTATACCATTGACGAATTCCTAAATGACAAAAACATTATATGGTCAATCTGACTCCACCTAACGACTTGTTAAATTCTTCTAATATTTTATTTGATTGTTTTATTGTGTAATTACTAGTTGAATTATTGTTTTGCTTTGTTAACTGTTATATTTCTATAATTATATGACTTTCACAAGTGCAATCTGTATGCCTAGACTGAAATAAAAATATATTCTATTCTATTCTATTCTATTCTATATGCACCGCACCCCCGTGGATGGGGTAAACCATTATTAACTATTATAATATTGATTTCATATTGAGCAAGACAGTGTTTACTCTATTCATTTATTATATTGTAGCACGTACAGTTGTGTTATATATTCAGGATTGCACCGAAAATAATACCACCAGGATCCAATTTAGCTGCTTTAATCTCTTCCTCGATAATATAATTTTCCTAATAATAAGGTCCCGTACACGTCACTCCCCGATGACTGCCGATGTCAGACTGGCGCTTGATTTCAAATTGGCATAAAAAAGTAAACCTGTATTTTTATTTTGTTATTCTTAAAAATCGTTTAGTCGCATTTGAATATTTTGAGAAGTTAATTCTGAAGAAAAATGTCTAAAGGCTAACAGTAGGTTGATTAAGTAGTTTTTTTTTTTCAAATTAGATTAAGTATTATTTACAGTATATCATTTGGAATACAATATGAATATCAACATACGTGTTATATACCTATAAATAGATAGATAGATATTTTTATTGAAACGATACACCTAACAAAGATATTTACAGAAAGATGTCCAGTTTAGGCGGTCTTAAATAAAACCACAGTTTTATTTAACTAATATAGTGCACCCTACAGTTTTAAATTCTTTACGTCACATCTTGCAATATGACATTTCCCGTAGTGTAGAGAGCGCCAGACGGGAGGGAGTGGAGGGAGCTGGGAAGCACAAGACCGTTAAATAGCCCTCACGCCGAGTGCCTCGCTACTTTGACTAACTTTGCTCAATGTTTACTGAGATTTAATAAGGTGTAGCATTAGTCTGAGTAGACAAACGACTGGTTAAGCGCAACGTTAAATTAAATAAGTTACTATTTGCAAAAGCTTAGTCAACACTTTATTATTTTCCTTTAAAAGTCAGCTTGCACCGTGGAAAAATAACGCTTCATGCTATACAATCAAATTCAGAGCATCCTAAAGATAATCATTGGTAAACAATTTTATTATTTTTGCTGATCATCATTTGAGTGGCAATAACTAAGAGTATATTAGATATTAGCCAACATAATATCGTCACTATTTTGCTAACCAAATATGATAACCGTGTTTATTTACCGGCAAAGGAATTTATGTCTCATTTTCCACGTAAGTTACTAGTGGAAAACAGGCAACGAAGACATCGTTGAAATGATATACCTAGTGTGTGCTCAGCTGATGGTATTGTATGGTGCTAGCGCGTCAGGAAACAATTCACCATTGTGTTTCTTTGACTTCAGACGATGGCAACACCTGTTTTAATATTATTTGCGAAGAGTTATAGGGTCACTTTATTTTTACTAGCGTTTAATGTGTCCTTGTTTATTACAACATGACTACTACATTAATTTATAAAAATAATTTGTAAAAACAATAAAATATTAACTTGGAAATAAACAATTGTCATGGTGGGATACATCATACATACATTTGGACTTGAACACGTTAGTAATAAAGCTACATTTTAGTGACATAATCCTTACTTTAATATTATAAATGCGAAAGTAACTCTGTCTGTCTGTCTGTCTGTCTGTTACGGTTTCACGCTGAAACTACTGAACCGATCATTGTGAAACTTGGTACAGAGAAGAAATAGGGGTTGAATGTTTGTATGGAACTGGGTCATTTTCGAAGATAAAACCATGAAACACTGTATTTAGGCACTTTGTAAGGAATAAATAAATACTTTGTGTAGCGTTTTTGAAATTTCTACCCGAGTGGGGGTAAAATAGGCGCTGAAAGGGGTGGAAATAGGAGTTGAATGTTGTATGGAACTGGGTCATTTCTGAAGATAAAACCATGAAACTTTGTATTAAGGCTCTTGGTAAGAAATAAATAAATAGTTCTTGTAGCCATTTTTGAAATGTCTACCCGTGTAGGGGGGTGTTATAGGGGCTGAAAGGTCGTATGAAAGTCCAAACAAAGTCACGGTTTTACGCCTGTTTGTATTTTGATAAATACAACCGGTGTGTTTCAAATCCAAAGTAAAAATCTCATTTTTAATGCGTGCTTCAGCGCAACGCACAATGTTGCTGAATTATGATACACCAAATATCCTGTAGTCCACGCGAACGAAGTCGCGGGCTGTTTTATCAAAGAGACTGACATTTTAAAGTTACTTGTTAAAACAAAAGTAAATAAGTAATAATAAAAGCACTAGGATTAGTTAGAAGAGATTAAAACTAAATCCACGTCTGATTGGTATAGATTAGCATAAGTTTGCCTGCATTGGTAGAAATAACAATAGCAACAATCATTTGTTAACCAAGCAGAGCTCAACCGTGCTAAATCAGTCAACATCTCAACTGCTACAACTAACCACTTACTTTTCTGCATCACTCACTACAACTAAAGCCATAAACGAAAGATCGCTTTTGATTCTCATCACCTTTCGAAAGAACCTTTGAAATAATAAATTTACCAAAATAGATGAACGGCCGGTAATATCAACAGTCGGGTTTTCTATTTGATGGTCTTTGCGATCAATCATCGCGAGAAACGCATCAGGATCAAAGGGGAAGGAACGGTTAAATTGGTTAAGACATACAAACCGTTTTGGATGGAAGTGTTTACAGCCGGGTATGGGCAGATCAATGATGTTGGTCAGAGAAGACAATCGAGCACTTTGAACTGTTTTGGTGAAAAAACTCTAGGTTTCAAAGATTCGATCAAGAAAAAAGACAGTGGCCAAACAAAATAAACCCTGGGCAGTATTTTATACATTATCATTTTTAATTGCTAAATATATAAATAACAGTAGGATAGATAGATTAATATGCAAAACTCTTCATACTCTGCTACTATAGAAACAGCTACAGGTAGAGCAGAATTGAATTCATATTAACAGGGGTAGGCTGTAAAGAGTTCCAGAATATTAGTAGAACCTACTCATAGTTTATAAATAAGTTAAGTAGAGTTAAAAAATATCATTTCACTTGTTTATTCTTAACATAAACGAAATAAATGTGTTTATATCTGATGAATAATTGAAATGAAATGAAATTATTTATTCTGTATGTAGGCCCTCCTCCGGGCACTTATACACGTCCCAAAATATAACTTAGCCCTACCACCGCTTCAGGACTACATATAGGCTGGTGATGAGAAGAAACGGCGCAACAAACTCAGTCACCTTTGTCAGCCTGATTTTACAGAAAATACATTTTAAAAGACAATAGTAAGTGTGAGCTAGGCAGTTTAAGTCCATACACTCTTGTCGTTTAAATAATCTTCTAATTTGTAATATCCTTTTGTCATAAGGACTTTTTTTAATGTTAATTTTGAACTCATGGATCGGAAGTTCAACAAGAGTTTGTGGTAATTTATTGAAAAATTTTATACCATTCCCCATAAATGAATTACCAACTTTTTTTAATCTGAAGCACGGAATGGCAAGTTTATTTTTATTTCTAGTATTATAATGATGTGAATCACTTTTTAGACTAAACAAACTTAGATTTTTTCTTACATACATAATATTTTCAAAAATGTATTGGGAGGCAACGGTTAATATGTTGACCTTCTTAAAAATCTCCCTCAGAGACTCTTGAGGACCAAGACAGTATATTGCACGTACGGCTCTTTTCTGCAACACAAAGATTGATTCAATGTCAGCAGCTGAGCCCCATAGCAATAGACCATACGACAACAAACTATGAAAATAACTAAAGTATACTAGTCTTGCCGTTTCGACATCAGTTAACAGCCTTATTTTCCTCACAGCATAAACCGCTGAACTGAGCCTTCCTGACAGGGCATTTATATGGGGACCCCATTGCAGTCGTGAGTCTAATGTAATTCCCAAAAATGTTGTTGAATCAACATAATATTATACAAATATATATTGACATTATAATATATATTTTTGCGATGTAGTCGTTATACACATATTGAAATAAATAAAATAAGCATAAGCATAATACCTATAGAGGTAAGTATATGGAAATTGTGTACCTACACTTGTAATACAAAACAAGTAAATTATAATGCGTAGACAAAGAAACATAAGGCTCTGATAAATTAACGTTTGCACTGTTTATTGGCGATACAAATAAACTGTCAAATGGTGCGCCATTGTTAATTGTCGGGAGATAATAATAAAACAAAGTCAAGCTCGTTGAGTCGACTAAAATAAACATATTTTGATCATTTTCAGCATTTAATTATACCTATTAGAGTACTCCTCACATCACATCACCAGCCTATTTCATTCCACTGCTGGACACAGGCCTCTCAAAAAGGAGGATTTTGCCATAATCGCCACGCTTGGCGTCTGCCAAGCCCGTCTGGGCTGGCGATCGCAGTTTGGCCAATGGTGGAGAGGAGACGCTGCTGCCCGTCTTCTTGTGGCGGTTCTCCTGTAGTCGCCTCTTACGACACCCATAGGAAGAGAAGGGGTGGTGCAATTCTTTTAACGTGCCGGCATCACACATCACGTACTCATAAATTCTCTAAATCACTTATTTCGGTACATCCTATGGCTAGGGTAATTGGTTAGTGATAGTAGTGTGAGTTGGTAGGTCTATGATATAGAGCCCTCAGCTGCAGCGTACATTCATCTTACTTACTTCGTAACAAAGGTTTCGGATTGTGAAAAACCATCATTTCATAATTAAAGCATATCGTTGTACTTTAGTTCCGCAATTCCATTTAAACACATAAGCATCAAGGCTTCAACAGTTTCCTAAACATAACTAAAATAAGTCACAGAATTAGGCGAGTTTCATTTTTAGGGTTGCGTACCCAAAGGGTAAAACATAAACGGGACCCTATTACTGAGGCTCCGCTGTCCATCTGTCTGTCTGTCCATCTGTCACCAAACTGTATCTCACGAACCGTGGTAGCTAGACAGTTGAAATTTTCACAGATGATGTATTGCTGTTGCCGCTATAACAACAAATACTAAAAACCAGAATAAAAGAAATATTAAAGGGGGTTCCCATACAACAAACGTGTTTTTTTTTCCGCGTTTTTATAGATAATCGCATTGCACTTGGCCGGTTTTATAAATATGTATATTGAATATTTATAATTTTTTTTTTTTTAATTAATAGATTTTTATTTTAATAACTTAAAAAAAAACAACAATCTCATTTCTATAACTAAACTTACCTAAAATAAAAAATAAACAAAGAAAAAATAAATAAATAAGGAAACGCTGCAAGCATTCTCGCCTCCTTGCCTCATGGACACGCGTTTATTTTCGAGTAGTTTATAAATTATAAAAAATAATAATAATAATAAATATTGGACAACATCACATACATTGCTCTGATCCTATGGTAAGTAGCTAAAGCACTTGTGTTATAGAAATCAGAAACAACGACGGTACCACAACACCCAGACCCGAGCCAATATAGAAAAGTTCGCTTTCTACATTGACCCGACCGGGGATCGAACCCGGAACCTCAGAGATGGCGGCGCCATTTAAAGTCCGGCGTGCTCGCCTCTCGGCTACGGAGGTCGTCGTTATATATTTATATTTATAAATATAAATATTATATTAATGTATTCTGTATGTCAAATAAACTATTTTCTATTCTATTCAATTATTTTAATATTCCAACTAAGATATTTGTGCACACTAATTAATTATAATTTCAGCTTCCTGCTTTGAGACTTAAACCGCAAAATTAATAGATTCAGCCTTTTGTATTTTCCAACTATCAACCACAAGGTGTGCTAAGAAGACAATACAACAGTTTTATATTGGACTCAAGAGGGAAATATCTTCCGTGATAATAACAGAGAGTTATTGTAACCGCCAGGATGCGGGCCTAGTGGGTCCTTAGCACTTCGCTCGGCCACTGCTGAGTCTCGCTTCCCGCTGCTGAGTGGTTATCGAAGCGTTAACGCTCTAGTATCGGATTACAAGTGTTGAAGAACTGCTTTTCATTAATGTTGTTAGCAGATTAACGCGTCATTAGTCTAGGTAGGGTAAAATCTTAGTGAAAAAATAGAGGCTTATAGTAATCTGATCGAAATGATAAGAAATGGCCACGAAAGGTATTTTTCTTGTGAATTTTGGCAATTGTACTTCCTTCGGAAATACGTTATTTTATTTTGAATGTAATCATCAAACAATTATTTCTTAATTAAATAAATAAAATAAACCTTTGTTGTCAGGTCGAAGCTTATGACAAGACTGCTAAACTCCTTACATAAAATGCGAGGTACCTAATATGCTGAAAAGTGGAACCAACTATACACTATTATTTTGAATAAACAAGTAAATTATTAAAAACTAAAGTTTTTTTGGTTAAAGTTGAAACAACTGTGATGGTATCGCCATCTATTTAAATTAGGGCTATAAGATAAAGACCACTTATTTTTTAAAATATTTTATCACATTTCGGAATTCAAATTCATCCAGACTGACCTTTTACATCCAGGCCCGCACTTAGGCCAGCCAACCAAATTATTATAATGTTTACAAAGACGCTGCTTCCCACCTGAGCCGTACGAGTGGTACGACACACAAGTAGTTCTATTTCGGGCCCCGGCGGAACCCTCCGTACGCTCCGCTAGCGACGGAGGAAGTTCGCTCGACAAAAATACAAACATCTGTCCGTCTGTCCGTCAAAGTAAACCAACACTGACCTGTCAGGGCTGCCAGTTTCATTGCTGTGTATGATTTGGTACCTTTAGTAATCAAAATCAAATCGAAATCAATTTATTTCAGACATTGTCCATACAAATTTTAAATAAGGAAATCAGATTCCATCATATAAGAAAATAAACATGAATCATATTACTGGAAGTTACGGAACTATAAGTCAAACTTGCATTATACTATATCCGGACTTTAAAAACAATGTTTTTTAAGTTATTAAAAAAAGTAATAATTGTTTTTTGTTTTAAATAGAATATCACTAAATATATATCATGTTTAACGTAAACTATTGTATTTCTATGTCAATTTCCAAGGAACAGAAGTTTTAGTTGTAACAAGTATAAAAAAAGCAAATAAAAAATCATAAATTATATCGTATCTCTTTATGGAAGTGCGGGCAAGTAAAGTCTAGGAAGAGAGATTACACCCGGTAAACCAATTACCATTTTTTCTAACAGAACAAGATTTTATAGGCCTCAACTTTTTATTACTCACCGACAACAAGTGAAACACAATTTACATCTAGTTTAACCACACCATTTCAAAATACCATGGAAATTAAAATTCCCCGAATAGCCTCCGCTTACGAAATACAAGTTTAAAGTGTGTCTAAGACTCTCAAGAATCCATTTTAGTACCTTCTATGTGCAAAATTATCGCTGTCATGTCTCACTATCTACATCTTCAGAAGCTCAAACGAGCGAATCTTGCTATTACCAAAAACATTTAGCACCATAACGTAAGTTTATTTCAGTTGCATACAAAATGTGTATCTTACACAATTTTTACTACTTTAGACCTTATCGCTAGCATGAGAAAATTCAAAATGCATTGTTAAAAGTTCTGAATGACGGTCAAAACATGCCACACCATTTTATCCTTTATTACCAGCCTTGAAGGTAAAAAAGTTTATATGCAAAATAGTGTTGAATATGACGGTAAGTGCCATTAAATAATGGGCTCCAAGGCTATGATATAAGGTGTAAAAAGGGAAAATTTATGAATAGCGCCGCAGAGTGCATCCGCCGGTCGGACCGGTCTGCGGGCACGCAGCTCTTTTTATGCACGCTTTTTAGGGTTGTCAACAATAACAATTAGTAAATATAAAATAAAAAAATATAAAATATTGGACAACATCACATACATTGCTCTGATCCTATGGTAAGTAGCCAAAGCACTTGTGTTATAGAAATCAGACACAACGAAGTTACCACAACACCCAGACCCGAGACAATATAGAAAAGTTCGTTTTCTACATTGACCCGACCGGGGATCGAACCCGGAACCTCAGAGATGGCGACACCATATTAGTCCGGCGTGCTCGCCTCTCGACTACGGAGGTCGTCGCATTTAGTTACATCATATTCTTTTTTTTTCTTTCAATTTCGTTTGTGATGATATAAGAAGAATAGATTATTATTATCTTCTGAAGCAGTTTTGTATGTGACATATCCAAAAGGATTACATTCATCTGTTAGTTGTCATTTTGCCCAATGGCAAATTGGCTAATCTTTTGCCGTGAATAGATAATGTGGACCTCAAAATATTTAAGTCCTAATAACACAAGTCACATAAATTAATATTAGTAGAAGTAGTAAATCGGTAAGAGTAATTAATTATTTTAATTTTTCAAACCCAAAGGATTCTTGTAAAGACGTCATGATTTAAATTCGCAATGATTTTCGTTTATTTCAATTCGCAATTTTAAAAAAAATGATATATATACTCTCAGTTACTATGTGTATGTTTAGCAGCCCTATGGTGTACTCGCCGGCCGCCATGAACCAAGTTTGGTAAAAGTAAGTACAAAGTCATATCCTCACGGCGCTTGCGCAGTGTGCGGAATTGAACACTCTATAAAAACGATCAAATGAAATAAATAACCATTTAACAAAAATTGGTTTTACTATTTGGTTTTAATCCTTAATTCCTCAGGATTTGAACAATTTTGATAATATTCTTATAACATAAGTTCTACCTTTTACATAATAAACACAAATTTTAAACAGTAAAATTCAATTAAAAATAACTGAGGTGCTTCGTTGAGTGTTGTTACATGTAAACATTATTTGTCTGTGATTTTCATTAAACTATTTTTGTTAAATATAATATATTTTACATGCATCTTTACAAGTCACCTCTTAGTAACGTATAGTTAAGATAATCTTAATGTTCATTAATATAATGTATTATATTAATTCTTAATAAAAATGTAGAAATTATAATCTAAAATGAAAATTTCTAAAACATTATTCTGTGTAAATTGTATTACAAATCGCAATAAACTGTACATAAAGTTAAGACAAAATGATTTAAAATCTTATTTATGACATAATGCAGAATCCAATCGAAAGTTGCAAGCAACTACCGTTCAGCTGTATATAATTTTCATATTTCATATTCACAAGTTATTATATTCACGCCACTTCCTGCACATTTCTCCGACGCTTTCTAACGCGGACCAAACGATGGACTAAGACAATAACTTGTCGATTGATCGGTTTATCGAATCGATAATCGATTACGATACCAATAAAATGAGCATCAATGGGTATGCCAATCGAATACATAACAAGTGTATTAAATTATACAGGGACGGATTGGAAGTGAAGTCAAACACAAAAGTTCGTAATATTACCTAAAACTTGCGGTAAGCGAGTTTCGTTTTTTTTTTTTGTATCTTATTCTATGTTGCTTATGACATATGTAATTATTAGCACTTTATTTATTAAGAACAATTAATTTTACTTATTGTACAACCAGCACCATTATCCCCTTCATGCAATGTAAAAGTTTTAGCCTCTAATTTTGATACCAATTTATTGCATTAAAAAACAAATACAACCATATTATGTAAGTAGGTGTTAGTGCGTGTAGTGTTAGTGAAATTATCTTGAGTGAACAACGCAAAATATTTTGTTCAAAATATGAAGATACTTATCTAAATACATAGATAGAGGTTATAAATTACTTAAAGAAGTAAAATGTATTTTTGGGACCATACCGCCATCACTTTAAGACTAATACAGGCAGATACAGATAAGAAAAAAACAAAGCGAAATTTAAAAAAAGTAAAATGCAAGGCAGTAAGCTTGACATTACTAGACTGACGACTTGTCTTAAGCTAAATACATAACGCTAGGTACCCTGCGCCCTAGATCCATCCCTGCGATGGCCGCCTAATGTTTGCCAAACATTTATAACATGGCGCTTACCTGGCGTTCAGTATGGGAACCGCGGCGCCACCGTGCCTGGGAACAAAAACATACCGGTGAGAAATAAGGAATATAATTACAGAATCATAACAATAAATTAAGCATTGTATTGGCACGTGAAATGTTATAATCCTTACACATAGCGTCAATAATGATATTTAATATAATGAGAGAATCTAAAGCCATATTCTGTCATTGTGTAATTGTTTTTGGTTGCTAACTACGAATACATAATTTTCTATCATTCGAGGTGTGATCAGGGGGGTAACCATGAACTCTTAAACAATCACAAATCTTGTCTCAAATATTGTTTTAAGAGTTCATGATAGTCCAGCATGAGCAACAAACGATATGATATAGCGATTTATCGCATATTTTTTTGTCAAAATATGAACTTTTATCGAAAAAGCGAGTATAACCGTGACGTCGCCGGCACGGACATGCTCACTGTTTCAATAAAAGTTCAAGATGGCGGCTATGTTATCATATTTTGTTTGAAAGTAATGAAGCGATAAATCGCTATATCATATCGGGTTTTGTTGCTCGTGCTAGATGGGATGGTGGTTACCCCGCTGGGCCCTTCTGAAAAACTATTTATTATTGTTAGATTGTTAGCAATCTAACAATGATAAATAGTTTTTAGACTTTTGGGAACAAAAATCACCTACAACAAATAATAATAATTCCTTAAGTATAAGACAGAACATGCTGCCATTTCTATCTCATTCAATTGTGAAACTACACTTTAGTAGACTATTAGCCTTCAGTCTCATTTTCCATAGAATTCATTGAACAAATAGTGAGCGT
Source organism: Anania fuscalis (assembly GCA_950371115.1). Taxonomy (NCBI): domain Eukaryota; kingdom Metazoa; phylum Arthropoda; class Insecta; order Lepidoptera; family Crambidae; genus Anania; species Anania fuscalis. The sequence continues at coordinate 329,901 of OX493344.1, read as the reverse complement.
ATTGAACATACAAGCCAAAACAAATACGTCATTAAATCGGAAGAAAACTCCAAATATTAGCAAACATCCCGAAGCGAGGGGAAAGTGGGTAAACAAGCTCACTGACTCATGAGTGGCCATACCTACTTAATTAGGGGCAGTTAATGACATTTGATCCAGCTGGATGGCGGCGAAGTGCAAACTATGGAATACAATACTATGTCAAGCTTACTACTTCCGGTTGAAGGAAAATGATATTAAAACAACAAGAGTATGTGCAACGTGTAAATAAAGAGTTTTACATAAAGAAGTTATTATGGTATTTTCTAAAACTACGTAAAATCCAGCTGATATAACGACCTTATTATAGTGTTGACTTTGAAATCGAAATCATCACCAGAAGTATTTAGACGCTTCTTACAAACTAAAATAGGTAGGTGCTTGTTTAGGTTTCCGTACCCAAAGGATAAACGGGACTCTATTACTAAGGCTCCGCTGTCCGTCTGTCTGTATGTCTGTCCGGCTGTCACCAGGCTGTATCTCATGAACCGTGATAGTGAGAGAGTTAAAATTTTACAGGTGATGTATTTCTGTTGCCGCTATAATAACAAATACTAAAAAACAGAATACAATAAATATTTAAGGAGGCTCCCATACAACAAACGTGATTTTTTGCCGTTTTAAAGATAATGGTACGGAACCCTTCGTGTGCGAGTCCGACTCGCACTTGGCCGGTTTTTCTTCTTAGTTAGTTAATAATATACGACAAATTTCGAGCGGGGCCTTTTGACACAAGCCTTAATGTAAATTTTTTCTTGTTGTATTTCTCTTGTATGTACACGGAGAAAAAAATATTTTACAATACTACCAGAACGACTTGTAAAAACAAATCTAGTAAAAGTTAACAAGAAATTGCGAGCTATAGCAGCATTAGTCATAAGGATAAATAGTCGCTTATTTGCGAATACTAAAAAAATCTGGTAAATAAGTTTAGTGTACTAAACATTATAAAAAGTATTAGTTATTAATTTCTTAGTAAAGAATAAAATAATGAGTTAGTAACAGGCACGAATATTTTATGGTTACAATCTACCAGAAGTTATTGTTATCTGTACCGCTCTCTTTTACGAATTACATGACACATATTTGACTCTAATATTAAAAAATCATTTTTAAACAGAAACACTGGTTTCCCATAATGTAATTTATCTGATACGAATTACGTTATAATATTTTAGTACTAACAGCAATTATTATTATATTAAAATGTTACTTTGTAAAGTGAACGAAATCATTTAGTGTTTCCGGGCGCGGGGCAAGAAGAGAGGGTATCGACGACGGACCAGCGTCGACTTGCCGCGTTAATTAAGTGTTTTGACTTGTTGAAGTGCGCGTCCCTGTTCTGTTATTCGTAGGTGGTGATAATGTGAAAATGTAAATTCTTGAATTGACGGTGAAAAATACAGTCGCCATCCAGATCACAATTTAAAAGCATTCACTGAAGAATAATTGAATATAAGTAAGTAGTATTTAATTGTATTTACAGGTGACTTTAATGAGTAAACTTATTTTAATATAGCGTTCTACTCATGATTGAGGTTGACTTTTTTATCCCCATCCAAAACTTCTGAGATGATTCCCGTGATACAAACGAACAACTCTTTCTATTGGACCAACTCCCTAACTCAAAAATAAAATTCTACTGGTCCATACATTGTGGTCAAATGAATATTAATATTTTGTATGGAGCAGCTGATTGTTTTTTGCAGTTAGAGAGTTGGTCCAATAGAAAGATTTTTTCACGAGAATCTTCTCAGGAGGTTTGGACGGTGATATAAAAGTCAGCCTTGATATAACTTTTGGTAGGTATAGGATTATTAGTTTATATTCAAGAAGAACTCGATAAATACTCATTGAGAATACTCATTAAAAACTCAATCTGTATAAGTGTTTAGATTTACATTATTATTTAGTATAGTGTACAAATTAACATTCTATGTCGATTTTCAGAAAACGAAGACCGGATAACTCCAGCATTGCAAGAAACAACATCATTATATGCCTTCATGTTTCTGCTGCTTCTTCTTGGCAATCCAGTGACTAAAAATACGAAGAAGTCATGGTGGCCATCAAAACAGGAGTGACGAGAGGCATTTAGACCGCATGTAAAGGCCGCGACAGAATTGCAAGAAACGATATTCACGGAGAACATGGTTTGACATTTCAGTTCACAATTTTCATAGTAGGTAATATTTTTTACTAAATATTTTAAATAATAAGATTGCGTCTTTTGATTTTGGCTCAGATAAAAATATTAAACCTCGAAGTTTTTGTTCTGATCATTTACGCGCAAATAATTTGAAAATGTCAGCTTCAGAACTTATTGTATTTGTGAGGTATATCGGATTCATTGTTGGTGATTCAGTTCCTTATGATGATTATGTATGGCAAATATCTTATTAAGAAAAATAATAAATATTTTAATGTCTAGTGTTAAAAAACAAATGTAAAAGGAATCCATTATACAAGAAATATTTGTTACTAAGTTTGTGATAGTATAAAATATTTATGTTATTAATAATAATGAGCAAAAAGTCATATTCGAGCATTCCTTATTCAGAACTTTATGTTTTAATTAGATAAAATACTGTTAAAAGGTAAAACACATAAGTAGAAAACATCAGTAATATTTTTTGTTATCAAGAAACCCTTTGTAGTTGATTATTAAAATAATGCTTAATGTAACTATAAAAACACCCTTTTCAAATAAAGCAAAACATTTAATTATACATTTATTGTTTCATTTTAATTACAGCAGGTGTACAATGTTATTTGTTTTTAGCTTCTTCAGATTTTTGTAAGCGTATAGTCGTAGTTGCCGTACCATGGTTTTTAGTTGATTTTTAAAATCATTTTGTGGCACGATGGTTCCGGCTATACGTTTTCAGGAAGCCTGAAGGAGCTGAAAATGAGTAACGTCAACAGCCCAGTATAAAAAGAACACAATGTTTTCTGGTTATGCCAACCAGAAAATATTGTTGATCTTACATCAGATTTGTGAAAACCTAAGCAATACTTCATTGCAGCTACAACATTATCTGGTAGATAGTACAGAAAACAACGTTGGGTGGTTTATATATTCTAGTAATCCTTACAAAACTTTCTGTTGTGGTATCTAAACAATATTTTTACATTTATAACCATTCTGGTAGATAAAACAAAACGTTAAATGGTTTATATGGTATAATCTAGTAATCTTAACAAAACTCCATATTGTGGTATGTGACAACCTTAATATTATTTGCAGCTACAACTATAATTCTAGTAGAGATAACACGAAATTACGTTAAGTACTATAAAAGTTCTAGTCATCCTTACAAAACTTTAGGTGTGTAGTGTCCTAATCTTTTTAATAATGACTAAATATCTTGTAATTTTTACAATTTTTTACGGTAATTTCAACCAATCCCTGTGATTTTAATTTAATATCATGATTTGTTGTGTTAAAAAAACACACATTAGTGAGCACAATTCATGTATTTGCTAGCAGTACAAATCTGCTAGTGAAGTGTACCGAAAATTGTGTTCAATATACCAGAAACTTCTTGTTACTAAAAACTAGATTTTTTAAATATCATTCACAAAATGCATAGTTGTCACGTATAGCACTATGCGTTCTAGTTAACATCCTCAATATTCTGGTAAATAAAACTAGACTTTTTTCTCCGTGTATTTGTGTCAAATACAATATTTTCTTTTCTGTCTGAGGAACATCAAAAAACACTTATTGGACCACTTTCATGAATTTCTTAAAATGATTATTTGTAGGTATGTCGTTATTTTATCAACTTCTAATAATGGAAATGCTGGTACTAAGTCAGATGTTACTTATTTTGTTAAATCTATAACTTCGGAAATTAACTCTAATGCTCGCTCGGTAACTTAAGCCAAATAGACTAATGAAAATCAATTAACATATACCAATAAAAATAAATTAACACATTATATTATTTTCAAGGTTAATTTCGTTTTTTGTTGACACCCACAGATTTCTTTCAACACCTCTATTATGTCCCACAAATTAAATTCATAATAAATAACTTCTCTGTGAGGTGAGGACAGTCCCTGCCATACATCAGCGCGGGAAATAAATTTGTCACGAATTATTTTCGGTTTTCCGGTGAGACGTAATATATTTCTCGTTTCCGTAAATGCATCAACCAGGAGTTGCTCGATCAAGATATTTTTGGATTAAGGTACTAACAATTTAAACGTTCAGTTAGAACGACAAGATGTTACAGTTACAAGTTATAATAAGTACGTTTGCAGATTATCCTTAAATGGATAAGTGAGACTAGAATACAATTTTGATCTTCATATATACCTGCGGGGTAACCATGAACTCGCAAAACAATCTCAAAGCTGTCAAATATGTCAATTTTGGTACGTCATTACATACAAAATTTGACAGATTTGAAATTGTTTTAAGAGTAAGTGGTTACCGCCCTAATCAATTGTTTAGTACATTATTCTAATTCTGATTCATTGAGGTATAATGTACTAGCGTACTAGAGAACACAGCTCGAACTAAATGTTTCAGCCAAGCATTGTAGTATTGAACAATCAAGAAACAGTTTTGACAACTTCAATTATTGACACTGACTGAAGCTTTGTACAATTCTTGGCTGAAAAATTTAGTTCCAGATGTGTTCAGTACGCTAGTACATATACCTCAATGTCCTCATTCATATTTTTGGTTTGATGATCAAAAGTTCTGTAGATGCAGACTAGAGGTTTTTTTTTCATTCAGGAATGACAAAAGTTTAACAGTTATCATAATTATTACGTCCATCATCAAGTATTTAAAGTTTACTAAACTATTTCAAGTACCGACAGACGAAAATAAATTCTAAATACGTATTTAAAGCTTATCAGTGTCAATAGATTAAAATCAGTTCAGTACAAACATAAACTTGCGTTATCAGCGCCGAACCCGAGCGTTAGAAACATGTTCGTTAGAAGTATAAAGTCAGCTTTGCAGTAACAACATTATCAATGCTTATTGAGTACCCTACTTTAGTCGCGAACCTATATTAAAAAAATGATTTATTTATACAATTCGCAAGACAAGATGTGAGATGCGGCTGCTCCTTAGATAGAGCTACTTAATCTACACTAGGTCAGTTCTTTGAAGAATATTTATTACCAATTCCTTTATCTAACAAACAAACTTATTCTAACCTTCCAAATGCTCGATGTAGGTTTTTTGGAAAGTTTTTTAAATTGCGTTTAATTTGTCAATAAACACACAAATATATTGTTGCGAGACTTCAAGTCTGGACTGAATAAAACCTACCTTACGTTAAATAAGGATGAACGGTTACCAGCATCAAGAAGTAGCTCTACCACTATTTCTTAATATTTTAAATATGGACTTACAAATCATAAACAACAGCTGTTAATTATTTTAGACGTGCAGCGGTGATTTCTACTGCATACGAACATGTCGTAACATGCGATTACTTACTCCTTACTCAGCCCATAATAGCGGGGTTGCGTCGACTTACGAAAGTAGCTGACGAATTAGGTACGGAACACTACTTCCTATTAATCACATTACAAAAATACTGATAAGTGTAGAACCACAAACATAATGCATCTCATCTGACAAACAAATTCTATTCTTATTTCAATAGGGTTAACGACTAAGAGAGTGAATTGGGGAGATGGTTTGATTTTTCATTGTAATAGGAGACAATGCTACAGTGGTGGGTGGGCGTGGGTGCCTGAAGAAGACATTATCGAAGTTTATTGATAGGTGATGGCCGATAGCTAATGAATATCAGAGACTATTGAAAGTCTGTGGTTTTGGTTAAACTGAAATCAAGATTTGAAGATTTCATAAAAACTATTTTGCTTTTAAAAACGGTAGAGATTTAAGAAATAATAAATAAATACAATATAAATATTTGACAACATCACTTAAATATACATATTGCTCTGATCCTAAGGTAAGTAGCTAAAGCACTTGTGTTATAAAAATCAGAAACAACGACGGTACTACCACATCCACCAGACCCGAGACAATATAGAAATAATAGTTTTAAACATTGACCCGACCGGGGTTCGAACCCGGAACCTTAGAGATAGCCACGCCATTCATAGTTCGGCGTGCTCGCCTCTCGGCTACGGAGGTCGTCAAAGCCTTTAAAGAATGTTAGTCTAATGTAATACACTAGTACCTATGATGCATTAAAATGCATTTTGCATGCCAAGTAACAAAACTCTGTCCTAATTGTGGCAAATTAATTATAAGCAGTTAAATACGGATACGTGATAATAAACAGACACAACTATTGCATTTTTATATCAGCATAAATTGCGCGAACTAGAATTATTTCCGCCCAGCGCAGCATTTTGTACCGTTTAAACTAGAAAAAAAAAATAACCAGACGAGTCAGAAGTGATCTAGATCAAATCATATAACGCCTACAAATGCTTTTTAAGTTTCATCATGCGTTTTGACATTAATTTAGGTAATGTGTTTAAAGTGAACTTGAAGAAATACAGATTTCTTGGGAGTTTGTTTGGCATTAGGTACGGAAAAATATTTTCTTAAAGACTTAAAGTCCTTTTGGTTTAGTATTTCGATTCACAGCTCCGACAAATTAAGAAAACGGACTTTTCAAAATTATCTCGCTTCTAAGTGAGCTAGAAGCTACCCCTGTCAAAATACATTGTTCACATTGTAACACAAGGATTTAGGTTATATAAGAAGGTCAATTCCTTATTTTGAGAGTTAAGATGACAATTAGTGAGTTATATTTACTTACATATCGCTTGAAACATTTATTTTTACAATAGACGAGAGTAATCTCTAGTTGTAAAGCAGCATGAATAACAACATCCTTCTCACCTGGGAACACTGGTATTGCTATTTTAAAGCTACAGTTTTATTGGGCCATCATCCTGTCTGGCGCGACGGCGCAGGCGCAGCTCGCGGGATCATTCCGTTTAACGGCCCTTGCGTTTACGAGTGATGGGACGTCTTACAGGCACTCACGCATATGCAGGGCTATCTGCGTCTAGTGCTATTTATTTGTCTGCATTTTCAAGGATAAAACAACGTCGTGTTAGGCAGGACTTCAAAAAACGGTTGCCATTTTTTGTTAGTTGACCCAGACTTAGCGTATCAGTTATTTTTGGGTTTTGGAAACGCACAAAAACAAATGAAAAATAATATGAATTATTTAAACGAAATATTCACTTTTAAAAAATAGCCTAAGCCTGTTATTTACAGTATCATTGATAATATTATGAAAACTTATAGCAAGATTGTAACGTTAGTAGACTGTTGCCAGTGCTATAAAATATTTGACGATAAGGTTTTACATAAATCTGTACAATTTCTGTACATTAATTAACACTTGAAAGTAGCTATAAATTACTTAAACACAGTTGAACTAATTCGCTAAGTAAAAAGAAAAAGCGGAAAATCGCTAACCCTACGCAGCGGAACAGAAATAATAAAGTGAAGTCATAAACCACACGTCTACCGAGGAATACGGACCAAATAGTAAAAGTATAATCATATTAGCTGCACTCATCGCGCCCTCTTCCATTCGACTACTTAAGTTTTCACGAATGAACGAATTTAATTTGGTATACTGACCAATAAAACCAGCTCCTAATAATAGAAAATAAAAAACAAAAAAACAGGAACAAAAAAGTTTTGCTAAAACCAAAATTAACAAGAATGAAATAAACCTTTTATTTACAGATATTTAACCAATCAACCCAGCTAAACATGACATGATTATACAAATTTTATCATCACTCAAGTTGTTAAGTTTGTCATTCTCGCACAAAAATAGTAAAGTACGTGCTTTAACATTTTGTTGACTGACACTTAATTTTAATTTTGTAATCTATGACGCCCAGCCGATACACAAAGGTCATAGGGCCCTATGCAGCCCACTTATGTCTATTTTTAAAACTGGTGAGATGAATGAATCGACTTGACAAGCACGTCGTAAAAATACAGATTACTATTAGGAACTAAGGACGATGGTTGCGCAATGGCTTGTTCGAAATGTTTTAACCATTGAACACGTTTAACTTAAACTCTATTACTTACACATTAACTAACTAGTTTGTTAAAGTAAAACGAGCAAAATTTGAATATATTATGTACAGGGTATATTCTCAGGGCCCTAAACATGAACTGTTAAAACAATCACAAATCTGTCAAACATTATCATTTCTGTCAAATTTTGTATGAAATGACGTACCAAAATTGACAGATTTGACAACTTTGAGATTGTTTTAAGAGTTCATGGTTATGGCCCAGGGCCCTAACCATGAACTGTTAAAACAATCACAAATCTGTCACACATTATCATTTCTGTCAAATTTTGTATGAAATGACGTACCAAAATTGACAGATTTGACAACTTTGAGATTGTTTTAAGAGTTCGTGGTTATGGCCCAGGTCTCTAATTAAGGGCGAGGCCATAGATATCTCTGATCTAAGGGGGAGGCCTATGTTTGAAATGTTTTCTCAATAATCAATCGTTTATTGCTTCCATAATGAACTTAAAATAAGTAACTAAAGCTAAGACATTATATTATTATTTCCTTCTTCTTTCCACAAGCGCTTTGTCCCATTCTTAATCAGTGTACACTACTTATTCATAATTTCTATCGTTACATTCGTTGCATACAAAATTACTATCTGGTGGGTTCAAATTACGTTTAGCCGTTGCTAGGTGTCCCAAGATCGGGATGCCTAACTTTTTGACACATTGTAATTTAAATGATATGTTTCTATCTAATAGAAGATTTGAGCAATTGCGGCCTGCCTACATGGTTGAAACCATAAAGACCACAGTTATCAATCTTGCTCGAGATGTACGTATACAAGGCAGTTCTTCAGATACATTGTGTCAAGTTGGACAGCCAATCGTGACATCAATGCTTATTATCTTTAATCTTTGCAAGAGATGAGTGGCATGGAATAGACAAGCCGAGATAAAGTACACTCAATGACACTTATGTTTAAACTTAAGCATTTGGAGGTAAAGAGCTTAAACCTGTTTTAGAACAGATGGTGGCGATGCAAACAAACTTTTGATATATGTAATTTAAGTAAGAAATTAACGATTCATTGTGCTTTTATCCGCACAAATGTCTAAGTTCTACACAAACTTTAATACCTACTCCGTTCAAGAATATTATTATTTTGTTTACTCAAAAACAATTCTAGTTGGAACCGTGTAGTGTATTCAAGGAAAATCCTCCTAAAATTTAACTCAACTTCGAAGTTTTGTAACCTCTATATTACAAGCCCACCTCCCTTTGAAAGCAATACGAATAATTACTTCGAGTAAAAAACTTTACAATTGAATATTGATTTACTTACAACTTTTTACAATGATTTGTTCCTACTAGACTAGATCTGGGCCCTAACCATGAACTGTTAAAACAATCACAAATCTGTCAAACATTATCATTTCTGTCAAATTTTGTATGAAATGACGTACCAAAATTGAAAAATTTGACAACTTTGAGATTGTTTTATAGGTTCATGGTTATGGCCCTGTAATGTTTTGATACATATTAAAAACTGTGAAAAAATGATTATGAATAAATGAACAGCCATATTTTCACATTCATTTTACTTCGTGTTCATTTAAACCAGCCAGACGGGAACTTTGCCATTATTTATTATTCCTAGACTCGTAACATTTCTGACAAGGTGGTCTAAAGACTCTTATGGTTTATTGAGCAATATGGAAGAATAACAGCAGTCGTTCGCGGTTTCGCGGCTCGTCTCATCTTGCCAGTCTCGTTTTCATTGTTTAACGACGGTCACCTACGCCGAGTCGCTGACCTAAATGTATAATGCCACATGTGTTAGTAGTGTTCCCAGATGTCTCGGGTTAAGCAGGAAGTCCTGTTTTTAAGTCTGGAGTGACGGTACCGGCCCTAAATTCGTTTTGTTTTTGTCGTCTGTTGTACGACAACCCTAATGAGTGTTCTTAACGCGATGTAAGTGATTTAACAACTATACATTAGTGGCTGGTCGCGGTACAAATAGCTCTAGTAATTTTTACATTTGTAACTAGACGGCTTCGCCATTCCTGGTTAACTTCTTTTTGCCTTGCCCTTACACCCACTAAACTGATTATTAACCATCACCAACCACATATGACACCAATACCTAACATCCTACTATTTTAACCATATTTTTCTGTGGTTTTAGTAATTGCCAGTATTTTTAAGCAGGGCTTCGTTTGGCCAGAAGAGTAATGAACTAGTCTTCAAAAACTTATCAGGATTTTGATTAAAATGTAGAGCCAAATAGGCATGCTCGTAGTAAGAGTTCTTGGGTCAAGTGTTGAAAAGATATTATTACTGTTAAACCTCACAATAATACTTATTTGCTACTTATCTATTAAGTTGTAGGTACTTCACCATTTACTCTTGTATTGTGGAACATACTCCACGCCAATCACTTAACAATGGAGCAATAATGTTACTTGACTCATCGTTTGAACGATAACACATTTCCCTGAGCTGTTACCGCCGCTCATAACTATAATACACGGACGAACCGTTAGGGCCATAGATTGAAGAGATCATGCATATTTTTCGTAACTTTTGGACCTCCTGCACAGAATACTAATTATAACGATTCCGACGTGTTATCTGTTTTCAAATCATTTAAACATTGTGGACGTCTCAATCAATACTGTGACTGTCATTTTTTCCTATGGAGATACCCTAGGTATAGAGTAAAAATGAAAATTACATTTATTTTGTATCAAATAAAATTGATTATTATTAAATCTCTAACTGTGTATTTCAGTATCAAATTGACGAGAGTAACAGGACTTCATTTCAAATTAAATGTAAGTGAAAAATTACTGCAGATCCGTATTGCTTGTCGATGCCTAATTGTTTCAAAAAGTGGAAATTTAAAATATTATGATAATGCTTTCTTTCTTTGTCCCGCACTTCAGTGAAAGCTGGCGCCACTAGCCCGCAGTGGCGGAGGTCGCAAACGCCACAAATGGCCCACGACCGAGCCACTCTAGTCTTCGAACGACCCATTTCGCCGCGGTCGCCAACGACGAGTTATGACTTCCGCAAAACAATGAAATAATCGCTAAACTGAAGCTGAAGAGTTCTGTTTCCTATTTGTCTGGTTTAGAATAGGAATTATCAGGGAAGATATGGTTTAAATTAGAGATGCCGCGAATAGTTGTTATAGCGAATAGTTGAATACCGATTATTCGCCATTCCCTATGGCGAATAGTCGAATAACTCGCTATTATTATTCGACATAAAGAAAGTAACATAAAAAATATAAATTTCTTATCAAATAATAAATAATATCACGTTTGTAGAATCATAATATACTTACCCACAGCTGTAATCTATAACCTTTTCAAGATTATGTATGAGAAAAGAAAATAAAGTATAAATATCAGTTTCTTATTATACTGATTTACATTGTGAAATGCTGGCAACCCTTTTCCTGTACATAACTATTTTAAGGGGAATACCCATTGAGGTATAATGTACTAACGTACTAGACATCTCGAACTAAATATTTCAGCCAAACATTGTAGTCCAGTGGACTACAAAGCTTCAGTCAGTGTCAATAATTGAAGTTGTCATAACTGCTTTTTGATTGTTCAAATACTACAATGCTTGGCTGAAACATTTAGTTAGAGATGTGTTCTCTAGTACGCTAGTACATTATACCTCAATGGGAACACCTCGTGTTTGTTGCTTTAAAAACTTATTTTAACTTAATAGTTTATTTTAATATTCGGTGAATGTCGAATAATAGACATTGTTATTCGGTATTCGACGAATAACAAAAAAAATGACGAGTAATGCCGAATACCGAATAATAGCGAGTATTCGCGGCAACACTAGTTTAAATACATAAAATTTAAGACCAATATTTAATACTCTAATGTATGTCTACTAACACTATTATGTAAGTCATCTGTTACTAACTCTCCTATGGATTTATTGGTCCAAAATAAATTAATTATTATTATATTATTATTAATAGAACAAATGCAGGGTGGATGATGATTTAAGACAGAAATCCTACACAAAGTAGGTACCTACCCATAAACCAAGTTTGAAACCACAAGTATGAAAGGTCTTTGATGGTTAAACTTTAATATTAAATTACAGATTTATAAAACAAATAAACATGAATGAAATCAAAGGATTCCATTAGAATGCACGGAACCACGGCTTTAAACGATTTCCGTTACGCGCGCGCGCAGACGTGGACGAAATCAAAAATAGACGTCAAAAATATGTAAAGTGTAAAAAATATTTTAAACGATTTCATTGCATTGTAGATTCTGACAATACCCTACCTACCTATGGCTTAGTAGGTTTTCTAACTCGATTATTAATCTCAGCCAAATTCAAATAAAATGCAATGAGTGTTTGTGTTTGTACCTACTGTTGTTGCGCCGTTTTTTCTCATCACCAGCTGATACGTAGTCCCGAAGCGGTGGTAGGGCTGTATGTAAGTTGTATTTTGGGACGTGTATAAGTGCCCGGAAGAGGACCTATATACTAAATAAATGACTTTAACTTTAAGTGCTTAGTTTAAGGCTATTTCTTATTTACAGAAATAAATAGATTTGAATTTAATTTATTTTATAATTAAAGCCCACTACGGTTTTATAATAAACAGTTTTATTTTAGGTGCTTCCGCGGTAAATTCGTTATATTTCGGGGCATTTAATAGATCACATTGGATTTCTTTGGCTGTTAATAATATTCACGTCGTCACGCTTGGCAAATCGCAACGTGTAGCGCACGTGAGTGGCGTGATGATCGCTACTTCCGGCGGCGACAAGGATGTCAGTTACTTACTAAAAAAAATTAAATAATATAAGTAAGTATAACTATTATTGTTAAACCGTGGAAATCTGTTATTAGCTGTATATTTTAAGAAACTAATGAGTATATTTAAACATGATTGTATCGCCGTTGATTTCCTAAATAAATTTAAAAAAAAAAAAAAAAAAAAACTAAATTATAAATCTTTATTTGCGGCAATATGGTATAAAAGATCCTAAGTAACAGAAGTATTGATTCACATATTGGGCTATATTAGCATGCAAATTTTACAGAAAATAAAATATTAAAAATTAAGTCATGTCAATTCGAATACATAAATGTCAAATTAATTATTAAAGGGATACAGAATGTCATTTTCCTCATGTCACATTATCAGAACGCATTTATAAAAATAATAATTATGTCCTTTTCTTATAACCTATTGGAAAGGAATCTAATTTATTTTATAACCCAGTCTCAAGCTCTTAATCATTAGATAATTTAGGTATTTTAATCTCAAAGACCTCTTTTTATAGCATAAAGTTTGAAAAGCAAAGATAATTAAAACATTTGCACTCAATAAGAGTTGCCACTACTCGACTTTGATTTTTGGATATAAAATTGCCCCTGAGAATACATAACTAAAAGCCGATTTATGTAATTTTTTCCCCTTTTCATCTTCCTTTTTAAGTCTCCTTTCTAAACAGTCTCTGTTAAGAGCTGATGATATCCCTGCGTTTTAACCTTAACAGAGGACATAAAATCTCAAAATTGACAACCATGTGTTGTACCCCATCCGGCGAATAATCGCGATCGGAAGCGTTTCTCCGCGTAATCGCGGCGACAACGCTGCGGTTATGACATTGGCCACTCGCGTGACCTTTGCCGCGTGGGAATTTTGCAAGTTAATATTATTTTGTGTTATCTGCCGCCGTTGAATACGGGTCGGGTGATGTGATGACGATGTTTACCCGTCCAACTGAAAGATAAGTGCATGATTACCACGTTTTTATGTATGAATGCACGTACTCTTATACGATTAAAAGTATCGCACAACTAGTAGAGGACAATTACACAAGTAAAAAAAAAATTGTAAATAAAATAAGGTAGGATAATTAAGTTCTGGAAAGATATTCCTGGCCAAACATACTATTCTCAAAGGATGCGAAATAGTATTTTTATATATATGTATAGGCGTGGACAGGAAAAAATAAATCATTTCTACTACCTGACTACTATTTTTGAATTATTAAAATACCATTCACATCTAATAACATTTTATTTTGTTTGATATTTTGCAATGATAAAATGGATTTATATTATCGTAAGTTAATGCTATTAAAAATATTTTTGTTGTGACAATGAATAACAAAATAATTTTCCTTCGAGCATGCGAACGCGGATTCAATGCTAATTATCTTTCGTTTGTAAACAATATGCAATTATTACTGAAAATATTCCCGCCGCGACCGTGGCATTAGCTTATCAGCATCACTCCTCAAATTTATTGTTATGAGTGAATTTGCTATTAAAAGTACTGTTGTACGATATAGAGGATCCATTTCCAGATAGCTTCTAGATATTTAGGTAGCAACCAAATTATTACCTACATCTACCAAAGTTTGTTTAAGTATCCGCTCGTCAGTATCAAGTCGGAATAACTTAAGAATATGAACTCTCTATGGCAAACTATTATTCTATCTATTTCATTATCCAATGAGTAACGGATATAGTCTAAAAATGTAGCAAGCTTAAGTGGCAGTGGGCTGGCCACATCTGTCGCAGAACCGACGAAAGGTGGAGTAAACGGGTTCTCGAGTGGAGACCACGCGTAGGCAAACGTAGTATAGGACGCCCTCCAGCCTGATGGACCGAAGACCTTAGGAAGATGGCTGGCCGTGGATTGATGAAAAAAGCGGGAGATCGTACTCTTTGGCGCTCTTTGGGGGCGGCTTACGTCCAGCAGTGGACTGCAATAGGCTGAGATGATGGACGAGACATTCACACTACCTCCTGCGCAGACCTATTTAATCCGCTAAATGAACGTCGGGTAAATTAACCCCGTTTAGCTACTTTTTAGACACACAATGGAGTTCACAGGAGCAAATAAGAGAAGTTCATGTACTAAAGTTCTTTGTACGAGTTACAGGGTTATGAAAAGCATGCTGGTCATTGCCAGAAAATATTGTTGTCAATAACAAAATAAGTAAGAAACAAGTGGTAAAATGGTTTTCTAGTAATCTGTTTGGAGCAGAGCCTACTTTTTCAATTCAAACAGACTTGGGCATCCCTCAAAAATCGTTCAGACTACGCCAAATGCGGATTTATTAATACGAGGTTTAAGGTCAGCTGCCAGCCTTATTTAAATTGAAATAATCTCTTTATTCATTACTTTTCTAATTAAGTTTAATTCAAAGACTTTAAAAGCTCCATACGACCAGTGCTTTCGTCAAGACTGCATGTCTGAGATTAACAGCTCGTTGTCATTTCTTCATAACTAACACTCTACTTTCTCTCGTTAGGGAACCATTATTCTTGAATTTATTTCATTAACTTTTTATCTATAATAGTTTATTTTTAAAATATCGTTGAATAAGTAAGAGAATAACCTCCTACTAAGTTTAAGGGTTACCTAAATATACTATATCACCCCAGACGACTCAGCAGTCTCCAGTACATTGTAGGTGGGTATATTTTACGCTGAATCTTTGCTTGCTACATCATTTTATAGATCTGACAACCTGATCACCTCAATTTAGATTCCTGGGGTTTAAAATTAATACGTTTGTTCATACAAATTGCGAAAGAACTCGATTTCCTTTCGTTTTTCTTAGGACCTTAAAACCATATTTGGTAAATATATAATATAGTAAATATACATCATCGTAAAATGCAAATGCACTAGTTTCTAAGCATATCGCCCAAATATGAAGTGCCCTAGTTCGTCACTTTCGCTGGGTATCTCTTTCGTCACTCGTTGCGCGCGCGCAGCCCGTCCCGCGCTACTTCACAACCGCTCTTAATTCAGCTAATCTGACCACGCTCTGTGATTTGTCTATTCCGATTTGCTTTCTTTGGAGATGAGAAAACTACATAATATGTAAAAGGAGGACATGAATTAATTACTAAATCAGCAATGCACACAATTATAATTAACACAGGTCGGTCGAAAAATCGACAGTTCAGTGGTAAACAACTTTTGGTTGAGTTGTGGAATTCATTGCCGAGTTTCTAGTGGAATTTTTATAATAGCAAGTCTGAGATATCCTGCCTTATCTGTAAGAAAGAAATGAGGAAGATTGCATGTTCCCTGTGACACAGTAGATAATGGTTGACCCTGTCTTAAGATAGAAGTGACTCAATTATGTATGCGTCTTGTTATAATGAATAGTTCCTAACTTCTTTTTCTTATTTATATTTCAAACCGTCGTTTTATGTTTTCTAGTTTTGAAGCCCGTCTTTGTAGAAGTCAGAAACTTAAACAAAAGACATCAACGAAAACTAGCACACAAAAAATACCAAAATCTTTTATCATTCAAACAGTTTAACAGCTTATTTCTTTACCAAAATGCAACAAATTTTATCTATAAATCTGCTGATTTCTCTTAATTCAAAGGTTGATTATAATTATTCAAACATGCTAAATATTGGTTTAACAATCTGAGATAGCTCATCGGTATTTTCTAACAGGTTTAATAATTCTTTATTTGTAATTTGCGTCGAAATGTCTTATTATTCAATTAGAAGTAATTTAATAGTCATTAAAATGTGAGGATTAATTTGTATAATATTACATATATTATAAATTGTTTTGGCAAGTTTAAATGAAACTTGATTCAAAGATTCACTTAAAACTAATAGGAACAACCATATTGATGGATGAGCTTGATGTTGATCACAATCCATCCTAGAGTGCTGATAAAGTCTAGGATATAATGTACTTTATCATCATCATCACATTTAAAAATTCGTTAGTACTCTCCTGAACACGATTCACATATGAACGTACTTGCTCAATAGAAAATATATTATCTACTAGTATTCAGGTAATATCATAATAGGTATCTAGTACCAAAAACGAGCAACTCTGGTGTATATATGTATATAATTATATAAACTAAATTCGGAAATGGCTTCAATAATTTTCATGAAATTTAGTATGCAGGGGATTTTGGGGGCGATCGATCTAGCTAGGTTTTATTTTTAGAAAAATAAAAATACCGAGCACGGCTCGTTCATCCCAGTACTGAACATAATACATTATATATTTTAACGACAAGAACATTATAAAGAATCAAAAGGTAGGCAAGCAAGTCAACTCTATCAAATCATTGATTATAATTGAATTTCGTTGTCAACAAATCATTCCACGCTATAGTGAGTGGGTGTAGAGGCGAGATGGCTCCGACAGGACAGGTGCAGCGCAAACATGGCCGCGTGACGTCAGCCGTCCGCGACTCCACAAAAACTCGTCCATTCATGGTTTCTCAGGCGATTTACACAGGATGACTTTAATGTAGGAAATTAAGGAAACAAGAACGTTTGTTTTTGCGTGTCTTAATTAGTTTTTGGCCGTCTAATCACCATTTTATTAAATGTATGTGATGTTGTCCAATATTTATATATATATATATATATATTTTATTTATAGTTATCAGTTAAGGATTCCATAGGGCGTGCGTATAGTAGAGCCATAGTAGGGCCAAGTTACAAAAAAGTTTGTAATTAAAAATAAATAGACACTCTTTATTGCTCACCAAACACAGAAGATTTACAGAAAGCGCTGTCATTAAACTTTATTGAGGATATTATAAAAATTTTGGTTAGTTTTAGTGCTATTCAGTTTGAAATAAAGATATTTTTTTTAGATAAATTGCATTTCTCTGTCAATCATAAATTAGTGAAAAGACACACTATACCAAATGACGTTTGCTTTGTTTCCATCAATTATTTTGCCATCTTGGCGCAACTTATAAATGGTTCACAACTTTAATCGAATTTAATGTACTACATTTAAGTCTGATTGACAAATTCAGAGGTAAATTAGGTATAAATAAATATCAAGAATGTAAATCGCATGGTGTAAAATAATAAATCACTCGTCTTCGCAGGACGGAGCGGGGGCGTCGCGTCGGTGGGCGACGTACGATGCTGCCACAACGTTGTTATTAAAAACACGTGCTTTTGTTTAATTGTACTTGGGAACAGGAAGCCAACTTGTACGAACAATGTACTTACTCAGTAAAATTCACTTGCTACTTATGTAAGGGTTATTTTTTCAGAATAACAATAAAGTCTTCAACAATTTACACATTAGTTCGAAAAAAAACTACGCGCAGGTATGTGTGCGTGGTACGAAGTGGCTTTTCCTTTTCAAATGGAAACAAACCTTTCCGAAAATAAATTTTGCATTCAGTCCTTGACAAAAGCACAGTTTTTTGTAGATAGTTTTAGCAATTACATTAGTTGTGTGATTTATTTGTAAAACTCTATTTTATTTCAATTAAAAAGTCTTACAATACAAACTAATTGTGATTCAAAATTTTACATTAAATTCTAAGATTTAAATTATGAACTCTCAAAATCTTAGCTTATTTTAAGATACGTAAAATAGTGCAAAGTTAAAATAAGACTAACTTAAAATAACAATACTTAGTTGATCCATTACAAAGTATCTTCATTTAATATTAGTTTATTTAATGGACGTTAGGCGATGGCTTCATTTTGTCAAACTTAATCCAAAGGACAGAGGAATACATTTAAAAGGTTTTAAGTATCGCAATTAAATGCGTAAATCACTTTGACAGAGATTATTGTAATACTTGACAAATGGCGTTTAAGAATAAATTACAATATACGTGTCGAGATTATCATCACTTTCAGCTTACAACGAATGACGATGACTAAACGCAAGGCTTAACTATTTCCAGAGATTTAATTTATTTACAGCTTAGTAGGTACTTAGATATCGTAAATTGTGTTCGTCTAACAAATTAAACTCACGATAATCTCTTTAATCACCAATCAATCAATTAAACGATCTATTTTATAGCTCATCATCACGATTAGCTATTTCGATAACAGCGATTAATTATATCGTGTGATCACATTGATTACGCGCTATCTTATATTACTTATCTGCAAATAGGAACACAGCTTACCAACATTTTGTGATGAGATGAAGATAATGAAAATGAAATGCTTATCTAAATATTTTTAAATTTTTGTTTTTAGCAATTCCATGCAAGGTTTAATCTTGTCACGTGACGTCCTCGGTAGCTTAGTTGGTAAAGCACTCGCCCGGTATGCGATGGGACGTGGGTTCGAGTCCCACCTGAGGTCGATGATTTTTTCAAGTGTTATTAATCTTCAATTAAACCTTGCATGGAATTGCTAAAAACAAAAATTTACAATGTTTAAGCATTTCTGATCTTAACCAATAGTCAAATATTTGTAAAAATATTTCTATAGGGTGTTGACGGTAGTATACTACTCAGCTATACATATAGCTACAACATTGATCAGAATACGCTGGATTTGACAGCGAGAAAAAACACTTGAGGAATTTCATCTTGTCACGTGACATCCTCGGTAGCTTAGTTGGTAAAGCACTCGCTCGGCTTGCGATGGGACGTGGGTTCGAGTCCCTCCTGAGATCGATGATTTTTTCAAGTGTTATTTATCTTCAATTAAATATTTTTATTCAAACTATGAAATCTAGGATAAGACACGCGCGCGACCGTACACAAAAAAACGCTCATTTATCCTACAGTAATAGTCATCTTACCTAATCTATCATCTATCGTTATTTATGTAAATAAGGTTTTAGGGTAATTTGGTTCCTTCTAGGGGGTCTAATAACTTCACTGCCTAATTATAATAGGTAAGCAATTGCTATGGATTGTATTGGACATTGAACTATTAAAACTATTTTTTAAAATTGCGAGGTGTTGTATTTGAAACAAAAATATTAAAAAGGAAATCTTAAATTGGAACCTTATAAAAGCTGTCCTAAGTGACGTCATGGGGTCTCCCTCGTAGCTATAGTTATTAAGAGCCAATGTTCATTTGTTACGAGTCAATTTATCAGTGACCGCGCACTCTGACACATGTTTTCGGTCACGTGTGCTCTCTGCGGGGTATTTTAGTGGTTAGGTTAGGTATGTTGTCGTATATCGTCAATGAGGTTTAGGTACGTTTTTTGTTTTATTACTTATTTAGAACTTGGAAGAGTTAGTATACTTTCTATCTGTGGACTACATGTAATGAACTACTAATAGTACTATTATGACGTAATGATACTCATTAGTAAGTACTTACTAGTAATAAGTAGATAAACTTATCATTTGGTGCATAAATTTAACACTCAATGATAGTTCTGCATAAAAAACTATTATTTTAACCTCAAAGCAATTAAAGATAAAGTATTATCATAGGATTGACTACAAAAGGTTTGCTTAGCTCATTTCTGAATGAATGGCACATAATGCTCATTTTATACAGGCACCCAGCATAAACACCACAGACATCATTCATCAATAACATTGTTATGCGAATGCGTCTATGTGCATGGTAACTATAGTTTAACAGACCTAAATCCATTAAATAACGAGCCGAAGGCCTCCTCTTGCCATCAATTCCACCTATCCAAGTTTACAGACCTTGTTACAGCCTGGTGTTTCTGTTCACTTAATCATTTAACAAAAAACAGCAAACAAATAAATGCTTAATCTGTTTGCATCAATCACAACTGACCTCCTCGTCCTCGCGGCGATAAGTTCGTCAATAAACTGACAGTCATTCTTCATACATTAGTATTCTTGGAAAATTATAGCAATGGATCGACAGCGGCGATCATACTTACCACTTCTAATTTATCTTGTTAACAAGAAACTCAAACTTAAAACAACTAGACAGAAAAAGAAACAATTAAGTTTTTTCTAACATATTCAAATTGTTAATTACATCAAAGTTTTTAAAATGTAGGCCAATGTCGCAATAACTGAATGTTTTGCGTTACTCAAGTTATTATTTCAGAAATCGGCAAACATTTGCAAAATCATTTTGGTAAATGGTAAACGTTTAAAAACTACCTAGTTTTTTTAAGGCATTTTTAACAATGTGTACTAGGCACACAGTCGTTACAAGTAGGTAAAAAAATATTTTGGTTTAAAATTACAGAATTAATTGAACCAGTTTTGACGTTTTTCCTCGCTTGGATGCACCAGGCGCGCAGAAGTGGCGAGGAGTTGGTATCCGGAGATACATACAACAATAGCCAATGGCTATCAAAACAAAAAACCACGAGGTCAGCTGATACCGACCACTACCTACCCGTAGACCGCTGAGCGTTTAAGGACTGATTTATAGTAAATGCTATGCAAACTTATTGCAAAAGTTTTTTTAAGTATATGCTAGTTATACAACAATTGGTTATAAACAACTATTACAAAGACTTTTAAAATTGAATAGCTCTCGCTTCGATAACCCCTTTCAGTGGATGCGGGTCTCATTCTGGGTATCATCTTTGTTACATAAACTAGTAATTAACACGAAGACCATTAATTTGGGTTTATGATATAATTCAGACATCCTTTTCATGAGGAAGCAACTAGATGACCATCCACCAGAGATAAATTAGACACATCGCCATTCTGTACATACCATGTAATACAGAAAAGATTGGTGCATTTGCATATCGTTTGCATATTTTGAGACTAAAATAAACGACACTTCACATTTCCTACATATTGATAATCTTGGTTTAATCAGTGCTTTAAATTTCTCTACAATCTAAAATGTAAAACATTATACTCTATTTTTTACGTTAATAGCAAGCTTCTTTACATTTTCCTTGTCTTTCATAATGAGTACTGACTATTTTAGAATTGAAACACTAAATCTTTAACACTAAACTTAATTTATGTGGTCCTCAACACCTCATGGATAAATCGCTTCTGCCACTCTAGCATGAGCAATAAAACACGATATAATATGATATGATAATGATTTATCGCATATGTTTGTCAAAATATGAACTTTCACCTTAAAAGCGAGCATAACCGTGACGTCACCGGCAGGGACATACTCACTGTTTTAATAAAAATTCAAGATGGCGGCTGTTGTTATCAAATTTTGAAAGTTAAGAGGCGATAAATTGCTATATCATATCGTGTTTTGTTGCTCGTGCTAGAGGGGCTGGGCGATTAACGCCGTAGCTCTAACCATGTTTCATTTTGGTGTAAATGTCTAAACAACTTTTAAAAGTGCAATATTTTTGCATCACATCTCCAAGCTATCATTCCTCCAGATCAGAAAATATAATTACCTACTTTTAAACCTACTGAGTCAGCCTGTGGCCACGGTCGGTGTAACCCGATCGAAAGGTCAGGCAAAAGAGGTAACATTTTGTACCTAAATTATGATCGCGTTAATTCCCGTTTTATTGAGTCAGTAAATATGTACGAATTTATTCTATTTATTTATCCCATTTGAAGCAGATTTTATACGCGCAAATTAATTGTCTAATTGCAGTTCTCATAACAGCCACTTATCTTAATCCAACAATCTTTATAACCAAACAGATGTTCAAACTAATTGCAAGCGCACCAACACAGCCTACGTGAAAAGAGCCTGCCCAGTCAGAAGCATCAATTATAAAAAAACATTATGGACGTCACTTCTCTGGCCACCCTGTATATGATAATACATCAGTTCCTACTGGGTTTTAAAGAAATGAGATCCTTGTGTTACAAGCTACCAAGTGAATTTGCCTGTGGTGTCTTAGAATATTAACACATCATAAATAAATATTAGACAACATCACATAGGTACATTGCTCTGAATGCTCTGATTCTAAGTCTAAAGCACATGTGTTATAAAAACCAAAAACAACGATGGTATCACAACACCCAAGAGACAATATAGAATAGTTCGTTTTGTACATTGACCCGACCGGGAATCGAAGCCGACAACTCAGAGATAAGGTAGAGGTGTGATGAGTTCCCGGACACCAAGTCCGGCCGTAGGCGACTCCGGCTACGGAGTTCGTCATTTCTGAATTAATTCTCTAATCTAATAGTGTACTTTTATTAATGTAACTATAATAAGGGCTCATTTTTATTAGAGCCTATATGATGTGCTCGTAGCTCGGTGGCGGCAGCGCTTTAGTATCGATTACTAAAGTTAAGCAACCAACGCCGCGGTCGTGAGTGGATGGGTGACCATTCCGACCATATTTAGTGACATTTATCACGAGCATCTCCGTGCTTCGGAAAGCACGTTAAAAGTTGGTCCCGGCTAATATCGCTTGATATTGGTCGTGAAGCCTAGTCAGAGGCCTTAAGGCGGCTTGATAACATCTGACAGTAAGGTTTAGTCACTGGCCTTACAGCACCCCTCCACCAATCCGCACCGGGCCCGCGTGTTGGAGTATGGCCCAAACCACCTCATAGTTGAGGTGATGCCTGTGCCCTGCAGTGGGACGTATAAAGGCATACTTAACTAACTTAACTATATGATGTTGTTACTATATTTCTATTTATTATATAACATATTGAATATACTGTTCTAATTGCGCTATACTAGCGCTGTGTCGGGTCGGCAGTCGGCCGCGGCCGGCGCGGCTCAAAGGATGTTTCGCGAATGCCGCGAACAAGCCGTCGCGAATCAACACGGATTCCGCAAGCGATTCTTCTGTTAGTGGTAATCGAATTATAAGTACAACGATTATGATAATGCTCATCATGTTAACATCTATGGATGCGCTCGCGATAAAAGTTATTTAGACGTCCCAAGCCCAACGTACCTAACATTATATGTATATCATCGTCACACACACAGGTTAACATACAACAAGCAATTCAGCATAATTAAAAATCGTATATTATTTACTTTGTTTGGTGTGCAATAAAGAGTACTTTTATGGTGTACTAAGGTAATAAGCATGTAGGTAAATGATTAGCAATATTATACACCCATAATCACATTAATGGCAGACGATATAATATCAGCTCGGTATTCGGCTGTTAGCCCTGAATACTGAACGACAAACCCACACGCAGATGAAGGCTTTATGTTTTACCCGACTGTCAAACGATGGCTATGTTTTTCTAGTGCCTGTTGTAATATGTATGTAAGTAGGTATATGTATTTTTTGGCACGGACTACAGCCTAATTATATAACTTGTCACGGCGACCACTTCATTTTCATTTTAGTCATCATCATCATCATTTCAGCCTCAGGACGTCCACTGCTGAACATAGGCTTCCTCCAGTGACTTCCATGTTGGCTGGTTAGAAGCGGCCTGCAACCAGCAGCTTCCTGCAACCTTTACCAGGTCGTCTGACCACCTTGTGGGTGGGCGTCCTACGCTGCGCTTGCCGGTACGTGGCCTCCATTCCAGAACATATCTGCCCCATCGGCCGTCAGTTCTACGTGCTATGTGCCCCGCCCACTTCAATTTAGTGTGATATGGAATTTACTCTTTTTTAAAGGCAGACAAGTTGAGATTTCACTACGACAGGTTTACCTAATAACCAATACTTAGCTAAGTATCAATTTAATTAATTATTTAGCTGTTAGTTTATAAATGCGAACGAAAATAAACTGGTTAAGCACAGATTAAAATAGAAGTCTAAATAAATTAATTTTGGAAGACCGATAACGCGTATCATTTGAGCACAGATTTAATTTCGATACGAAGAAAAATGCATTATTCTCGTAGTCGATATCAACATGACCATACGACTCACATAAATAGTAATTTCTTATCAATATACCTACTGATAAAGGCAGAAATAGGTTTATTTGATCGTCTAACTTTGCACGAACAAGGTCAACAAAACAATGTATTTAAATTAAATTAGAGTTTCAAAATTGTATTGTCAAAAATAATTCAACAATTCTAAAGATCAGCGATAATCCCTGCAGACGATGTGTTGTCAGGCAATCTGCTGTCACACGACAATTTGTAGTTTTTCTGGGGGAAATTTGCTAATTTAACTTTTAAACAAACCTTCAAAGACAAAGAAATCAGCCATTCTCTAGTTTTTGCGAGACTATCGTTATACATTTAATTAGTAAGAAACGGAATCGGCAGGATATAGTAGGTAACATGTTTTAATTAATAATTGCAAATTGGCTAATACTAGGCTATAAGTGGTTAATAGCGTGTCATAGTCGTAGTAACTACGATATACTAATTACACATTGTCCCGGTGATCTAGTTCCAGCCCTTTAGGTCTAAACTTGTCATCTGGGCCATAACCATGAACTCTTAAAACAATCTCAAAGTTGTCAAATCTGTCAATTTTGGTACGTCATTTCATACAAAATTTGACAGAAATGATAATGTTTGACAGATTTGTGATTGTTTTAACAGTTCATGGTTAGGGCCCTGCTGTAATTAACGTGTCTCTGTTGATTTAACGACCATGCGCAATATCAAATATTATTCATCAGCATTGTGTTGATTTCTCGTACCTAAGCGACCTCCGTAGCCGAGAGGCGAGCATGCCGGACTATATATGGCGCCGCTATCTCTGACGTTCCGGGTTTGATCCTCGGTCGGGTCAATGTAGAAAACGAACTTTATTATATTGTCTCGGGTCTGGGTGTTGTGGTACCGTCGTTGTTTCTGATTTCTATAACACAAGTGCTTTAGCTACTTACCTTAGGATCAGAGCAATGTATGTGATGTTGTCCAATAATAACTTATTATTTATTATTATTTATTAAACCTAATAAACCAGTAGCTTAGTTAATTTAAATTAGTTTTAGTTATGTTCTTAATTTATTTGATAATTTCTAGACTATAAATTAAAATATCCTTAAATTGAAATCCAATACGCAAAAGACAAATGTCAATGTCAATTTTAAGACAATGTACATTGTGTTATACAAATTAAATAAAAACTAAAATTAGTTAAATGTGATCTTATACGATACCAATATGTAGGTAACCTAATTATTCTTTACTGAGAAGCTCAAAGCTGTCAATAGCACCCGTTTTAACTAGTAAGGCCT
This sequence comes from Anania fuscalis, assembly GCA_950371115.1. Taxonomy (NCBI): domain Eukaryota; kingdom Metazoa; phylum Arthropoda; class Insecta; order Lepidoptera; family Crambidae; genus Anania; species Anania fuscalis. The sequence goes on along the minus strand of OX493344.1, from coordinate 304,010 downwards.
TGTTACTGTATGGTCTTTTGTTTTAATTACCATCTTTATTAAGTACTAGCAGCCCGTCCCGGCTTCGCACGGGGTAGACAATTATCGCTAATAGTTTCGGCAGCGCATTCGACGAAAGACATTTTAAGACTAATTTTCTACAACTTCGGTTACATTGTTCAAATTTTACCAAGGATCCCTATTTTTTTTTTCAAAATGAATTGTAGCCTATGTCAAATTGGAAGAATGTAGCATTCTATTGGTGAAAGAATTTTTTAAATCGGCCCAGTACTTTTTGAGCCTATTCATTACAAACATACAAAAATAGGTACAAATCTTTCCTCTTTATAATATTAGTATAGACTTCAAAGCTGTAAATATCCGTTTTAACTAGTAAGGCCTTGTAAATGTATAGGCATTGTTTTAATTACCACATTAATTAGTTAACACGTGGGTTTCATTGATTAACACGTAATTAAACAGCTTTCTTCTTCAGCCCATTCAAGTCCTACTAACGTGAGCTGAATGTAGTTCAATGCTTTATTTTGCTGTTCATGTTCTCCATACAAAATGCTTAAAACCGATTTAACACTTTTTAAATTTGTGCTATACAAAATTACATTAACATTATCATAATTAATAACTCTAATCTAATTATCTTCAAAGGGCAGATTAATTTGATCTTAACGTAGCTTGTACAATATCATATACTGTCATAGATATATAAAATAAAATAAATAAATTTAACACAGCAAAAATAATTCTTAACTTCGATGATATTAAAATAATAGAATGGCTGCCAAAATACTTTGTCTCTAAAATCAGTAATACTTAATGTTAACTAGGTGCCTTTATTTTGTAAAACCTGCAATGCTTTATAGAGGGTGCGAAAACAAGTAAGCAGACTTAGTAGAAGTATTTTAATAACAAATAAATATTGTTTCATTTACTTGATTTTGACCACCATCTGGTATAGTGGTTCGCGCTTCGGACTACAAAGCCTGGAGGTTGCGGGTTCGAATCCCGCTAGGGAAGATAATGTTTATGTGAGGAGCACGAGTATGGTATGGTAGGAAAGTAGGTATTTATTTATTTATTGCGTTTGCTGCACTATGTATTGTGTAGGTACCATTATTTTTCTGTGACACTCATTATACGATTGAATTGAATTGTATTCAGTTAGTTATGTATAAAACCCTTAATAAATTCATTGATTAGACAGGTACTTTATACATTATTGGGAAACAGTATTGACATTAGAATTACAAAGTTATGAATCATAAATAATCAAGTACTCAATAATACTCAATAATTCAGTATATTGATCCTATTTTCTTTAACAATCTCTGTTATTATCTAACAGAGTATCAAATTACACATTACCAGATGATTTGAAGGTAAAACTATTTTCCGAGCTATCCACCCGCTTGGTTAATGTTTCTGGCGACCTGAGGGCTAGCAGCTACCTTGGCCAGCGAATAAGCATTGCTATTCAGCGAGGCAATGCTGCCAGCCTTCTGGGCACCTGTAACTCTTCTGTGGGTATGGGTGATTTTGAGTTTTTGTAAACTTTTATATACATTTTTGTAAATATTATTTACTTTATATTACATAGTTTTAGTTTATAAATTAATTTATATATTTTTGTAAATAGAATATGTTCTTAACAACTTAAATTACGAATAAAATTTACATCTACAAAAAAATTTGAAGGTACACTCACAGTCCGTCAAATTAACTAATACACTTTAACTTGGTGAAATTGGGTGTAAATATTATACTTTTAATTAAAAGCTAGAACTAGGTATTTTAAACATATTTAGGGTGTGATTAATAATATTGTTCTATTTGCTTATTAATTACTAAAATTATTATCATTAAGTCTAATTAACACTTTAGGGCTGAGTTGCCTGAAATAATGTTTTTGATTTGATGTTGGCAATTAATTTATGAGGAAAGGTAAAAAAAATCAATAAAGTTTCAAAAACTTTTGTTGAACTACCTGATGACCATGATTTCAAAACCACATTTAAAAAAATCTTCTGACAAAAGGATACCTATCTCAAATTAGAAGATTATTTAAACGACAAGAGTCCATGAACTATATAACCTGCCTAGTTCGCACTTACTAATTTTGTCTTGTAAAATGTATTTCCTGTAGAAAATCAGGGTGACAAGTGACTGAGTTTGTAGAACCGCTTCTTCTCATTACCAGCCGATATATAGTCCCGAAGCGGTGGAGGGCTAAGTTATATGTATTTTTGGGACGTGCATAGGTTCAGAAGAGGTCCTACATACATACGAATAAATGACTTTGACTAATACCTACAGTAAATAAATGTGTCTTTGTTTGTTTGACTATATATAACTAAATGACAGTAAAATTATATGTACACCTATCTAACCATGACACAATTTTAATACCATAATATTTTTTTAAGTGACTATAAACTTGCCGGTCTTAACGATGCGGCGTCAGAGTAATTAGCAAAATTTTTTACTGGAATTGAGGTAATTATTCCAACGACTTCTAAGTGATTTAGAATAGCCAAAAAAATGTTAAGATGTCACTTGACATTGTCAACATGGGCATTAAGTATTATGATCACATTCTTAAAGGAAAAAGGGTCCATCAAATAATGAACGAAACTTAAGTCGTTAACTGCCGAAACACCAAGTATATTTTGTTTAAATTTCAAAATAATAGCTACAGCCTACAATGTGGAGTATTGCAAGAAATATTTTGTTTTACTCAAGACAATCCTAAGAAAGATATTTTATCGTTTAGAACTGTGTACTTACCTGACGCAAACAAAAGTCGAGATAAGAGATTACGTGCTTAAGTCCGCATTATCGAAGAATTACAGAGTATTGGTATTGTGGTTCTGTTTGGCTTCATGCAGAATTTCAACTGTTGTTATTTGGGTTAATCAGTTTTATCGAAGAGGAGGTATTTTGAAACTAAAAAATAATATTGACCGCAATAAGTTTATTGAGTGTCTAGGCCGCCGTATTGTAATTATTTTTACTGTTATTAGTAATTAATAATAACGTAATATTTCAATATTTTTAAAGTAACAGAGAGATTCGGATGTCTTAACGGAGTCATTTAATCTGTACAACACCAACTTTTGAATACAATCGATACGGATCCTACAATATATGGGTTAGCAAAATATTGTCATTTATCATTGATATTTGGAATAGTAATAATATCTAAACACAAGCAATAAATCAGGAATCCTTTATAGAACATTCGCATTGTAATTCGTAGATTTAATTTTAATGTCACACTTGTGCGTAAAATCTAAACTACCGTCTAATTAGAAAAAAAGCACTCACCAAAACAGCATCAACAATTGGAAACTCCTCGCATAACTGCAGCTCCACAGTGCACACACTCTCACTCACAATAATAAGTCGAATTAAAACTACGAATTTGTTCGCGATGTTTTCCGAATAGTTCCGAGCTCGCGCGAGTAGCGGTTGAGGAGGAGCGATGCGTGCACGCCACGCAACTGCACGGTGCGATATGGCGGCCGCGAAGCCGGTGAACTCGCTTGCAACTCGATGGAGTGAGTTGGTTGCGAGAACTTGCGCTCGCGGGAGAAAGATCGAGTGGCAGGCAGGGTTGGCTCTTCAATCCTAATTCTTATTTTTATTATATTAGTAATAATTTTCTGAAAAATGCCGCACTCAGGGACGTAAATTGGCAAAAAAAATGTAGATCGACAATTTTTGTTCATTCAATAATCAAAGGTCTTCACTCGTATCGACTTTAGTATTACAGGTTTTTCTTATGTAATCATTAAAGTTATTGTAAGTGACGTGCGGCAGTAATGACAAATATAAAATTTCAATTCTTGCTACCTACTAGGTACTTGATAAAACATTATAATTATGTAATAAGAACTAGAAGGTATGATGGAACATCTAAAATACAACCCTTAATGCAATACTATTTAAGAAGAAACAAACAAATATTGGACAACATCACATACATTGCTCTGATCCTAAGGTAAGTAGCTAAATCACTTGTGTTTTAGAAATCGGAAACAACGACGGTACCACAACACCCAGACCCGAGCCAATATAGAAAAGTTCGTTTTCTACATTGACCCGACCGGGGATCGAACCCGGAACCTAAGAGATGGCGGCGCCATTTAAAGTCCGGCGTGGCGCGGCTATGGAGGTCGTCAAATTACCACTATAAATAAGCATGATTTAAACAGTAAATAAATCAATGACTACGAGAGTTCGTAGCACACGTAGCTGCGTAGTAATTAAAGTTTTCCTGTAAAACCTGTAAATTTAATTTGTTTTAGTACTGGCAAAATTATTGTTTTATAATTCTGGCTTATTCAGTAATCCATTAGCAACTTTTAAAAAAATCCTAAGTTGTAAACAAGTTATTTTTGTAGCATTGCAGCTAACTTAAAGATGCATCTAAATCCATCAGCATAAAAGTTATAATGAGTGTACCAGCCCTGCTTACTTGCTTGGCTATTGAATGGCTGAATCGGCATCGCGACCCCAACAAAAGGTTAAAAATGAGACGGATTCCGTAACACTAATAGACGAAAACGAGGTCGAGATAATTTGACATAACACACGCTTCCGATAAGAGGTCAGCGGCTTTGATTCAATACAAAAACCGTAAAAATCAAGCCACCCAATCAACCACCAATACAACCAACTAACAGAGACCAAGCATATTATTGAATAGGTATCTACTAAGGAAATGTGTAGTAAAATACCACAAATATTATTCCGGTATTTAAAAAAAATATCAAGGTACCATTAATCGTGTTCTGTTTTGAACCGGTGACCTCACACGAAGAAGGAAGAAGAAAGATTTATGATTTTACCAGTCCGTTCTATGTAAAACTAGCGGACCCGGCGAATTTCGTACCGCCAATTTTTTTTTTGCGTCAGCTTTTTCAATGCTTTTATTATTCATTCTGCTATTCGGGGCGAAGACAAATCCGACAAATTAAAACCATGAAAATCGGTCTAGCCGTTATCGAGTTATAAGTGTTGTAACAAACCCGACTTTGTTTTTAATATATTAAGGAGATACAATATATATTTTTCACTGTTCTTGTAATTTTTGGTTTACCTAAAGTTACTAGTGGACTAGTGATACGACTGTCTGTCTGGTCTACGGGTTATCCATAAATTACATCACTCCGATTTTCATGATATTTTGACCCCCGCGCCGGTGGTTCGCGCTCCGCGTTGCGGGTTCGAAGCCTGCATGGTGCAAATGTTTGTGTAATGACTACGAGCATTTGTACCGAAGTCATTGATGTTTATAAAAAATAATTAAAGTATGATATCTTGTCGCCATATAGCACAAGCTTGGGGCTAGACATTTGATCTGATTACAATTAAAAAAAAACTATTACAGAATATGAATGACAAATACAATTTGATAAGAGGTTAATGATACCGGCTTATCGATGAAACAGATCACTTGTGCGGCTATGGCAGTAGCGCTAGTAATGATATCATAGATAAGATATTAATATAATTTCCTGTTAAGAACATTCGATAGCCTAATTTAATGAATGCAAACAAAATGAAGGTTGAAGGAACCTACAATTTCTAAAGACCTATAACTCTACTTGAGTTCGATATAAGGATCAAAGGATGTAACTCCTACACGAATTACACCGGTATAGTTAAGACCTACTCACATATTATTGAAACAAATTAATGTTTGGTTAACATTTTACTAAATTTATTTATTAAAATTGTTTATGTAAAATCGATAACTCTATAAATTATGGTTATAAATTGCAAAATAAAAAAGCTAAACAGAATGCAGTTACAATGTCGCGAACAATACGCGCTCGAGTTCCCACTCTTGAGTAGGGTGACCACGCAAAGTGACGAAAAAGAGACAAAATAATACTTCGTATCCTTTGCGTGGATGTTTAAACAAGATTACGTAGTTTTGATCCAATGTAGTTCTTGTCTGTCTGTCTGTCTTGTCAATTGTCGCCTAGGCCTATAAAAACTATAATCCCTGCTAGTCATTTACCACTATCGAAAACTAAGCTGTTTATCTTAGTAACTTGTTCTACTTTAGAACCAAAACAGTGTTGTTTTTACGACAAACGCATTGAATGAAAAATTTATTTTGATTTTCTGCAACTCGTTCCAAATGGGCTGTAGGCTTGAGGTCCGAGTTGGTGAATTACTCTACTACACAACTTGTTTTATTCGTAAAGGGTTCCAGGTTCAATTCGCGGTTGGGTCAATTCATTCACACAAAATCACTGTTTTTGATAGTAAATAAGTATATAACCTACTCTCCTCTGCTCTATTAGCCACCTAGCTAGCTATTGTGGAAACATTTAAGAAATTTGCTATGTAATGGCCTTCTGTCATCTCTAAAAATGAAGCAGCAGGGAGGGTGCGGAAAGCCTCAGCTGACGCTCCAGTTATCCGCAGACGACGCACTGGGCACCAGAGGAGGTATGTCCTGTTTTAAACTTTCATGGTCACTAACATTAGAATAGTTTGTTACGGGATTGCTACCATGTACCTTATTTTTGAGTTCCCGATATTTCGGCACTGTTGCAAGCGCCATGATCACGGAGTAACTGAAGATCTTGCGGGTAAGTTGTTTAGGGCAAACATATCGGTCTACCCTCTTTCGCTGTCTTTTATTGCACGCGTCGGTACCATTGTCTACAAACTCACTATTTTCTCGCACCTGTTCTCGACACACAACACTAACAGTATCTGACCGCGAAACAGCAGTTTGTTGTTTTTTCCGGTTTTTGCACATACGAATCACTGGATTCCAGACACTTGACAATTTAAACCCATCCTTGCGATTGAAATTTTTGTAATCTGTGTTAAGAAACATTGTGTTAAGAAAAGTAACACAATGTCTACGATCTCCAAAAGATAGTTTTCCAATGGAGAAACCGGGTGTCTATAAGATTGACTGCAGCTGTGGCAGTTCATATATCGGCCAAACAAAACGTACCATAGCGTGCCGAATGAAGGAACACATAAAAGCGGTCAAAAACAACGACAAACAGAAATCGGCAATCGCGGAACATTTGTTGGAATCAGGTCTTAATCACTGGATTGAGTTTCACAACCCTCAGATCATTTCGACAGAACGCCACTACATACCAAGAATGGTCAGGGAAGCGATTGAAATTACAAAGTACAAAAATTTCAATCGCGAGGATGGGTTTAAATTGTCAAGTGTCTGGAATCTAGTGATTCGTATGTGCAAAAACCGGAAAAAACAACAAACTGCTGTTTCGCGTTCAGATACTGTTAGTGTTGTGTGTCGAGAACAGGTGCGAGAAAATAGTGAGTTTGTAGACAATGGTACCGACGCGTGCAATAAAAGACAGCGAAAGAGGGTAGACCGATATGTTTGCCCTTAACAACTTACCCGCAAGATCTTCAGTTACTCCGTGATCATGGCGCTTGCAATATCGGGAACTCAAAAATAAGGTACATGGTAGCAATCCCGTAACAAACTATTCTAATGAGGTATGTCCTGCTTGTCCCAGTTGGTCGTGTCACATGTGGTGACCGTACTGCTAAGGGCGCATTGTGCATCGCTGACGCACGCGCCCGTGGGAGCGGAAGACGCGCCAAAACAAACGCTCGGCCTGCGCGCGCGCAGTCTGGGAGACTAGGATCTCTGCCTGTTGGAGGAAGCTGCCAACATTGTTTTTAAACATTTTGCAGCCGGCTTCAATTACCTATTGAATTCGATCTGACGGTATAAATACAACTTGAGATAATTTTATCGCTTCCCGGCAACAAAAGTGTCAGAATACAAATATAGCTGTTTCGAGAAAATGTATTTTTAATAGTTTTTTGTTCACCTAGATGTCAATAATTTAAAAACTATTTTAGTTAGATTACTGAAATTTGATGTGTAAATAGCTTATTTATATGGTAATTATAGGCCTTTAAATTTATTAGCAAAATAATATATTTTTTAAACTAACTTTTAAGAAACTTTTAATTTGATAATTATTATGACTCTTTTTTCGATTTAAATTTTTGTAGTTTTTAAAATAATACACATTATAATGTATGTAATTACCATTACTTTTATTATTAAAAGTCTTCAATAATAATTTAAAAAAATAAAAAGTAAGTAAATTATAAACTTCTCATTAAAATAAAATAAAAACATAAAATAATAACTTCTTAATTATAAATTACTAGTTTTGGCCTAGTTAACAATCAGTCTTAATTCACTCGTTTGCCGATCACAATATAAAAATTGAATCTTATATAATTAGAACTAACATAAAATTATTTTTCTTAAGCATACATCTAAATGCACACAATCATTATCATTACTTTTATTGATGAACTGTCTATAATATTAATAGTCTTTTTTACGTGAACTTACAATAAAAAAAAACTAAATTACTTAAGAGACTTATAAAAAGATTCATAAAAGAGGGGAATATGATTATTTTGTAATAAATCCAATAGATCCTTCAGTTTATTTTCTTTGAGTTTCGGTTTAGATCGATACGCAGGTTTGAGGGATATTGAATTAAGATTTTTTTTTCGCGTTAAAACTGTTTCGGAAAACTGATCATCTTTAAAAGAGGTTTTAAACATCAGCTTCGTAGGATCGTCCTGCAACAGTTTGAAAATCTTCACCTCAGTAATTTTAAAAGACTTTGCAGTAGTTAACCCAATATCCTCAGACAGACGCTTCAATGAATAAAAATCACTCGATGACATTTCTGTCACGGTGTAGGGATTGCCTTTCTTCTTAGCACATTTAATAGCTTCAACGTATTGACTGGGTACATAAATTGGACCTGACCTGAGTCTTCTTTGTATTTGCTTTTCTATTGTTGAATGAACAGAGTCAGCTTCATTTTGTGTATGTCCAGTAATTAGGTACTTATGTGTTATAGACTTTATTATAGGGAATTTTAACAGCGCATACAAGTAAATCGAAATTATGAATCTGTTTTTGTTCTGACCACAACAATTGTCAGAATAGAATATTAGATCTAAGCCTGGTCCATCGTAATTTACCACACTATTCTCGATAAATTTGAACAAACAAGATCCAATTTCATCAGCTCCGCGGCTTGCTTCTCCTTCATGCCAATAGAAACAATCGGTTTTATCATCACCAATTAGAGACACAGTAAAATTTAATGTATTGAGTTTGGATTTGTAATAAAAAATAGACGTATTGCCTCGTGGGAGTTGCAGGACAGCTTGCAAATCATAAATTGCAATCATTTTATTTGGACCAAAGCTATTTTTATCAGCGTCTTTTTCAATTCGGGAAAGTTCCTTCTCTTCAATGTGTTTTAAATACTGGACTTCTAAATCTTTCTTCGCTTCACCTTGGGCGTTCTCATAACGTACACAAAGTTCACATCTGTCTTTTTTTGGCTTGAAAAAACTGATATTAAATTCACCATTAAATATTCTTGAGTACAATGTTTGATTTGCATAGGGCACGTTATTAGAGTCACACAAGGTTTTATAATCTCTATAAAGATCACTGAGTGACTTTCCCCCATCAATATATTGCCTTGACGAGTTTTTTCTTATGTAATGGGATTCCATTCTTGGTATTGAATTGATATGATCTCTGATACCGTGGCGAATAGATTCTGCAACTTTGCCTTGTCTTGTTCAAGAAAACCGCCTTTAGATTTTTCAATAACTGTTCTGATGACACGATCATTAATATCTAGTGTTGCCCTGAAAAAAGTTTTGCAAACACGAATAGGCTCTTCATTAATTTGGAAATAAAAGCTATGGTTCAATTTTCTTGGTTGAGTTTTACCGGTAAATCTAAAAGCAGGAATAATCGCTTTTTTGTTCTTATGAATAAAGTTACGTTGAGCAGCCAGGTCTCCTAATTGCCAATAGTTGTCAAATATTTTAGATCTATTAACATTATTAATTATTTGGGTACATTTCAATTTGCATTTGTCACCACACGGAGGTTTCAAGCATCTCTCAGACATTTTTTTTTGTGACTTAGAACGAGAGGTGTACGATTTTCCGGTGTTTCTTAATATTTTTGCTTAAGAATTTTGATTACAAATATTTTGTTCGTTAAATTTCTCGCTAGCAAGTTGCATAATCAATGCTGCCCGACTATTATTATTCATATTGATCCTAAAAAAAGAACAGTAAGTAAAGACTAGAACTATTAAATAAATAAAATACGCAACGTGGCATTAAGATTTAATTCAATTATATAAATATAAAAAAGTCCGAACACAACAAATAACTCCTGATTAATAAAAAAGTTTACAACAAAAACGACATTACATGTGTTGCGTATTTATATTTTCCTTTAAATCGTAAAAAAGGGACCCTTTACAGATTATGTCCGTTTTGTGTATGATCTGGCAATATTTACAATACTTTTTCGTCAACAATACAGTCATAATACAGATTGTGCCACCTTTTTAGTAACAATTCTAGTATTAAAACGTAAAACTTACCAATAAAAAGTCACATCACACGTTAAAACACTTTTCTGGCGACACAGTACACGTCTACTCTGTATTAACACAAATGTGACACTGTTCATGCCGGTGTTCGGAGCGAAACGGCTCAGTGAAAAAGAGAACTTAGTGCCATCTAGCGGTAAACATGCGCAACATAAAAACGTCATTTTTTCAGCCCAACAAATGAAATGCGCGCTATCTAATGCTATGATTATGTCATTTTGTACCTATTATGTGTTATGACACTTTTCTTGCCGGGATGCGTTATGATGTTTTTAAAAAACAGACTGGTTTACCTGATAGTTTTTGGAAGTTAATCATTAACAGCGGAACTTACTTGTAGCCACATGCAATTTCAATGTAAATAAATTACGATATTCTGAGTGATAACATCTATAACATGTATCTACCTAATTGCAAAAATTATAGGAAGATTCTAATTCACGTTCAATCCTGCTCTTGCCAATCGCCATACATCTTTAGATTCAAAAGCTGTGAACAATGGTTCGGAAATAACTATAACCTTATCTTATCATATCTGCATACGTTTATGGCGTCCGAGCACGTCGCCGTGCCCGCGGGCCTTTAGTTTGGTGTTAGGGCTGCGCGCACGCAGGACTGTATGCGGACGGGTACCGTAAAAAGGTTACGATTTGGAAACGTTACAACTGATTTTTTTCTTTTTTTATAACTATACAACGTTTATATTTGTTCAAGCAATATCTTTATCTGGCTGACCCAGGTGAGCAAATGCAAAAACTTTTACCATAGAAATAAAAAATGCTTTCTCGTAGGTACGAGTAGGTAAAGTAGGTACTTTAATTACCAAACAACTGTTAAAGTAACAAAAACATTTAAATTTTGATGTTCATCTACTCCCTGGATTAGACGTCGTAGACGTGGTGGATAAACTACCCAAGGCTTGAAGCGGGAGCTGGGAATGGTACTTAAATGTTTAAACATCAATAATTATTGGACAAACAACGACGGTAACACAACACCCAGACCCGAGACAATATAGAAAAGTTTGTTTTCCACATTGACCCGTCTGGGAATCGAAACCGGAACCACAGAGATGACGGCGACGCCCAGTCCGGCATGCTCCCCTCTCGGCTACGGAGGTCGTCTCTCGGCTACGGAGGTCGTCAATCAACTGTCAACAGCACGAGCAGAAGGGGCTATTGCTCAGCAGTGCACGATGATAGGCCGCCTGGTAAAACCTTATACCTCAGACCTGTGAGTGTTCTCCCTAAGTTCCAGCACTGCCCTTTGTCGGCGCCTTTGTTGGCTGCGCACGCGCCGCTCGGGCGGGCCGCATGCTAATGCAGCGCCATCCGCGCAGATACCAGCCGGATAAATATCTAGGAACATACCAGAGACCAAAGAGATGCTGAAAATGGTCTAGAAAGGCATGTTCAATTAAAAAAACTTGTTATTTCACAGATGTTAACTATGTTGGAGATTGTGGATAAAATTCAATGAAACGGAAATTAACGCGAACATAATTTAGGTTCAAAATGTTACCTCAGCCTGTGACCATATTTCGGATATAATATTAAAACATTATATCCCATAGTGAAGAACTAGCTTTACCTATTTACTGATGAAATTGAGTAAATGTCTTACAAAGGTCCAAAATAAATGGACCTCTTAAAAGGTCTTTTCAACAATAAATCCATTAATTTCAATATGAAGTACAACGTAACAACATTTACGAGAACTTAGTAGAAAACGCGATAATTTAGTTACTCACAAATGAACGAAGCTAATGTAATTAGTTCAACAGGTGAGGCTCGGCCCAAGTTTGGTAATTAAACTTTCCTTCCCTAGGTGCTAGGCACGTAGTTCGTGGCTTACCAACTTCACTATAATTGTCAGAAAATAGACTCAACCTTATTTTCAAACAAAACATTAACTACAATAGAACGGAAGTTTTCATATCTTCAGTGCGTGTTTGTTTTACAAAATGTCTTCAAGCTACTAAGAGCATCCCATTATCTATGAATATGCTACTTCATACGTTACAATTCTTTCAAAGTTGAGGGACGACTACGGAAGAGTTGGTAATCCACTAATTTATTTAAAGCAAACTGTTTTAAAAGTATCTTTCAAACGAATTAATATTTCAAATAAAAGCTAGCTTGTCCGTCGATTAAAAAAAGTAGGTATTAAGACCGGCAGTTGCATTAACTTGCAAATGGCAACTTTTGACACCCCAACGAGGTCGATTACCAAACATCCCGAGTGTCTTAACTCTTAATAGAGTTAATTAAACACGGTCAAAATTCAGCAGATTTGATATTGATATTGAAGTGTACCGCAGGATTGCATAATTCGTTACATATTTATACAATTTATTGTAGAGGCGGTCGCGGCACCGCACTGCAGCTGTCCCCGATATGGTGACCCACTCCCTAGTCCCTAGGGATGGGGCTGTTCCTAGGGAGTGCAGGAAAATGAGTAGTTTTACTTACAACGTCCCTGTGTGAACGGGAAAGTAAAAGCAAACGACTTAAAAGATTCTATTGATATCGAAAAACCAAGCTTTTTGATAGTAAATAAATAAATAAATAAATATTGGACAACATCACATACATTGCTCTGATCCTAAGGTAAGTAGCTAAGCACTTGTGTTATAGAAATCAGAAACAACGACGGTACCACAACACCCAGACCCGAGCCAATATAGAAAAGTTCGTTTTCTACATTGACCCGACCGGCAATCGAACCCGGAACCTCAGAGATGGCGGCGCCATTTACAGTCCGGCGTGCTCGCCTCTCGGCTACGGAGGTCGTCATAGTATGTAGGTATATTTATTTATTATACAATATCACATAACAATGTTAAGTAGCAAAAGCACTTGTGTTACAGACATCAGACACAAAGACGGTACCGTCTTAACACCCAGACCCGAAACAATATAGAAAAGTAGCTAATCAGATAAAGTTTGTGAATATGTTTATTTTAGTTTTTACGTGTGTAAGTTGGGGAATTGTATTAAGTTCGTAAGTGTTGTGAGTTTTGGTGTGTTTTAGTTTGTAAAGTGCACCTACATTACACAGTCACAACGGCTGAACGGATTTAGATGTACAGATAAACAACTGTGTCTAGACACTAGAAAACCCATTTATTTCTACAGCACACTAGCCCCAAGGCATGCGCTATAACTCCTATACATCGCTTTTCTATATATTTGCCTCGATAGCCAACTCAAAATAATTTGTCTTTTTAGGGTTCCGTACCCAAAGGGTAAAACGGGACCCTATCACTAACGCTCCGCTGTCTGTCTGTCACCAGGCTGTATCTCAAGAACCGTCATAGTTGGACAGTTGAAATTTTTACTAATGATGTATTACTGTTGCCGCTTTATCAACAAATACTGAAAAACAGAATAAAATAAATATTTAATGTGGCTCCCATACAACAAACGAGTTTTTTTGCCGTTTTTATAGATAATGGTACGGAAACCTTCTTGCGCGAGTCCGACTCGCACTTGGCCGGTTTTATAGATAATGGTACGGAAACCTTCTTTCGCGAGTCAGACTCGCACTTGGCCGGTTTTTTTTAAAGCCATGTACTTCATATTATTTAACCATCAACGGGCTCGATGTAACTGAGTTTTTTATCACAGTAATGTGACAACAATGAGCTCTAGAACACTCTGATCTGCTCCCGTTTCACAAAACGGTCCGTTCCGTATCTCGCATCTTTGTTGGCTCAGTCAACTCGAGTCAACACTCGACTAAGCGAATAAAACTATTTTCTTAACCCAGTAAGTGGAGAGATAGCTTAGAATCGGTTGAGCGCTTAAGCACATACTGTAGGAGCAGTTGTTTGAGGATTTCACTGCATGGAGTGTGGTGGAAAACATTTGACAGCACTTATTTACAATGCCTTCTGGAAAAATAAGAATCCCATTGAAGAAAATCTACAGAGTAAACTTGTCTTGTCTAGCGGCTTCTCTCTAAGCAAAATTATGCCGCAAATTCGCAACGATTTAAATTAAGATACTTATAAAATTGTATTTATTAGTCTCACGGCTATAAAGAGATTGTGTTTTTTTTCTAACCGGTTAGGAGGGCAATACAATAAAAACCGGCCAAGTGTGAGTCGGACTCGCGCACAAAGGGCTCCGTACCATTATGTATAAAAACGAAAAAAACACGTTTGTTAAATTTGTTGTATAGCGGCAACAGAAATACATCATCTGTGAAAATTTTAATTATCTAACTATCACGGTTCATGAGATACAGCCTCGTGACAGGCGAACAGACAGACAGACGAACAGTGGAGCCTTGATTAGTAATAGGGTCCCGTTTTACCCTATGGATACGGAACCCTAAAAATGAAGACATGATAAAATAAACAAGTATTAAAATTAGCAACATTCATTATGCGGTCCACACAGCCTATGATTTCAGTCTATGAAAGAACACGAGTGGTCGCGATCCACATCAGTGGTGGAAGGAAAATCGAAGAAGGAAGAATATTTGTAATTAGAAGTAGATTTAAGCACCTATTGATCAAGCCTACATCGTACTGTTTCAAATTGTGAAAAAAATATCTCTATTCCTGAAACACTAGTCTGGTTTTCCAGATGTAGGCCGCAGGCTGGCATCACTAGCATCGTCCGTGCCGTATCCCGCGGCTGCCTCTTGACACGTTTCCGCAAAGCGCAGTTTACACACGCTCGCTTTGTGACCAAATGGCGGCTGCCTTTAGTAGTTCGCTGAAAGATGTTTAGACTGCGACAAAAATGATGAAAGTCGGAGGTGTAATGAAAGAGCTAGTTGAAATTTTTATTTCAAGACAGTTCTTAGACACAAACTTTTCACACATTCGTGAAGAGAAGTGACAACTTCGGCGCAATGACATCTTTTTAAATATATAAGGTCCGATTTTATTAGTGTTCATCCTGTTAACCTGTGACTATATAGGTGAAGAGCAATCGTAAAAAACAATTTTCAAATGTGTACCATAAAAACTAAAAAAGTTAAAAATTAACAACATTGACTTCATATTGCATAAACTCGTCCTATCTTTGCTACGTTTAACCATCTGGTTATCCGTCTTATTCCTTCCCCTTGTACAGAGCAAGAAATAGTTGAAGATAGGTAGTTTATGCAATAAGAAGTCGATGTTGTTATTTTGTAATTTATTTTTAACTTTTTTAGTTTTTATGATAGACATTTGAAAGTTGGTTTTTACAATTGCTTTTCACCTAAATAGTCACAGGTTAAAAGGATGAACACTAATAAAATCGGACCTTATATAAATAACTAGCAAAAGCACTGTCTTGTGTTATAAAAATCAATACGCCAAGTCCGACATGCTTGCCCATAGAAATATTAATGGATCCCTTCTCCTTGGCCAATGGTCCTTTCTCTGATCTGAGTGCTTGCCTCTCTGCTACCGAGGGCTGTCGACCTAAGTAAGATACATTGCCTGTGATATGATTACCTTTTTTCTCTATAGTTGTTCCTGAAGGTTTTGGTTCAGTAAGGCTGTATACAACTAATCCAATCAACAAATTGTAAATAAAAAGTAATAAAAGCAAAAATGTCTGCTATGGATGTTTCCAGGCTTCCGTGGAAAATTTTCTAAGTTTTCCGTGGTATGTCGAGGTTTTCTAATTGGACCTCGTAGTGTGTGGGTTAAGTAAAACAATAAAAAAACGCTTGCTACGCCGCGCCTGTCCGTCATGTAGGCGTACAGCGAAGCACGTGCCAGGACGTCTACTACGAAAAACGATATACGATGTTTCGGACGAAACGAAACACGAACGATACGCAAACGATAAGCCTACTACGAAACACTATCGGATTTCAATGCTTCGATCGGATCCATAGACACATTTCGGAATGACTTCGTGAAACGAATGACTAAGATGCTATTTACCGAACTTATAGAAAAAAAACCGAAAATCATTTAAAAAAAGCAACAATAAACGTGCTTTTTTATTTTACTGCTTAAAACGATCAATACATCAAAATTTTAAGATTCTATGATATTTATTGTGATTATTTAATAATAAAATAAAACAAATGTCTTCGTCAAACAACGAACGTCGTCGCCGATATCAGATCCGAAACGTTTCATAGTAAGCAATCCGCAAAACGATTATCGTATTGACGGATTTCGTTTTTCGTAGTAGACGTCCTGGTGCCTCCAGTGAGATTAGTGCTTGTTCACAGACGAAGCGGCAGCGGGAGCGTTAAGAAAAGCCGTTGTCGGAATCGTTAAAAATGTTACTAAGTATACATCAGCAGAAGAACCAAAGATACTGAAACAGTTTTTCAAATAGCAAAGCTTAACTGGTTACATCGCTCGCAGAACCGACTGGACGGGACTGTTGGGAAAGAAAGGTTCTCAAATGACGACCATGAACTGGAAGACGCAACTTGGTCATTAAGTCCTGCCAGTCGACCTAGCTTAACTACATCGCAACATATTGCGGGCAGCCACTGGGTGTGAACGGGCCAGAGAGTCCATCGCTATAATAGTTGGCGTTTTATTAGGGAGGCTATAGGGGACTTCCAAATGCATGCTGATGATGAAATATAATGAATGAAACACACGGTCATAATAATTTTTAAACGATACCGCGAAATACTATTCTTGTGACTTAACTTTCATTTTTATTTACGACAGTAAATGATGATTTTTCATAGTAATAAATCGGAAGGTCGATCATTTTATCATTGGATAACTGTTTTTTGGATTTTGATGTTGAGTTCATCCTAAAGAAGTGTATAAAATGGCAGAGATCGATTAAATTGGATCTAAGGCTAGCAATTAATAAAGCAATTAACCGATCGAAGTGGATGGAACTGCGGCATTCTTAAGGTAGGCTCGGTGAATCTAGGATTCTGGGCCCTTACCGTCCGAAGTGGATGGAACTGTGGCATTCATATGGTACCCCCGGTGAATCTAGGATTCTGGGCGATTTCCGCGACCGCGCCTGTCGCCGAGTGCCACGCTGTATCGGTTACTGTAAACAAGCGCTTATTCCTGAGGCTGTCATTCCGTCATTATAGTTATCATTGTAAATCATATCGTGCGTCCGGGTGCGCGCGCGCGGGTGGCGTGGGTTCTACTATGTTTACTTTAACTCGCTATTTTATAAACCTCATATTAATAAAGTCATTAATTACACAGCATTTTCTATGTGCATATTTAATTTCATTAACACTTGCTTATGACAGTCATTGCCAGTTATTTACCTTCATTTTTTTTAAATTAAGTAATATAGGACATATTACCTACCCACTTAATTATGTGAATGTTTTCTTAGTGTTAAGGGACACAGAATGGATTCGAACCAACGTGCCTGCTATGTCGTGTAAACGAAATACAGTCATAGTCTGATCGTCACGCTCACAAATGGTTCAATTTCCCAGTAAAATGGTAATTTGCATTATGTCTGCCTGTTTAAGATTCCAAAATTGTAATCTAGAAATTTAAAATTCAATGAAACGGAAATTAACGCGATCATAATTTAGGGACAAAATGTTATCTCTTTTGCCTGACGTTTCGATCGGGTTACACCGACCGTGGTCACAGGCTGACTTAAAAGTAATTACAGAAAATTAAAGTTTATTCATGTTAGTCCGTCCTAGTAGAGTAGTTTATGATAGCTAACGCTTACAAGCAGACGATCACCAAATTGCATGCAAGGCTTTTGGACTATGGGCTATGGAGAGGGCAATGTTGGGATCTCTCTGAGAAGGTGAAGATAAACGAAGCTGACTGACATGCTTAGAAATAGCGCAAAAGTAGTAGAAATCAGCGGGCCATATTTGTCTAAGAACGCACAGTAGATGGAGCAGGAAGGTGTGTAGTAGGTAGTAGAAGCCAAGAACTATAGACATCAAGGAGCATGACGTAGACCGAAGATATAAAGTTGGCAGGGAGGGGCAGAAGCCAGGTTGAAGAAGAAGAAGAAGAAATCTTATCGTAAGAAACAGTGAAAAAAAATACTTGACATTTAAACTATATAAACATTTTACAGGTACGTATTGTGATCTACCTACTAAGTACTTACTCAAATTTCAATAAATAAATCCCTGTCCGCTAGCAGCTAAAGTTCCCTTTCAGCACGAAAAGTCGTAATAATTAGATTTTGGGTGCAGGCTGCTCTTACCTCGCGTGCTCAGAGAAGTGAATATTTAAGTCTACTCAATACTTAACTACACGCTTTTAGAGCGCCTACAATGTTTTTGGCCGCAAACTTACCCGCTAAAAGGTTAACAGAAGCGAACATAAATAAAGCTTACTAAAATCTACGAGTATGATTAAGTTTGAAAATCTTCTTACATCTTCGCAATGGCATGGCAGTTCTAATCGAGCCTAGAACAAACAAATGCTAGGTACAAATGCTCGTGCTCATCACAAAATCATTGCATTTTCCCCTTGTGGGATTTGAACCCGCAACCGTCTTTTAGCTTTGTAGTTAAACTCTCGCTCGTCTGAATGCATGGGATCAGGAATAGTTTGCTACATATTACTGAGCTGTGATCAGGAGCGACTTAACGCACTCTATCTTATCTATCTGATTTTAGGTCTCCCTTTAGCTTACCAACGCTTAAATTACGTGATATCATTGCAGAGGGGCATGCGGTGCATATAGGCAATTAGGCAGTGCCTACCTGGTAAATGAAATGAGGTAGGCAGTGGCGGGCATTGGTTTTATTTCGAGGTAGGCAGTAGATACTTACAAATGTGTGTAATTGATGAAAACCACTGATTTTCATCAATAAAACACATTAGTAAGTACCTACTGCCTACCTCGAAATAAAACCAATGCCCGCCACTGTGTCATTGTATTACGTATTCCATAACGTTATTAAATTCTCTTTATTTAACAAGATACAACAACGGCACCACAACACCCAAACCCAAGACAATATTATAAAAACGTTCGTTTTGTACATTATTGACCTAAACGGAAATGGAAGCCTCTACCTCAGAGATAGTAACGCCAAGGTCGCCAAGTTCAGCGTGGTCGCCTTTGGATCACGAAGCCCATGGACATCTGTCATCGTTGCTTGCCTTAGTTAGAGCATTTGGTTAAATGCTCTATCTAAGTTGATTGCATTGAGTTAACCTCTTCTGGCCCCCTGTCAATGGCTATTAGGGTCTATAATAAATTACCAAACTATTTAAAAGCCGAAACAAAAAACGATATATTTGTTAAACAATTAAAGAAAAAATTAATAGCCAAATGCTACTACGACTTGAAAGAATTCTTTGATGATAAAAATATTTAATGCAAGTTCCTTGGCAACATAAAAAATGTTGGTCTACCCTCCACACAAAAACTATACCTACTTGACATACTGTATTAACCTGCGTGATCCTCTTCTGTAATTTAATTGAATCTTAGTTTCGATGAATCTCGTGTATTACTTCTTGACATTATATACTTTTATTTACCTATTTTATTTTGCGAATTTAATGTGACTGTTTTTGTTTTGAATTTTAAATATGACGATTTTATAATTAAATAATAATAATAGTGAATTTGACTTGTAAATATAAATAAGAATGCAATACCCTTACAGGGTCCATAAGTATGATCTCACACAATGTAACACCTTATGTATACACATATGACGCAATAAATGAATATGAATATGAATATGAGTTAAATTAATAAAAAGGTAGTAAAAAAAGTTAAGGAAGTTAAGTACGTACGTACGTTAAGTAAGTATGTACAGTCAACAGCACGTCGACCTACCCCAAAAGTCAAAAATTCTCCATTAGATTTTCAACTTTAAGCCTGACATATAGAGTTCATTTTCAAATGAGAAAATTTGACATTTTGTGGTAGGTCGACGTGCTGTTGTCCGTACATACAAACACTGGAGGTATATTGTTTTGCCATTGTAAAAAAAAACGAACAATAAGAATATTCTAGATGTTCAATATTTAATTTCTTTCCTTGATTTATTATTTCTGCTTTTACTTTTTTTATCTTACTATAAATTACGATTTCAGAACGAAGCTGTCAGGCACGTTTTTTTTTTGTTGACAAATGACATGACACAAAACGTCACTGCCAAACAAAACGTCAAATTCGAAGAACCGCAAAAAGCATGGAAAACTAAAATTTTGATAATATTCACCATTAGTTGTGCCTCCAAAATAGTATAAATTACTCCAACCATGTTTGCCAAGGCGTACAAGTTAAAATCAAACAACACATTGAAAAATTCAGAGAAGTACAGCAAATTTTCGGTTCGCTTTAATACGAGTCTAAAACGCACAGTTTTTCTACATTACGACTGATTTTTTTTAGGAAATATTTAGCTCAGCGTATTCAAGATGAGTTCCCTGGAGTCCTGGAAGGGAAAGTGAAGGAGTTGGTCCCTGTTAAATCGAATAGTAGCTGTATGAAATTGATACTACACTCTGGGGACACGGTCGGTGTGTACGTCGTGGATGGCTTTCCGATGATGATTGAGGCTGGTGACTCGCTTGTGCCGACGGTCTGTGCACTCTGGAAGGTTCCTGAACTACTGCCAACGTTGATTGTGCATGCACCAGTGCTTCCTAAGGTAAAAAAAGTATACTAAATATCGCTCCGGGTTTCTCGTCTCATTAGATATGAGAGCGACTATTCTAGCTGTATTTTATCTTTAGGTTGCCGGTGGAGCCCCCCTGTACCTTCCAGGTGTGGTGCGCGGGTCGGTCCCCCAGTTTAGGCGCGGAGCGCTGGTCGCCGCATGCACGCAGGACAATGCAGCAGCAGGCATTGTCGGCAGAGCCACCATATCTATACAGGACATGCAATACATGGCTGCGTAAGTTTTTTATTATAGGATCTTCTTCTTTCTCGGTCCCTCACTGATAAGGATCACAACCACATAGTGTTCCTTTACTCACTGCAATAATAGGCTGTGTGAACTACATGATGCATGGTTCCGCCCACTGTCTTTCTCAGCGCATCTGACCATCTCTTTTTTTGTATTGAGGCTAAACTATTAATACTAAATAGCTAAATATTAAAAATAAATTTTACTATTACAGGGGTGTGTGCCTAGAAGCTATCCACGTGTATGGAGACCTTTTATCTAAGGATCCCAAGTTTAGCAAAATTGAGCGTCCCAAACTAGGCCTTGCCTCGTACCCCAGCGATGTCACTGAGAACCTCGCAACAGATTTAAGTCAGGTAGGTATTACTTTTTTAATTTTTTCCTTTCATAACAATGCTAGTTTATTAAATCAAGTTTGTGGGATTGAATCCAACCATAGGCAGTTGAAGAAAATTCAAGCTTTTACTTAAACAATGTTTTTAATATTACCATAGAAGAGATCATGCTGCATGCTGCCCAAATTTAACCGTTACAAGAATATTTTCTTTAAATAGAAATCATGAAATCACATAAAAGTTAGTATAAGAAACAAAAAACTGACTTAAAACACAGCTGCATAGTGTTAAAAAATGTTAATTGGTCATATTTATTTAAATAAGAAGCATTGAAGCTAAAGACTATGGTCTTATTTTACAAGTGAGCTGGTCAATGTTGATACAGTTTTTTACCAGATATGTTTCTCTATCTATAATATCACTGAAGTGGCGGGCATAGGTTTTATTTTGAGGTAGGCAGTAGATTATTGCTATTGTGTTTTATTGCTGAAAATCAGTAGTTTTCATCAATAACACACATTTGTAACTTCTTCTTCTTCTGAGCAAATGTTTCCGACAAGTACAAAAGCGAATATTGCGCTGCGCTACACAAGTACCAATCACAACCCATAATTACTGCAACTTCACTCATTCGCTCATGAACCGTGGTCCACATTCCAGCTGAGTGTGCAGCCCGAGAGGGAGGAGTGGCCGAGCCTGGTGAAGCCGGCGCACAACGCGCCGCGCCTCATCGCCGACGCCGCGCCGTCACAGCCTGTGGCTGCGCAAGCGCAGGACGCGCTAGACGACACAACCGTCACGGGTGAGTGAATGGTACTTAACAAAACCTGAATAGCCGCGTCCACACCAACCGAGTCCAATGAGATTTGACGACAGTCTTGTGTAGTGGTTAGCGCATCGGAATACAATGCCTGGAAGTTTCGGGGATCGAATCCCGCAAGGGACAAATATTAGTGTGATAACCACGAGCATTTGTACCTAAAAAATATATACATTTTTATTTAAGTTTTTATTTAAGTTTATAAACATTTTTATTTAAGTAAGTTTATCCATTATCTAATCGCCATAATACAAGCTTTGCATAGTTTGGGTCTTAGATAATTGGTGTGATTGTGGAAAGAATTTATTATTTGTTAATATTATTCACATCATTTATTTTTATTCTTAGATTGTTTTTTTTTAATTTACCTATTAATGGCTCGGTCTGTGTGGGCGCACGTTGCCTCGGCTGAGTGTGCACAGGGGCGGCCGTCGGCTGTCGGTAAACGGGACGCGCTCAGAGGTGCCTCAGTGTGCGCTGTGCGTTCGATGTGGATCGTTTTGGCTCGCAAGCGATATTTCCACAAGTTCGAGCAGAAATTACACAATTGTCCAATTTGGATGCTCGGGAACTTATGATGGATCAGCCTTCGTCGCGAGGCTCGCCTCTGAATTTCCGGGCTGCATCGAGGATGCCGCGCGAGCCTATGCGCTCGGCGTGGACGCGGCTAGTATCTTAGGGCTTGTTGAGAAGTACCCTGCCTCGACTCGATACGAAGAGGGCCTGTTAAAACGAATCGACGCTGCGTACGTATCTCCATGGTATTCATGGTACATTCAACATACATTTGTTGACCTACCGTTTCGCCTAAAAGTTTGAACTTAGATCTAACTTCAACAAAGCAAAAATTGACATTTTTCCAGAAAATTCGGTAATGGAAGAAGAGGAAGAAGATCCTATCCCCACAGACATGGACGGGCTGCTGCGCTGGTGCCTGCTGTCGTTCCTGAAGCTGGACGGGAAGCAGCTGGAGCTGCCGCTCAAGACCAACCTGCTTTACAAGTGAGGTTAAGCAGCTTCTAGAAACTGCCAAACTACCTTTACAACTAGTGCAACGCCACGCTAAACCTCCCAACGATTATTGTGAAGTTTAGTATGCAGGGGATTTCGGGGGCGATTAATCAATCTAGCTAGTGTCGTGATTTGATGTATTTTAATCAAATTTTATTTTTTATTTTATTGATACAGATTTGCCAGATACATATCAAAACAGTACAGTTAGGAGTAATACGGGTAACACGTGTAAAAGATATGTCTTTATAGGTAAATACAGCGTTTTGAACAATTCGTCAACTTCAAAAAACAAAAAATAAAAGGAGGTACTTAATGAATAAAAGAAAAACACCAATTAAAATGCAAGAGACTAAACAAAGCTGAAAAGTTTATACAATTTCTTTTTTTTTACGAAGAAGAGTCGAGTATTGCCACACATTTTTTTTAAACGCCCTGTTGCATTCCTGAAACATGTTGATTTCGCAATCTTTTAAGTTATTGTAAGTCCGCATACACCTGTACAGTGGGGCGCACAAAATGTTGGCAATACTACCTGGTCGACCGGGAAAAAGACATGACGTAAGTGAGTTGTGGTGGGGAAAACCCCGCAGTAGTATCGGTAGAGATCGCTACTCGGTCAGTTGCTCGTGAGCATTTTTTTTTTTTTATTTATTTGAAGTAGGCAGTTGCTAAGCAGATACTATGTCAATCGAAGTAATCATTAATGTAGGGGCATAACTTCTAATTAAAGAGATGAAGAGTTTGCAAAAGGTTACCATGGCAAGTCGTTTTAAATAAATCCAAGTATGAACTTCAGCAGTAGTATCATTTACCACACTAGGTTTCCTTGTTAGAAGAAACAACGAGCAAAGCTCGTTTATCCAGGTACTTACTCATTATATGAGAAAGATCAGAACTATGATCGAGCAAAGCATTTTACTAGCAACCAAGCCCCTTGAATCGTAATAGACATGATATAACCTATCAACACTTAATTCAATGTCCCTAGTAAGATGCGTCTATGTTCATGTTTGTGTTAAATATTTATTTAAAAATGTCTCCTATTCTTCAGGAACTACCTGATGCCGCTGTGTCCGTCAGATAGAACATTAGACGTCAAGAAATCTAGTTACAAGAAAATGGGTAAATTCCTCGAAGCCATGCAACAGGTAATGTCTTCATTGTTTATTTTTTACCCCGTATTTAATAAATAAAAGCCATTTCTTTAATTTAGATAGATACTTTTGATTTCGTTTATCGGTTTACGGACGTTAATTTTACGTGATAACGTCATAAGAAAACATTGATGCTACTCGGACGCATCAGCCGATGGAGTGGAAGAGAGATAGATGCGGCACAAGCCGAACTCTTAGGCCGATCGTGCCTCTCTATCGCTTCACGCGGAACGTGACAATTTTTTGTGTGGTCATGAATTCATAAGATGTTATTACGTCAAAAATCTTGTTTTTGAGTATCACCAATGACCCTAGGGTCAATTCTACTATCTAGATAGTAGATTAGAACTGCACCTGTTAAAATTTAAATCGCATATTAAAACAACTTTAATAAAAAAAGGATATTAATACTGTAAATAATTTTATAAATGATAAAAATATTTGGAAATAAATACTGCCCTGCTCGCACAGGTACATTTGGATACAGGAGGCTGATAATAGTGACCGAGTTTCTTGCGCTACTTCTTCTCGGCTCTAGCCCAAAATTGTCCCGAAGTAGTGGTAGGGCAAAATATTGGGACGTGTAAAGGCGCTTAGTTTAAGCCTATTTACAGAAATAAATTGGTTTTATAGTGACCTCCAAGCAGTCAATGTGTTAAACAACAAATTTTCAATTTTAACCTGATCCCGTGCATGTTCAAGGAAGGCCTGGTCGAAGTGCGTGAGATAGAGAAGGGCGTAGACGCTATAGTCGCCGTCTCGCTCGCACACCCGCTAGTGCGAGGTCACGTGGCTCCCGCGCGGGAACAGAAGCTTGCGGCGGCCGCGCCTGCGCAGTACGCGCCGCCGCAAGTGCGCGAGATGTTCTGCGTCACCGCGCACGTCGCGCCGCTCATGCCGCAGCACAGGTGAGAGAGGGCTATGTGGGGCTGGTGCTGTCTCGCTCGCACACCCGCTAGTGTGGGTAGATACAGCGCACGCGCACGTCGCGCCGCTCATGCCGCAGCACAGGTGAGAGAGGGCTATGTGGGGCTGGTGCTGTCTCGCTCGCACACCCGCTAGTGTGGGTAGATACAGCGCACGCGCACGTCGCGCCGCTCATGCCGCAGCACAGGTGAGAGAGGGCTATGTGGGGCTGGTGCTGTCTCGCTCGCACACCCGCTAGTGTGGGTAGATACAGCGCACGCGCACGTCGCGCCGCTCATGCCGCAGCACAGGTGAGAGAGGGCTATGTGGGGCTGGTGCTGTCTCGCTCGCACACCCGCTAGTGTGGGTAGATACAGCGCACGCGCACGTCGCGCCGCTCATGCCGCAGCACAGGTGAGAGAGGGCTATGTGGGGCTGGTGCTGTCTCGCTCGCACACCCGCTAGTGTGGGTAGATACAGCGCACGCGCACGTCGCGCCGCTCATGCCGCAGCACAGGTGAGAGAGGGCTATGTGGGGCTGGTGCTGTCTCGCTCGCACACCCGCTAGTGTGGGTAGATACAGCGCACGCGCACGTCGCGCCGCTCATGCCGCAGCACAGGTGAGAGAGGGCTATGTGGGGCTGGTGCTGTCTCGCTCGCACACCCGCTAGTGTGGGTAGATACAGCGCACGCGCACGTCGCGCCGCTCATGCCGCAGCACAGGTGAGAGAGGGCTATGTGGGGCTGGTGCTGTCTCGCTCGCACACCCGCTAGTGTGGGTAGATACAGCGCACGCGCACGTCGCGCCGCTCATGCCGCAGCACAGGTGAGAGAGGGCTATGTGGGGCTGGTGCTGTCTCGCTCGCACACCCGCTAGTGTGGGTAGATACAGCGCACGCGCACGTCGCGCCGCTCATGCCGCAGCACAGGTGAGAGAGGGCTATGTGGGGCTGGTGCTGTCTCGCTCGCACACCCGCTAGTGTGGGTAGATACAGCGCACGCGCACGTCGCGCCGCTCATGCCGCAGCACAGGTGAGAGAGGGCTATGTGGGGCTGGTGCTGTCTCGCTCGCACACCCGCTAGTGTGGGTAGATACAGCGCACGCGCACGTCGCGCCGCTCATGCCGCAGCACAGGTGAGAGAGGGCTATGTGGGGCTGGTGCTGTCTCGCTCGCACACCCGCTAGTGTGGGTAGATACAGCGCACGCGCACGTCGCGCCGCTCATGCCGCAGCACAGGTGAGAGAGGGCTATGTGGGGCTGGTGCTGTCTCGCTCGCACACCCGCTAGTGTGGGTAGATACAGCGCACGCGCACGTCGCGCCGCTCATGCCGCAGCACAGGTGAGAGAGGGCTATGTGGGGCTGGTGCTGTCTCGCTCGCACACCCGCTAGTGGGGGTAGATACAGCGCACGCGCACGTCGCGCCGCTCATGCCGCAGCACAGGTGAGAGAAGCCTGGGGGATGGCTTGGCTTAGTTTGTGACAAATGGGGGAGACTGCCAACTGAGACTGACAAAGGGGACTGAATTTGTTGCGCCGTTTCGTCTCATCAACAACCGATTAATAGTCCCGAAATGATTGGTAGGATGTGTATAAGAAACTGATTATATGAAAATGGCTTTAACTAACATCCATGTTACAAAGTTTTGACAATACGTGATATAAATTTGACTTTAGTCTGCGACACATAAGGAGGGGTCGCTGATTGGTCTTTAATCTAGTTAACGGACCATCATGTCGCGTTAAACGCATTAAAATGATAGTACTACACGTAGTAAATACTTACTCTGTGTAACTACACTGAAAGGAGTGAAATTATCAATTTCATTGCAATTAAAAATCGATAATCGCTTACAAGTAAGAAATAAACATATCTTAAATAAAGTGTTAGATTTAAGACATGTTTTTTTTTATGTAAATGTGTGATTGTTGTCATTATCGTAACTATACCGCCCCAGGAAAGGCACTGCGCTGACGGCGAGCGACGTGCGCGCCTGCGTCACGGAGTACGTGCGCGCGCGCAGCCTCACCGCACCTAAGGGCGGGGTCATACTGGACGCGACGCTCGCCAAGATATTAGGCAAGCCGGAACAGGTGACTACGAGTTACAACTCATGCCCTTTTTACACTACAACTCGCAGCGACACAAACGTGACTCAGGCCTGCTACGAAAACGTTTCGATCTATTAACCTATCCGATAGGATTCCGATCATAATTTGATATGTCATATCAAATTAAATTAACCATTCACTTGTATCAATCCTTTGAGAAAATATGACCAACTTAGTCTAGCCGTGTTAAAACACGACCGTTTTCAATTGTTTATTAATGGACAAATGTTTCATACGAGAGACCGGTTATTTGAATTTGTTAGGTTTATACGTGCGAAAAAACGATACTATCGTTGAGCTTCCAGTCTCGATGCATCATCGTTAAAGTCGCAAATCGTTGTACCTTTACACGTAAGCTTTACTAAAAGTAGCGATACAGTATAGTTGCTAGCAGTCTAGCTGCAATTGAAAAATCGCGATACAGCATCAATGCAAATGCAGTACAGGGGGCTAGACAAGTAGTAATCGCTCCGTAGCAAAACGATATTGATGACAATTCATCACAAGATTTGTCAACCCCAAACATAATTTTTATCGACCTTCGTTATCGTTTTTAAATTGTTGCTGTGGTTACGGGCTCTGCATCGATGCAAATGTGATACAACATCGATACAAACGAAATGCAGGAACGATACCTAATATTCATAGTATTTCATTAGTTGTTTGTAGAGTAGAGAACCACAGAGTAATGTGTTGGCTTGGATTTTTTTTTCTGTTGAAAATGAAATTATACACGGTGTTACTTTGCATCCTTGCCATATTCACAGAGATAAAAGTAGGGAACAATACCTATTGTTTTGATAAACTAGAGACTCCCATAAATAAAGCACACTAAGTTTTTAGTAAATTTGGTTTTGCAGTACACATAGGAATAAACCGATTTTGTCTCGAACGGTACGCGATCACTAATCAAATAATACTACAAAGTCTTTTGTGCCGAAGAATAAGAACAGTGATGTGCATGCGTTTCGATAATTAGTGTTGTGTTTAATAGATTGTCGATAAAATAAAATACTCAAGATTAAAAACAATAGAATTAGGTCTTTCTTTTTTTACTGATTTGTTATCATTGTCAGTGATATAGTTATCTCTGCAAATATGGCAAGGATGCAAAGTAACACCGTGTATTTAGTCCGTCAGTTAGATTATTAAAAAATATTGGACTCTTATTTTTTTCTCTTGTTCAAAATCAACCAAATAATAAATTACAAAAGTGCGTCAAAGAGGGGGCTTGTGACGTCACTTTTAAGTAAAAATTTTACCTAGGCGTGACGTATGCGACATTTTAAATCAGTATATCTCTGTAATATTTTGATTATGTGAAAAAATAAAAAATACGTGTCCAATACTTTTAATAATATACCAGCGGAGTAACCATGAACTCTTAAAACAATCTCAAATCTATCGATTTCGTACGTCATTGCTTACGTACGAAATTTGAGATTGTTTTAAGAGTTCATGGTTACTCCTCTTGTTCGAAGAAAGAGAGTTAGTCCTCATCCGTATTACTTGACTGATTTTCTCTCAGGATGAAGTGAAATGGGACGCGGTGATGTCCGGCGTGCAGGCCAAGCTGACGGCCAGCACGGAGATGCGCTTCGCGGATGGCTCGTCCGCGCTCAGCAAGGCGCGGCTCGAGCCCGTCACTATGCACGTCGCCACGCGCAGCGGGAACAAGAAGGTCACCGCCCTGTTATACAGGGACTAGTAAAGATTCATTATCATCATTACAGGCATAGGATATGCACTGTTGAATATAGAATTCCAACAATGACTTCCAGATTAGCCTGTTGAAAGCGGCTTGCATCCAGCGGCTTGTGGCACAAAGGTATAATGTCACTGTTTACCAAAGTCAACGGAGTATTTTCTTTTCAAAATAGTTAAAAGTGAAGTTTTACAAATCAATTATAATCCCAATGATATTATTCTGTCATGATAGTAAAATATAAAATAAATACATATTTTAAACAGCTGTCCAACCATACCCATAGATTAGGTACTTAATTAATTATATACATAATATATTTATATTTACATACACATGTACAATTATTTACATTAATATTAAGTATTATTTTTATAATTTCATTTTATTTTTTATTAAATACAACTATTATTTAATGTAACTGTGCTGTTTTCGTAAGGGCAAGAATTCACAGAACTAACTAATCTGTAAGTTAACCATACCTGTACCGAAAAACTACTCACTAGTTTCGCTGCACTTAAGTCTAAAGGTTATTCGATCCATGATATATGTCTAATCTAATAATCTGGTGCAGGTGACGCTAGTATCAAACTTGGAAGCGTTCGGTTTCCACCTCCCGTCGCTCGCGCAGGCGTGCCAGCAGGGCGTGGCGGCCGCGTGCGGCGTCACGCGCGCGCCCGGCGCCCGCCACGACCAGCTGATGCTGCAGGGCGACCAGGTGTGTACCAACCCTTAGCGTCTACGAACATAGCCTACATACTGCCTAAAAACGAAATGAAGTAGGCAGCAGGTACTTACAAATGTGTTTTATTAATGAAAACCACAGATTTTCTTCAATAAATATACTTATTAATATGTTTTACATTAGTATATACGCCTACCTCGAAATAAAACCAATACCCGCCACTGCTACATACAGAACATAGATTGAGATATAAAGATACATAGAACATAGCCTGAGAAAGAACCCTGCTCCTGGAAATCTCTGCAGCTTAGTAACTTTCTGCTGTCGTTTGATAAAACTGCCCAGCTCTGCTCCGCCTCCATAAAGTCTCAATCTTAGGCGAAAATTGAGCAGACACCTTACTCTCAGCAAATAATTATTCTAAAACCACTTAGCACTAGCTAACTCCTAGCAGAAATAGCCTTAACACTACAAAGATTGCATGCAAATACATGAGGGCAATTTGAATACCCAATAAATCCTTAGACTTTAGCTTGTCACATATTTTGTGGCATCCTGTATTTTTCACTCGCATAATTTCGTTTTCTATTTCAGACTTATTTCATCGCCAAATTGCTGATAGAAAAGTATGGACTTCCCAAGAAATTTGTAGAAGGAGCTGACAAGGCGCTCAAGAAGAAAAAGTGATAGAACTGTGACATATTTGTTGTGAACTAAGAGCTAAAGTGATTATTACAATAAAACAAAAATGTGAAGTTTCTTTATTTATTATTTAAGATAATACCATTCCTATGTTATTAGAAAGTTCTCTGTGTGAGACTTGCCTAGATTTTGTGTAAGACATTTAATATGGCAACCATTGTAAAATAAATTCATCCATTTTCTAGCATATCTTACTGCCTAAACTATATAATTATTGTCAATAATGTTGCATGGAAGACATTTGACTAATCATTTCATTCTTAATAGCTAATTTACTATACAATAAGTATAATTATATTTTTGTATCTTTAAAATACAATAAAAGCAAGATTTATAAGTGCATTTTCATGTTTTCTTGTTGCATTTAATTTTAACACATACATAATATTTATAAAATTTTACTATGCTACAGTTAGGGTGGGTTGATGTCCGTAATTCATTTGTTTATTTACAAAAATAACACAATATATAAATCTGGTTCCAATTCTACTGTCCAAGTTGAACAACAAATTAATGGAAGCTAAATAGACACTACAGCTATGTAAATATAAATTTAGAAATTATCATTATACTAAGAAAAAGCCACAACCAATATTAGTAAGTAGGTAATTACCATCTAGTTTGCTACATACTAATTAATTCACAGTCATACCTATCTTCAATTTTGATAGAAAAATTCAATAGAGATCACTTTTAAAATCACTCACTACTTACTCAATATAAAAAAATCTCTAAAGCCTATTTTTTTTAACACAATATAAGCAGATGAAACTCTTGCTTTGAGCACCAGCCCTAAGCAAAATAAATTCACAATCACAAACCTTGCCTCTAACACACAACACATCAATGGATGACCTATTTGCAATTATTACACAACATCTACAATAATATCTTACACTTTAGCTGAAGATTTAAACTTGAAAGGTGTTTTGAAGGGAAGCAGCGACTTCCTTTTAGTTTTCTTCATCTCGGGTGGAACAGTAGGAGTCTGGGCCAGAGACTGCCTCATGCTGGACCGAGTTCTGTCCGAGATGCTCCCCTCACTCATCTTGCTAATGCTGGACTCCATACTCCACTGACTCTTTACTGATGACAGAGAGAATCTCGACTCATTAGATATCTTGGACATAAGGCTGGATTTTGAAGGAGTCTTCCTAATTTTCACATCACTAGTGTTTGTGATATCTGAAAATATATTCTTCGAGGTCCTGGCCTGCTTCGATGGTGAAGAATGGCTCCAGTTAATAGCAGATCTCTTCTCAGATGCAATTTTCTCCATATCTAAGTACTTGAACTTAGTAATATCCTTAGCAGGTCTATTCTCATTTCGAGGCACCTGATATCCATCCCCATCAACATTGTCCAACTCATAGAAGGTCAGTGTGACACTCTCATCACTCTCAACAAATGGATTTGAGGATGTAAAGTGCACTTTCTTTGTTCCAATCTCAGGGAAGATTGTGCGCCTGGGCATATTTTCTTTAGTGAACTTGGTGGATGTGACTATGATGCTTCCATCTCCTGCATCAGCAGAAAGAGAGCTGTCGAGGTCTTCGTAGGCGTAGCTCTTGCGCCGCGGCTTCGAGCGCACCGAGCTGGAGCGCCGCTGCCGCCGCCGCGACACCCACTCTCTATCATTAACCTGGGTGATGACTGGAGGCAAAGTAATCCCATCACTCTTATCCACACACAGCTTATCTTGAGTGTCATTCAAGGGCACTATCTTAGCAGCAGGACTATTCACTATCTCCTTGGCAATGAGGTCTCTCTCCCTCTTGTTAAGCGACTCTTCCCTTTGCCTCAGTGCAATCAGACGAGACATCCACTGCTGGCTCAGAGTGTCTTCTGACACCTTCTGAGGACCTCCCAACTTGTCCATAGTGCCATTGTATGGTCTCCTGCACCGAGGCACAAAGCCAGGCAACTCGAGAGCCAGTGCAGCAAGTGTAGGGGACAAAGATTCTCGAGCAGATTGAGCTTCTTCGATTTGTAAGTTTTTCTTTACTTTGGGTGTGAGATTTATGTATATTGGGCTGTCCACTGGTTGAACATGTCTTCTGGGTGCAGGTTTGACAGATTTGCTCAGCTCCACCGCCTTCTGAGAGTCGCATTTATTCGCCTCTGATATAACATGTGAGTAATCTGCAGCTACAAGGATATCTGCTAGGTGATTCGGTCTGTAGTGCGTTTCCAGATTTGCCAGCACAGTGGGATGATATAGAACGACGTCGGGACGTAGGTTGACGTTTTTGTCATCAGTAAGAAAACTAACAACGTCGATGAGGTCGTCGCTGTAGTGGTACTCTTTAATTTTGGTGTCTGTTGCGCCTTTTCGATAGCAAAGAGAGTGTAAAACGTCTCCGATCTGTCGCATGAAGTCCGGCCTGGTGGTGGTCGCAAGGTCGTAGCAATTAACGCGGATCTGACCACCTTCTCCAACGAATATCGAGTCCGGCGTTAGACATTTCTGGAGAACTACCAAGTGAAGCTCGTCGAGGAGCTTGCTCACTCGCGTCAGCTCCAAAAGCAGGTGCCAGATGAAACCCTCGGCGATGAACTTGTCGGTGGCCTTGCAGACGTCCAACAGCTCCTGCACACTGCGCCATGAATTGTACTCGAGAACAAAATACAGTGTCTTGGACGGCCCGTGAAGTATGGTATCGTAGTATCGTAGCAAGCTGTCGGAAGTCACTTTGCTTATTGTTTTCACTTCGTTGACGACGTTTTGTATTTGCGCGTCCGAGTACGCCGAGCAATTGTACGCCTTCCACGCAAATATGTTGTTGGTGACCTTGTGTTTCACTTTATAGAATGTACCTCCGCAGAAAACGTCTAAAACTTGATAATCCTTCAATTTTCCCGTCATTTTCGTTAATATTTAAAGAAAAACTCGATTTTTTACATTTTGCAACCGAAACAAAGCCAACGAAATTTTGAAAGAGAACGACCGTTACAGATGTAGTGATGTTTGACAGATCTATCGATAAAAATATCATCATTTTTAAATGTCGACAACAATACAAAATTAATATTTTGAAACTAAGAAAAAAAATTCGAAGATATGATATTAGCTATTTATAATAGTAAATTTAATAGTATTAGAAATACGGGAAATGCAATTTTCCCACCAATACTGAGTGATTTGCAATGAACGCATTTTTTTGATTTGATAACTGCTGGGCCTTAGGCCCAATTGCCTCGTTTTGCCATTGCAAAGTCATTACTTTAAATAATAATAATAAAACGTAATTTTTATTAAAATTACGTACGTACTGCGTGAGTCGAATTTGGTATAGTTATTTGGTTTGAATTGCGTAATCGTATTGTCAGCGGTAGTTTGTTATTCTGAATAAAATAATATAAGGATATTTCACTGATTCATACTCTATTTTTTGACGTGACAACGTCTTATAAATCGAAGACTAGCAGCACGCACGAAAAAAAAATGCAGAACAAGCGATCGATACAGAGGCACGATCGGCTTGTGTGTGACGCATCTATATCTCTTCCACTCTATCCGCCGACGCGAACGAGTAACGTCAATGTTTTCTTATGTCGTAATCACGTAAAATGTACGTCCGTAAACCGACTTTCTGTAAAGTTGTTTCTGTAAAAAAATTGGTTGTCTGTACAACCAATTTTTTTTAAGTTAGTGACAGTCGGTTATTATTCAATGAAGACTCCGTTTTTGTGAGTTTTGCTTACCACAAAACCATTTATTTGTTTGAAAAACTTAGCGCATACTTACCTTTTTGACAACCTCCGTAGCCTAGAGGCGAACACACCAGACTAGGTATATGGCGTCGCCATCTCTGAGGTGCCGAGTTTGATCCCAGGTCGGGTCAATGTAGAAAACGAACTTTTCTATATTGTCTCGGGTCTGGGTGTTGTGGTAACGTCATTGTTCCTGACTTCTATAATACAAGTGATTTAGCTACTTACCTTAGGATCAAAGTAATGAATATGATGTTTTCCAATATATTTTATTTATTTATTATTTATTTATTTAATTACCTACCAGGTAAATATTTTGTATATGTTTAATATGTTAAGTGTTTTTGTAAATACCTAATTACAAAAAAATAATCTAATAATATAAATCGAAAATTTAATTAATTTAAAATTACCTCACTGTTTAAAATGCAGAGTTTAATAAACATATAATTGAGGTAAGATACTTGAAGTTAACATCATTTTAAGTCATCATAAAAAAAACATTCATTAAATGAAAGTGTTTTATGAGTAAAAGAGAACGATGTAATAGGTTAAAAAAACAATAAATATAATAATACTAAACATATTTCTTTCTCTTTCACAAAGTTAATAACATGAAAAACACTTAGTCTGGGTTCTAACATACATATTATACAAAATTAATGTAATATGGATATTGTATGTATGTAATAAATTGTCGAAAGTGCACATCACTGTTTCTGCTACGTGCGTTCGGAAATTCATCCGAAAAAATGTCATACATTAGGTAATTGTTTCTGAACGAAATGTAAAAAAAAAAAATTACTGGAAATGTGGTATTTTTGAACATTTTTAATTTTGCCGTTATCAAATGAATGAGAAGTTTAGGAAAAAGCTGGTTTTAATTTTGTTTCCTAAATAATGTTAAATAATTAGTTTTTAGTTTACTGTCTGAGTCGGAACAAAAATCAAATTTTTAAACGTTCTAGCGCCAAGTTCGAAAAGTAAGTTATTAATTAAATAGAAGTTTACTTTGCGTTTCTTTTTTACTTTGATGAAATTAGTAAAAAAATCACACTACAATATGCAGAGAGCAATAGACAAGAGTTAAGTGCTTATGTTTAATCATAAGTCTGTAAGTCAATGGTTTAATCACTAATGCTGGGGCTTCACATGCGTGACGCCTAACGTTCAAATAAAGGCATGATTAGCGTTTACTAAATTAAAGCATTAAGCTACGCGCTAAGTGCGTGGCCACACTTATTTGACGTTTGATTCTAGCGTCTAGCGACTTAGTTAGAGTGTGATCTGTGAGTATATATATTTGCCTGGCCCTTTCCCATTTTATTTGGGGTCGGCCCTCCGTATCATGCGTCTCCAGGTTGCTCTGTCCTGGGTCATCTCTTTGCTCACTTGGGCCTCCTTGAGGTTCTTATTTACTATGGACATCCATGTGATTCGGGGTCTTCCTCGTCCTCGGGGTTTACTTTCGATATCTAGCACTTTTCTGGTCATGTGATCGGATGGCCGCCTCATAATGTGTCCGTACCACCGCAGACGGCTCTCCTGTAGTTTATCTGGGATAGGTCTCACTTTGAAGGTGCCTCTTATGTGTGTGTTTCTCACATGATCCAGCCTAGTTACACCACCTGCCCACCTGAGCATCTTCATCTCTGCGCAGTGTAATTGATTTTCGTGCTGCTTTTTGAGTGGCCAGCATTCGGATCCGTATGTCATCTGTGTGTGAGAGTGTGATCTGTGAGTGTGTCTTTAAAATAAAATAAAACGCTTCCAAGAACTCAATACTTTTCTTATTTTGTCTACTCCATCCTCACTTAATAACTATGCACTTTAAAATTTAATTCACAAAGAGTTTTTGAATGTGACCGTGTTTTAAATTGTTTAGTGTAATAGGTGTAGCCACAACAACGCACTAAACGCCCGCTTAATCCCTTTGATGTGTCAAAAGTTACCGCCGTCCGAGCTATCGCCTAGCGTCTAATGTTATTGAAGCAAATTAGCGAACAAAGACCGGCCGCACCTGCGTATTACGTCAAATAGAGCACTAAATAACGACATTAGACGCAGGTGAAGCCCCAACATAATACTTACACCTTCGAGTTAGTCTACCTACGTGTTACATAAAACTAGGCTGTTTAGGTTAGGTTTTTGAAAGCCTTTTTTCCGGTTTTCCTTTAAATGTATTTCGTAGGTTTGGGAAAACATTACTAACTTAGCCCTATAATTATACATAACAAATTACAAACACAGCAATGCCCATGTAAACACTCAGAGAATAACATAAATATCCACTTGATCTGAAAGACGATTATGAATGTGTGTTCATAAGTCTCGTGGCGAAAAATTATAACGTTCTACCCACGGACGTAAAAAAAATACGGACGTAACATCACATTAAAATAATGTGAAGCATGCAAGGTACGCTAATTTCGTTCGTTGTACATGATCTACACTCATGCTGGGGCTTCACCTGCGTGACGCCTAACGTTCAAATAAAGGCATGATTATCGTTAAATAAATTAAAGCATTAAGCTACGCGCCAAGTGCGTGGCCACACTTATTTGATGTTTGATTCTAGCGTCTAGCGTTTTAGTTAGCGTGTGATCTGTGAGTGTGTCTTTAAAATAAAATAAAAAGCTTCCAAGAACTCAATACTTTTTTCGTTTTGTCTACTCCATTCTAACTTAATAACTATGCACTTTAACATATATTTCACAAAGAGTTTTTGAATGTGACCGTGTTTTAACATGTTTAGTGTAGTAGGTGTAGCCACAACAACGCACTAGACGCCCGCTTAATCCCTTTGATGTGTCAAAAGTTACCGCCGTCCGAGCTATCGCCTAACGTCTAATGTTATTGAAGCAAATTAGCACACAAAGACCGGCCACTCCTGCGTACTACGTCAAATAGAGCACTAATTAACGACATTAGACGCAGATGAAGCCCCAGTATCACACATACACACTAGGTACGCCAACCCGCCGCCATTTCGCCCCGAGTGACAGCGCCAGTGACACATAGTAAATGCGTTCGTTGCGTCAACGATTTATTTATCAAAAATGCCGTCTTGTGTTGTTAAATCATGCAAAAACTACACGAGCAAAAGTAAAAAGTCACATGGAATCACCTATCATACGTAAGTTATTACGATTCGTGATAAAAAAAATTATTTATGTTTTAAAGACTGCCGAGAATTCTAGAGGTAAAATTCAACAGTGCTGTCACTTTATTTACGGGAAAATTACCCCAAAAGGTGGGAAAATCTATATTTGTATGCAAATAAATGATTATAAATAAATGATTTAAAAAATTACATTAAGGAAATAAAGATAAAAATTCTTACAAAAAGAAAAGTCATTACAAATGGAAGACCAAAGTTTTTAATAACCAGATATTTAAAGCCAATAGTTGAAACAAAGTGCAAAACAGGTTTTCTTGGAACCCTAATTAATATAAATAGTCTTCAATATCATTATGAAAAATTGATTGATAGCAGCAAATTGGTGTACTTACCGACATATAAACTTAGCCAAGATCACTTAGAAATATTTTTCTCTTCCATCCGGCTTCATACGGTAGTAATGACAATCCTAATGTTAGACAATTTAAGGGAAGCTATAAAAAACTTCTAACATATTTGGAATTACAATGTGTTACTACTGGCAACTGTGTACCCTTGGAGAAAGTTGCAATCTTAAATTGCAGATCTAGTACCCAAATTATTAACTCTACCATTCCATATCTTCGCCATGACGAAGAGGAAGATACTTGCGTTTCTCCTCTTAACTTCTTAGATAAATGTAATTCAAATTTAAGTGATCTTACAAAACAGTTGGAAGTAGAACAATTCAACGATTGCCGATATATTATAATTGGCTATATATCGGGCAATGTAGCCTATTCATTGCATAAAACATTGAAATGTTAAGTTTGTTTGGCTCAATTAATAACCACCGAAATTTTGGATTTCCATAAATTGATTTTAAAGAAAAACAGAGGAGGATTGAGTTTCCCATCTAAAGACTTATTTGATATATGTTGTGTTTGTGAAATTGTTATTAGAAAGTTGGCTAAAGACAAAATACAAATATATAGTAATAAGCAACATATGTATCTAATGACAAAAATTTTGGAAATGTTCATTGACAACAGAACAACTTTTTTAAATATAGAAAATATTCACGCCATAGCAGGAGCGGATCATAGAATAAGTTTAATGAAATGCATTATTCAAAAGTATTTGAACGTTCGGTTCCATCATATTTCTAAAATAGAAAGTATTTCCCGTACATTAGACAACAAAAGACAAGTGTACAAAAAGTTGACCCAACATAAAGGATTTTAGCGCATCTTTATTAGTTATAATAATAATATACGTACTTAACATTATTATTATACCATTATGATATATGATGTAAACGTATTTTTGATTTTTAACCCCGACGCAAAATTATTTTTCAATTACGTATTAAGCGTCGTGGGGTTTTCAAAATTTTTGTTATTCAGGAGTATATTTTATAGATAGTCATAGCCTTATCACTATTATTGTCATGTGTAAAAATATATTTCTTCATACGTAACATGTGTTTTATTTTCTATCACAG
The DNA here is from genome assembly GCA_950371115.1 of Anania fuscalis. Classification (NCBI taxonomy): domain Eukaryota; kingdom Metazoa; phylum Arthropoda; class Insecta; order Lepidoptera; family Crambidae; genus Anania; species Anania fuscalis. The sequence continues at coordinate 264,963 of OX493344.1, read as the reverse complement.
TGATCATAAAAAATATGTTTAGTAGGCCAACATAGATCAACCGTTTAAATTTCTGTTAAAAAATATATGTAAATTACATAAGTTAACTGAGATCGATTGGTACCACCAAACAGCAGGGAAATTGATGGTTTATATAGCAACCCTTAAATCACGCACACAGCCTAAACGGGCGGCCATTATTATGCTTCACTTATGGTTAGACGAGGTTACGTCCGTATTTTTTTTACGTCCGTGGTTCTACCATACGTAGGTACTTAAAAAAAATATGACGACATGCAAATACTCCAATATACAGATTTAAAGTTAAGTTAAAAAGGTGGTATATAGAAAAATGTTTGAACTCAGTGGATGGATATTTTAATTCTTTTAATTTTTTAATCCAGGACCATCCATCCATTTATGCGACATTTTAAATACTCATTAAATTATAATTTAATATTTTTAGGGTTCCGTACCTTAAGGGTAATATGTAGTGATTTTTTCGCCGTTTTTATAGATAATGGTACGGAACCCTTCGTGCGCGAGTCCGACTCGCACCTTTTATATATTTTTTAATATTTATTATTACTATGGTGAACGAATTCGGCATCTTTGGACCACTTTAAGCGAAATAAATGATTTTGATTTATCAGTAGCGCCTCCTTCTGCAAATGTTTTGTCATTAAGTTTGTTAAAGATCGGTTGACAAGATAACATTTTATATCTCTTGTGTTAAAACAATGACAACGCTCTATCTAGGATAATAACGTCAATAAAACAAACAAAAATAAAATTGAAAATATTTTATTGGTGAGTATAAGCTTGTATGCGGCACAGCTGACTAGCGCTTTCAAATATATCCATATATCACATGATTCCATCATTCCGATTCAAAAGTAATTTAAACACAGTATAAGCCAATTTAGAATACATTACATAATTGATTTAAAACAATACCTTAAGCAATTACATACAATAAGTAACATATTTTGCTATAAGCAAAAGATGGTTGGTATCCAATGTTTTTGGCATTGACTAAGAGAACTGAGGAGTCACTGCTCGTAGCAGCCGCACGGCTTGCGAGTACGAATTATTATGATGACAATTCAACACAAGGACTATTATTCTGTAACTCGTGATGCGAAAACACATCATTTATTTCATCACATGGTAGAATGGTAGAAGTAACATCACAAGTCACAGAACCCGAAGTCTGATGTCCGGTATCCAAAAAGTATTGTGCGAATTTAGCAACTTATCTACACCATTTCTATATACTTTTTAAATACCTACAATACGAATATTTACAATATTTGTTTACAAGAACCATTGACTAGAAACCGTGTCTAGAAATAATATAACGCATTCACTAATGAAATTTACAAATAAAGGAACATTATCACTTTAATATCAATACAATACGTGGGACAAGCTATATATTATGGAATGGACCGTTGCCATCTTTGGTAACACATTTGAACATTCAGGCGCGCGACCGGCATCGTACATATTTCAAATTCATCGTTTACTCAATACATCGCGTACAAATCAATTTCAATACATAATTATAACAAACTACCTAATATCACTCGCTCCAATACAAAACTGGACTATCGAAGCGCAAAATAAAATTTAAAAAATATAACAACGGTAAAATAAAATCGTATATAAAACAAATGACAACCTAAATTGACTAAACAAACCGAAATTCGGACACGAACAAACTGTTTGGCATGTCCAGGGGTGCCTTCGCAGCTCCGCGTTTACAAACTCTACGCGGGACCTTCATTCACATCAGTTGTAACACAAGAGTATTCCGAAATAGATACCATAACCATACAATTAATTAGATTTCAATGGTATCATAAGTACCAAGAAATTTAAACTAATAACTTCGTTTATATCCAAGTATTGTTTTATGGTATCTATTGCGTACGATTAGTGTATATTAAGTGAGCTCATTTATATACATAAAGCGCGCTGCCCTGTAAATACTGGAAATTAATAAACTGAGATCATAATTGCTCATTCACATTCGCCGCTTTCACTGAAATTTGTGACGTAATAAATAATTACTGCCTATATTACAGACTTAATAAGTACAGTACTGTCACTTCATGCAAAATGACTTTTATAAAAAAATTAGCCCTATTTCTTAGTTCATTATTTTGTCATGATTTTATTGCCTTTGTCTGTCCGAGAAATAAAAGAGAAACATCGATTATGCACCAGGTTGATAAGTAGGAATCAACCTCTGACAGCTGTAATTATTTAGTCTGCGGCACAAACGGCTCGAGCCGTGATAATATTTACAAAAAGTTAGCCTGTGATGTGCGACATCGCAGGAAAAATCCATATTATCTTTCTGATTTGTATATTAATTTAATATTTTAGTCCGTTCGTTGTCACACACGCGAGGCCTTAACATTAGGGAGTATACGCCGAGTGCGCGCGACCCGCGCTGTGCCTCGGGATCGTTCGAAAATATCGCCTTACGACAAACATCATTATTGTAACGCATACGTACATAAGTAACAAGAATCTAAGGTTCGAATGGACGCTAATGATTATTAGATTAATTTAATATTACAATATTAAATTTAATTATGTTGTTGACAATCCACATCCGTTTTCTATATAGGACAGGCCTTTGAATATTCTTGTTCGCACGAGATTTTTGATGTGCAACACAATTTTCAAACAAAAAAATATCTGATGATCGAACCGGCGATGGGATTTATATTATAAAAAAAATGTATATCGGGTGTAAAAAAAAGTTCAACGAAGCCGAACACCACATATTCTATGTATTATTACGATCATTTTTTTCTTTTACACTATACCTGGGACATGACGGGTTACCGAGTTATTGACAGTCAAAGTTACAATTTTTTTTCAAAGATTTTTTACAAAATTGACTCCTGCTTGATAATACTAAACTTTTTTACAAAGAAACATGATCCGCTTACATACACAGGCATAATCTGTGGCGTGCGCGCTATACATAGCAGGTAAGAAATAAGTTATTTTTTTATACCCAAAAATAAAAGTCATTTCCCAGCAATTATTTTTTTTGCATTCTACTTGGTTTTATGTATAGAGTTCGTGGTTTAATGCTTCGTTAAGCCTTTTTTTACACCCTGTATTATAGCGTGTGTAAAATCGGAGTGGATTTCCAGACCTATATTGTATTAAAGTGAGTAGTTTTGGTAAGTAAGTACTTTTGGTTAATTCTTTATGAAAAAGGATGTTGTTTTGAATTGACTAAATTTGGCCTATTACGCGAGGGATTTGGACCATCTATAATAACTACAATTACGAGTTAATAAATATCCTAAGGGTTTACAAACATGTCGAGCTATATCTAGGAATTCGGTCGACTGTTTCGTACGTATGCGTTCGGTTACACCTCAATGGCAGTTGGATTCGATTAGTTCCACCTGGAAACGAGACTAATTTAACGCTTAATTTTCCGTAAATGCGAAAAATAAAGAATGAGCGCATCTTAAGGCATACAAATAATGCCTTAAGTTTGAGGTGTAAAACAAATTTCTCAATATTGAGGCTACACTGCCTCAAGTTCGAAGCTTCGGACTAGTGCCTTATTCTTGAGGCATACAACGCACGCCTCAACTAGAAATCCAATGGAACCCCTAAGTTTTGAGGTAAACGAGTGCTTTATTGTCGAAGCAAGAGTAACGGACGAGGCGGGTCGAGGCGTCGGTCTCCTTGACGACAGTCGCGGGTGCATCTCGCTCGGTGAAATATCTCGCATTTCACCGGCAGGTGCGGGGCGGAGGGGCCACGCGGGGGGCCCGGGGGTCGCGGGGGTCACGGGGGGCCGGGGGGCCTACCGCACGCCGGCGGTGCCGAGGCGGTGGTGCGCGGTGGGGGGCCGCGGGCGCGCGGTGTGCTTGCGCACGGGCGCCTCGATGTCGGGCTCCTTCTTTACTGGCGTCTCTGCCGTCTGCGGAGGAAACATATTTGGTACAATTAACATGTTTTTATGACAATTTATCGCGCCTCAATTTGGTTTAAGCATAACTAGTAAAGGTTTCAAGCTCTGAAAGTTTTCACGGTTGAGTAGTGCGGAGGGCGGGGCGGTAGTGCCTCGTAGTGGGCGGCAGGGGCAGGGGCGGCAGGTCCAGCAGGTCGTGTGGGCGGGGCGCAGTACAGTGACGAGTAGTGCGGGTACCTGCGTGTGGTGTACGGCGGGGCGGTAGTGCCTCGTGGTGGGCGGCAGGGGCAGGGGCGACAGGTCCAGCAGGTCGTGTGGGCGGCGGCGCGCGGGCGCCCCCGGCGCTAGGGCGGCTGAGCACAGCGGACGTCGCGCGCCTGTGGCTGTCGGCCGCACGGTCAGCGGCTCCGCGCTGCTGGAAACAGAAGTGAAACGTCAGTAACATGCACATGTTTGTCAAAAAGCTGTGAAAAGGGGTAAAATGTGACGACATTGTTCCTCAAGCACAAGTAATTTATGGACCGATTCAAGTCAGTAGGACGATGGTACAGTCGGCCAGTAGAGGCACGTACCTGTGCTCCGGCAGCTCCCAGGCGTCGGCGTCGTCGCTGTAGCGCAGGCGCAGCACGGTGGCGCGCCCGGCCTCGGGCACGAAGCTGTCGGCCACGAGCAGGCGGCGGCGCAGCTCAGCGATGAGCGCGGCCTGCAGCGCCTCGTGCTACACTCGGCCAGTAGAGGCACGTACCTGTGCTCCGGCAGCTCCCAGGCGTCGGCGTCGTCGCTGTAGCGCAGGCGCAGCACGGTGGCGCGCCCGGCCTCGGGCACGAAGCTGTCGGCCACGAGCAGGCGGCGGCGCAGCTCAGCGATGAGCGCGGCCTGCAGCGCCTCGTGCTACACTCGGCCAGTAGAGGCACGTACCTGTGCTCCGGCAGCTCCCAGGCGTCGGCGTCGTCGCTGTAGCGCAGGCGCAGCACGGTGGCGCGCCCGGCCTCGGGCACGAAGCTGTCGGCCACGAGCAGGCGGCGGCGCAGCTCAGCGATGAGCGCGGCCTGCAGCGCCTCGTGCTACACTCGGCCAGTAGAGGCACGTACCTGTGCTCCGGCAGCTCCCAGGCGTCGGCGTCGTCGCTGTAGCGCAGGCGCAGCACGGTGGCGCGCCCGGCCTCGGGCACGAAGCTGTCGGCCACGAGCAGGCGGCGGCGCAGCTCAGCGATGAGCGCGGCCTGCAGCGCCTCGTGCTCGCGCCGCTCCGCGTCGTGCGCCTCGCGCTGCTCGCCGGTCTCCTCGCGCACGCACGTGTATTTTGCCAGGCACTTTTTTAACCTGGAACCGGACAGGGCGCTTTAAGCCACGTATTCACTAGGGGACATTTGTTATGCGACCTTGTCGCCCGACACGAGTTTTACCTGTCGCGCGACGTCGCGGGAGACGTCGCCCGACTTCGCAGGCGACATCTACGTGTCGAGGGACATGTCGCATGTCGACGCTCCGAGAGCGTCGACCTTGTGTCCCTCCTCCCTGAATATGTTAGCTAGTCACTAGGAGACAAAGTCGCTTAACATATCGCGAGCAGTCGCGGGATATCTACGTGCGACTGTCTGGCGACAATGTCGGTCGACATTTTGCTCGTCCACATACCAAAGTTGTGGTCGTGATGTCACCCGAGGAGGTAGTGTTGTTAAGTGCGGCTTACACACTACTGCTATAGTCGCGGAAGTCGAGAAACACAGCGACATGCGTCCTCACCACCCAAAAGCCGTCGGGCGACTGTCGAGGGACACGAAGTCGCGCAAGGTCGACGCTTCGGAGCGTCTACATGCGACCTGCGAAGTCGGGCGACGTCTCCCGCGACGTTGCGCGACATGTAGAACTCGTGTCGGACGACAAGGTCGCAGAACAAATGTCCCCTAGTGAATACGTGGCTTTAAGTTTTAGGGCGCAGATAAGTGCCGTGTAAGTCGCGTAGCTGCCTCAGAGTTAGAACTAGCGCGTCTACCGCGTTTCAGTGGCACGACTGTGGCAAATTGTGGCGTTTATTCAAGGTACTAATTTGAAGACGCTCTTTGAGCGATTGTCTTTATCTTACTCTCGAGTAGAAGAGGCAAGATAACTGACATTTAAAATGTTAGTGTTATCTATCAAAAAAGCTCCAAAGCTGCTGTAAACTTTCTTTATTACTGCAGCCTTCACCAACATTTTTACCGATACTAATATAAATTCCAGCCATTAATAAATATTCATCAAATGCCTATTAGAAAAGGGCTATTAAACTCAGAATGCAGTGTCAGCATTTACTTGTGAAATTATAGAATAAGTATATAACGGAAACAAATGTTTAACAGTATTCCTGGAACCTAAAATGGCTTTTGACACCGTTTTGCATCCTTTCCATCCTTCTGAACAAGGTTGAAGGTAAAGGAATAAGAAGTAGAGCTCTCCATCTAAAGCTTATCTAAAGGTGCTGGAATTTAAATTCAAATTAGCGAAAAGGAATTTGTATCCTTTGGTATCCTGCAGGGAAGTGTATTTAGTCTCACACTGTACACAAGAGCAGTATAATACAAATTGCTGCACGCACACACTACTTTGTGGTTGTTTGGAAAATTCCAGTTGCGCAACAACCCCGACACAAGAATATTGATTTAGTTACTTACTGGGGGCTTCCTTAATTTTGCCTAATGTAAAATATGTATGAAAAACAATTAAAATTAAAACTATTTTAAATGCTAGTCCAACAGTAGAATATGCTTCATTTTAAAAAAAACCTTACTAACAAAACGATTGATTTTGAATGAATGTATGAATAAAGTTTGATTAGCATAATTACAACAAGTTCATACTCAGTTTCAAAGTACAAAAGGTCATGCACTCTTCTGTGCTGTTGCTGATTAACTACAAAATAAAATGTAAATAGACAAACTTCCAAAATTAAAGTTAAAGGTAAGATAAATTTACCTCTGCGTTTTGTGGTCGACCTCTTGTTGTAAGGTAGTGAAGGTGTTAGTGACTATGGCCGTCGTCTCCTCCTCTAAGTCTATCTTCTGCTGCATCTCCACTTCCCTCTTCTTTCTCTCGGTTATCTCCATGTTCCTCTGTTCTAGAATGATCTGGCTTTCGTTTAAATTATTAATAAGGTCCTTGCCCCCGCCCCCTTGCACTAGGCGGTCTTCGAGCGATCGAATTTGAGTTTCTAATTCTTCTGTTTGCTTTTTCTCTTGCTCTATGGTAGACTCTGCTAGCAAGTGCTCATTTTCGATGCTAACCGTTTCTTCTTCAGCTAAAAATAATGAAAAAATACGTTTAGTCCAGCATAGTAATGCCAGTAAGGCAAGATTGCGAAATAATTTACATCTATTTGAATAGAATTATCATTTTACTGCGTTTGTTTTTCATTATCAGCCGATATTTAGCTCCGAAGTGGTAGTAGAGCAAAGCTATGTTTTTGGAACGCGCCGGGGATAGGGCCTTATAATATAAGATCCTAATTTATTAGTTAATTTAATCCTAAGGGGTTATTCTACTGTAAAAGCACCCCCTAGAAGATAATTACAAGTAATCTGCTGAAAAATTGGAGGTATGTTTAAAAATTAGTTGAGCGTGTTATCGCGAGTGTTGTGACATACTCACAATTGTCGTTGAGGGGCGTGGTGGGCTTGGGCTTGGGCACGCGCTTGCGCTTCAGCTCCACCGCCTTCCGCTGCGAGATGAGGCTGCGCAGGCGCTCGATCTCCGCTTGGTACTCGCGCAGTTTCGCGTCTTTCGGGTCTTCGTTGCGCACTGGTTTGTTCTTTATCGCTGTTGAAATAAGAACGATTTTATTTAGCATTTATTTTCCTAAGATTAAACTTTAATGTAAAAGAGAAATGAATACCTTTCGCTCTGTGCGCGTATCGCAGCGTGGTGACGGTCTCGTCGTAGTTGTAGGAGGCGGGCCCGATGTTGGCGATCATTATCGTTTTGCTGTTACCGCCTAGAGAGTCCTGGAGAATGCGAGTTAGCTTCGAGTCCCTGTCGAGACGGAAGGAGCAAATGGTAAGGTTTTTTAGATCTCTTTTACGCTGTATTGGTTACCTAGTTGTACTCACGAATGCAATAAATTGACTTTTTGTCTTTTTCTCAATTTGTATCATGTTAGCTTGCAACTAAAGAGAGTTAGTAAAGTTCCTTGAAAGCATAACATACCTATCATCAACATGCTACATTGGCTTTACAGAACTATTCAAGAGCTAGTTAGGAAGACTACGAGTAGACTAGTCGAGTTCAAGTACGTTTATTTAGTTACCTACCTATGTTTTTAATCTTGGAAAAGTTTGTTTAAGGTTGTTTTTCATAAGGTAACTGCAGACGGATATTTTCAGGTGGTTCTTGGAGAAACATAAGCATCCTGTCTTATGATAAGATTAGAAACTGGTAATAAACTGAAGATACAGTAGTGGAATAATCGTCGCTATCCGGCTAACACAGAAAACCAGCATCATAGCTACCTTTGCCATAACAGCAACAGTTTAGTAGCAACAGCAAGTACGTATATTTGCAAGATTTCAATTTCTTTTTGTTTGTCTGTTATAGAACTTGTGGTTATGTTGTTGTTTCCTGCAGTGGCGACAGACGCACGACGTTACCTGTAAGGCACGTGCGGGCTGTTCTCAGCGAGCGCGGAGATGACGTTCCCGAGCGAGGACAGCGCCTGGTTGATGCGCGAGGCCTCGCGCAGCCGCTCCGCCGACGCGCCTGTCTTGCGTTGCCGCTCGCTGCCCGCCAGGTCCACCAGGTTCAGCTTGCCCACTCTGTGGAGTAGAACGACATACTTTATTCTGCGATGCTTTGACATATAATTCGTATAGGTATCTTACGCGGTATACTTAATTCAGTCCGGCCTTTTAAAAATACGATTTTTTTTATTAATCGTAATAATAGGGAATATTCATCACCAGCCTATATCAGTCCACTGCTGGACAGGCATCTCCAAAAGGAGGATTTTGCCATAATCGCCACGCTTGGCAGGCGGGTTGGCGATCGCAGTTTGGCCAATGGTGGAGAGGAGACGCTGCTGCCCGTCTTCTTGTGGCGGTTCTCCTGTAGTCGCCTCTTACGACACCCATAGGAAGAGAAGGGGTCCATACCCATAGGGAATATTCATGTCTTCCTATTACGATTAATAATACAAAGGCAGAATCAATTCTTCTAAGTGTGAACAACGGTGTGTTAGGAGAGGCAACTTTCCCATATCATTAGACCATTTTTAGGGTTCTATACCCAAAGGGTAAAACGGGACCCTATTACTAAGGCTCCGCTGTCCGTCTGACTGCCTGTCTGTCTGTCCGGCTGTCACCAGGCTGTATCTCATGAACCGTGTCAGTTAAAGAGTTGAAATTTTCACAGATGATGTATTTCTGTTGCCGCTATAACAACAAATATAACTAAAAAACAGAATACAATAAATATTTAATGGGGCTCCCATACAGCAAACGTGATTTTTTTGCCGTTTTTATAATAATGGTACGGAACCCTTCGTGCGCGAGTTCGACTGGCACTTGGTCGGTTTTTTTTGCATAAGGCAACAAATCCAATTTTATCTGAATGTGATAAATGTGTGACCCGCAACTCCCATTTTTGAACACTGAGCTACTACTGCTTTTGACTCAAAAAAGTCACAAAGTTGCAGTTTTGCGTGCAGAAATGTTTATCGTGAACGTTTGTTAGCAACAAACTTCCATTGTAAACAAACAAAACATGGCTTGAGTGAACTACAGATAGAAACATCGTGCAGCTTGTGGCACAGAACAGCGAATCCTATAATTGCCTACCTTTATTTATTGATTTGCTATGAGTATGGAAGCAATCTAGGACAAACGGCAAAGAACAATAATCGAACAATAAAAGCAAGACCATCGTCTCTACATAAAATCGAGAAGCTAAGAGCAGTTAGTGCACTAGTGTACAATTCAAACCTAGTCCACTTTATTCAAATTAGATTTTTTACAAGCTTAAGTTGTATTATTAGCGATTTACTGTTCGTTACCTTTAAGATTTTGACCAATTTTTAGAAATAGAATTTTTTTTTTTCGCTGTTGTGACTACATAAGCATAGCATCTTGTGTGTATACAATTCGTGAATGCACCTATTGATGAGTGTGAATGACACAAACATTGGAAGGGGCAATTGAGTCGATTGTCGGAGCCCTGGGCGAGCCCAGGGGGCCTAGCACGAAAGTGTATCTTTCGTTCGGTCGTATAAACCTAACAAATTAAAATGGCCAGTCTCATGTGTCAATCTTTTGATAAAATATGACAAACTCAATCTAGCCGTGTATAAACCCGATCGTTTTCAATTGTTCATAAATTGTCAAAACTTTGATACGGGGTAACGATGTTTTAATTTGATTGGTTAATATGACCGACCGAACGATGCGCTTTCGTATTAGGCCTCCAGCATCCGCTAGCGAGATCGTCCCGCCGCGGTTCTATTGAGCACTTCCTCCCTCCTCCCTAATGCAATCTAAGTTGGAGCAACACTTGCACTAAATAGTTTAACACGTAGTTACATACTCTACTGCTGCTGCATTTGACTTTTACCTCACCTCATAAAAAATAGAAAAAAGCTTGATGTTCAGATTCCAATGTAAGTAAGTAAATAATGAAAACTTATTAATTTTTAAGTCAATTCATTATTGATTAATAAGTGTAGTAACTTACAGAGCTTAAAAACTTAGTTACTTACTACTAAACATAACTATTAAAACTAAGGGTGCTGGTTACATTTTTAATTACTCTAATCAGCATGGTTTAGTACATAAGTCGTCAATGTAATCTTTTTTGTCCTAAGTAGGTAAAGGAAAAGGAAAGTCATAAAACAGTACGGAATTAAATTATACTGATTCCATCTAAAGGCATTTAACATCGAAGTTTGTTGATATCACCCAACGATTTCTTGTTATCAGTTACCTACAGCGAACCTTTTCGGAGGCCTTGGCCCACGCTGCATGCTGCGGGTAGCCGCTAAGACAGCCAAGGCCATGGGTTCAAATCTTGACAATACCCTACATTTTAGACTACTGTATTTAGGGAAAATATTATGTTTTGTTAATAAATTGATTCCTTTGGAAAAAAAAATCATTAATTGATGTTGTTAATTATGTAAAACATAGCTAATCCCACATGTTGTAACGGAAAACTACTCGTACAGAACCCTACAGTGCGTGGCTCGACACGCATTTAGCCGGTTTTTCCGAGTTAATTGACATAGTAAAAGTGGCAACTACAATATCTCGGAACCTCACGTTGTCACAGGACTTCGCCATTCATATTAATGAATCATTGGCGCGGCCGATTCATGTGGCGCCCGCGCTTACTATGCGCGCCGTGTCGATGATTAACTCTACATAAGCAGCGTCTTTAAACGTGTTAACAAGGCTAATTATTGTAATTATCTCAACTCAAGAGTATCCGTCGGACAGGCTCGTGCGATGAATACGTTTTACTTTTGTTGTTTTACGGAAATTACGTTTACTAAGCTGATGTTAATAAATTTACACACATTAAATACAAATACAATACAACTGTTGAATTTTCGATGTAAGGAAAAAAACCATCGTGCTTGTTGAAATGCTTTTCTTATTTTTTTTTAACAATTTTTTTTTACTATGGTTTAGGTTAGGATTTAGTTTTTTTTTTTACACCGTAATGAAATAAAAGTCTCTAAGCATGGTCAATCAACAAGTCGCGCGCTCGAGCGCGTTCAAACGACCAGCGCAAATATTTACGCGACGCCAAACAAACTGCCGCAAGTCCATAAACGCGGCGTAAACAAACATTCCGCATTCACGTATAAATAATAAAAATGTTATCGACTGCCGGTCCGGCAAGCCGCAGCAGAGGGTTCAGTAGCAGAAGAACTGTCGTTTTAAAACCAAATTGTACGAAGCGGGAAAAAGTGTGGCTGAAAGGCCCTTCCCCTGTTGTAGAGGATAGAAGGTAAGAAAGAAGGAACCAGATATTATGCAGAATACATTTTTATTAGTGTTAAATACTTGAGAGTTTACAACTACATAGATGGGAACGGTGAATATTATTCTGACGAACTAAAAGGAAACGCGAACTTTTCAAATTAAAAAACACAAAAGATGGTTGTTACGGCTATCGCAGTAAAAGTGGGTCTAATGATAACATTGTTTATGCTCAAAAATTTTGGCACTTATAACAATGCTTAGTAATTCTAATGCTACTTACATTTAGAGCCAGCTCTACAAACCGAACTTATGTAAACGAGAAGAGATGGTAATTGAGAAATCACAACAAGACAGACAACATTATGTCGATACATAATAATTATAACGATAGGTAGGATGTAATTATGTTACTAAAACATACTCATATATGACGAAACAGAAACATACATTACTGCTAAAATAATTTAAACCGTTTCTTTGGCGGTCTTTGCCATATTAGTCGTGTAAAGAAATGGTTCTTTAATTCTGCGATAGAACCCATTTGCATCGGGAAGTATCACCTATGTCATTGGTTATCACTATTTAGGCAATACTGTACACCCACGCGCACTCATGTAGGAAGACGACTATGACCCTCGCGAACATTGCGAATGCCCACGCGCATAGTACGTAGTATTATTACAAAATACTCCTTACAATACACTATTAGTAGGTGATCGTACAAGTTATTAGAGGTGTATTGATACGTTGCTATGTTAGGTTGTGATTTATCGCTAAATAATGGTACGTCGAAGACAGATGAGTAAAGACCTTGGATTAAAGAGTCCGTTCATAAAGTGAGAAAGATACTTAACAAAAAAATTATCAAATCTTCAGAATAAGGAGCATGTCTTAGTATTTCTGGCCAACGAAGTTAAGGATACTGATTAAATCATATTATAAATAACTGAACTTCTTAAACTACCTATTGTGATTTATTATTTAAGTACTACACAATGTCATATTATTCACATATAAGTAAAAATAAATAGATAAATAAATATTGGACAACATCACATACATTGCTCTGATCCTATGGTAAGTAGCTAAAGCACTTGTGTGTTATAAAAATCAGAAACAACAACGGTACCACAACACCCCGAACCGAGACAATAAAGAAGTTCGTTTTCTATTGACCCGACCGGTGATCGAACACGTAACCTCAGAGAAGGCGGCGCCATATAAAGTCCGCCATGTAAATGTTCGCCTCAGCTACGCGAAGGTCGTCAAGTGATTCAAAAAGAAAACAACAAAACCGATTGTCTGATTCATGATCAAGATCAACAAAGAGAGATGAATGAGTCAAATTGAAAAGCGAGAGTGAATCAGTACGCAAACAGCTGATAGCCGCGGCTTCGCGTCTGATAACTAAGGAGAGTAACGCGGGGGCAACGGCCTAGTGCAGCCTAATCTATAGTCATGGTTACAGCCCGACAACACTGTAGGGAAATGGCTCATGAATCACGAATCGAACACATAAACCATAAATTGGCATTTGGCGTGTCGTCTTCGGAATAATTTTCTGGGCTGTGACATGATAGCCGAGAGTTTGTCATTTTGGTTTTAAAATCTCTATCTACATTAGCTTATATTCTTGAAATTTTCTATATTTAATTAAACCTTTTTTTGCCGCCAAAACGTAAGTATACAAAAAAAAAAAAAATATTTAAACTTAAGTTAGATTATAGTTTAGCCTCAGCTAAAGCCTAAACTATGGGCTAAACTTTAGTCATAATAAGTAAATTTTTACCTTAATCTGTTTTGCGATTTGATCAAGTGGTAATAAGTATGCCAAAAAATATAAAAGAATAAAAAGCGCACAGAAGATTTTGTTTTTTTGTAAGTTTTTGCATTATAATAAAATTTCATTGTTTATCACATTAATCTTAAAAAATTAGATGCTCGTACTGTATTTAATATGATATTGTCATCAGTGGAGACTTTCTTGGTTTATGATCTAAATTTATATTCTTATTTATATGTAACTATGTACTGTTTGTTTCCCTACAATAAATTAAAATAAAATAAAAATAAAAGAGAATATAAGTATATGATGCCCTTATTTTTGTTTGCAGACAGAAAGAGGCGCCTCCATTATATCTCCAGAGTACTCAAAAAGTTTTGAATGACATCAAGCATTCTGAAACCGACACAAGTTGCCTCTACAGAGCTGAATGAAAACTTTCATCGCGGGGTAACACGAAACTTTGTTATGATGGCGTGCTACGAAGCAGAATAAGTCACCCCTGTATTATGAAAAGTAAATACGACTTACGTATCGCGTGAACGACGTGATAATTGCTATCAGTGATCAGCGAAATAGGCGTTTAGCGGGGCTGTGTTTAGTTACCCTTCCAAACCTACTGGTGGGGGTAGGCTGATATCATTCCCATCCAGCGTCGGCAGAGATCATTATGGAGTTAGTTTACCAGAACAAGGCTTTGTTGAGATCTTCTTGGCTGTTGATTTGGTAGCAGTCTGTTTGATGACTTGATTTAGATGTTACCATCGAGAGTGCAGATGGGGATGGCGAAATACTTGCGAATAACAAATAAATAATCGTGGCAAACTCGGATGCGACTACGGGTGTACATGTAAAAGTTAACAGGTGGGTTTAAAAGTAATTATGGGTGTACCTTTTATGGCCTTCTTCTTCTTCACTAAGAAGTAAGATTATTGAATTAAGAGAGTGGTTGCTGACTTGCTGAAACGAAAAAGTGTGGTGTGGGACGTGGCCGACTCTCATCGAGCCAATTTGGTGACAGGGTAGTTAGATGTTAGTTGACCGGGGTCAGGTGCAGGGGTGCTATACAGTATTTTTTGAGGTTCAGTGATGCGAACCGTTTACTTAATTGCCGAAAGTAAGGATATTACAAATCTATCAAACTTCACTATCTGGATTCGGGGGTAGTTAGGCCGGTTAGCTAGCTAAAAACGCAGTGTTATACTTAGACACTGCACCTCATTGCTGCACGCGCTTGATAGCGACTAATCGCGATCGCATTTTATACTACTCGTAATAGCCCCGCGGGTTCAGCTGTCTGTGGTGTCACCGATTGATCTCAGATTGAAATTGGGTCAGCTCATCGGGTCGCGGGTTGAAGCCGTATCTAGATCATACCCGTAGCAACTTTGTTTTTCATTTACATAATTACGAGGTTTCTTCGTTTCTGCACATTTACAAATTGATTTATTATACGTTTTGGAAAGAATTAGGTCACAGGTTCCTTCCAGCGATACAAGTATGATGACAATGTATTCATGCACTACGATTTTACAACAGTTACTTATAATAATATGTTGCAGCTATTGACGCTCAGCGTGAGCATCGCGCTTAATGAATGCATAAGTAAATTATAAAATCCAGCAGACCAATCTAGAAACTCTTGCAGATCAGAGCTCAAGCGCTACAATTGTTTATATTTGTTGCAAAACAGATAAAAACCGAATCGCGATAGTATGAATCGACAAAAAGTGCTCCAAATGTGCATCGCTCAGAACAAAGCGAGTCATAAATCGTGCCGATTGTAATGTGCGAGTGAATGTAAAGGCTACTGTTTGACTAATATCGATAAAAGGCCAACAATAAATGTGCATTAGCGGCGTTCGTGGAGCAATTTGAATGAATTTAGGCGGCGCACGCGCTTCTGAAAACACAAGGCGCGCGTTCAATTTATTGTTTTATTTGCCTTATCGGTAGGGCTGGCAGTAGTTCGGTTCACATGATTCGTTCATTATAAACATTATAATCCTTTACGCTAATAAAATTATTAGGGTCTGTAATCTACGCATAAAAATTATGTAACCTAATATGCTGAGCAGCGGCTGCATGTGACGGTGTAACAATACTCATTTCTATTGTGTCTTGTCTACAGGGCTAAATGTTAAATCGATAAAAATACAGGCAGAGTTATAGGCCACAAAGTTTAATAAATTATCTCATACATAAACCAAAATAATCGCCTGAAACTGACAGTGGTCTGGCAGTAGTGTCAATCTTATGCCCTAGAAAACTCTATACTGTCAGGTGGAAATTAAATAGGTTATAAAAACTGGAAGCCCTGTCGCCGGAAACCGCGAAGCCTTCACGCTACGCCGCCCTTCCTTATTACGTTTTTTGTTACGACCGTCGATACCACGCTGACCACCGCTGAAAACGTACTACGAGCCACATAATAATTTCAACTATCATAATCTTGAATTCTATGTACATAGATTTAAGGGCGAATCTTATGCCTAATTTGTGGGTGACTGTACACGGACATTTACAAGGAACGCTGGCGAGCTAGTAAATCGATGGCTGACATTGAATTATATGGAGCGGCCTCCGAGTCTTTATTTTTTTTTTATTTTTATTTATTTGGTTTACCAGTAGTTGATACACTAAAATTTTCAAAACACAATATCAACTTATACGTCTAAGTGTACAACCTTCAAAGGTGAACACAACATGCATACACTCTTTATTATTATAGATATATATATATATTTTTAATGTTGGTAGTTATAAACAAGCAAGATTAGTAATTATGAACCAAAACGAATAAAAAAAAAAAACTAGCTAAAAACTATTTGTTGGACCTCACGCTTGAACCTGAGTGGACCACTTCCAAACATTTCAATATCTTTTTGATATTTATTGTACAAGTTACAAAGTCTCGGGATTGGACTGTTGGAGCCCAATACAGTTTTATGGAAAGGTGGGCTTAGGATATTAATAGGATGTCGAGGGTACTTATATGGAACCCTAAATTGAATTTTAGATGTAAGTTCAGGACTATTAATATGACCGTTTATAATTTTGTGAAGGCATATAAGATCTGTTGAGTTTCTACGATTTTCCAATGAATTAATTCTAAAATGTGCTAGACGATTCCTGTAACCTTTAATTTTTTTTGAAATGCCAGTGAAATAAGCCAAGTGGTTGAGAAATCGTTTTTGAATCCTTTCAAGTCTTAAACTATGTGTTGCATAATGAGGACGCCATACTACCCCGCAATATTCAAGTATGTTTCGAACGAGTGAGTTAAAGAGATATATTTTGCTTTTAATTTTTTTAAATGATTTAGTATTTCTAATTATAAAACCTAACGACTTAGATGCTTTTTTAATGATGTTGTCAATATGAGGAACAAACGTAAGTTTCTGATCCAGGAGAATGCCCAAATCTCTAATAACATTAACATTGTTAAGGCTGGAGCCGTTAATGCTGTAATCAAACTTAATTGGTTTTAATTTACGAGTAAATGTGATATGAGAACACTTTTCCACGTTGAGATCCATAAAATTTTCCTCACACCAATTTGTAAGTTTATCAATATCGCACTGTAACAACTCTGCATCCCTTTGTGAGTCAACCGTCCGCATAATTTTAAGGTCATCTGCAAACATGTACGGCTTTGAGAAGCTGAAACAAGCTGGTAGGTCATTAATAAAAATGTTAAAAAGTATTGGTCCTAAGTGCGAGCCTTGAGGCACTCCAGATGTGATCCCAAAAACCTTAGATCTGTAACCATCAGTTACAACATAAAATGACCTATCGCTTAAATATGACTTTAGCCATTTAAGAGAGGATCCGGAAAAGCCATAGGCAAGGAGCTTTAAAACTAAGATGTCATGAGAGACTTTATCAAAAGCCTTACTAAAATCAGCATAAACCACATCAACTTGTTTATTCCGATCCACTGATTGTACGATATCATCTAGAAAAGACAGCAAATTAGTACACGTAGATCTCGCGGAAGTAAAACCATGCTGATGATTAGATATGTACTTTTTAAAGTAATGGCTTATCATGGGGCATATCAACGACTCAAATACCTTCGAAAGTGTCGAGAGTATAGATATAGGTCTATAATTGCTTACGATGTCGTTGACGTCTGCTTTGTGTATAGGCACCACCTTTGCCATCTTCCATTGGTGTGGAAAAAGTCCTGTACCAAGCGATGCATTAAAAATGTAATACAGGGGAACTGCAAGTTCGTCGGCGCATCTCACAATAAGAATGGGTGGTATCTCATCCGACCCAGAACCCTTAGAGATGTCTAATCTTTTGAGAGAATTGACGATTTCATTTTTACTTATGCTTATGGCAGAAAAATAGTCAGAGTTGTTGGATAGACTACTTAAGTATCCGGACGATCGCATAACATCACCATCGTCTGCGCTGTGTTGACTGTATACGGAGGCAAAATATGACCCAAACATATCACATATATCACTACCAGTGTGTACTATTTTCTCGCCGTTCGACATAGAAGCAGGGAAGTTACTGGTCTTATTGCGCTTGGTTTTTATATAAGACCAAAAGAACTTTGGATGCATTTGTATTTTGTCCTCGATGCGAGCAATATATGAAACATAGCACTCCTTCGACAGCTTTTCACAACGCTTGCTGCAAATTTGAAGCGATATTTTGTCCATTGGATTGTTATAAGTTTTATATCTTTTTAGATACTTATGCTTTTCTCGCAATAACTTATTCAAGGTTTTACTTACCCAAGGCGGTCGAGAGCTACATTTGCGCACATTAAATGGAACAAAATCCTCTATTAATTTACTAAGTATACTATAAAAGATATCAAGCATTCGATTGGGATCACTAATTTCACTGTATATTTCTGACCATGAGACTTTCTGTAGTTCTGAGTTAATAGCGTTGTAGTCGGCTTTATTAAAATTTAATTGCATTGTCCTGTTTGGTTCCAATGTTAAGTTTAAACTAGATTTCAAAATTATTTCGAGGGGAGGATGGAGGGGATCAATCTTACTGAGACAATCTGTAGCTCTGTTTACATCACAATCCATTACATCAACAAGAACCAAGTCCAAAACTTTATCCTTTACGTTGAGAATACCATTACACTGTCTAAAATTATTTACATTAACAAAATCCAAGAAATCTTGACACAGTTTGGGGTAGGCTGAGGTACCTATTCCGTCACAATCTATCCGAGTCCAGTCGATACTGCTCATATTAAAATCACCAATAACAATGGTATGATAGTCATTAAATTCTGAAATGGAGTTAAAGCTGTCCAAAAAATTATCTAAGATTGATTTTATTATGGGTGGAGGTATGTAAACTGCACAGACTGCTACCTTAAAACCAGACTCAGATTTAATGGTCACCCACAGGTCCTCACATTTGCTTTCCCAAGCACTTAATCTTTTGACAGTGAACTTTTTGCTGACTGCAATTAAAACACCACCCCCTTCTTTTTTGTTATGGAAACCTGACGTTT
Organism: Anania fuscalis; assembly: GCA_950371115.1. NCBI lineage: Eukaryota > Metazoa > Arthropoda > Insecta > Lepidoptera > Crambidae > Anania > Anania fuscalis. The sequence continues at coordinate 245,795 of OX493344.1, read as the reverse complement.
CCCTATCTCGCCTGAAGATATTATATCTTTTGTCGAAAAGTTCGCTATCAAGGATATTTCCATTAAGCCAAGTTTCAGTCAACACTACTACGTCATAATTCGAGCTCACCAAGTTAAGATAAAAATCATCAGTTTTAGTGCGTAAGCCTCGAGTATTTTGGTAATATATCTTAAGATTCGCGAATTTTACTAAAGTTTAACAGTTAATAACAAGCTTCTAAGGTAAACGTAGATAACACTAATTTATTTTGTTAAGTGACTCTATATCACGAATAAGTATATATTCAGTGGCGTCTGATTTTCTAACATAAATACGCCCTCCTCTGATCCACACATACTTAAACCCCTTTTCCTTTGCCCTGATGCGTGCCGCGGCATGTAGCGCCTTGTTATTAGGACTTAAGTGTTCCATTACAAATATCGGAGTCTTTTCACCGCCAAATCCAAGGTGCGAGGTATTTAACTTGTCACCAAATGCCTTCGCTCTGTTAAAGTTGATTGTAGCAGCCAGAAACGCGTCTCGAACTCTTGGTGTGGTGAACTGCACGATAATCGACTTCGGCCGATTATTGCTGTTGCTGGTCTTCATGACACGCGTGCAGTGAGAGATACAGTCTGCCTTGACATCGCAGTTTATTGCTTTTCCCAGCTGTGTTACAATGTTAATAAGATTCTCATTATTCTTTTGAGGGACACACTGTATTTCGATATTGTTAGCTCTTGCATGTTGCTCCAAATTGTTCATGCGTGTTGACATATCGTTGAATGCACTCGACATCTTTACATTTTGATCCTGCAGGTCAGCCATCATTTTCTTGTTCTCTTCACTCTTCTTCATAATATCCTCGTATTGTTCATTCATAAATGTTACTGACTCTCTGATCTCCTTCATTTCGTTGTGTATTGACTTCAGTTCATTGTTAAGCGTCACCCTCATAGACAAAGCAAACTTCTCCAGCATAATGTCAAACTGCTTCTCAATCACCTCCTGAATAATGGTACGCACACCATCTTCTGTCACAGGCGCAGTTGAGGAATTAGGGGGCGACTGCAGTGCTTGTCTCTTGGTTGAACGCGTTGTTACGTTGGTATTGAATCTTACAGGAGTGCTGTCGTCTTTTTTGGATTTCGGCGCCTGTGCGAGACATATTGGACAAGTCCAGAATGACAGATCGGTGTCCTGATCTAAAGCCAGGCAATCAAGGTGGAACGCCTTTTTGCATATTTCGCACCGAAGAGAATTTCCATTTTTGTCGTCTAGGGTGCAACAGCCCCATTCCTGCATTGAGTCGGCCATAGTGTTCACCAGTCCAAAATAGAACCAGAGACCAAACTATATGTAATATATATATAATATATATATATATATATATATATTTAAATTTACAATAAATTGCTCAGCAATAAAGGCGCGCGTACAAATAATATACCACAGGCTCGCTGAAGTCGCACGGCAATAAATGATCTCAACACTACCTGCACGCACAGTACTACTTGGTTTGTTATGCTCGCGATAAGAATGTCGTAAGCGCCGTGCGGAGCGCGTCGCTTACGCGTATGCTTCAAGTGGTTGGTCACAGATGTTTTGTGGGGTATATCGAGAAATAGACATTTAGGTCTTTGATTGTTTTGATGAAATAGACACTGTGTGGGCACTAAGAGTATTGTTTATATTACTCACGGGTAATACGGACGCCACAGTTCAGTAATATCACTAGCACTTCACATTAGTTCGGATTTAAACATTTTTATTTCAATTGTTTATACGGAGCGGAGTGTTCTATGGAGGAGCGTTTTGAGTAAGTCTTTCTTTATTCTAGTATGTTTTTTTAAGCTGTTCAATGTGATGTGGACAGGCCTTCAAATCAAAATCAAATCATTATTTCTTAGAAACTGGTACACCTAGTGGACTGATGACTTAGCCAAAGTTGGGGGAAACCCCTAAAGGGAATAAGGACTTAAAGCCGTTCGCTGTGGTTCTATAGGGCAGGCCTATGTCCAGCAGTGGTCTTCCAAATGTGGATGATGATGTTCATTCTGATTATTAATATGACATATTGGTCGATCGTGGAAACCCATCCGGCCAAAAAAATGTCTCCGTGATCATTGTAAGACTCAAGGATTCTATTCTATTCTATATTCGTTCGATAAAATGGGAATTATTGAACAAATGGCTTGTATGTAATTAAGAAAGCTGTCCTTGGCCGCCTTCAGTGGAATCGCGCTGTATTAATTATTGTTTTATAAACTATTTACGATTGATTAAGAGAAATCTAAACATGTATTGACTTATAAAATATACAGGGATAATAAACAAATATTAAAAGTCGTCCCTCTGTAAGACAATGCGTGATATAGTCTGTAATGTGTTGTCTGTGCCGAGTGCCGACACAGTACTAATAAGAAGAACCAGAACAAATTCAATATGTGAATTACATTTATGTTTCACCTCAATTATGAAATCTAGATATCAGTGGGATTACTAAATGATGTTAGAGTAATTGTAACACGAGCATCGCTCTCGCCGGCCCTCTTACTAAATTACTGCATACTATTGGGCAATCAAAACATTACATAAATAAATTTACCATCTCAAAAATATCTACTTACATATCCTTATAATTCACATTAAAAATATATTCAGATGCCTGAAACAAAATTAATAGTTTTGAAATGAAGACCATCACAGAAAGTTTTCAGAGTTACATTAAATGTCAACAACACCTAACGCAAGAGAGTTATGTTGGTACTTTTGTGACTGGATACGGCTCATCATGATCCTCTTTTTAAAAGCAACAAAGTCAAAGTCATTTATTTCTGCAAATTGGCCATCAAGGGCACTTTTACAAAATTTACGTGAAACGTGTAAAGGAAGGCCATTTTAAAAAAAAAATTGGAAAAATTGACAGAATATAGGTACAGCGCACCAACACGCTTAGGTTTGAGCTACTTGACTGAGAATTAATTATTGTTTAATTTCGATGACACGAAACGTTCTTGAAATATAAACTATATATTTTTTGTAAGATCATTGTTCTGCTATACCGTTTAGTTTAATCTATTTTTAGAAGAAACTATTTTACTTTAAAGTGACCGAGCTGTTTTTATTTTACTTAAACAGCGATGAGAATCGTGACTCCTAAATTTCGTGACTGCCGGCCTTCCTATTTGCAACAAATGCGCGTATGAACCTCGTGCAGAAGTTTTGTAGCTTCCTTTTGGAAATCGACTTTTAGGATATTCAAATTAATAGAATCAGGCGTTTAAGGATATTAGACTTGGCAGTGAGAGGTTATTCCTAATATAAGTTACAAAAAACATTCGCAGGGCAGGAAACTGGATATAAGGTATAAAATCAAGTCGGTCAGATGCCCTGCAGAAGATGTGGAATTGGAGAACGGTGGTGGTGAAGGTGCTCGTAGCTCAGTGGCGGCAGCGCTTTGGTATCGATTACTAAAGTTAAGCAACCAACGCCGCGGTCGTGAGTGGATGGGTGACCATTCCGACCATATTTAGTGACATTTATCACGAGCATCTCCGTGCTTCGGAAGGCACGTTAAAAGTTGGTCCCGGCCAATATCGCTTGATATTGGTCGTGAAGCCTAGTCAGAGGCCTTAAGGCGGCTTGATAACATCTGACAGTAAGGTTTAGTCACTGGCCTTACAACACCCTTCCACCAATCCGCACCGGGCCCGCGTGGTGGAGTATGGCCCAAACCACCTCATAGTTGAGGTGAGGCCTGTGCCCTGTAGTGGGACGTATATAGGCATACTTTACTTTTTTTTACCTACAATAATAATTTACTTGGCTCTACATGTTTTGTCTACGCCTAAAATGGAATGGTCAAATGATTTGATAACTAATCTTGGGTATAAAACAAATAAACATTATCTAATACAAAGCCGTACCGACATGGACCGATAAGAAAACAATTTACATGTACGAGTGTATGGAAGAAACAACAGCAGGCAATGAAACCTTTAGAGTAAGCATGTTTTTTTTGTTATGGTAGGGTAATCTTTGTAACCTCTGTTATCATTTCTTGATCGTTTTATTGTTTTTCGCACAATGTTAATAAAGAGACACACTCTTTATTAACATTTAATGTAAAAGCTATCATTATTGGAAACTTAGAATGCAGATGTATTATTTAATTTAATGTTAGCTCTAGTTAGTAATATTGTAATGCTGTATGTTTCCTTAATTAAGTTAAATAAATAAAAATAAAGTAAGTCTGGGCTTAACATTGATACTACAGTCATGCAGCTGTGATCATAACCGTATTATTAACTCCTCATCACTGAATGACGTTAGAGCCACCTAGAAAATATTTTTAGAACTGAACTGTCACTATTAGGGACAATAAATTACCGCATTTTGAGAGTATGATGACGTCAACGCACATACGTTCAAAGTCGCTTAGTAGTAACTGATTTATTAAGCTGTAAAGTTTAATAATTCAAGAAATTTTGTGCTATGTAAGTGTAAGTGTACTTTTTGAGTCAGGCTTTCATTCCTAACGAAGTTTTAGCTGTCAATATCCACACGTAATTAAGGCTAGGCCAGTGTAGTCGGCACTCGGCAGCGACACTGTCTTTGTTTAATCAATTATGATATCACGCAGGCGACTAAATTCATAGATATTTTTGGGGGAATGAGATTTATTTACAATTGGTATATTTCATACCGCAATATTAAAACAGACATTAGTTTCGACGTAGACCAATCTTTGAAAGCTAATTATCTGTAGAAAAGTTGAAGCTATCGGGTGGCAAACAGGTGGAGAGCAGTGTACAAAGATGAAATATTAACATTTAGATCATTTTTATTAAATGTGTATTGAATACACACATTTTAAATTAAATTTAATAATTTATTGCATGCTACATCGGTGTACACAAAAAGTTATACATGTAGGTACATGATCTTCGTAAAATACAATGTAACGCTAATTTTCATGAAAGCACGCGCCCCAATAGGCCTATAGCGAAGCTCAGAATAGCCAGATATAGTTGACGCGTTTAGTACTTGCTTTCCTTTCTTATACACTCGGCGTCAAAAAAATCGCACCTCTAAGAAAATCACGTTCAAATGTCATTAACTCTTGATATGCACATGCAGTCGTATTAATTATAATTTTATTTAAAAGGTTACTTAATTAACTTAATAAAAAACATTATTTTTCATTATCAAATAAAACCAAATGCAACAATAAAGTGTCACAAAAATTCTAAGGAAATTTTGCTGCTCGGGAGAGTCGCGAGTTGCGCTAGCTTTGTGGGTATAAAGGGGTCAACACGGGGTCAATGTAAGTCATTCGCTATTTAACCGTTGAAGAGGACACACGCACTGTTTTTACTGAAGAAAGAACATCTGGAAAATGGATACTACAGCTGATGAGGCCGCTCAAGTGGTTGCACTACTGCAAGCAGGGGTGCGGCAGTGTGATGTCGCCCGGCAACTGAATCTGAGCCGTTTTTCGGTTCGAAGAGTCTACCAGCGCTTTTTAGAGACCGGTGGCTATATCCGGCGACATGGGTCCGGTAGACGTCGCTGCACTTCGGAAAAAGACGACCGGTTCGTTGTGTCGTACTCTTTGAGAAATCGCTTCTCAAACGCTGTTCAGTTGCAACAGGAGCTCCAGGCAGGTCGCAGACGCACCGTGAGTGTCTCCACGGTTAGAAGAAGACTGAAGGAGAAGAACATAGCAGCCCACAGAGCTGCTACAGGTCCAAAATTGACTGCAGCGCACCGGCGAGCCCGCTTGCAGTTTGCTCGCGACCACATCGATTGGACCATTGAGCAGTGGGGAGCTGTTCTCTTCTCATACGAGACACGAGTGTGTCTTTTCTGCAACGACCGACGAAGAAGAGTATACCGGAGGCAGGGTGAACGTTTCGCCCAAGCCTGCATCCAGGAGACGGTGGAATATGGAGGCGGATCCTGCATGTTCTGGGGCGGTATGTCGGCTGCCGGCAAAACCGACCTTGTCTGCGTCTCCCGGACCGGAGGTGCTCGCGGGCAAGGGTCGCTGACTGCTCGCCGCTATATCACAGAGATCCTGGATGTGCATGTGGTCCCTTTTGCCGAATCTTTTGGCGAGGGGTTCACATTAATGCACGACAACGCTCGCGCTCACACTGCAGCCATCGTGAGCGACTTCCTGCGGAGGTCCCAAATTTCTGTGATGCAGTGGCCAGCGAGAAGTCCTGATCTGAATCCGATAGAGCACCTCTGGGACCGTCTTAAACGTAAGGTTTGATCTCGGGATCCGGCTCCTTCGACTCTACAGGAACTCCAAACCGCGGTGATTGAAGAATGGGGTCTTATCCCTCAAGAAGAGCTCTTGAAGTTGGTGAGGTCTATGAGGGACCGTATGGAAGCCGTCATCAGGGCCAGGGGGGGTAACACTAGATTTTAAGTTAATTTTAAGACACTTTTTGTTGTTTGTTAATTAAAAGCCTTAATTAAGAATTTTTATTGTTTTTCAAATTTTAATGTTTTTTGTATAATTTTAACTAAAAAAAAGATTACACTTAACTGTTTTTTGATACTCCTTTTTGTTACCTTTCTAATGATACCTAACACTATCCTCTACATAAGCTTTAGGAATTTTTAAATAAGATTTTTAAAAGGTGCGATTTTTTTGACGCCGAGTGTACACGGTGTTACTTTGCATCCTTGCCATATTTACAGAGGTAACTATATCACTGACAATGAAAACAAATCAGTAAAAAAAGAAAGACCTTATTCTGTATTTTTTTAATCTTGAGTATTTTATTTTATTGACAATCTATTAAACACAACACTAATTATCGAAACGCATGCACATCACTGTTCTTATTCATCAGCACAAAAGACTTTGTAATACTACTACTACTTGATAAGTGATCGCGCGCCGTTCGAGACAAAATCGGTTTATTCCTATGTGTACTGCAAAACCAAATTTACTAAAAACTTAGTGTACTTTATTTATGGGAGTCTCTAGTTTATAACTATATATACTAAACAATAGGTATTGTTCCCTACTTTTATCTCTGTGAATATGACAAGGATGCAAAGTAACACCGTGTATAAAAAACAATAAGTACCTTAAGTAGCAGTCTTCATCTCGCTCCCAGTCGCAGAACCAAGGCTCCATGTCTTTTAACACTTATTAAGAACTTTGTAGTTACGTAAGTCCCTCAAACTATTGTAGGGAATAGCGTTTCGTCTGAACGAAGGCTAGCCACGTAATGCTAAGGATCACATCATCAGCTACTAAATTGGGACCCAGTTCTGTGCCACAATAGAAGCAGTGACAGTAGGCTTCTCTCTTATTGTTGTAAGTTAGTAAACCAAACTCTGACCTTGTCGAGGTATTCGCTAACAAGATGGTTTTTGGTTAAATGCCTGTTTATCTCGTCGTAACAGACAATTTGGGAAATCTATCAAATTCAAGTCTTCCCATCATGACAGTCAAGAGCAGAGAACAAATCATTTCAAAGTCCTCCCTTTGCAACATGATATCAGGTGAGGTATAGCAGGCCCAAGCCTTCTTATGACAGGTGATTTCAATGAATGAGCCAGGCCCAACTTTTTGTCACAAGAAAACGCAGCTAGCCACCTCCTGACAAAATCTATGTAAACATAGTAAAATTACGCTATGACTATCGGTCGCACACTTTTTGTGGTATATCAAAAAGCCCCTTACAGAATGAAGCACCTGGTGCACTCTTTACGCGCTGTGGGAATGACGCTACTGTATCCACCGATAGTTTGTCTATGCGCCTACGCAATCCTTCGTTTAGCGCGTTGATTAAACACGTCACTGGTTCAAGGAGACTACGTGGAATTGGTTTCGATCCCGCATTTTCTAATAACCATATTTTAGTAACAATAATTTGGAATAAGACCGTAAATTAAAACACATCAGCGAAATGAATAGCCTATTGTTTGTTGTATTTACGTTATTTAAAGATGATGACGTTCGTATTTCAATAACCTGAAATGTACATCAGGCAATTTAGTATCCCACTAATTTGCTTTGCTTCCAAGGTATACAAAAAAGTGATCCATTGGCAAAGCACCAATCCATTAGATGGGCGACACCACAGAGCGTAGCGAGTCTTACTTGTTCTGTGGACGACATATTAAGCGATCGCACAAATTAAATGCGTGTTATCTGCACAAGACACAGATTAGTCGCATTGTAAACGGGGAGGAGAGAAATTCGTTTTATAAAAGTAAGTTAATTGGTAGGTTACACATTTGAATATTTATATTTAAAAAAAAGGTAAAAAATTTACGTTATAATTGTTTTGAATAAAGAAATAGAATTGGAATTTAAAAATATATAGCATCACAAATACTATGCTCGAAATTTGGATAGAAATGCAATAGTTTCGGAAAACATGCAGTTTTCGCTTTCGACCGGCCGAAGGGAGTGCAAATAATTTTAAGGCAAGGTTGACGAACCCTAAGACGCTGGTAGTAAGAGACATCAAATGGGCCCATACACAGCTAGTAACTAGTAAGGCCTTGAAAACGTTAATGAAGTGGATAAAATCACACAAAACAGAAATAACATTCTAAAAACTATCTAATTTAATATCATCCTATCTACGGTTATCATAATACTTTCACTATCTACAAAGGTTTATTGTTCCAAACTTCCAATCTAAATATCAATTTTGGCTGCCGGCCAAGACATTCATTGAAGTTAGTTGGTAGTTTTTCTAACACTCATGCCACAATACACAGATAGTCCGTAAGTTCACTTATTACTAACTAATTTTTTTCAATTTTGGAGATATCTGTGCTTAGAGCTAATTAAAACACTTTCGCAGGCCATTGTCAGTAGCTGGATAAGTGAGACTAATATAAAATTCTAGCGAAGGCATAAAGATCGTGATCACTTCTGAGGCGAGCACGCAGTATCTCTGTGCATGTCAGTGTCAATTGAATGGTTTCTTGTTTATTAAAATTGGACGAGTGGTTGATGACCTCAAATGTAAGATAGAATGAAGCTAGCTCAAATGAAAGATTCCTATAGTGGTACTTATACCAACTAATAATTTTAAATATGAAAAATTGCATAAATGTTTAGGGTGATAGGTGCTTCACTTATTTTCTTAAAAATGAATTAATGTTACCATAATTACTATGTAAGTTTTATGTACTTGTTTTAACTGCAAAAGGCTACGGCAGAATACCAGCGATGCAAGGATTTAATTTTTCCTGCTTCATTAGCTGAGTCGTAGACCCATTTGTCTCATTAATTAATTTGTTGCATATTTTGTTATTATATATGTAAGCATTTTTATTTTTGAGACAAAGAGTTTTTATTATTATTATTAAAAATGTTTTGCAAGTTTAGTGGGGACGGCCCTACTGATACTCGTTTGTGGTAGCGCATTGAAGCCGCACAACGAACCGTCTGGCGAGCGCTGCGGTGAGTAATCCTTACCCGCGTTAATTCGCCTTTTGGCAGACATGGACCAATTAGGACACTTGCAATCAAATCTGTTCCGTCTGCAATTTGCTACACCTAAGGTTAAAGTTTATTTACACGCTGTTTACAGCATTCACAGCTTTATTACTCAATTTAACGGTGATAATAATGGATGGCCCCAATATAAAATGTATGTGGTCAGAAAGGCTTAATTTTCTTCCACGACGACGTCAATTCCTGACATACGTCGAGCGTACGAAGTACGAATATACACTGGTCCTATGAAGCCCGCACTGCCGTACGAATATAATATGCGCGTACATCCAAAATCTCAATACGTTGCAAATTCCAATTAAATAAAATAATTTAGAAATTTTTCCTGGTCCATACGCAGCATTCCAAATAAAGTAGAAAATTCACCATGTTATATCTTACTGCTTGCTACCTACTGAGCAAAAGACCCACTTTTGCTCAGTAGGATAATGTGATATCTTTTTCTATTACGTCTTCTTCGCGTTCGTAAGTAAATTGCAGCGACTAAGCAATTAATAAATGGGTTCATTATTAAAAATCACAATTTAATTTAGCACAAGGCTTTTCTGTGGTCATACGAGACCGATGGTACGCGCCGCCGACGTCGCTCACCGACGTCAGCTTAGGAGGAAATAAAGCCTAAATAAATACAGTAGTCCGAAGTTATAAGTTATTTCTTAACAATGTTTTGCTGTCGTAAATTGACGACCTCCGTAGCTGAGAGGCGAGCACGCCGGACTGTCAATGGTGCCATCATCTCTGAGGTTCCGGGTTCGATCCCCGGTCGGGTCAATGTAGAAAACGAACTTTTCTATATTGGCTCGGGTCTGGGTGTTGTGGTGTTGTTTCTGATTTCTACAACACAAGTGCTTTAGCTACTTACCTAAGGATCAGAGCAATGTATGTGATGTTGTCCAATATTTATTTATATTTATTAATGTAAGGGGTTCACAGACGTCACCAGAACCTTTTGGAAGAAAAACAAAAACAGGAAAAAGAAACGCTAATCAAAAACTAAATGATTACTTAGGTAAGTAGGATAGGTAGTCATAAAGGTTTGCAAAACAAGCAGATAACTTAGATGGTTAATAATCTTAAATCTGCAATGCAGTATAAAACTTTCATCCAAAACTGATAAGAAACGCTACCATATCAATACTCACCGACTGATTGTTGATAAGATTCAAAATGTACATTATATTTAAATTTTAAAACAAAATGGTGGCAGATTAGTGTTGCAAGAAGCAAAAATGTTATACTAAACAAATGGGTCATGTAATTGTTCCATCACTCGGCCTAGATCCATGCTGAGTTGCTGATGCTGCATGGAGAGCATCTACATTAACTATCTCATGGTATAGCAGATATTGTGTTGCGGTGGCGGTACGTACCGTATGCGGTTGGTGGCGCGGTGCGCGGTCTCGACGGTGACGAGGAAGACGGCGTGCGAGCGCGAGGAGTGCTCGTTCATGTCGGTGCGTGCGGCCGCGCGGTTGCGGTTGCCCGTGCGCATCACGCGGACCATCTCGGCCGCGGACTTGCACACCACCGATGTCATCTCGGGGATGTAGAACCCGTTCAGCTCCTGCCAAACGATTTGACAGTTAGACACAATTTTCTTCTTTATGCCTAGAGTACTAGCCCCTGCAGGAGGTTGGCTTATTAAAATATTTTCTTTGTCTACTAGATGCTTTATACATGGACTTTTAAACCAAGAAGTTCAACCCATCAACATTTGTACCTAGAAACGCACGTAGCGTTAATTTAAAATTTGAATGACCATATCCCTAGTGGAGAGCGATCGCAAATCCATGACCGACGACTAACATGTAGCAGCAAACATGATGTCGATGAAAGTTCATGTCAAGCGACAGCTTGTGAAGCTCTTTCTTACTCACATTAGAATGTGATACCATAAACATATTATGAAGACTACACAACAAAAAAAAACGAGAAGAGCATTTTAGTTACTTTGTGTTTGTCTTCATTTCCAGAGAGCTTTCGTATTTGCGCTTGAAAAAAAAAGACTCGAAACAGCAAACTTACTTGTAGGTTATGTGGTTTAGTCACAGTAAACTTTTTTATTACTCTTTAGTTTGCTTAACAAGTCACTGTTAAAACAACAAGGAGAAAAATGAAATATTGTGGTCTGTCATCCGGCGTGCGTCACGGATGGAGTGCTAACAAAGGGCACCGGACAATGTTATACCTAATCACCGCAGGTTTTTATTGTAGGCTACAACTTTGTAGCTATAAACTGAATAGATGACTTCAAACACGTCCTCGTAAGGAGGTGATAAACAACTCTAGGCAACATTGTGTTCAGCGTTAGACCCACTGTAACAAACTATTGAGACCTAATCAAGAACTATACATACAGCTCAACAAGGCAAGTGTCAATCAAAGATTTATGCCCTGAACCACAGAATAAATAATAGGTAAGTACATATGTATAGGGATCAGAAGTAAAGCTTCGTACAATGCGCGCTAGAGCAACACATAGACACTACCGAAGTACTGTCAAGTGTTCCGAGATTTCGTGTCATATTATTTGTCAGTCGCCTTACATTTCATATGACTCAAAAATGCCTTGAATCGTCATACGCTTCTTTTTTTATTTCTTGCTAATTGTCGCGTTTTTGAGGCATTGAAGCTCAAAGATACGCAAATAATACGCGTGATAAACATACTACAAATGTTAAAACCGTTTCAGGTCTACAATTCTTTTTTTGTAAAGACGTCACAATTGATCAAGCATTTACTTACTGGAAGTCGTTAGGGTTTACTTTTAACATCTCCAAATAAAAAGTTGTCGATTAATTCAATTAGGTCAATAATCAATATTTCATTAACTTCGTTCGAAAAACCGCTTACCCCTGTCACGCCAAAAAGCTCAAAAAAAAACATATGAAGCCAGTCCTTATCGTCAACGAAAGTAGGACATTTGCTAATTAGCGCCCTGTCACATGTTATACAATAATACCGGGTGGCACGTTTCGCATACACGCGTCAAAGCTCACGAGTTCACGACAGGTTGCAGGGGGCGCAGCGGCGCCACCCCCACTTAGGGGTCGGTCGAGAAAATTCTTTAAGGCAGGACATGTTTCCGAGGTAATATTAATAAATGGCATCTAATAATTTGACCTATCGATATCACGAACTGAGGAAAACAGAGAAAACAATGAAGCTCTTAAGAAAAAAGCTATAGTTTTTTTAACTATCTATTAATTTGTCATTATTGTATACTTAGCAATAACCCGATATCATACAGGGTGCTGAGTAAAGGTCGCGATCGAAGTGACCAAACTAATTGTGAAATTATCGACCCATTGTTTACACTAGGCTTAATGAGTCACTAGAGCGCTACTATCGACACGACACACGCGACGATGACCTTTCCATAAAATATAAAAACCATAAAGCTAGCATTAAACAAAACCAATTATCGAGACATTGAAATTTTCAATTGACCACTGAAAGGCAAGTGTAATTATAATTTATTAATAAGTATTTTGTTGGTATCCCTCTCTCTTACCTCGTAATTTACAAGTTTAAAATTTATATCTTTAATTCGTTATTTGTTGACATTTCGCTTCATGTTTTCGGCTAATTGTGATGACTGCTGTCAGCGAGTGCCTTGATCTTATGAGGTTCTGGTAATTACCATAATAAGACATATTATTATCGTTGTAAGCCGCCAAGTAGGGTTGCCTGTTGAGAAAATTACACAGGTAATTTTCATCAATGACAAGAAACGAAACATTAAATTCAGATGATTGACAAATGAGAATGAATTATTGTGGTAGTAAAGTAGATTTAATGCCCTTTGTATGATCACTTATTGTATATAGCATGTGTACAAAGTAGTATTTATTATCTTTAAAGCATGAGGTCATCGCGATATTTTCTTTATTTGGATTTTTTAAACCCCAATAATCATTATTAACTTATTAAAAAAAACCGTCAAATTACACGGTTTGTGTTTTATTTAGGTAATTAGATTTTTTGAGCTAACCTTAGCCATAATAACTATAACAGCTCGATATTATTTCAGTCAAGGTCCTGAAAAACCTGTCCAATATTAATGTACCTACTATGTACGTACACATCAGATAAGGTTGTAGGGCGCTCCGCCTACTGAACAAGTACAAAACTGATTGTTTTATAATTGCCACGGACAGCGTACCCCGTCTGTTGCATAACTAGCACTACCCATTTCCACAGTATAGACCCGGATAGTAGGTTCCCAAATAAAGTTACTTTCTAGAAATATAAAGCAGGGGTTGACACAAATAGGAATCCCTATTTGTGTCAACCCCTGCTTCTTGAATCTTTTTTATGCGAACAGTTTCAGGACGTAGTTTTAAAATACACTGTAAACAGTAAAAATTTTAAGTTTGACAGTTATTCGACTTTTTGCCGATTGGCATGTAAACAAAATGAAACAGGAATAACTTATTATGACTTCTTACGATTTCAATAAATCTCATACGAAATTAGTGTTGCGTGAGCACATTCCAGATTTGAGCGGGCGTACTGTATCTAACTGCACTGTGACATTACGTACTTAGTTTTCACAATCGCTCATATACAGCCAATTTTCTGGCGCATCCGAGAGACGTTTGGGCAAGGTTACCCCAAATTACATATTGCGTATTCATGAAATTTGGGACTAAATAGAACTTATATTTCATTGTGATTGCGGCGATGTTTCTAAATTACCTCTAATGTGTATTCTACGTTTCCTTAACCATATTCATTTCAAAATACAATTTATACGTGTTCAAGTGTTATTTGTATTAATTGAGATATCTTAGCAAGAAATTTTCAATCATATGAAGTGTACCATAAGTTTTAATGTCTGAGTGATACATCTGATGCTGGGGCTTCACCTGCGTCTAATGTCGTTAATTAGTGCTCTATTTGACGTAATACGCAGGTGTGGCCGGTCTTTGTGCGCTAATTTGCTTTAATAACATTAGACGTTAGGCGATAGCTCGGACGGCGGTAACTTTTGACACATCAAAGGGATCAAGCGGGCGTTTAGTGCGTTGTTGTGGCTACACCTACTACACTAAACATGTTAAAACACGGTCACATTCAAAAACTCTTTGTGAAATAAATGTTAAAGTACTTAGTTATTAAGTTAGGATGGAGTAGACAAAATAAGAAAAGTATTGAGTTCTTGGAAGCGTTTTATTTTATTTTAAAGACACACTCACAGATCACACGCTAACTAAGTCGCTAGACGCTAAAATCAAACGTCAAATAAGTGTGGCCACGCACTTAGCGCGTAGCTTAATGCTTTAATTTAGTTAACGCTAATCATGCCTTTATTTGAACGTTAGGCGTCACGCAGGTGAAGCCCCAGCATTACACATGAGATAACCTAGGTTAGTGCTTCGTGTTTTTCAGTAGGAGTATGATTAATTTAAGGCCACGAGTTATAATGGGAAAGATTACAGAGTCCCAATATTAAATACATATAGTTTCTTTTGTAATTTGTCAATAATTTAGTTACTCATTTGGAAATATCGGTCATATCAGCACCGCTGACGGAGAATGTTAAATGATCAAGTGTCTTGCATTTTTTTTTAAATATAATCTGTGCATTAAAGTTTTAATAAATCTTAAGTATTTGTCCCTCATGTATAATTCAAGTAAATAAAAGCGAAAAGCAATGCCGTAATAAAATTTGGCCAAATTTCGCTTTCGTTTCACCGCGTGCGCTTCGGACAGGAGCGTAATTGCTAATTACGCTTGCATACGTAGTGCCACTGTCTCGTTACTTCTACCTTTTAAAGTAAGGGTACTATATTTTTATTTTATTTATTTAAAGGCACAATTACATTTTTACAAAATTGTAATCTAGGTTTCACATTAAAATCGAATTTCACTACTACATTCAAAATAGTAAAATATTTATTATTAACCACCTTAGGGATGGTACGCATATTCAAGTAAGAGATAAGCCGTTGCTTTTATAACGATTCTATAAGTTGCTAAAGTAATTTTCTTTTGAGAGTCGATGGTAATCTGCTCTCTTACTACCAGAGACGTCAATTAACAATAAAGTGTGTTAATATACACACATGTTCATTCAATAATTGTCTATAATCTTATCGACTTTAGCATTACAAGTTTTTAAGCAACCATTAAAGATAAGTGACGTCTAAATAAACTATATACTTTTTTATTTAGATCGATGTTTATATAAATAATATTACCTTTTGTGTAGTGCTGGGTTTTTTTTTTGATATACTTGAAGTAACTAAGAGTTGACTAACGTCTCGGTAGCTTAGTGGTAAAAGCACTCGCCCGGTTTGCGATGGGTTCGGATCCCACCTGAGGCGGACGATTTTTTCAAGTATTAAAAAAATCTTATACTTGAAGTGGTTTGACGTTTGGCTGGCAACCCTACTCGAATGTCACGCAAACCCATTGTGTCAATAATCGGACAAAGTGTTATATCACGTGTTTGCACTATAATTACTCGTAGGCTCGTTGTCAAACGCAAAACACAGATTTTTACACTCGTATGAATTTCAAGTAACTCTGATTCGGATCATCGAATAGTGAATTTCGTTTCATTTGCAATTAAAACTACAATAATTATCAATTAAGAAATTCTGCTGTATTGGAATGGAGTTTTTAATTGATGTAAAAGGTACAAAACGCGAGGTTATTGTATACAATCCTTCTATTGTTCATATCCTCCGACAGTTGAGCATAGATCTCTTTTATGTAGCAAATACGTGGGTATATTATGTTAACCAGTCCGGATATAAAAGGGATTTTGAACTGTGTTTTTAAGAAACCAACAACTCATACATAATGTATGGGTCCCATGGGAGTGTTTAATGTCAAAATTTTGGATACTTCTCGTTTGATTTTAAAAAAGTAATTGATTTCATTTTACTGATTAGGTAACGTATTTCAGATATCAGTTTAAAATTTTTGATACTTATCTGTAATAGTTACGGAATAATCACCTAGTCACATTTAAATTTTTTGTTTTTTAGCAATTACCATGCTAGGTTTATCTAAGATTTTAATACTTGAAAAAAATATTTAAGCTTCTGATCTTCTGATTTTTGCTAATAGTTAAATATTTGTAAAAATATTTCTATCGGGTGTTGACGGAAGTAGTATATACCGCAACATTGATTAGAAAATACGCTGGCTTTGACAGCGAGAACCACTTGAAAGATTTCAAGTATTAAAAACACCTAGTCACACTTAACGATAAAACCCTGTATAACCTCCACAAAACGTTACGGTAATGTTATGGTCATAGACCGCTTTTACTATTTTTCATATAAACAAGTACTAAGCTGATTTAGGAATGCAGCTGTTTAAAGGTCCTTCACCGTAAAGATGTAGGCTGTATATTGTTTATTGGGTTTAGCAATGGTCTGAGTAACAGATGGACTTGCGTCGAACCATGTACGGCGCGGTCAGAGACTCGGTAAATAATGTGCGTTACATTCCCACAATGGACGAATAAGGCGCGGGCCACGGGCGGCCCTAATCCTTGGCCCAGTGAGCCAGGGACGCCGCTCAAGGATTCAACCGATGCATTATTAACTAATATCGACGTTTTATTTTTATTTTATATCATCCCAATAACACTTATAGCATTAAAAAGAAACTGTAAGCGCTTTTTTATTTATTAGAGTAAACTAAGCTTGATTTACGACATACTTATTAAGAACAAATTGGAAGCCAGCATTGCAGGAGTTTAGAAGAGAGCTACGCTGCGTCCAAAGCCTGTTAATTATCAGGAAATCGAATGATGATGATCATCAGTTTATTTCTAATAGTGCTCCTAATCACGAGAGTTTCAGATCCTGGAATCAGAATCATTTATTTGCTCAAAACTTGTAAAACGACACTAAAGTGTCAATACAATCTAGTCTCGCAGCTAGATTTGAGTCAAGATTGATATGCGTACGATGTTATATACTTTAATTTGAAACGGGATAGTTTCATCTTATTTTTTAAAGACATTGTAGCAACTTTCATCATCACTTCACACACCTAGGCTAGTCTGAAGTAGACGCACATTCAGAACTAGTTCACAAACAAACAAAATAAACTATGCTGCTGGTAACTAAAGGTAGAAGACCTAATTTTAGAGATTCCTTTGATTTTTTAAATCTTTGTACAATGAGTAAGATTGTATCAAATTGGGAGTCTGCCAAAAACAATGTCGTAATGTGTACGCGTAACGCGCATCACTTCAGTAGAGAAGGGGGGGATGAGACCACTGCAGTGATTAACGATTACCTGTTATCGTTAAGGGAAAACAAATGAAAGCCAGAAAACCAGCGCGACGAATTCTTCTATCTCTCAACTCTCAACTTACTGTCCTCTACCTGAAGGTTGTCTGGAAGAGATCACTTCAAGCGATAAGGCCGCCTAAATTGTACCATTCAAAATGTACTTTTATCTGTGTACTGTTTGTTTTATGTGGTGTGCAATAAAGAGTATCTATCTATCTATCCATTGGAAATCGTGCATGAACAGTGTATAAGAATGAGAAGATTTAAAAATAGAAACGAATAGATATTGTCTAAATTTTTTAGGCAATTACATGCTAGGTTTATTCAAGAAAAAATTATACTTGAAAAAAATCGACCACCTCAGGTGGGACCCAAACCCACGACCATCGCATACCAGGCTGGCTGAAACGCTGGCTTCGACAGCGAGAAACACTCAAAAAGATTCATCAGGTCATCTAATGACTAACGTCCTCGGTAGCTTAGTTGGAAAAGCACTTGTCCGGTATGCGATGTGTCGTGGGTTCCGAGTTCAACATAAGGCAGACGATTATTTAGTTTATTATATTCTAATATATTTTTAAGAATCTATAATTTAAAAGGCAAATTGCAGTTGGAGAAATGATTGAGTTGTTATCCACTTACTCGAGATCGATAAAGCGGCCGTGAAACAAAAGGAGTGACTTACTCGCCTATCGGCTGATAAGATTACTCCATTATTAAGCTGGCTTGTTTAAAATATAAATAAATTATCGTCATTTTGATAAGATTACCATTAAGCCCTAGACAAACTATCTCACGGTGTAAGCACTAGTTGTATAAAATAAATAATCTTTGTTGAATATTAATAAAATCTACACTACAGGTCCAGTTTTAAGCAGTCGAGAATAACGCCAGTCATACTTATATTTGCGTAAGATACAGATTGTACTTTGCATAGTTTTTATTATTTGTTTATTCTGCTTTACAAGGTGACAGCGACATGTCGTGTCACCAATGATTGTTCGAAGCAAACTTAAACACTAGCGAGCCCTCAGTGATGTAATGTTTAACGATTCAACATCGTGGTCAGGGTTGCCACCTGGACAAAAATGTAAATAAACAAAAATGTGATAAAGACAGAGAAGAGACGGATGGAAAATGTCTTGGTTACAAGATGTTTGTTGCAGTAGATGGCTATAGTCAAGCGGGTAAATTTTGACACAACTACGTAATTCGGGCTAAAAAGCTTTTTACCAAGAGCCTGCCTGGCAACCCTGATCGATTAAATGGTTTTTGCGCGAGTACTATATACTTGACTACACACAAGCGAACACATGCTAGTATTTTCACGGCAAAGTGTCCAAACATATTGTCCCGTGTTTACTGTTCGCGAGAAGTCGACACCTTATGTTTTAAAAGAGAATCATAAACTAATCTCAGAAATTCACTTTCTGCATAACGAAGCGCAATGTTTACCGACGTAGTAAGATCATCGGAGTCTGTGTGAATTGGCATATTTGGCATTAAACAACAAAGCAAGGTATTTTAGGGAACAATTGACAGCATGTAAAAACCAATTGAAACCCACGTTCGTCGTCAAAAGAGAAAGACGGCTTGAATATGACAGTGATGATAGCGTGAAATATATTAAGTATGGTCCAGCATTGGACTAGGATCGAGACTATGTGTCGAAGACAGTGGCGGGCATTGGTTTTATTTCGAGGTAGGCAGTGATACTTAAAAATATGTTTTATTAATGAAAATCAGTGGTTTTCACCAATAACACACATTTGTAAGTACCTACTGCCTACCTCATTTTATTTATCAGGTAGGCAGTGCCTTATTGCCTATATGCACCGCAAGCCCCTGGTCGAAGACAGACATTCGAGAATCTATTGAAATGCCGTTCGATAGGAGTCCTGAAAAGCACTGAACGCTTGTAAAATACTGAAATCATTTTACACCTTATCGATAAGCTTTGTACAAAATGTAGTTTTTTATGGGCAATAATGTTAACTAGCACGCTTGCCAGCTACATAGATGTAGCTATGCCATAAATAGCAAATGTTCACGGCAGTAAAAATGCAGTTTGCCGTCGAATGCCGTCACTGCACGCGGACCTACCTAATAAGAGGATTACAAAATAGCAATGCGTTCCACGCGTCTCTGGGATTCGTTCGATTCGAGTGCGATGTGATGTCATCAGAGGTACCGATCCGCCTTCTCAGTAGGGTCCGAACGTGTAGGTAAGTCCTATCTCATATGAGATGAAATATAATGAAAAATGCGCCAGAATAGTCTCGAAGTAAGGTATTGAATGAACATCCTTGTGTTACGAAATACCAGACAATGTATTTTTGCCAGAGGAGTCTCCCAGCACACACAGACTTAAGCCAATTTAGAAAAGACCCTTTCCTGAATTGACCCTAACCAGTAATCGAATCCCGATGCGAATAACCGCGCGAATAATGTTTAAATTGTACTATACTGTAGAGACTCAGTTGCTTAACCAGTACTTTTAAATAAGTGAATTAGGATTCACTTGATGGAAAAAGTTAATTTTATTAGAAAATCGGCTATCGGTAAGTATCGTCGCCATGCACATTGACAACATAAGGGGGGTTCGTTGGTATTGTGACCTAAATAACTAAGACTTACCATAAGTATATATTTATGCACATAAAGGAAGCTTATATGTATGTGGATACTATTAATGTGATACAGTTTGATGTAAGAGTAATAAGATATTAGAGGCATGGCGTGACATACCGACATCTTACGTAACGTAAGGGATATTGAATATCTAAATCGCAGTAGGTCTTTTTTAAAGTGATGACATAGGAAATAGAACACACTTCTACATATGACTAGGGATACGTACATACGACCCAATAGCGCTCCTGTTTTAGTGGATAGTAGAAAACAATAATATTTAAATAGACTTTTTTTTTCCTCGTCTATTCTTTTGAACAGTCGCCTACCCTCACCGTATTCTACGTAGTTTCCTCACGATCACAACTTAGCAAGTTAATGGGGATTGTTATGCTTCTTTTACTTCTACTGTCGAAAATAGACGAGTCATTTATAAGGATTCAAATAGGTCAAAAAGATGGCTATCGGTGTTATCTTTAATCAATAATGCATTTTTAATTCAGCAAAGAGAAGATTTTAAGTCCATTAAGGTTGTTACATTATAATGCACCCCCTCCGCAAATGATTAAAGCCTCAGACGCCTTACTAATCTAACACTGATTTCGGTCGTGTGGAAGGATTACACTCGTAGCACAGAAAAATATTAGTTATTCATAAGCTAAGCATAAGCAGAAGTTACTCGTAAGCTTCATACAATACAGACTAGAGCAACGCACACAAAGACATCGCTAACGGTCACGAAATCTCGAAACTACAGCTGCCAGAGTGTTATTCTGTGTGTAAGGTAAAACTAGATACTGACCTGTCCCCTTATTGTGAGCTTCTTACAGTCCTTCGCGAGCAGATCCTTCACGTCTTCTAAATACAGTTCGACGTAGGAGCACGACACGAGGTGCGTGACGTCGGGCGAGGCGGTGTTCTCGATGTGCGCCCAGATGTGGCGGAAGGTGCGCGGGATCACGCCCTCGTGGTCGGGCGTGCCCTCCATGGTGTGCGTCTTGCCGGTGCCGGTCTGGCCGTACGCGAACACGCAGCCGTTGAAGCCGTCCAGCACGGACGCGACCAGGGGACGGACCTGGGGAGACCAAACAGTTTGGGTTGGGATAGAATAAAGAAAGGGTTACACACAAGAAGTGATATTTGCCCTCATATGTGTAGTTTCAGCTATACAATCGTTCTTAATTACTTCGAAACTCTCGCATAATTTAAACTCAATGAAACGGGAATTAACGAGATCATAATTTAGATACAAAATGTTACCTTTTTTGTTGCCTAACATTTCGACCGGGTTACACCGACCGTGGTCACAGGCTGACTGTACTACGGTCTTTCTAATGAATCAAACGACACAATCAACAATATTAAAAAAATGAGGATACTTAACACCTTATTTTCTCGTCATATCAATATGTATAAACAAGATTGGTGTAATAATTACCTATAAAATTATTCATTATCCAATAAGTGATTAACAGCTGTTAGCGAACCAGCTGTATTTTATGACTTATTTCAGACACTAAGGTTTCACGGAAATGAGCAACCGTCTATAGAAACTGGTAGCTTATTTGCGCGGATCGTAAGGATAAATAGAAAGACTCTTATTAATAGACTTTAAAAAATATTAATTTAGACTCTGTATAACTAATGGATAAGGCTATTCTCGTGTGGTTTATTACTCAAGGTAGTGGACGGTCTTATTAGCTATATCACAAATATCACAATCTATGAAAGGTCATCATAAAATGTTAAACAAAAAAGTGTGGATATTATGTATTTTTATGTACTTTCTGATTGGTAAAACGTTATCGAACATTTCCAGAAACTGCTTATAATCGTGTCGATTGTTAAGACTTGTGTTGCACTTACGACTCGTAATCTAATCAATCATTCTGATTACGAGGAGAATATTAAAATTTATGATAATACAAAGTGCGTAGATTGTGAATATTACTGTTTTCGTAATAGCGGAAGAAAATTATGAGAGTGATGCGTGAAACAATAAATATCAATCTACTTTTCATGCTTAATAATTTCACTCGTAAAGCTACATTCTAATATTTCAATAGAATTACCTAGGTATACTAGAACGCTGTACTCTACTATTTTCAGCTTCGCTTCAAGATCAGAAATAAAGCGAGAAAAAACCGCACAACTAAAAGCTCCGGATGAGATCATTGTTCAGAACGTTGCGGAGATCGAGTCACTCAAAATCAAAACAAAATGAGCATAGAGTGGTCACTGAAATACCGTTCAGTGACGTAACGCAGGGGAGCCTTGACTCCGTGCGCTGGTTAAGAAAAGCTGCACACCTATAAAGAATTACGCCGATGAACAAAAGGCAGTAATTTAGCACAAAGCCGCAGTTGTTTTCATTGAGAACATCTGTTGCATTCGCGAGTATTTACATCAACGCGTAACTACGTATTCTCATTATTTTTAACAACAGTCGTCCTAGATATCACAAGCACGCAGCCCTAAAGGCGACCGACGACAGATGGTTTATGCAAAGTGCAATCATCTGTTCCGGTTTCCTGTTTTGTAATTGTACTCTATGTAGTTAATCAACATTTACGATCATGTTAAAATATAGTTTCATGAATAGTAAAAGAAACTCATTGATTTCCTGGATGGGTATCTGTTTGAATATTAGAAGATTGATTCTAAAAGATAAAAATATACAGGTAACTTTCTGTAATATTATTAAGGTGTGTGATGTGTATTAGGTCTAGATATCGTGATTTAATCTTACTCTAGATCATCCTTGTCCTATCTTGTCCCCTAAGCATAATTAAGTTTATAATCGAGCTCCCATCCATCCCACCACAGAAGAGAAGATATACTTGACTTTAGTAATTGAAACGAGTGGTAAGTAAGACCCGTAATTTCCCACCTGTCATCAAAAACTCGCCCACATCTCATATTTGATTATGCATCAAGCTACTCTGCATTCTCTGCACAAATAAGGTAAGATGAGTACTTCCCGAAGCACCAACATTAGGCTAATGTCACGAGCGAGGCTGCCCAACCGCCCACCGCTTCGTTTTTGTTGGATTCGCGGGACCTTGGGCTGCGCCAAGGCGCGTCATTGAGTCCGCGAGTGCGGCTGACTCATTACTCATTACTGGTGATGGTACTTGTGGGATGCGCTTTTGTTTTATAACAATACCGTGTAGTTATGTAATGCCATGCGGTGGCGTATGCAGTTTCTAAGCTTTATCTCGTTCTCATCATCATCATCATCTCAGCCACAGGACCACACTGCTGAACATAGGCCTCCCCCAGTGACTTCCAGATCGGCCGGTTGGAAGCGGCCTGCATCCTCGTTTTTAGCTAGATGGTAATACATATTATGTAGGTTAGGTATATAATACAACATGTAAGAAGGTATTGACGTGTGTCATATTATTAGGACTGTATATTGAGATATTATAAATATTTCGAAAAAATGTCAAAGGGTTTAAAAAACAATTTTTATATCACGAACATGCATAGAGCGTGAACTTAGTATGACGGCTAGATAACGGGTCTATCCGTGTCTATAGACATAATTATGTAACGTTAAACGACATCTACGATACTTCATAAATAAATACATTAGATGATACTGCATGCTTATTGCTTATCTATGATTCAAATACCCTGGCGGATTTCGAATTCACGACCGAGGGCTTCGCAGCCCGGAGAGCTAACCACTAGACCAACACATTCATCAATTAATGAACAAATCGAATCGGTTGAGTAAAGCATTTTATGATTTCGGTTAGTGCAGGTAGTAAGTAACATTATATTCAATTTCACGTGAAAAGGTTGAAATTACTAAACCATATGTCTTGCGAACAAGACTCGACCTTCTGAACTTTATGAGCTGACGTAAAATAAACAGAGTTAAACAGGTTTTATTGAAACAAGTGCATTATATGAGATGCGCTTTTGTTATACAACAATGCCGTAATACAAGCTCATCCTTCAGGTTGCCATTGCCTGCGATGAAGATCTTACCTTGGCAGCTATAGATAAATAGCTTTAGATTTTTTTGGCTAGATATATGGCTGAAACTACCTAATTATTAATTCAAATGATATCAAATCAACTGATAATTTATCAATTTGCGTTGAAGTTATTAAACTTATTGCTTACTTCATCCAAAGATATTAAAAAACCTACTTATTTAGAGAGCAAAGTAAGTAAGTATATGTTTATTTCGTGTTTTACAAAAAATAATGGAAACGCAATATTTATCTATATCTATACTAATATTATAAAGAGGAAAGATTTGTACCTATTTTTGTATGTTTGTATGTTTTCTATACTAATATTATAAAGAGGAAAGATTTGTACCTATTTTTGTATGTTTGTAATGAATAGGCTCAAAAAGTACTGGGCCGATTTAAAAAAATCTTTCACCAATAGAATGCTACATTCTTCCAATTTGACATAGGCTACATTTCATTTTGAAAAAAAAATAGGGATCCTTGGTAAAATTTGAACAATGTAACCGAAGGTGTAGAAAAATGAGTTAAAATGTCTTTCGTCGAATGCGCTGCCGAAACTATTAGCGATAATTGTCTACCCCGTAATATTTCTGCAAACGCAAAACCAATGTTAGAACTGGTTAAGAAGCTAAGCCTTCAGTAAAGAATTGTCTCTTTAACTTATGCCAGCTGAATTTCACGTGTGCACTAACAATAATAATTTTATTAATAAATGAATTATACAATAGAAAGCGAAACAGCTAATTTACAAGTGACTAACGTCTGTTACGCCCGCGCGGATCAGAGCGCTAAAATTAATGTGCCTACAGTCAGCGCGATGACGCTAATTTGTACACTCTCCTGCGAAAACGTATCACTGAATAGTTTTAGGTTACTTTATTTAAAAATATATATGACTGAGTAACATTGGACACAGTATTTAGCAATAATTACTTATTATGCTGCTTCTGACTCAAACCTAGGGCGTCTTCCGTAAAGTGACAACGCCCCATTCTGTCTTAAATTAATCAGAAGTACCTAAATAGGAGTTTAATGATGAAACATCAGATGACTATTTGTTACTTGAAAATATCAGTTGCTCATTGTCATTATACTTCAAGCAAGATACCCCATATGAGGGTAAGTGCGTCATTATTTGCAGTTTATCAACCAAAGTTCAGAAAATAATAGTGACGTTTATTGATTCTTTTGATTTTTTGATGGAAGCTGGATGCAAACGGCTAAGAGCCGCTTATATAGGGGAGGAATATGTCCAACAGTGGGCTCACAAAGGCTGATGAAAATAATGACAGCAGTCAAGAAAATCCATAGCCATTTCATCGTGTATACTGTTTATCTACATTATTGCAGTCGATTAACTATTTAATTGGAACAAACATTGTTTTTTACCCGACTGCCCAACGAGGGTTATGTTTTTATCTTGCCAATTGCCATACACATGGAAAACTAAAATCTACCTAATTTTTTTTGCAGTTGACTGTTATTTTATTTTGTATGTATGGGAGTTCGAAACGAATGGTTCCCGGAAACTAAAGTAATCTGGAAAATAATTAGAGCTGTGAGATGATGTTTATTTGGACAGTACAACGTTAAGCGTCATGTCAGTATGGTGACCAGCAGATGGAAGGCATTTTTGGCAGAACATTGCTGTCGCACATGTTTCTCATTAGTAAAAAATTGCTGTACCATTTTAAAGATTAGCTAATAATAAGCGTGTAATAATACTATGTTGTAAACTTAACAGAAATGAAATAAGTATTGATTTGTCTTAGAAAAAGGGTAAATTTTGATGGTATTTGTGTCATGGAGTTCAGCTTTTTCAGCCATCTATGAAGAGGCAATTATGGCCAAGCGTGGCGATTATGGCAAAATCCTCCTATGGGGGAGGCCTGTGTCCAGCAGTGGACTGATATAGGCTGGTGATAATGATGATGATGAAGAGGCATTGATAAAACAAAACTGGCTTTAACCGCGAGAAACATGGTACATGAAAAAAAATAACGGGATCGAAAAAACTGCAGTCACAAAGATAGAGAAGATACGTGGGTTCGTTTACCACTCGACTCTTGTACAGTCGATTATTATAAAGTGTAATATGTATCACTATGTCGTTACGAAAAATATATTCTAAAATAATAATGTTCTTAAAGTTCCTTATTTTATGTATGTGGCATAGTACGAACTAGTGGTATGGAGGTGTTTTTAAATAGACTCATCATAGTACTATATGGCACCAGAAAAAAATCGTCCCAACCTATCCCTGCATAGAATTGTCACTAACAGCATACATGCGGCATGTTGTCATATTTTGGCAATACCGCAGCGAGCGTGCGTACGCGCAGCGCGGGCGGAATGCGCGGAGCCGTGAGTTTTCTCTTCAAAATAATAATTTCAAGTCGGGTGAACCGCTGAATGCGCGCGCCGCTGCACTCAGCTTCACTCTATCCGACTGGTTTATCTACTTGCACTACGAATCCAATGCGATCGCTTTCTGGGTCAATACAAATGCCTATTTACCCAACTACGGCAAAGCTAAAAGGAAGGGTAATGATTTTGCCAGTCTATGTATGTATGTTTGTATGTTCCACCGTAGCGCCTAAACTACTGAACCGATTTAAATGAACAAAATGTCAATAGATTCGTATTAATGACCCGGGTAAAATAGGTTATATTAATTTTATCAAAATTGTATATGACGGAATTTAAACCTCAGATTCTAACCTCGAAAAAAATAAAACTAGGATAATCACCACGTGTTTGGTATCAAAAGAAAGGTCTTGGCGAGCACATTTCAGATATGTGTATGTCGTACAGTACGGTCGGTCCAGTCGTAGTCGGGTTTTAGTTTTTAATCTTTATAATTATTTGGATTCAATAGATTAGTGAGAACACGCAAGTCGCAACACATGTTTTTTCATTTTGTTTATGTACTTATGTGTATTACAAAAGTATCAACGTAATGTCTAAAATAGGTGGTAGTTATGTTTTTAAATCGATAACTACTACCTACTCTACCTGGTACTAGATAACTAGGTACTTTATTCTTTTTTAAATTTTAACTAAATGATAAGGTTAGCTTAGCTATACGAGTTGTACTTATTCAGTGGCAAAGACGCGTATCGCACCATTATAGTTGGTGTGAATTTCGTTCCTCATATAATGTACGTACAACTCTAGGAATGTGGAACTCTACTTCAAAGAAAAAAATCAAAAGCCGTTTAAATAGATTGCCTTACTTCTAAACAAGGAGCTGGTGCTCGGAAGGCACCACAGCTGTGCACTCACCATCTCATCGTAGATGGTCTGCGTGTCGGCGGCGCAGTCGTAGGCGGCGTCGTACGTGAACAGCTTGTCCTGCCCCTTGGGGTTGTACACCTGCACGGCGCCGCGCTCCGGCCACACCTTCACCACCTGCACCAAACACTACATTATAACAGAACCTGTACATAACCTTTTATTGCAGCACTGCTTTTGAACTGCCCTGTTTTCTCATACTAGGACAGTAGTGTTAGCGGGGAATTGATTGCTAGGATTATCTCTATACGCGGTTCCCGCCACTAGCTGTCATCAGGGTATTATCTTTCTAAGCGTTTTATTTGCGTTTTCTATATCAATATATTTTAATTCGTTATTATATCTTTTTATTTAGGAAATTCCTTTAACTGTACCTACGTACGAAGTAGTAGCAGTTCAAAAGCGGGTCTGCTTTAGAAGCTCATGGTAAGGGAGCAAATCAGCGTTATTGACGCGTTTGCAAGTGTCAACACCATCACCAGGGTTTGTTTGATGTTTTTATTACAAGTAATCTGCTATGCAGAGATACGTTGATGAAACCATTAAACTGGTTTCATTTGGTCTGGTCATCGAAATAAGTCTGACAGATAAACTTAGCTAAATAAATATATTTTTAAACATTATTAATGACAGTAGTTTGTAGGCGATGTTGAATTAACTAGAATCAAATCATAATTAAATTAATATTTAACAAGTTTGTTGAATTCTACAGGGCTATTATATAAATACCAGAATAATAAAATATAATTTATTGAGATAGGTATACACTACTACGGTACTTAATCTCGAAATACAACTTCATAAATCTTGATGTAAGCTCATGATGAGATATTCGAAAAGGCAGACCTAATATTATTACAACTTGTATGACCGAACAGCTGGTCGAGCCACACGTGTTTGAGATTAGCGATGCATATAAGTAAGAGGCTGTAAAAATAAACATCCCAAGTGCAATGAGTCAGTTACTTATTGTCTGTTCTCAAACAAGATTGCTAGACCCACAGTTCTTCATAAATGGGTTACCGGACGTCATCTCAATGAGGAAATGTGACCAAAACCACAATATGTAGGAATGGTTAATGCTGTAAATTGGACTTGACTGACATTGTGGAATATTTCAGTTTCTAGAATTAATTTATTAAATGAGCGAACTGCTATCGTTAGCTTACTTACCTTAGCTTGTCTCCAATGAATTAGAAATGAATTCCTTTCGTATGAGTCTTTTAACAATTAACGCTCTTACAAACTTGGCAGGACGTGGGACGTGCGTTTGTAGGAGCGCACACTAAAAATTGTACGGTAATTGCGATGAAAAAATATGATAACAACTAGCAGTTAGTCTGCGGTCCTGCAAACTTACGACTCACGTACATCAGGCTCAAAACGTAAATAACCTATAAGTTATCTAAGCATCGAGGGTAAATAAATATAGTTAACCCATAATAATGCTACGATTAATTTAAATTAAATTAGTGGCGATGACTTCCAGCGCGTGTTAAATGATGAGGATCATATGGGTGATCACGAACAGGTTCGGAGTACTACGATTTTCCTGAACGTGAATAAATATGGCTTAAATGAGCATGAATCTAAAATTCGTACTGTTGTGCTACAAATGCTACAATACTTGTAAATTATGGCACTGTAAAATAGTTTTAATGATAACATGATTTTTATTTAGAAATTCCCAAAATTAAAACAGTAGACTTAATTCGACCACCACCACAATAGATCTTGTTAAAAACCAAAACTACGTGCTAAATTGTTTTCCAAAATATTATAATGAGATGTCTGGAGGCGCATGCCGGCCAGTGGCCGCGCGGGTTAGTGCACCGTTTATCCAATCTGCACCATTTGTTAGAGGCCAAGATTCAGACTCAGACCTGCAAGAGGGCGTCAAACTTTTTATTGTCCACTGTCGTTTTTGTCGACAGCCGCTCGAACCATTTCTGTTCCGGCCGCTGCTTCTTTGACACCTAAAGAATACAATCACATAAAATAGCTGAACGAGAAAGCATACCTACCTACCTCAAACTAAAACGAGTCGCTTAAATCCGACGCCAGCCGTGAATCAAATTAAATCAGCCGTGACATAATATATCACTTCTGTAAACATTTTGCTCGATTTCGTCTCTACTTAGGAAGCCTGTGGTGTTTATTATCTTGTTAATTGTAGAAGACTTGAATAATGGTTGTCAATATGCCCGAGGTCAACTAAACGCATTTATAAAACCTAATTTTAATACTTAAAACATTTGCAGTTACGACAAATAAGTTTGTTGCGATAAGTCGTAGGTATTTTTCAAAGATTTATCTTACTGCTTCTGGATGTGGTCAAAATATCGTGTATCTCTTTATCGGTTGAATCAGTGTTTAATTCATCGTGTAAAGCGTATAACACCGTGCGCCCCAGATTGATAATGTTATGCAAATTGCACAGTTTAACTCAAACAAATCGTTTCGCGATGTTTTATCGTCTCGGTAGAGTAACGTACGCACCGCGTCGGCACGCAGGGCGCGGATGCGGCGTTGTGCGCGAAGTATTGAGGGCATGAGGACGCTGACTGAGAATTGTGGAGAGGTTTGAGCCTGCCGGTGCTTCCACCTGACACCAGGATGCACTGGCGCGCAAAGCTTATCATCATTTTAATGCCTCCATGCCTCCATGTTTGTAAACACCGCTATTGCTAACTGGAAATCCTTATCTCTAAGTTACATGTTTCTGTGTCACTTACTCCTGTTTAGCATTTTGTCAGTAGTTTTATCAAGTATATTTAATATCTGACGTGAAATGCTGGTAAAGGCTGAAGGAAGCCGCTGGATGCAGGTCGCTTCCAACCGGCCGACCTGGAAGTTACTGGGGGAGGCCTATGTTCAGCAGTGGACTGCATCCTGTGGCTAAAATGATGATATGATGATGATGTGTAATGCTTAGTGTTTGAGATTTGCTCACAAAATGATTATGACGAATTCTTTTCAATAATTATTTTAGTTAAAATCTAGATAGTATTGACCATCGCGAACATTTTTATCACAGGAGCACTAAAAAGTTTGAAGGTCGATTTCCACAAGGAAATCTTTAAAAATGCAATAATCTAAATTAGTGTCTCGCTGCCTAGAGTTTCTGTAACCTCCACAAGTTAGGTTTCACTGGCGCAAAAACTAAGATAGGATCTAATAGCTTTAGTTGGAAACTAGACAGACGCTGGCAAAAAAGTTGACTGATCTTCTCAACCATTTGCAGAACCATAGAACGTATAATGAATTCGTGACACTCCATAGTTGCGGATAGGTACTTTTTTTAAAAATATTGAAGCAGCTATTTTTGAACTAACAACGGCACACACCACGAAGCCTAGACAAGCATGCGATCTTGGAAGTTTAAGTAACTTTGAGGATAAAATGGTGTTGAAATCAATATTGGGCTGCGGTCAGCGAAGGCCGCCGCGGGTCCACAGAAGATCTATGCCTAAATATGGAGCAGCCGCAAATGGCGATTACTGTCAGCTGCTAGGTCGCGCTGCGCGTACGCCAATTTATTTCTAGAATCGTAACTACGGCCGACCGAACGTCGGAGACCAACGGGTGGTTGGTTTTATTGCAAATGTGCGAGTGTTGGCCTTGATTCTTAACTTTTTTACTCTAGAATTTAGTAATACCAAGAGTTTTATTTTGATTTAATAAACGGTTCTAACCACTTGATCAAATAACTGATTGAGAATGTAGATTAGATATATCATCTGTGTGTCCTATTTTACCCATGTTATGTTATGTTATAACATCTATCGCTATCCTAATATGCTCTATCTTTAAAATTAGACTTATATTACAAACAACACAATATGTAGGTACTCATATTTATCTAAGGAAAACCTGTAATTGCCCTACTTTTGAAATGTACACAACAAAATGTAATATCCGAAAAACGCTGTTGGTTTTCTAAATAAATAAAATAAAATAAATTAATATTTGGCATTCACGCGAAATGTCGACGTACACCCCATTTTTGGGTTCTACTACTTATTCAACAGCAGAATGATTGATGGTATATGATAAATTGCTGGCTGTCTAGGTGCAGAATAAACTAGCTAGAGCAATACTTTTTACGTCTCTCAATTTATCAGTATGTTATTGGGAGTGTTGACCTCTGCCGGCGCGGGTTTCGTCCGCACTCTGCTGCAAGCCGGGCCCAAGCCCATCAATAAACTTTGCCTTCTGAGGGACGACGCCAATTTCGGCGAAAATATTTTCGGACCAATTCCAGGCGGGATATAAATAAATTTTATTACACCCTATTTAAATATATTTTGTTTTATTAACACAAGTTGTATATGCTGTCATGCGCAAAATGTAGGAAATTTAATGCTGACTGGCTAACTACTGGAGATAAGATTATTTGTGGATTAAAATCCAATATTTGGCGTACAGATTAAGATTAGAAAATTTGAGGGGACTTTTAAGGAAAATAATTTTTCAATCACAATTGACATTAGAATGTATTTTTTTGCCATGCTAAATAATATTTGGTGACTTGTTTAGATTATTTGTTTCAAACAGTCATGCCTATCTTGTTTAGTTTTGTTATAATGAACAATAGGTGGTGATGCATTTTGTTTGTATAGACCAGGATTGGTGAGTCTATTGTATTCTTCCATGTTTTAAATATTTCAAGTAGGTAGTTTGATTTGGTTACCATTTGATTGGGCATGATGCTTGAACCTAAATTTAGTCTTTCTATGAAGCTTACTTGTTTATAGATAGTTTAAGTTTACAAAATGACATTAAATCCATACAAGTCTCATACATAGCAGAAATCCATTTTTTATGAATTTGACTGGAATAATTTCAATTCAATTTTTTTTTAATTAGATTTGTTTAGCAGTTCTCTCAATAGATAAAAAAAAATATCAGAAGTGTTGAAAATAGCAGTCGCCCCTAAGGCACTATTGTTAAAATAGTTTTTAGCTTTTGTTTCTTTATTATAAATTTTATTGTTTATGATATTGTCATCAGTGGAGACTTTATTGGTTTATGATCTAAATTTATATTCTTATTTATATGTAACTATGTACTGTTTGTTTCCCTACAAAAAAAAAAAAAATATATATTCTTCAGTCTATCAGTCTAAGATTGTTCTACAATGATATCTACTTCTTCTTATTCTTTAATCATGAAAAATATCAATGAAAAACCTTGTACCCTACAGTTACAGGTTGTATCTCTTCAGCCAAAGCAACCCAAGTGAGGCCTGAGGCCCCACGTGGTGACCTGACACTCATTGTCACAACATTACACCACGAGGTGTGCTCACACCGCACTCACTGTGTTAATCATATGCAAACTATTCACAACAACTGTCACTGAAAACTAAGCATGGTAGATTGATTTGGCATATTTTAGCTGTTTGTATGTCAACCACATAAATATCTATGTACATATTTTTTTTGGAACCACTTAGCAGTATCATTTTTTTTACTGTGGTACATGTGCAGATAATGTAAAAAAATAATAGTTAAGCTTGTTATTTTTTAAAGAGGGTAGAATTTTTTAAGACAAGACCAGGCTGACATATCAGTCTTCAAATTTAGCAGCTGATTGCAACAGGTTAATAATAGGAACTGAACAATCAGTATCAAGTAATATTTGGCATTCTTATGCACCTGCATTTTGAATGAACCTATTGTGCAATGCTTAATAGTATCGCCGCGCGTTAGCTTGGCCCATAGGCGTTCAGGATCAAAGCCCACGCACGTGAATCAGGCAAATGCCCTGCTAAATAAAGCCATTTGATTCACAAATAACTATCGAAAATACTTTAGTTTAAATGTTTAGCAAATAAAAAGAAGCAAACGGCAAATTTTATTACGACTCAAGCGAATGTTTTAATTTCGTTTAAATCGAACAATACATACGGAATTCGATAGCGGGCATAAAACTCTTAGATAACAACATTTTCTAGGCATCAAGCAACTGATTGAGATGTACGCACCAAGTCTGCGCAGCCCTAGCACCCGACAGGCGACACAAACAATATCGCGATGTCGCTCGTACCTACCTCTTCGTAACCCTCATTTTTCTCTTTTTCCGACAGTGGCCGGCACCGCACCACCACCTTCACGCACTCGTTGAGGGCCGTCCGCGGCCGAGCCGACTTCTCCATCTTCGACTCCCCTTGTAGTCTGCGTAAATATACCCCAAACTAAAAGTCACCGATATCGATCCATTCGGGGTGTATTCGACGGCATCACCTGTTCGAATTAATCTTTTCACAACAGCACACACACGTCTACACAATTGATTAGCACTAGATAATATAATTAACACTAAATTAATTATTATCACACGGTAAAATATTTAGAAACGTAACAAATAATAAATGTATCGTAATATTTTACAAGACAAATCGACCGACCGCCACCAACAAACGTCTTTTTTCAACTGAATTTGAAAATGACACATTTGGCAACCTGACAATGACATATTATTGTTTTAAATCTATGTTTAACTTTATTTGCACCAAGAAAACAAAAACTATACAGCCACATGATGGAATTCTCAAAACCTGTGTTAAATCAAATCAAATGCATTTATTGCAAATTAAGTGTTTAGAAGAATCCTTAACTAGATAATGAAGCATAAAGAACTTAACTACCCTTTTCAGGTGCGGCAATTCTCTTAATCTAACTAGAACTATATTATTTTACAACAATTATTCTAAAAAACTATATTATTTTTTAGAAAATTTTACAATAACACATTGTAAAAAAAAGGATAACATAAATGTTTCGACAATGTAGTTTTAATTTCAAGTGTTCATAATGCAAATTGGTTTTTTTTTAATGTTGACTGAAAAGCTAGCCTTTATTACTTTGTACTATTGCCCACAGATTATAGCCTTTTTCGTGGCAAAAAAAAACTATTACTGTCACGTCAGCTGATTGAATTGCTTATAAAGCAGGGGGTGTTTTTTTTTGTTTAAGTAATTTTAAAATAAAAATTATGTCCACAAGTCTTACAATTAGTCTAAAAAGGGCTAGTAAAATCTACCATGAAGGCGTAAGTTTTGATCCAGATAAAAAAAATCCCAACCACAGTAATAAATCGATCTTACCAACATGAGCTTAATTCGACTTCATTTTTAGGGAAATGTATAAAAATCTTCAATAAAGTACCACAAACTCTTGTTGACTTACCTGTTTATGAGTTTAAAAACCACATTAAAAAAATCTTTATGGAAAAAGGATACTACAAAGTTGAAGATTGTTTGAACGACAAGAGTGCATGGACTTAATAGCCTGCCTAGCTTGCACTTTACACTATCTTGTAATTGTATTTCCTGTAATAAAATCAGGCTGACAAAGGTGACTGAGTTTCTTGCCGCCGTTTCTTCTCATCCACCAGCCGATATGTTGTCCTGAAGCGGTGGTATACACGTCCTAACATATAACTTAGCCCTAAGTTATATGTTAGGACGTGTATAAGTGCCTGGAAGAGGGCCTATATACAGAATAAATAATTTCATTTCATTTCATTTCACTCGAATGGCTCGATTTATATTGCCGTTTTGTTCTAAATCATTTTATTCCGAACAATATTTTTCATTTTGTCTTAGGAAATATTTTATATCATACCTACATCATGGGAATACCAACCCATTCTAAGTACCTGATAAAAAAAAATTCACCAGAATGAACTTTTTGCAATGGCTTGTGTACCAGGAAAGCATCGCGGGCGTGGTGGTGGTGGAGAGCAGCGGCGACGTGCGCCACGAGGGGCTGGCGCTGCTCATGGAGGGGTCGGTGAACCTACAGCTCAGTACCAAGAACGTCGGCATCTTCGAGGCCTTCTCCAATAGCATCAAGGTAACAGCGGCCGATTTGTAGATCAATGCGTAACTGCTGACAAGGCTTCATGACATCTTTTTGCTTTAAAAAAAAGACTTCATTTGTTGTCCCATCTTGGAGACATTAGAGGCCTATTTTTTTAGATGGTATAATGTAAACATAAAAGAAGCATGAAAATCTTGGCAAAGAAAATGAATTAAATTGGAAGAAACATTTGTAGGTAAAGAAAATCCTATGATTATTAGCTAAGTATAAAACAAATTACTGAGATGAATTTCATCTGATTCTAGCCAATCAACCTGATTAACACCAGCATTGAATTGGCTCCACCAGGAAAGATACCAGTTGGGGTCACAGAAATCCCGTTTGAAATGCCGCTGCGGGCTCGACAGGTAACTTACTTTGTTTAATTGGTCATTTATTTTACTGTTAAAAAAAGATTGGGCATAAGAATTCAAAGCATCTTTGAAATATTTAGGAACAAAACAAAACAAAATAAAAAAGCCAGATCACTAGTCTTGTGCTATTATACCTACATTTGTTCCCTTGATGATTCAGATTAATTGTTTGCTACTAAATAATTTAGTCATATAGCTCTGGGTGCAAATTTCATAAATATTTGGTTAGAATATTTTAAAAACAAAGCAATCAGTGATCTATTTGCAGCATAATAACTAAATATCAGAATTCCATAATAAAAAAAACACAAAAGTCCAGTCCAAATTTCTAGGAACAAGTGGATGACTCTGAGCAAAGACAGAGCGTCATGGACGGAACTGGAAGAGGCCTTTACCCAAAAGGTTCAAATCTCAGAAGCAGACTAAACTAACCATACTTAAACAACTCCTAGTTTTTTCTTATGCTACTTACTAACCAACTACTAACAACGTTTGAAATGTAGCATTATTATGTTTACTATGTTGTTTATTATGTTGTGTGTTAGAGATTTAAAATAAATGGCTAAATTATTATAATAAAAAAATCCAGGAAATAAATAAATATATTATAATAAATACTCCACAATATACCCAGGCTGTGTCCCCCGGCTACCCCGGGCTACTCGAGACGTACCACGGCGTGTTCGTCAACATCATGTACACCCTGAAATGCAGCATGAAGCGATCCTTCCTCAACAAACCACTTTACGCCAGCTGCCAGTTCTTTGTGCAGTATAAACAGGTAAATACTGTTTTTTTTTCCATTTTCTAAAGTAAAACCTAGTTAAGAGTTTGGTGTGTACCTCCTGGCACCCTTGCGCTTTTGTTGGCACGCTATCCAGCACTAAAGTTTACACACAACACTAGTTGTGTAGACTCGTTGTTCGCTCTCTCCACGTTAGGCCACCGTACGATACGAACGTGTTCCCGTTCAAACTTGTAAATCATTGGTCTATGAATCAGTGTCAGTTTCTGCACCAAATACGTAAATATACTCTCATATTTCAAGCCAGAACTTGTTTGTGTTTACTATTCATACACCCTATGGAAGTCCATCATCCATCCACCATCATACAGTCCACTACGCTAGATCACACACATTCCAACATGGTCCTTCGAGCCGGATTTGAACCAGCGACCTATGGATTATTATATTATGATTTCACCCCTGTGTCTCCTACGAAGATTACAACTGCGATTCTCTCACGATTACAACTGTTTTCTATCCTTTGAAATACTTCTCCAGTTGCAACACACTGCTAGTTTAAGTTCTTCCTTCCATCTTTTACGTTGCTGGCCTGTGTTTCGTATCCCGTTTCTGGGGTACCACTCCGTCACGATTTTGCTCCATTTCTCGTGAGGGCTCCGTAACATATTTAATAGCTAGAACATGTGTAACAGATAT
Source organism: Anania fuscalis (assembly GCA_950371115.1). Classification (NCBI taxonomy): domain Eukaryota; kingdom Metazoa; phylum Arthropoda; class Insecta; order Lepidoptera; family Crambidae; genus Anania; species Anania fuscalis. The sequence goes on along the minus strand of OX493344.1, from coordinate 208,440 downwards.
TCTCACCAAGATACCCAAAATGAAATGGAGATGGACAGGTCATATTGAGACTTGTACAGGGATTACTTTTGGACCCCCGTCAAAATTAAAGATAATTGAAGGGAAGTAATAAAAAAATATTTAGTGTTTTTTTTTTGCGTTTGTATAACCAGATTTTACAGTCACTTTTTAAATCCTAAATTCCCAGGCATGTTTGATCACCCTAGCGCTTGCTACGCCGCGGCGCCTACGCGCGACACGTTAGGCGCTTTGCAGACGGCGGGGCGGGCCGGTCAATTTCACCGCGAACGATAGGGAATCCTATACTACCAACGCACACGGAGGACAAAATGACCGCGCCGCAGGTGCCCGGCGGACACTGGCGGCGCGGTGGTGTGCTTTGTGTTCGCGGCGAGTGCAGCCGCGGACATCCACGGGCAGACGCGGTCTTTATTGCTTCGCGGACAGACCGGCCCGGCCCGCCCCGCCGTCTGCAAAACGCCTTACTCGTCATAGAGCGTACCTAGCGCATACGAACAAACGAGTGCAACAATTTTGTTTTGTGTTTGGAAAAATAGGAAAAAAGAGTTATAAAAACAATTGTTTTTACTTCTATAGGATGACGTGACGTGGCAGGGGTCCAAAAATAACCCTGCATAGGCTTACTTTACTTTTTGAATTATAAAACGGTGTATGTTTCCATCCCGCCAGCAAGAGCCGGCGCCGCTGAAGCCGGTGCGGTGCGAGATCACGCCGAGCTCGGTGCGCGCGGCGGGCGCGGGGGCCGGCGGGGGCGCGGGGGGCGGCGGGGGCGCGGGGGGCGGCGGGGGCGCCGGGGGCGGCGGGGCGCGCGCCGGCCTGCCGCACTTCCAGGTCTACGCAGAGATAGACTCCACCGTGTGCGCGCTCGACAAGCCGCTCACGGGGAAGGTATGTACTCACACCATTTGTAATTTATTACCTACCATCATGTTACTGTCCATAGCTAAATAAAAATGTATAAAACGAAATAAGGGCTACCGTTTTTGTGCTCACTAGTTAGCGCCACTGTCGAGTGAGGTCCCGAATAATACTCATTTATCCTATCAAGCTTCAATTACCCACTGGTGGCCGCGTAACAATACAATTTTCATTGTGTCTCTTTGCCGTGACCTGTCGGGTAATCAGTAATAGGCCCTCTTCTGGGCACTAAGACACATTCCAAAAATAATGGCAGCCGGGAGTCTAATGTAAGTCCCAAAAACCTTTTAGCAGCAAATTCACACGCGAGAAAGAGCCCTCATTGTGATTGTGCACCTTGGTGGGTTCACAAACAAGCATGGGGTTTACTATTAGACCCTTTGAAAATGAGGACTTGGTTTTCATTTGCATGGTGGCGCGTTGATTCACCTGGACGCTAAGACCTAAAGATAATCATGACATTACTGATACCTGTAGTCATAGTGACAAAAACAAAACGATAGCAGCTGACGTTAAAGGCTTTGGTATCTCACACCTGGGCAAGCAAGGTTCCGTTAAATTCAAAATTTAGTTCAGTAGTTAAGAATAGCGCAATATAATTCAGATTTATTAGGTATATTGTTTTTATAATTCCCATTTGTCTTGTGACAATCTTTTGTCATCATCATCATTTCAGCCATAGGACGTCCAATGCCGAACATAGGCCTCCCCCAGTGACTTCCAGAGCGGCCGGTTGAAAGCAGCTTGCTTCCAGCGACACCCTTTAACCTTTATCAGGTCATGGCAATCTGTTGCGTTTTAATGAGGATGTATATTGTGTATCAGATCCGCGTGGACGAGTGCTCGGTGCCGATCAAGTCTGTGGAGCTGCAACTGGTCCGCGTGGAGACGTGCGGCTGTGCCGAGGGGTACTCCCGGGACGGTGAGTGCCCGACACATATTGTCTTCTAACGAAGGAGATCGCTTACTATAGTGCGGCATCTATGTTGAGCACTGGGGTAAAGTGGGGATCGCTTTGTGCATCTTACGAGACGATCATCGTACCAGAGACGCGTGCGCGGAGCTAACAACCAATCACGGCCGGCGGTGCAGGCGCGGCGCGCGACTAGCCAATCACGTAATAGTATTCTGCGCAACTTTCACCCTGCGCACAACTGCTGTGCCACTAGTTGCAGATGTGAGAGGGAGTAGGGTAGCTCACAGTATTTTGACACTTCGCCTTTGAAGTTCGTAGGGGTAAAATGCTTGTCTTGCACGAGACTGTACTATATTATTTACGTAACATAAAAATTCCACGAAAAAAAAAACTCAAGGAACAGTACAGCGCTTGTGGTCGAGCTATAAATTATGTTACGTAAGTGTCAATGCTGTATCTAAATCGCTGCAGCATATGAAAGTCAATAGTTTTTCCGTAAGCGTCACGCATTACACGAAAGGCACACATAAGACGTTCACTGCTGGACATAGGCCTCCCCTAATGATGTCCAGATTGTCCAGTTGGAAGTTGCCTGTATTCAGCGTCTTCCAGCAACCTTTACCAGATCATCTGTCTACTTTGTGGGTGGCCGGTACATGGCCTTCATTCTAGAACCTCTCTGTCCTATCGGCCGTCAGTTCTTCGTGCTGTGCCCTGCCATTTCACCTTGCTAATCCATTAGCTTTAATACATGACAAAACATACATGAGATGTCTAACAATTATTTATGAATGGTGTCAACGTCGCAAGTATCACGGGCTTCTTTGTAACTTTATGGTGCAAGTAGCTGGTGTCGGTAGCGGTAGTGCCCGTGATGTATTATGCTGAAAGCAGGTCAAAACGGCCAGTCTGGAAGTCACTGGCACAGTACATAGATATATCTAATACAGTATGGAAACCAGGCCTGTTTGTCGAGATACGTCAAATACGTTAATGGAGTATTAGTCGTCCTATAAATTTGATTAACAATCGCGCGAACTATGAGTAGCTAATGACGAAGAGGATTTAAATACTACGTTTTTACGTTCTACGACAATGACAGCTAAGATCATCTCGTATCGGCAGTATTCGGCTTCCGCGACTTTCAGTACTCCTAGTTTACTTAGATTTTTTGTTGAGAAGTGCATACATGTGTGAGAGTTGACCGGTAGTTTCTTTACTGTATAGATAAATATTTTGTGTCACTGGGGGAGGCCTGCGTTTAGCAGTGGTCGTCCTGTAGTGATGGTGATGACGATGACGATTGTTCCCCCAGCGACGGAGATCCAGAACATCCAGGTGGGCGCGGGCGACGTGGCGCGAGCGCGCGACATGATTAAGCTTTAGTTAGTGATGATGATGATGATGATGATGACGATGACGATGGTTGTTCCCCCAGCGACGGAGATCCAGAACAACAAGGTGGGCGCGGGCGACGTGGCGCGCGCGCGCGACGTGATTAAGCTTTAGTTAGTGATGATGATGATGATGATGATGACGATGACGATGGTTGTCCCCCAGCGACGGAGATCCAGAACATCCAGGTGGGCGCGGGCGACGTGATTAAGCTTTAGTTAGTGATGATGATGATGATGACGATGACGATGTTTGTTCCCCAGCGACGGAGATCCAGAACATCCAGGTGGGCGCGGGCGACGTGGCGCGCGGGCGCGACGTGATTAAGCTTTAGTTAGTGATGATGATGATGATGACGATGACGATGTTTGTTCCCCAGCGACGGAGATCCAGAACATCCAGGTGGGCGCGGGTGACGTGGCGCGCGGATGACGTGGCGCGCGGGCGCGACGTGATTAAGCTTTAGTTAGTGATGATGATGATGATGACGATGACGATGTTTGTTCCCCAGCGACGGAGATCCAGAACATCCAGGTGGGCGCGGGCGACGTGGCGCGCGGGCGCGACGTGCCGCTGCACATGGTGCTGCCGCGCCTCTTCGTCTGCCCCACCACCGCCACGCATCTCTTCAAGATCGGTACGTAGGCTGAGCCCAAGCGCGCACTGGCGGCCAGTATTGCGACCAGGCCGCAAGTGTCGCGACCAAGCATGCAGCCAGAACAGCGGCCAAAATTGTCAGTTCCGAATACAGAGTGCTTCGAAGTGGAAGTCGAGGAGATAGCTGTGATGGTTTATCTTGAAAGTAAGAAGCGGTTTTTTCGCTTCTTTTTTGGATTCATCCATTACTGAGTGAAAGACATTGTTGTGAGGGATTATTTCAGGCATACTTTACTGACCTGAAACAACATGATGACATGTTTTTAATTATTTAAGAATGAGCAAGTCCTCGTTTGATGAACTTTTCCAAAAAATAAGATAAAACAAAGCAAAGATTGACTATTCACGTCAATGTAAAGAAAAACTAAATACTTTTGAACAGGCATCACGATGTAATTTAAACACTCTGTAAACAAGTAAAAAGTCTGGCCGCGGCGGCCAGTGCGCGCACCCTGGCGCACTATCGTACAATTTTTCGAATCCCAGTGGTCGCGACGGCCAGCGGTCAATACGGGTCGCAGGTTATGTCGCAATGATCTCATTGGCCAAGTGCGCGCACTGATGATACTACTGATGTTATATTTCGGTGCTTGGCCGCCAGTGCGCGATTGGGCTAAGGAGTCGTCACATTAATTACGTCATGTGTTTAGCAACTTTTAAACCCCCCCCCCACCCACCTCCCTTCTCTATGGTGATTAGTGGTGAGGTTACCCCTCCCGCCCCCTCTCATCCAAAATCACGTGCATTGTTTTGGTACAAGCAACGACGAGTCAAGATCCCGCACCGCTTTTCGGTTCAAAATCGCGCGATCAAAGAAAAATACCCCCCCCCCCCCTTTCTAGCCTCACGTGATTTATAGGTGACCCCTAAGCAGGGTACTCATCTAGCCGTGTAGCATAACGTATCTGATACGATACTGTATCTCGGCGAGTTATTGCGAACGTAATGCGTTCCACGCACCAGCGGCTCGCAGCAGGCTCGTGCCTACGTACTCAGTTGATACAGTATCAGATACGTTACATTCTAAACGGCTAGGTGAGTACTCTGCTCTACATCGCGTCCTGCCGCTGGATAGTAGTATCCATCTTACGGACTCCAAGACCGCCTAAATTGTACATCTTTCTGTAAATATCAACTGTAACTTGTTTGTTTGGTGTGCAATAAAGACTACTACATAGTGACCGTAAGACCTTGTCCCCGTTAGACAAACAGTGTGCGGCTGATTTCGCGCTGCCTGAAGGTATGATGCAGATCTTTGCAGTCGCGCCCCAGCAGCGGCTGCTGAATCACAACGCACCGATCTGAGATCAAGTGATTTGTATGTAAACGACTGTCGCGATGCAGGATTTACTTTTTTTTTGGCCACGCAACGACTGCCAAGCTCACAGTTCGCCTAATGGGAACGCGGCCATATTTCTTTATTATTATTTACCTGTCTATTAGTACTGTGTGCGTGTGTGCATGCAATGACTTTACAGGGTGCCCCAAGATGGGTGTACCAGCGCGCCTGGTGTTAGAGTAGGTACCTATTGTTTTACCCCCATGCGTATACGAAAGCTGTTAGTCCGGTTGTATAATTGTAAACCATTTATATTTCCGTTTCTAGAGTTTGAGCTGAACATTGCAGTGATCTTCGAAGACGACTACCTGGTCACCGAAAACTTTCCCATCTTGTTGCTGCGGAGCAGGTAGCTTGCGCGATACGCTCTCGTTTGTAATGTACACTGTGATAGATAAGTAACTTATACATTTATGTAATAATAAGTAAGGTAATATATTTTTATGTTTTCTTAAAATAAATTATACACTGTACTGCCAGAGTTAAAAATTATTCGTTATTCTCCGCCCATCCATGGATCCACAAGTGTAGGAAGTAGAGCATTTGTAATGCCTTATAATATGTTATGGACAGGTAAAATAGTTTTTACAACCCAAGATCATAAAAAATAGAGGAGTGGACGAAACAATCTTTAAAACAATTAAATATTTTATTGACTTAATTAAACAAAGGTAACACAAACTGTCAGAAGGTATGCTTATTTACAAGTCAATGTTGACATTAGACTAAGTCCCGGGTGTCCGCGCCCGACCCTTACGACGACTCGATAACGAACTATCAAATATATTATTCAAACTATTAAATATAATTCAAAGCTAGTAAGTAAATAATACAGAACAACTTTATTTTAATAAAAAATATTTGATAAATTACATATTGTAGATTCGATATGTTCATCAAAATGGCAAGAATGATATTATAGGGTGGTATTTTAATACCATTTTGTTTACTATTTGAGAGCTATTCTGTATGATTTTATCACGAATTCACGATACACCATTTACATAATGAAACTAAAAAAAAAACATTACAATACACCAATATTTGACACATTTGCATTTGACCAACTGAACAGCATTTTATTCGATCAAAAGTAAAATTGCTTTGCATACTAAAATATGTACGTATTACAGAACTAAAAGACAAGTTCGCGCCTTCGTTATGGATATCATAAAATTTTCCTAAATAGTACAAAATGTACTTAATTAAACATTTAAATCTTTAAACTCATACATATAAAATATTTTTTAAAAAACCGTATTACATCGAAATATTTGCAATGCAAATTTCTAGATGTCTAGGGGAAAATATTTTATTAAAGCCGAACTAGTATTAAAAAGTCTTTTTTTCTTACATTGTTAAAAACACCCTCTACTGTATTCAGCCTCTGGATCTTTTCCAAACTTCATGAATTGGATTCCGGGCTTACTGAGTTCTGCTATAAAAGAAAATTATGATTAGGAGCTTCATAATCATATATTTATTGCTTTCATTGGGTACATAAGGTCTTAAAATAAATGTTAACATGTCCTCAGAATGAGCCCTAACATGGCATTACAAACAATGATTTGGATTTAAAAAAAATATCAATTGCAAAAAAATATTTACTTACAAGTAGAACAACAATAAATTTATTAAGACTAGGTATGAAAGACAGAAATTCGTAAATTCAGATTTATACAATCCCTAAAAACTCATTTAGGTTATAAATAGAAACTTTTCGGTGTCAAGTGTTCTTTCAATATTTTGTAAAATTCTGTGAGCTTTATGAGATTACCAGTAGGATGATGATTAAAAAAAATTGTGCGGGGGGGGCACGTACCTGCGTCACCAGTAGTGGGGCCCGGGGGTGGTGGGGGGAGGCACGGGGGAAGGGGGCTATCAGAGCGCGGGGCGCGCGGGGTCGTGCGCGTCGTCGTCGGCGCGCGGCTGCACGCTGTCGCGGCACAGCGCGTAGAACTGCGCCGGCCGCAGCCGAGCCTTCATCGCGTCAAACCTACGCAAACGATACACATCATACAGTATACACTTACAATAGTAAGGGTACGTCCAGATCGGCGGATGCGCCGTGAATGCACAGCTCGCGAGCTGCATGCGTTTCGTTACTGCAAACGCTTGGTACGGGCTCTTTAGTGTACCCATATTTTTTAAAATAAATGATTTTGATTTGAAGTTGTTACGTAGTAATTTTTGAACCACTCTCGGAAACTTATTTACCTGTCACTAGTCAATTTGCAGCACATTCTTCACTAGCATCCCTTGTTACATTCATTAATTAACTTAGATTACTCAATTGTTGTATTTTGCTAAAGTCTAGAATTAAAACTAAAACATAACACAAACATAACCTCAGTGACAGTTTGTTTTTTTTTATCTTGCGAAAGTTGCGCATAGGCAACTAACTTATATTTTTATTTACAACTGTCATTCTGAGAGTTCAATATTGTGATTTTTAATCTGTCATTTGATCGTTCCATAGCAATTGGATTATAATACGCTATGCGTTCGACTAGTTTTCAAAATTAAAAAAATAAAGTGTCTGTCAAATGTCTTGTGTTCAGGAAGTGAATTTTTAAAATCTTAAAAAGGGTAGTTTTAAGGCTGATGATATGAAGCAGGAACTACGTAATGGTTCCAGAAGCTTCCATCGCCTTGCAAAAAATACCGGCGCGGAGCCGGGAAGGTCTTTTTTGTTGCCTGTCTGCCGTCCATACAATAAGTCCAAAGTGGTTGTGCGCCGAGGTGGATCGCCTGCCAGCCCTGTTGATTTTCGGAGCTGTTTGCAGACGGTTTTCTCCTTGAGGAGCTACACCCTCGACTTCTTAAAACTACATATTGTAAGTACAGTGCAACCTGTAATTATTGCTGTTTTCACAATTCTTGTAGTTGAAACTTGATAGGTTATAAAGTTTGCCTTCTTGGCTCATAGGTACCAGTTTTTGCGAGTGACACAGCGGGATACAGTTTGGAACGACGCTTGTGCCACCGCGAGCTGCTTTTAACCCCGTTATAAGGTAATAACTTGCACTTTTCATAAATTTTATTTAGGGGAGGGTAGATCTCCTTTTCAGGGTGTGTCCCCCAATATTCAAACTATATCATTAATTCGTTTATTACATAGTATTTTCAACTTAATTAAATCCTTTTAATCACACAGAAGTGACCTTTTAAATAATAATTTATTTCTTTATCGACCCTTCTCGATAACTTCATACTGGGATGTATTCTGGTTCTCAATTAGAAATTGGTACATTCCAGGGGTTTTTTTTTTTTTGTATTGAGAACTCGACCCCACTCCTGCAGACTACACGCAGCTGGGGAAGGCCTGCCTCCCTGGGGTCATAGAACGAGACGGGAAGGTGTGCCGAGTCGACCTCAGGAAAGAAACTTATTTTTATTTTTTTATAGGGTTTACCCACCTTAAGGGTATGGCGCCCACTATTAATTAACCAAATAAGCTCAACCAAATCGATACTAGCTCAACCCCGTAGGCTTAAAACTTATTCTAAAATACCCACATTTCCCGACCGCTGACTGGCTGGCTCGTAACTTTTTTTCTGTAGCTTCTTAAATACCAGATTCAACCCACCACTGTAGCTCTTTTTTTTTATTGTCTTAAATAAATAATAAATTATAGATAAGAAAAGAGAAACGAAATCTTTTATTTAACAGTGGCGCCCAACGTGGGGCCTTTTTATTTTGGAAAGGGTTGTGTCTTCGCTGCAACCTGAGTTTTAAGCCTACGAGCCTGTGTGGTCTCGGGCCAGAATAGGACCACCCCAGTTCTTCCTTGGGTGTCGTAAGAGCCGACTAAGGGACTTACTTACTTTTGCCCCAACATCTGGTGCATTTTTTTTTCTCTTCTTTTCTTTCTTTAAATTTGGTTTGGCGTTTGGTTGAGCTTATAAAAGAGGGTTTTATTTGTTAGTTTTGGTTTAAAACCACACCCTCAATTTTTTTTTCACATTTATAACTTTAAACATAATTTAATTTTGTCAATTTTTTGACATTGACTAATTCTGATTAATTGTTACAATTATATTTTGTTTTAAATCGGTCAGAATACTATATTTTTTTACGAAGTGTATTTATAAGCTATTTAACCTACACGTTTTTATTTTGTAAAGCCAGCCCGACAGTTTTAATTTTTAAATATGGAGCGTCCAATCAACTACAATTTATTACACAAAGATGAGCTTATTTATGAAGTCGCAATCCGTGATGAGAAGCCTGAAAATACAGTAGTGGCTCTCCGAGTTCAGATGCGTCGGTTAGCCAGGGAGGTTTCTGCCGATGATGTTGCAGACACCACTCTGGATCCTGCTTCTGAACTCCTAATTATTAAAGGGAAACTGACTGAACTCGAACAAACTTTATCAACAAGCTCATCTCATTTTAAAAAGTTTAATAGGGTTAAAGCTTTAGCAAATCATTTATATCATTGACTTAGTAGAGTTGAGCCTAGCGATGATTTAGAGGCTAAATATGCCTGTATTCAGAAATGCTTAAATACACATTTAGCAAAGATTGACACTTTAAGTCAAAGTTTTAATAGCCACTTTGGTTCGGTCGTGGAGGAGCCGATTGCGAGCGTCACACCTTCTCCTTTACGTGTCTCCTGTGGCAGCTGTGACAGTGAAAAATCCGTACGTAATCTAAATCATAAATTTGATGGTCATGCTTGCGTTAGAACCTATCTGCAAACACTTGAGGAGTTATCTCATTCTAGGGAGATTAGTGATGCAACCTTGTTTCGGTCCGCTTATGAACTATTCACGGATATTGCATTGGTCTGGTACCGCAGTATTAGAGACACTGTTACGGATTGGCTTTCTTTGAAGCGACTTTTAATTTGTGAATTTTCTCCTCCTGATTTTGATAGGCGATTGATGGATGAGATTCGCAAACGGACTCAGGGTTTGTCTGAGCCGGCTTTTATTTATATTGCCCTAATGGAAAATTATTTCAGTAGGCTATCTTATGTTGTTAGTGAGTCTGAGAAGTTGTCTATCATTCGATACAATCTAAGACCTAATTATATTTTGGCATTGGCACTTCATGAGATACATACAATTTCCGAGCTTAAAGCCAAGTGTAGGCTCTTAGAGCAGAGTTTCGCCTGTGCTGCTGACTTTAGGGAACCTCCAAAACCTACCGAGTCTACACTTGCTAGGGACTTAGCATATGTTGCGCCCAATAATCAGCCTAGGGTTAATGAGGTCAAAGATGTATCTAACTCTTTTTGTGTCCGCTGTCGACAATCAGGCCATTGGCTTTCTGATTGCAAATCGACAGAAGTAGTTTGCTACGCTTGTGGAAAGAAAGGGGTGACTAAGCCTAAGTGTCCGAATTGCAACAAGACCAAGAGTTCTGGCAACACTGTGCCTACCATTCATAGGAAAACACAACCCCCGAACCGCCCCAAAGGTGTTGACCAAAATGCCAAGCAGAAAAATGGTAAAGTTGCTGTGCTTCAGACCACAACTTCTAAAGATGAGCGTCCTCATTTACCCGTTAGCATTGATAATAATAATTATCATGGTTTACTTGATTCGGGCTCGAGTATTTCCATATTAGGCTTGGATACAGGTCAACATTTTGTTGCGGCTGGAGCAACGTAACACCGTGACAGTGACATGGAGAACATTGCCATGGCTAACAACTCGTTGGTTCCCATCTGCGGTCATATGTTTTTGAACGTTACGTTAGGACAGGTCACAAAAACTGTTAAATTTTATGTGGTCCCCGATGTTTCCACCCCTATTCTTCTTGGCGTAGACTTTTGGAGAATTTTTAATTTAGCTCCTAACATTTTTACGGATTCCCCGTTTGAATCCAATCCCATTGGTGGATTAGCTTGTTGTGGTCCTGGTTATCGACGGACGTGTGGCCCGCGTTAATTTTCTGCTCGCCACACCGCCGCCGTTGACCACCCAACATGTTCCTTTTTATTATTTATTATTTTGGAACTTAGTCTGCTTAAGGACTATTTGTTTTGTTTTGCCTTGTGGCGTTTTTGTTTTTTTTGTTTCCTTCGTGGTTTCGTTTTTTGTTTGTGAGCTGGAGGGCCAGCTCGAATTTTACTTGCGTAAAATTCTTCTGGCAGGAGGGGTACTGTTACGTAGTAATTTTTGAACCACTCTCGGAAACTTATTTACCTGTCACTAGTCAATTTGCAGCACATTCTTCACTAGCATCCCTTGTTACATTCATTAATTAACTTAGATTACTCAATTGTTGTATTTTGCTAAAGTCTAGAATTAAAACTAAAACATAACACAAACATAACCTCAGTGACAGTTTGTTTTTTTTTTATCTTGCGAAAGTTGCGCATAGGCAACTAACTTATATTTTTATTTACAACTGTCATTCTGAGAGTTCAATATTGTGATTTTTAATCTGTCATTTGATCGTTCCATAGCAATTGGATTATAATACGCTATGCGTTCGACTAGTTTTCAAAATTAAAAAAATAAAGTGTCTGTCAAATGTCTTGTGTTCAGGAAGTGAATTTTTAAAATCTTAAAAAGGGTAGTTTTAAGGCTGATGATATGAAGCAGGAACTACGTAATGGTTCCAGAAGCTTCCATCGCCTTGCAAAAAATACCGGCGCGGAGCCGGGAAGGTCTTTTTTGTTGCCTGTCTGCCGTCCATACAATAAGTCCAAAGTGGTTGTGCGCCGAGGTGGATCGCCTGCCAGCCCTGTTGATTTTCGGAGCTGTTTGCAGACGGTTTTCTCCTTGAGGAGCTACACCCTCGACTTCTTAAAACTACATATTGTAAGTACAGTGCAACCTGTAATTATTGCTGTTTTCACAATTCTTGTAGTTGAAACTTGATAGGTTATAAAGTTTGCCTTCTTGGCTCATAGGTACCAGTTTTTGCGAGTGACACAGCGGGATACAGTTTGGAACGACGCTTGTGCCACCGCGAGCTGCTTTTAACCCCGTTATAAGGTAATAACTTGCACTTTTCATAAATTTTATTTAGGGGAGGGTAGATCTCCTTTTCAGGGTGTGTCCCCCAATATTCAAACTATATCATTAATTCGTTTATTACATAGTATTTTCAACTTAATTAAATCCTTTTAATCACACAGAAGTGACCTTTTAAATAATAATTTATTTCTTTATCGACCCTTCTCGATAACTTCATACTGGGATGTATTCTGGTTCTCAATTAGAAATTGGTACATTCCAGGGGTTTTTTTTTTTTTGTATTGAGAACTCGACCCCACTCCTGCAGACTACACGCAGCTGGGGAAGGCCTGCCTCCCTGGGGTCATAGAACGAGACGGGAAGGTGTGCCGAGTCGACCTCAGGAAAGAAACTTATTTTTATTTTTTTATAGGGTTTACCCACCTTAAGGGTATGGCGCCCACTATTAATTAACCAAATAAGCTCAACCAAATCGATACTAGCTCAACCCCGTAGGCTTAAAACTTATTCTAAAATACCCACATTTCCCGACCGCTGACTGGCTGGCTCGTAACTTTTTTTCTGTAGCTTCTTAAATACCAGATTCAACCCACCACTGTAGCTCTTTTTTTTTATTGTCTTAAATAAATAATAAATTATAGATAAGAAAAGAGAAACGAAATCTTTTATTTAACAGTGGCGCCCAACGTGGGGCCTTTTTATTTTGGAAAGGGTTGTGTCTTCGCTGCAACCTGAGTTTTAAGCCTACGAGCCTGTGTGGTCTCGGGCCAGAATAGGACCACCCCAGTTCTTCCTTGGGTGTCGTAAGAGCCGACTAAGGGACTTACTTACTTTTGCCCCAACATCTGGTGCATTTTTTTTTCTCTTCTTTTCTTTCTTTAAATTTGGTTTGGCGTTTGGTTGAGCTTATAAAAGAGGGTTTTATTTGTTAGTTTTGGTTTAAAACCACACCCTCAATTTTTTTTTCACATTTATAACTTTAAACATAATTTAATTTTGTCAATTTTTTGACATTGACTAATTCTGATTAATTGTTACAATTATATTTTGTTTTAAATCGGTCAGAATACTATATTTTTTTACGAAGTGTATTTATAAGCTATTTAACCTACACGTTTTTATTTTGTAAAGCCAGCCCGACAGTTTTAATTTTTAAATATGGAGCGTCCAATCAACTACAATTTATTACACAAAGATGAGCTTATTTATGAAGTCGCAATCCGTGATGAGAAGCCTGAAAATACAGTAGTGGCTCTCCGAGTTCAGATGCGTCGGTTAGCCAGGGAGGTTTCTGCCGATGATGTTGCAGACACCACTCTGGATCCTGCTTCTGAACTCCTAATTATTAAAGGGAAACTGACTGAACTCGAACAAACTTTATCAACAAGCTCATCTCATTTTAAAAAGTTTAATAGGGTTAAAGCTTTAGCAAATCATTTATATCATTGACTTAGTAGAGTTGAGCCTAGCGATGATTTAGAGGCTAAATATGCCTGTATTCAGAAATGCTTAAATACACATTTAGCAAAGATTGACACTTTAAGTCAAAGTTTTAATAGCCACTTTGGTTCGGTCGTGGAGGAGCCGATTGCGAGCGTCACACCTTCTCCTTTACGTGTCTCCTGTGGCAGCTGTGACAGTGAAAAATCCGTACGTAATCTAAATCATAAATTTGATGGTCATGCTTGCGTTAGAACCTATCTGCAAACACTTGAGGAGTTATCTCATTCTAGGGAGATTAGTGATGCAACCTTGTTTCGGTCCGCTTATGAACTATTCACGGATATTGCATTGGTCTGGTACCGCAGTATTAGAGACACTGTTACGGATTGGCTTTCTTTGAAGCGACTTTTAATTTGTGAATTTTCTCCTCCTGATTTTGATAGGCGATTGATGGATGAGATTCGCAAACGGACTCAGGGTTTGTCTGAGCCGGCTTTTATTTATATTGCCCTAATGGAAAATTATTTCAGTAGGCTATCTTATGTTGTTAGTGAGTCTGAGAAGTTGTCTATCATTCGATACAATCTAAGACCTAATTATATTTTGGCATTGGCACTTCATGAGATACATACAATTTCCAAGCTTAAAGCCAAGTGTAGGCTCTTAGAGCAGAGTTTCGCCTGTGCTGCTGACTTTAGGGAACCTCCAAAACCTACCGAGTCTACACTTGCTAGGGACTTAGCATATGTTGCGCCCAATAATCAGCCTAGGGTTAATGAGGTCAAAGATGTATCTAACTCTTTTTGTGTCCGCTGTCGACAATCAGGCCATTGGCTTTCTGATTGCAAATCGACAGAAGTAGTTTGCTACGCTTGTGGAAAGAAAGGGGTGACTAAGCCTAAGTGTCCGAATTGCAACAAGACCAAGAGTTCTGGCAACACTGTGCCTACCATTCATAGGAAAACACAACCCCCGAACCGCCCCAAAGGTGTTGACCAAAATGCCAAGCAGAAAAATGGTAAAGTTGCTGTGCTTCAGACCACAACTTCTAAAGATGAGCGTCCTCATTTACCCGTTAGCATTGATAATAATAATTATCATGGTTTACTTGATTCGGGCTCGAGTATTTCCATATTAGGCTTGGATACAGGTCAACATTTTGTTGCGGCTGGAGCAACGTAACACCGTGACAGTGACATGGAGAACATTGCCATGGCTAACAACTCGTTGGTTCCCATCTGCGGTCATATGTTTTTGAACGTTACGTTAGGACAGGTCACAAAAACTGTTAAATTTTATGTGGTCCCCGATGTTTCCACCCCTATTCTTCTTGGCGTAGACTTTTGGAGAATTTTTAATTTAGCTCCTAACATTTTTACGGATTCCCCGTTTGAATCCAATCCCATTGGTGGATTAGCTTGTTGTGGTCCTGGTTATCGACGGACGTGTGGCCCGCGTTAATTTTCTGCTCGCCACACCGCCGCCGTTGACCACCCAACATGTTCCTTTTTATTATTTATTATTTTGGAACTTAGTCTGCTTAAGGACTATTTGTTTTGTTTTGCCTTGTGGCGTTTTTGTTTTTTTTGTTTCCTTCGTGGTTTCGTTTTTTGTTTGTGAGCTGGAGGGCCAGCTCGAATTTTACTTGCGTAAAATTCTTCTGGCAGGAGGGGTACTGTTACGTAGTAATTTTTGAACCACTCTCGGAAACTTATTTACCTGTCACTAGTCAATTTGCAGCACATTCTTCACTAGCATCCCTTGTTACATTCATTAATTAACTTAGATTACTCAATTGTTGTATTTTGCTAAAGTCTAGAATTAAAACTAAAACATAACACAAACATAACCTCAGTGACAGTTTGTTTTTTTTTTATCTTGCGAAAGTTGCGCATAGGCAACTAACTTATATTTTTATTTACAACTGTCATTCTGAGAGTTCAATATTGTGATTTTTAATCTGTCATTTGATCGTTCCATAGCAATTGGATTATAATACGCTATGCGTTCGACTAGTTTTCAAAATTAAAAAAATAAAGTGTCTGTCAAATGTCTTGTGTTCAGGAAGTGAATTTTTAAAATCTTAAAAAGGGTAGTTTTAAGGCTGATGATATGAAGCAGGAACTACGTAATGGTTCCAGAAGCTTCCATCGCCTTGCAAAAAATACCGGCGCGGAGCCGGGAAGGTCTTTTTTGTTGCCTGTCTGCCGTCCATACAATAAGTCCAAAGTGGTTGTGCGCCGAGGTGGATCGCCTGCCAGCCCTGTTGATTTTCGGAGCTGTTTGCAGACGGTTTTCTCCTTGAGGAGCTACACCCTCGACTTCTTAAAACTACATATTGTAAGTACAGTGCAACCTGTAATTATTGCTGTTTTCACAATTCTTGTAGTTGAAACTTGATAGGTTATAAAGTTTGCCTTCTTGGCTCATAGGTACCAGTTTTTGCGAGTGACACAGCGGGATACAGTTTGGAACGACGCTTGTGCCACCGCGAGCTGCTTTTAACCCCGTTATAAGGTAATAACTTGCACTTTTCATAAATTTTATTTAGGGGAGGGTAGATCTCCTTTTCAGGGTGTGTCCCCCAATATTCAAACTATATCATTAATTCGTTTATTACATAGTATTTTCAACTTAATTAAATCCTTTTAATCACACAGAAGTGACCTTTTAAATAATAATTTATTTCTTTATCGACCCTTCTCGATAACTTCATACTGGGATGTATTCTGGTTCTCAATTAGAAATTGGTACATTCCAGGGGTTTTTTTTTTTGTATTGAGAACTCGACCCCACTCCTGCAGACTACACGCAGCTGGGGAAGGCCTGCCTCCCTGGGGTCATAGAACGAGACGGGAAGGTGTGCCGAGTCGACCTCAGGAAAGAAACTTATTTTTATTTTTTTTATAGGGTTTACCCACCTTAAGGGTATGGCGCCCACTATTAATTAACCAAATAAGCTCAACCAAATCGATACTAGCTCAACCCCGTAGGCTTAAAACTTATTCTAAAATACCCACATTTCCCGACCGCTGACTGGCTGGCTCGTAACTTTTTTTCTGTAGCTTCTTAAATACCAGATTCAACCCACCACTGTAACTCTTTTTTTTTATTGTCTTAAATAAATAATAAATTATAGATAAGAAAAGAGAAACGAAATCTTTTATTTAACAGTGGCGCCCAACGTGGGGCCTTTTTATTTTGGAAAGGGTTGTGTCTTCGCTGCAACCTGAGTTTTAAGCCTACGAGCCTGTGTGGTCTCGGGCCAGAATAGGACCACCCCAGTTCTTCCTTGGGTGTCGTAAGAGCCGACTAAGGGACTTACTTACTTTTGCCCCAACATCTGGTGCATTTTTTTTTTCTCTTCTTTTCTTTCTTTAAATTTGGTTTGGCGTTTGGTTGAGCTTATAAAAGAGGGTTTTATTTGTTAGTTTTGGTTTAAAACCACACCCTCAATTTTTTTTTCACATTTATAACTTTAAACATAATTTAATTTTGTCAATTTTTTGACATTGACTAATTCTGATTAATTGTTACAATTATATTTTGTTTTAAATCGGTCAGAATACTATATTTTTTTACGAAGTGTATTTATAAGCTATTTAACCTACACGTTTTTATTTTGTAAAGCCAGCCCGACAGTTTTAATTTTTAAATATGGAGCGTCCAATCAACTACAATTTATTACACAAAGATGAGCTTATTTATGAAGTCGCAATCCGTGATGAGAAGCCTGAAAATACAGTAGTGGCTCTCCGAGTTCAGATGCGTCGGTTAGCCAGGGAGGTTTCTGCCGATGATGTTGCAGACACCACTCTGGATCCTGCTTCTGAACTCCTAATTATTAAAGGGAAACTGACTGAACTCGAACAAACTTTATCAACAAGCTCATCTCATTTTAAAAAGTTTAATAGGGTTAAAGCTTTAGCAAATCATTTATATCATTGACTTAGTAGAGTTGAGCCTAGCGATGATTTAGAGGCTAAATATGCCTGTATTCAGAAATGCTTAAATACACATTTAGCAAAGATTGACACTTTAAGTCAAAGTTTTAATAGCCACTTTGGTTCGGTCGTGGAGGAGCCGATTGCGAGCGTCACACCTTCTCCTTTACGTGTCTCCTGTGGCAGCTGTGACAGTGAAAAATCCGTACGTAATCTAAATCATAAATTTGATGGTCATGCTTGCGTTAGAACCTATCTGCAAACACTTGAGGAGTTATCTCATTCTAGGGAGATTAGTGATGCAACCTTGTTTCGGTCCGCTTATGAACTATTCACGGATATTGCATTGGTCTGGTACCGCAGTATTAGAGACACTGTTACGGATTGGCTTTCTTTGAAGCGACTTTTAATTTGTGAATTTTCTCCTCCTGATTTTGATAGGCGATTGATGGATGAGATTCGCAAACGGACTCAGGGTTTGTCTGAGCCGGCTTTTATTTATATTGCCCTAATGGAAAATTATTTCAGTAGGCTATCTTATGTTGTTAGTGAGTCTGAGAAGTTGTCTATCATTCGATACAATCTAAGACCTAATTATATTTTGGCATTGGCACTTCATGAGATACATACAATTTCCGAGCTTAAAGCCAAGTGTAGGCTCTTAGAGCAGAGTTTCGCCTGTGCTGCTGACTTTAGGGAACCTCCAAAACCTACCGAGTCTACACTTGCTAGGGACTTAGCATATGTTGCGCCCAATAATCAGCCTAGGGTTAATGAGGTCAAAGATGTATCTAACTCTTTTTGTGTCCGCTGTCGACAATCAGGCCATTGGCTTTCTGATTGCAAATCGACAGAAGTAGTTTGCTACGCTTGTGGAAAGAAAGGGGTGACTAAGCCTAAGTGTCCGAATTGCAACAAGACCAAGAGTTCTGGCAACACTGTGCCTACCATTCATAGGAAAACACAACCCCCGAACCGCCCCAAAGGTGTTGACCAAAATGCCAAGCAGAAAAATGGTAAAGTTGCTGTGCTTCAGACCACAACTTCTAAAGATGAGCGTCCTCATTTACCCGTTAGCATTGATAATAATAATTATCATGGTTTACTTGATTCGGGCTCGAGTATTTCCATATTAGGCTTGGATACAGGTCAACATTTTGTTGCGGCTGGAGCAACGTAACACCGTGACAGTGACATGGAGAACATTGCCATGGCTAACAACTCGTTGGTTCCCATCTGCGGTCATATGTTTTTGAACGTTACGTTAGGACAGGTCACAAAAACTGTTAAATTTTATGTGGTCCCCGATGTTTCCACCCCTATTCTTCTTGGCGTAGACTTTTGGAGAATTTTTAATTTAGCTCCTAACATTTTTACGGATTCCCCGTTTGAATCCAATCCCATTGGTGGATTAGCTTGTTGTGGTCCTGGTTATCGACGGACGTGTGGCCCGCGTTAATTTTCTGCTCGCCACACCGCCGCCGTTGACCACCCAACATGTTCCTTTTTATTATTTATTATTTTGGAACTTAGTCTGCTTAAGGACTATTTGTTTTGTTTTGCCTTGTGGCGTTTTTGTTTTTTTTGTTTCCTTCGTGGTTTCGTTTTTTGTTTGTGAGCTGGAGGGCCAGCTCGAATTTTACTTGCGTAAAATTCTTCTGGCAGGAGGGGTACTGTTACGTAGTAATTTTTGAACCACTCTCGGAAACTTATTTACCTGTCACTAGTCAATTTGCAGCACATTCTTCACTAGCATCCCTTGTTACATTCATTAATTAACTTAGATTACTCAATTGTTGTATTTTGCTAAAGTCTAGAATTAAAACTAAAACATAACACAAACATAACCTCAGTGACAGTTTGTTTTTTTTTTATCTTGCGAAAGTTGCGCATAGGCAACTAACTTATATTTTTATTTACAACTGTCATTCTGAGAGTTCAATATTGTGATTTTTAATCTGTCATTTGATCGTTCCATAGCAATTGGATTATAATACGCTATGCGTTCGACTAGTTTTCAAAATTAAAAAAATAAAGTGTCTGTCAAATGTCTTGTGTTCAGGAAGTGAATTTTTAAAATCTTAAAAAGGGTAGTTTTAAGGCTGATGATATGAAGCAGGAACTACGTAATGGTTCCAGAAGCTTCCATCGCCTTGCAAAAAATACCGGCGCGGAGCCGGGAAGGTCTTTTTTGTTGCCTGTCTGCCGTCCATACAATAAGTCCAAAGTGGTTGTGCGCCGAGGTGGATCGCCTGCCAGCCCTGTTGATTTTCGGAGCTGTTTGCAGACGGTTTTCTCCTTGAGGAGCTACACCCTCGACTTCTTAAAACTACATATTGTAAGTACAGTGCAACCTGTAATTATTGCTGTTTTCACAATTCTTGTAGTTGAAACTTGATAGGTTATAAAGTTTGCCTTCTTGGCTCATAGGTACCAGTTTTTGCGAGTGACACAGCGGGATACAGTTTGGAACGACGCTTGTGCCACCGCGAGCTGCTTTTAACCCCGTTATAAGGTAATAACTTGCACTTTTCATAAATTTTATTTAGGGGAGGGTAGATCTCCTTTTCAGGGTGTGTCCCCCAATATTCAAACTATATCATTAATTAGTTTATTACATAGTATTTTCAACTTAATTAAATCCTTTTAATCACACAGAAGTGACCTTTTAAATAATAATTTATTTCTTTATCGACCCTTCTCGATAACTTCATACTGGGATGTATTCTGGTTCTCAATTAGAAATTGGTACATTCCAGGGGTTTTTTTTTTTTGTATTGAGAACTCGACCCCACTCCTGCAGACTACACGCAGCTGGGGAAGGCCTGCCTCCCTGGGGTCATAGAACGAGACGGGAAGGTGTGCCGAGTCGACCTCAGGAAAGAAACTTATTTTTATTTTTTTTATAGGGTTTACCCACCTTAAGGGTATGGCGCCCACTATTAATTAACCAAATAAGCTCAACCAAATCGATACTAGCTCAACCCCGTAGGCTTAAAACTTATTCTAAAATACCCACATTTCCCGACCGCTGACTGGCTGGCTCGTAACTTTTTTTCTGTAGCTTCTTAAATACCAGATTCAACCCACCACTGTAACTCTTTTTTTTTATTGTCTTAAATAAATAATAAATTATAGATAAGAAAAGAGAAACGAAATCTTTTATTTAACAAAGTCATGCAAGGCCCGTACAATGCGCGCGCGCAGTTCCACTTCATGTCCCAGTTCAGTAGGCGTAGCTCGCAGATCGCGGCGCGTATATAGCTTGCGTGTGCGGCTCGCGCGCGGCGCACGCGCGTATATAGCTTGCGTGTGCACCTCGCGCGCGGCGCACGGACATAAAATTCACGTGCCAGATCTGGACGCAGCCTAACACGCTTATACATACATTTTGATCTCGCGGCGCGGTTTCATTACTCTTCGCTTTCAAGAAGTTTCACATCAATTCAGAAAACAGTGTGGTAGTGCTGTGTGCCGCAAGAGTGGAGTGCAGGTGGCGCACAGCGCGATGGTCCAGGCGTAGCCCGGGAACCCAGAGTGGAGTGGAGGGGTACTGGCTTAGGTTACCTCCAGCCCACGTGGTGCGTGCAGGTGGCGCACAGCGCGATGGTCCAGCGTAGCCCGGGAACCCAGAGTGGAGTGGAGGGGTACTGGCTTAGGTTACCTCCAGCCCACGTGGTGCGTGCAGGTGGCGCACAGCGCGATGGTCCAGGCGTAGCCCGGGAACCACGAGTACTCGCCCGACGCGGCGCCGTCCAGCGCCAGCGACGCCGCGCGCGACACCGTTACGATGTCGTGCATGTAGCCCCCTGCACCGACAACATTGCCATGTACCTTCAACTACCACTTAGCACCAACATACATTAAAAATTTAACTGTAAACCAAGGGCAGACGACCTGGTAAAAGTTGCAGGAAACCGCTGGATGCAGGCCGCTTCCAACCAGTCTGGAAGTAACTGGGGGCGGCCTTTGTTCAGCAGTGAACATCCTATGTCGGAAATGATGGTGACAATTTCAGGCTCACGTGTATACGAACGAAATACGATCACGATAAGCCTCATAATAAATAATAAGGTTGCACAGAGTGCTATGGAACGGGCTTTGCTCAACGTTTCTTTGCGAGATCGAATCACAAATGAGGAGATCCGTAAAATAACAAAAGTCACTGACTTAGCCCGAACGTTTAGCATACTAAAGTGGATGTGGGTGGGGCACGTAGAGCTGACGGCCGATATGACAAAGGTTCTAGAATGGAGGCCACGTACTGGCAGGCGCAGCATAGGACGTCCGTCCACAAGGTACAACGGCCTGGTAAAGGTTGCAGGAAGCCACTGGATACTTATGTTCAGCAGTGTATGTCCTTTGGCTGAAAATATGATGGTGATAATGACGTGTACATACTTTTTTCTTTCTAGTTTTTTAAATATTTACGTTTCAGTTTTAGAATAAAAGAACTTTTTTTTTTTTAACTTAAGATGGGCTTACTCTTGACCCCAATCTTGCTCTAGAGCATAGATGGGATCTACGATGGAGCGAGCTTGCCCAGAAGATGCCTATTCACTCTGGACTTAAAGAGAGTCAGGTTATATGCACTCGGAAATACAGACGCAGGCAGGGAATTCCAATCTTTAGCTGTGCGCATTATAAAACATGATGAGAAGCACTTAGTGCGGATTATGGGTATATCAACTAAGAACGGATGGTAGCCGGCCGTGCGTCTGGATGTCCGATGGAAGAAAGGTGACGGTGGTATGAGCTCATGCAGCTCATGAGCACACTCTCCGAAGTACAATCTGTAGAAGACCGATAGGCAAGCAACTTTGCGGCGGTGAACCAGGCTGTGCAGCTTGTACGCCACCAGTTTTTTATCGCCTATTATTCTCTTGGCTCTGCGTTCCACCGAGTCTAGTGCAGCAAGTTGGTATTTCGCCGAACTTCTTTTTAACAAGGTCCGTCACTACTGCTCAAGGGTAATCCTCGGCTAAATGACTCGCTTAGAGGGCAAAAGCATAGCGCAGTTTCATCACGATCTTGATAGATGGGCCGAATTTCGGTCTCTTTTTTTTAGAAACCACGTATACGAGCAGACGGGAAATTACTGGAAGGAAAAATATATACGTTAAGAAGTTAACGGGATAGTAACGCACCTAAATTTGTGTAATTAGAATGCACTCCCTCGCTGGACATGGCGAAGATGTGCTCGCGCCGCGCGATCTCCGTCATGCAAGACGAACAGCACAGGACACTTTTCTGAAATGATAGTAAACATTGCTAATACACAATGTTCAACTAAATTAACACATTGAGACGTAAAATAAATGATTTGGCTTTGATGATGACTGCAGCAGGAGAATGAGGTCCATGACATATTACGTCACGCAAAATATCGACATTTTAGACACCCTAATCATAATCTTTTCCCAACCCTTTAACACATTGTCCCCCCCCCCCCCCTCCCATCCTGACAGGGACATAATAAGTGGAGGGCATCCAGCAGTGTTGGTGTGGACTGACCCAAGCGATGAGGCTGCGCTCCATGTGCAGGCGCAGCAGCGCGTTGTCGGCCACGAGCAGCGACAGCGACACCGGCTCCGACGGCAGCTTGTCTACTGTTACATCGCACACTAGAGTGTTAGCGGACTGACCCTCGCGATGAGGCTGCGCTCCATGTGCAGGCGCAGCAGCGCGTTGTCGGCCACGAGCAGCGACAGCGACACCGGCTCCGACGGCAGCTTGTCTACTGTTACATCGCACACTAGAGTGTTAGCGGACTGACCCTCGCGATGAGGCTGCGCTCCATGTGCAGGCGCAGCAGCGCGTTGTCGGCCACGAGTAGTGCGAGGCGCTCGCGCGGGGACAGCGCCAGGTTCGACGCCGTCCAGAACGACAGCGACACCGGGTCCGACGGCAGCTTGTCTTCTGTTACATACCACATATGTCACATGGTAACCAGCGATCGGATAATAGGACGCTTGTTCACCTAAACTAACTCACTTTATCACTTTACGAAAGAAAATATAGATATGCCTCTGTACGAGTACGTACACGGTATAATCGTAGTATAGGATTTGTGCTGATATCGCGCATGCGCGCGTGCCTTATAATGTATTGATCGATTATTATTAAGTGTGTATCTAATAAACCGTCGCAAGATTAACATCTTTTACTTAAAATCATATTAACAACTTTACAACTCTTCTCCTGAAGTCAACATGCAACATTGCGATGGGGTACACAACAGCCCCAACATTGGTCCTTCGAGCCGGATTTTCTCACAGCTTCAAGTTTTTGTTTCAGATTTTTCAGTTGTTTGGGCGTGGTTGTTCTCGTGTTGCAAGGAATGCCCTGTGCGCATATTTTGCTCAGGTGGAATAACGTCAATCACGCTACGTCACAGCGGTATCATTACATTGCCAGAAGGCTGCACATTGAAGGGCAATGACATTATTGTTCATTCACGTAACAATTTCCACAGTGCAGTTCAAGTCACTCAAGATAATAATTACTTACCTGAGTCGGCAATCAATCACATCATCAACAACAGTGACTTTACATTTAAACCCGAAAACCACACCAAACAACTGAAAAATCTGAAACAAAAACTTGAAGCTGTGAGAAGTCAACAAGAGGTATTGAATACAAAAGCTGAGTCCCGTAACAATCATCAATATGCCACATATGGGATCATAACACTCATCGGGATACTTATTGGAATCTACGGTACACTCAAGGCAAGACGATATCTCCAGCTCCGGCGTCAAGCGACAGCAAACCCTGATGACAACACAGAAGGAACATCGAACAACAAACTTGAAACCGAACAGCCGTTATTTAAAGCGGATGCGGCGACTTCCCCTATTTCATTTTGAAATTATCTTGTTTCATTTCTTAAAAGTCGGAAGCATGTACGAGTACGTACACGGTTTAATCGTAGTATAGGATTTGTGCTGATATCGCGCTTGCGCGCGTGCCTTATAATGTATTGTTCGATTATTATTAAGTTTGTATCAAATAAACCGTCGCAAGATTAACATCTTTTACTTAACATCATATTAACATTTAACAACTTTACAACTCTTCTCCTGAAGTCAACATACAACATTGCGTTAGGGTACACAACAGCCCCAACAGCATCTTTGAATAAAAATAAGGGATTAATTTGGTTAAGCACGTTCAGGTTTTGCCAATTAGTCAAATTTAGATTCATAAATATGTTTTGTACAATTCCATTATTGTACAAAACATATTTATGAATCTAAATTTAAAGATTTATTTTGAAAATTTGAGATTTTGAAATTACACGTCCATATAGTATTTCTGTCGTCAGGCGATTGTTGCGGATTTGAATGACGCAAGGACCAAATGTTTGTGTGATGAGGATTTATACCTAAATCAAGAATCTTGAAATGTATTGATGCATTTTTATCCGTTATTTAGTCATCACAAAACAATCTTTGCTAAGTTAGGGGTCAAATAATTAATGAGATAGTTTTAGACATATTTTGAACGTATTACCAAATAAAACAGATTGTTAATCTGCCAAATTATTTTAATCTATATTATTAGATCTCTGAACTTGGCACGCATCATTGGCGTGGCAGATAAAATACTATTAATTGCCACATTCAGTTGTTAAGTTTTAAATCAAATCAAATTCTTTATTTGCCTTTAAATAGGGTGTTTACAAAAAAAATGTATTTTAAGGGTAGTGAAACTCACCCAGCTTGAGCGTGTTGAAGTAGGCGGCGATGGCCTGGCGCATGCGCGTGTAGTCGAACATGTCATACACGAACAGCGGCCACGGCGTCGCCGCCGCGTCCATGCTGCGCAGGCGCCGGTCCAGCCGGCTGGAACCGAACGGGACACTTGGGATCCAAAAGGCTTAACTACGAAAATGTATCGATCGTCCGGACGTGAACCTCATCATCATCATTTCAGCCACAGGACGTCCACTGCTGAACAAAGGCCCAGTGACTTCCACATTTGCCGGTTGGAAGCGCTGCCCAAATCAAAAATAATGTCGAATGCCCATGTTGCGCCCTACCCAGTACCAGTTGGAAAATTCTATCCTAGAAATTGTTGACAAATATGTTTACCTGGGACAAGTGATCCAGTTGGGTAGGTCCAATTTTGAGTATTAACCTATCAAATTAAAATAACCATACACTTTTGTCAATCCTTTGACAAAATATGAGCAACTTTAATTAGCCGTGTGAAATACGACCGTTTCAAACTGTGCACACGTAGCCAAAGGATTTATACAAATGAATGGTTATTTAATTTGATTGGTTATTACGACCCAACGAACGAAATATTTTCGTTACAGGCCTCCAGGTCGTGGATGTACAAACTATAATCGAGGCGAGGCGAGAAAACGACGAGCTATGGCTTTAGTACAACGCGGCATCGGGTCGCACTTCTATCTATATCTATCCAGGGGAGCGTGCTGCTCTGCTGCTGTCGTCAATTGAATAGCAGGAGATAATGGCTTGCGAATCTTGGCCCTGCTAAGCGGCGTGAGAAAGCGTTCCAATATCCTTAGTGAGTCCCAGCTATTCTTAAGAAATCTTATTGAAAACATGGTATGTTAGTGAAATTTATTTCTCACAGACTTTAATAAGGATGTCCACACACAATGAAAACTTGTTATCTATGGTCTTATCATAGATAGCTCCAGCGAATTTACCCAACAGAAGTCTATTCACTTATCTAAGAGATAGAATTTAAATTGTAACGTTTCAGAAACTACGCAGAACTTGGATAAATGCTAATGAGTTTCCACTCTGATTTGCGTCTAGTTGACGTTCGAAGTTGGTAAGTAAGTATGTAACAGGGGTAATCTGTAACCTTGAATTACCATGGAACACAAAATCTAAGAATTAAAATATTATTTATTCTGTTCGAAGAAAATTCCGGCAATATTTAATCTGTGACTGTACTGTTGTAGCATGGGTATGGGGCATAAGCTGACTGGACTTGTAATTTCATATTAAATGTGAGTGACATCTCTAACAAGTTGCGCAGAAACATGGTCGGTATACTGCTTTATAGGATACTAGCAGCCCGTCCCGGCTTCGCACGGGGTAGACAATTATCGTTAATAGTTTCGGCAGCGCATTCGACGAAAGACATTTTAAGACTCATTTTTCTACACCTTCGGTTACATTGTTCAAATTTTACCAAGGATCCCTAATTTTTTTCAAAATGAAATGTAGCCTATGTCAAATTGGGAATGTAGCATTCTATTGGTGAAAGATTTTTTTAAATCGGCCCAGTACTTTTTGAGCCTATTCATTACAAACATACAAACATACAAAAATAGGTACAAATCTTTCCTCTTTATAATATTATAGTATAGATATAGATGTACTCGATGTCTGTAACACTCAATTTCATCAATAATTAATGCAAACAGGTTTAAACTTAGCTATTTTACACTGGGAACAAAAGGAAGAACTACAATGCGAACAGAATAAATACACAGTATGTTCAGATAAAGAAAGATAATCCTACAACAGAATTACATTGCAAAGTAGTGCCAAATTTTAAAAATAAGATCTAGAGGTGCACTGCATAAGGTATTTGTCGGCAATTTGAGCCTGTGGTTTGCGCGGGCGCTCCTGTTAGAAAAGTACCTTACATCGAAAAGGCTAATGTTTGTTTTCGCGCGCCATTGTGACTATTATTGCATTGAACTTTGCAGTTCTAGGTTGCACAGAGATAGTGCGTGCGTATTTTTTATGAATGAGATAAGCAGTGTTTGTTTTTTAACCCCCGACGCAAAAACGACGGGATGTTATAAGTTTGACGTGTCTGTGTGTGTGTGTGTGTGTCTGTCTATGGCATCGTAGCTCCCAAACGGATGAACCGATTTTGATTTAGTTTTTTTTGTTTGAATGATTAATTATTTACAAAAATGTTTTAGATCGATTTAGTTACTGATTCTGAGTGGTCACTGAAAATTTGGCACTACATTGCAATGTAACCCTGTTTAACTGCAGATAGGTGACATAGTATACATACTGCGCGCGCCCGCGGCGGTGCGGGTCGAGCGAGCTGAGGCGCACAGAGCGTAACGGCTCGCCCAGCTCGACCTCGGGCAGAACCTTCACCTCCACGAACCGCATCCTGGCGACAACGGTACCGATCAAACCGACGCGACGCTCCATACGTACAGATATAAAGCTGGATCCGGCTCGAAGGACCAATTATTTCATTTTTAGCACCTTTAACCACGACTTGATTGGCGTAGTGGCCCCGTGATTGGCTTTAACGAAAAGAGGGGCAGGTCAATTTGTAAAAATATTTTTTCTAAATTATCTCGAGTCTGGGTGTGCTGGAAGACGTCCCTGACAAAATTTATCGTTTGGCAATCAGTAATACAAGGATGTCGATAGACAGTGACAATTGGTGTTTTGTCAGGCGCATATTTTTTTCATTATTTTGTGAAATAGAATATGATTGACAAATTGAGCACTCATTCTGAAGTTGGCTATAAATGTATGAGCTATAACGACGCGCTAAATTACATCTTTTGTTCTCTAAGTTATTACAAGAATAAAAATCATTTATCCTTCTAATAACTTTATTCCTTTTGTATTATATCATAGCTCAGTATAGTGCCACTAATAGTGAGTGGTGGAGATGACTCACTTGGAGTAGACGTGTATGGGCACGGAGTGCTTGGGCATGTCGACGAAGCGGAAGCGGTGTTGCGCGCGCGCCTTCAGCGTCAGCGGCCCGTACGCGTCGCCGCGCGTCCCACCCTCGCCGCCCGCGCCCGCTGCGGCCGTGCCGCACTCGTACACCTCGCACAGCACGCCGTACCCGCTCACCACCGTGCCGGTTTCACTGTCAACAAACACCACTTATTCTAACGCAAACGCTAACTCACATTAAAATTTGTCTTTCTTTGGTGTGTTTGATCGTGTGGAAGAAACGATCAAACGCACCAAAGAAACTAACGTTTTAACCGTTATTTCGCCCTATTTGGCATCTGAAGTTGGATGGATAAGCTTTATTATTAAACAATTCAACAATAAAAAGTTTGAATGTTCCTCCATTAATAAAAATTTTGCCCCTTCAGATCAAGCGTTACAACGGAGTTCTGAAGATGCAATGTGTTCTGGACGGCCGCTAACTTGTAAATAAATTAGTATAAGTTTTGTAAAATAGTTCATTAAAAATGTAAATTACGGTGATATTTGTAATAGGATTAGTATTGTTTTAGTTAATTAACATAGGTCTAAGTAGGATTTAATTAAATTTGATTACTTTTCGCCTTTTCATTACGTAGATAAATAAGAATTTTGTAAATAATGTAAAATACATAGTGAAAAATACTCATAATAAATCCTGAAAAATTACAGCGGAGAGGGCCACTTTACGGTATTGCCTATGTTGCCGAAAATTAACAGTTTTTCATATTGCCCTCTCGCTCGCACATGGGCCTTTCAGTCGCGCACTTGTATATGCCTCCTGCTCAATAAGCAGGCTGTCGCGCTTACAGTCGATTAGTATAAATATCGAGCGACCCATCTCTCGGCGTGCATTCTGATACAAGACTTCGTGCTGAAACGTCTCCTATTCCTGCTGCCGCCTTCGCTGTAATTTGGCCATAGAAAACATAACTATCTTGTTTTATTCTTCCAATCCCAGTCATCATTGTACGTGCCGTACATTGTGGTCCTTCACGAGCCGGATAAAGAAGAAACAAAACAAGATGCCGATTACAAGATCTACAACGGGAAAATGGAAGCAGCTAGAGCCACGCACCTTAGAGTCCGCCACGACGACATCGGAATTCCACGCCGCCGGGTCTATTACAAAAACGCCGGCAGCCATAGAAACGTCGCAACTCGAACTGGAACAGAAAATTGCCGCCACCAGCACCAAATCAGCATCCGTAAAGAAAATTTCTTCACGCCACGGTACTGCAAAATCTAAACGCTCGCTCAAACTCGCCGAAGCAAAAGAAGACCTTCTCAAGCTTCAGATTAAACTGGCTTCGATACGAATCGCCAAATTAGAAGCTGAAGATGACGATGACGACGACGACGATGCCACCACAAAGATCAGCGAATCTGAAACTTCGGAACGTGTTACTTCTTGGGTAAAAGAAGCTCAGTCGCAACTACATATCTCCGCCGCCGACCCACAGCACTATCCTCTGCCACAACAACACGTCCCGCCGCCACAGCACGTCTTGCCGCCGCCACCGCCATCGCTACCTCTGCCGCTTGCTGTCACCGAGAACGATTTAAAACAAGAAGAAAATACTAACAAGCCGTCACAGAAGTCAGACATCGCCGAATTAGCTTCCGCCATCACCGCCGCCATGCGCTCCACCCAGCCGCCGCAAGCTCCGAGATATGTTACCGACCTACCATTTTTCTCTGGTGCACACCTGGAGTGGCTATCGTTTAAAACGGCCTACTATGAATCAGCCAAACTCTATTCAGATGTTGAAAATACAGCAAGATTGCGCCGCCATATCAGAGGCCGAGCCAGAGAAGCAGTCGAAAATCTCCTCATCAATCACACACGACCCGAAGATATAATGAAGTCGTTAGAAACCCGCTTCGGAAGGCCTGACTCAATCGCTGCGACGGAGCTGGAACGGCTGCGATCACTAACGAAGCCTGCCGACACGCCAAAAGATATTTGCATATTCTCAAGTCGAGTCTCCAACACCGTGGCCGCTCTAACAGCCCTCAACAGACTTCACTACCTTTATAATCCCGAAATTACAAAGATAACAATGGAAAAATTACCGTCAACACTTCGATACCGATGGTTTGACTTCGCAGCCACGCAAGACGAAGATCAACCGGACCTACTCAAGCTATCAAAGTTCCTACAAAGAGAAGCCGAACTGTGCGGCCCGTATGCACAACCTGAGATCGTCTCTGCTCCGCTGCAATCTCAAGATCTTCGTTCCCGCCAACATCAAAGAACACTAACAGCGTCCGAAAATACTCAAAAATGCATAATATGCGAAGAAGACGGCCACAAGATATTAAACTGTAAAAAATTCATCGATTACGACGTCAACTCAAGATGGGATATAGCAAAAGAACGCCGACTCTGCTTTCGGTGCCTACGCTATCGCAATAGAACCCATAGATGTCGTCGTATCAAGTGTGACGTCGACGACTGCGCTTACTTCCACAACAAGCTTCTTCACTACACTAAAGAAAAACAAGATAATACAGAAAAAGAGGCGGTGACATCAACCTGGATGAAAAATAAGACGCAGTCATATCTCAAAATATTGCCCGTTCGAATTACTGGACCGGGCGGAGAAATAGATACGTGGGCCCTACTCGACGACGGCTCTACTGTCTCTCTCGTCGACGCCGACCTTGCCAAGAAGATCGGCGCCACGGGTCCAATAGACCCGCTGCACATAGAAGCAATCGCTGACACTAAACTAGCTGCTATGAAATCACGCCGAGTTTCACTCACGCTGCACGGTGCCACAGAACAGATAATAAACGCCCGTACCATAGATCGACTACAGTTATCGCCGCAACAAATCACTGATGAAGACATAGACCGGTGCTTTCATCTACAAGATATTCAAGATTTTATCAAATACAAAGAAGCAACGCCGAAATTACTAATCGGTCAAGATAATTGGCACCTACTACTCGCACATGAAGTTCGAAAGGGACGGCGAGATCAACCTATCGCATCTCGCACGTTGCTTGGCTGGGTGTTACATGGCGCTCATACACGCACACTAGGACAGCGCGTTAACTTCGTACATAATCTCAAGATTGAAGCTGAAAACAGTATGGACGAACAATTAAAGCAATTTTTTGCAATAGAAAATCTGATGATACAGCCGAAGAAACCTCAAAACGACCCGGAACAACGAGCTTTGAAAATATTACACGAAAAAACTATTCAACTGGAAGACGGCCATTATGAGTCGGCATTACTATGGAAGTCAGACGCCGTAACAATGCCTAACAACTACAACAACGCTCTACAACGTTTAACTTCAATAGAAAAGAAACTTGCCAAAGATTCAGCAATAAAAGAAAAGTACTGCGAACAGATGAAAGCGTTACTACAGAAAGGCTACGCAGAACCTGCTCCACCGTCGAAACTAAATGAAGATAAATGGTACCTCGCCCACTTTGCAGTTGTCAACGCCATGAAGCCTGAAAAATTAAGAATAGTCCATGATGCAGCCGCCAAAACACGAGGAACCTCTCTCAATGATCAGCTCCTCAGTGGCCCTGACTTGCTCCAGTCGTTGCCCGGAGTCTTGATGAGATTTAGAAGACACAGAATAGCGGTATCAGCAGATATCGCTGAAATGTTTATGCAAGTAAAGATAAATGAAAAAGACAGAAACTATCTACGATACTTGTGGCGAAAAAACGACATAGATGGGCCTCCGACTGAATATCGTATGACTTCGTTGATATTCGGCGCTACATGTTCACCATCAACGGCTATCTTCGTGAAAAACTTAAACGCGAAGAAATACGAAAAATCACATCCTGACGCAGCCACAGCAATCATAGAAAATCACTACGTCGACGACTATCTCGATTGTTATGAAACAATAGAAGAAACAATCAAAATAGCAAAACAAGTTAGAAACATACATCGAGAAGGCCACTTTGAACTAAGAAAATGGATTTCAAACTCACCAGAAGTTTTACAAGAGTTATCTGAAAATGAAAAACAAATAACGTCCAAGAGCCTCACCGATGACGTCACCTCCGAGCGCGTACTCGGCCTTGTATGGAAGCCGCAAACAGACGAACTCACATTCAATCTTAATTTTACACGAATACCAGAAGAAACACTCAGACGCGACGCTCCTACTAAAAGAGAAGCCCTGCGAATAGTTATGTCTCTCTATGACCCGCTCGGACTCGCCTCACCTGTTGTAAATCGAGCTAAACAAATACTACAAGAAGTGTGGCGCCGTGGTACAAGTTGGGATCAACAGCTGGACTCTGACATCGCCATTCAATGGAAAACTTGGCTAACACATCTTAATCGCCTACGTCATGTCGCGGTGCCGCGTTGCTATCTACACTATAGCGATGCTGTATCACTACAACTACATATATTCGTCGATGCGAGTGAAGCGGCATATGCAGCAGCATTGTACTGGCGCGCAGTAAGCCCCGACGGCCGTATCAGTATATCTTTGATAACGGCAAAATCAAGAGTGGCGCCGCTAAAACTTACCTCAATACCACGCCTAGAACTCCAAGCCGCAGTCATGGGTTGTCGAATGGCTGCAGCTGTCATCGAAGAACACGACCGCAAGCCTGAAAAGAAAGTTTATTGGACTGATAGCAAGACAGTACTTACCTGGTTAAAGACCGGATCACGCTCATACAAACCTTTTGTCGCTCATCGAATCGCTGCTATAGAAGAAAACTCTTCAGTACACGAATGGCGGTGGTTACCTACAAAAATGAATGTTGCCGACGACGCGACACGTGACGTCCCGCAAGACTTCGATAAAAACCACAGATGGTACACGGGGCCGAAGTTTCTAAAAGAAGACGAGTCAACATGGCCCATAGAACGCCTAATAACCACAGAAACGACTGGCGAAGAAAAGTGTAACTACACAAACAACGACACTACTTCGAGATTAAACCACTGCGTTCCAGACAGCCGCCGTTTTTCTAAATGGGAAAAATTACTACACACCACAGCAAGAGTATTGCAATTCATTCAACTATGCCGACCCGATAAGCAGAGGTCACACTATAAACGCACAAGAAAAAACAAAGAAAAAGATCTTGACTGGAAGCGACAACGAGTTCCATCTACGCCCTGTTCTACAAAAAAGAAAGCAGAAAAGTCGTCAAAAAACTTCATAAATATCAACTGTACATTATTACGCCAAGCCGAAGATTTGATTATACGCGCAAGCCAAGAAGAATCATTTTTTGAAGAAATAAAATCTCTACATAAAAACCGTGCCGTATCCAGTAGCAGCCGTCTACGCTCACTATCATTAAGCTATGTAAATGGCGTGATAAGATTATCAAGCCGCATAAGAGAAGTTGTTGACGCACCCGAGCAACAGATGGCGCCACGTGTATTGGACGGGAACAATTACACAGTGAAACTGTTTATAGATTACGTTCATAGACAGTTATTACACGCCGGAGTGGAATCAACAATAAATGAGTGCCGACAACAGTATTGGATCCTGCGACTACGGCCAGTTACGAGAATAATATTGCACCGTTGTCTACCGTGTCGTATTAGAAAAGATAAGCCACCGCAACCATCGACAGGAAATCACCCAGCATGCCGTCTCGCTCATCACCAGCGGCCATTTACGTTCACCGGTGTTGACTACTTTGGCCCGATGACTGTCACAACCGGGAGAGCGATACAAAAGAGATACGTCGCCTTATTTACGTGTCTGACTACGCGCGCTGTACACCTAGAGATAGCCGTGTCACTCAGTACCGACTCCGCAGTGATGGCGCTTCGTCGCATGATAGCCCGGCGCGGCTGTCCGTCAGAAATCTGGTCAGATAACGGAACTAATCTGCGAGGTGCCGACCGCGAACTTCGTCTTGCTATAGATGAAGCCACTGAACAAGAAGCCACCAAGAGGATGATTAGCTGGCGCTTTATAGCACCAGGAGCACCGTTCATGGGTGGTGCGTGGGAGCGACTCGTGCGGTCTGTGAAGACAGCTTTAGCAGCCACTCAGCAGAGCCGACATCCCACGGACGAAGTTCTTGCCACGCTACTAACAGAAGCCGAGTACACTGTAAACAGCCGGCCATTGACACATGTCTCCATGGATCAAGATGATGATGAAGCTATCACGCCAAACCACTTTCTTCTTGGTGGGTCCGCACGAGTACCTACACTGGGCACATTCAACGAGCACGATCTTCTCTCTCACTCGCACTGGCGGGCGTCACAACGTCTTGCTGACCTGTTTTGGGCGAGATGGCTGCGCGAGTACCTGCCCGAACTACAAAACCGACGGTCTCCACACAGTCGCGGCGCTGCACCCAAGATCGGCGACGTGGTCTTCATAGCTGATAACACGCTACCACGCAACACATGGCCACGAGGTGTGATATCGGCGACGTACCCAGGAGCAGACGGCGTAATACGAGTGGTGGATGTTCGCACTAGAACCGGCGTGCTACGAAGGCCTACTAAGAAAATCGTCTTAATCCCAACGGACCCAGCCGCCCGATCACCTGACTACGAGTGCAACGACCCCAGCGATGCACGGCGGGGGGAATGTTCTGGACGGCCGCTAACTTGTAAAAAATTAGTATAAGTTTTGTAAAATAGTTCATTAAAAATGTAAATTACGGTGATATTTGTAATAGGATTAGTATTGTTTTAGTTAATTAACATAGGTCTAAGTAGGATTTAATTAAATTTGATTACTTTTCGCCTTTTCATTACGTAGATAAATAAGAATTTTGTAAATAATGTAAAATACATAGTGAAAAATACTCATAATAAATCCTGAAAAATTACAGCGGAGAGGGCCACTTTACGGTATTGCCTATGTTGCCGAAAATTAACAGTTTTTCATATTGCCCTCTCGCTCGCACATGGGCCTTTCAGTCGCGCACTTGTATATGCCTCCTGCTCAATAAGCAGGCTGTCGCGCTTACAGTCGATTAGTATAAATATCGAGCGACCCATCTCTCGGCGTGCATTCTGATACAAGACTTCGTGCTGAAACGTCTCCTATTCCTGCTGCCGCCTTCGCTGTAATTTGGCCATAGAAAACATAACTATCTTGTTTTATTCTTCCAATCCCAGTCATCATTGTACGTGCCGTACACAATGTATAATTAGAACTCTAGTGCAGTGCATCCTGTATTTTATTTTTACTCATTTGTTGCGACTGCTAGATTTCTCTGATTATTATGTGAATAGAATAGAATACATATATTTGCCACACATATGCACAATCACAAAACAGAATTAAATTAAACGTCATACAAAAAGAGTGTCAAAAAGGTCTTCACTCAGCATTTGTCATTACAGCCAAAGCTACAACGACGCTGGTTTTCAGCAGAGACCTGTGACCAGTGAGCAGTGACACTTACTCGGGACACAGCAGGCCGAATATCCGGTCCTTCTGTATGGCCTGCAGCGCGGCGGAGTCGCGCGGGTCGGGCAGCAGCATGGGCACGGTCTCGCCCGGGAACACGGCGCCGCGGTGCGCGGCCGCCGGCACGCGGCCCGTCCAGCCCGCCTCCAGCACGCGCCGCCCCGGCACCGCCACCAGCCCCGGGCCCATGTACTGAACAATTATCAGCTATTGATGAAATACGACGCCACAACAATACAAGTATTCTCAAAAATATATATTGGATTTATGGAGATATGCCACTTCTTAGAGTAAAGGATGCCTACTCATAAAAACTCTGATGGATGAGATAGTGTTCTCTCTCTCATCATGCCATATGTACAAGTTGTGACTCCTCCCTCATGTTGCATTTATAAAAATTAAAAACATAACCCTCGTTTGGCAGTCGGGTAAAAAGAATGGTGTGCAGATAAAATATTATTATTTTCATGAAAGAGTAGTTTCAATACAGTCCATAAAAAGGACCTCAGGGCTACCGGAGTATGTCATTGTTAAGTCATTAAATATAACTAAAGAAATCATTAAAATTGAATTTAAACATTAGTACTGACGGAGTGTGAGGCTGCCAGCGCTATATCAAATGTTTGTTCCTCTCCATTGTCATTGGGCTCACTGGGCTGGAATGGTTCAGGCCCATCTACAATCAGTATGTCGTGACTGATCATGCTGCTGCTACTCTCGTCACTATCGCTTCCGGTGTCCACTTCATTGCCCTCCCCGCCATCTGGGTCTGCATTTTCAGGCTGATTAGCTGAACACAACAAACACAACTATAACATCTTTCAACAGACATCAGACTACTCCCCCCAGTTTACAATTTAGGCAAGAAACTCATTTAAAATCAGTCGAAGATGTATTGGCAAGAAAGTATTCTCAGAAATTTACATAAATAAACAAAGGATTTTATAAAATTGATAGGTAAACAGTGGGTTCCATGAACTTACCG
The DNA here is from genome assembly GCA_950371115.1 of Anania fuscalis. Classification (NCBI taxonomy): domain Eukaryota; kingdom Metazoa; phylum Arthropoda; class Insecta; order Lepidoptera; family Crambidae; genus Anania; species Anania fuscalis. The sequence continues at coordinate 171,787 of OX493344.1, read as the reverse complement.
CCTTCCTCCATAATTTGTCTCAGCAAGTCCCTGAAGAATGAAATCTTGATAGCAGGTATATAAACAAAAGTAAATAAATTACAGGTGTATCAATTTACTTAGAAAACGATTAATTAGACAATTAATATGACCAAAATATTTCCTTCGCAGTTTTTGTTGTTTAGATAAGTTTACGAATATCGTTTGAAATTTGTAATGAAATGGCAAATCAAAAGTTATTTCAATATAAATTAATGACTTTAACAATACATAACTATTTTTTTAGTTTATTTTTTATTAAAGTACAAACAGAGGATTAGAAAATGTGAAAACAACAAAAATCTTAATTAATATTTCAAAAGCTTAAAAACAAACAAACCCTGTAAAAATCTTTTTCGTTCAAAAATAAATGCAATGCAAGCAAGACATTAAAACGTCAAATAGAAATAGGGTAGTGACATGCTGCGATAGGTCAATCTTCACCGGTTCGGATCCACCCATGATCCGTCTGTCAAATTATGGAAGACACGGGAGTTTAATAGGCTCGGACGATAAGCAACGGAATTGTCTAGAACCCGTTCAAAAAACAGCCTTACGCTCAGTCTATACCCAGCCGGAACCCGGACCGGGTTGACGCGGATTCAGTCCATCGCTTAAGAAATAAGGTCATTTTTTGAACAGGTTCTTGCGGATGCTAATGGATTTTGGCAGCGTATAGACCGAGCCTTATTCCGGTTGGAATTTGGTAGAACTCGTTCAAAAAACGACCTTATTGCTTGAGAGACGCGATCACGCGACGGATTAAACCCGGGCTTACCCGGGCCCGTTTATTTTTACGAACCCTAAGCCTAAGCGAAGTCAAGATGACAGGATTGACAGGTCACCACGATCACACACATCAACAGGCCGGCAGCGTCCACTGTACAAGCTGGTTATTTAAGAAATTATCCACACGGGAGCCGTAAAATTAATTTAAAAAATGTGTAAACCCTAAGCTGGCAGCCACACACTGATCAAATAAACTACGTAGATGGCAGCCCTGAAATACAAATAGAGCTGCAGTTACATTACAGATGTATCACCCATAATATCCGAATCAATATCCGAACTAAATGTCAAACTAACTGTTTAATCTGTTCTGTCACTCTCTCTATCAGTAATGTTTCTTGCGACTTTTTGAACGCATGATCGCATGTGAGTGGGAAAGGACTGCAATTTGATAAAATCGTCGAATTGTGATTGAGAATGTGATTAAAAAGTGCATAATTACATAAAACTGTAAAAAATGTATCGAAAGATTGTGTGGTGTTATGTTTTAGTATTAACTTTATTGGATATATCACTCAACACGAAACTGACAGCCCAGGGAAAGAGCCATGGTAAAAATCGATTTAGTTGTAGCGCTTCGTCTCTTTTTCTATGATTACGCTGATCTTCCGACTTATGGACCAAAGTGGCTGCAGTTCGAGGCGCTGGAATAGCAGCAATAATTTGGCAAGTTTTGTGCTAGTTGTGCGCGTTCCGATGTTATTTTAGATCGGGCCGCGGCGCACTTCTTGTCGATTTATTTTGCTGTACCTGTCCACATGGTATTTTAGTCTTCGAAAAGTCTAACTATTATTGAATGTTGGTATTATTATTACTATTAAAATAAGCAATTGTTTTGCAATCCTTAGTATCATCTAAAATGATATTTCCATCTACCTCCATAACTTTAAAAAAATGTACTTTTTATAATTTGTAGAGTGATGGGTAAAACTTAGTACACTATTTATTGATATACCTAATTATTTTTAACTGTAAACTAAACTATAACTAGGTTCTAATATAACTAGGTTCTCTTTTATCATAGTTTTCAGTTACCCATTCACTGCCATGGTACAATTGTGGGTATTTGAGAATTCAATATTTTGTTGTACACCTTGATCTAATCTCGTCTTGGTGCAAAATGTCCTTTTCTTGAAATGTCCTTTCTCAAAATGTCCTTTTAATATGCAATGTAAAAGTGCCTGGAAGAGGGTCTATACTGAATAAAGAATTTCATTGAAGATAATAACACTTGAAAAAAAATCATCGACCTCAGGTGGGACCCACGTCCCATCGCATGCCGGGCGGGTGCTTTACCAACTAAGCTACCGAGGATGTCACGTGACAAGATGAAATTCCTCAAGTGTTTTTTCTCGCTGTCAAAGCCAGCGTATTCTGATCAATGTTGTAGCTATATGTATAGCTGAGTAGTATACTACCGTCAACACCCTATAGAAATATTTTTACAAATATTTGACTATTGGTTAAGATCAGAAATGCTTAAACATTGTAAATTTTTCTTTTTAGCAATTCCATGCAAGGTTTTATTGAAGGTAAATAACACTTGAAAAAAATCATCCCACCTGAGGTCGATTATTTTTTTTCAAGTGTTATTTATCTTCAATAAAACCTTGCATGGAATTGCTAAAAACAAAAATTTACAAAGAATTTCATTTCATTTAATTTCACTATACTGTTCTAATGTATTACTGGATCATAATATGTATAGTCCCTGTATAGTAATTATGTTACTAATTAATTTGTTCCTTCTGTTTATTGTATTGTTTCTTGTTGCAGATGTGACTGTACACGACTCCCTCATCGAGGGTATCTCATTTCAGGTGAACAAGTTTATTATGTATTCTATTTATAAAATGAATATTTTGATACAACTAAAATGTATATGGATTTCAGAAACTGCAATATCAATATTATAAAAATTGCCTGTTTTTAGATTGCTCAACCTGTAAATAAAAACCTCCTTTATCTGAGAAAGTGTTGCCTTTTTTTGAAGTATAATGAATTCTAACTTCCACTGCACAGAATTGTATACCTATTACTCTTGAAATGCTTAAAATGTATTTTTTATTAAAAATATACAAAAAGAGATTGAAGAAGGTTCTTCTTCTTCTTCTCTTTTTGTTTTGCGATGAACATGTGTTTTTCACCACCAATGGGTTTTCACTGTCCCGCCAATATGACACTGGTTTGCGTGTGGAATGTCAAGCTCAATTGAATGTAAACAATTTTGACCTTAAACATTTGTTTTAAAAAACAAACATCTAAAAACCAAATTTATTTTATAAATATTTGTAAGTCATTGTAGCTGCTCAGATCTTCATTAGGTGAAACTATTGAAAAAAAAGTGAATTTTTAGATTGAATATCCTACAACAATCCTACATTGGCAGACACTTAAAAGTTTGTACCCAGTCTCAATATGATGGTCTTGCCAGTTATTCTTAAACAGGGTCTTCCAAGTGGAAAGATGAGGGTTTAATACATAGCCTTCCCTTTCCTCTGTAGGGCTGAATGTATTACTTTTTTAAAATTTAAAATTTCAATATGCAAATTGTTAAATAAATATTTTCTTACTTTTAAAATGACTGTTATATATTTCTTCTCTCAGACAGCATTTTAGTGGCGCAACAAAGTAGGTTGTAGGAAGGCGATATAGTTTGGTTTCATGTGAGGTGTATCGGTGTCGTGTCGACAGGAATGGGGCAAGGAGGCAGACGAGAGCTCGGCGGGCGCGGGCGCCGCGGCGGTGGGGGCGCTGCGCCTGTCGCCGGCGACGCTGTACTTCAAACGCGCGCCGCTGGGCGTGGCGCACGCGGTCACCGTCACGATCACCAACATGCACAACGCCACCGTGCACCTCGCCTCCGTCGCCGGCACCACGCCCGACTTCCACGCATCCTTCTTCGAGTCTAAGGTAACCTAGTCGTCATTGTACTGTAGGTGCTTACTAGGGCACCGGCCGATGTGGCTACAGCGAGGCTCGGATGCGCAACTTCTACCATACTCATTGGATACATAAGGCGACAAACAACGTTAAAAATTCAGAGGAATCAAGGCATGACAAGATTAAGTATCACCCACCGTCATCATCATCAGCCTTTGCAAGTCACTTCTGGCTGGATAGAGGCCTCCCCTATAGGACGCTAGATACAGACTGCGGATCTGGGATTAGGTATTATATTTATTAAAAGGTACTTATTTTTAGCCTAGCCTAGTTATTAATTTTTCATTAATTATATGGTAGTAGAAAAATATGTATACATTGATCATGTTTTGTGACTAGGTTGCTATTTTAAAATGGCTTATTATAAAGAAATATGATATTCGAAAACGACTCAAACAAGGCTTTTGACAGAGTTTCATGGAGATACCTTCTTCAAAAGTTGGAAAGATACTGGTTTACAAAGTCTGCAATAGCTATTTTATGTGGCCATGAATGGTTTTGAATCCCTTTTCCGAGACATAACATGTATAAGTACCCGGAAGAGGGCCTATATACAGAATAAAGAATTTCATTTCATAACATCTGGAGTTCTGCAAGGGTCACATCTAGGATCTTTCCCAATGATATTTCTCTCTCTCTCTCTCTCCCCCTGAAGGTAGACTGCCTAAATTGTGCATCTTTCTGTATATCAACTGTAACTTCTTTGTTTAGTGTGCAATAAAGAGTATCTATTTCGCATTGTTACCGCTTTACCTTTCATCTGTGCAGATGTTTTTAAATTATAACACTACAAGGTTCCTTTACTCCTCCCAAGATTACTGTTTGGCTGTGTAATCCGCTATTCCATAAAACAGTTGTGGGTGCTAACTTTCCAATACCATGTCTAACAAAAATATTGTATGAGTTTTGTGATATATATACATGTTTGTTGAGGGCTACTGAAACGCATATACAGGGTGTACAAAAGAATGGGACACTCCTTAAAACAACGTGATCAGCTGGTCATATACAACAACTTTTCCTATGGGAGCTACATCGAAATCGTGATTTTATTTTCAGATGCTCCATACATTATCATCGAGGTATGCGAGTAAAAAAAAAAAGTATGATTTCAATGTTACTCCCATAGAAAAAGTTGTTGTATATGACCAGCTGATCACGTGGTTTTAGGGAGTGTCATATTCTCTTGCACACCTTGTATAATTTGTTTTGTGTATGTACATGGTGTTTAATTTAATATAGTTATGTGTAAATCCCTAAGTTTATTTTATCTGGAATGTATTTTATTTAATGTAACTGCTGGAAACCTATTTTTTTCATGTTATAAATTAATGTTATTGGATATTTTTATATCATCCTAATTTTTTAATGGTAGGACCTAATGCATATCATTTGGTTGAACCATAGGTAAGAAGCATATATACAGCACTGTAACTAATTATTTTTAGCACGTCACATAGATTGTAGACCGACACCTATTTATGTAATTTGTTTGTGTTAGAATGCACATAGATAAGAGCGTGAGTAAAAGCAACTAGTGACGATAATGATGTGTTGTGCAGACTCTTTGGAGTTCTACCTACCACAATAGGGTTGTGGACACCAATAATAAATAATTCTAAGACATCATTTATGAAATTCGACACCTCATTTTAAGGCCGATAGCCTGGCACATTATCATTTATTCGAAGAATCAGATTTTTGTTTGCTTTAAAAACAATAACAAGTTAGGCATTTGAGTTCGGTAAACAATGACGTCAAAGCTTGCTATCGCCATACAAATTATAGGGCAGAGGTGCGTTTTGACAGCACGTAAAAAGTATGTCAATTGATTGGTGGTGTCAACTAGCCTATTGAGATGGAAACACTTCGCTTGGATAAGCACGCGTATGTACATACAATGCGGACTATCCGGAAGAAATGTCAGCGCACGCGTGAAGTCACACCTCGAGTAAACAAGTCGTTGCAATTACAATTATGTAGGGAGTGGTAAAAAAATTGACTAGCCATGATGCACAGATTGAATGAATGTGTAAGTTAACGACTAAATTTTATCACAATTTATTTTGCCACAGATTATTTAAAATATGAAATACTTTCTTGAATTTTGAAATTAGAAATTCATAAAATATTGCTCCTTTTGGGATTTCGACCCGCTTCATGCATGCTTCAGCTTTCAAGCCGCAATTCTATACAACTCGTTCGTGCTGACGTACGCCATAATAAGTTCTTTGATTTCCTGAGAGATTTATTCATATACTAAGACACATTCAAATTAAATTTTTGTACAAGAAACACGGTACATATTATGAGGTGTTACATTAAAATATATGTTCAAACATGTTTCGCTAACTTAGTAGCATGCAAATGTCAAATTGATACTAAAAAAATAATAATAATAAGGGGAGATAAGCGGTGCCCATTACGCGCTTGCTTTATACTGAGCCTACCGGGTTCGAGTCAGATGTAGTGTGGGTAGCATTTTAGGTGAGGCGAGAGGTTATCGGCGGCCGGACGCGTCGCCGCGCTGGCGTCACTGTTTGCGGTCGTTATCCTGACGGTGCAGCGGTGTGGTCATCCTGTCGGGACAGACACATCGCATGACATACATTCTTGTGGTTCTTGTTATCATCCTTCCCTGTATTGACGATCAGGAAAGATGATGTTTGCAAATGTTAAGTTGATAAGGAGACGAGTGCGAAATTATAAAATATTTTAGTATAAAATCAGCTCGAGGGATACCTATAGCCTTTATAAAAACCGGCCAAGTGCGAGTCGGACTCGCGCACGAAGGGTTCCGAACCATTATGTATTGTATAACTGTTATTGTATGCGAGCCCCCTTAAATATTAATTGTTTTCTGGTTTTTAGTATTTGTTGTTATAGCGGCAACAGAAATACATTATCTGTGAAATTTTCAACTCTCTAACTATCACGTTTTATGAAATACAGCCTGGTGACAGATGGACAGACAGACAGCGGAGCCTTAGTAATAGGGTCCCGTTTTACCCTTTGGGTACGGAACCCTAAAAAGAAATTAAATTAATAAATATAGTAGAATTGCTTATAATCGTCACTAGAATTTACGGGTCTTAAAATGTAGATAATGTTTAATGTACCTTAACGCATTTTATTTGAAAATAATTGTATACTAATTATATTATGAACGAAAATGTACTTCTATTTGTTTGCCTCCGACTGATTTGCTTTATTGCAGAAAACCAACCGAAAACCAAATATCAATGGTAGGTAAGTAGGTCTAGGTTGAAAGGAATTCGAATTACAATTATAAATTTATTTAATTTTTGTTTATGTTTAAATCTGCCAAAATAAATTTAAAAAAATCTAATCGCTAAGTCTGCGTATGTTTGATTGCTTGAAACTAGACGGTTACCGTGATTGGCTTACATACCTTCCCGACTACGCTAGTAGCAAAAACTTAAATTTACATTCAATTCATCGATTTTATATTTATACCGTCACGAAGACACGTAAATGCTATATTATGTTTATCACCCTACGTTATTTCTGTATGTAAATACGCGCTGGAAAGGCGATAATGATAAACTCCTTAATGAAAACGGTGAGTGATTGCTCCTTCCATCTCCAATCTCGACCCGGCGGTAGCGGCCTTGTGGCTGTGACGCCACAGCTACATAATGCTTATCACTAAACACAATATTTTGGAGGCCTTATTTATTACATGTTCTCACGATGATATGCGCTACTAGTTACGCTAAGCGATATTAGTTTACAAATACCTACATTCGTTTGCATCGCTCACTGTTAATGTCGGTTTTCGAGATAGCACACCACTTATCACGGCGACATATCGCGATTTTAATTATACGTAATTCTCATTATCGGACCCCAATAGATGAACGGATATTTATCAATCAAAAAGTCAATTAATGAAGCTATTACTCATAATTCACTCTGATAACTTATCTCATGTAGTAATATGTATTAAGTATCAATGTTAGGGTCCTAAGACTAATGGAATATTAAATAAGACGCGGACTGTAAACACATAGGTATATACACCGTGAATTTTGAGACACCCGAGAAAATTAACTAACATACTCAGATATCGATATACATCGAATTTGGAGAATAAAAAAAACGGAACGGCGTACGGCGTTGGCGTACGGAAGGAATAACTATGAATGAAAAAAAAATCATTTATAGTTATTCCTTCCATACGCCAATATTACGCGACTAAATTAGGTGGATTTTGGTTCCGTTAATGTTGGAATGATAATGATTACTATTTGAATTAGCAGGACTTTTATAGTGCATATTTTTTAAGAAATGTTAGGGACCAATTAATTAAATTTCTCTTTAAAAAAATTTTTTTTATTCGCCGAATTTATATGTATATCGATATCTGAGTATGTTAGTTAATTTTCTCGGGTATCTCAAAATTCACGGTGTATATTCTGGTAACAATAATGTTATTAGTATTTAATTTGATCGCGCCTACAAGGGAGGAACCGCGTCCGATGCCGATGGTGGTCGAGAGGCTGAGTGCGGCGGAGAGCACCTATAGAGTGTGCTCGCCGCCCGCGCATACGAAGAACGCCGAAGATGCCCGAGCTGGCTGCAGGGCTTGGAGGCCATTAAGTTGACTGAAAAATATTTATCTAATAAAAATAGTTCGAGTTTTAATAATAGTTGTTAAAAAAGCCAATATAAATATTGTATGCCGTGTTCATACATATTTGAAAGAAAGCAAACAAAATAGTATTGAAGTGTTAATGTAGCATTCAAATATGAATAGCCTGTTTCGTAGCTAACTAAAATGTTTATTGCTATGGTCCACATAACGGCAGTTTGTAGCTTAGTGCACGCTATCAATGCTATGGTTGCATGTCTGCTGCTTAAAATGTCACGGAAGTGTAGCTGGTTTCACCCCGCACCTAACCTACTAGTCATTCAATCTATAAATATAAATAAATAAATAAATATTGGACAACATCAAATACATTGCTAGGATCCTAAGGTAAGTTGCTAAAGCACTTGTGTTATAGAAATCAGAAACAACGACGGTACCACAACACCCAGACCCGAGCCAATATAGAAAAGTTCGTTTTCTACATTGACCCGACCGGGGAGCGAACCCGGAACGTCAGAGATGGCGGTGCCATTTAAAGTCCGGCGTGCTCGCCTCTCGGCTACGGAGGTCGTCGTCGAGTGATAAAAAACAAGGTTGTTAAAAAAAGTGCTACCGGCCTTCAATAAAACTGCTTTTACCGTGGAACTAATACCGACGAAACGACAAACATAATTTGGTGTGGAAAAGCAAATATTTTATTCACAAAATGACTATACAAAAAGTAGTAGCGTTGAAAACCAAATAAAGGATAGTCAACCCCTAACAACCCTGTATAGATGTTTGTTTTAATGCTTGAAATAAACGTAACTAATTGTTAGTGTTGTCAGCGGCACTTTACGCGGGCTATTTGCTTAGATTACGCGTGTTCGCGTGACTGACTTATTCTCCGAGTTTTTTTGTACGCTCAGCCACTTAGCTAGTTTCCTCATAAATGTTAATTGTTGCAGTAATAAGTAACACTTTGCTATTTAACTTTTATCTGTAGAGTTTCAGTTTTTAGTTTCATTTGTTTTATTTATTTTATTTTATTTATGAAACAAAGTCCACAGCTCAAAGTTTGAATAATTTATGTTTATCTTACAGCCAATAAAGGATTTACTTTTTATAATAAAAAAAAAATAGCAGACGGTCTACAGAGAATGAAGCCAAACGTATAAGCTGTATAATATCTTTAAATCTTACAGAGCATACTTAGCAGTAATTAAAGTATTTGAACCATTATTCTTAAATTACATCTATTTGTCATTCATGATTGTGTATACTTACTTGCGCAAAGATCGACATGGTATTTATGTAAACAAACCAAAATTGTATAGTATAGATTTTTCGCGTTCACCCACTTACTACTAAACTAACACAAAAATCGTTTTATTCATAAAATACATTATTTACAATATTTTACACTAGTGACAAAAGTACGGGAACTACCAAAGTTAAAATAGTAACGTACTTATCAAAATTAATTTAAATGACAGCGCATAAAAGTGTGTGGTTCTGCTGCTAATTGTAGTACTATCATTGGTATTGTTTCTGTATTAAAAAGCATCAGCTAATGTTACGTCGTTGTACGTATAGTCCGCGTTGTAAGTGACCAACCTTAACCGGCATATCGTTGCTGCAAGAGGTGTGTCCCTCTCATAATGTTATCAGATATTGGCTTGACCTTAAATGCTATTATATAATTGCCGTTATCTAACTTATCTATTATCGTTTCCAAGTAAACAAGGCAGTTTCGTAAACATTATTACTAGTGTAAGGAAAACTTGAGTATTTGGTAATGTCGACGTTAACGTTGTCGATTTTGAGATGTTTTCTATTACATCTACATCCCACGATATTATTGATGTTATTTCGCGATGGTATTAATTTGTTTCAATAAAGAATTTGTAAAACAGATTTTAGACGATAAAATATTATAAAATGAAATGAAATAAATTTATTTGCCTAGAAACATGGTACAGATAGGACATAGGTACAGAAGGTAAAAATAATAATTTTAATTCCAAAATCAATTGAATCATACGTTTTTTATTGTTTGGCGGAAATATTTTTATGTCCAAAGAAGAAAGGAAGATCGTCGAAGAGCCAGATAAGAGAAGAGGATGTGTCGCACTCGGCGCCGGGGCGCGGGAAAAGCTCGCATTTTGACGTAGGCGATGCTGTAGTCAAGCTCGAACTTTTCCTGCGTCGCTGCGCGCGGGCCAGCTCGGCGGCTGCGCAGCACAGAACATCACAGAAAGTCTACCGACTACCGAACATAGAAATCATTGAACATTACAACATTTTAGGACATCACAAATGGTCCGCTAAGTCACTCAAATTCAATCGACCAAGCCACTGCCACAAAACCGCTGCTGTTTACAGAGATTGTGAAAAATATACTAGGTACAAGCCACTTAACTGTTTCTTACGCTTTGTAATAATACGAGCTTTATTAAGTGTAATTTTATTTATTTGTTAAATGTAATGTTAATAAATTACTATGACGGCTATTCGTATCTTTACACCGTTAGCACAAACTATACACCTAAAGTATTTTTTATTGGATAACAAATTGAATTTCACAATAGGGTACAATCTGCCCTATTTACTTGAAGACTACTCTACATTTATGTTTCTATAAAAGTGTAAATTTATTGTTACTTATGCCGAATTTCAATTTTGTGGCACTGATAGGCTGGGAGAAAAATGACTGACACGGACATACAAATATGGCGAAACTACATAAGGATCATCATTTAAACTTCATACTCTACGGGTTTACCCTACTGTTTGCCACTGCAGTCCTCGCGATGCGTTCGAGGCTTGAATTAATTAATGTCTTTCAGTTGAACACGTGTGATCTGTTTACAGACACTGCCGCCCAACGGGAACACGACGTTCAGCGTGGTGTACCTGGGGCGGCGCGAGGGGCCCGTCATCGCGATCCTCTACATACACACCTCGCTCGGGGTCCAAAAGTATCCGGTCAGTCGAAACTTTTGTTTTAACACATTTTTGCTGTTGACTCCATTTTGCGACACCTTGAATGCGGGATAAGTTTTATAACACGATCTATTACTCGTAGTACCTCTAAAATGTTTTATGATAGATGGTTGTATAGCTTACTTAAAAAGGTAGTTATGTCGTTTATCGAAGTAGTTAGAAGTTAGAAAATGTTGAACAATAAGTTAAAATGTAAAGTAAGTACAGACAACAGCTCGTCGACCTACCACAAATCGTCAAATTTTCTCAATTGAAAATGAACCCTACATGTCAGGCTTAAAGTTGAAAATGTATTGAAGAACTTATAACTTTTTGGGTAGGTCGAGGAGCTGTTTACTATACTTTCCGTAGGCAGTGATTAAAAAATGCTTTTATTTTCCACAGGTTTTAGCAGAAGGCGTAGCAAGCGAATGGGGCGTGTGGCCCCTGGTGGGATTGCGGATACCTCATAACGCCACGCTAGACCCCGTGCTCACGCTGTATAACCCCACAGACAAGCCTATACAAGTAAGTTTTACCAATCCTTTAAAAAAAACTTTTTTGTTATTGATAATCTTTAAATTATATGACTGTTTATTCCATGGAGAACCATGTCATTGCTGTCATAGAGTATCTCACTGATTTCTAGTGTAGTTCATCACCAGCCTATATCAGTACACTGCTGGACACAGGCCTCTCCAAAAGGAGGATTTTGCCATAATCGCCACGCTTGGCATACGGGTTGGCGATCGCAGTTTGGCCAATGGTGGATAGGAGACGCTGCTGCCCGTCTTCTTGTGGCGGTTCTCCTGTAGTCGCCTCTTACGACACCCATAGGAAGAGAAGGGGTGGTGCAATTCTTTTAACGTGCCGGCACCACACGACACTATCTAGTGTAGTTATCATATTATTATCTTTTTAACCATCTTGTTACCTACGCCTCATAGAGCCCAAGGTTGAATATGGACATGACTTTACCTATTTTCTATTCGTTCGTTATGACCTACTTTTTGGCATATTTTTAAGATGAGAGAGTGTACACGACACGATCTATCGTGTCGTGTACACTCTCTCGGGGTCGACGAAAAGAAAGATACAGAAGGCTGAGCCCCTACCATTTTTGACATATAGCCAGGAAGAGAGAGAGAGTCATAGTTATAACCTTTAGGACCTATGCATGGACCAAAAAGTACCTTAGGCTGCGTCCGAAATCTGCGAATGCGCAGCTCGCGTGTGGCGCGCGTGCATTTTATGTTTGTGCGTTGCGCGCGAGCAACACGCGCGTGACTTGTGAGCTACCCGGAACGTGAACTAAAACTGCACTCGCGCAGATTGCCCGCCTCTCGCGCGCACAGTACAAGCCTCGCATGAGTTGCGCTAAAGAGGCGCAGCAAATGATTGCAGGAACGGAACGCGTGCTGCGCATTCGCGGCGCTTTTGGCAGGTCCGGTGTACCCTTAGGTTTAACGTAACTGGACCGACTCGACGACGAAGAACATTTGAAGTCGGACCTTACCTTAGTTGCTAGGACAGGGTACAATGTAGTTTTATGTGTGTGGTCAGGTACGCGAGGTGTACTCGTCGGGGTCGTGGGTGGGGCTGCGGCTGCCGAGCGGCGGCGGCGCGGCACCGCGCTCGGCGTGGCGCGTGCCCCCGCACGCCGAGCGCGCGCTCGTGCGCCTGACGCTGCGCCTGCCGCCGCCGCACCCGCACGCGCACGCGCACGCGCACGCAACCAGACCGCTCACCGCGTATATCAGGTAACTGATGCACACACACGCGCGCCCCCACACGCCGAGCGCGCGCTCGTGCGCCTGACGCTGCGCCTGCCGCCGCCGCACCCGCACGCGCACGCGCACGCGCACGCAACCAGACCGCTCACCGCGTATATCAGGTAACTGATGCACACACACGCGCTCGGCGTGGCGCGCGTTAGATGCGTCACAAGCAGAACGCTTAGGCCGATCTTTCATCTTTATCGCTTCTCTCGCTCACACGTGGAACGTGTCTTTTTTTCGTGGGTGTAGGCCGGTCATCTATTTATAATATCCCGTCAAAAACAAGGTTAGGACAAAAGTAAATGATTAAATAGACTACTATTTACTTAAACATTAAATGTATCTTACATACGAAGCTATTTTTCCCAAATTTTCGACCGATGCTAATTTTTGCTTCGTACTTTGCATAAGCATACTTAGTCAATGTCAAGTTAAAGTCGGGCGGCGCGGGCGAGGAGGTTGCATTGGCGCCGCGCACGTGACGCCAGCGTGTAAGTTAATCCGGCGTTCGGCTGCCGCTCAATGTTCAACCTTTAAGTCGGCGCCGGCAAGACGACGACGCTCGGAAGACGCTTGTGTGGAGGGTCCCTTATTACTGAAGCTAAAGTGTTGTTCGGTATTCCTCAGAATCAAGGGCGACAAGGTGGGCGGCGAGGGTAGCGGGGGCCTGGTGGTGGCGGTGGAGGCGACGGCGGCGGCGCCGGGCGCCTACCTGCTGCCTCCGCAGCTGCGCCTGCGCGTGCGAGGCTCCCGGGACCCGCCGCACACGGTACTTTCAATAACAACTAAAATACGAACATATTACATCGATTTCGAGTCTCATTTGTACAACTTGTAAATCGGCTATTATTTGACTTTCAGGACAAAGGTGTTTACGAATTAATTGTAATATCGCGACCAAATCTTTTCGCTGTGGAAAGACAACGGGTAAAATTCACGGTGTCTACAATATCAATTTATTTATTTATTTAATATTGTATTCGAAATGCCTCGGCAAACGTAACACTTGGTTCAATAAGTCCCGAGACTAAGTCTTTTGATTTTCTGAAAGTACTGGACATCAAATAATATATGTTTAACAAAATCTTGAAAATCGAAGGGACAACTACCTAGGCAAGATGGCTGATAGTTGGTAATGAAAAAGAGCACGCTCTTTGGCGTTCTCTGCGGGAGGTTTACGTCCAAGAATGTATTCGAATAGACTGACATGATGATGTATATTCCATAGATCCAAAGTGTAGTAGTCAGTCAGTTTAGCTGGGCTATTTCCACACTTATTGCCTCCTGATTAGGCCATTGTGCGTGTTACATCTTATTTCGTACTCCAACCAACCCAGGTCAGCCCAGATAAACAACAGCCTTTTCAGATTCTTGCAAGTTTCCGGGAGCAAACTTGGCAATTGGAGAATCTGTACCCTTTATTTTGTCACGCTTCAAAATGTAGCAATGAATACCCCTTTTGTCGTCTTCAGTTTGACATAATGGCCGGTAACAGCGGCGCCCACGCGATGCCTGTGCACGCGTCAGTGTGGGGCGCGCGGTGCGGCCCGAAGCCCCACAACATCGTGCCCCCGCCGCCCCCCGCGCCCGCCACGCCGCACGCCGCCAACGGGCAGCCGGACAAGGCCACTACTAATGGTGAGTAAACACTGGTCCACTAGAGATAACTACAGTAATTGATACAGCTCAAAGTGGCGGATAACAGTAACGGCTGGGGCAATGTTCTATGTTCTCGATGCGTGCGTAGGGCACCCTCCGACCAGATGGAGCGCCACGGTGGACCACCACAGAAAGGTTACCATTAGCTTCTGTTTATCTGCCGATTTCCATACAGATCAGATCTGCCCCAATGGGTGGTTCTATCCTAATGCAGAGTTCGCGATCCAGCGTCTCCAATTAAATAGTTTCTTGGTTTCTATAAGGTGCTATAAACAGACGATTATAGCCGTTGTGTGGCACGCAATAAGGCGTTGTTTGTTGCAGGCGTGAAGACAGAGGGCGCGCACGTGACCGTGGTGCGCGCGCAGCTTGACGCGCACCAGGAGCCCGCGCACACGCTGCAACTCACGTTTGACTGTAAGTCACGATTCATATTATATTGTGTGATGATTTCAGTAGCTGTATATTTATTTTTACTTTTGATCAAATGAACAAGTTCAGTTTACGTCAAATGAAAAAGTGCTTAATGCTGCAAAAAAGGGTATTCCCCTAAGATTGGTGATAAGTGATGTCCCTTTTTCTTTAAAATTTACGTTCAGTCGAAAATCGGATAACAATGATTTGCCTTTTCGTTTCGCCTGAGAAGTTTGTTATGGGTTATGATTTTCGACCAAAAAAGTTTATGAAACACAATAGGATGACGATTTAGGCAATCTTTTTTACCTGCGTCGATTTGTTCGGGTCTACGAGTAATATTTATGTTAATATCGCCTATTAATATGATGTTCTTAAAGGATGCTAATGCTTGGAAAGTCTGATTAAGAGAACCAAGAAAAGAATCCAGGTTTGTAGTAGAAGGCGATCTATACAATGTTAAAATAACTGTGTCTGTTCCAATTTTGACTAATAGACAGTTTCAGTCATGTAAATTTGGTTCTTCGACTGTGACGCTTAATGACTCTTTAGCATAGACAATCACACCATCGTCTTTTAAGTGATTTATTGTGCTATAGAAAAGTTCATAACCGGGAAATTCTGGAAGATTATCTTGCCTATTGAGTACCTATACCCATACACGGCGTGTTTTATCGTGTAACGTTCGTTTATGTGTGTATAGACGCGCGGTTATGGGCATCGTACGTGAGTTCGGGCTCGCCTGCGGAGGCGCTGGACCCCCTGCAGGGCATGTGGTGCGGCGGCTACGTGCGCCTCGGCGCCTTCGCCGCGCCCTACAGCCTGCGCCTGCTGCCCGGCACGCTGCGCCTCGCGCCGCGCCAGCTCGAGTGAGTAGCGGGCACGTGCGCTCTGTGCGCCGGGCATGTATGTGTGTGGTGTGGCGTGTGTGTGAGTGTGAAGCTAAGTGCCGCGCGGTGTCCGCAGGGTGGTGACGGCTGCGGGCGAGGAGGCGCGGCGCGAGCGCGAGGTGCGCGTGCGCAACGAGTTCAGCGCGCCCGTGCTCGTCAGTGGCCTCGACTACGGGCCCGACCTCACCGAACACTTCCACGTGAGTGAGCCTCCGGCTGACACAATGTCGGGTGAAGCGAACTGTGTTTCTGATCTGCTGCGAAAGTTGCGAAACTCGCATTAACTTGCAATTAGGTACGCTCGACCGAGATCCGTGTCTTTAATTTTTCATTTTAAACTCGCATTTGCATTTGGTACACTTTACCTTTATCCGTGTTTTTAACTTTTCATTGATAACGGCGTAGGACGTAAGCACAGAACTTTATACCGCAACTAAATTCAAATCGCGCGCGGTCTTCTGCTATTTTGCTGTATGCGCTTGCGGCCGGTGTCCGTCGAAAATTAGCTAGTCACTCTCAGTCTATAATAAGGTGCAGCGCAGACGGCACACTTTTTGTGTGATCGAATCTGCGGCACACAAAAAGTCGGCAAGGCGCGCAAAAAGTCGGTCGCGGATTTTTCACAGACTCAACGTACGCGACGCACATCTTCGATTATTCTTTCGGCAGAACTTTAGAGACGTAGATTGCAGACTAATGTGTGCGCCGTCTGCGCTACCGCGCGTTGAAGCAAACGTTCAATTGTTATCGCACACTTTTTGTTCGGAGCTGCGCGGCGCGGCGCGGCGCGGTCTGCTCGAATACCACGGAATTTTTGTGCGCCGGACTTTTCTCGCGTCGTGTGCGATAATGCATATGATTACAAAGATTCTATTTTCACAGACTAAAAAGTGCGTCACAGATAGTCTGTCGTTTGCGCTGCACCTAAGTAGTTATCGTATCTGTTTTTAGGTAGAAGAAGAGACGCCTGTTGTGGTGCAACCGGACGCGGAGGTGGTGGTGGGGCGACTGCGGCTGCGCGCCGCGGGACAAGTGGAAGCGCGCGTGCGCGTGCGCAGCAACCTCACGCGCCTCGAGCTGCCCGTGCTGCTGCACGCCGGCGCGCTGCAGCTGGTCAGTAGTGTAGTGTAGTGTGCGCGTGCGCAGTAGTGCAGTACAGCGCGTGCGCGTGCGCAGCAACCTCACGCGCCTCGAGCTGCCCGTGCTGCTGCACGCCGGCGCGCTGCAGCTGGTCAGTAGTGTAGTGTAGTGTGCGCGTGCGCAGTAGTGCAGTACAGCGCGTGCGCGTGCGCAGCAACCTCACGCGCCTCGAGCTGCCCGTGCTGCTGCACGCCGGCGCGCTGCAGCTGGTCAGTAGTGTAGTGTAGTGTGCGCGTGCGCAGTAGTGCAGTACAGCGCGTGCGCGTGATAATGATAATCTCCAACGAGTGTTGGTACTTGTGTTCCTGCAGGAGTGGGAGTGGCCGAACTCGTCGGACGGGCACCTGCGCGTGGGCGCGGTGGGCGCGTCGTCGACGCGGCGCATCGGCGTGCGCCTGCGCAACCCCACGCCTGCCGCGCTGTGCGTGCGCGACCACAGCCTGCGCCTGCCCGCCGCGCAGTTCACGCTGCCCGCCTGCGTGAGTACCACAACACCTAGGAATAGCTTGTTTGGACTGGATGCTGACGGAGTAACTTGAGGAATTTGTGTTGAATTAATACTATACTTTCAGAGAAGTAAGCGTAGAGGTTCCGATAACACTTCTCAGATAGTGCTTGGTTGACCTGATTTCAGCTTCCCATAGTCCGCCAAAATTTGGAGCGGAGGGTGAAATTAAGTGTTCGATCAATGGAGTCAATCCACAATATCTTTGTGATGCGGAATCGGTCTCAAATTGAGACTATAGCTAGAGTTTTAGAGAGTTAGCGTAGAGGTTCCGATGACTCTTATTATATGGTGATTGGTGCACCTGATTCCAGCTTCCCATAATCCGCCAGAATTTGGAGTGCTGGGTAGAATGAAGTGTTCCATTGGTGAACAGTCAATCCGTAATATCTTTGTAAAATTGGCGCAATACTAAACGCTTAAAATGTACAAATTAGACACATCGAGTTAATTGCTATGTGTGTATTGCAGCGCTGCATCCCGCCCGGCGAGCTCGCTATGGCGTGGCTGACGGTGGTGGCGCCGGCGCGGCCGGGCGCGCTGGCGGGCAGCCTGCACGTGAGCACGCCGCACGCCGCCGCGCGCGCCGCCGTGACCCTGCACGCGCACGCCGGCCGTCTGTACGCGCCGCCGCTGCGCCTCGCACCCGCCGCGCCGGTGAGTACACTCCCCGCACTAGCGCAGCCTGCACGTGAGCACGCCGCACGCCGCCGCGCGCGCCGCCGTGACCCTGCACGCGCACGCCGGCCGTCTGTACGCGCCGCCGCTGCGCCTCGCACCCGCCGCGCCGGTGAGTACACTCCCCGCACTAGCACACTAGAAATTTGGCGAATTTAAGCTACTTGGCGCCAAATTTCTAGTGACTTACACAGGTTTGGAGCTAGCCACATTATCTCAGTCCGCTGTCGCATACAACTAGCGGCTTGGATTACGTGATTGGCTAGTCGTGCAATTCGTCTGCACCGCCGGCCGGGATTGGTTGTTAGCTCCGCGCACACGCGTCTCTGATACGATAATCGTCTCAAAAAATGCGAAAAGCGATCCCCACTTTGCCCCAGCGCTCATCATCGGTGCCGGGGATCGTAGTGACCTTGGTCTTCCTAATAAAATAAATAAATATAATGAATGTGGATATGTTGTACAGTACGCGTGGAGCTCGGCGCCGCTGGTGCTGGAGAGCACGATGGCGCTCGGCATGCGCGTGCTCAACGTCACGCAGCCGGACCCCGACCCCGCGGTCTCCTTCATGTGAGTATACCATTACCTCTATACTCACCTTCACCGAACAACACGTACTCACGCAAGACGTAAAGCAACCTGTTTTGCGGCTAAAGCGGCTAATTTTAGTGCTCAAATATAAATATAAATGTGCACCTTAAACTTCATCTTCACTTCAAGATATTACTACACTAATTGATTTTGATTTTAAAATTTCTTTATTGACATAGCATGATACAACAATACATCACAATTTGTGTTGATTGAACAATAAGGACTAATTAAATGCTTATTCAGACTAAATGAGCCTATATAAACTTATAAATTAAATTTAAAGATTCTTGTTTGAACATGATGTTAATTAAAAAGTTATTCCTAAATTGTGGGAGTGCGTGATTTTGTATACAATCTACGCTCATTGCATCTGTAAATAAAAAAAAGGTAGGAAGGTATCACACCAAAACAAAATACTCAGTGAGTACTAAGAGGTGCGACCAGAGTGCAATCAGCGGCGAGTGCCGCCCTGCCCCCCGCACCGCGCGTACAGTGGACGAGTAAGGGGGCAAAGAAACGGCGCGCGCGGGTCTATGCATTAGTCATGCGCCTGCGTACAGGTTCGGTGACGTCGTCGGGAGGAAACAAGAAGTAGTGATGAGGTAAACGGTACCTACTGTAGACTGTACTACACTAATAAATTCTGTCGTAATTGTTTTTATTATAAATTATGGGACTTTTATAGGGGCCTGTTTCACAGTGTACGGATAAGTTCTGCATAAGTTATATTTTACTTATCTGAAGGATAAACACGATTTTTGACACATTTTAAAGCACTTTCATTCTTTTAATATCAATCTTTTACATTAGTTTATTCGTAAATTGTGAAACAGGCCCTTAATGTTATAAACCAAGCTTTTATTTTACTTTTTTAGTAAGTTTGGTCGGTGGCGGATTTTACTTTGGTCAGTTGTAATGCACACCCTGAGGAAGTATTTTGAATCGGATACTTTAAGCGAAAGTTCTTGTAATTTGCGACTAAGCCTGGACTGTACTTGCTGTTAGACGTAAACATTTAGGCTGTATCCCAAATAGGCTGTAATGTGTAATAGGCTGTAGGCAAACTGTTAGCGGCTGACTGAGTGAACCGCAAATTTGTGACAAACTCAGATCGAACAACCATATCGCCGCCGCCGACTGGAACGCTAGGAGTCGGCCGCTCACTGAGATAGTCGGCACGCGTAACGCTACAAACTGCGTACAGTGAGCGCAAAACTAGCAAACTGTGGACACTCCATTTCAAATATATGGAAGGGCGTACTAAATCGATAGGCCGCAAACTCAGTCGGCCGCTAACAGTTTGCCTACTGGGGACACAGCCTTACTATATGTCAGCGTGCTTATGGCAGAGAAGATGGAACGCACACCAACGAGATGTATTCTTCATGGATACATGTGTTTATGTGCGTGTATAAATACGAGGAACCACTCGTTAAGGGATTGTGAATGAGTATCGAGCAATGAGTGTTGCAATGAGTTCATTTGTCGGCAGCCCGTCGGGCTCGGGCTGGGTGACGGCGGGCGCACACACGGTGGGCGCAGTGCAGTACGCGCCCGAGCGCGCCTGCGCGCCGCGCTGCTACACCGGCCTCGACCTCGCCACGCCCGGTATGTATGCTGCCCTACTCGTATGTTCAAACACTTCTAACTTACCAGGCGACAGATGGTTTCGGCACACTTTCTGTATGATGAAGCCTTTACCACTAATTTTGTTCTATAGCTTTCTGTATGGAATGCTAGTTTATACTAATTACAATGGGGATTCTTGTCAGCTCTTTATAAATTTCATAGTTTCTACCTTAATCTTTCGTTCGGTGCGCTGTAACTCTCACTCACTTAATATATTGTGTGAGTTGGATGTAAATCTATAAATTGTTCCAAGATGAATGATAAAATCAGATGGGCTGGTGATGTATTGTTGTCACCACTTTTAATAAAACAAAACAGTACAATCAGAGCGTAGAACATCGTCTATTGATCTTTACGATTTTGTTTTTAAGATATTACCTAGCAGGTAGCTAAAACTTGGATGTCCCGGGCAGGTTGAAAGCTCAGTCGTTCTTCTTTGACCCTTTCTTAAATTCTCTGACTTCAAATTATTGCTAGTTTATGACCAAACCATATAAGCTATGTCTTGTTTAAATCGAGTCTAAACATTTATGTAATGGTGTGTATTTATGTGGCCTCTATCTCCCGTACCCCAGAGGGCGAGGCGTGGCTGCGGCGCGGGCTGGCGGGCGCGGCGGGGGCGGCGGGGGAGGCGGGGGCGGAGGGTGGGGAGGGCGGGGAGAGCTTAGAGAGCGCGCTGCGCGAGGACGCGGAGTTGCTGCGCGCGCGCCGCGCGATGTTCGCGCCGCTACACGCCAACATCACGCTCTACGTGCACACCACTGAGGTATGTCACGTTTATTATACCTGAGGGATATATTAACCTATCAAGCTTCAATTGCCCCACCGGTGGCCGCGAGTAATAGATTTTTTATTGTGTCTCTTGACTTTGGCCTGACAGGTTAAATTGTATCTTAGAAACCTTTTATAGGCCTGCAAAATTATTCTTACCTATTAAATATGGGTTATTATGTTTGAAGTTGATGAATTGAGAGTAGTTAATAAAAAAACTAAAATGCCGAAGGCTTCCATGTTTCCGTGGACTATTTTAGAAAGGAATAAAGTGAACAACTATAACGTTTAAAATATATTTGACAAAAATAATGATGAAATTGTGCAACTGGTTGGTAACATCAAACTATTTTATTTTGTGTGCAATAAACTCTAGTTTATTTCTGTCTATCAATTAATTTTAACAGTAATTTTAGTTTGACGATACTACAGAGATAGGTTTTATAATTATAAAATTGATTGTCTCGGGATTTGTACAACATTATTTTATTACAGATTAGTCTGGTTAAAAAAATGTCTTGAAAGTCGGTTTAAATTACGACTATTTTACATGATAACGTCATAAGATAACAATAATGCGACTCGGACGTATCGACCGATGGAGTGGAAGAGATATAGATGCGTCACAAGTCGAACGCTTATGCCGATTGCGCCTCTCTTTCGCTCGTTTCGCGCTCTCGCTTGCACGCGGAACGTAACACTTCGTGCGTGCAGCCGGCGTTCATCGATTTAGGGATGATTTTTCAACAGCCAGATATTTTCTAACTGACGATTAAGTTTGACATGTTGACTGTTTTCGTATAGAATATGTGTCAAAACGTCAATTTTAATACAATTTAAAAATTTAATACAAGTTAACTGGAGTTTAAAAAACCGGCCCTTATAAGACGTTATCACGTCAAAAGTGGCAGAATCGAATCGTCACAGGAGCAACAGTTCTCCAAAGAGAGTGTATTGTCCGGCAGGTGGTACAGATCCCGGTGACGGGCACGGTGCAGGCGTCGTGGCCGCGGCTGCGCGCGGGCGTGGGGGGCGCGGGGGGCGCGGGGGGCGCGGACGGGCTGGTGGCGGGGGGGCTGGTGGCGGGGGTGGGCGGCGCGGCGGCGGCGCGCGTGCGCCTGCGCAACCCCTCCCCGCTCCCGCTGCTGCTGCAGGCCGCGCTCACGCACCGCCCCCACCACCACCACCACCACCAGCACCACGACCCGGACCATTTGTTACACCCGCAGGAGTGAGATTTATATTCTTTTGCTCATTGCATATCTAACTCAATTTTGACAAAAATCCGATTTACTGTAACTATGCTATTAACGGCAGCATTGTGCTGACTATTTTAAACACTGGTATATAAGTTCGGGTTAAAGAATAGAAAATGTGTAGTTTCGAGAATATGACATTAGTTTCTAAACGCTCGCTTACGAACATTAACTTTATCTCTAGTTCGATAGAAATTGTATTTGTTTCGTAGCACAGAAATAATGACAGCCAATTCAGGTACATTAAAATCTGCTTGACAACAACACTAGTTGACACCACTAATCAATTGACTTATAATTTGTATAACAGAAAAATGATTTCCGTACCCAAAGGGTAAAACGAGACCCTATTACTAAGGCTGATATCTTAAAAATATTTATGAATGGTGTCGACATCCATATTGTACAGTCAACGGTATCGATACGATACGGTTCGTTAACCAATCCATAAAAGTTAAAGACCATCCAACGGAGTTTTTCACTTTTAGTCTAACATATAGACCAAATCATTACAATTGCAAAATTTAGACGTATTGTACTCTGCTTACAAGCTATTGTCTGTGCTATTCTCGAAGTAATGTCGTTGTATTAACGAACAATAAAAGTCAAGAGCTTTTCCTAATATCAAGCGAATTTACCAATTTAGAAAAGTTCATTTCAAATCTGTTAATACAGGTGACTACGCCAATAGGTATTTCATGTAAAGTTTTATTTTTGCAGCGTGGAGGGCCTAGAATCATTTTGCAAAAAGAACAAATGCGTGTGGTCAGCGGAGGCATTCTCTATCGGCGCGTGGCAGGCCACGAAGCCGCTGGTGAGCGAGTGGGCGCCGGGCAGCGCGGCGCGGGCGCCGATTCTGTTGCTGGCGCCCGGCGCCGAGATAGAACTCACGATTGATTTCGCGCCAGTGCGGGCCGCGCCGCTCGCAGCGTATCTGTACCTGAGGTCAGTTAATTTTGTCGGTATTTTCAGCTGTCGTTCGATACGTAATCGTACTACGGAATCGTAGAACCACTCTCATCGTAGCGGACGTGTGCGTGGTGTTTGCGGAATATTTTAATATTTTAATTTTGCTCGATCTGGGACTTGGGACTTCGCCCCGTTTGAATTCGTCACCGCTGAGCCATCAACGGAGCACCCTGTGGTCAAGAGGCAACAAGTTATCGTGTGGAGCTAGCGAGGTTTGAACGCGGGACCTCTGGGTGAGAAGTAGCCGCTGTTACCGCTGCACCACGATGCCTGAGCGCAATGCGGCCGAAATTTATTACTACTAGCTGCGTGCAGTGATTCCGAGCTGCTGGGACATTGCTGTTGTTTAATTAGTAGGCGCTCTAAGAAAGTCAACTCTTGCGGTCTTGCTGTAAGTTATAATAAGGCGCTATTGACACCGAACGATACATCTCGCTAACATTGAAAATGAATTACAGTGTGTGCAAACAAGTTTTGTACACCAACGAATCTATGAAATGCTGACTTTGTGTTGGAAAATATCATTATCAGTGTCTCAATATAGATAAAGCAAACTTTTCTTAACTTCACAAAAGAATATGTATCGACATGGATATGTCCATCTTGCAATAATGTCACAAGACGTACACGCTGCGTTGATAGTACGCCTATGCGCCAGGGTGTTTCTTTCCCGGGTCCAGATGATTCGATGAACATGTTCTGTGATTTGATAGAGGAAAACCAAGTTAGCATGGAAAAAATTAGCGTCCTTTACTGTTTTCATGACAGATTTCCGTAATATGTTACGGGAGGACGTTCAGCAGATGGTCAAGATTGAAGTGGAATCTGCAATGAGAACCATTAAGGATGATCTCAGTACTACTACGGACTTCATCTGCGCTGAACAGTCTACGTTGCGTGCTGACATTGACAAAAATGATGACATAATAAAAAGTCTTGAAGCAGAATATAATAGTCTCAAATCTGAAATCATCAAGTTAAGTAGTAGCTAAGTATGCCGATGACCTAAAAATCTACTCAGTTATAAATAATGAAGATCAGTGCTTCGCCTTACAGAACGACCTCCGTATTATCTCAGACTGGTGTTTGTCGAACAAAATGAAACTGAACGTCGATAAATGCTGCGTAATATCTTTTACTCGTAAAAAATATAAGCTTAATCGAACATATTACGTGCAAGATAAACCTCTTTGTAGAAAAGAAACAGTTAAAGACCTGGGGGTTTTGTTCGATGAGGAGTTGTCCTTTAGGCCTCATTATGAATATATCATAAAGAGAAGCCAAAGGCTATCAGGTTTCGTCATTAGATCTACTAGGGATTTTAAAAAGCCAAGTAGTGTTCTGACGCTATATCAGAGCCTGGTAAGAAGTATTTTAAAATACTGCTGTCCTGTGTGGTCTCCATTCTATGTGACTCACGTGGAAAGTATTGAAAGAGTTCAGAAACGTTGCCTAAGATATCTTGCCCGCAAATGTAACCTTGGGCGGGCATTCAATAGTTACAATGAGAGACTGACTAAATTTGGTATGCTCCCATTAATAATAATAATAATGTATTTATTTATTCAAGTAACATGACTCATTATTTGTTAGTTTGGATTAAGTGCTCGCCGAGAGAGATATGATTTGCCTTGTCTGCATAAGATATTGCATTCTTCCATTGATGCCCCGGATCTGCTGGCGACAATTAATATCAACACCGCTTATAGGCCTCCCTAGCACCTTTGCAATGCAAGTATTTAAAAATAATACTTCATATAATAATCCCATGGTCAGAATGTGTAGGGCTTTTAACGAGTTAAAAAAAGAACTAACAATGATGTGGACGTTTTTTGCAGGTTTTCTCTCTTAAAGAAAGCATTTCTGATTAAAGGCCAAGTATTCTCAATCACCCTTGAATTGTGACTAATATGCTTTGTGTAGCATGCTGTTTTGATTCTGATTGCTAATTTATTTTTGTAAAATCTTACTTTAACTTACACTATGCTTCGATATTTAAAATCATGTTAGGTACACTATTTTTGGACTACAGTTTAGTCTATATCTGAGAACTCTTATTAGTTATAAGCAAGTTAAGACTGTAATCTGTCTGTGTACTCTTCAAATAAATAAATAAATACTGTCGAACGTTTTCACGATGCGTCCATTCATTCAAACCGTCATGAGTTCCATTTTTGAAGTTCATTCAGTTCCTAATAGCTTCTAAGTTAGAAAAAAAAAGTATTGAAAAAGTTCATAGGAAATTCTAAATAGCAAAACGGAAGTGACGTTTTGCTATTTAGAATTGACGTTTAAGGCCACGTTCAAGGAGATGCGATGCGCTGTTCCAGTGTTTTATCCATTTAAGGAGAGGTGGTGCGCATTGCTTCTCGCCGCATTTGACGCGTAAAGACATATGGTAACTAATCGTTTCAATAACACCTCCATACATCGCAGTATGTTTGTATTTCCGACTCCCCGTTTCGCTCACCACACCACCCGACGCCCCTCATCTCTTTGAACGTGAGTACTAAGTCCACAATAAGGCTAATATAGATATATTAGACATCGATAAAGTGAATAGCGCTAGAATATCGATATATCGATCCGGATTCCGTAGCAATGAAGATTATTCATCTTGCATTGGAGGTTTCCATCTTACATTATCTTCCGTTTCCACCCCGTGGTATCTGGATCTGTTTCTCCCTCGCTGGTACACTGAAGGCATCGTGTCTCCCGCAGGAATAACCTGACAGTGGCGGAGATCGTGCCGCTGTGGGGGCGCGGCGCGCACCCCAGCGTGCAGCTGGCCGGCCGCCGGCCCGGCGCCCCGCCGCTGCTGTTCGAGGTAACATACACACACAACATGTAGCGGAGATCGTGCCGCTGTGGGGGCGCGGCGCGCACCCCAGCGTGCAGCTGGCCGGCCGCCGGCCCGGCGCCCCGCCGCTGCTGTTCGAGGTAACATACACACACAACATGTAGCGGAGATCGTGCCGCTGTGGGGGCGCGGCGCGCACCCCAGCGTGCAGCTGGCCGGCCGCCGGCCCGGCGCCCCGCCGCTGCTGTTCGAGGTAACATACACACACAACATGTAGCGGAGATCGTGCCGCTGTGGGGGCGCGGCGCGCACCCCAGCGTGCAGCTGGCCGGCCGCCGGCCCGGCGCACCGCCGCTACTGTTTGAGGTAACATACACACACAACATGTAGCGGAGATCGTGCCGCTGTGGGGGCGCGGCGCGCACCCCAGCGTGCAGCTGGCCGGCCGCCGGCCCGGCGCACCGCCGCTACTGTTTGAGGTAACATACACACACAACATGTAGCGGAGATCGTGCCGCTGTGGGGGCGCGGCGCGCACCCCAGCGTGCAGCTGGCCGGCCGCCGGCCCGGCGCACCGCCGCTACTGTTTGAGGTAACATACACACACAACATGTAGCGGAGATCGTGCCGCTGTGGGGGCGCGGCGCGCACCCCAGCGTGCAGCTGGCCGGCCGCCGGCCCGGCGCACCGCCGCTACTGTTTGAGGTAACATACACACACAACATGTAGCGGAGATCGTGCCGCTGTGGGGGCGCGGCGCGCACCCCAGCGTGCAGCTGGCCGGCCGCCGGCCCGGCGCCCCGCCGCTGCTGTTCGAGGTAACATACACACACAACATGTAGCGGAGATCGTGCCGCTGTGGGGGCGCGGCGCGCACCCCAGCGTGCAGCTGGCCGGCCGCCGGCCCGGCGCCCCGCCGCTGCTGTTCGAGGTAACATACACACACAACATGTAGCGGAGATCGTGCCGCTGTGGGGGCGCGGCGCGCACCCCAGCGTGCAGCTGGCCGGCCGCCGGCCCGGCGCACCGCCGCTACTGTTTGAGGTAACATACACACACAACATGTAGCGGAGATCGTGCCGCTGTGGGGGCGCGGCGCGCACCCCAGCGTGCAGCTGGCCGGCCGCCGGCCCGGCGCCCCGCCGCTGCTGTTCGAGGTAACATACACACACAACATGTAGCGGAGATCGTGCCGCTGTGGGGGCGCGGCGCGCACCCCAGCGTGCAGCTGGCCGGCCGCCGGCCCGGCGCACCGCCGCTACTGTTTGAGGTAACATACACACACAACATGTAGCGGAGATCGTGCCGCTGTGGGGGCGCGGCGCGCACCCCAGCGTGCAGCTGGCCGGCCGCCGGCCCGGCGCACCGCCGCTACTGTTTGAGGTAACATACACACACAACATGTAGCGGAGATCGTGCCGCTGTGGGGGCGCGGCGCGCACCCCAGCGTGCAGCTGGCCGGCCGCCGGCCCGGCGCACGGTGGGCTGGGATTACAAGGTTGGGACTTAAGGGATGAAAAGTATGTTTTTGGTATATAGGCATAAATATAAACCGTTTTTATTCTATACATTTTTTTTATTAATCTAGTATGTTCGGAGATAAAGCCATTTCAATATTGTATGAAAATTCATGTCATTTTAGTTTAACAACCGATTATTAAAGATAGTAGGGTATTACAAATAACTGACTGATGCATCTAATCTAAGTAGGTATAGGTATACGTGCTTAAAAAAATTAGATTCCACATTTTCCAGCACCTTATGACGTCATTTGTTTTGACTCAAATTTCCGAGAAATAAGTGATTAGAGCGCGCAAGCACAACAAGTTGTGACGTGTCGTAACGTGATTGGCATCGACAATGTACGGAATATGCAATTGCATTCGAACCCACCTCAGTGTTCTATTACCCACCATAATAGACGCACTGCCCTGACATATTAATATTAATAATTTATTTGTGTCTTTGTTGTTGTTGTTGTGTGTTTGTGAAGTTTGTGAAAATGTTCCGTGATTTAGTGACAAATCTTGATCTCTTTGTTACTTTAAAAGTTAGTGATAGTGGTAGTATTAAAGATTTAGATTAGAAAACTTTTAGGTCCAAACTTTTAGCAGAATTAAGGGATGAATGGGACTTCTGATTGATGTTGTCAAACACGGTCACGGCTCCACCAATGACGGGAATACGGCAAGAAGATTTTTCGGAAAACGCAAATATGACTGCTGAGATAACTGGTGTAAGTGAGGAGTTAATTAGGCGGTTTGCAATTATTTTAGAAGCAATTTCATCGGGCTACCACATTAACGCAGAAAATTTTAACGAATATGCTCAAGCTACCATGAAACTGTATTTGGACTTTTACAGCTGGTATTATATGCCTTCAAGTGTTCACAAAGTTCTTATGCATGGCGCAAATATCATTAAAAGTTTTGGTCTAATACCAATTGGACACTTATCTGAAGAAGCAGCCGAAGCAAGAAATAAAGACTTTCGTAGGTACCGCCAACACTATTCCAGGAAATGCAGCAGAAAAGCTACAAATCAGGATATTTTAAATAATTTATTGACCAGCTCAGATCCACTTATTTCAACAAAACGCCACAAACTGCTCAGAAAACAAAAAACTTTGTGAAGCGAAGCTCAAAGTTTATTAATTGTTAAACAGGAAGATACATTTGATGACGACGAAACCGAAAATTTTGCTTTTGTTAATGTAGATACCTTTGAAAGTGATATGCAGTGATTTTATATATCTATTTTTCGATATTTTTCTTATTTTAAAAAGTGAAATCAAAAATTTTATTTTATATAAGTGGGGGGGGGGCTACCATCATGTAATGAATAAATGGTCCCTTAGTGGATTAGGCCTAAAGAGGACACCACTGAAAAAAAAACGCGCCTATAGTTGTTAACCTCTAGGGTGGTGTGGAATAGAGAACAAAAATTTAAATTGCGGGCAAATCGGGAAAAATCGAAACCCGAGAATAGGCATTAAAATAGGAGAAAAATACGTACTATGCATACATTAAGGCGATTGTTTGAGAAAATTTGAGAATTTCGAGATATGCTCATTATTTTGTTTTGCTTCATACAAAAAAAACTTTGGAAATTAATAACGCCGAAAATACTAAGTTATCGGAAAAACCGCACCAGTAATAGTTTTTTATAATCAATTGATTAATCCAAAACAATAATTTAATTTTCAATAAAGAACACTGTTTTTTTTTACATGCTATGACCATTACCGGCCCGTTTCAGTCCACCGTGCGGCGCACCGCCGCTACTGTTTGAGGTAACATACACACACAACATGTAGCGGAGATCGTGCCGCTGTGGGGGCGCGGGGCGCACCCCAGCGTCAGGGGCGTGCGGTGCATATAGGCAATAAGGCAGTGCCTACCTGATAAATGAAATGAGGTAGGCAGTAGGTACTTACAAATGTGTGTTATTGATGAAAACCACTGATTTTCATCAATAAAACACATTAATGCCTACCTTAAAATAAAACCAATGCCCGCCACTGCCCAGCGTGCAGCTGGCCGGCCGCCGGCCCGGCGCACCGCCGCTACTGTTTGAGGTAATACAGTGAGTCAGTGCATCAGTGTAACTGCTGGGTAAAGGTGTATTCACCATGGTGTTTGTAGCAAGTTCGTTCAAAAGCATGTCTTCAACTGGTGATTGTGAACTTTACTTTCTAATTAGGAACGATTTGGTTCGTTAGTGGGCGTGGCTAGGCTGGTGGCCAAGTATGAGTCACTGCATGCTTAACGTGAACCAACTATAGTTCGTTGAGTAGGCCACTCGAAAACTCTTGTTTCACAACGGTTGTCAGCTCAGGTTGACTTTCACAAGTATACGTATAGCTTCGAATGAGTACAAAGTGTCGCTCGGCTCAGGTGACGGAGTGCGGCGAGAGTGGCGGCGGCGGCGGCACGGGCGGCGGCGGCGCGGGCGTCGTGCGGCGCAGCGTGAGCGTGCACAACACCGGCGACGTGCCGCTCACGCTGCGTGACTGGCGGCTGGCGGGCCGGCCCTGCCAGGTATGACAACTGCACAATAATCGTAATTCATGTATTAACTCGCTTGTTCTCGGAACATGTTGCCATCGTATCTAAATTATATATTTTTTTGTCGTAGAAATGATTGAAGTGAGTATATTTAACGTTTGCTTTTCGTTCTGTTAAAATTGTTTCCATGTATCGTTACGTCTGTAAAATTATGCTTCAATTTAACGTTACAATTGGGTTAGGATGGGCTGAAAGGGATAAACTAATCGGATTTTGAATTATCTTCTTCTCAAAAGTTGCTTGAAATAATATGAAATCTGTGATTTCAAAATAAATTCGATACGCCCGATCACTACAAACGTAGGACCGGGCTCGCACTGAGTAGACACTCCGGCTTGCAGGCGCGCGGGTTCCGCCTGCAGCCGTGCGCGCCGCTCGCGCTCGCGCCCAACGAGTCGCGGCCGCTGCGGCTGTCGTTCGCGAGCGACTACACGCTCGCGCGCGTGCCCGTCGCGCTGCACGTGCGCTCCGACACGCAGCGGCTCGAGTTCGCGCTGCTGGGCGCCGCGCCCGCCGCCCTGCTGCGCGCCTGCGCCGCCCGCGCGCCCCGCCCGCCCTTCGAGCCCGCGTTGCGAGCCGCCGGCGCGCTGCTGGCTCTAGCCGCGCTCGCGCTCGTGCTGGCGGCCGCGGCGCTGGACGCGGAGCGCGAGCTGCGGCGCGCCCGGGCCGCGCGCGCCGCCCCGCCGCCGCCGCCGCGCGCGCCCCTCGACCTGCGCGCGGCGGCGGCGCCCCCCGCGCCCCCCGCGGCGCCCCCGGCCCCCGCGCGCCCCGCGCCCCCGCGCCGCCGCCGCGCCGCCCGCCGCCCGGCGCCGCCGGACCCGCAGGCGGAGCGGCGCGCGTTCGAGCGCTGGCGCGCCGAGGTGCTGCGCCGCGCCGACCATGACCACGACCACGACCACGACCACGACCACGACGACGGCGACCGCTCCAGCGAAGAGAACGAGGCGCACGAGACGCTTGCGACGCCGCTTGAACCTGAGACTCGAGATAGGTCCGTTTCATTACTCTTTGTCCACCCTAAATGTCGTTCTAACTAGTCAAAATAACTACCTACCTTTTGTACACATCTGATGTCTAATTGCCGTTCAAATAGACATGCGAGACAAAACCTTAGTGTTATTAGTCCTCAATACATGAAACGAAAATTTACATCGTTACCATACACTGTCTTTCCGCAGCAAAATCATTAGCTATCAGCAGTACTTTCGATTCACTAAGTTAAATATTAAAAATAAAAAAAATTGTTTTTCAAATAATAAAAAAAACACCAACTCGAAAGCGTGAAATACAATTTCTCATTCTCACAATTTGTAACCATTATTTGACTTTCAGGATAATGCTTACTACTTGTGTTTACGATTGGATTATAATATTGAGACGAAATCTTTACACTGCGGAAAGACAAGTAGTAAAAATTAACGATGTTTTCATGGAGCGTATCCTCTGTTTTTTCAAACACATTATTCTATTTTTAAGACATTGTCTCGAGGAGCAAATCATTTTGGGCAGACATGCTTGGGATAAAAAGCTATACGTAAATAATTATATCCTCAGCAATGAGAAACCGAGGAAACACGCGGCGTAAATAAGCATATCTGCAACGCTAACTTCTTCAATCTATTTAATTTGTATTTTTTTATGATTCAGCAAACAAAAATGAAGAAATACTAAAAAAATACAAAAGGAATCCTAGAAATGTGCCTTGTGGAACTCCTAATAAAATAGCAGCGAAGCGTGACAATAAATACTATATTCCTATCATAGATCGCCGTCGCCACCGACACCAACCGACCGTCGGTCGAGCGACGCGTCCGGCGCTTCGGGCGCGTCTGTCGCGTCGGTCGCGTCGGGCGCGTCGGCGGAGTCGTCGGTGGGGTCGGACTCGTCCCCCGGCGACGAGCTGGGGCGCGACGACAGCGACGAGCCCGACGCGCGCCCGCCGCGACGCGAGCCCGCGCACGCGCCGCGCGCGCCCCCGCTGCACAACGACACCGATAACAGGTACGCACGTGCGGGGACGAGTACATTTATACTCATTGTTGATACTCTGTGGCGATCAAACAAATTATAAAACTGGAGTGAAGTGCATTTTATTTATTTGATTGACATCAATGTTTGATTTCTAACTCTATGGGCACAGAACGACTTACTGTTAGACCGATAAATCAGGGTCAGCCTTCGTATAGTTGTCAATTGAAATTTAAGTGTTGTACTATCGCGGGCTCCGACGCCTGACCAGTCTTAAAGCTGAAATCGCTTGCAAGCACCTCATTGCCACTCACTTTAAGCCACGCCCTACGTTCATTTATGTTTCGGGTTCAATCAAGACAATAGGTGTTTAGGCACAAGCAAGCAAACTTCTATGTAACGTAGTAAAATGCATAACCAATCAGAGCGGGTTGGAGCGTGTCCGGCGCAATGCGCTTACACAGGAATATTTCTACTAAGCGGTAAGGCCTCGGAGCCCGCCTTCGACGGTTACACTTCGATAGATGTGTTTAATTTACCTAAAAATAAAGCGTTAAATTGTAAGCAGTATGTGAGGGTTCACAATATTTGGATAGTTTAAAATCTTGCAAATTAGATTATAATTTAATTGTTTTTTTTATTTTACGGTGACATATACATAATCACAAAGTACTCTAAAAGTTTAGCAAAACATAGAAAATAATTTTCAGGGAAAAAAGTTTTGTAAAAATATACTAAAATATAAATCATTAGTAAAATGGAGGTACTTTTTTTTATGATTATTAAGTAAATATTTTTTCTTGCTTTAAATGATTACTTTTCGAAATAAATTGTAGAATGGACGTTGCAGAAAGTCAAGGATGACATTTTTAAAACAGCTTTGCGGTTGCTGGGTGTTTGCTTTGTTTAGTAGATCGTGGAGTTATATTATTGTAGAACATTATAATCACAATGGCTATCGTTTCAGAACGGACGACGTCACACGGTCGTGCCGCGCGCGCCGCGAAGCGAACTCGCCTCCGTGCCGCGCGGACGTGTCGCGACGCGCGGACGACGCACGGCCGCGCGCGGCGCCGCTGCGCACGCACACGCGTCGCGCGGCGGCGGCGCGGCGCCGGGCCGAGCGCCCCGCCGGCGCCGCCACGCCGCCGCGCGCGCCGCACGCCGCCCCGCCCGCCGCCGCCGCCGCCGCCGCCGCCGCGCCCGCGCCCGCCGCGCCTGCCGCCGTGCGCTGGGACACCACCTGGAGCGAGGTGACTCTCGAGCCTTGTATCTACTATGATCGCGAACCTCTCCTGCAACTGCTTCAATGTATACGGATCGCGGTTACCAGCGTGTTCGTCCAACATCCGCCACCGATCGTTGCAGACGTATCCACTATGTGGAGCAGTTGCAAGAGCGTGGAGCGCAAAAGGTTCGCCAACATTGGGGATACATGGCTTCACACATATTTCCTCTCTCAAACTGACGGTTCTAACTGATATACATTCATATTATTTTTGTAACTAATGTTAAATAAATATTATCAACTTTTATATAGATATGGTACTTGCACCAATTTGTATCATAAATTATTGAAAACTGCAACTTTAGTTGAAGAAAAGTAGATAGTTTTTTCGATGTTGTCTTACTATTGGATCCATAGTGAAAGTTGTTGACATTCAGAAGCAAAAGTAAACAAAACTTCAAATTAAATTTGTTCCTTCATAAAAAAAAAACATACCTACTTTGAAACAAAGTCAAAACAAACCTATCTTTAGTTATTACATAATTATTAAGACTAAGGTGAGAAGTGCTAAATAAGATCAAAACCTACTCATTTATTAGTAAACGTTTTTATGTAAATCACTCAGATGTGAACAACGCTTTTAGATCAAACTAAATTACTTAATATTTTTGTATTAATGCAAACTTTGTATACAGAAATATAAATGTATCTTTATATTATCAGGTGGTAGCCGCCGGACCCGCCGCGCCGCCCCACCACGCACACGCCGCCCACCAGCCGCACGCGACGCACGCCACCCACGTGACTCACGCGCCCCACACGCCCCACGCGACACACGCGCCACACGCGCATACCGCCACGAACGGGACCGGTGAACCCACCGGAGGTACGTTACACTACAACACACTCTTTGTATGTCTACTCTGCGAAATACAATATGTGTCCCTTACAAGAGTATCTTTCGAAGTAATCACTCCTAATAGTCAACGGTACGCTTTCAAGTTACATATTCTTATTAGTGTGACTTGTGGGGCTCCCACACGAATATGCGTTAGCTACGCGCTCCCACCCACCGGTGGCCGCGTAACAATATTTTTTTTATTGTGTCTCTTGACCTTGGCCTGACTTTTATTAAGAACATTATAGGCGGGTTACAAAAAAAATACTTTTTATGAGTAAATTATAATTTTGTTGTTGGTATTTTGACAATATATCTTGTAAAATATTACAATTTAAAATATTTGCATGCTTATGCCCGTAGCACACCTCCGCCGCGATACACGAGTAACAAAACCGTTGGATGTATTTCGCTGTGATCTAGTGTAATTTAAGTAGCTAAAGTGACAAATATCCGCGGCTTTCTTCTGGATTTCTGTCCACACCTGCATTTTTTTTGTGTTATTTCTATAGTCTGCATGACTAAGCAAGTACAGAATAGCTCTATTTCTGACCTCTTGGATAAACTTTTCAGTGAATTCGATGTCCATTTTAATTAAAAACGCACTTTCGCTTCTTAAAAATTGTCGACATCGACAATCATATGCGGAAACTACGCGGCGCCGCAACAAAATGGCGGCCGGAGCGAGGAAGTGTGAGTGTGAGTGGCGTCGGAGCAAATCGACGAAACGAGACATTATAGTCAAGTCAATGCGCTAGAACATGCAATTTCGCTAGTGTTCCGCTTCTCCTACTTGCAGACAGGACATGGCGAAATCATTGCTGTTCCGCTGTTATGGTTTCGCAACGGAGGTGTGCTATAGGCATTAATGTTGAATGAAGTTTATAGTTTATCGTGTTAGCCAGCCACTTGACTTTTCAGTAAAAAAACAAATAACTGCGTAATTAGTGAACATGTGCTTTGGTACAGTAGGTTCGGCGCCGCTCCCGCCGATCGGATCTGACGTGAGGCGACGAGCGGAGGCGGATCGCGCCGACCACTCGCTGTTCTACTTCAACGGCGACGCGCCGCCGCCGGCCTGGCGCGCCACGCCGCCGCTCGAGCGCGCCGCCTTCCCGTCCTCGCAACCCGACTACCGCACCGACTTCGGTGAGTGTTGTCGCACGCACCCGCCTATACTATACCTAAGGCGCGCCGACCACTCGCGCCTCTACTTCAACGGCGACGCGCCGCCGCCGGCCTGGCGCGCCACGCCGCCGCTCGAGCGCGCCGCCTTCCCGTCCTCGCAACCCGACTACCGCACCGACTTCGGTGAGTGTTGTCGCACGCACCCGCCTATACTATACCTAAGGCGCGCCGACCACTCGCGCCTCTACTTCAACGGCGACGCGCCGCCGCCGGCCTGGCGCGCCACGCCGCCGCTCGAGCGCGCCGCCTTCCCGTCCTCGCAACCCGACTACCGCACCGACTTCGGTGAGTGTTGTCGCACGCACCCGCCTATACTATACCTAAGGCGCGCCGACCACTCGCGCCTCTACTTCAACGGCGACGCGCCGCCGCCGGCCTGGCGCGCCACGCCGCCGCTCGAGCGCGCCGCCTTCCCGTCCTCGCAACCCGACTACCGCACCGACTTCGGTGAGTGTTGTCGCACGCACCCGCCTATACTATACCTAAGGCGCGCCGACCACTCGCGCCTCTACTTCAACGGCGACGCGCCGCCGCCGGCCTGGCGCGCCACGCCGCCGCTCGAGCGCGCCGCCTTCCCGTCCTCGCAACCCGACTACCGCACCGACTTCGGTGAGTGTTGTCGCACGCACCCGCCTATACTATACCTAAGGCGCGCCGACCACTCGCGCCTCTACTTCAACGGCGACGCGCCGCCGCCGGCCTGGCGCGCCACGCCGCCGCTCGAGCGCGCCGCCTTCCCGTCCTCGCAACCCGACTACCGCACCGACTTCGGTGAGTGTTGTCGCACGCACCCGCCTATACTATACCTAAGGCGCGCCGACCACTCGCGCCTCTACTTCAACGGCGACGCGCCGCCGCCGGCCTGGCGCGCCACGCCGCCGCTCGAGCGCGCCGCCTTCCCGTCCTCGCAACCCGACTACCGCACCGACTTCGGTGAGTGTTGTCGCACGCACCCGCCTATACTATACCTAAGGCGCGCCGACCACTCGCGCCTCTACTTCAACGGCGACGCGCCGCCGCCGGCCTGGCGCGCCACGCCGCCGCTCGAGCGCGCCGCCTTCCCGTCCTCGCAACCCGACTACCGCACCGACTTCGGTGAGTGTTGTCGCACGCACCCGCCTATACTATACCTAAGGCGCGCCGACCACTCGCGCCTCTACTTCAACGGCGACGCGCCGCCGCCGGCCTGGCGCGCCACGCCGCCGCTCGAGCGCGCCGCCTTCCCGTCCTCGCAACCCGACTACCGCACCGACTTCGGTGAGTGTTGTCGCACGCACCCGCCTATACTATACCTAAGGCGCGCCGACCACTCGCGCCTCTACTTCAACGGCGACGCGCCGCCGCCGGCCTGGCGCGCCACGCCGCCGCTCGAGCGCGCCGCCTTCCCGTCCTCGCAACCCGACTACCGCACCGACTTCGGTGAGTGTTGTCGCACGCACCCGCCTATACTATACCTAAGGCGCGCCGACCACTCGCGCCTCTACTTCAACGGCGACGCGCCGCCGCCGGCCTGGCGCGCCACGCCGCCGCTCGAGCGCGCCGCCTTCCCGTCCTCGCAACCCGACTACCGCACCGACTTCGGTGAGTGTTGTCGCACGCACCCGCCTATACTATACCTAAGGCGCGCCGACCACTCGCGCCTCTACTTCAACGGCGACGCGCCGCCGCCGGCCTGGCGCGCCACGCCGCCGCTCGAGCGCGCCGCCTTCCCGTCCTCGCAACCCGACTACCGCACCGACTTCGGTGAGTGTTGTCGCACGCACCCGCCTATACTATACCTAAGGCGCGCCGACCACTCGCGCCTCTACTTCAACGGCGACGCGCCGCCGCCGGCCTGGCGCGCCACGCCGCCGCTCGAGCGCGCCGCCTTCCCGTCCTCGCAACCCGACTACCGCACCGACTTCGGTGAGTGTTGTCGCACGCACCCGCCTATACTATACCTAAGGCGCGCCGACCACTCGCGCCTCTACTTCAACGGCGACGCGCCGCCGCCGGCCTGGCGCGCCACGCCGCCGCTCGAGCGCGCCGCCTTCCCGTCCTCGCAACCCGACTACCGCACCGACTTCGGTGAGTGTTGTCGCACGCACCCGCCTATACTATACCTAAGGCGCGCCGACCACTCGCGCCTCTACTTCAACGGCGACGCGCCGCCGCCGGCCTGGCGCGCCACGCCGCCGCTCGAGCGCGCCGCCTTCCCGTCCTCGCAACCCGACTACCGCACCGACTTCGGTGAGTGTTGTCGCACGCACCCGCCTATACTATACCTAAGGCGCGCCGACCACTCGCGCCTCTACTTCAACGGCGACGCGCCGCCGCCGGCCTGGCGCGCCACGCCGCCGCTCGAGCGCGCCGCCTTCCCGTCCTCGCAACCCGACTACCGCACCGACTTCGGTGAGTGTTGTCGCACGCACCCGCCTATACTATACCTAAGGCGCGCCGACCACTCGCGCCTCTACTTCAACGGCGACGCGCCGCCGCCGGCCTGGCGCGCCACGCCGCCGCTCGAGCGCGCCGCCTTCCCGTCCTCGCAACCCGACTACCGCACCGACTTCGGTGAGTGTTGTCGCACGCACCCGCCTATACTATACCTAAGGCGCGCCGACCACTCGCGCCTCTACTTCAACGGCGACGCGCCGCCGCCGGCCTGGCGCGCCACGCCGCCGCTCGAGCGCGCCGCCTTCCCGTCCTCGCAACCCGACTACCGCACCGACTTCGGTGAGTGTTGTCGCACGCACCCGCCTATACTATACCTAAGGCGCGCCGACCACTCGCGCCTCTACTTCAACGGCGACGCGCCGCCGCCGGCCTGGCGCGCCACGCCGCCGCTCGAGCGCGCCGCCTTCCCGTCCTCGCAACCCGACTACCGCACCGACTTCGGTGAGTGTTGTCGCACGCACCCGCCTATACTATAC
This sequence comes from Anania fuscalis, assembly GCA_950371115.1. NCBI lineage: Eukaryota > Metazoa > Arthropoda > Insecta > Lepidoptera > Crambidae > Anania > Anania fuscalis. The sequence goes on along the minus strand of OX493344.1, from coordinate 133,114 downwards.
CTAAGGCGCGCCGACCACTCGCGCCTCTACTTCAACGGCGACGCGCCGCCGCCGGCCTGGCGCGCCACGCCGCCGCTCGAGCGCGCCGCCTTCCCGTCCTCGCAACCCGACTACCGCACCGACTTCGGTGAGTGTTGTCGCACGCACCCGCCTATACTATACCTAAGGCGCGCCGACCACTCGCGCCTCTACTTCAACGGCGACGCGCCGCCGCCGGCCTGGCGCGCCACGCCGCCGCTCGAGCGCGCCGCCTTCCCGTCCTCGCAACCCGACTACCGCACCGACTTCGGTGAGTGTTGTCGCACGCACCCGCCTATACTATACCTAAGGCGCGCCGACCACTCGCGCCTCTACTTCAACGGCGACGCGCCGCCGCCGGCCTGGCGCGCCACGCCGCCGCTCGAGCGCGCCGCCTTCCCGTCCTCGCAACCCGACTACCGCACCGACTTCGGTGAGTGTTGTCGCACGCACCCGCCTATACTATACCTAAGGCGCGCCGACCACTCGCGCCTCTACTTCAACGGCGACGCGCCGCCGCCGGCCTGGCGCGCCACGCCGCCGCTCGAGCGCGCCGCCTTCCCGTCCTCGCAACCCGACTACCGCACCGACTTCGGTGAGTGTTGTCGCACGCACCCGCCTATACTATACCTAAGGCGCGCCGACCACTCGCGCCTCTACTTCAACGGCGACAAATCATTAATTTCATTAAATGAAAACCAAATGTAATCATTTAGTACAAGGAAATAAAACAATCTACCTATGTGTATTTTTTTATTACTCTCAAAATATGTATCGTCACTACAATCGGTTTCATTTACATTTATTATGAAGCTCGGGGTCGGTTTATCAGTCGCATCAGCTATAGTTCCATGCTCCATCATTTAATCTTCTTCTTTTTTTACTATATCCATTTTCCCTAAGACACCATACCAATTTTACTCAATCCTTCTTTTAGAATTCCTTTGTTTCTGCTATTTTTTAAATTTTATATTTCTTCCAACGAATGATTTTAACTGTGCTCATATTCATTCAATCGGATTGAGTTTGCAGTAAGAAGGAGCAAAGTGTAACACGTTTTTGCTGGCTGCCATTTCATCAACAACTTTTTAAATATAATTATTTATTTTTATTATACTTCGATAAAAGTTTCGCTTTTATTATTTTGTCGTCACTTTTATGCCTTTTATCTTGCAGCCAGGATTGTATGCCTTGCTCCAGTTCATATTTGGTACTTTTTCGGCGTGTCTGGAGTGGTACTAAAACTACTACCTACTACTACTAAAACCATTCTTCATAGTTGTGTGCATAGTTGCTTCATGGTAATTACCGTTTCGGTCAGTCTTCTTAACTTCGAATACGCACTCTCCTCCTCCCAGGGACCCGGCTGCACTGCCACTGTGCGTGAAAATATGGCGTTTTCCTCTTTGAGGATTTTTGATTCCTGTCGAAGTGTCGACAAGCCGTTCAAAAAGGCAGTCTGCAACGACTGCTTTTTATATTATCATCAACCCACAAATAGTTGGGTGTGTGACCCTCATTAACCCATGTCTCGTCTGTATAATATATCGGCCTGTTTTCTTTTCTGCAGTCCTTTATCTTCATTAATTATTTTTTTTCCCCAAGCCATCAAATCCAGTCTGTCAACATAATGCTTTTTCTGGAGCGCTTCGTAAATGTGAAATTTAGCTTTTTCATAATGTTGTACATTGTCGTCTGGGTGAATGATGGTAAATCTTTATCGTCATTTACGGCTTTTAACACTTTTTAAATTGAGGGTAATTACAATAAAACTGGTGTACTTTTCGTCTCAAAGCCGAGAGCATAAAATCGTCCAATTTGTTTATAATCTCGTGTCGGCTTTGACCGATGCGATCTGGTGAAGACCTTTCCAGTGTTTTTATATTCATTTAGAATTCCGAAAATATTTTTTCCGAAGTTTTTAAAATCTCCCTTTTTTATTGGATAAGTAGGAGTAGGCCTTTCGACATATTTAAAACGTAGCCATTATTTTCTTTTTGAAGTCATATCCACACATTTTCTCTCCTTCATTAACCTTACACTTTGTAAAAACTAAAATGAAGCAATAAAGATTTTTGTATTTTTGTATTTTTTCATTGGCGACGGTAAAATTTACGCTAGGTCTGGAGTTCGTTTCCGTGTTTTGGAATGAGACCAGGATCGGCTCTGATGTACTCATTTCTGTAAAAAAAAGGTATTTTTAAATAAATGCCACAACCAACAGATAACAGAAGTCTTAGGGTTCGTCTGAATCTGGCGAATGTCATTTCGCGAGCTGCACGCGCAGCACACTTTCCGTTACTGCAATCGCTTGGTGCGCCTCTTTAGCGCAACTTATGCAAGACTCGTACAGTGCGGCGCACTGTACGAGTCTTGCACGCACTGAGTGCGCTCGCGCGTCAATTAGGTATTAGCTCACAGTTCGCGGCGCGCGCGGCTCTCGCGCCGCTCTCGCACTCGTACTGTTTGTTTGGTAAGAAAGAATCTGCATATTAATTCCTAAAATTATACATAGATGGCGTTGTTCATTGTTACACCGCGGTATCATTTGGTTTTTTCCAAACTGATATACTAATTTGAGAAAGTATGAGTTTGATGCGGACTATTTGTTTCAATTCGAAAACACGTACGAATATAAAATGCTTAACATTCGCCAGATCCGGATAAGGGTGTTCGTTATTAGTACATTATGATACAAGTGTGCTACGTTGGTCATTATACACGAGGCATTATTATAAGCGCGAGCCGCAGGCGAGCGCGGTAAGGAAGCCGAGTGTGATAATGATCAATGCACACGAGTTGCATACGACGTTTTTCAACACAATTGCGAGGAAAAAACAAACTAAAATCTAAAATACCTTCTCCGAATATGACTTGGCGTTATTGCTGTTTTTCTATGCATTTTGGCGGCAACAGGCTATTACTCGCGTTTCGTGCCTCGATAAGTATTTCCGACAGGGTTGAATAACATTTTACTCGTCTTTACTATTTAAAGTAGACATTTTTGATAGTAATTAACCACACAGCAACAACTTTACCAAATAATAATGGAAAATAGCACGTAAGTTTTGTTTTTTTCGCGCGCCGCAATTTCGATGCGCGCGCAGGTTCAATAATGGCACAGGAAAAACTGGCTGTTCAGCCGAGTAGCAGCAATTTAAAAAATAAAATAAACTATAAATTATTGTTTCTAAAAATGAAAGTTCAGTTAGTTTGTGTTTATTTAATATACAATTTAATAAAATGAAATATTTATTTGTCATCTTACCCTTAAATAATTTAATATTCGTAAAATATTCAATGTTCTTAGACACAAACTTTTGCTGGATTTAAAAAAAAAAAAAGTTTACATTACCGCACTAGTGCGATAATCTTTTTACAGCACAAGTGCGTAATATGATGAGTTATGATACTAAAAACGGTGTTATAAAAGTGCATTTACGAGCAACTGTGTTGAAAATTATATTAGGTAACAGAATAAATATTAAGCAATTGAAGCTTGATAGTAGAGATGAGTTATAACAGGTAAAAATAACAGTTCCAAATATCTGTTATTAAATAACAGCCTGTTATTTCTTATTTTGTAAGGAAAACATGTTTGGATACGATCTTGTAAAGTTGCAATAAGGTTTTCAATATTCGATACTCTACTCATGTATCCGATTTAGTATATTTTAAGTTAAAGTATATTATTTTTATTCAAACATACACTAGTATCATTGATGTAAGAAATTGATTTGAAAAATAATCTTTAGGCATCTAAATGTAAAAGATTTAGGTGCCTAGACATAATGTTGTGCTTTTATTTTGTGAATATATCCGAATTATTACCTCGATCATATACGACTATTTCTAATACCCTAAACTGAGTAATCTTCTAACAATTTCATTTGTTATGTATTAAATACTAGGAGCTTCTCTCTTCAACGCGATGAAAAAAAAAGAGACAGAGCTATAAAACACCTCATGAAACCAATTTAAGAAGACACATTTTGCGTACGACTTTTGCAGAAATGCGAGATTGATTTAAATTTGTTGTTTAGTAAATACTAGTTGCCTCTCTTTCATGTTTATGAGAAATGAATGAAAGGAGATTATAACAGTTATCGCCCTAATAACAGCCATAACAGGGACAGCCAGGCAATATTTTAGGCATCTGTTACACTTTCTTCTGCTGTTCTTACGGTAACTGTTATGATTTTGCTGTTATTTCCTATAACAGATATTTATCTTAGGAAGAACAGTTGTTAAATTCGGTATTTAAATACCTGTTATATTTATCTGTTACGATAAATACGCCTCACCGCTACTTGATAGGCTAATATATTTTTATATTCATATTCATATATTAGGTTATTTAAAAATAATAGCATTTCTTATATTTATCCAACTAATATTTTATAAAACAAGAAATGACCACATGCGCCATCTATTGTAAGTTGTTTCAGTTATGTAGTTCGATTAGTTTTGCTTGCTTAAACTGATTGGAATAAGTGATTTAGGGAATCCGCAAAAGATGTTGTCACTGTCGTAAATTCAAATTGTGTTTTATGATAAGGGCATAAGACCTAATTTTGTAGTTACCGGAGATTTAGCTTTTAGTTCTCGTTAGCGTGTTTTAGTTAGAGCAGGATAGTGGGTAATACATTATGACTGCGTCCTTGTCATACATTCCATATCAATATGTCTAATATTTTTAAATACAACATGCTTCGTTTCGTTAGTTTAATGAGTTGTTGACTTTATTGTATTTACACGGTCAGCAATAACAGTTATTGTGTGACGCTTTTTGTCATAAGAGTTGAGTTATAATAATAATAACCAACAGCTTAACGAAAACTGCTACAAACGAGCCAGCGATTAACGCAACGAACGCGCGATGGAGTTAAAATATTAGTTACGATTATATTAGACCTAAAATATTATAGCATAGAAAATATTAGGTTATTTAAAAAAAACATATCGTTATATCGCGTTGGCGATATGTAGCCGTTGTGAACACTCCTAGATCCGGACACGCACGCCTTTAGAAAAAGAAAGTTATTGGTGAAATTCGCAACAATTAAGACAGACAGTATAGATAATTTAAACGCACTTTAGAGTTAACTTATAACAAAATGAAATAATGATTTCAGACGACAAATCCAACATGAACGCGTACGGATCCCTGTGGACGGGCCCGGGGTCGAGCGCGTGGGCGTGGGGCGGCGGCGGCGGCGGCGGCGGGGGCGGGGGCGGCGCGTTCGGCGTGCGGCCGCCGCCGGGCTTCGCGGGCCCGCCCCCCGCCCCCCGCGCCTTCGACCCGTTCCGCTCGCTCGACCCCTTCCGCTCGCTCGCCGCCATCTGGGCGCCCGGCGCGCTCGACTGGCGCGCCGAGCCCGAGCCCGCCCCGCCCACAACAGCGCCGGACGCGCACGCATCTAGTCTCGACGCCCCGCCGTCTCGCTCGGGCGTCTCCAAGACTGAATAAACTTACGTTTCTGAGCATGCTGCTGTTTTATTTGATATCCATTTAAATATCGACTGGGGGATTGAAAAGCTTTTGTCCAAGATTTATCAGATCACTAATTCATTCATGTGCTGAAACAACCGGCACCGGCTCGCAGTGCCCCCATGCACTGCGAGCCGGTGAATCTGCATTGCCGTTGAATTGCATCTGAACCATGCTAGTCATGTTAATGAAAATTTCGGCACAAATGTACCGAATCTGTATACAAAAAATCATGAATGTGCGTTCAACCGTTTCCGATATACAGCAATCACCAAAATGTTTGCCCAGCAAAAAACTAAATAACTCTGATATCTTAAGAAGCACAAATCTGGCTTTCACGGCACATTTATGATCGTATATAAGCTATCTTTTTGCATTTTTAATATACAGCTAGGCACATTAATTAAAAAAAAAATTGCTGGGCGAACATTCGTGCAGCAGAATCCGTTTTTCTTAAATTAATCTGAAGCTATTGGATGCACAAATATAAAATTTCGGGCACATTTACACGATATAAGGCACTAATTATCTGCATCATCCAAACCTTGAAAAGGCGATACTTTTTGCTGAGTGAACGCACACAAATGGTTCCCTGCTTTCAAACCCTATGATGCACGCATGCATATAGCGTAGCCATCTCCAAAAATAAAAAAGCTGGACTTTTAGGTTCCAAAGCCAGTCATTAAGAAAAATTAAGGATTCTGGATAAAAATATCAGATAAAACAACTGGACTTTTGAATTTTAAAGCCGGATGCTAAATATAGGTAATTTGAGCATAATAAAAAGAATGAAACATTAAAACATTTTAATCTCATCACAGTCGCTTGTTCACTACTTACTGACCGAAGTGATTGAATTGAACGATAGTATAAAGAGCGCCGAAAGAAAAGACGCAGTCAAATTTAACTGGACAAGAGGTCAAAAAGCCTAACACTGTCCGGCATTATGTGGAAGGATGGCAACGCTACATGCGTACCATGTACCCATAGGGTTACGTCAAAAATGCGCCTTTAGGATGGGGAGTTTTGTCTCACAACAAACCTATTGTTTAATTTATTTTTTTGTGATTACAAAAATAATAAGAAGGGTATTTAGGTACAAGTTTTATCTATTTTGAAAAAACTTTATAAATTGACATACATGTAGGTACTGGCTCAAAAAAATTTTTTTTTATTTTTCTTTTTAAGATCTCACATTTCATGTTAATTACACTTACAATTAATTATTAGGTCAAGAATCCGAACATTTAAAACAATGCTCCAGGCATTCCCTTGCTTTTTGTTTTCAGTTACACCTCTTATTACAACAGCAATCCGATAGCATAAATGAATGTATAATTTAAGTTCCAACCTCTTAGAACTAAAGATTCAGTATCTGTATTTCGTTGAGTAGTCCTTGGGTGATACGACTAGACCTCTGCCTTTACGAGCACCACGGTACACAGTTTCGATGATGTCGATCATCTCCTGCTTGTCCTCGAGTGGCCAGTTTATTTTATTGTTGTTGCCAGTGCCCAAGTCAATCATAATATGCTTGTTGCGGAAGAAGAACATCACAGTGCAGGGATCATACAACTCGTACCTGAAAAAACAACAGGCGCTCATTATAATTTTATTAACTGAAAAAGTTTTTTTATTTATAAGATTAACACATTAATTCAGACAATAGCTGTCTTATTCAGAGTGCATTTGCTATTCCAGGACTAAGGTTAAACCACTGTTTTAACATACAAAAATCAGTGATTTAACCTAAGTCTGGACTAGACAATGCACTCTGAATAAGACGGTTTAAGTTTTATGTATTAAGTACCCATCATAGCATTTAAGTCAACCGTCTGCATATAGGTCAGCATGTCTAGCAGTTGATGCTCTGGACTAAAAAGGCAGGTGGCTGCGGGTTTGAATCACTGAGATAACTGGTATAAAGTATACTGTGAGATTGTAATCAAATACTTACCTATTATAATAAACGGCAGTACATTTTCAGACTGCTCAATAAATATGTAACATAAAATCAAAGCTATCTTGTAGTAACACTATTGTAGGTATGTATGATATTGAATGATGAAATTGCTAATTGTTATTATATGTAGCTCAGAACAGCACTAGAACTTACATTTTGTTAAAGTCAGGAACCGCTGTTATGTCGACTAGGTATATAACAGCAAAGTTTTTAACTTTTTCGGCGATGCTGTACAGAACTTCGTCCATCTTCATGCAGGTGGGGTCCCAGTCGTGGCCGAAGCGGATCACCTGGACAATAAATAAATGGTAAGTGAATTTGAACAACAACCAGCAGTTTCTTCACCAGTTTCAGACTAGAAATTAGCTCGTAACCTTAAAAATATTGCACTTACAACAACACGATCCTCTTCCGAAAGGATGGCTTGATCCACTTGCCAGCCATTGTGTAAATGTCCTAGCATGTAACTCATTTTGCACTGTGTTTATTAGTTAGATTTATATTATAAAATAAAAACAAGCAAGAAATTATGCACCAACGCCACCAACTACTCCACGAACGACCGAAAGAAGAAGAACTGTCATCAAATGTCAATGTCATTTTGACGTTCTAATGTCAAAACGTTTAGAAACATTGTATTGATATTGACAGTTCAAAAAACCTCCACAACAGCACTAGAGTCGCTAGAGGGTGGGTATAAATTAATTGAAGTTAGCAGTACAATTTTGCCAGGCTCTCGGCCCTTCTTTTAAATCTTAGTACAATATTATTAGTGACGGTCGCATGGTCGTAAAACATAGGTTACAAAACTGGGGAAAATAACAGAAACATAGTAGTTACCATATCCTACTTTTGTCGTTACATACTTACGTCTAGGTCTACCCTCGTTTACTTTTATTGTTATATCTCAACCTTATGATATTTTTCCATGTATTCCTCCTATCTAACGGTATCTAGCATAACAGGCAAAGTTAGTAACGAGTGAGTTAATATTCCTTTAAAATATTCTGCAAGACGAATGTACCTACTTAACTCCATTATCAAAAGTAACGAAAGAAATACATCCACCAATGTACCTTTGCAGACCCTAGGCATATTAGTTAACGAAGCGTTTAATCGAAGAAAGAGTGAAGGAACACATCGCAGCACAGCAGTAAAGAATCGTTAGAAGTACAAATCCGCGTTAGCCATTAAAATAAAAAAAAAACTATCATTTCAATCGTGAAGACGGATTCATGGTGTTATCAGCATGGTAAGTATACAGTCTTACAAAGTAACCCGGACACAGGCATAGTTTGTTGGATCAACTGTACCAAGGCTTTACTCTTTGACTTTTGAAGGCCAAAAACACTTAATAAAGAAAATAATGAGGGTAGGTGAAAATTCTTTATCGTGTTAAGGGGCAGGGCTCGCCCTGCTTCGCCAGTCATCCTATGACCATGCTACGGCCTAAGTCGAAACGTCGGAAAAATAAATTCGCAAAAAGAATTTAGGTAAGCCACAGATTAATATAGGTAATTAGGTAAGTATGTGTTTCATTAACAGCCGTGTACCTTGTTGTATCCGTGTACCGCCGTGTACCTTGATGGTATACTCCTGTAGTAGTAGGTAAACCATCACGGTGCAGACAGTGATTTTTATGAGAACAAAAAAAATAATTTAGTGTTTTACTTATGAATATTTAAAACAATTTTTACTATGGAACCAATTGATTAATAGTAACACTTAAAAAAATCAACTTTTTCTACTAAAGTGCAGTTTAGTACTTACTAAGTACTTGACCAAAATGTATGTAACAGCAGTTTTTTTTATTATTTCCTTTCTGTAGAAATGAACTGATTCATTGTACTGGAACCGAATAAAAACCGGCCAAGTGCGAGTCGGACTCGCGCACGAAGGGTTCCGTACACCATTATCTATAAAAACGGCAAAAAACCACGTTTGTTGTATGGGAGCCCCCCTAAATATTTTTTGTATTCTGTTTTTTAGTATTTGTTGTTATAGCGGCAACAGAAGTACATGATCTGTGAAAATTTCAACTCTCTAACTATCACGGTTCATGAGATACAGCCTGGTGACAGACGGGCAGAAAGATGGACAGACAGGCAGACGGACAGCGGAGCCTTAGTAATAGGGTCCCGTTTTACCCTTTGGGCACGGAACCCTAATAAAACGGTACATACAACAGTCACAGATTAAACAAAGAATCTTTAATAGAAAGTCCTTAAGTACCTACTTATGTCCTCCCATACCCTCTTCCCTAGGGCCATTAAATAATAGCTAATATTTTTTTAGTAAGTAAAAATTTTAGTAAGTAAGTTGGAAAAAATTCGTCTTGATTATAATAATTAATAAATAAATTTCCAAAAAATACGTTTACATATAATATGTCATGTATAGGCGCAGAACAAGTAAGACTCGCTACACTCCGCTTGTATAGGTTTGTATGTTTGTTACTTAATTTTAAACTGAATTTTGGCAATAATACTTAGACATTGATGTAATGTAATGTAGCAGAACGCACAGGGTATGTTACCACGTTTTGTGTTCTCGTGGGAATTGGGATGATTCATTCATTCTTCAAAATTATTCTGAAATATCACGCAGACGAAGTTGCGGGCCGAAGCTAGTTCTGTAATATTTTACAGGGCAGGTACTTACGTACTCGTAGCCGTCTTGCTGAAATGCCATGTGTTCTGAGAAACGTCTATTAGGTCAACGCTTTATCGATAGGCTAGCTAATAATAACCGTACTAAGTAGGTAACTAAAGTCTGTAGAATATCGTAAAACCACTAATAAAAATATCCTTGCAGTACAGAAAATGTGACACAAAATTAAAAGTTTCGATGTAATGCCGAGTTGGAAAGGATTACACCTTGTTTATTGTTTATCAGCCGTCATCGCGGTTCCGTTGTTTATCGCAGCGCTCGCTCCAGCGCCAGCGCGGAACCGCGGGAGGGGCGGGGAGGGGCGGCTGGCACCAAGCCACCGGATCGCGGTCACACACCAAAACATACGGATTTCTCGGGAAAAAATAACGAGCACTTGCAGAGCCCGACGCCTCGCCGCGTCAGTCGCGCGCCGCATCAAATATTCTAGCGATATCGATTTCCAGATATTACAGGTTCGGTCGAGCTACTCGTGGAGTCGTGGTGCGGTGGTGGCTGGTGGTGTCCGGTGGCTCTGGCGCCGCGTGCGGCCTCCTCACGCGCGCCGACTCCGCGCGCCATCAAGCGTGCCTTCCGCCACCGATCCTCTGTCACGGCCACTGGACTGGAAGAAACGACTCTGCGAACTGATTTAGGTAAGCTAACATGTTTTGTCTGTTTTGAAGCGAATGTGCACATTCAGCATGAGTCATGACAATCTGTTTTCGTCGTGTTTTATGAACTGTGAATAAAGTAAGCGCTGCGTTCGTGTTGCTTGTACACAACGTAACTGAACGAAAGAAACATAAATTTGAATGAACTATTTAAGAAAAGCTTTGTTTATAAGGGCGATATTTTTAATTTGTCATTAAATCATTCGTTAGGAATACCTAAGTAAGTAAACTTTCGATAACAATCCAGCTTAGTAAAGTGTACTTAAGTATCTACAGATAGATTTGAAGTTAGCACGTACCTAAATATAAATAAATAAATTATTGTTTCCACAATCACACTAATTAGCTAGTCCCAAACTAAGTAAAGCTTGTAATATGGCGACTAGATAACGGATAAACATCCATGACTTAGGTACAAATGCTCGTGCTCATCACACTAACATTTGCCTCTTGCGGGATTCGAATCCGCAACCGCCAGGCATTGTAGTCCGGAGCGCGAACCACTACACCAGACGGTCGTCGAACCTAAATACTTAATAATACGCGGCGTATATCTTGACATACAATTAGCAAACAAAAGACACCGTTGCTTATGTTATGGTGTATGTACGTGTACCTACGTACGTGACACTTTTGTAACCACTGCCGCAGAAGGAAGGGATCGCTTTCACGCAAAGTACCTACTCCGAGCTGATTGTGCAACGAGCGGATCTCGCGAGCGTCGGTCGTCGGCGGCGGGCGCGAACCGAGGGTACCCAGTTACTAGTAGGTACCTATCACCAGCTGCTTGTTTGTGTCCCGAGCGGTAGCAGCGTGTTGTTTACTCACATGTGCACACGCGCTCTGACGCACGCGCCGGCTGCACCCGCTTTGGGTTCCAGCTAGTTATGTTCACTAGTGTTCCTCTATTCGCAAGCCAAACATAGGCCTACGCGATCATTGGACTTTCGATCATTAAAATTATTAGTTTGGTGCTGAAGACTTCGTATACCTACCTTGCAATGCATTGATGCCCGTCTAGTGTAGGGGATCGCCACCGAAGAACAAAGGCAGGCGGTTGCGGGTTCGAATTCCGCAAGACGCAGATGTCATTTAGTCGCCATAAAACAAAGCTTTGCTTAGTATGGTCACCGATATTGTCTGATCAATGGCACTGGTATGGGGTTAGATAATTGGTGTGACTGTGAAAACAATTAAATCGACTAACAAATCCGATGGTGCCGCGCGTTGAATTTGTATTTTCCACAATTTGTGTTTAGTGTTATCAGAATTAAACCAAACCAAGAATCGAACCCGGAACCTCTCGAGTTCAACGCGAATAACCACGCCAATACACCAATCAGATCTTCTAAATAAATTAATCTATAGTTAGAAAATTTTATCCATGCAAAAAAGCAAAATATATCCTAATTATAATACATTAAATACCTAATTAGAAACCTGACAATCACTCGTTTTCGGCGAGTCAATTGACAGTTTAGTGGCTAGATTCAATCTCTCCTTCGCAGAGAAACCCTCATTAATTGAGTAATCCGTCAATAGCCGTAACGGCAGCTAGGAGGCTAGGTAGGAGGCTAGGAGCGAGGACGGTGACCCGCGCTCTCGCGGTAGCGGTAGAGTTACGATCGATGTTTATCGCAAAAAATATACCTTACATTAAACTGGTTGCCACTCCTAAGCGGGTGATTGATTTATTTTGGTTCCTACACTATATTAGTTAGATTAAGAAGTTTATTTTATTACAGCAAACACGAGAGAGTAGGTCATCAGTAACAACACTTTGAGTAGTAGGTACTTACTTATAGCTGCTGTGCTTATTTTTATGTTGTATGTACGGCCGTTACAGTAGTTCAATGTCATGGCGAAGCGACTGCATATGTGCAAATAAAGTCTAGTCTGTGTGTAGAGCGACGTGTGAACGGATGGAAGGACAGCCTGTACATCAATAATTTCATGTAGAGTCGACACAGTTTGAACCGTACTGATCTAAGGTACCAGAATATGTCTATTCATCTCCATGACACAGGCCATTGTATGCGGAAATACATTGAGAACCGGTTGACACGTTTAGTATGCGTGGCACTGGGAGCAGCCTTTTTTAGGAATTTAATTACAAGTATGTATTTACGTGATGTATTTTTATATGATATATATGTATACTAAATTCTGAGATATTTATGAAATCAGTATATGATTTTAAAATTATTTCGAATAAACCTGATATTCATTAATTTAACTAATGGACAGTGCAGAAAAGCAATTTCGTATTTAATTTACAAAAATCTTACATGACTTTTGCCATCTACCTCTGTCTCCAGAGGAGGTATATGGGTAAAAAGAAAGAAGGAATTTCATTACCTGCCTTTACGTCGAAAAATGGTGGGGCTGTGTGCTATAGATATAGATTTTCATTACAATTATAAGGACCATGATGATAAAATCGAGATTTTTATTCTGTTTGTTAAGTTCTCTACTTACATTTGATAGAAACTTAATCAAAATACTTTATGGCGCGTTGATCAAGTGCTAATGAGTCGGCATTAAGACTTAATCGACTACTTTAATTAAGATTTGAAAATGGTAATCGTTATAGATGCTCCTTTCATGCTTTCATTAGGGGGTGCGGGTCAGGAATACCGTATAATGTGTAACGTTGGTTTGGAGTAAATTATTTATTGTAAGATTTAATAACAGTAATGTTGTTAAATGGTATACTCGAATAATGTATTTAAATTAATTTTGATTGTAAGCCCTAGTGGCAGGTCGCGGTTAGTTCTAAGCATGACATTTTATAAGACCCTTGTTTTATACCTGTGTTCCACAATAAAGGTTTATGATTATGATGTGTAACGTGTGGTGTTCCAGAGCGGTGGCGCTATGGAGGCGGTGTACCCGTCGTCCGCGTCGGCGCTGGCGCGCGGGCGGCGCGCGCGCAGGCCCGGCCCGCGCTCGCGCCACCGCACCGTGCCCGTCACCTTTGCTGAGATTAAGGTACCTACTCACTACTCACCTACCAAGTCGAGTCCACGACTACTTTTAGTTTTTTTTTTTAAATATTTTGTTTTAAGGAGCTTTATTCACACTGGTGAATATGCCAGCTCCAACTGGCCTCTACACCACTAAACTTCAAACATTACCTTAAAATCATATATCAAATTAATTGGAAACGGAATTCAGAAATATATCAAATTATATAAGGTCCGATTTTATTAGTGTACATCCTGTTAACCTGTAACTATATAGGTGAAAAGCAATCGTAAAAACCAACTTTCAAATGTCTATCATAAAAACTAAAAAAATAAATTACAAAATAACAACATCGACTTCATATTGCATAAACTGGTCCTATCTTCAACTCTTTCTCGCTCTGTACAAGGGGAAGGAATAAGACGGATAATCAGATGGTTAAACGTAGCAAAGATAGGACGGGTTTATGCAATATGAAGTCAATGTTGTTGATTTTTAACTCTTTTAGTTTTTATGGTACATATTTGAAAATTGGTTTTTACGATTGCTTTTCACCTATATAGTCACAGGTTAACAGGATGTACACTAATAAAATCGGACCTTATATACACTACTTTTAGTTACATGCTTGAATAATTGTAGGATGAAAATCTAGTATAAGTCCAACTCTTATCCTCCTTTCGCATGTCATTAGAGGCAGATAATGTAGAGTCAAACTCAACTCGGACTCGTCTAACGAAATGTGCTCAGCTGCGTTTGTAATTGTGTCAAGGTTTTATAAGGTGTGCAAATTAGTAATGATATTGCCATTTGAGATGGAAGTCAGGGCCGACTGCTCGAAGAAGTACTTACCTATTAATGCAATCAATTAAAAAGTGAAGGTTGGCGAAAATAAACGGCTAAATGTTTTGCTAATTCGAGAGGCTCGAGTTCGTTTCAGAAGCGTGGGCGATTATAATAATGTTTAGGTATTATTATACCTATTTTGTAGAGCGAAAGATTATGCTATTAAAAGCGCTTACGCGTGCAAACTTACAGCAATCGATCAACATCTGTCGGCTCGAAATAGATGCTTTTGAGGGCCATTCAATACTAAATACGCGATGTAATTATTAGTGTAGTACTTTGATAGACCGTTTTCTACAAACTTTTTAGTTTTAAGTAATTTTAGTATTTTTTAAAAGATAAGATATTTTTTTATTTGCATAAGGACACGGTATAAACAATGTTTTTGTGTTCATTTAAACTGTACTGCGAAAATGTAAAGAATAAATGTAGAAAACTGATTGACTGTGTAATAACGGGATCGTATGTCTAAATAAAACTACTTGTATGGTGACTCAAAGACGACTGAACTATATTAATATTAAAGTACCCTATAATACATAAATAGTTAATTGATGCAAGTACCTACATTACAACATCTCTTTCCTTATATAAAAAATATATATTTTTTAAATAATTATAATGACATAATTACTTAATAAAGTTTAGGTCAATAATCGTACTTAAACTAAAACTTTCTATGATGAGAAAGTTAAGCAAGAACTAAATAATTATAAGTATAAGTAACCATTACATGGGACTACTCTATTCCAATTACTACATTTCTTGAAACAAAGTTTTTTTTTTTTTTTTTTTACATGATTGTATGACAAATAATAATTTATATATTTTTATCTAATTAATCTTATTACGTATGTTACATTAATGTATTACATTTAATAATATTGTTTACCTGAACGAGTGTAACGGCTCAAGGCTTGTGATTGTGGTTGGGTCTCCAAAGGTGCATTGTTGGAGGCCTGTGCTTGCACGCTTGCGCCGCCACACTCCTCGAGGTCATCATAGTAACCAACTTGTTGGGGCCCGTTAACAGGTGAGGATGTTGAGGATGCCGATTTAATGATTTGCTGCCTGTTCCTTCTGTATCGTCTCCCTTCAGAGGTCTGTACCCAGTAGGAACGAGGTTCTGGCGCAGCCCCCACCACCCGAGCCTGCACCCAACGTCGGTCACCCCCTTTTCCGACGGTCGGGTCCCGAATGCGCACCTGCTCATCCTTTATCAATGGTTTTAATTCCCTAGCATTACGATCATAATATTTTTTCGAATTAAACAATTTGATGGAACGATTATGGCAAATTGTTTCATTATTAGGCAGTTTAGGTTTTAATAATTCATTCGACACAATCAGTTTAGTATTTAATCTTCTTCCCATCAAAAGTTGGGCAGGTGAGTACTCTTCCCCTGTGATCGGTGTATTACGGAAATTTAATAGCGATAGATATGGGTCAGTGCCATCAGCAAATGCTTTTTTAAATAATTTTTTGATAGTTTGAACGTTACGCTCTGCCAGGCCGTTTGATCGAGGGTAGTGTGGTGAACTGGTTATTAATTTAAATTCCCACGTTTTAGCAAAATATTTAAATTCGTTCGATACATACTGTGTGCCGTTATCAGATATTAGTTTTTTGGGAATGCCATGACGAGAAAAAATTGATTTTAGTTTATCTATTACTGTAACGCTTCTAAGGTCCTTAAGTGACATGACTTCAACAAATTTGGAGAAATAATCAACAACTAATAAGTAATACGTGCCTTGAAGCTCAAAAATATCAGTCGCTAGGACCTCCCACGGCCTCTCGGGCGGGTCGTGCGGCGCGAGTGGCTCGCGCGGCTGCTCGGCGCGCCGCTCGCCGCACACGCCGCAAGCGCGCACCGTGCGCTCGATCTCCGCCGACATGCCCGGCCACCACATTACGTCACGCGCCCGCTGTTTGCATTTATCGATGCCGAGGTGTCCCTCATGAATTCTATTCAGCATTTCAGATCTAAGACTAATCGGAATAATTACTTTCTCATTTCTAAAGACTACGTCCCGTACGACGTGAATTTCATCCTTTACGTCCCAGAAAGGTTTCGCTCTTCCCTCAACCAAACTTTTAGTATGCGGCCACCCATTTTTATAATAATCAATTACGAAGCTTAAACCTGCATCTGTGCGAGTTGCCTCTTTTACTGCTTCTAATTTTTCATCACTGAAATTGACATTAGAGTATAAAGTATTCACATGCAAATCCACTATCTCTTGAATGCGACGATCTTCGCTTTCCGCTTGGCTTGTCACCGCTCTTGACAATGTATCTGCCACAAACATTAACCTACCGGGAACGTAGCATATTTTCAAAGTATATTTTTGTAATCTCATAAGTAGGCGTTGAAGTCTGACTGGTGTGTCATTAAGTGATTTTTTAAAAATTACCTCAAGTGGCTTATGGTCTGTTTCAACCGTTACCTGTTTATGGCCATAAATAAATTGATGAAACTTTGTGCAGCCGAAAACAATAGCCAGCATTTCCTTTTCTATTTGCGCCCAGCGCACTTCGTTGGGAGTGAGCGTGCGGGCCGCGAACGCGACAGGCCAGCCCTGCTGCAACAAACAAGCGCCCAGCCCGCGCGAGCTCGCGTCCACCGAAACAGTTACCGGTGCGTTAGGGTTGTAATACCTAAGGGTTGGCGCTTCCATGAGATGTCGTTTTATGTTTTTGAAGCTTACCTCGTGTGCCTCGAACCACTCAAACGTAGTATTTCTCTTTAGGAGTTCTCGCAAAGGTTCAACTAAATATGAATAATTCGTTATGAAACGTGATAGATAATTCGTTAAACCTAGAAACCTCTCCAGTTCCTTTTTTGTTTTAGGTGCTGGTATAGAATTGATTGACTGCACCCTGTCTGGATCCGGTCGCATCCCTTTTTCACTGAACACATGACCTAGAAATTTCACAGATTTTGATGCGATAATGCATTTATTTTTGTTGAAACGAACTCCGTTATCTTTAGCACATTGCAGGACCATCCTAAGACGTTCATCATGCATTTCCTTTGTTTCAGCATGAATCAGCACATCGTCGACAAAAACTTCTACACCTTCTCTCGCAAATAATCTGTACATGATACTATGAAACACCTCAGAAGCACTACAAATACCGAACGGTAATCTTAAATATCTGAATCGACCAAACGGCGTGGCAAACGTACATAACTTTGAACTTTCCTCATCGAGAACCGTCATATGAAATCCCTTACTAGCATCGAGCACAGAAAAATATCTAGATCCAGAAAGATTGGCTATTATTTCATCTAAAGTCGGCAGTTGAAAATGACTTCGTTTTATAGCTGTATTTAAATGTTGCGGGTCTAAGCATAATCGTATACTTCCATCTGGCTTTTCTACCAAAACAATATTGGAGACCCAATCAGTAGGCTCATTTACTGGAGTAATAATCTCAAGTTTCTGTAAACGATTCAGTTCCTCGCGCAATTTAGGTCTTAATTTAATCGGAATTTTTCTAGCACCCCTAACCACAGGAGGAACCGACTCGTCCACAATTAGTTTATGCAAACCCGGTAATCGCCCTATTCCTTCAAATATTGTTTTAAATTCCTCAAAAACATTGTTAGGTTCTTTACAAAAAACTTCGTTAACTCTCATGATTAATTTCAATTGCAAACAAGCCTCTCTTGACAGTAAATTACCACATTGAATATTTAATACATATATTTTCTGAGAAGTTGACAAACCATTATATTTTAAAGTTGCAATGAAATAGCCCAAAACAGGTAAAGGATTTTTACTAACCTCTCTAAGCACCGTTACCGTCTTCCGCAGTGATTGTTTACAAAATCCAGCCGCAACATAGCTATGTATCGACATAACGCATGCATCTGCACCACTGTCCAGCTTAAACTGTATCGAAACACCGTCTATATCTATATACTCCTTCCAACACTTAGTGTCTATAGAATTTAACTCGATCCCGTTTATCACTAATTCGTGCTCCTCACACGCTTCATCAGACTCGTTTTGATATAACTCGCGTACACTATTATTAATAGCATTAGATCGACAACACTTTGCAAAATGTCCCCGCCTATTACACTTGAAACAACTTATATTATACGCAGGGCAACGATTGCTTTCATGCGCGTAATCACAATTAGCGCAACGGCGTTGATGTTGACTCATTCGCTCGTTGGCGGGCTGGTACCGGGCGGGCGGCCGCGGATAGGGCCCGCGCCCCGCGACGCGCTGGCGGCCGCTCTGCTGCCGCGCGCTCAGCGCCTCGACCTCCTGCAAAGGTGACGTGTTGGCAGGAGTAGCTTTGACTACGCCTGCCTGCTCACTCGCCAACTCAGCTGCCTGGCACCATGATACCGCATCCTCCAAAGTTAGATCCCTTTTACGTAACATTCTCTCACGTAAATGAGCATCCTTTATTCCTCTAATTATTTGAGTAAGGATCAAGCTTTCTCTTAACTCGCCGAATTGACACGTCTTACTTTTAACTTTTAACATGGCTAAGTACTTATCAAACTGGTCACTTCCTTGATAGCATTCAAAAAACAAATGCCTTTCAAAATTCACATTCTTCTGTGGGTCACAACGTTCCTGAAATTTCTTACACAATATTTCGTAATTACTACTTTCGCCAGGTTTAAAATCTAGTTCTTTGTAGATATCGCGACCACATTTGCCAATAACATGTAGAAATAATGCACATTTTTCGCGTCCGGAGTCCTTTTCATGTCCCGATGCTATAAGATACCAGTCAAAAGTATCTTTCCAATCACGCCAGTTGTCGGACATATTGCCACATTCCGACATCGGCGGCGGTTGTTGTATATTCGCAAACCTCGGCGTATCTATAGCTTCTTTTGCCATCATGGCTCACAATCACACTTATTTAAATTACCTATAGAACCACAAATGCGTTTTACTTTCGAAATCCACACCTGACACCATGTAATAACGGGATCGTATGTCTAAATAAAACTACTTGTATGGTGACTCAAAGACGACTGAACTATATTAATATTAAAGTACCCTATAATACATAAATAGTTAATTGATGCAAGTACCTACATTACAACAGACTGGATCTGCTACGTGCAACTAAGTTGGGAGGACCATGAAAGGCCACTCTAACGAATTTATTATTCGTTCATTCGTTTATTATTTACTGGATAAAGGACACTAACAAATCGAAACAAATAATTGATGGGTCACAACACCCGTCAATTTTTTGTTTCGATTTGTTTAGCTCGAATAGCTTGAGCTACGAACCGATAAGTATGTGTATGTGTAAGATAAAGATATTATGATTTTGTAAGCTGGAGACTTAGAGCTTACACATACTTATCGGTTCGTAGCTAGCGTAGAGTCCTGCTTATTATATTGAGAACATGTTTTCTGTGAAAATAACAACTCACTATTAATATTCCTTCTGAGACTTTTTGGTAGAGAGATTGGTGAGAGCGTGCATTCTGGACTATAAAAGTTTATTTATTTAAAAAAATATATAATAGGTGGACTTAACGCCATGAGGAATTCTCTACGAGTCGACCATTAGGCTAAACAGAGATGTTAATAAAGTTCCTGTCGGTACAGGTACGGTGTAGTGTCAGTCTTTGTTCTAATGAGCTTGTCTATACGACGTCTATATCTCTTGGCGCTATTTTCTTGTGATATTCAATTTGATTCTATTCGGTCCAGGAGGTGGACGAAGAGAACGAGGAGTCCGCGTGCATCGAAGTGCCGGAGGAGCGGCGGCGGCGCCCCGACGTGCTCGACGAGCAGCTCGCGCGGCAGTTCGCCGAGTTCCGGCGTCGGCGCGCGCGCAGGGACGTGCTGCGCGAGCGCGAGCCCGACGACGCGCCGCCCCTCGCCCCCGCCGCCGCCCCTGCCGCCGCCTCCGCTGCCGCCGCGGGCGTGACACGCGCCGGCAGCGAGCCCACCGCTCTGAACGCGCCCGACGCCGACACCTGAACACGGCCGCGCGCTGTGCCGTGCACACAACTCGTTCATTATACAGTTCTGCCTACATGTCTCGGTTGGCCACAATAAGGTTCAGGAAAAATGACATTTGGCCCAAAATTTGGCGTTAGTATAAAAAAAAAACTAAGTTAGTGTTATAGAGCCAGAGAGGCGTGCGTGGAAGTCACCAAAGTAAAATCTCAAAAAAAAAAGGAATTAGTATCACAGAGTCGACCAGTCTCTGATATCACAGGAATCCAATCGTGGCTGTAACTATCGCGGTCGCGTTAAACGAGTTCTCATTGCAGATAGCCATTTGCGTGAGCCCTGCGCTGGGAGATTCTTCGATGATATTGCATTTGAAAATCAGCTCCAATATTTTTGTAGTTATTTAGAATTGTATGTTCCTAATTTTTATACCACTTATTAATTAAGGTGACACGAATTCGTAGAGGCTCATTATTTACAAATTTAACATTTAACTATGAATTTAAAAAAATGGAACCATTGTAACGCCAGATCAGGACGAGTGTACCAGACGATGCTAGGTAAAAAAAAAAATGTCAGGATTGCAAATTCATGGCCACGAATTACGTGGATAAAATTATATATATTTACTATATTACCTAAGTCTATAGTTGATAACCTAAACAGGTTGTTTAAGAAATAGATGGATTAAATGGATTGTTTTAAATACTTTTCGTGTATTCCAAACTCTTCTTTTCATCTGTTTAAATGCATTCAATTGATTAGTTTATTAACCTCGATTACTTAAGGAGATGGTTGATAACCTAAACAGAGTGTTTAAAATTGTTTATCGATAGATTTTTTAAAATACTTTTCTGTATTCCAGAATCTCCCCTAAAATTTGGTTCGTACTATTCGAACACCCTGTGTATACGGTAGGTGGGTGTAGCCATAAGTGCCTGAGTAAAATGTTGTAGTTTGTAAGTATACAGAGGTTTTGAATCTCTAATGACGGTATAATTAATTATGTCAGACCCACCAAATGGTAATAAATTAATCAACTAAAATATATATACTATGAATAAGTGAATACTCTCTTCAGGTTTTATTGCATTTTATTTACATTTTAACTAAGTATAACTCAATTTGTTTACTTCAAAGGAATTCAGCGGTAGAACCATTAAATGGTATTAAATCTTACTGAACGAACAGTGTGATTCAACTTATTAAGCTCCTAATAATTGTAAATTAACGTGTTATATTTTGAACAAATAATATAAATTATCATTGGAGGTTATCTGATAAGAATACTTATTTTAATTCAAAAGAGAGTCCCCTTGAATTAAATAATCATACTAGCCATAACAACTGGGTACTATTAGAATAGTTTGTTACGAGATTGCTACCATGTACCCTATTTTTGAGTTCCCGATATTTCGTTACTTGTTACTCCCTGATCATGGCGCTTGCAACAGTGCCGAAATATCGGGAACTCAAAAATAAGGTACATGGTAGCAATCTCGTAACAAACTATTCTAATGTTAGTGACCATGAAAGTTTAAAGCAATAAAATGGGTGCGTACACTGTACATTATAGAAGCATTTATGACTTGAGATTTTGGACCTACTCGAAGGCCTATATCTTATAATATTGGTTATTAACTGAATTTGTTTTTTGCCTTTTATTAATTGAAAGTTCCTATGATTTTTATTAAGGTAACATTTAGCGTAATCTACATTCTAAGGAGTTAAGTGAAACGATTGTTTGACGAGTTTCATTTTATTTATGGCTTGTACAATCGTTAAATAACACTCTCAATCACGCGTCCTCGGACAGTTCAATAAATAGACACAGCTATGTACAACTAACTCTTAGAATAACTTACGGCTATCTATAAAATATATTAACAAACAATATATCTGACATTTTAACAACATGTACTAGTATTTGTGAGTGCGGGGCGGGCGGGGGGCGCGTTGTCAATGTTAACAGTTGTATATTAAGCAAAAATCAATACTTTAGAGAGGACGTTTCCGTATGGCTTACATAGTTAATGTACAATTATGTTTATTTAATTCTTATCTACTACTTATTCCGTATGGGAGTATAACACATGGCATTTTCATTGGTTAATGTTTTAATTCAAATTTATAACCCAGGTATATAAATATAAAACTTCCTAATTTTATAAGATTGATGAATAATTTGAGTATTGTAAAGTGATCTTTAAATTCTTGAAATAAAATAAAATATCTTGTAATGTTTGTTTTGTATTAAGCACGTATGATGCTTAGTTTTCGAAAGGTAATTTGTTCTTTGCACTTATACTAAATACGCTCTAAGGAAATATATTATTTAGGTTTTACCATTGAGCATAATAGTAACATTATTCAAGTCTTAACTTACTTAACTGAAGATCTTATAAATGTTTATGGTTGTCGTTCGTAGTAGTTAAATGTCAGTTTTTTCATTTGTTCCTTAATAATTTTAGCCTAATATTAAGTATGCTAATTATGGCACCTGGTGAGACGACGCGCGCACTCCCCCCTACCGCTTTCATTATATAAGAATACACTCCATAGAAAATCTATCCTTCTGTAGCAACAAGCAGGATTCTTAACTCTATTTTTATACTGGTAATCGAATACTGTATTCGTATTTACGTCTAAAGCATGTTAGTTCAAAGTCAAAATTAAAGTTTTCAACAACAATACACAATTTTTGTCAAAAATATACACTACGTATCACTTATTTAGACGTACATAGTACGATCGGTAGTTACTTCTCACACACAATATGTAAATATAGCGGAACGAGTTAAATCGTTATTTTAAACAGATGCATGTTTTATAATTTTCTAAATAAATAGTAATTTATTTCGTTATAATACTTTTATTAAAATTTTCATTAATTCATTTCATTATAGAAATAAACTTCGCGGGCCTTGTAATACTGTACAAAATATTTCTAAGTTACTTATTTGTCAGTTTCGGTACGTTCACGTCGACCAATATATCGTTTAGGAGAGGGAAACGATTTCGATCGCACCACGACGCGGCAGGGCGCCGCGCCCAACGGAGCACCCGAGAGCGCGTCAACGGGGACACAGGACCACTGCGGCGGCCGCGACGCGAGGGCGGGGGCTTCAGTCTTAGTGGGGCCCGGCGCCGGGCCGGGGGCCGCGGGCGCCGGTCAGCGCGCGTCCGGCTCGTCCGGGGGCGGGTCCGGCTCCGCCGCCGACGGGATCGTCTGCAGGTGCCGCGGCGCCGGCAGCGCGGGCGCGCCCGGCGACAGCGGCGGCTCGTCCGCCGACACCGCCGGCTGCCGCGTCAGCCGCGGCCGCGCCCCGCCCGCACCCGCCCCCGCCCCGCCCGCGCCGGCCGCGCTGCCGCCCGACCGCGACGTGCGCCACGTGCCCGTCGACGCGGTCGCGTTCGACCCGGACGAGTCGTTCCGCGACGAGGACAAGTTCGAGTCCTGCGAGGTCTTGCGCGCCACGAGCCAGGAGGCGGCGCGGCGCGGCGGCGGCGGCGGCCGCCCGTACGCGCGCCACGAGTCCGAGCGCGACGACGAGAACTCGACCGACGACGACACGGAGCCGGCGCGCGCGGGCGCCGCGGCCGGCGTGCGCGGCGCGAGCGGCGGCGCGGGCGCGCTGCGGCGGCCGCACGCGCGCAGCCAGCGCAGCAGCCGCTCGCCGCTCGCGCCCACGCTGGAGCCGGCGGCGGGCGCGGCGGCGGGAGGCAACCGCGGGCCGCCGGACACGACGACGGCGGCGATGGCGGCGGCGTCGGCGGGCGGCAGCAGGCGGCGGCAGGCGCAGGTGGCGCCGTGCTGGCCGCGGGACGATCGCTCGTTGAGGCTGTTCGTGTTGGCCGGCGTCTGGCGGTTGCTGAAGTTCGACGAGTGCCGGCAGCGGCCGATGCCGCGGGTCACCCGCGACTCCTCGATCGCCTTGCAGACGAGCGCGCAGTCCTTCTTGAACTGTTTCGTGAGGATCGCGTAGAGGAACGGGTTGCAGCACGAGTTCAGCGGCAGCACGAATACGGTGAACACCTTCGCCTCCTCGAGCGAGACGAGCTGCGCGCCGAACGCAGCGGTGAGAGCGAAGAACGCGATCGGCGACCAGCAGAGAAAGTCGGTGAACACGAGGAGAGCCATCCGCTTCGCGATGCGCGAGTCGTTGGAGTTCCAGGCCTGCGAGCCGCGGATGGCGCAGTACATCTTGAGGTAGCAGCCGAGAAGCACGAGGAAGGCGACGCCGTTGATGACGAGCAGCGCGACCACGTACCCGAGCGCGAGCGGCGTGCTCGTCTCGAAGGGGAGGCACACGGCGAACTTGCGGTAGTCGGAAACGCCGAACAGCGGCAGCGCGGCGGCGACGAGCGAGAAGGTCCAGCCGACGGCCATGACGACGGCCGCGTGGCGCAGCGACAGGCGCTTGTTGAGGTGCATGGCGTGCGTGATGGCGTAGTTGCGCTCGAGCGTGATGACGGCGAGCGTGAACACGGACAGCTCGGAGGACAGTACGCCGAGGAAGCCCGCCAGCCGGCAGCCCCCCGACATCTGCCAGGCGATCGCGTGCGCACGAAACTCGCCCAGCGTTCCGGCATCTACTACTGCTAGAAACCCTGATAAAAAAACAACCATGGATTGTTAAATTTTTCCAGCCAAAGAAAAAGACTCCACTGGCCACTCAGTTTGGAAGATTCGATTGGGAAGCTACCAAAGTAAAAGCATGTAATTTTTCTTTTATCTCTAGGTTGAGACTTAGACATGTTCTTTAAACTAGCTATAATAAAACTGTAAAATCGTGAAATATTGGCTGGCTAACGGTGTAGATAAGTGGCCTGCACGCGGCGAGCTAACCTAGGTAGATGCCCATGAAGAAGTCTGCGGCGGCGAGGTTGGTGACGAGGAAGCGCGGCACGTCGACGCGGCTGCGGCTGCACAGCAGCACGAACACCACGGTGCCGTTGCCCAGCAGCGCCAGCAAGAACACCGCCCACACGCCGCAGCGCAGCGTCCACCAGTCGAACAGGTCCACGCACGGCAGGAATGGACCTGTCGGATTTATTTTGTGTAAAACTTTACCAACGTTTTATAGATAAAGGTGTTCGTTTCGCCTAGGGATCAGCCGAAACAATATGTTTAGCAATAGACGTCAATAGCCAGAAATGATGACGATGAAAAACCTTCATCGTTTTCTTTATAAATTAGCATTGTTAATGGAAACACACCAGATTAGCATGCGCCGCTTTGATTTTAGTCAGAATCTTGCCCGGATATTCTGGAAAACAAAACTATCCAAATCTCATTACCATTACTTGTATAGGTGTCGTATCTCATTCGATTAGTGAAGTTTCCGGAATAATTGTGTTAATTCTCTGTTCCCAGTAATCAAGATTTATTTTAGTACTCGTAGTAAGGACACTTGTTAGAGTCGGGGTATAGAGAAAAGGCAGGGTGTCCATATATGGATTTCATTTCAGAGGTCCGGAGTCCCACATTACCCCCCGCAGCCCCCGCGGCTGGTGTTGTATGCGTTACGCATTTCCCTGGCGTAAAAAAAAAATTTAAAAGCCCCGACTCAAAAAGCAACATATAAAAGTAAAAAATAATATGGAAACTATTTTTTAACTCTTCAACTTTATTACAAGAAATGTTGCCTAGTTATGTTTTTATCCAAGCGTCATTCGAGTTGGGGGACCGATTGTATTTGTATTTATGTTGCTGGGTAATTATAATCATCTTATTTTTACCTTCGTCACTGCCTCCTTTACTCTTTTTATTAGCACCTATTTAGTATTTATTTTATTTTCTTAAGCGGTCCCCCGACACGATGATGCTTGGATCAAAACATAACTAGGCAACATTTCTTGTAATTAAGTTGAAAGAGTTAACAAATAGTTTACATATAATTTTTTACTTTTTATATGTTGCTTTTTGAGTCAGGAGTTTTTTAAAATTTTATTTTTATTTTTATTTCATATTTTTATATGATTAGCCCTAACGGCTCAGTTCGAAATTTTGTGATAGCGACCATCTTGGATTTAAAATTTAGCATAGTGTATAGTATTCTACTAGTCAGCCCTTTCATTTAATACCCATATTGAGGGAGTTTAAAAAAAATGTAATCCGCCTTTTTATTACGGCGGCCATCTTGGACCGATTTTCATCAAACATAGCTAAGAACACTTCCGACTAATTAATCATTCAAACAAAAAAACTAAATCAAGATCGGTTCATCCGTTCGGGAGCTACGATGCCACAGACAGACACACACACACACACAGACACGTTAAACTTATATCACCCCGTCGTTTTTGCGTCGGGGGTTAAAAATAGGTGTTGACTAAAAATCAAAATGTATCTTGTCTTGAGAGAGAGAGAAAGAAAGATACAGCTGGGTTTAAAAAAAAATGGTTGGTAATTGGGTCGACAGCAAAAATGCGGTTTACCCGCCCTGCTTTGCAGATTAATGCCGGTCCTCATATGTGTGTGTGTGTAGCAACACTAGCAACCCATACTGACCTGGCAGCGGCAGGCAGTGCACGCGGCGCGGCTCGAAGCGCGCGTCGGCCGCCACGCTCACGTCGGCGCCCGCGCCCCAGCCCGCCAGCGCAGAGTTCGCCCCCGACGCGTTCACTGACCACAAACTTTACTATCACTTGGATGATTTGAAACAATTGTAATATTGTAAATTTTTGTTTTTAGCAATTCCATGCAAGGGTTAATTGAAAATAAATAACACTTGAAAAAAATTGATGATTGAGCATGAATTGATTAAGCATTTCTGATCTTAACCAATAGTCAAATATTTTTAAAAATATTTCTATGGGGTGTTGACGGTAGTATACTACTCAGCTCTACATATAGCTACAACATTGATCAGAGATACGCTGGCTTTGACAGCTAGTAAAAAAACACTTGAGGAATTTCATCTTTTCACGTGACGTCCTCGGTACCTTAGTTGGTAAAGCACTCGCCCGGCATGCGATGGGACGTGGGTTTGAGTCCCACCTGATGTCGATGATTTTTTCAAGTGTTATTATCGATAATTAAACAATTGTTATAATTAGCCGGTAGGAGTGGAGTTAACCCTTTTTGTGGTATACCAGAAGACAAAGCAGTTTTCAATGAAAAATGTTAGCAACGCAATCAGAACTCTGGGCAACTGAAGATCTTGTGCTCGTTACATACATACATCCGATTTCCGAACGCTCCAGTAAAGAGTAGCGAATTGACATGATGACGAGATAATATCCCGCACTCAAGATGAACTATTTAAACACGTTATACTACAGTTGATATTCTAACTTGAAATGATTGTCATCTTATAAAGATAAGGGCCTAGGCGTTCGCAGATTGTTGTCTGGCAACTTCATTAGACTAAACTTTATCGAAAGTTTCGAATTTACTTGCAGGCACAATACGAACTTTGTCCGTACATATTAATCATTGTTTTAAAAGTTGGGATACTTGTTCGCGCTACATTATTTATATATTGAATTAGGAGAACCAAAAATACAAATATATTTAAAACAAATAAGTATAAATAATAGGCAATAAATGAATCTGAATCTGAATATTTATTTGAAATAAAGAAAGATCTAATCTGTTAAGTTTTTGCGAATGACCGCTGCGTCAGCTACGAACGTCTCGCTATCGTAGTGCTACGAATGTTCCCCATGCTACGAACTAATCCTTGTTTGCTACAAACATCCCCATCAGCGTTACGAACAATTTCTAGATTTTTTTTATTTATACTACGAGTCTTCGACTAGGAACTTTGCGAAGCAGATGCTACGAAGTTTTGAACTTGCCCGTATTTTAAAATTGCAATAAAGCACGTGGTAGCCTTTGGGGAGAGAGTATTAGCAAGAATTAGTTTTCAGTTTTTTGCCCTTTGCGGTGTTATCATATATCATCTCATTGAGCAACTTAGCCGCGCTAATAGTTTACTGCATCTTAGAGGTCCAAGACTGGAGCCATCACGTCGTGTACTCACAGAGGTGTGGCCAGATGTCGGTGAGGTTGGCCCAGGCGGCGGGGTCGAGGTGGCGCGGCGGCACCAGCACCAGGTCGCTCAGCCCCTCCCCCTCGGCGCCCTCCGCGCCCTCGCCCGCGCCCTCCGCGCCCTCCATCAGCGGCATGAACTCGCAGCAGTGGTACGCGTACGACAGCACCAACGTCTATGGGCGGGTTTCATATTACGCAGGTCGTATATCAAAACCAATATTTGAGCAATACAGCAATGCAATTCTTCAAGAGCTCTTCGATGATTGACATTAATTATACGCTTGACAACTGAGCTTGTTTTTGCGTAACTATTTCCAAGTCCTGTCAATTTGTTCTCTAAGAGCTAACAATATTGACGTTGTGCTTTGCAATACCACAGGCAATACTACGAGCATTACAAGCTGTTGAATAAAGGACCGACAAAAGTACTGTACAATGTATAATTAAATAATATTATTATAAAAGCGGTATGTTTCATTTTTCTGCTAAAATACAACAAAAATCCGAAACAAACAAAAACAAAAAAAGCCAGGGCCATAACCATGAACTCTTAAAACAATCTCAAAGTTGTCAAATCTGTCAATTTTGGTATGTCATTTCATACAAAATTTGACAGAAATGATAATGTTTGACAGATTTGTGATTGTTTTAACAGTTCATGGTTAGGGCCCTGGATTTTATAAGATTTTAGTATTATCTTTTGGCTATCAAATTCAAAGGTCGTTATAATATTTCAAGAAGTCAAGTTTCAAACTTTTGAAGTAACAAGTCACAGCTCCGTATTAGTCGTACGTACCTGTATCCTGGGGAACAGCTCCGGGGGGTGGAAGTTTTTGAGGTTGGGGTTGTTGTGCGCCTTGAGGTGCAGCAGGTGCTGCAGCCCGCTCGCCGGCAGCCACGGGAACACGTTGTTGCCTACGTTCCTGTGAGGTGGGTGGGATTCCATTAAGCTGGAGCTGAGCAGTTTATCCGTTATTAAACTATATTGAGGCGGACCTAGCTGTGCTGAGCTGGACAGTTCTATCAAACTTCGATGGAAAGTAAATCGACGGAGTAGATTTCCGGGAGCTACCTAATGTGACGTGCTAAACTGTGCTGAGCCTGAGTCGAAATCAACCAATACCAAACCGACTCGTCGATTGGAGCGGAGCGGACTTATAAAATAAAGGGACTAAGTTGAATTCTACACAGCTCAGCTCAGTTTAGCTCAACTCTGCCTCAGTGAAGTCTGACCCTTATAGTCCACCTCTTGTATTTTTACCGTGCTTTTACAAATGTTATTATTATTTATTTATAAATAGGTACACAGACAGATTACAGCCGAGACATGATATTGTTTTAGATAGGTTGGGTAATATAAGGCTAGACCGTAACCTATAAAAAGTGTACTCAGCATGGTTAACAGACGGTCTTAACTACAAAACACAAAAGAACAGAATTTCTACAATAAAAACAAAATACAAAACAAATTTTCTACAAAAACAAAAACAAAGTTACAAAATAATAATCAATAGGTAGGTAACAAATATATAGTTTTATTTCCAAGATAACCAAGAAATTGCCTTTTTCTCTCATTGGATTGGCAGTAGTGCTTTTGCTCTACTGATAGCGAGGCTTGCAATCTTGACATAAATAGTTATCACTTTGCGACTGTTTTCGATCCTTGCGCTTCCTTTTAATTGCACGTCGGCTTTTAAACATCGATAGAATACCCGGTTAGGGAAACATAGAGACATTTATATTGTTGTAGTGTCGTGTTTTAGTTGCATGCATATCTGTTGTAAATTATGTAAAATATTCAAACTCAATGCATATTGTTCATTGAATAAATATATTTATTTTTAATTATTTTTTTAGTATATAAATGTATATAATGAAATGAAATGTCACGTTTTGGAATTATGCTGAGTTAAAGATCGATTGTGTTAGATCTAGTAGCCAAAACTCCATATGTTCAAAACAGCGTACCTAAACCCCTCAATACAACTTGTCGCCTAAATGCGAAACCTGTCGCAAGCTGATCTCTATCGAAGACGAGGCTGCTAAGGTAGGTTTATGGTATAGAGCTGTAAACTGCCCTATCCTATTAAGTACCTATGATGACGGCAAAAGTAAATCTTTATAGTTTTTTAGGGTTCCGTACCCAAAGGGTAAAACGGGACCCTATTACTAAGGTTCCCCTGTCCGTCTGTCACCAGGCTGTATCTCATGAGCCGTGATAGTTAGAGAGCTGAAATTTTTACAGATGATGTATTTCTGCTGCCGCTAAAACCAACAAATACTAAAAAACAGAATACAATAAATATTTAAGGGGGCTCTCATATAAGAAAGGTTTTTTTTTTGCCTTTTTTATAGAAAACTATACGGAACCCTTCGTGCGCGAGTCCGACTCGCACTTGGCCG
Organism: Anania fuscalis; assembly: GCA_950371115.1. Taxonomy (NCBI): domain Eukaryota; kingdom Metazoa; phylum Arthropoda; class Insecta; order Lepidoptera; family Crambidae; genus Anania; species Anania fuscalis. Next base: position 102,144 of record OX493344.1, on the reverse strand, counting down.
GTTTTACTTTTTGAAATTGACTGATACTCACAGGTCTTCTAACTTGGATATTGGCACAAACGTTTCCATATCTATGTGTTCTATCTGGTTTTCTTCAAGATTTCTGAAACAAAATTATATGATAAAATAAGAGCAATGTTAAGTTGGTAATAATGTCAGTAGTATCATAGAGATAGTATTATACTGCGTAAAAGTAGAATTCTATTTCATGGGTGAATATTCCAGATGTAGAGGATAAAAAAAGGTTATTTCGTATATAGTTCTATGAAAATAAAACTTATTACGTAACATCCCGGCGGCGGCGGCAGGACACTGGATGCCTCCCCCCTCACCCCTCGCGACATTCATGAAGTTTTACCAATTAACTGGGCGCTTCTCGGTCGCTTTCCTTTGCATGTCTAATTGGGAATTGTTCGCCGTTTAGGGAAGCGGAATGGCTTTTTAATATCGCACCGAACTGCCGAATGATAAAGTTAGCCTGAGCGCCCCGAGTCCTAAATTCAATATCTTGTAGGCTGCAAAGATCTTTGAAATTACCATTCGTAACAACGTTGAATTTAAATTGCCTCTTAAAGAGCTCTGATATTTTAAGCTAAGTAATATCTGTATTAATATTATTACTTTGCAATTTTATTGGAAAAATTTGCATATTGTTACAGTCGCTCGTGTATCCATTACGCGTGTAGAGTAGTAATTTAAATGGCAGAGTGGTGGGTAATGTAATTTCCCAGCTCCGTCGATTGTGTTATCAAAGTAAACTGTGTCGATGGGAGCTTTGTGGCGAATTATACAACGTATGACCAGGTTATTCTGTTCCATTAGGGAATAACACACTGAACTAAATAAGCTATTGTAAATATAGATCGCAATCTAGATACAGTGCGAATAAACTGTTGCATAAATTGGGTCCAGCATCCCGCCGGACTGTTCGCTGGGTAGCGAGATAGAGCTAGGCTACACTCGCCTGCCGCGGTGAATGTTTTTGTGAGTGTGAACGTGGTTTTAGGTTCGAATTTTTAAAGTATGCAAATTGTGAGTTCATAGTTATTACGCTAGTAGCCGAATGTGTTTGCATAGTCTGTGGGATACTTGTACATATCAAGCGTAGACTACCGTAGACTTTACAAAAAGTAGCATCATTTGAGATTCCTTATTAGACTCTCATGCTATAGCTAGCTATATTGGCCGATACAATAATATTAGTATGTAGCCAAAATCCAAGATCTGCGGAGTTTTAAACAATATAACTGGTGTGACATTATCATCATCATTTTAATAGGCTTAATATGCCCAATGCAAGGCCAGCAGCCTTGACTGTGTCGCTCCATCTTGTCAGGTGCGCCCCACATTGGCTCTGCCTAGTGCAATGGCGGTATCCGGTCAAGAAGACGTCTATCGGTTAGTAGTAGGAGTAAAGCAAGCGACTCACAGCACTTGCAGGCGCGGCGTGTGCCGGAAGGCGCCGGCCGGCAGCCGCCGCAGCCGGTTGCGCGCCGCCAGCAGGTCGTGCAGCCGGCCCAGCCCGCGCAGAGCTTCACCGTCCAGCGTTGAGATGTTGTTGTCCGATAACTCACTGACAATAATTACATTCAAGCATCAAACTAAATCAGTACCTACTCAGAATCATAGAGTGCCATCTTATCAAATATTGGAAACAGTTGCCAAATTATGGGCGTTTATTGGCTAGGTCTTAAATTTCGCAGCCCTGCTTTTGAACATGTACGTACTGTTACAGGAAATGACTGTACTTTTCAATAAGACGTAGGTAAAAATATTTTCTGCACTATTTTGTAAATTAAAAAGTTAAACATTGTTGATATACCTGACCTGTGCCGAAGGTCGGTAGATATTGCGGAATTCTAAAGCAATAAATTTCAATAACGGTAATAAAGGTTTTATTACCGAGAGAAAAATCTAAAGAGTCATAAAATATTTAAGTCAACTGTATTATTACAGAAAAATATTCAGAAAGTCTGAAGTTGATTTTTCATAGTTGACATTTCTTTCTACCGGGTATGCCAATTGTTAATGAAGTCGCAACAGGATATTACTTGGTTCGTTATTGAGGTTTGAACAGCAATACTGAAGTATAAAAATCATGTGTCTTAGGGGCGTATACAATTAAGTATTGCTAAGTATGTAATGAACAGTCAACATAACAATTAACAACTTACAGCACCCGCAGCTCAGCGCATTCGTGCAAGTCCGGCACTCGGTCCAGCATGTTCGATTTGACGTCCCTGCAAAACATCACTTAGTGTAAGTTGAAAACATTTCAATCTCACACTTCACCGTATATCATTCAATGAGACAATTTTATAATATACATGGAAGACGAAACGTATCAACAGGAAAAACGCCACAACCATTACAGCTCCGGTAAACGTTTTGTATTCATTGTCGAGACGATAGTGTAGAATAGCTACCTTACGATCAAATCTGTGGCCAAAGTGACCAATGTTCGGCTTAGCCTAAGAAATGTTACGACAATTGAATACCGATCGGCCGTATCTGGGGGCCCGCGAGAGTTACGAGCGTCGCGTCGCAATCTGCGTCTACCCTCGCGTCTCCCCGACACATTCGCTATTTGTATTTGTCTGACCCGAAGTCGGCGGAATGGATTCTCTTACATAATATTTACATATATATTTACTTAAGTAAGTCCATGCGTACGGAACGCTTATCTACTTTAAGATTCGATTGCTATAGAATTTACCCTTCTCAAAGTATAGAGTCTGCAAATGTTTTAGTACTTAATCGATTTTGGTAGCAATATTGAAATTAATAGAATAATTAATGTGCCAATAATGGTCAGTTTCAGATAGATTTGTGATATCATATCTTTGTAAATAATAGAGTTGTCTGTATCAGTTAGAAAAGACACACAGAAGTGTAATTTACTCTGTAAACAATCCCTGCTACGTTTTGCTTTTTAATCGTAAAACAAAAAGATTCCGCAACAGTAGCAGGATCGTGTTTCCTCGTGAGTAAATGATCATCAAATATTGGGCGCGCGCCCAACGGCAGGGAATCTCAGAGTATTTTCTACGCCAAAAAAGCTGGTATATAAGTGCAGGCGAATGAGCTGAAGCGTTAGCGCGCGGTGTCCTCGGGCGCTTTGGCGGCGCTCGGTTTATGCAAATGAGTCGGAGTTCGGCGGATTACCGCCGCGTGTCTCGTGATAATGCCTCTTAATGCGGATATTAAGTTCACTCACACGACCTATTTGAAGTTGCTAAAAGATTTTGTAAAAGGTAAACATTTCCGAAAGCTTTGAAAATTACATTTGACATTAGGGAGGGGCGGAAATTCCTTGTGTTGTTTTGCTACGGGTTAAATCCATTGCATCGATTTACGCAAAAGGATGACACCACTTAAAAACAATTTGTTTTCATAGAGTCATGCTCAATGGTCGCTAACTCGCTTTATTTATCTAAATAATACTTTGATTAGTTTGCTCACAATCTCAAACACTGCACCTACAGATGTTCGTTGTAAGCAATAACAGTTTAATAAATAATGAAAAAAGGTGGGAGCTTTCAAACGCAGAATTAGGAAACCCAACGGTAGATTAATCAGCAGCCAATTGAAATAATTACGTTTTTTATTAAAAACAAATGTGTTTGTTTGAGGAGCAGACAGATTTGAGACAAAAGCGGCTGCTGCGACCAGCCAGGTCGCTACTAGTCTAACGTCGTTGTCCTCGATTAAGAACCATTTGATATCAAATTGTCAACCGGAAAACCATTTCACACTAATAATTTAGCGTTAGCGTCGAAGGGTTCTATCTAATTCGGTAGGCTGAGGTCAGATAGCATATTCCAATAGTTTTTTATGAAAACTAAGAAATAAAAAAAATCGTTAACGAAACACCCCTAAACGCCAAATGTTTACATATCTCGACCTTAGAAGCATTCTGTCTGATGTGTGTTTTGCTAGGTTTTCAGGAGAGCAAAAATAAAATTCTTACATTAATCGCCTCATAATTGTTTATGTAAAACCCACAGAGTTATAGTTGCATTTTCAATTTGAGTAAACTATTCAGCTTTATAATATGTTAAGGTATTTAACTATCTATCTATTATATTTTAAATAATATAAACAAAAAACCAAAAAAAAACGCACTTGTAACATTATGCTTCTTCATTTACGTAACATTGCTAAAAAACCTTTGTCGTACATTAAGATATAACATTATACTCAAATTATAAATCAGATGTTTACACTCTAAAATCAGATATAGCTTTATGCCTCACTACAATTAAGAAAATCAACGAGATCTATTCACAGGTACTGCTTTGTACTACTAATAAGTTTCTATCAGCCTTTGACGCTAAATTAAAGATAACACTATGCCTCATAACTTACTGAGCACATAACATATCAACATAGCAACATAACTAAGCTTGGTGGCCACCAAACGGATAAAAAAAAAGTATTATTACCACTATCTACATATGCTTTAAAATTAAATGAATAATTATTGCTTGATCTAAATTAATTATGAATCAGGGTAAAATATTCCTTTTTGAAACATTCCAAACGAGAGAAAGCTCCGAAAACAGAAATATTAGTTTTATAAAACAATATCCCTGGCTGACCACAGTGGGCGAATGCTGTTAAACTTTCTGAGTATGCAGGGGCTCTTTTGCATGAACACCTTTTTCCAGAAGAAGCCCCAGAGAAAGTGGACCTGGCTAAGCCCCGATGGTAAGACAAATAGGTTTAACACCGGTAGCGACCACCGACTGGTAAGAGGCACCCTAAATATCAACATTAAGCTGGAAAAAAGCCGCATGTTGAGGTCGACTCTTCGTCCTACACTAGTCCAGGCCGGCCAAGACTCTAAAACATTCCAGTTAGACCTCCGAAACCGATTCGATGCTTTGGAAACTACTGAGGACGTGGACAGGAACCTTAATGGTGTGATTGGAGTCATACGCGAAGTGGGAAACAGGCACTTTAAGAGGGAAAGCGAGCGTGCCGAGAGGCCAAACTTTTGGGCGAGACTTTGAAACTGAAGAAACGTCGACGGGAAATGCCAGAGGAAGCTTGGTCTGGCACCCATAAAAAGATCCGGAGATTGGTGAGACGCAACCTCCGCAGCTACAATACTCGCCTCATAGAGGAGGCGATTGAGCAGAACCGGGCGTCGAAGGTCTTCACTAAAAGACTGGAAAAAAGTCTCCTGACAAAGCTGAAAACCTCGGATGGCAGAATCGTTTCATCGGTGCCGGAAATTCTGGCCGAAATCAAAGGCTTTTGCGGCCGATTGTACGCAGTGCATTTCCTACAGCCAGAGCCCGACGCGAACGATCCAAGAGCCAAGCTTACCCGCCACTTCACTGAAGATCTCCAAGACGTGGAGGAGGATGAGATTGAGGCGGCCCTCGGACAACTTAGTAATGGGAAGGCTCCCGGTGAAGACGGAATCACATCTGAGCTCTTAAAAGCTGCTTACCTATGCTTGGCGAACTTAAGAGACTCTTCAATTCCGTCATAGCCAATGGGACAACTGCGGAAGCGTGGAGTGGGGGCGTGGTGGCATGCTGTGGAAAATGGCTAAATAGGATAAAACCATTACCATACCATTTTTTATTAAGAACATCTGAATTGTAATCACCCTATTTACAGCAAATAAAGAGATTTGTATTTGTTTTTTAAGAAGGGAGACAAAAGTCTCCTGAAAAACTATAGACCAATCACGCTCCTAAACCACGTTTACAAGTTGTTCTCGAGGGTCATCACAAACCGTTTTTCTGCAAGATTTGACGCTTTCCAGCCACCGGAATAGGCTGGGTTTCGCAAAAGTTACAGTACCATAGACCACATTCACACGGTGCGGCAGGCTATACAAGTCCGAAGAGTAAAAACAGCCCCTGTGCCTGGTCTTTGTGGACTATGAGAAATCCGTCGACTCGGTCGAAACCTGGGCTGTTCTGGAATCCTTGCAGCGATGCCAAGTCGATAGGCGGTACGTGAAGGTGCTAAGAACCCTGTACAGTATGGCATCAATTTCCGTCCAAGTACAAAACCACCGAACAAAACCCATCCAGCTGCTCCGAGGTGTTAGATAGGGAGATGTTATATCTCCGAAACTGTTCACCAACGCACAAGAGGATGTGTTTAAGACGCCGGATTGGAACTGACTGGGCATCAATGTAAATGGCAAATATCTTACGCATCTTCGCTTTGCCGATGACATAGTTATTATGGCAGAATCGCTGCAGGATTTGCAAAAAATGCTGCACAGTCTTAATGCTGCCTCGAGACGTATGGGGCTTGGGATGAATTTGGACAAGACAAAAGTAATGTTCAACGAACATGTCATCCCGGAACCAATTTCCGTCAAGGGCACTACGCTCGAAGTTGTCCGAGAGTACGTCTACCTTGGGCAAGTACGACAGCTCGGTATAGACAACTTCGAGCGGGAAATCGCCAGAAGAGTGCAGCTTGGCTTGGCAGCATTTCGAAAATTGCGTCATATTTTCACGTCGACACTGCCGCAGTGCCTGAAAAGCCGGGTGTTTAACCAATGCGTCCTACCAGTTTTAACCTACGGAGTCGAAACATGAAACATGACAGTCAAGTTGGCCCACCGACTACAAGTCACTCAGTGTGCTATGGAAAGGTCTAAGGTTGGGGATCTCATTAAGGGATAAGATCCGGAATGAGGTCATACGACATAAGACTAAGGTGACTGATATTGTCCAAAAATGTAGCAAGCTGAAGTGGCAGTGGGCTGGCCATGTCTGTCGCAGAACCGACGAGAGGTGGAGCAGGAAGGTTCTAGAATGGAGACCACGCTTAGGCAAACGTAGTGTGGGACGCCCCCCGGCTAGACGGACCGATGACCTGAAGAAGGCAGCTGGCATTGACTGGATGCAAAAGTCGGGAGATCGTGTGCTGTGGCGCTCCTTGGGGGAGGCCTATTTCCAGGAGTGAACTGCAACAGGCTGATATGATGATCCCTGGCTGCTCTCTTTTTAACTGCAACCACATGCATTGGGAGATTTTGAAGTAATGGCCGGCCGTGGTTTTTTTTTTCTGACAACAAATGGCCAATTCTTTTTATACAAGACTGATAAGTCTTTGGAGTGCTGGAGCTCCATGTCGTGCTTTTTTGCCACCGCAAGTTTTCATAAATAAATAGGGACCAATCGTTTGGAGTAGCAATTTGCATTATCTTTAAAGCCTTTTTCTTCCGTTCAATCTGTGAATAAATGTGGTCCACTTTCATATGTGTGTGGCCTTTCAGCATAAATTTGTGGTTGATGATTTTAAGCTGAGGCAATTTGTGCATTAGCCAAATGTAGCAAATAATTACCATAAAATTTCGGTTCTGTCCTAGACAGTTATCAGACCACAGCGTTAGGTCTTGTACACAAGAAAGGCTTGCTCTACTTTCCTCTGCCCATCGTATAAGACATGATCAAGATGCAACTTCGTTTCCACCTCACCCACCTATTTTCTGACCAAAGCATATTGGCTGCAGTATTCGACGTTAAATCATAAATAGTAAAGTTTAGAGTCCAAAGTTTCCTTGATTATAGTAGTCTCGTACCGGTCGGCTTCCACTGAATGGCAAGTAAACAAGTGTTTGTTTATGTCGAACGCGGTCGTTAGTACGGCGGAAATGCCCGATCTCACCCAATTCGTGGCGCTGTTCGACGAAAAAGTCAGACGCATTAATTTATATTTTTACATAGAACTTGACAATTAAAGATTTTATAGTAGTTAGTACAAGCACAATGTCTTATGTAGATATGTGTAAATAAATTGAACTTAAAACGTTAGAAGCATAACGCTTTATACAATGGTAGAACTAATATTAACATACATTTTTAGAAGCATAATGCTCTATGTTAACTTGCGTAATATAGCATAATAAAAATATTTTGAAGCATAACATCTCAAGTTTATAAGGACCGTGATGATGTTAAGAATAACTTTGAAGCATAATAACACATTCTAACATACATTAATACAGAGTTTCAATAATTTATATGCATAAATATGTAAGTTAAAATATTGCTTTCTGGGTCGTAATGAATTAGAAAACTCCTAACATAGAGCATTATGCATCTGTGTATCCCCGAAAATAAAAGAGATAGAAATGTGTTTCTTAGTGTGTTAGAAAGAGAACAGAAAGCCTGTTCTTCTTATGCAAAAAAACGAAAATACCTTATGTTGACATCAGACCTTTTGCATCTGGGGTCGAGATATATGAATTCGCATTTTTACTCTCTAAATATATAATACAACACAGATATGCCCTCAGCACTAGGCAATAAACAAACGGACACGGAGTTTCGTCTGGTTTCGTCCGATTTTTTAAAGATGTGTGGGTATGATTCGATCAAACCATATAGCCGTGAGGGTACTAAACTCACAGCGTTCGCAGCTGCGGCGCGTGCGCGCAGAGGTCTGGCGGCAGGGCGGCGAGGCGCGCGCGGTCGGCGCGCAGCGTGCGCAGGCGCGCCGTGCCGTTCAGCGACGGCACCGAGCGCAGCCCGCGCGCCTCCGACAGGATGCTGCGCACACAGATTACTTAGTTTTAGCACGATTTACTCATGCCATAATAGCGTTAGTACCTATTTCATGGATTCAATTCCGGTTTCACCGTAACTTAGATCATAATAATTGAGAAAGATTTGAGTGGGTTTGAGTATTAGTAGAGTATATGCATCAAACACATCCAATCCTGTAAAACTTACAAGTAATATGAGTTTAAAAATGTATGAAAACGACACTAGATACTGAAACATTTTGTAATCCGCTAATAGCTTGTTTCTTAACAGGTTCACTGTCCGACAAAATATGTATAACAATTAAATACCAATTGTTATGTACCATATATGGTCTGCTGGCCTGTTCACCACTTAGCCCATTCCTTGTTTGTGAGTAGACGACACAATAACCAACAAAAAACCATTGCTATACATACAAAAGGCAAGCTGTTTGTGCGTAAGTAAATTAAAATAAAACTAATTCATTCCGAATCGGATTAAACTAAACCCATACAAGTTCCAAATATTTTTTACCCTGCCACTAGAATAGAGTATAGAAAAGCATCATAAGAATAAGTCTGCTCTCATTCTTAATAACTTATAGCGTTAGGACTTAGGCATTACTTACGTTACGACTCGCCCGCCGGTGATTCGGACGCTCACTTGACAGAAACCGGCAGATTTGTTGTTATTTATTTTGGGGTCAGCGCAGACAGGCTTCCCTTCCTCGGAAATAAGATTACTCAGGACGAAGTAATCTCGACGGCTGTACACCCGACAAACACACACATAAATAGAATTTCTGCGAGTTGTACAATAGCTGGCTTTGCGGGGAAAGTGCCATATCTACAGAAGTGGCACTGTGAAGGGCGACAGAGGTCATTGCCGATTACACGGGCGACCTTGGCCCTTTATTTGCCGGGCGAAAATAAAAGGCGAACACTGGTAGGTAAGTAATAAAAAGTACGATGACTACGATCTAGTAATGATGATATAAATACTAATACCATTTTCAGACTGTCAGTTTCATGCCCCGAAATTGTGATAAAATGTGTTAAATGAATGGGATGGGGTTGATTGACTAGGACCACTCTGTAACTAAGCTGACTCTACAAACGTTACTCGTTCTCGTTATCTCGTATTCGTATGCTCGTCACGTCACCCTTAAAGTAGGATTTCGATATGAATCGGTTACCCCACGAGGTAGAACATAGCAAGTTTACCATTTTGTTAAATGTCTTGTACCTGTGTTCACAACAATAAAAAAATATTGATTATGATGAGTATAATTTCTAATGTTTCCTTCTCTCATCGACCAGAACACGAATCGATCAAATACTCAACTCTGCGTAAATGTCGTACCATAAAAGTACATAATATTTGTGTGAACAGCGCAGTAATCGCGACCCGAGCCCGCGCAAATCGTTTATGTCTCAGTTTACGAGTCGCGACACTCGGCGAATTTAACAACGCGGTGGGGTCGCGCCGGTGGCGATTGCACTTTGATTTTATCCGACTGCTGTTGTTTGTTCCGCTGAAGTTTTGAGTTTATCGGGTAAAATAAGACAACATCAAGAAATATCTGAAACACGGGCCAGAATCGTCTTTACATATCATTAAGGTACCTGTCTAGCACTGAACGTGTTAATAATTCTTGATCAACAATAAATTACTTGGAATAAATCTGATGGAATAGATACGCATTGCAAATATCTTGGTATCAACTTGGATAAATAAATGTACGAACACAAAGTTATTTATCATTTGCACGCTTGTAATACCTTCAACCGTATACAGGGAATTGAGGGCAGATGTCGGACATAGCCAGCCGAGCCGATAGTCCCAGGAGTCTGGTCGTGTAACTCGCTCTATTACGAGCGGGTATCGGTGTCCTAATCTCTCGGGTGCCAATTACCCCGAAGGGTTCCCGTCGTCGCCGCGAGTAGCTTTCAATGTCAGCTCGTCGTCCGCCGTTGAACACAATAACGATGCCAGACTTCTGGGAACCGGTGCCCACAATGTTAACAGATACAGTAGCCTCAAGCAAAGTACATAAAACATCAAAGGAGCAAGTTATCTTTAGTTCGAACCAATTACGTCCAACGTGTGTGCACATCGCTGTATTATCTACTTACGTTACGTTACTTTTATTAACAACTTTTAAAAGTTATCTGACATTGTATGGAAAATGTTACAATTAGTCAAGGATATAATTAATAATAAATAAATATTGGACAACATCACATACATTGCTCTGATCCGAAGTAGCTAAAGCACTCGTGTTATGGAAATCAGATCAAAGACGGTACCACAACACCCAGACCCGAGACTATAGAAAAGTTCGTTGTCTACATTAACCTGACCGGGGATCGAACCCGAAACCGACGCCATGTATAATCCGGCAACTCCGGCATGTTCGCCTTTCGGCTACGGAGGTCGTCTAATTAATATCCGTTAATAGCTAGCTACTAACTAGCATAATTCGCAGTTCTGGCGTAACGTTACGAAGCGTGCCTTCTGCAACCATGTATTTTCTATGGCGAGTTTCATTACTCACGGGATCGCGATGGCGACCTACAAAAACACACGGCGTTCGGCGACACACCGAATAGCGAGAGTTTCTCAGTGTCATTGTGTCGGCTGATGCGGATTAGTCGAAGCACGAGGCGACCTCCGCGAGTCGTGAGGAGCGCCGTGTCGTGAATGAGCTCGTAAGTTTGGTAACGAGGTGAGGTCGCGGACGCCCGCTTCGTATTCAATCATGCATGCCTGAACGACTGCTTGTGTATTATGCCTTAATCAGCAACGCATATTGATGACAATAAACAAATGACATTAATTATGTTTCATTACTTTATGCAATGTAACCACAGAACAAGTAAGACTCGGTACGCTCCGCTACTGTTCTGTGAATGTAGCCCTTTGCTCTACTAAACACATAAAAACTTTCAAGTGTCATATAATGAAACGATTGATGACATGAGTTATACAAAAAGTTGTATAAAATACTAAAATTAGATATCGCCGGCCCCGCTGTCAGCTAGCAAGTGATGTGTAGTCGCGGCGCGCGCGACAGCGGGCTCGCCCCGCGGCGACGGGTGCGCGCGAGCGGAGCGCTAACGCGGCGCGACAGCCGACAGCCGACCCATAGCCGTACACCCCGAACGGACAACCTTATTGCCATACTAATAAAGTTTAAACTAAGCGGTATACTTAAAACATTTCGAACTTTTTGCGAAATTGATTGCTATTTTTAACTACTAAATACCGCTACGTGATTGACTGATTACTTTGACGTTTGAGTAACCGGTTTACACTAGGCGGGTTGTTCTTCGGAGTTAACATTTCTATTTTATACTTATTGAACTCAACAATTAAATATTTATTTGCTTACAGATGTACTTGGCTTGATTGGATGTTAATTTCATTGTATGCTAATGAATTCATTTCCTCGTTTAAGAAATTCTAACGTCCCTACTGCAGCGGTGTTGCTGCTTAGAAACTCTTTGCTTGCAGTACCTATCGTTACCTATCTACTATTGTATGCAGTATTCCGCACACACTCTACACTCTATTGAGTGTGCGGTCAGGGGCAGGACGGCAGTAGCAGTAGCGTGAGCACAGCACGGCGAGGTGCGGCAGGTGGTACAGCGCGTGCGGGAGGATGCGGGACTGCAGAGTGCCGGACGGCAGTAGCGTGTACTCACAGCACGGCGAGGTGCGGCAGGTGGTACAGCGAGTGCGGGAGGATGCGGGACTGCAGAGTGCCGGACGGCAGTAGCGTGTACTTACAGCACGGCGAGGTGCAGCAGGTGGTGCAGCGCGTGCGGGTGGATGCGGGACTGCAGAGTGCCGGACGGCAGTAGCGTGTACTCACAGCACGGCGATGTGCGGCACTGCAGAGTGCCGGACGGCAGTAGCGTGTACTCACAGCACGGTGAGGTGCGGCAGGTGGTGCAGCGCGTGCGGGTGGATGCGGGACTGCAGAGTGCCGGACGGCAGTAGCGTGTACTCACAGCACGGCGATGTGCGGCACTGCAGAGTGCCGGACGGCAGTAGCGTGTACTCACAGCACGGTGAGGTGCGGCAGGTGGTGCAGCGCGTGCGGGTGGATGCGGGACTGCAGAGTGCCGGACGGCAGTAGCGTGTACTCACAGCACGGCGAGGTGCGGCAGGTGGTGCAGCGCGTGCGGGTGGATGCGGGACAGCGGGTTCGCGCGCAGCTCCAGGCGCGCGAGGCGGCGGCAGGACTGCAGAGTGCCGGAATCCACCACCTCGACGCGGTTGTTCGCCACTGACCTGATCATCATCATAAAAAAAATTAAAGGCTCTATTAAAAGAAGAACTTAATACTCCTATAAAAAGAAAGGTCAGGTTAGGTGAGTTTGTAATATTTGTCAGTCTCTGTTTAATCACAGGATAAAGGACGGCGAAAAGCATTGTTCCTTCATAAATGTGATTAAACTTAATTGGATTGTATCTTAGTATTTTATCCACGAATCTCTCGTCCGTGAGGAATGGTTAAAATATCTCGAGCTGAATCTAAATAAGCAATATATATTTTCCTTTTGTTTCGTGTACCTACTCGTAATCTCAATTACAACAAAGCCTGGATGCAGGCGCTTAAATAGCAGCGGTGTAATAGAAGCCCTTATATTAACTTTCCATTGTTTTATTTATGAAGGCAACTCACAGGTCCTCGAGCAGTGGCAGCAGCTGCACGGCCGGCGGCACTTCGGTTAGCAGGTTCTCCTCCAAACGTCTGCAACATACAACATTGTTGTATGAAAAGTTCATGTAAAAGCAACAAAAAGTTTGTATAACTCATTGGTGGTTGGTACGTTCAAATTGTATTGTTATGAAAGAATGACGACGTGTCGTCCAGTTTTAGATCTGCGAATTAATCTGAATTTATTGTCGTAAATTACTTTTAAAACAACACTTAAAGACTTGTGTAGGTAGGTATAATATATTATTTAATACGGTGAGTGGAAAAAGTGTTTTTTTAGTGTAAATAATACTTTGCTATGCTAATTTTACGAGTTAGTAAAAAGGACGATAACCTTCAATGAAAGATGAAAGATATGAATAAAAGCGAACGGAACCCAAATCAAATTAGAGCTCGAAAAAAAGACTGATCGAACGATTTGTCTGCACAAAACTGTATTCGTCAGAGCACTTTATTCATCACACTAAAGCCGTAAGCGTCCCCGCAGCGACATGCGGCGTCGTTAACGCACCGTAAGCGTTACAAATCGCAAGTAATCGCCGACGAGTGCGTTGCGGCGACCGGCGTTTGACGACAACCAATTTGTTGGCTGCAGATAAGTAGCAACCAGGGACACGTCAATAGCTGCTGTGATGCGATGCTTTAGGGCTGATAGTGACATAAGAGTTATAGAAAGAGCAGGTAAATGACAATTTGAACAAGGCTTAAAATATTACATAGCCTTAGCTTTTAGCGATAAGCCACCTAAATTGTGTAGTTTGAAATGTATTTGTACCTTATTAGCTTGTGTGGTATGTAATAGGGAGTGCCAACTGAAGCCACGAATACCTATTTAGTAATCTTGTGACAACAGCTCATGAATTAGCCCGTAACGTCGAACGTCAATTAATACCGTTTAGCTCTAATATAAGTAACAATGCATAAAAGGTTGGGCGGTCATCAAACGCATCAAGCATCGTCATTTCCAAAAAAAAACAAGTAGTAATCGGACCAGTAGCCGTCCTTTGTAGCCGCTGCATATAGCGACAATTTTGCGATATCATCAGGGCTGACATCAGACACAAATTGATGTTAATTTCGTGAAAAAACAACAACATTACTATGTATGGGTATTAGTTAATCCTAAACATAAAAAACAGCTAAGTTTGTATCTTTTTATTCTAATGTGAATGTGTATTATAGTGTGACTTAAGTATCAACTAACTGGCAACCCTACCGCGGGATGAATCTGAACCCCCGTCTAGCCTCCCCGCGCTGATCACACTTCAGCGTAACAGATTTATGGCCCCTATCAGTGTCGCCGCCGCTCGCCCGCGTCCGCACTCACTCGCCCACGCACGCAGCCAGCGGAATCGTTCGCAAGTAATGCTAGCCGATAATGTTATTATGATGAACGCTGACTGCCCGACAGTCTTCAACTTTAGTAGCGAATTTATCGATAAATAACTTTTTCCATTAAAACATTTATGAAACTAATGTTATCGATTCATTTAATGTACAAAAGTAATATATCGTTATGTAGATGCAGGCCGCTTCCAACTAGTCAATCTGGAAGTCACTAGGGGAGATCTATGTTCAGCAGTGGACGTCCTCTGGCTAAAATGTTGGTGATGAGGAGTTATGTAGAGTCATACTCTGTATGTAATCAATGCTTGATTATTATTTATGTTGTAACTACAATAATCATTGCGTGTACTACATATTTAAAAAAAAACATCATGTTTTGTACAAGTATTATTATGACGTAAAAGGTGAAGGAACGGCTGATTCACTTTCAAGTTATCGCGAACCAATAATTTTCTTTGCGCTCTTAAATTCAGTGCGCGTTTTTTAAAGCTTTCACATTCCCTACACTGCATAAAATTTGCCGAGAGCCTTGCTGATTGATTTAAGTATTGGAATTAATGTATAAATGTTTTCGGTAATATACTTATCGTCGCTTTCGCTCATAATTAAAGTTTAATTAAATTTAGATTAAGTTAGTGTTTGTTCCTGTATCCAACAATATTATAACGGTTGCCCTAAGTTCTATACTTATTTATCAATGTGTGTTGTATGCTTTGTAAGTTATCATTAAATAAAAAAATAAATAACAACTTATCAGTCAATCAATCAAAAAATCAATCATCAATTAATTTAATGGAATGGTACCTACAAAAGTTCCGACTTGTCCTATTATATATTCTGTGAATAGAGCTAGCTACATAATATTAAGTAATCAAAACATTTGAATAAGCTTTTCTTTTGAGTAGTAATAAAATCGCATTGCCTCTATCCAGACAGGCCTATCGGTTTTATTAATAAGCGCGATAAGCAGTGATGGCGCGATAACGGATGATTAGTGTGCTCTGCGGCCTGAGGGGGGAAGGGAGGGGGGTCAAATCGAAAATACCGGACCTTTTGCTGTTGATACATTTAGAACCGTTTAGCGGTTGTCAGGGGCAATTAATATTAATACTATTTTTGGTAGGTACCATACAAATATTAATGGAGGTAGGAACACTTGCTTATAAATGAGATTACATCATGTCATGTCACAGTTGTTCGGTAAATTTTTCTTGTGGTTTTTTTATTGGGTTTTTCATATCTTTGAGTGTTATAAAGAGATTAATATACCCATTGAGGTATAATGTACTAGTGTACTAGAGAACACATCTCGAAATAAATGTTTCAGCCAAGCATTGTAGTCCAGTGGACTACAAAGCTTCAGTCAGTGTCAATAATTGAAGTTGTCAAAACTGCTTCTTGGTTGTTCAATACTACAATGCTTGGCTGAAACATTTAGTTCAAGATGTGTTCTCTAGTACGCTAGTACATTATAACTCAATGAATATACCAATAAACAAAGTAATTTAATTGGTCCATGGCACTTCATGACTTGGTTGATGCGTGGGTCGCGGCAAAGACAAATAGCGCTACTTCGCCGGTACATCGAGGCTCTATACCGGTTAAACGTTCTGCTTCAATTTATTATTTAGTAAAATGTATGTTATCAGTTTTATTAATATGTTTGTAAACGAGCGGCGATAGCGCGGAGCGTGGATGATGGGTGCGCGCCCGCGCCCGGCGCTAACTAATGGAACCACTTTTTGGACACACAGGCTTTGTATAAGTAATTACTGCCATGAATACATTTATCCTCTAATTTTAAGGGGAATAGTAATTACAACAATTGTTTTTAGAGAAATACTAGCTGTGCCCGCAAATTCGTTTGCGTGAACTAAGTAGAGAATTATTGTTTGTATAATAATCCCACAGGAACATTTAAGCGGGATAAAAAATGTCCAATATGATTTCATCAAAATCCATTAAGCCGCTTATACGTTATTGTGTCACAAACTACCAAACATCCTCACAAACTTTCGGATTTATAATATTAGTGTGATTTTAAGACTCTACATTATGCACAGCTATTTAACCTGTCAGGCGAAGGTCAAAAGACGCAATGAATATTTTTTTGTTACTGATCGGCCGGATGGTCTTTGCCGCTTGATAGGTTAAGATCTTTGTGAAAGTTTATTTAGATTTCACAGTTCAAAGGAACCAAATAATTTAGTTTCGACTGTACCTTCCTACAGACCTTATTATCTCGACCATTTTTATCCATTAACCTTTTATGTTAGAAGTCCCTTTATCAAGTGAATAATTAGTGGATAAATGCAGAGATAATGGCATCGAGGTGGAAGCGACACTGATTTGTGTCTGGCGCGCTGACGAGCCTCGCCTCTCCTAATCGCCGGCACATTAACGCTAATTTACTACACTTTTGTAAACTGGCTGCTATTATAAATAAATAAATAAAATTTTAATACTTGAAAAACAAATCGTCCGCCTCAGGTGGGATCCCCGTAAACCTAGCATGGTAATTGCTAAAAACAAAAATTTTAATAAATAAATTTTGGACAACATTACATACATTGCTCTGATCCTAAGGTAAGTTGCTAAAGCACTTGTATTATAGAAATCAGAAACAACGACGGTACCACAACACCCAGACCCGAGCCAATATAGAAAAGTTCGTTTTCTACATTGACCCGACCGGGGATCGAACCCGGAACCTCAGAGATGGCGGCGCCATTTAAAGTCCGGCGTGCTCGCCTCTCGGCTACGGAGGTCATCAAATTAGTAACTCCTTAAATAATAACTTGTAGTGAGGCAGTGGCAAGAATAGGAGCACTTTGCTCTAATTATAACTTTGGTCTTCCGTATTTAAAATAAAACTAAGGAACTTACTACCAAAAATTAGATCCTACTGCATACTAATAGAATGCATTTCAACGGGGCAACGTCGTTTTCATTTAGTATCAAACAATTTAGCTGTTAGTTGTGGCTAAAGAACTGTTGAACTCGGCGAGGCGATCCAAAAAGTTAGTAATGTCCTTCATCCAGAGCGCGGCATCAGACCGCCATCGGATATAACAGTGAAACCATTGGGGGTGTTGCGGAGCTAACGTCGCAGCGTAAGCTCTGAGCTAAATTCAAACCGGTATCTACGTGTCTACGACGTACATCTATCTATATCGGGTGTAAAAAAAGGCTTAACCAAGCCGAATACTACATATTCTACGTATTATTACGATCATTTTTTTCTTTTACACTATACCTGGGAAATGACGGGTTACCGAGTTATTGACAGTCAAAGTCACAATTTTTTTTTAAAGATTTTTACCAAATTGACTTCTGTTTGATAATACTAAACTTTTTTACAAAGAAACATGATAGAAATTTTCAGTGCTTCTTTCATAAAAGGCCTTTAAAGGGCACAGCCGGCAATGAATCGTGCGCAGTGCTCTCGCGCCACCCGCTCGCCCGCCGACCGCTTACACACACAGGCATAGTCTGTGGCGTGCGCGCTATACATTGCGGGTTAGAAATAAGTTTATTTTTTTGATACCCAAAAATAAAAGTCATTTCCCAGCAATTATTTTTATTGCATTCTACTTGGTTTTATGTATAGAATTCGTGGTTTAAGGCTTCGTTAAGCCTTTTTTTACACCCTGTATATTTGTACCTAGACGATGGCATTGGTGAAGCTTTTCTAACAAGTCCTTAGTACCTAGACCTACGTATGTCGGTAAAAATGCTAATGCAATAAGTTTGAAACATACATAATATACTTACGCCCAGCCTTCCTAGGGCTAGAGAGTATGGGTTATATCAGATTCGAGCAGATAAAACTTATTTGTGCAATTAGTTATGGCGGTTCATTCTTCAACTCTTAGCTGACAGCTGTTTATAAGGCTTTTTGGTTATAAGTAGTTGAGGATCACTTTCCCAAATGAATTCCAAAACATGACTAGCGATATCCGACTATTATTATGCGTACTCCGCCCAAATCAAAGAAAAAAGTTTTGTACTTTAATCCTAGTGGCTCTGAGGCATAGGTCTACGAACTTTACGCAGTTTTTCTTTACCTTAAATGGTTCCTATCTTCTATCCAACTAAACATGTGTGCTACAAGAACATTTGTCAGACGTTGTAAGGTACTCGTGCGCTGGGTCGTTATGTCAAGTCGTGAGCTCGTTAGCCACTAAACAGCTTGCGTCGCGACTCGCGAACGCAATCAACTGCTCGCCGCTCGGCAAACGTATTTATGCGCTGCACTTTATCGCCCCTGCCTGGACACTGAACTAAGGCTCGGGGCACACTCGTTGCTTTTAAGTATTAGCAACGAAGTTGAATCATTTTTAAAGACAATAAGGCAGTTTCGTATTAACTAAGTGAGTGAAAGATTTCGATTTAGGATAACATATCGATGAACATTTTTAAGCGCCGTTTGTCAAGGCAGGCTGGCGAAAACAATGTAATCGCCTAAAGATTTATAAGGCTTTGTTCGATTTGGCTAGCAAAAAACTTTATAAAATGCTTATTTTATAAAATTTTAGGTCAGCCTGTGACCACGGTCGGTGTAACCCGATCGAAACGTCAGGCAAAAGAGGTGGTCTAACATTTTGTACCTAAATTGTGATCGCGGTAATTCCCGTTTCATTGAGTTTAAATTATTCAACGTGAAAGTTTAAAAGTAATTATTTTATAAAGTTTTATTGCTATAAGAAAAGTAAGTGTGAATAGGTTCTAAGGTAGGTACGATCGAGCCGGCTCGTCGTCGGCGGTTAACGACGACGACAGATAAGGCAATCGCGATGCGCTTTTGTTTTACAACACATAAAACACACGTTTTATCAGCTGAAAGCAAAAGCATTTGTTCCTTCGCCAGTCTACAAATGCGCATTCTATGTTAACTCTAAGTAATTAAATTGCAGTTTTTTAGTCTACACTGCAAGTGTACTCCGGCGACGGTAGTTTTGAGATTTATAAGTCTAGTCTTATATCTAATTACCATAGTGGCGGGAGCCGAGGATATACAAGCATTAGCGACTTCCACTTGTGAATAGTGCATTCTGGTCTACCAGACATTAAAGGGGCGTCCATTAATTACAGGAGGAGTTTTTAGCAATTTTTGGATTAGCGGGGTAACCATGAACTCTAAAAACAATCTCAAAGTTGTCAAATCTGTCAATTTTGGTACGTCATTTCATACAAAATTTGACAGAAATGATAATGTTTGACAGATTTGAGATTGTTTTAAGGGTTCGTGGTTACCGCCCAGATTTTAAACAGGAACGATCGAGAACTTTATACTTCTGCGTTTCGCTTAGTTGTCACAATATTTCATTTTTTCATAGACAACTTAATCTTTAGCTATCATTCTTTCAAGAAGTTTAAAGAAATTGAACAAAGGGTTGTATTTTCATCTCACAGCAGTATTTAAGAAAATAACTAAAGTATGTTGTATTTGTAAATAAGGAAGGTAGGTTATACTCACAGCACGCGGATGCCCGGCGTGTTGGCGAACGCGCGGTCGTCGATGTGCGTGATGCGGTTCCTCTTCAGGATCCTGCGGCAAGCATATTGGTTAGCATCACGGACCGAGACGATTTCTAACTAAAGGTACTTATAGGTCATCGGATAACGAAATGTACAAAAACACGCAACAGCTTTCTGAAACGAATTATATTTGGTGGTGACAGATTATGAGAAATGATCGCAACCAGAGACGTTAACTTTCTCTTTTAGGGTTCCGCACCCAAAGAGTAAAACGGGACATTACTAAGGCTCCGCTGTCCATTTGCCTGTCTGTCTGTCTGTGGTGGATTTGACTACTTATAGGTCATCGGACAACGAAATGTACAAAAACACACAACAGCTTTCTGAAACAAATTATATTTGGTGGTGACAGAATCAGAGATACGATCGCAACCAGAGACGTTAACGTTCTTTTTTAGGGTTCCGCACCCAAAGAGTTAAACGGGACATTACGAAGGCTCCGCTGTCCGTTTGTCTGTCTGACTGTCTGTGATTGATTAGATTTTTTGTTTTTTTTGCCGTTTTTATAAATAATGGTACGGAACCCTTCGTGCGCGAGTCCGACTCGCACTTGGCCGGTTTTGTATTTTTAAGCAAGAGTTTTATGGAGAAAACCGACTGTTTTGTTAATCCACTTTGAAACTACGTAGGTATCTTTCTTTATTTGTGATAAACTGGTAACATGCTTTTCGTATGACATTCGTTTCATAGCACTTTTCAACCTAAACCACAATGTTTTATGTAGGGCGCCGTATAGGAGTATTTGAAATAAATACAAGAAATAAAATGTTCAATAAATAGATCTTCGGGTCGAGTGCACTATATTTAGCCTCCGAGCGTTCGATGTGACGTGCTGCAGCGACAGACACCTGTTCGCCATTTTACTTACTTTTCTAGAGATCAAAAGCGCCTTTTTCGCAGGTACAAATTAATGTCTGCTCGTAAATTATGTCAGGGGCTTACAAAAAATTGTAAAAAGAAGCCCAGACATAAATATCCTTCAGAAATCTTATAAACAATTTCATAAAGTACTTTAGTCGGCTTCCCTAAAATTTTGTTTGTGTTTTTTTAAGTGTTGGCAATATTATTTCCGCCACATTGCAGCATCTGGCCTAGAATAATAAATCCCAAAACACTATTAAAACCCCAATTCCGCTTTAATACAGTGGTCATAGATTAAGTTAAAGTGTCGTGAAACAATCGGACGGGCCCATAAATAGGAGGAGGATGAGCAGTGCTCGTTAATATAATGGATGGCTGCGAACTACTGACTGGGGCGAAGTATTATGGCGATCTGAGCGCTATAAAGTTACTTCTCAGTCAGTAAACATGAGGGGAGATCAACTTTAGACGAGGGATTATCATTTAGAAAACGAAGTAAAACTTTGGCGAGCCCTGACATGTTTTTCGAACCAATGACTTTAAATTCTACGGGTGTAATTTATTTTATTTATTTATTTTATTTTATTCGGAACACCAACAGCACTGATACAATCTATGAGTACAGAGTTATCATATAAACGTAGCCATTAACAGGTATTTGCATATATAAATGTAGAACGTATACAGACTAAACAAGCTAACTATAGAAACAGTAAAAAACACAGAAAGAAAATAAAAAAATATAACAACAATTACGAATTTGCTGCACCTTTGGAGCGGGGGCCAAAATTTTCAGAGTTGTACAATTTGTTTTTAGTCGGTGGTTTAGTCCGAAATAATTCTAGCTCGTCGTTGCCTTTAGACAGGTCGTTAAAAGAGTTACTCGCAAAGACAAAGAAAGAATTGCGACAATAGTTTGTGTTTATTCTAGGAGGTATAGCTAGAGGTTGAGTACGTCTGATCGGCTATTTGCGTGGTACCCAGATGGCAACTTGTTCTAATAAAGCAGGGCCATCAGGTTATGTGTGTTTAAAGTATTTAAAATACAAGTAAACAAGGTGTGGCATGAAGAAGCTTTGCTTTTTAACTTTTTCCATTCCACGGCAATGTTGTAGCGGAGTGTCGATTCGCTAGACGCTATTATGGCCCATTACAGGGCGAGTGCCGGCTCCGTCTCGCGCGTCCCCCGAGTGTCGCTTACATCGCCTCATTGGTTCGCAATACTGTAATGACGCCGAGACTGCGACAAGCCATCTATGGCCCGCGGCGTGGGAAAACGGCAAAGTAGTTTGTCGCGGTGTCGCGGTGAGTGCCGGTCGCGGGCTCGCGGGTCGCGCTTGCATGCGAATGCTCGATGCGAATTGCAACACACGTTCGCAATTCAGCACACGCCGCGTCACGTAATCCACACTTGGGCGAATTTGTTAGAGGATTGAACTAAATTAAGTACTTATACGAATATGAGCCGACACCAACAATTTAGACTACGCTATCTTGAAAAAGCCTACTTTACAGTAGAGTGCAATTTATGAAAATATGTAATTTAAAAAAAAATACATTTACTTAGCGTAGTGTTTAATTCATAACTTTTTTATTTTTGGGAATTTCGATATGAATTTATTGTTATAGTTTCTAGTCCATATGTTAAGCCAAATGCCGTAAAAAACGTTAATTGCCTAAAATGTAAGTTAGCGTAGTCTAAGTTGCTGGTGACATGGTGCTTTTGAGACATTTGCACATTTTTTTTAATTTTCGTAAGTAATCAGCAAATTAGATAAACCAAGATTAGCTAAATAAATATTTCACATGTACACAACAAATACTAACCCGCGTGTAAATAGATACAGGCAGGTTCTACTTTTACGAAACGCAACGAAAGAGATGTTCCGCCCATTTTTTTTATCTCAGTACACACACGCGAAATCTCTAAATAAATCTTTTATATTTCGAAACGAGAGCGACACAGGATTCCCTTTTGCCTGCTAAGGTTTACTCGATAAATACAGATAACAATGCGATGAGACAATACCCCGAGACAGAATAACTAATGCTTTCGCTTAAAAGGGTTTTTTATGTATTGTATATCATCTGCAGGGGTAGTCCTGCTACTGAAATTACTTCGGCGAAGTGATTATGCGCGATTTGGCGCCGCAGCTGTAAATCAGCCGCCCATACATTATGTATGCGCTGAAGAGTTCGCTTCATCGTACGCACGCGAGAGATTTATGGGCCGGAACACCATCCTACCGCTATTGATCGCTTCTTTATTGCCCGCTGCTATTGATAGATAACAAAAGCTATTTACATTTGCTTTATACACTAGACTAGAAAAGAAAACATAATTAAAAGTAATTTATGGAAGTTCTCGATGTTAATTATCTCGATGCTAATAAAACACAAAGAAAATAGTGGGAGTAGTTTCTTCCGCCGTCCTTTACGGCCGGTAATAAAATCTCTGAATGGCCGCTAAAACTGTCACAATGTTTATCAGACATCGCGTAATGAATGACGCCGATAATTTCTAATTTTCCTTTCTAGTCAGTTACTCGTATTGCCCGAGATGTGTTCGGGCGGGCGGCGCGCGCGGGCGGCCGGGGTCGACGACCTGTCCCGGTCCGCGCCCGGCCCGTCGCCGCCGCCCGCCGACCGGCCGGCAGCCGACCGGCCGCTGCTGCGACACCGCCCGGCGACCGACGGCGGAGGCTGCGACAGTGACCGGCCTTGATGCTATTTTTTGAGGGTAATTATGCAAATACGAGATCCAACTGTCTCTTTGTGAAAAACTCCCTCGCGGAGCACGACTCACGAAAAATTGATAACCCTCGTAAAAATATTTTTTTCCACTCGACTGCTTTATTCCTTATAGTCCCATTTTATGCTCGGGCGATGTGGTTCAATTCGAGCGTTATATTTTGAGACGCGATCGTATGTGAAATTTCTTATTGGTTTAATGTGTGTGGTGTAATGTTTACGGTGCGATAATGATGCGGCGGGACTGCGGCTCCGCTGCGTGGGGCGCAGGCAGCAGCTAAACTGCCGCCACGTGTGCAGTGTGCAGCTTAACTTCATAAACTTTCTGAACTTCGCTGACCCAACTTATGAACCCTGAAATATCTGACCTAAACTTGAGTTTCCCTCAACTAGAATATTGAGTTCAAGCATTTGCTTTTAATGAAGAAAAATGTTCAAAGATCATTAGAGAAATACATAGCTTTAGGATAGTAATTTTAGTCATCTGAACTCCCCTAAAAAGGGTTATTGATCGAAGTTTTGTAGTTTTCAATTCCCAATTGTTGTTTTCGTATTATAATAGAGCAAATTACCTCTACTATGATGAGTTGCGCGGACCTTCCACCAAATAAACAAGTTATATTAAGTTGCGAGTCAGTTGGACTCGCGGTATATATTGATAAACATCGTTTGACGCGTCGCAGCGGGCGGCCCCGGGGGACCGCGCAAACTAATAGGATCCGGGAACAACGATAACTCACTCGGAATAGAACATAAAATACACTCTGATTTATACGTATTTTTGCTACCCTTGCTAACTTTGCACGATTTTTTGGGTATTTTTAATTGCATGGTATGTTTGTTATTATTATGATGTGTATTGATAACAGTTAACTACATTTAATTGTTACTTTGAGTAGCAATGGTTAAATATTTGATTTTAATTTGATTTGAATTTAATTTATTAGATTTTAATTTACTTTATTTGATTTTAATTTATTTCATTATTGTTTCTTGTTTTGTCTTGATTACTATAATGAGCCATGTGTCGCTTGAAATAAATGATTTGAATAAATTTATATTAGCTCTACCATGCCATTATTAAATAATTACGAACTGTTATTGTTTATCACTTTTTTTTTCAAAGAATCATCGGCAAACATTACCAATATTCTAAGGCGGCATAACACCATCATACATTACTTAAATGTAAACGTATAGCAGCCAATAAATAATTTACATCACGTGACAGCAGATTGAGTGCCTGCGTAGGTCGGACTGTTGAAATGACTAAAACCCAACATGAACCCGGCGTTGTTTCTGATTTCTATAACACAAGTGCTTTAGCAACTTACCTTAGAGCAATGTATGTGATGTTGTCTAATAGAGTTGTGTAACTCGTGAGTGAAAGACAAAAATGATATATATCTTTCCGAAAGAATGAATCACTCACTAACTCACTTGCATCTCGAATGTATCTTTATATCTTTTGAGATAAGACTCCTTTCCAAGCGACTACACTATCACTTGCTTCGGGTGCTGCTAGTTTTTACTAGTAAACATGAAATAATAATTTATAAATATATTTTTTTAACCTATGTAAGTAAAAACGGTCACATCTTTAGCTCTGACTAGCAGCCACCTATTCTCTCTCTCTAGTTTCTACGGACTACACTACACACACCTAGCTCAGCGATTAAATCACTCATGAATTGACGTGTGAATCATTGAGTTAAAACAGCTGAAGATATAAAAGAGTGATATATATATATCAGTAGATCACAATGATATACATCTCTCTTTTCTTTTCAGTGATATATTTTGTGCATCTCTGTTGTCTAGAAGAAAACCCTACTCATAAGTCTGCATTAATGTAGTGTCTTCAAGCCCAAGTACCTACATCAGTTAACGAAGCGACGAGAGACCGCGTATTTCTAGTCGATTTAACCGAGCGTCAGGCTGGGCTGGCTCCACCATTTGCGTGCAGCGTCCTAAGTCCGCATTACGACCGGCCGGCACATCCGGGCCGGAGCGGCGCCGCGAGCTGCCCGGACCCGCGCTGGGAAACGACCCGGCTCAGAATGGACCGTAGCGAATTGTCTGTCCTAACTGGTAGCTGTGTTGATGTTGAATATTTGTGTACGGCTCATGTGTGCACATACCCATATATCCAAACATACCACACATACAGACGATTCCGACGATTAATGTAGGCACCAAGTTCTAGCGTTGTAATAAAGCATGTTACTCGGTCATGAATTTAGTTTTAAACTGCTTTTAAATTAGATTCATGACTGGGGGTAACGACCCTAAAACCATAATTTAAGGAAAAGGTCCTAACCTAAATCATTTTACTGTTACATTGTAAATTACTAGTAGGGTAGTCAAAACGTAACGAAAAAATGATTTAAAACAAGGAAGAGCGGCCTTAACCTAGGATAGGTTTTTATAAACTTATTGGAAGATGATCCAATAAATTGACTAACTCTGTAGCTGAGAGGAGAGAGAGCTGGACTTTGCATCGACGCCTCTGAGGTCCCAGGTTCGATTCCCGGTCCGATCAATGTAATTTTTTTTTTCTATATTGGCTGGGGTCTGGGTATTGTGGTACCGTCATTGTTTCTGATTTCTATAACACAAGTGCTCAAAGTTGCACAGCGCGCTATGGAAAGGGCTATATATGCTCGGTGTTTCTTTGCAAGATCAAATCAGCAATGAGAAGATCCGTGAACGAACAATAGTAGCTGACATAGCCCGACGGATTAGCAAGCTGAAGTGGCAGTGGGCGGGGCGCATAGCACGTAGAACTGACGGCCGATGTCGCAGAAAGGTTCTGGAATGGAGGCCACGTACCGGTAAGCGCAGCGTGGGACGTCCACCCACAAGGACTGACGATTTGGTAAAGGTTGCAGGAAGCCGCTGGATGCAGGTTCCAACCGGCCAATCTGAAAGTCACTGGGGGAGACCTATGCTCAGCAGTAGACGTCCTGTGGCTGAAATGATGATGATGATGATGATTATTTGTATTTGTAAAACCTAGCCGGTTTTTAATATTTTTAGTTGGTGTGTTGTGAAACTTGCATAGATTCGTCAACTTGTTTTGGTACTGAAAATAAAAACTACTCGTGGAAACTTATAATGCTGTAGTGCTATACATCATTTCAAAGCTAAATGAAATATTTATAGCTGTTTGTTTCCTTAATAAAGAAATAGAAATAAAAATAGAGTCAAATAGGTACTTAATGTTGAAAAAAAACAAGAAACCAATCATTTCATTACTGACGATTGTAGGTAGTTTATAGATAAATTCTATACGTAGATTATTTAGAGCTGCAAATCAATTTCGTTTCGACAGCTTCAATTTGCATTCTGTAAACCTGGACTCGCGTTTCCTATTCTCGGCCGACAGATGATTGGCAGACTCTATTATCTTCGCAGTTTACATTGCGGTTTTAATTTGTTTACACTGAACGCAGCTTCAGCATCAGTGTTAATTTGGGCACTTGATTAGTATGTCAGGGTAACTGGAATATTTTTGTGATGACTCAATTCAAAATATTTATTGCGTTCTATAATGTCATAGAGGTGTTCTAAACATCTAATAAGTAATAATAAGCCCTTAATAAGGCTTTTGGGCATTTTCACAGGGACCCGGTTACACGTCGGTCCACGTTCGCACGTGACTCCGGCTCTCGTATCTGCGCTATCTGTATCTTTGCAATATTCCGAATGACTATGTCCTAATACGAGTATCGAACGGAGCGGAGTCGATGACCTTGCCCGGCACCGCGCGACCTTATTGCAGCTTTGATACGTTTAATTATTACAATTATTTATTTGTATTGTATAGTATACAAAAAATACCACGATGAGCATCAAACTATTTTATAAAGACACGAAGCGGAGCTTTTGAACTTGACATTGAAATCCATAGTCTTTATAAGTACTCGCAAGAAATAAAGATCTTTTCATCTTTGCTTCGCTTTCTAAGAAGGATAGCTTGTCTAGTCATGGGGGCCATGACTAATTAGTTAACCTTCTCCGTTCGGATTTTATGTTAAGATGTCGTGCTGACATTGAAGTACCCACAAAATCAAATTTAGCAGCACACCACGATCGACAAATAACCTAAAACATACATTGCAAAATAATGTGGCAATGAATTAAATAGGTCCCGGATAAACAGTACTTGCAATCATCACATATCTTCTACTGGGCATAAGATGTGCTGTAAAGTTCCAAGTTCAGTTAAAGGAAAACGATGAGAAACAATTCAACAATGAATAGTGTTATAGCTATTACATTACAACTATTGTATTTCAAAATCTTCTATACGATAAGGAAATAATCGCTTGCAATGAAGGACACGCAGGACTTGATAATGTGCACGGCTGGGCTTGCGCGGGCGCATACTAACGTTACTGCGTAAAGGAAATGCGCCGCGCGATGGTACATACTGCGATTGTTCTCTAGGAACAAGGATTGTATACTGGGTGTACAAGATAATGGGACACTCTTTAAAACCACGTGATCAGCTGGTCATATTACAACACCTTTTTCTATGAGAGCAACATCGAAATCGAGTTTTTGTTTTAGCTGCTCCATACAATCTTACTTGCATACCTCGATGATAATGTATGGAGCATCTGAAAATAAAATAATGATTTCGATGTTGCTCCCATAGGAAAAGTTGTATATCCCCAGTCGATCACGAGGTTTTAAGAAGTGTCCCATTCTTACAAAAGAATTAAATTTAATATAATATTTGTATTTGTGGAACTAGCCCTAGCCCCGGAATATATTCCATTTAATAAGTATTAAATTGTACTAATTCGGATAATATAATAGTTTTTTAAAATGAAGACACATTGGCATGCGTCTCACATATTGTTCTTACATTATTGTGTGTTGTTTGTTATGTTTTATATTATATTATTTTGTACAATAAAGAGTAAATCAGTATACAAGTGATCACCGTCGCTTAGGGGCACCCCGTAAGCGTACATTATCAACGATAATTAATAGCGTATAGCGGTGACTTTTTCTAAAGAATTATATTTTGCTATAACTACAGACTAGACGCAAAATATTTTGTATTATGATTTAAACTTTGTTTCATAGGATTCTTGATCTCCTATTTGTCTTGACCTATTAAAAGTTTTTATTTTATTATTGGAAAATCTTAGTCCGAACTTATCGTTTAGCTCTAACAACTTGTTTGCGTCACACGCAGTTGTTTGATTTCTGTTTACAACAGAGCTCAAACACTAGACCTTTATTAGTGTTGACATGCGTTTTGCGCCGAGGCGTACCTACTCCTTAGCCGCCATGCGTGCGCATGCGCTCGTGACCGGGCCGGTTTGCCTTCGGCGCGCGCGGCGCTGCATGCGGTCTGCGTTGTCGCGCTTAGCTCTACGATTGTACAAAGCCTAAACGCATTCTGATAACGTATTTGAATGAAATTGATTCCAATACTTATTTAATGATCCTTCATTTTCTTTTCTAACCGAAATGCCTACGCTACCTACCCTTTAACATTGAGGAAACAAAATCGTTATGTCAGAATTGAACTGACTGAAATTTCTTTCAGCTGTTGTTCCTGTTATTGAATATTTAGCTTTGATAATAAGAATATTTGTTTAGATAAAACACTGTAAGTGGGCACAGAAAAACAAGACATAAGTTACAAGCTTAACATTAAAGACACATGAAACTTTCAAGGGTCATGCGTATTTCAGCAACTAAGTATTCCTAGGAACCAACTTTACAGCAAATCCTGCTGGAACGGAGCGAAATTATCTAGAGCGATACCGATTAGAACTAAAAATAGGTCGAAGATAAATATAAAATACTCAATTAATTATTGCGTTCTGTAATCTACAGATAGTAGATACCTAATTAAGCTTTTTTTCAAATATAGATATTTATAAATAGGGTATCGGCTATAGAAAACAAGTATTTGCACTATACACTATATTACAATACCCGCAAGCAGGTTAGATTGTTGAGCATGCGACAACGCGACAAGTTATCTTTCTCTGATCTTGGCTGTTGCGACCTCGGTGCGCGCGCGCACGCATCGCGCCCATTGATGCCCCAGCGCAGCGAGTCGACTGATCGACTTGCTGCCAGCGATGCAATACACAATACTCAATCAATTACTGCTTCCATAATGTGATCTTGTAGAGGTACCTATATGATAATTTAATTCAATGCTTTGAGCTGAAAAGTTGATGGAAGCTTTTTGATACAATTGAAACAGCTTTTGGATATTAAGCATTTAAATATGTTTTACGTAAACGGCAAACATAATCCTAGTAAGAATAGTGAAGTTAAGGTTTTACTGCAATTAGTCTAAGGTACTAATTTGAATTACAAGTGTTTAAAGTACATCCGTTCAGCCTGTGGTTAAGGATCGAGTAAGAATTAATAGGGCTTAATAAAAAATATTTATGACGGATATTGTGAAGGTGAACCGAATGAATATCACTTTGTTTTTAAAAATACGTACTGAAAGACCAAGCCCTTACCTTTATCAGTTTTATCACAAGAAAGTACCTACACAGTTACGGAGCAAGCGACCCGTAACAACGATTTCTGTGACAAAACAAAACCCACACCCCTGGCGCTAGCTAAACCTAATTAAGATTATTGGTATTGCCATTGTCGTGTTGTTTGTGCACGCCACAATATAATCAGGTTACATTAGACAGTATTCAGATATCCGAGTATACTCACAGGGTGTGCAGCGCGGGCAGCGGCGGCAGGCTCGCGTCGCTCAGCTCGCTGATCAGGTTGCCCGAGAGGTCCCTGCCGGGGACAAGCACCACGTTACTCATATGTTGTTATTTACCTCAAGGGGTCGTCAATAATCACGTAAGACTCGAAAGGGGGAAAGGGGGGCTCGTAGTGAGATATCACGTGTATTTATTTTTATTTGAACGCGCGATTTCGAAAGCGAAAATCGGTGCGTGCCCATGATCCGTTGCTTGTATAAAAAAAAAAACACTTGATTTTTTAGGGGCGAAGGTGTATTCTAAACCTCTAAAACCTCACCACGTATCACCATAATTGGGAGGGGGGATTTAAATAGTTGGTCAAAACCGGCCAAGTGCGAGTCGGACTCGCGCACGAAGAGTTCCGTACCATTATCTATAAAAACGGTAATTGTTGTTATAGCGGCAAAAGAAATACATCATCTGTGAAAATTTCAACTTTCTAACTATCACGGTTCATGAGATACAGCCTGGTGACAGACGGAGAGACAAATAGACAGACGGACAGCGGAGCCTTAGTAATAGGGTCCCGTTTTACCCTTTGGGTACGGAACCCTAAAAAAAACCACGTGATTAATAGCCGACCACCAAGAGGTACCTACCTACGTACCGACGTTCACGGCTTTATTGGCGCTGTTGACAATACGTGACTATTGCATCATGCGATTGTTACAGAACTAAATACATATTCATGAATAGGTTAAGAGCTATTGCTCTTGAGAAACTGTGGTTATAATGAAACATGTCAATGCGATTAACATGGCTTATGATGAGTATACTTGCTAGTACTACGAGCCCGTGTGTATTTTTTATTTTCGTAGACTGAAGAAACATTTTTTTTTCTATTTATTCAGGACAACAAACAGTCTTATAATGATTCTTAATTTAACATACTACATTACTATACATATAAGTAATTGTAGGACCAACAACATTGTCCACATAGAGATAGTGATATTTAAGTTGAGAGCAGACATCTGATGAAGTTAAAATAAAACTAAAACTAGGGTGATTCCGAAATCATCAGCTCCATTCCATTGAGCCCGGTATTCGGCACTCTAACTATCTAAAATGTAAGCTAAAGAACAATATATATATATATATTGTTCTTTATATATATATATATAATATTAGATAAATAATAATAAACACAATGATAATAACGTAAAAATAGTCCCATAATGTAGTCACAACAGAACTTTGTCGTAGCTAGTATAGATCTTATCTCAATTTAATTGTAAGTAGGTATTTATATGTTAATTGTCATTAAGTTACATACAACATTATGTTATGAGTCAATTTGGAACCAATTGCTTCAATATACGGTTTTATTTTGTATACCTATGTATAAGATAGGCAATAGCTTTATATATCATGTTAATATGACGTGTATTACAATATTATGGTATCGGCATCCCTATTACGTCCATCATAAACAGATGCTACCCACAGTCCACACAGTGTTCGGTGTTTGCTCATTCGAGTTCGATTTTCCTTGACTGTTATGGCTCGAATGGTTTATAGTGGCGTGATATGTACATTCGGCGACTTCGGCTCTACAAACACGCATATATATAGCGGCTAGATGTGACAAATATTAGTGAATATTCGGCATCAGTCGGCGGTTTCCATCAAGATGTCAAAATTATAATGTTATTCGCGTGTGCGTGTCCACATCAAAGCGTTCAGAATAACTCGTTCCCATTCCGCTTCCTGGGCGGCGCGTGCGGCGCGCAGCGTACGCGCGGCGCGCTTGCGCGGGCGCTCCTTGCTAATGAGACAGCCGAGAGACTGCTCATAGATCAATGGAGACCGCAACGAATGGCTTTGACAGGTAGAAACATTACAAAGAAAAGCTTTTTGTAAGACTTGGCTTAGTGATAGTGACACTTCATCTTGTCAGTTGATGTTATCTTGTTTATCTTAATTAGTTACAAAAGTTTCGTTATCTAAAATAAGGTAAGGTTTTTATAAAAAATATAAAAGAAAAAAAGGAAGCGCGGAAGACATAGAAAAAGCTACACACAGCAGATAAAACAGTATAGCTGCACTTAGTATCGTTTCAAGATGTAAAGAGAGAGGTGGAAAGCAGGGGGAAATGGAAAAGACTCCACCGACAAGAGCAAAGATTATACAACGAATACATATTATTTTCAACCCTATTAGGTATTCGTTGTATGTTCTTATAGCATTGAAAAGGTTAAAAAATATAAAGGAACGCAATTTTGTTATGTACAAATTGTAATGAACAGAAGCGACGGTTACGCTAAGTGTTTCGCAATTTGTTTTGAGAGGTGTGGGGACGCTGGGAGCCCGCGCCCCCGGTTTTCCTTTTTATGAAACGTATTGATAGGCATTATTATTGCCGGGGAGGCGACCGCGCCGGCGTACAGTCAGTTACAAAAAGTTAATAATCACTTTTTAATCTTAAAAGTACTTCAAGCGCTGGCAAAGAAAGCGGTTTGCGGACTTTTATTATTTGCTGTTGACACAGAATGTATATGAGCTAAAGTAGCGCTAGGCGATTCTACATGATGTAGTACCAATAACTCTAAAATTAGATCGTTTTATGGTTAGTTAGATAAATATGATGTAGTGACAATTCAGGATTCCTGCCTACTTGCATCAATAAGATTGCATTTTATTCTTTAGGATAAATTCAAAATCTTAAACATATTATGCATGTTGACGTCACGGGTCAATTGCCGGAATTCAGTGTGTCGAACGGTTATTAATAACAACATACTTTGGTAAATGAACTGAAATTTGCAATACGGAACTGTGTCACAGAATAAATATTAAGAATCTACGATGTCACCAATCCCCCACCTCCGGCCATTTAAAACGAGCACGTATTAATAGCAGACCGACAGTTTGATCGGAGCTATCCCACGCGTTTGTAACTAGGTGAAGATGCAAATATCTTCATTTACCTTGCGTGAAAATCACATGACATTTATTTAATTCAGTGAAAATATTGCATTAATATGCTTATTTTTAGTAGCGCCATCAGTTTTGTAAAAATATTAAGCTAAAATTTAAAAACTTGATAATAATGGTAAACGTTAAAATTAGTTAATGTTATTCATCAGACTTAATTTTAAAATCAGTCATATATACTTAAGATACCTAAGATAATATACTACTACTACTACTTAAGATAATATACTTTTTTGTTTATTTAAGTATGTTTATCCGTTACCTAATTTGCTTAGCTTGGGGCTAGCTATAGTAATTGGTATGATTGTCGAAACAATTTATTTATAAGCTTTAAAATCTTTATTTAATAAAGTGATATTTTCGACGATAAGAACAGTTAAGTCGACTCGAAGTTGGTTTAAGTTATAACAACATGGCGCTTCTTGCCACTTGTTATCGATAAAAACTTGTAGCAGCGAGGTCTGGGGCGACCGCGGCAAGTGGGTCAGCGGACACTCGCCGAGTTATTCGCTAATAACTGTCCTCGCAAATGAATTCCTATCCTCGTCAGCTGCTATCTCCCCGGCAGCTCGGCCTTAGGTCCTGGACGCTGAGCCCGGCGCTTCTAGCCCACACTCCACTGATACTCCAGCATTCCATTCTATGGGTATTTGTGTCTCCCGGTCACCAGTTTACTTTGTACATAGCATCATGCTTCTGTAAGGAATTTCTGACTTGTTTATGCAAATTCTTTTGGATCTTTCTCATAACGTAGTCATAAGATGTTGCTCAGCATTTATTTGATACAAACCAAATAGGTAGTCGTTTTAGGTAGGTTCTTGTACATTTCGAGTCTGTTCGTATTCCGATACCAGGTGCAAGGTTTTTAACACAGTCGAACAGCTGCTACAATCAGAAGTTTTGTATGTTGTCCAAACAAAAATGGCTTTCTGAAAATTTATTTAAAGTAGAGTAGATTCCGCTGCCACTCGGCCTCTGTCATTTCTCAATAAAGCACTATAAGGCACTTGTAATATTAAAATCATTGCTTCGTATCATAATCTAATTGCATTCAGTCAGTCATTGACATCATGACATGTGACAACCTATAACAACTTTCATCCAGCTTAGCTTAGTTATGCAACGCTATCGGCGGCTCAGCTTGTGTCGCTCCGAGCTATAATACGTCTCGATCTCTCACCGCCTGTCGCCGCGAACCGAAGCCCATCGATCACCCCCGACCGTGCAAGAATTGTTTGACCTCAAGGCGTATGAGCTAGACTTATATGTTTTTACCAAATGTAACTTCATCATCATCATCATTTCAGACACAAGACGTCCACTGCTGAACATAGGCCTCCCCCAGTGACTTTCACATCGGCCGGTTGGAAGTGATCTGCATCCAGCGGCTTCCTGCAACCTTTACCAGGTCGTCTGTCCACCTTGTGGATTCCCACGTGAAGTGTAACTTAATTCGTCAAAATTATTTATGAACTCTCCATCTTCTAACATCTGTTTACGTTCAATCAAAATCGTAGTTTCATCAACGCAATTAATCTTATTAACACCGCCGACTATTAATTAACGTCGTAAGTTGTGAGTGTTTCGGCTACAATTAGTAGACCCTGAAGTTTCAAGCCTGAAGAGGCTCACGAACTTTGCTGATGTTTTGTTTCCTAAATTGAATGATGGAATTATGACATGTCTTAAGCATTACATAAAATAAATAATTCTATTTATCTGCCTTACTCAGACGTCACTTAACTTTAATAGTTACATTTAAAAAAACTGTAATACTAAAGTCGATAGAAATAAAGGTAATTATTGAATAAACACAGCTGTGTTATTAAAGAAAAACTTATTTAAATTAATTCACAAATTGATTAATTGGTTGGTTGGACCCTCGCTCGCCGCCGTTGTGAGAAGATGGGTGACCAATTCCAACCATATTAGGTGTTATAAATATTTCCGTACTTTGGACAGCACCTTAAAACTTGGTCTTTTAGAAAATCATGTTCTGATTTTTATTCGGCTATTATATTGCTATCGTAAAGCCTAGTCAGAGGCTTGATTACATTCTTACAGTAAGCTTTCGAGTTTAAAATTTGGACTTTTTATTTGGACAGTTGTTATACTTACGATGTATAGATAGACATGGTGATAGACAATAGACTTACTTTTTTAAACTACGCATAGATTAAAACATCATGATTTGGCACGCAAGCACTCGTCCACTAAAATTATTGCAACACTTTTGAATTAGGCATATTCGGTGTGGTGACGTGACTACAGCTAACGATTTATTTGTATATAAAACAGTAAGAAAACTAATGTAAATAGTAGCAGTAGCGTACTCACAGCGCCTGCAGGCGGTGCAGCGGCGCGAGCGCGTGCGCGGGCACGTCGCGCAGCGTGTTGCGCGCCAGCCGCAGCGTGCGCAGCGCGCGCGCGCCGCTCAGCGCGCCCGCCTCCACCGACGACAGGTAGTTATCCTCTGCCGACCTGCATAAACAATATACTAATAGACAACACAACCCGATGATATAAGAGAAAACATTATACATTATGACCATTTAATTGTTTTTTACACATAGTTTAGGAAAAAAAAACTTGGGAATTTTGATAATTATTGTATTAATGGCTCTTCTTTTTCATTTACGTTGTTTAGATTGTCTAAGAAGGCCTCTACAGTTCGGTGAAGTAATTCCTTTCTTCGTAGCTTTCGTATAGGAGTTGACCTGGCGGCTAGCGTACAGTGTGCTTCAGTCGGCAGGACCCTGTATTCTTATCAACATAATAGGGACATTGTATTATTTAATTGATAGTTTGTGTCTAGTCGACTGGTATTCTATCTATAAGTTTATGCAATTTAGTCTAGTTATCTTAGGAACCATTGAAGTATAACGGTATTGTTACAAATAAACGCAGTATTGAATCCTTGAGTTTTCCTCCGTGACCGGAAACATCTTCCCTGCAACGACATCATCCTGCAACTGGCTGTTTTTATTTATCTATTTTGTTTTTGATTGCGACATTGAATGTTTATTGAGTTCATACCGTGTGAGGACCAAATAATGTGCTTCAGTGAAGTGGAATCGAATAACGGAATAATCTTATTTACCACTAGGCCAACCTGCTGTACCGCCTGTCAGAAACAGTTTATAGATTCATAAGTAATGAATTACTATTTTTGATCACCTAGGTACTGTAGAGGTTTATAGCCGAGCGAATAAAACCTCTACGTCTACCAAGGTATGTTCGAAATATGAAACTGGCTTTTGAATATTTTTCTTTGACGTAGAAAGAACTTTTGTTTTCGGGATTGATTAGAAAGTCTGAAGTCGATGAAAAATAATAAAAATCTAGACTAATAAAAAACTAGATATTGGCAATTGAGAAAAACGATTCAAAAGTTAAGTATTTGCTGCATTCCTCATGTAAAGAACCTTTTAAATAATATAATTTATTAAGTGAAATAATTTGTTCTCGATCAATTCCCAATAGTCAATCCCAGCTTCGGCCGTTGGCCGGTTACAGTACGTTACAGAACGTTATAGTGGAGGCGCCACCCGATCCCGAAGAAGCTCGGTTATTAATCACTATTACCAAGTTTTCAGAAACGAAGAAATAATAACGAAACGGAGAGATGAATAAAGAGTAAAGTCGGAGCCATATGATGTAAGGACATGATGATGCTTAATATTAAAAGGAGAACGGACTACAGCTGTTATTAAAGATAAGTGTTGTAGATAGTTGTTTATTATTATGGCGGAAAAGTATAATGGGCATCCCGGCAGTTGTGCCGAATTTTTCAAACAATTTTTATATATTTCTAATATAAATGGTTGGGACGATGCTGCCAAAGTAGCAGTATTGCCGGCTTATTTAACGGGGGCAGCGTATTATTTTTATATAAAGATCACAAGTTACGAAACAACGTTTCAAGCTATTCAAGAGGCTTTTATGTCAGAGTTTGCGGCAAATGAAAATAACGCCACTGCTGATCATTATTATGGTCACATCGAACAGAGTAACAAGGTATTGACAAAAGAAGTTGAGGATCTAAAAGAAGAAGTAGTTAAACTGCAGAAAATAATTCAGCAAAAATGCGAATTAAGGGAGGAGATGAGTTTGTCCTTACAGGAGGTAAACCTACTCAATAAAAAGCTTAAACAAAAATGTCAAAACTTAAATGAAACGAACATAAAGTTATCTGAAGGTATAGTTAGTAAAGATAATGTGATAAAAGTAATAAGAAATGAACTTGCTGATGCGAGAAGGATTTTCGCAGAGGAGCTTCGTGTTAAAGAGGGTTACTTAGAGTCGGCTATTAAGAAACTTGCGTGTGTAACGGAAGAGAAAAAAGCTTTAGAAATAAAATTTGAGAATACTAGCAAAGAAAGAGATTTTATATCTAATAAGTTGAATGAAAAAGAAGAAGAGATATTGAACCTACAAGAGAAAAATAATGCTTTGGAAAAAATAGTACAAAATAATGAGATATCTTCCCAAGCTTTGCATTTAGAATTGAAACAAGAAAAACAGTCAAGAATAAAACTTATAGCAAAACACAACGACGAATATGGTAAAATGAAAGAAAAACTTTTAGAAAGTGAAAATAAAATAGAATTGCAATGTAAAGAAATTGCAAAATTGAAGCAAAGTCTGAAGGACAACATTAGGTTCAACAAAGAGTTGCGTCAAGAGGTAGTTGAACTTAAAGATTCTGTGTCCAAGCAAAATGAGAACTGCAAAGTATTAGAAAGAAATAATAACACGATGCTAAACGATAAACGCTTGAATATTATAGAAAATGTGTACAGTGAGGAAAAGGGTCAGAGGCAGTTGGACGACGTGCAGTACGAGACGGACACCTATGAAGACAGGATCAACGAGTTGAATCTACAAAAACAAATAATAATTGATGATAATAATAATAACGAATTTACTGAACAGTTTGCTTTCTCCTCCGATTGGTTAGGTTGTTTTAACGTAGATGAAACGCTTGTTCACAAGGCATCATATAAAGATAATATTTTTATTACGAGGGCGTTAAGAAATATACGTAAAGCCCAAATTAAACAAAAGTTAATTTTAATAAAAAGATCAAGCCTTGCTAGCCCATACAGAGGTCCTTAAAAGTTTATTTTGAGGTCTTTCTAATAATTTTTATTTTCAGAAACAGGTGGGAGAAAACACATTGTTCATCATAATAAGTTAAAACCGTTTTTTTTTAAGAGTATCACAATAATAGTTAGTTCTTATATCTTGGTTAAGTCATTTATCTAAAAGAAAATAACAACATTTAGTCGAATTTAGTATTATAATTATTTCCTTTTTTTTGAAGTCGGTTAAATAGTATGAAAGAAAAAGTATTGTGTAAAAAGTCTTTGTCATAGTTTAACTTTCTTTAAACTTTTACTTTTTAAAGTATACTATATAGTCCTTGAGTGACAGATCCAATACTTGACGTATTATATAATCCTTGAATGACAGATCCGATGCTTGACGTCTTATATGATCCTTGAATGACAGATCCGATGGTTGACGTCTATGTATCAATTATTTAATTGTGAAATGTAAATATTTGTTGATAAAAAATGAAAGAAACTTAACAAATTTATTTTAATTTTAATCATAGTATTTTGCTGGTTAGGTATAGGAAAAAAGTAGGTTATAGTTTAATGAAATAAGATAGGATGTGACTGTAATTTGTTTTGGATTGTTGACTAATACGTTTTTCTTTCTAGGGAAATTCAATGGATCTGGTTTCCTCATGATATAACAATGAAAGCTGAGTATCGAGCACTGTGATCAAGCACAACCACTTCTTTTGAAAATACACCCATGCGAAATGTTAAAATGAAAGTGATCTGTTTTGGGGTAATTTTATATTCATTAAGGGGTTTAGGATTTATAGTAAGATGATTAGGTAGCTGTTAATTGGTTATCGTGTGCCTCATCAAGCGCATAGCGTTTGGGGGATGTCTTGAGTTGGACATCATACATGATAAGGAATTACAGATATGGGAGTTTGGTTAGGACAGAATGCAAGGGTGTATTGTAATTTCAGGTTGTGTCTCGCGAAGGGGGAAGTGCATAGTTAAGCAAAATTAGATATGGAAACCAGATTCACAAATGAGCGTCATAGTAAGGTTTTTGATGGCATTACTAGTTTATATTATTAATAATCAAGACGGTCAGTTGTTTATTTATTTCCATTAGGATAGGAAACATAGTTACTTTTCTAAATTGATAAAAATTGTTTTCCTGGACTAATTTTGCAGTGAACAATGGTGTCGATTCTGTGGATAAATTTTTATTGGACGTTTTTTTTGTCCAAAGTTGGAATGATTGTCAGTTTGTCGTATTATAATTTTAATGTTTTTATGTTAATGTGTGTCATGTTGTTGTTGTTGTTGCGATGTGATTAAAATCATTCCAGCTTACTGTTACATTCAGTCTTTATTGGCATCATTGAATGTATTAAATTGAGTTCGTCCATAGGTAGGCTGTTTTAAGAGAGAGTTAGGAAAATTTCTCAGATGAACTGTGAAATTTTTTTCTTACCGGGGGGGATGTAGAGGTTTATAGCCGAGCGAATAAAACCTCTACGTCTACCAAGGTATGTTCGAAATATGAAACTGGCTTTTGAATATTTTTCTTTGACGTAGAAAGAACTTTTGTTTTCGGGATTGATTAGAAAGTCTGAAGTCGATGAAAAATAATAAAAATCTAGACTAATAAAAAACTAGATATTGGCAATTGAGAAAAACGATTCAAAAGTTAAGTATTTGCTGCATTCCTCATGTAAAGAACCTTTTAAATAATATAATTTATTAAGTGAAATAATTTGTTCTCGATCAATTCCCAATAGTCAATCCCAGCTTCGGCCGTTGGCCGGTTACAGTACGTTACAGAACGTTATAGTACATACGAGCCGTGGAGTAATCAATCAACGAGTATTAAATGGACAGCTTGAGACGGCCTTTACTTTTATTTATGTGTAGACGCTCATATGGGATTTATAAATTAGTGTATTAATAAATGAATGAATGAATGAATTATTGATTAAGTATGTATACGGACTTTTATTATTGTGAACTTTTGACAGCTAATTTTAACTTCGACGTCCAAAAACACCACTCATTGAAGAGCCATTTTAATAAATAGTTATCAGCATTGTGTAAACTTGAAGCGTCCGCAAAAATTGCACTGACTGAGGTTTAGTACAGTCACTTCAACCACCACCTCGAAGTCGATATTTGTCGGCGGATGAATAGTAATGAACGCCAATAGCGGTATTTATTTACACAGCCTCGACCGTTAACCTGTTTGCGAATATCTCCGATCTCAGACATCAGGAGCTGGCTGACGCCATTAACGAATAATAGCAGACCGGGCGCCTTTGTAGCGCCCTACGTGAGCCGCACCCGAACGCGCCGAGACGCGCTTAATGAGCGCCACATCGGGACGAGAACAGCTTCACGCAGTGGGCCTTATCTAAAGACGTTTCACTGTCTATGCTAGTCAGTAAGTATGATTATTTCATCAAAACCACATAGATAAGTGATATATACGACATTGATTGAAATGTCAGAAACAGAATCGTGTATTTGCCATTTAATATGGTACATTATGAAGATCACAATTTTCAAGCCTGTAGATAAGCCTGTAGTAAGCCTGTAGGGATTTGTTATCTACAAGCTTAAAACTTTTGAAAGTAACTTCCAAAATGTCGGTGAAAAGTTTCATGAGTACAAAAAAAAAAAACTTATACCTATTTTGCCTTCCAAAGATGACATGCAAATAAACTGTATAACTGTCTGTATGTTTGTTTTCCAAACTGAACCTGCGTTTTGTCGGAACATTCTTAATACTGTGATTGCGCTATTTATAATACCTTTTTACTGAAACATACGTTAATACGAAAATAGCAGAATTCCCAAACTAAAAGTTTTAATATTTTGTTTTTAAGCAGCTCTATCATCCAAATGTCATCCACTTGGGATATTTGCATTGATTAAACTGTGGCAGCAGGTCCTTGTGCGAAAAATATGACGCAGATACGTGACCTCGGTTTGCGAGGCGCTGCGCTGCTGCTCGCGAAGCGCTTGATATTGCGAAACACGTATATTTAGGGGATACGGAGAGGCGGCCGCGGCCGCTCCTCGGGCGCGCGAATATTTCGCAAGTGGCGTGCGAAAGCTGCGCGCGCGCCGCTCGCACGCGTCGGTCGGGGCCAATGCTACTCGACTACAAAGTAATAAACGTTAATTTATATTACTACTTTCATTCGTAACTAGGTCTAGCAAAATAAATAGCATAGGTCATTACGTTTGGCGAAAATTCGCAAATACTATAATATAAAAATACTCTACTAGAGAAGATACTTCAAATATAGGTATTGAAGATTTTGCTTAATAATTTTGTTAATTTCATCATAATTTAATTCATATAGGAAACAGTTTTTAACGCGTACCATCTAGGTTTTATCCTTGCATTCCAAAATCTTGTACATAGGATATAGGTACCGTCCATACGTAACTACAAAATAATAACAATAAATCTACTCTACTCCACTCTTAGTAAGTGAAGTTATGCTACTTTCTCTATTTTTCTCTATATAACACAAACTATAATAAAATGCAACACGTACGATCACACATGCAACATAAACAGCAGCGCAATAAAACCGGCAGTTTGAGTTCAACTTGCTCTTGTCGGACTCCTCGGAGGGAAGCGTTTAGTTCGTTACAAACTTCGGCGGAGGTCGTCTCGCTCCCGGCACCGCGCCGTGCACCGCAATTACAGGGATAATTAATTTACTCTTGCACGTGCGGTTAATGCCAGAGCTGAACTAAATCGAGCGACCTCCACTAGATGCACTACTTCGACAGATTTACCGCCGCCCGATACGGCGGGAGCGTCTACCCGCCGATAAACGTGGATCATTGCGATCGATACGTGAGCCAGACTCCAGATACGGTCGCAGGTTAACGAAACCCGAACGATAGTGCTACAGATATCTGTGCATGGAGCCGCCACAGCCTGTCGCCTACACGCGCCCTGCGTCATGACGAAGTGTATTCTGTACTCACGACATGAGGATAATAGCCAAAATCGAGGGCGCTGTCGATTCCCGACGCTTACTGATGCTACATCATACCCTATTGTGAATATGACACCCGTGTCAACTTTATCTTTTAATCTGCTTACTCATTGATCATTCTGATAAAACTATTTTTCTGTTAAATATTTTCGGGTTCATTGACATGGACGTAAGGTTTAGACTTTTCGCTTAAAAAAGGCACTCGCGGTTGACACGTTGTCCAACATCAACTTACTAAAGACTCTTCACGTATTACTTTGTTACTCTTGGTTTCTACATTAATCAATGTTGACATTAATGACCGACCACTTAACTGAAAATACGTAAAATTGAGATTAGAGAGAGCTTTTGTACCGAGATGCGATTGCACGGTCCATTACGCGTGCCGGCGCGCGTGAGCGATCGATCCGGTCGCTGCACCGCCACGCGCCACACTCTCGGTGCCGATGTCAGCCAGAGCTTACACAGATGCTAACCTTTGCTTGGCGCCCAATTGCATTGTTTGCTATAAAGTGTACGTGTTGCGAAGGAATGCTGTTTCAGCATTATTTTCCTAAGATATCTAATTCAAAAGAAAAACATCAAATACCTACCTACTACCGACTAATTTCATAGATCATGTAAGTAAAACGAAATTAAATATTTTAAAGGGTTGTCCCTTAAATTTATAATAACATTTTCAACACTTAAACGTTGGACAAGTATTATATTGCATGTGCGAAAGTTTCTTGATTGCTTTTAAACCGATCACAAAACACGATCAAAGTTTAATAGTCGCCGGCCGCTGACGTCACAGCCCTCCCCCGGCCGCGCTGCAAACTCTTGCTTTAATATTTTCCCGGGAGAAAACTAAACTTGACATCGAATGTTTTCAATATTAATGTAAAAGAGAATGAACTCGCATGAAGCAATAACGTCCTGATGTGAAATGAATCTAGAGTAATCTGTTATGAAGCCTGATTGAAAGATTTACAGCAGTCTATTAGAATATTATTTAGTCCCATGTTCTTGGCAAAGTAAGACGTAGAGCAGGGCCGAGCGCGCGGCGCCGCGGGGCGCGCTAAGCGTTGTTTACCATCACTCCGCCCCGATACGAAATATGGGGCTTTCTGTTTACCATGCCTTTATTCAATGTACCGAAGTTATTTATTATCTTTTCTTTAATACAGAACTCCCATAGGACTTCTTTTGTTGAATCAATATTTACGTCGACTAAGCTAAAGAATCTGGCAATTTGTTTCCATTCACTAACGGCTGCCGTATTAAATGTCTCGTTCCCTTGTTCGAGAAATGTTGACTCGGCCTAAACAACCAAGGCAAGATTCATGCTTTTGTCCTTTTAGGAACATAATTATTGCTCACAGAGAAAAATTAATAAAAGTTTAATTTTTCATGAATTCATCAGGCTGTCCTTGCCTGCTCTCGTCATTAATTGCCAGGCCGCTAAATGATGTGTAATTTGCGTAGCGAGGAACCCCGGATATTTTTGCAGGTTGTTATATGTTGTGTCGAAAAGTGTTTATTGATAAAAAAATTAGTTTTCAGCTTTTGATTGTTCAATAATCAGAGAGCTTATTAGACTTAAAAACAAAACTTTCAGAACATTATAGTACGTTGTTACAACAATATTGTTTAAATATCTATTACCTCAAATATACATTTATTGTTTGAAACTTGTTCGAATAAAAGAAAAACATGTGGTCGTCGACTAACAATGAAGTAAAAGCCAAAGTTTGCCCCTCACTCATGTTTCGCAATAAAAGTATGCAAATAGATAAGATTTTCCTTCTGTTTTAACCGTAATTTTCTTTGCGTTTTCTCTGAAATTATTTTTATTTGTGTGATAAATTATTGGCTGTATTGAGTTTTCTAGAAGGATAAGAAAGTAAGTCGTTGTGCCAGTCAGCGTCAAAAGCAGGTAGACCAGCCGCAGGTATATCACGGATAGCGCAGGAAAACTGCGTTTGCACGACTCGGATGTGAATAAAACAAGTGCGAACGTCGCTCACGGCAGTCACGACCAGCTAGGCAAGGCGAATTGTTACCGAGCTCTCACCCGAACCCGATATCTGCCTGATCCGCGTGGGAGCCGCTCTGGGGGCAGGTAACCCGCGCCGTGTCGGGGTGCAGGCGGAACTTGCAAATTGTGTTCGTCGCAACTTATGTTACAATCTGCATAACGCTACAATGTTATGCAGAGTCTAAGTGTGAAACATTTAAGGGATTATTGCGTTAAGTTGTATTAAATAATGATACATGTAAAGTAACTGAGGCATTATTCTTTTCTTTATTAACCCGCAGACTTTCTATAAATAAATAGTTATTGGACAACATCACATGCATTGTTCTGATTCTATGGTAAGTAGCTAACGCACTTGTGTTATAGAAATCAGAGACAACGACAGTACCACAACACCCAGACCCGAGACCATATAAAAAAGCTCGTTTTCCACATTGATCCGATCGG
This sequence comes from Anania fuscalis, assembly GCA_950371115.1. Lineage (NCBI taxonomy): Eukaryota > Metazoa > Arthropoda > Insecta > Lepidoptera > Crambidae > Anania > Anania fuscalis. The sequence goes on along the minus strand of OX493344.1, from coordinate 57,152 downwards.
CAATCGAACCCAGAACCTCAGAGATGGTGGCAACGCCCAGTCCGGCATGCTCGCGTCTCGGCTACGGAGGTCGTCAATAAAAATATAGATAGATCTTCTTCTCTCTTGAATCGAATCAATCTTAGACGATCTGTTGGCAAATATTCGCTGAATACTTTGTAACGGAACAGTAGCGAAACGATATGTAAATTCTTCAATTTATCACGTATTTTTACGACGGCGTTTGTCAATCCCGTACTATACAATGCGCGTAGGTACTCACAGGTAGTGCAGATGGTGCAGGTCGCGCAGCGCATGCGCCGGCAGCCGCCGCAGCCCGCAGCGGTCCAGCCACAGCCGCGCCAGCGCCGCGCCGCTCAGCGCCCCCGACGATATCGACTCCAGGCGATTTGATGACAAATTCCTGTCGAAAACAGTTGTCTCTACATTTTGTATCCCATGGGAACCTAGTTTTGCATGTCATAGATTATGGCTAAATAGGTTTTAAGCAACACAAATATCTGTATAATATCTTCGGAGCTCTGTAACCACCTATTTAAAGCAAATAAACGATTTGATTTGATTTGATTGATAGTTTCTTTTTTCACACTTTTAGGTGAAGTCATTTACCTACTTAAATAAGTATTACTAAATAGTAATCACCTACCTAAACATTCCGTTTTGCAACTAAAAATGTATCAACAATTTAGCGCTAACCACTTTTCCCTTCTTTGGCAGTTCCTATTTTGGATGAATTTCATGTTTAAATGACTCTTTTTCGTTAAGTTGAATAACATTTTTTATATGGAGTTAGTTATGTAGGATTAATGTTGTGTGTGAAGGCGGAGTAGAGTAGCGAGGTGTGCATCGAAATTAAGCACATTTGCATCGCGCGTCCGCGGCGCGCCCTCGCCTCGCCCGCGCCCCGGCACTCGCCCGCGTCGCCTCGCAGACGCCGATTATCCGCGCGATCTGTATTGGGGTCACGATCGCGAAAGTGATACAGCATCGGGTTTGTGTTTCAGATTGCGTAATTTCAAAAACAATACTTGTGCTTATTTGCAATTAGGGTCGACTCTGCCCGCGGCGACGTGTTTAATAATGCATGCTATGCTACTAACTTATTCAAAAGGCAACGAGTTCCAGCCTCAAAGTTAACAAATAAGACGTCAACGAGATGCATTAGTATTTTAAGTGCTTTAGCAATTGGATTATTAACTGAAAAACTATGCAAAAATAATGAGTATTCATCACTCAATTATTAGAACTAGGGCAAACGACAAAATATAATTCTAATCATCATCCATTCCATATTTGGTGTTACATAGGAAAGTATAGTACCTACTAGGTATTTTCTGTAAACATTGAGCTATACCCAAATAATTAATTGAAAGAAAGATTTTATTAATGAGTCGAATGACACCATATTATTGTCTCATTTCAATTACATAGTTTGTTACGAAAGGCAAAGATAGACTTTCGAAGCGAGCTTCTATAGCGTCAGAGGCGCCGCGTCTGTGACGCCGCGACAAAGCGACAGACAGGTGTTCTATGCAAATGTATGAAATTTTAGGAAACATCATATTCGAGCGCAGCGACACTAACGTGGCGTACTGCTGTACCATAGTATGACTATCATAATCTTCTATGACTACTCGACTATGCTCGAAATACTAGAAATAGTGACAGACTTGTGTTAGACTTTAGTCCAAATACTTCGATGTGCCAAAAGAGCTGCTACTGCATGTGCGTAAAAATATTTAATAAAATCCCCTCACAATTTAAGATAGGAAGTATAAGTCTTATGACCAAAAAGTTCCGGGAATGGCTGATTATCAAATGTTATTATAGTATTAATGAATTTCTGAATGACATTACCTAATGCTGATAGTGACTCTAACCCCTTTTTTTTTAAATTATATAAATAATTTTAATTGTAATGCTTTAATGACATCGTTGCCCATTGTTATTCAAAATCTATTATTAATTGACTATTCTGGCACTGACATTGTAATGTATAAATATAATCCAATTTGAAATCTATACTAATATTATAAAGAGGAAAGATTTGTACCTATTTTTGTATGCTTGTATGTTTGTAATGAATAGGCTCAAAAAGTACTGGGCCGATTTAAAAAATTCTTTCTATACTAATATTATAAATAGGAAAGATTTGTACCTATTTTTGTATGTTTGTAATGAATAGACTCAAAAAGTACTGGGCCGATTTAAAAAATTCTTTCACCAATAGAATGCTTCATTCTTCCAATTTGACATAGGCTACATTTCATTTTGAAAAATATTAGGGATCCTTGGTAAAATTTGAACAATGTAACCGAAGGTGTACAAAAATGAGTCTTAAAATGTCTTTCGTCGAATGCGCTGCCGAAACTATTAGCGATAATTGTCAACCCCGTGCGAAGCCGGGACGGGCTGCTAGTTGTAAATCGTTATGTTAATACGAGTATAAGTTTGCATGCTGTATTTTATGGCTAAATAGGTTATAAGCAACTATTTTACTGCATACCAACTTGTGATCAACTGTCACCAAACGCTATTTATGGAAAATCAATGAATTATGAATTATGTCTGTACGCAGTACACAGACGCAGCGTCTGTGACGCTTGGCTCGCAAGTCTACCAGCGAAGAGTACTCACAGGTCGCGCAGGCCGGCGGCGGGCTGCAGCGCGTCTCGCGGCAGCGTGCTGATGTTGTTGTTCGACACGTCCCTGCGACAAACACGACACTCAATACAGACTGTCAAACAATATTGTCTTAAACAATAAATTATTTTAATTATTGCGCACCACCGATCCGAGATGTGAACACGAGGTTAAGTATCATGTTTCAGTAGTTCTAATCCTTAATAATGCGCAAGTGTTCCTCGTGGCAAATACACCTTTTTTCAGGTTTCTGCATGACGGTAAGTAAAGCTACATACATTTATTTAAGGTGTTTGAGGTTAGTAAAGAGCGCTTTTCGCACTTAAACTCTCGCAACCCCCAGTGCTCGTAATCTTACCAGCTCATCCGACTAGCGCACTGAGGGTCCCGTACCGTTCGGGATCTAGTGTACGCTTGTTTAGTTTCTAATATGTTTACCACAAAGTGTTAAAATAGTTGGACTGTTTAGTTGTTTAATTTACAGAACCTTTTAAGCAAGGGCAGCTAGTACTTAAGTAAATGTAGTTTTTTATCTCTATTTTGTGTCTTAAATGACACAAATAGGTAAAACTACACATAGTTCGAACAGCACCTGAAATCTGCGTGAGATCTTTTACAAGCTAAGAAAATTTTTGTTTTTAGCAATTCCATGCAAAGTTTAATTGAAGATAAATAACACTTGAAAAAAATCTTGTCACGTGACGTCCTCGGTAGCTTAGTGGTCAAAGCACTCGCCCGGTATGCGATGGGACGTGGGTTCGAGTCCCACCTGAGGTTGATGATTTTTTTCAAGTGTTATTTATCTTCAATTAAACCTTGCATGGAATTGCTAAAAACAAAAATTAACAATGTTTAAGCATTTCTGATCTTAACCAATAGTCAAATATTTGTAAAAATATTTCTATAGGGTGTTGACGGTAGTTGATCAGAATACGCTGGCTTTGACAGCGAGAAAAAACACTTGAGGAATTTCATCTTGTCACGTGACGTCCTCGGTAGCTTAGTGGTCAAAGCACTCGCCCGGTATGCGATGGGACGTGGGTTCGAGTCCCACCTGAGGTTGATGATTTTTTTCAAGTGTTATTTATCTTCAAGCTAAGAAAAAACTGAGAAAATATTATTTTTGTCCATGTTATTCAAACAAAAATTATGACCATTGTGACAATAAAGTACGTTTAAGCGGCGAGTAAAACGACGCAGTCAGCGGCGGCGCTGAATCGAGTGCCCATAAAACGGTTATAAAGGCAAAAAATATCGCGTCGGGGCGATGTGCCGCGACCACCAACGCCTCGCCTGGGCTGGGGCACACAACCGCACACACTCTGCGCATTCTATAGGAATAAGCACCAACAGCTAATCAAACCCTTACTTACGCAGCCCTGTAAAGGATTACACCCTTTTGTATGCCGCGGAAGACTGGGTATCTCTTAGCCTCAAAGAGGCGTGCGGTATTACTCAGTGTGATCCCGTCCCGCCTAAGAGCACTCACACATGTCGCCACCAATCGCTTGAAAGACATTATCATACGCTGCCGTTAGCAAATTTGTCTTTCGTACATACAACCAACCAACTCTTTTATGTCTCTTTTATTATTCGGCGTCCAATAAAATACCTTGATATAGATATTGTATTATTATACACCTAGTTATTACTCTTATCTTATCTTCTTGCTTTACATATAAGTCGGGATAACTATTCCTGTATATTGCTGAACACTTTTCAGATACCTGTTTCGTGTGTTTAGTGAAGTTATTATTGGCCTGCTTCTGCTTATTATTCTCGATGCCCCCCGAGTCTAGGTAATTTTGTAGTTGTTAAATTAAAATGCAAAACAGAGCTGCCTGAAGACGGATGGCATTTCGTATTCGCTCTGCTATTGTACTGCTGTAATTTAGTGCACAGCTAAAAGGAATTTCTTCCCGGAGTGGATGTCGGTTTTCGGGGGCCGCGGTGACATATTGACTCTTGGAATCTATAACACAGAGTACATATTTTTATTCGTAGTCTCCCCAGAAATTCTATGTAAGTATATCTATTTCTTTTTTAATGTTAGGTATATTCGATCCAGTTACCTACCCTGGGTACGTACATAAGTCTCCATTCCTCTCACAAATATGAAAATCATTGTGATACAAGGTATTCAACAAACAATAGAAAGTAATCAAAGAAGTACCGAATTGTGAAACTGCATTAAAGAAAAAAGGTTTTTGCTTATGGAAGTAATTTATGTAAAATGTAAGTTAATGAAATAAAAATGACTGTCAAACGAGCTGCGAACTGGCGGAAAATATATTTATATAGGTACCGTTACATGGCAACGTGTCCTTTGGCCTAAATAGGCTATGATAGGCTCAGCAGAGATTGTATCGCTCGGAGGCGTCGGGTGCGACGCGAGGCTGCGAAGTGTTGACACCGCGGCGGCTGGCGGTAACGAGCGGCCGTCGTTATTGCCGCCATCCATCATCGCCGGTCGCCGACACCGACGCCGACACCACCCACCGCCGCCGCCGCTCCGCCACCGCCGCTCCACCACCGCGCACCCTCACGCACACCGGCGAACATCAGCGTCGGCACGCACACACCCGCGAGCCGACTGCTCCTTACACGCACCTCATTCACGGACCGGATTTAATTTTGGCGATCGCGATATCTCTTGTGAATGATTGACAGTTTTGCGCAGGAAAATTAATAGCTTTTGTGAGGACCTTTTTAATCTTGGATAAGCAAAACTTGTCCTCTATTCTGTCCGGTATTTATCGGCGAGGGTCAGCCTTGGCAGTAAATGGCGAAAGTTTCCTCGTAATTCAAATTGTGATGCAAATTAGTTATCGACGTCAGATGTTTATACAGAGTGTTTCGTTTCATTGGGCACAGAGTCCGTTTTGGGGTTAATTTCAAGGTCTATGATAAAACACTGGCACTTTATAATTTAAAAAGGGTAAAATATTTTACACGTAATATAACATCGTGTCAAGCCAATCTCTTATCAAATTAGATCATCTCGTGTGGTGCTTGTGAGGACTGTTGGCCCGCGAGCGACTGTCGACAACCTGCCGCGCCATCGCGCTAGAGCGGAGCGAGCGCGGGCGGAGCTGAGGCTGCACCGCGGGCGCGGGTCGTCGCCCTCGCTCCGGCCCTGCGTCAAATGCGCCTACCCCTAATTAATTCATTCACGCTCGCTCACTCCGCGACCCTGATTGTGTGGACCTTCTCGCACAACGATAATAAATTACCAACTAAATAACGTGATAACAAATTAAGTTACATTAAACAGGATCCCTGCTATGAAGGTCCATGTCCTGAGGCGGGAATTTGTTGTAATTACGAGCAGAATATTAATAAGAATAATGAAAACATCGAAATCATTACAGTAAATGCAAGTTTTGTAGTAAATCAGCCATTAAAAATGGTCTATATTGAGTCGGGCTACTTTAACGATTTGAATGTAAGAAAATAATATGACTGACGAAACCCATGCCATGGGGTGTGCGGTGTCTTAAAACACACATCAACAACCTAAAATCGCGCGGCGGGCTGTGTGTGTCGACTGGAGCAATTAGTAATTTTCCCGTGCAGTGAGTGATCGAGCAATCAATAGTTTCGAGTGTTTTAATTCGCCCGTATGATAAACGTTGCAATGCTATTGCAATGTTACATTCGACATAGTAAGATGTCAGTCGCGGGTACGTGCTGGCTGGCTCGCGCCCAAGTCCTGCATGAATGCAGCCCCCCCTCTCCCCCTGCCCGCGCGGCCTCGACCCGCCGGTGAATGGGCTGCACTGACGCACGACACACGACACACACATTGCCACCATATCTCTAATTGTTACAAATACTTACACTACTTCGTCAACATTGAATTTCATTAACTCTGCATTGATTGCTCCGCAAAGCATGGCCATACGGTTTTAGCAGAATTACCCGTCCAGAGACGAACTAATGTATAATAGTTGCGTATGCTTAACATGTGCCCTAGAGACCCTAGAGAACGCAATACACGTCTCAATATTATTGGGCTCAAGTTCAACACATACAATGACATGACTATTCGTTACTATACATATACTTGTGGGTGAAAAGTACACAATAACGCAATGTAGGTATGGCCAGATGGTGTTCCTCAATGTTGAAATTTTACAACACCATTATAACTTTGGTGTCTGACCCGCGCCCTTGATCGAGACGATAATATTTTATGAACAACAAAAAATAATCCTCACAGTTTGTAATTAGAAACGAGTCGACCGTAAACAATCCAATTTTCCCGGCGACGCGATGTAGTAAACGCTGCTCGATTCAGTAAGAAGTAGAGGCACTACATACAGTGAATGTAAATAATTTTACGGGGCTGTTACGAGCGGGCGAGTGACATGACCGCGCGGGCACCCGCGCTTGCTACTGAAAGAAAGCCTTGCTTCCAAGCGCGCACAATGCGGAATACCTATGTCGTGTTATCGCTTCGTTGAAATTAAGTGGAATACGTGTAGGGTCAACCACCTTCGTGTCGATACAAACACCTAAAATGTTCAGCTTTTGTTCTTTATTTTTATTGTGTGCTATTCATCGTAAGCACAAAGCCACAAAAGAAAATATAAAGCGTAACCCAAAAACAACAAATATTAGTAGTCATGTTTAATGGATACAAAAACTACGCAATGCAAGACAATTTAAATAAGCAATATATATTATGTTCTTGTTTACAAATCAATTAACTTTCAAACACAAAGATTTAAATGTATTAATTTGCTTGAAAAAGTGATACATAAGATTTTATTTACAAACGACAAAAACGATTAGGTAAACAACTAAGTACTACAAAAAAAGAAAAACATATTCCATAACACAATTTAATAATTAACTTGTGTTCCTTTTAGGATTATTACATCATAAACTTGAACTCTATTTTTAGAATCTCCGTCGTCCATAAATAGTTGGAAAATTTAAACTAATTCCCTGTTAAAACATATTTAAATGGTGTGTCCCGGCTCAGACGCCCAGTGCAAACACTGTCGTTCAATTTGAAATGGATTTTCTCGCGACCACTGGTGGGTGCTCCAATATTTGCATAGCACGAGTGCCTCGCTCGCCGCCCGCGTCCGGCGGTCGGTGAGCTGAGCACCCGCAAATTCAAATAAGCAAACCCATTATTTTATTTGGCGGTCGGGCGGTATCTTTGCAAACTCCAATTCCGATAGGACAAAGCTTAAGTTTATTTATGTTAGGGAATATTTTATCCCATAACTAAGACACAAGGACTCAGGGACTCTATTTCATTTTGAAATGAGCGTATACCATGTGTAATTTCCTACAAGGTTCATATGATATGGAGTGTGCACATTTATATACGTACCTACTCTGTTTGCTTCAAAAGGTTCTGTTTACGTATCTCTCAACTATCACGTTCTCGACGGATCCTAAGGATAAGTGCTGTGAAAATTGTGTGAGATTGTGAAATTATTTTGGGAAATAGCGACGTAAGAGGCGCGTGGTGTTGATGTAATCTTCGGTATAAGGCCTGCCTGCTTCAGCTTAAAGCACTCTGCGCGGATGGCGCGGCATTATCCGCGCGTGCTGCGGAAGCGGGCTCGCGACCTCGCGCCGCGCGCTGCGTTTGATATGTAATCGTATCGTGTTCTTTCATGCCACGCATACTAATACCGAAGTATTTCGATCAGGCCGTTTGACATCTGATCGGGTATCAAAATGTCGTCTTCCTTTGGCACGTAAGTATGTAACGAGAAAAAACTCGTTTTGTACTAGGGAGACTCGGTAAAACAAAGCTATAAAGCGTCGTTCCGTAATAAGAAGGAGACTCGGTAAAACAAAGCCATGTACACTATTTGGAACCTCTAATCGTGGTAAGTTATAGACGATAAGTGATTGTGACAAGACTATAATGCGGAAATCCAGAGCAAGGTAAACATCCCTAGGGGTACCTGTAGCTCGTACCTAACTACTTTTAATAAACCTAATATGACAATTTCATATAATAGATGGGTACTCTACGTGTAATGGCTAATTCGTATTTTACTGTCGTCATCATTTCAGGCATAACCATTTTGATTACAGCTAAAAGCTGAAGTGGTGTGTTAAAAAATAAATGAAAATAAAATAAAAATAACCGCCCACTTTTTATACTTGTGGGCCCTAACTGTTATATAGATGTTGATATAGAATAGAATAATAAATTAACGACCGTCTGGTGTAGTGATTCGCGCTCCGGACTGCAATGCCTGGCGGTTGCAGTCGAATTACGCAAGTGTTTGTGTGATGAACTAACTAAGTCATGGATGTTTATAAACACCTTTTAGTATGTGTATCCGTTACCCTAGTCGCCATAATACAAGCTTTGCTTAGTTTGGGGCTAGATAATTTATGTCATTGTGGAAAGAATTTATTTATTTTTATTAGTTTCCAAAAAAAACACACCTTAACGTAAAAGTTTACATGATTTAAAATATTTATTAGGAATGAACTTTTAAATTACATCTTTTAATTAATCGCAAACTTTTGCAAGGTCTTTCGGAAGGTCGTGATCGTGATCTTATTATTTTTTATTGCACAATCAATTCGATTACGTTTTGCAATAACGTTAGCTACTCGTAATATTATCCCACGTAATTCATCAAGGCTTCCCTCGCAACAGGAAAAGTCCGAGAGCACCGGAACAGCGACGTGCTGACCTCTGCCTGCGCGGTGCGTCAGCGCAGGGAGAATGCGCGCGCGCATCCGGCGCCTGATGCGTCTGTGACTGGCATCTCTACAGCTACCGAGGCTTCGCAATGCTAAAAAACCGGCCAAGTGCGAGTCGGACTTGCACACGAAGGGAACTCCGCACCATTATCTATAAAAACGAGCAAAAAAAATCACGTTTGTTGTATGGGAGCCCCCGTAAATATTTATTTTATTTCATCTGTGACAATATCAACTGTCTAGCTAGTTAGCTACCACGGTTCATGAGATACAGCCTGGTGATAGACGGACGGACAGACAGACAGACGGACAGACGGACAGACGGACAGACGGACAGACGGACAGACGGACAGACGGACAGACGGACAGACGGACAGACGGACAGACGGACAGACGGACAGACGGACAGACGGACAGACGGACAGACGGACAGACGGACAGACGGACAGACGGACAGACGGACAGACGGACAGACGGACAGACGGACAGACGGACAGACGGACAGACGGACAGACGGACAGACGGACAGACGGACAGACGGACAGACGGACAGACGGACAGACGGACAGACGGACAGACGGACAGACGGACAGACGGACAGACGGACAGACGGACAGACGGACAGACGGACAGACGGACAGACGGACAGACGGACAGACGGACAGACGGACAGACGGACAGACGGACAGACGGACAGACGGACAGACGGACAGACGGACAGACGGACAGACAGACAGACAGACAGACAGACAGACGGACAGACGGACAGACGGACAGACAGACAGACGGACAGCGAAACCTCAGTAATAGGGTCCTGTTTTACCCTTTGGGTACGGAACCCTAATAAAACACCAGACTCTACTCTCCACCAAGGAATGGTCTGCTGATATAGTCAATCTTTTTCCGATTGGTTTCACGGATGAGCGTGATTGGGAGCTAAATCATTTGGAATAAGTATGTCAATTGGGTTAATGGTTTCGAAGAAAGAAATTAACATCCTGTGTTCCAAGGTGCTAGACAATAAACTGCGCCAGAGGCGTGTCTCAGCACACGAAGATCTGAGCTAAATAAATGTTTTCCAAACTGACTCAAACTGGGCAGAAAAACAGCTTTGTCCTTTGAGTAATTAGGCCATTTTTTTTCTTATAATAATCTAGGCCTTGCAATTGCGATCTGTCTAATTACCGAATTAAACAAAGAATATCAACTGAATACTAATATTAAGCCTCCAAAATGTTGTTTACCGCCGTTTAATTACTCCGTAACTGAATCACACAATTTTGTTTGTTCTTCTCAAACTGCTTTAAAATTTCAATTTAGCGGCGAATGTTAATTAAAAAGCTTTGCAAAACTTACGGCAAAGGCTAAGGGAATACCTAAGTGTTTATTGTCCTCCTTTGTGATTAGCTGATTATATTAATTAAATATGAAATGAAATACTTGAAGCTTGATATATTATATAAGAAATATAATTATATATTTTCTTATTATAGGTAAATTCCAATGTTACGATCCAATTTTATAAATATTTTAAAGATTGGTGAATAACCCTCGCTGGCAGTCGGGTAAAAAAGGATTGTTCATGTAGGTATGATGTAAAATAATAATAACATATACATACATAATAACATATACATTTATGGTGTAATAAATAAATATGAATATGAAAATAATTGAAAAAAGTATGAGAATTGAAATGTAGGTACTACCTACTTAAAAATAAACACCCGGTCCCACCTGCCTCGCACGCGCGATGCATCGCAGCGTCCACGTGAGGCGCGCTCCAGCATCCGTCGGGTGCATATAACTCGTATTACATGAGTACATCTGCTTACGTCACTGACAGACACATGATATCTAAACTGAACGTATTTGCTTCAGGTTTAAACGGGATTTCATGCAACTACATGGTTGAGTCAACCCGCGACCACGGCTCGGTAATCGAGCCGAAACGTTGGGACAAAAAACAAATCGTTTTAGGTATGTAGTTGCATGAAATCCCGTTAGAGTGTAATGATTATGTTTAAAAATGCAACAAGATAGTTTGAAAAGTTAGGTTTAATTATGTCAAGGATGCCGCCTCTCCCTAGTATTCAAAGCTTTTTATATCAAAGAAGGATATCGTAATGCAGCCAGGAATAAGTCGAGGACGAGTCTATTTATGCAGTGAAGTATAAATCAGTGGCGACATTATCAACAGTATCTCATTGCAGCGGCATCGGAGCCGTCCTCCGGCGCGCGGGAGCGGCATAATCCGCCGCGCGGGGAGCGGGGGAGCGGGGGAGCTTTGATGCGACTAATTGCCCTCGTCCTCGCATTCAGTTTCTATAAATAGTGACCCCCCCCCCCCCCCCGCCCCGCCCCGCCCGCTGCACTCGACCCCGCTCTATCGCAACTCGATACCTCTCCTGTTATTATTCCCTGAAACGACCCTCGACGCCCGCGAAAATAAATACAACGTTTAATAAGTACCGTCCCATAATTTAACATTACAGGGAATTATCGTTTAATTGATTTACACGGTGCGAACGACCACGATATTGTTGGCATGGTAATAAAGCTGCGTGTTGATTTACGCACCCGCCGCGCCGGACGAACGCAGGGCGGACGCTGCGCCGCCCAGGGCTGCCACTAGGCAATTTTAGACATACACACAGAACATGTTTATGGTGCAGCAAAAAATAAAGTTGTCTAAAAAAACAAATAAAAAAGTAAGAAAGCACCTTAATCTTTAGCCCCATATAACACTAGTGTGTGCCTGTCACAGCATTACAAATATTAGAATTAAGTCGGTTGTCCGCCTTAAGTGTGTGGTGTAAGAGCCACGCTCTCCGTTCGCCGCACGCCGCGGCCAACAAACTTTCCAAATTGGCTCGGGTCTGGGCTTGCTGGGACCCGTCCCAATACCTATTACTATTACGGGAAATGTCGGGAAACCAACAACCGCATTGATGTGTCAACGATGGTTTGTACAGTGAAAAACTCTTATTTAACAACTTCGACAGCGAAGTAGAATTATTTTGTCGCTAGCACGGTTGGAAGAGCAGTCGCCTGGAAAGCTCCGAGACGTGGGTTCGATTTCCAATTCCCATTCTAATTCAGAATCAAGTGATCCTTTTCGCCGATTTTTTCCGAATAGAATATTAACATTTTTTTTATTATTAAAAATTGTGTTTTTATTATTACAGATGGTGATAAAACGTAAACTTTTCTATATTGTCTCGAGTCTGGGTGTTGTAGTACCGTCATTGTTTCTGATTTCTATAACACAAGTGCTTTAGATACTTACCTTAGGATCAGAACAATGTATGTGATGTTGTCCAATATATATTTTATAAAAACTTTTTTATTATTGAACACGTAAACTTTAGATTAAGTACTAAAATTGTATAATTAATATTAGAAGATAAATAACACTTGAAAAAATCATCGACCTCAGGCCGACTCGAACCCACGTCCCATCGCATGCCGGGCGAGTGCTTTCACAAGGTGGCATGCGATGGGACGTGGGTTCGAGTCCCAGTATCTTCAATTAAACCTTGCATGGAATTGCTAAAAACAAAAATTTGCAATTATAATAGTTTAAACTGTTATAGCATTGGTTATATACAGAATGACTGTCGTGAGTTAAAATGAACTACTACATAATTTATGTTTCGATTTGTTACTAACCTTTATTGGATCAACGTTGTCATAAAAAATAATCAAAATATTAGTCGAACTTTACTAAGTTCCATTCCTTCTGTCCGCAAAAAGATAGAGTTTCGATTGAAATTACCTGTTGGTTAGTTTGGCGGCCCTGGCGTGCTCGCTATATAAAATAACAATTAGCGGCGGCGCCCGCGGCTCCTGCGGATTAGCGCGACGGGTTTATGTTCCTGAGAGATCGCATTTTCGCGGCTCGCGTCACGCGCGCGGCGCGCCACAACACAATGTGTGCACACATACACATCAACTGGACCCATTCTGAAACGTGTTCGTTTAACTTTTCAGGATTTCAAAGGTCATCGTTACTAAACTCTGTTAGAGATCAAGATTCATTTTAGCTGTCGATTATATATCATCATCAAATTCTTATGTAGGTTTACTAAATCGATATGACATAAATCAATCTGGGGAAAGTTACTATGCCAACTAAATAGAAGAAGGAAGTGTGGAGGAGTGTATAAAGAGGTAGCTTTATTAGAATTATTACGATGTGATGTGTCTTTGAGAAATAATATTAGATATTAAAAAACTTTTTTACAAAACCGGCCAAGTGCGTGTCGAGCCACGCGAAGTATAGGGTTCCGTAGTTGCCCGTCATTACCACAATTTATTTCAGCAATTACTTCAATTAAGGTCACTTTTAATATTTTCCTCTAAGGAATTTTTAAACGACTAAGTTGAACGACTATTACTCTTAAACTAACTGGTCTACCTTAACCGCTATAATCTTCCTTTAAAGTTCATGAAACCTTAAAAGTTATTATCATGAATTTTCCCAGATTTATCAAGTCAATAGTTAAGCTTTTAGGGGTGGGGGACGCCGTACTCGAAATAAAATGGTCACTTTAAAGTTTAATATATCGCAAACGGATCCCTAAATCGAAGAATTGTCTTAGAAACCCCTAAATCATTTTAAAGGACCTATTTAACGATACCCGACACGATGGGATAGACGATGAAAAAATCATCCCCACGTTACATGTATGGTTCCTTGTCAGGACTACGGAACCCTTAAAATAAATTGTGCTTGCCCGCGCTTTATCTTATAATGAAGAATTGTTGGGAAATTTGGAAATGGTGTAACTACTGAACTTATAGTTTACATAGCATTTGTAGGTATTAAACGTTACATATGTATAAACGGGGTATAATATGTGACACACAAAAGGTTTTTCAGGCTGTCTGGTATACAACGAAAAATGGCAACATTCCGTCCTGATTAAACCCGACGAGAGCGACCGCGAATCTTCCGAGCTGCCTCCCCCCGGCCGTGGGCGGCGCGTCATCAATCACGTGCGAGCGACGTGCGGCGCGACAACCGCTACTGCGATTTGCCATCGAATGTGTCGGCTACACCAACTCGGCTCGGATACGACTTAACCCCTTAAGAATCAAGGTTAGAGGTCCTAAAGGGCACTAAAGGATATTGCTCAATTCAATATGGGTATTATAAACTATAACTTCACATACCTACCGCCTACATTTTACAGTAAAAAATTTTTTTAAACAATAAGTTTGTTTGTTTGTTTAAAAAAAATTCAACTGCAACATTTTGGAATGCAAATAAATTGAAATTAAACTTACGCAGGACTTTGATTTTTACTACAAAATTGCTTAATCGTCAGCGACCATCTAGTGTAGGGGTTCGCTCCACAAAGTCAGGCGGTTGCGGGTTCGAATCCTGCAAGGGATAAATGCTTATGTGATGAGCACGAGTATTTGTACCTAAGTCGTAGGTGTTAATAAACGTATTTAGGTACATATTTAATTTATCCACTATCTAGTCGCCATATCACGAGATTTGCTTAGTTTGATAGTCGTTCTGATTGTGAAAACAATGTATTTATTGGGGTATACTCGTATTTGATTTGACAAGTTGTATTTTTTAAAACAAGAAATTTGCAGAATTTAATAAGATAAAATTCACATAAGTTTTAATGTTTAATTTAAATTTCTGTTCGTATGGAATATTTTGGTTTTGTTGCAAAATGCTAGAAAGATGTTGCCGTATATTTTAATTTATTTTATATTTTCAAGGGAAACAAACAGGTTAAATATAAGTACCCAAAATTAGTTGAAACTATAAGTAAAAACTAAGCCTATAGTTTTCTCATTTAAATAGTTTCAAAAACTTAGCCTTGAGAGACACAACCTTTGGCACAACTCAACAATAAATCAAAACCAGGGATGTTGAAATGCGAATGCTAAGTCTATGGTTGAAATCCTAAGCCTACATCAATAACGTCAACTCTTGCTTGTCAACGGTACTGTCATATCTGTCTGTGGTTTTTCAACCTGACAGCAATTTCTCACCAAATTCAAAGTTAGTTTTATTTATGTTGAACATCAATAATTTCAACGAAATAGAAACATGATTAAAATTATGAATATGCACCAAAAAAACTATTATCATGGTCATTTGGAAAATTAATATTGTTTTCAGAGTTGATCCGCACCGTGAACCGTGAGTCGAACCTTGGCGTCCTGCGAATTACCGGCTGAGGACAAGACTAAAGATCATTTTTTTAATCGTGTTTTATTTAACGTTTTTGAATATCTATCAATCATCATCATCATTTCAGCCACAGGACCCCCACCGCTGAAGTGCTGAACATAGGCCTCCCAGTGACTTCCAGATAAACCGATTGGATTATTGATCAATAAGCATCAAAAATTACGTAACAGCTTACGGAACACTACCTTTTTTGACAATTGACAAATGAAATATGTATGTACGAGCGAAGTGTTCTCGTCGAGTGGCCTCCGCTGCGCCACATGTCGCACTTGACCACGAACTTTGGACTTCACGTATGACGCTTTCGAGAAAGCTCGCGACAGTACGGATAGCCTTGCTACCTTTTATCGTTATCATTATATTCAATCAAAGAGTGCGGGTAGTCAGTATAAAACAGTAACTTATCTTTTATAGTAACTACCCTCACTCCGTTTTAGCATTTTTAGATAAGTAAATAACTGAAACTGATTGTACTTATTTGAAATAATATAGGTAAGTATTCAATAACGACTAGCGGATAGCCACAACTTGATAGTTGATGGCGAATGGTGGTTGAAAACTGATGTTTTATAGATTAAAATCTTTTAAATAATTGGTCCGTGCAAAAGACATCAACGCGTCGTCATCACTCGTCACCACACGATCGCAGACCAACTACGAGCTACTAACTCACTCGTTTATCACTTACCACGCTTTATTATTTTGAATTACGAATGTGATAACATTATAATTACAGGTAGGTACTCACAGAGAGAGTAAGTTTTCATGCAAGGGCGGCAGGCGGCGCAGGCCCGCGCCGCGGCACTCGAGCCTCGTGCCGGCGTCGCCGCACGCGCAGGGCGGGGGGCACAGCGCCGCCGCCGCCGCCGCCGCCACCGCCGCCGCCAGCGCCGCCGCCGCCAGCAGCAGCGCGCGCGCCCGCCCCATCGGCGCCCGCCTTCACCTCGTGCGCATGCCGCCGCCGCTGCGCCGCGCCGTCCGCGTCCGCATCATCGCGCCCGCGCACGCACACCGTGCTGGACCACGCGGACCCCGCTGATACCGCACTTATTTGTATACAATATACAAAACCTACCCCCGACTCTACCCCGCTTTCAAACGTAACGTAATGCCCCGCAAAAGAGCTCCCGGTGATCGGTTTATGTCGCACTCCGATGTTATCAAAATAATAGGTCACTGAAACTGTCACTCGGCCACCGATAGATCGCGAAAACTCGAGTCGCGCGCGTGTCGAGCGAGGGGTAGCGTGAAGCCGCGAGCGCGGCGCGGGACGGACTGAGCGGCGACGGTGAGCGCCGGACGCCGGCGGCGCGATGGTGGCGCGGCGCACAGGCGGCGGCGGCGCCCGCTCCGCTCGTGCGGCGCGGCGACGTCACGCGCGGTGCCGCCGAGTCTGCCGAGCGGCTTGTTTGCCACACTAACTCTTCACTTCAGCCATAGCTTCAGCTTCAGTACAAATCCGTTGATAATTTTGTATTGTGCGGCGTAGAGAGAGTAAATATCATGACAAGAGGCGGTTCTCAACTGTGTTGATTGATTGGAAATTTCTGTCTTATTCAGAGTGCAGTGCAAGTCTCTGAATAAGACTGTAAGGGTTTACGAGGGCTATTTGATAAGTCCGTGACTTTGAAAAAAAGAAACCTTATTTTTACAAATATTTTATTTCAGTTTTCTACATCATCTCCTTTTAACTCTATACACTTCGTCCAGCGATATTCCAACCTTTTTAACCCATCAAAAGAATATTTTTTGTCAAACCTTGAAAAGTAGGCCTCGGTTTCAGCTACCGCACCTCTTCATTAGATGAAAATCTTTGCCCACCAAGCCATGTTTTCATGTTTGGAAACAGAAAGAAGTCACAGGGGGGTAAGTCTGGCGAATATGGAGGGTGCCGCAATAATCCGTATCCTAATGAGACCAGTTTTGAAGTCGCGATTGCAGACGAGTGGGCCGGAGCATAATCTTGATGAAATAGAAGTTTTTTAGGGTTCCGTAGTACTGACAAGGAACCCTTATAGTTTTGTCATGTCCGTCTGTCTATCTGTCCGTCCGAGGTTTTGCTTGGAGACTGTTGACCCTTGAGAGTTGTAATTTTGTGGAGATATGTATATCAATCATGACAAAACGGAAAAATAAAATTATGAAAAAATTTTTTTTCAGGGTAGGTCCCATACATGTAACGTGGGGATGATATTTTTTCATCGTCTATCCCATCGTGTGGGGTATCGTTGAATAGGTCCTTTGAAATTACTTAGGGGTTGCTATTGTTGCTAAGACAATTTTTCGATTTAGGTATCCGTTTGCGATATATTAAACTTTTAAGTGCCAATTTTTGCTCGAGTAAGGCGTCCCCCTCCCCCCTCTAAAAGCTAAACTATTGGCTTGAAAAATCTGGAAAAAATCATGATAGTAGGTAGTGTTTTTCATGAACTTTCAAGAAAAATTATAGCGGTTAAGGTAACCCAGTTAGTTATAGAGTAGGTAGTCGTTCAACTTAGTTGTTCAAAATGGAAAACATTAAAAGTGACTTAAATGAAGTAATTTTTCAAAATAATATATATTGTGGTAACGACGGGTAACTACGGAACCCTATACTGCGCGTGGCACGACATGCACTTGGCCGGTTTTTAAATACTGTTTTCGCGCTAAATTTGGAAAAGAATGGTCCTAGCTTCGTAAGAAGTTCTTTTTTAAGAAAAATAAATAAATTATAAAAAAAAATCAGCCTTAAAGTCACGAACTTATCAAATCGCCCTAAAAAGGTAAGCGCCTAGATTAGACCTTGTTTAAAAATGTAGGTATCAGATACAGCCATCCGATATTCAAAGATTACGTAATCTAAAATACAATATTTATCTTCGAACACACGTCACTGAATATATTATATTACACACTACTTGAGTGTTTTCTGAATGACAAATCAATTGGCTAAGTGGTTCCATTCCCGGTTCGGGTTAGTTCTGTAAACTAACGTCTTTAAATTGGCTTGAGTCTGGGTGTGCTGGGCCGGAACAACTGGACAAAATCATTGCATGTTGGTGCCACGTAAATAACACAAGGATGTCAATTTCTTACTTCGAGACCATGACGACAAGCTGCTGAGTACTTACTAATCAGCATTTATGTTGTAAACGCTAATAAGAATTCTGACAAAATCTAATGTTTAATATTGAATAACTTTTCACTCACTTAACTCGGGAATAATAGTCATTCTTTCTTGTTTTATGTTCTTACGTATTATTATTTATAATCTTTCTATTTGATTTCGTTTGAACAAAACCACTAAATTATTAAATATAGTTTTAACAAGTCGCCATTTAAGGTTGGGACCATCGAGCAAAGGAAACGCAGTAGTTTCGTTTAGTAACACCAATATATTAATGAAGGTTACAAACGCATATGTAACATGTGTTTGGGGTGAAGTAAGCTAACACTACCTACATAATACCCAACCCATAATTACTTACTGCTAAACTCAAAATAGCCCAAAAGGTTGACTGGTATTGAACTTTTTAGGGTATTCAGTTTCTTCGTACTTTGCGCATTATTTTTAAACATGCTAATTTAAGAACTATCGGACATAGATAAATGCTAAAAGGGCATCATTCGCCGCGAAAAAGAATATTGCATGTTACATAATAATTTTAGTAAGGTACCTACAACGCGAGCTCTAACATTGCCACAATCTGTTTTTGTGGTACACTTTACTGAAAAACTATCCCGCCTATCACTAACATTATACACACGGGTAGGTATTAATGAACACATACCTCTTTTTATTATGTTTCCGACGTTTTGGCCTAATTGCATAGGCCATAGTCGCGGGGAAGACGGGCGATGTACGGCACGTGACACTTCTGCTCAAACGCGATGAGGAATATTCACCCACCCTCATTTCTTGATTATTTGTGGCGGCGGTACAGTCAGTCCGACAAACTATGCTCACATCACAATATCCGGGTTTGCTTGGGACGGAAAACGCAATTTGTATTTTCAACCGACGAAAAAAAACGGAGGAGGTTCTAAAATATATATTTATTTTTTATGTACATTCTGTCAAAAAAGTTTCGGGAATTGATGATTTGTTTATGGTTCCAAATTAAAAATTATATATTTTTTGTTGTTGTTAGATTGGCACAACTGTTTTCCATTTTGGCGCGGAGTTTGAGTTACATCTACGCGGTAACCGTTTCGTTTTGAGTTACATTTACATAATAAGATTAAATACAGTATTGTTTTTAGTTATACCATATCTAGTGTGTATTGCGAATTTCATAATGGAAAAAAACATCGAACAAAGAGTTTGTCTTAAATTTAGCATCGCCAATAGGATATCGTGTTGAGAGTCTCTGAAAATTTTACAGAAGGCTTACGGTGAATTTATCAAAAACACGTGTTTATGAGTGGTACAAAGCGTTCAAAAGCGGTCGAGATGTGATGGAAGATTTGCCTCGCTCTGGTAGGCCATCAACGTCTGCTACTGAAGATAACATCGCAAAGGTGAAGGAAATAGTGACTGAAAATCCTCATTCAAGTTTGAGAGAGCTAGCCGTTGAACTTTCTGTGTCACACGAGTCGATTCGTACCATTTAATAATAAATAATCAATTGGGTATGAAACATGTTGCCGCTCGGCTAGTCCCAAAAGACCTGAATTTGCTCAAAAACTTAATCGCAAAAGAGTCGCTGAGGACATGCTCGAACGAGTCAATTCCGACCCAACATTCATGAAACGCATTGTTACTGGTGACGAGACGTAGGTTTATGAGTTTGACATGCAAACTAGTCAACAAGCTTCGGAGTGGCGCCTTCCAACTGAACCGAAACCGAAGAAACCGCGCCAAACTCAATCAAAAGTCAAAGTAATGTTGACTGTTTTCTTTGACTGTTGCGATATTGTGCACCCAGAATTCTTGCCAGAAGATCAAACGAAAAAAAAAGAGTATTATTTAAGCGTTCACATCACATCACATCACCAGCCTATATCAGTCCACTGCTGGACACAGGCCTTTCCAAAAGGAGGATTTTGCCATAATCGCCACGCTTGGCAGGCGGGTTGGCGATCGCAGTCTGGCCAATGGTGGAGAGGAGACGCTGCTGCCCGTCTTCTTATGCGCCCGTCTCTTTTTTTTTCCATATCTTATTACCTATTGAAATTCGATTATTATTATTATTATTTTATTTTTTAAATACGATAACGTTATAACAAATGTAGATTAGGTACAAATTATGATAAATGTATTATGCTAAGTTCCCACCACCGGTGATACTAATTAATTCGTAAGGCTGCTTATCTGCTTGGTTTTTGCGGGCTATTGATGTAGTGTGATGTCCATTTTTCTGTTTTTCTTATCCGTCTGACATCGAGCTATGGCTGCGTCTGCAAGCAAAAAGGCATAATTATATTTTTATTTCATTATCGCTAACCTTATGACTTACTCTGTTGACTATTTACACTCACCTTAAGGTCATGACACGCGAGTAGAACTTGATGCCGGTGTACGGGGCGCCGTTGGACCCAGCAAGTCTTTGGGTCTTCGCTGTACTGCATATTAATCTTCAGTATCGGTCTAGTAGGCGATCTGAGATTGAAGTACACCTAGAACACAGAACACACCTTTAAGTAGAGGATCTAGTTGTGGTATAAGTAATTGACCAAAGTGAGAATAAATAATAAAAATACTTACGAAACAGACTCCGATGCTGGCAAAATAGCCAGGCAGTGAGGTTATTTGGCTTTTGATTGATATGAGCTATTGGGTTATACCCTTAGGTCGTACGATAACGGGAACATTCTTTTTTTTCTGCACTATCACGTACCACTTGATAAATTTTGTTTTACATCACCTAATACTAATGCTCTAATATTCACGTCCACAGTCTTAGTAAATAGATATATTTCATTTCGTTTGCGGGTAGAAGTTTCCGTCTCGACGGCCCCACCCGTACTGGTCGCCTGTCGCGGTGGTCTGTATTACGTCATCGGGCGCACAATATATATATATATAAGATTCAACGATATTAGTTACATTCCTTTTAATGGGGGTATCTATACGTCATACCAAGGAGCCTGACAAAATTTAGGCGAAAAATTCAGGCTAGTTTCGGAGATATTCATCATAACAATCTCATTTCGTAACTACAAAATTCCACATCCTTTACAGCTGATTACTACTACAATGACACACTAAATACGCACACAAGCAAACTCAAAATCCAAGAATCAAGCGTGGTCAGCGGTGGGGTGAGATGCCGGGTCAGGAATACCAACATGAAAAAAATTACCCTGTTTTTAGGGTAAATTTAACTTTTTGAGTAATGCTAAGTCATTAAAACTTAACGAACGGTTTTTTACCCATGATTTTTATGTTCACCCTATCACGTAGCCAACGCGGTTGCGAAAATAGGTACGCAAAATTGAAGGGATCAGGATGCCGCAAACTGACCAAAGAGTGTAATCTGAACTTGCGACTTGATTCACGTCAAAAAACGAAAAGATTCACTTCTTTGATAATCAAAGCTGTTCTTACTTACGTATCATTTTGAATTATTAAAAAAAAACCGCGGAGACAACGACAAGCTACTATTTTATTGTTGTCGCAAGCTCAAGTAATGTTGCGTAATCAGCTTTAATAAAACCACTTAGGTACACGATTAATTAGTTATTCATCACGGCCGCCAACTTGTCGTGTAATGAGACTAATGAGTTATTAAATTTTATACACAAAACTACTAACATTCGAGATTTATGAAGTGTCGTTTAATAATATCATAACATTAAATTTAACAGCTAGTCTCAATAATAAACAAAAAATTACAATATCATTAAATCCAAATTTCTTACCATTCAAATTCCACTTTATTTTTTCAATAAATTTTAGGGGTAAAAGTATGACAAGAACAAGTCGCAGAGTATCCGACTGGCCGCTCGCGCCGAAAGGCCGCCGGTGCCGCCGGGGCACGTGTCGGGCAAGGTCAAAGCATGAGCGAGCTAGAGATGTGCCACAGCCCACATTAGATCCGATCTTAGGGCTAAAAATTTTCGACTCACGTCGGAGGTCGGACTGGACTTTACTAATAAAGATCTTATCCTTGCACTATCTGAAAGTTAGTACTGCTAAGTAATAAACTTTTTTAGGTACATTTAGTAACAAATATCAACGAATGCGATTTATTGTTATTATTTTAGTCTTAATGACGACAACAATGTTTTATGCGTCTTCGTACTAAAAAATTATACATTTTATAAGTGTTTTGATTTCTCTAGAAATCCCTTGCTTTTGCCGCTAACAATAAAACCTAAGTGGTTAAGAATAAAAAAAAACCTTTACGTCTGTAAGTTAAGAATAAAATGTCTGATACAGTTCAATATGGCCTAATTTGTTAAAACAATAGTTAAAACGTCCTTAATTGTTATCACTTATCAGTGCGTGTGTATCTTTAACACACACATTTATTATTATTGGTTTGGACTGAATGAGTTCGATAAAACATTGATGCAACTCGGACTCATAGTCCGATGGAGTGTAAGAGAGATAAATGCGTCACAAGCTGAAAGCTTAGGCCGATAGTGCCTCTCTATCGCTTGTTCCGCGCTCTCGGCCGTACGCGAAACGTGAAACCTTCGTGCCTGCAGTCGTGGTGCAGTCGGTCATCGATTTATAAGACGTTATCAGATCGATTTAGTTTAAAACGTGGTGTCAATTCCCAATTCACGATCCGCTATCAATGAGGCATGTTTTCGTATCTTACAAATAATCCAATCATAAGCGCATCCCTAGCTGGCGTTTTTTCGGCTTTAAAAAAGCGCGCGCGCTGCAGATTTTGTGTGTGGTGAAATAAATCAGTCACTCACTCAGTCAGTCTCTTACTTGCTTCCTTGCGTGTGTGACGTGTCAGTCAGGTGCAACACGATGTTCTATCGGTATACGATTTCGACGATCTGCATAACAAATGGTTATGTACTACCCTATTGCCAATTACCAACTTGTTGATGAACTAATTGGCGCAATATTTTTGGAGCGTCTCAATGGACACAGCTACCTCGAGTGTCTTCAAGGAACCTTGGAGGAACTGCTATCTAACATCCCTCTTCATCTCCGCCGTGGATTGCAGTACTTCTAGCAAGATGGAGCCCCGGTGCACTACAACCGCGTTGCACGTACGTGCGTGCCTGCTTGCCTGCCTACATCGCATCGGCATCGCGCGAAGGATTGGTTGTGCTGGGCCGGTTCTCTGGTCGGCACGTTCCCTGGTCCCTATGCCTCTCGACTTCCATGAGAAGTGAAGGACTTAGTGTGTGATGAAAGTGATCTTAACATTCAACGTGCGTCACATCACAATAACGAAAGCGAAAAGTGAATTGAAAAGTGGCAGTGACACGTGGCGTTATTGCGCGTAAAAAAGCACGTCAGTAGGTGACCTTTGGTCTGTAGGCGTCAGTGAAGGATATTTTCATATTTTTTTTTATAAATTGGTGATTTGTAAATGCCTTTAAAGAAACTGACTCCTAATTAAGCAAGGTAAGGTGGATTGGAACCGAGCGGCACCTATTTACTCAATTGATTTGTAATTTATTTAGTTGTTTGTCAAAAAACTTATTTATTAGATAGGTACCTAGGTAGTTACACTTACAACAACGCTTAACTTGCAAGACCGTAGCCTGTGAAAATGTGATAGGGTGTCATAATAAAATAAATGTTATTCAAACCGTATTTTATTTTTTATTTCTATCCGCCTACTGACTCTACTAAGGAAAGATAAAACTTTAAAATTACTAATTGAGTACAACAATTAAAATCAAGTAAATACCTTATCTACTTAAAATAAGGATGCAATCTAAGTCATAAAACATTGAAATTATCTTTTCTTAAGCTTCGAAGTTCGAACTAACAAAAAAACAATGTTGGCTATTAATTTAATTGGCATTGGTTTTAATGTTTGATAACAATCGTTATTATTATGATAAGAAGCGCATTCTACACACACATGTAGGTACATGTGTGCATGAAGAGGAGCAGATTACAATTGGTCTGTGATTGGTCGACGAGACAGCCCGGCCGTGCTGCTAAACCAATCGCAGATCAGCTGACTTGACAGTTAGTATACACACAACTAACTTGCTAGTGTGCGCTGTGTACGTACACTACGTACTGCAGCATTATGCTGCGGAACTCTTTTGAAGTTAAACTTTTTATTTATTTTTTTCCTGGCCACCTATAATAATTTTCTTTTTAATTAACATTTTGAATGGGCATGTCTGTCATGTAAAGAATGTCTGTCCTGAAGAGAAAATGGACAGTTGTGTGGTTGGCTCGATGCGTATTATATCGTAAAGTTCATTACTGGTAAGTTTCGTAAACTCATTTAATGTAATAAAATTGTATGGCGTGTCGCTCAACTACTGATCGTGTGAGCGATCCGTCTTATATTATCAGAGCTAATTTATCTAAGAACTAGTAATTTCCCGTGACTTTGCTTGTGCAGTTTTTAGTTTATTTTTTTTTATCCATAGTCTACCATCAAATTGTAATTCATATTGCCATAATGTAAAAGCTCTCAAGATGTTCATATTTGTAATCTTTGTTTTCCTTAGTATTAAGTAGGAGTGTTCTTTGTTATAGTATCAACAAAGGACCCGGTCTACGGGTTCTCCCCCCTACCTGCCGAAGCGCTAGCTTTAATAAGCACCAAATTGACCTGCTACGAGTAGGTGCTAGTTCCAGCACGTACTTGTTTATATCACCTTGTTGCGTTGAAAAGGAACGATCCTGCGCTAGCAACGACTTCTGCAAGGAAAAGAGACGATTCTGCGATAGCAACGACTATTTAATCCGACTGCAAAGGATAAGGGCGACTATCCGGCGCCGGCACCTTCGTTATCGTTTTTTTACTTTTCGATAAGCCCGTTCATTGTAAATTTTTTATATAAATTATTCTGTTAACCGGTTTGGAATTTCATACCTCTAAATTCTGTGTAGTTTAATTAGTTGTAAAATAAATAAGTTTTCTTTTGCGTTCTCATTCAAAATTCTAAAATAAATCTTGTCATACAAAAAGTATTAAATCAATATTATTTAAAACTCCGACTAATAGGACGCAAAATAGACAATTTGGGACGGATATTTATATTTAGTTTATATTTAATTCATATAACTTAGTCAGACTCAGAGCTCTAATTTGGCCGAGAGTCGGACTCAGCATGCCTCTAATCTTTCTTCCCTTGCTGAAATTTACGCTAAAGTTTCCGATAACCTGGCGATTTCGTTTTTAAGAAGCTCTCGTGCTTACAATAGAAACCGCCGTGATTTAGTTTTGAACGTCGGTGACACTGTATGGAGGCGAAATTTTTCTAGATCTTCAGGTGCTGACTTTTTCACTAACAAGTTTGCACCTCGGTTTGTCAAATGCCAAGTTATTAGGGTTATCTCTAGAACTACGTATTTTTTAAAAGACCTGGACTCATCTCATACCGGACAATACCATATTAAGGACATTCTTAAGTAGTATTTCCTTATTATTGCTTTCTTTATTTATTTTTTTAGTTTAATAAAATATTTCTTAGTTTATTAATCTTGTTCGTATGCTGTCAGCTTTCTAAACCGCATTATGGTTGCTTGCTTATTTGTTAGGGTTGCAAACTTTTGTCATAGGGTTGTCAACCTATTAATGTTAACTTATTTTTATTATTTTTTTTCTTTTTTGTTGGAAAGGGTGTGCTGCAGCATTATGCTGCGGAACTCTTTTGAAGTTAAACTTTTTATTTATTTTTTTCCTGGCCACCTATAATAATTTTCTTTTTAATTAACATTTTGAATGGGCATGTCTGTCATGTAAAGAATGTCTGTCCTGAAGAGAAAATGGACAGTTGTGTGGTTGGCTCGATGCGTATTATATCGTAAAGTTCATTACTGGTAAGTTTCGTAAACTCATTTAATGTAATAAAATTGTATGGCGTGTCGCTCAACTACTGATCGTGTGAGCGATCCGTCTTATATTATCAGAGCTAATTTATCTAAGAACTAGTAATTTCCCGTGACTTTGCTTGTGCAGTTTTTAGTTTATTTTTTTTTATCCATAGTCTACCATCAAATTGTAATTCATATTGCCATAATGTAAAAGCTCTCAAGATGTTCATATTTGTAATCTTTGTTTTCCTTAGTATTAAGTAGGAGTGTTCTTTGTTATAGTATCAACAAAGGACCCGGTCTACGGGTTCTCCCCCCTACCTGCCGAAGCGCTAGCTTTAATAAGCACCAAATTGACCTGCTACGAGTAGGTGCTAGTTCCAGCACGTACTTGTTTATATCACCTTGTTGCGTTGAAAAGGAACGATCCTGCGCTAGCAACGACTTCTGCAAGGAAAAGAGACGATTCTGCGATAGCAACGACTATTTAATCCGACTGCAAAGGATAAGGGCGACTATCCGGCGCCGGCACCTTCGTTATCGTTTTTTTACTTTTCGATAAGCCCGTTCATTGTAAATTTTTTATATAAATTATTCTGTTAACCGGTTTGGAATTTCATACCTCTAAATTCTGTGTAGTTTAATTAGTTGTAAAATAAATAAGTTTTCTTTTGCGTTCTCAATCAAAATTCCCCACGCAAGCCACACAATACAAAATATTTATTTTTTTGTTCCAATTTTAATTTTATTTTAATTATATTATTTCAAGTTCATTATATTTTGTTATTTCATTTTCGTATGTGTTTGGTGTGGCCTTAATAGGTCGCGCCAAACGTAGCAGTACGTACACAATCTGTAACTACAGCTTGCACATGTGTTGGAAAAGATACAGAGTGTTTCAGGTTTGACTGTGATTTTATTGATTTATTTCGTTAGAAAACATAACTTTTAAAAATGACTATGAAACAGTACCTTATTTTTTGGCATCGTATTTAGTATAATTTTTAGATACCACCCTATAAAGGAATGTATCTAATTTCGTTAGATCCTGTATATAAGATTCAACGATTTTAGTTACATTCCTTTTAATGGGGGTATCTATACGTCATACCAAGGAGCCTGACAAAATTTAAGCGAAAAATTCAGGCTAGTTTCAGAGATATTCATCATAACAATCTCATTTCGTAACTACAAAATTCCACATCCTTTACAGCTGATTACTACTACAGTGACACACTAAATACGCACACAAGCAAACTCAAAATCCAAGAGTCAAGCGCGGTCAGCGGTGGGGTGAGATGCCGGGTCAGGAATACCAACATGAAAAAATTTACCCTGTTTTTAGGGTATTATTAAAGTTTTTGAGTTGTTTTTTTTTTTCGATAAAGTAATAAGAAAAAATACGACTAGGTTTGTAATTAATGTTGTGATGCTAAGTCATTAAAACTTAACAAACGGTTTTTTACCCATGGTCTTTATGTTCACACTATCACGTAGCCAACGCGGTTGCGAAAATAGGTACGCAAAATTGAAGGGATCAGGATGCCGCAAACTGACCAAAGAGTGTAATCTGAACTTGCGACTTGATTCACGTCAAAAAACGAAAAGATTCACTTCTTTGATAATCAAAGCTGTTCTTACTTACGTATCATTTTGAATTAATAAAAAAAACCGCGGCGACAACGACAAGCTACTATTTTATTGTTGTCGTAAGCTCAAGTAATGTTGAGTAATCAGCTTTAATAAAACTACTTAGGTACACAATTAATTAGTTATTCATCACAGCCGCCAACTTGTCGTGTAATGCGTTATTAAATTTTATAAACAAAACTACTAACATTTGAGATTTATGAAGTGTCGTTTAATAATATCATAACATTTAATTTAACAGCTAGTCTCAATAATAAACAAAAAATTACAATATGATTAAATCCTAATTTCTTGCCATTCAAATTCCACTTTATTTTTTCAATAAATTTTAGGGGTAAAAGTATGACAAGAACAAGTCGCAGAGTATCCGACTGGCCGCTCGCGCCGAAAGGCCGCCGGTGCCGCCGGGGCACGTGTCGGGCAAGGTCAAAGCATGAGCGAGCTAGAGATGTGCCACAGCCCACATTAGATCCGATCTTAGGGCTAAAAATTTTCAACTCACGGCGGAGGTCGGACTGGCTTTACTAATAAAGACTTTATTCTTGCACTATCTGAAAGTTAGTACTGTTAAGTAATAAACTTTTTTAGGTACATTTAGTAACAAATATCAACGAATGCGATTTATTGTTATTATTTTAGTCTTAATGACGACAACAATGTTTTATGCGTCTTCGTGCTAAAAAATGATACATTTTATAAGTGTTTTGATTTCTCTAGAAATCCCTTACACTTGCCGCTAACAATAAAACCTAAGTGGTTAAGAATAAAAAAAAACCTTTACGTCTGTAAGTTAAGAATAAAATGTCTGATACAGTTCAATATGGCCTAATTTGTTAAAACAATAGTTAAAATGTCCTTAATTGTTATCACTTATCAGTGCGTGTGTATCTTTAACACATACACATTTATTATTATTGGTTTGGACTGAATGAGTTCGATAAAACATTGATGCAACTCGGACTCATAGGCCGATGGAGTGTAAGAGAGATAGATGCGTCACAAGCTGAAAGCTTAGGCCAATAGTGCCTCTCTATCGCTTGTTCCACGCTCTCGCTCGTACGCGAAACGTGAAACTTTCGTGCGTGCAGTCGTGGTGCAGTCGGTCATCGATTTATTAGACGTTATCCCGTCAAAAACTTGTGTCGCACTCTCGATTTAGTTTAAAACGGGGTGTCAATTCCCAATTCACGATCCGCTATCAATCAGGCATGTTTTCGTATCTTATAAATAATCTAATCATAAGCGCATCCCTAGCTGGCGTTTTTTCGGCTTTAACAAAGTACGCGCGCTGCAGTTTTTGTGTGTGGTGAAATAAATCAGTCAGTCACTCAGTCAGTCTCTTACTTCCTTCCTTGCGTGTGTGACGTGTCAGTCAGGTGCAACACGATGTTCTATCGGTATACGATTTCGACGATCTGCATAACAAATGGTTATTACCCATTGCCAATTACCAACTTGTTGATGCACTAATTGGCGCAATATTTTTGGAGCGTCACAATGGACACGGCTACCTCGAGTGTCTTCAAGGAACCTTGGAGGAACTGCTATCTAACATCCCTCTTCATCTCCGCCGTGGATTGCAGTACTTCTAGCAAGATGGAGCCCCGGCGCACTACGACCGCGTTGCACGTACGTGCGTGCCTGCTTGCCTGCCTGCTTGCCTGCCTACATCGCATCGGCATCGCGCGAAGGATTGGTTGTGCTGGGCCGGTTCTCTGGTCGGCACGTTCCCTGGTCCCTATGCCTCTCGACTTCCATGAGAAGTGAAGGACTTAGTGTGTGATGAAAGTGATCTAAACATTCAAAGTGCGTCACATCACAATAACGAAAGCAAAAAGTGGCAGTGACACGTGGCGTTATTGCGCGTAAAAAAGCACGTCAGTAGGTGACCTTTGGTCTGTAGGCGTCAGTGAAGGATATTTTCATATTTTTTTTATAAATTGGTGATTTGTAAATGCCTTAGAAACTGACTCCTAATTAAGCAAGGTAAGGTGGATTGGAACCAAGCGGCACCTACTTACTCGATTGATTTGTAATTTATTTATTTAGTTGTTTGTCAAAAAACTTATTTATTAGATAGGTACCTAGGTAGTTACACTTACAACAACGCTTAACTTGCAAGACCGTAGCCTGTGAAAATGTGATAGGGTGTCATAATAAAATAAATGTTATTAAAACCGTATTTTATTTTCTATTTCTATCCGCCTACTGACTCTGCTAAGGAAAGATAAAACTTTAAAATTACTAATTGAGTACAACAATTAAAATCAAGTAAATACCTTATCTACTTAAAATAAGGATGCAATCTAAATCATAAAACATTGAAATTATCTTTTCTTAAGCTTCGAAGTTCGAACAAACAAAAAAACAATGTTGGCTATTAATTTAATTGGCATTGGTTTTAATGTTTGATAACAATCATTATTATTATGATAAGAAGCGCATTCTACACACACACGTAGGTACATGTGTGCATGAAGAGGAGCAGATTACAATTGGTCTGTGATTGGTCGACGAGACAGCCCGGCCGTGCTGCTAAACCAATCGCAGATCAGCTGACTTGACAGTTAGTATACACACAACTAACTTGCTAGTGTGCGCTGTGTACGTACACTTCGTACGTACACAATCTGTAAACTACAGCTTGCACATGTGTTGGAAAAGATACAGAGTGTTTCAGGTTTGACTGTGATTTTATTGATTTATTTTGTTAGAAAACATAACTTTTAAAAATGACTATGAAACAGTACCTTATTTTTTGGCATCGTATTTAGTATGATTTTTAGATACCACCCTATGAAGGAATGTAACTAATTTCGTTAGATCCTGTATATATATATTTTATTATTATTTTATATATAAATATAAAATAATAATAAAATATATAAATAAATTGGTTATTATATTGCTTATAAAAGTTTATGTATTTATTTATTTTTAAAAGTTAATTATTAGATATACTTATTGTTATTTAATGTAGTTTACTGAGCACGCAGTAATTACGAACTGGGCCACCTAGGGCTCCAGCTGAAAATCAGCGCTGCAATTTTCTGCGGCACATGCTGAGCTGGTGCCCATTAGACACCACATCGATGCGGATCATGGTATGCAATGTTTTGTGCTTGTTCTTGTTGTTTAATGTTGTTATTTGTCTGCCTTTTCTTTTTTATGTTTTTTGTATTTTTTATGTATTCTACTTTTGTATTGTTGTGTGTGTCTAATAAAATATTTCTCTCTCTCTCTCTCTCTTATGGCGGTTCTCCTGTGTCGCCTCTTACGACACCCATAGGAAGAGAAAGGGTGGTGATGGATGGATGGATGGATGGATGGATGGATGGATGGATGGATGGATGGATGGATGGATGGATGGATGGATGGATGGATGGATGGATGGATGGATGGATGGATGGATGGATGGATGGATGGATGGATGGATGGATGGATGGATGGATGGATGGATGGATGGATGGATGGATGGATGGATGGATGGATGGATGGATGGATGGATGGATGGATGGATGGATGGATGGATGGATGGATGGATGGATGGATGGATGGATGGATGGATGGATGGATGGATGGATGGATGGATGGATGGATGGATGGATGGATGGATGGATGGATGGATGGATGGATGGATGGATGGATGGATGGATGGATGGATGGATGGATGGATGGATGGATGGATGGATGGATGGATGGATGGATGGATGGATGGATGGATGGATGGATGGATGGATGGATGGATGGATGGATGGATGGATGGATGGATGGATGGATGGATGGATGGATGGATGGATGGATGGATGGATGGATGGATGGATGGTTTAGGTTTAGGTTTAGGTTTAGGTTTAGGTTTAGGTTTAGGTTTAGGTTTAGGTTTAGGTTTAGGTTTAGGTTTAGGTTTAGGTTTAGGTTTAGGTTTAGGTTTAGGTTTAGGTTTAGGTTTAGGTTTAGGTTTAGGTTTAGGTTTAGGTTTAGGTTTAGGTTTAGGTTTAGGTTTAGGTTTAGGTTTAGGTTTAGGTTTAGGTTTAGGT